>CM060248.1:103308754-105708754 GCA_030684275.1 Acipenser oxyrinchus oxyrinchus
CATTATTAATTCTAACCTTTATAAAGAAATGCTTGACAGCTTGGAGTTTTTTGTTTTTATCTCCCACCCTCTCAGTGTGCCTCATCTGATCTTGCATACCAGGGTCTAACCGGATTATTGTTATGTGAAACTTAAAAAAAAAAAAAAAAGACTTGCTTGGTTGGTTCAAGTGAAATTGTCATAATTCATTCAATAAGAATAGCTGGTAATTATTTTGGAATAACATCAAAATGTACATAATCTGCTTAAAGTATAATTTAATTTTATTATTATTATTGTAAATGCAAAAACAGGGCTGAAGAGAATGCATTTTTCATTGAGACCTTGTCCCTTTAACTAACCTCTTTGAATTTGAATATATCATTAAACCTAGAGGGTATTATTTAGCTGAACATTGTCTAAGTGGTTCTTGCTATACAGGAAAGCTGCTTGTGGCTATCCACTCCCTGTTCAAACAGGAAAGGCGAGTCTCTTTAAAAGGCAGAAGTTGAAAAATTGGGCAGGGCAAAAGGCTTGTTCTAACCATCCCAGGTTTGCAAACACTTCCTAAAACATCTATTCAATCCACAAAATATTACATTAGGTTATCTAAATTTAAACTTTTGGTACAGTATGTTTATAACTAATTCAGGCAGGTTTGCCTAATCCCCCCTCCACTTCATAGCAATACAGAATTCTTGAAGAATCCAAGTTTAGGAGACCTTGCTAAGATTATATTCTTCTAACCTTCACTCAAGAACTGTTCTTAGAACCAGCTACGCTGTTAACACAGTACCTGATTGGAGTGTATGAATAATGCAAACACAAGGAAAGGGCAGTGAGCTTTCTGGAGTGTGCCAGCTCATAGGCAGTCCTGACAGTGTCTGCTATCCATTTGGACATCCTCTGCTTAGACAGGGTTTAACCATGGAACTTCATCCCAGAGCAGACAAAAACATTGTTCGGACTGCCTCCAGCTTTTCATCCTGTTGACATAGCACGCCAGGGCCTGAACTGGGCAGAGAGTATGGAGCTGTCGCTCCCTGTCAGACTGGAAAGGAGGTGGATGGAAAGCCTCCAATTCCACTGACTGGTTCACACAGAATGCCAAGATTGTCTTTGGCAAAAGGCAGGATTGGTACGGAGTGTAACCTTTGTCCTGGGCTCTGTAAAAGTGCACCGAGCGCCATGTTTAACCTCCAGCGAGGAACAATGTCCTTCATAGGCGGCCGAAGCCGCCAAACCCCTTTTAAAAATTGTCCTGCCAGGAAGCAGAGCTCCTGGGGTGACAGTCAATTTTGACATGGTAAACCAAATGGCTGCCAGATAGACCTTTAATGTAGAGGGGGATATCCTCTCATCAAAACAGGTCCAGCAAAAATTGCAGTATTAACCCTATAGGACAGACCCAGACGGCTCAAATACAGCCATTCAGGGTCCAGACCCAGAGCTACAGGCTCAATGAGTCAGTTTTCCATAAGGTCCCCCCATGACTGAGCAGGTTACGGCGCTTGAGCAGTCTCCACGGATGGCTGCTCAGGGGCTGCATCAGGGCTTAAAACAGTCTCTTGGGCCAATAAGTGGCTACTAGGAGCACCTTGGCACCTTGTGCCTGATTTTCTCCAGACACTGCGGGTGCATGGCGGCGGTGGGAAGGCATATCACAGTTGCCTAGGCCTCTGGTGTGCCAAGGCATCTACCACCTGCAGGTGCCCGCCTCCTTCTATGGAGAGCTAGCAGATGAACTACCCGCAGTTAAAGGATGTTCCCATGCCCAGAGTCATGCAATGGAGACTGGATGACCTGAGGCCGCCCTGGGGTTGATGTAAGCCACCAGGGACGCGGGAAGTGGGGTGTTGGGGTGCAGCCGCACCCACATGCTGAGGAGGGGCGAGGTGGCGGTGCAGTCGTACCGGCAACTTTTCTCGTTAACTTTAGTTTATGAATGAGCATTTGCACTGCCTCGAAGAAAGTCATGAAACAACTGTTTCATCCAATTAGTATTGCCGTGTCAGCGCTGGCACTGCTATGCGAGGGGCGTTCATTATTTCAACCTGATAGTATCAGCACCAAGCACTGTCAATCGAGACAGCATTTACTTTATGTGTCATGACCAAGCACCTAATTTAGCTATGATAACTGTGCTTAATAATGTCCAATGGCAACACATTAAAAATAAATCTCTTTAACTTCCAAAACCACATTTAAAACAGTCGAGAATAAAGGATATTTAACTGTTAACAGGTGTCAATATATTTCTCAATAAACAAACCATAACCTTCCTCGTTTCTTATACTAGTAGTAAGAACCAATCCATGTTCTGTATGCCACTTATTTTAATTTAATTAAACTGCCCAGGCCAGTGAGGCACGATCATTTCCAGTACTAGTAGGCTCTAGTACTGTATTTGGAATTCGTGATTTTTAATTTTTTTATACTAATGGTTCAAGTAGAAAGTGACATTTGATGTTTTCGGTAAGAACTCAAGAAACGATGTTCATCATTAATGAAGGCAGATTAACCCTTTGCAGTCCATTTATTAAGTGCACGTCAGGTCCAATTTATTTTCACATGCGCAGTTAATCTTAGGCGTGCTGTTTAAAAGTATTTTTTTCCACAGTCAAACGGGTTTAAAAGGCCCTGCATATCAACAAAGCACTCACTAGGCATCTCCAGCCCTGCCCCACCCTTTCGATTCGCTATCGCTTTCACATATGATAAGAAATAAATAATAATAATAACAATAGTCGCACATACCGATCAGTCATCTCCTGATCACTGCGTTTTATCACCAAACTCCTCAATAATGCGATCCAAGTCATTATTTTATTACTATAACATCTCAAAAAGCTCTGCAAATGTCTGTGATAGTCTCTGTGCGGTGATGCAGTATCAGCCAGCTTGTTTCCTTATGACCGCCCCATCTGATGCCAGGGGCAAGTATGACTATTCATGAGATATGCCTTTTTTTTTTTATCGGCTTGTCTCGCTCCTGTCGCTCCCACTCAGCCATTGAATGGTTTTCTCGGCTTTTTCGGAGAAAAACAACTAGAAACCCGTTTTTTGCGTTTTTGACGATGTTGGACAGGGTCCGACAATGGACCGGATAGGAATAATTGCAATGTCGGACCAGATCCGACATAGGACCACAAAGGGTTAACAACGTAACCTTACATCTGTTTTAATGGATGTATAACTGTGTTTTTGAAAACTGCCCTTTTCATTTTTAGCCTCCAGTAGTAAATAGTTTTCCCATTGACCATTGTTGATCGTTACATTGTTATTGTTTATTGTTCTAACATGTTGACTAACTAGCTCATCACTCTAACACGGTTATTGTTCTAACTCATTGACTAACTAGCTCATCACTCTAACACGGTTATTGTTCTAACTCATTGACTAACTAGCTCATCACTCTAACAGGGTTATTGTTCTAACGCGTTGACTAACTAGTTCATCACTCTAACAGGGTTATTGTTCTAATGTGTTGACTAACTAGCTCATCACTCTAACAGGGTTATTGTTCTAATGCATTGACTAACTAGCTCATCACTCTAACACGGTTATTGCTCTAACGCGTTGACTAACTAGCTCGTCACTCTAACACGGTTATTGCTCTAACGCGTTGACTAACTAGCTCATCACTCTAACAGGGTTATTGTTCTAACGCGTTGACTAACTAGCTCATCACTCTAACACGGTTATTGCTGTTTATCACTGGATTGCAATTTAAACAGCACCCTTTTAATGCAAACACATACGCTAATTAATACTTCAAGTCGTTTCTTTGTTGATTCTACATTTTTCCTATTTGTTAAGTTTAACAAGCTGTGTGGATCCAGACAGAATATCTGTAGGCCTATTTTATGAAATCAGTGCTGTGTAGTGCAGCGGCTACATCCTCCTTACAGTGAGAGGAAAGCCACCAGTTTTCATTAAAGAGAGCTACAAAATATCTGAGCTCGGTTTAATTCAACCCATGGTTTAACAATGCTAATTACAGCTTTAAAGACAGGTAGAGATAACAGAAATTAATGTCAATCTACCAACCCTATATTAATTAACAGTTGCTATCAAATGCCTCTAGTAGTGCACTGCTTTCGTACTAGCCTTTAAAATTGTTGTTTCCCGATGCATCTACAGAACGAATCTAGTGAATGTTGTATAGAAGGTGGAACTGTCCTGATTGGCAGGTGTCTGCAGCATGTTTTCTTGTCTGTATTACAGTAGAGACCAGCACAATTTATTATGTTTTTGTGCTTGATGATTTGAATACTTTACTTCCTATAGTTAACTATGTTTTGTACAGTTATGGATGGGTTGATGTTTCATTTCCGACATGACACAGCTGTCTCGTTCCGGTTCTGTTTTTAAAAGTATGTTCGAAATCAAAATGTAAGCTTTTGGGATATTGTTTTTATATAAAGTTGTTGCAAACATTTAAATGCTTGTCACTTTTGAATAGGCTACATAATAATTGCAAATAGTATAGACTGCAATGGCATTTATACAGCTGTTCAGTTTGTGAATAGACCTATTAAACACGTCAAGTAGAATTAAAGCAGTTTAGTGTCGAAGATTTAATGTATTTTACTATTTTTAAAAGACATCTAAAGACAGCACAAAGTAGGCTGTCTGTTTAGTATGTCATTTCATTTTATGTATGTAACTTCGGATTTACAACGATAATACGTTGTCTTGTTGCTTTGAATCTTACATTAAATGTATTTTTGACTCGTGTTTCTGATTTTTTCATTTTATGCCATTGTGTCCTATTCCGTATGAAATTCACTCAGTATGTGCATATTTTGATGGTGAAATACACTAAAAATGACGATTTTGTATATATTTAATTATTACTTGAAGGTGCCTTCTCCCTCCCTTTCATTTTCAGCACCCCCAGTTTGAAATTCGTTCCTGCGTCTCTGTAAGCCACTACTGTTGTGTTGTCTGTTATAACATTATTAATTCTAACCTTTATAAAGAAATGCTTGACAGCTTGGAGTTTTTTTGTTTTTTATCTCCCACCCTCTCAGTGTGCCTCATCTGATCTTGCATACCAGGGTCTAACCGGATTATTGTTATGTGAAACTTAAAAAAAAAAAAAAAAGACTTGCTTGGTTGGTTCAAGTGAAATTGTCATAATTCATTCAATAAGAATAGCTGGTAATTATTTTGGAATAACATCAAAATGTACATAATCTGCTTAAAGTATAATTTAATTTTATTATTATTATTGTAAATGCAAAAACAGGGCTGAAGAGAATGCATTTTTCATTGAGACCTTGTCCCTTTAACTAACCTCTTTGAATTTGAATATATCATTAAACCTAGAGGGTATTATTTAGCTGAACATTGTCTAAGTGGTTCTTGCTATACAGGAAAGCTGCTTGTGGCTATCCACTCCCTGTTCAAACAGGAAAGGCGAGTCTCTTTAAAAGGCAGAAGTTGAAAAATTGGGCAGGGCAAAAGGCTTGTTCTAACCATCCCAGGTTTGCAAACACTTCCTAAAACATCTATTCAATCCACAAAATATTACATTAGGTTATCTAAATTTAAACTTTTGGTACAGTATGTTTATAACTAATTCAGGCAGGTTTGCCTAATCCCCCCTCCACTTCATAGCAATACAGAATTCTTGAAGAATCCAAGTTTAGGAGACCTTGCTAAGATTATATTCTTCTAACCTTCACTCAAGAACTGTTCTTAGAACCAGCTACGCTGTTAACACAGTACCTGATTGGAGTGTATGAATAATGCAAACACAAGGAAAGGGCAGTGAGCTTTCTGGAGTGTGCCAGCTCATAGGCAGTCCTGACAGTGTCTGCTATCCATTTGGACATCCTCTGCTTAGACAGGGTTTAACCATGGAACTTCATCCCAGAGCAGACAAAAACATTGTTCGGACTGCCTCCAGCTTTTCATCCTGTTGACATAGCACGCCAGGGCCTGAACTGGGCAGAGAGTATGGAGCTGTCGCTCCCTGTCAGACTGGAAAGGAGGTGGATGGAAAGCCTCCAATTCCACTGACTGGTTCACACAGAATGCCAAGATTGTCTTTGGCAAAGGCAGGATTGGTGCGAGTGTAACCTTTGTCCTGGGCTCTGTAAAAGTGCACCGAGCCATGTTTAACCTCCAGCGAGGAACAATGTCCTTCATAGGCGGCAAGCCGCCAAACCCCTTTAAAATTGTCCTGCCAGGAAGCAGAGCTCCTGGGGTGACAGTCAATTTTGACATGGTAAACCAAATGGCTGCCAGATAGACCTTTAATGTAGAGGGGATATCCTCTCATCAAAACAGGTCCAGCAAAAATTGCAGTATTAACCCTATAGGACAGACCCAGACGGCTCAAATACAGCCATTCAGGGTCCAGACCCAGAGCTACAGGCTCAATGAGTCAGTTTTCCATAAGGTCCCCCATGACTGAGCAGGTTACGGGCTTGAGCAGTCTCCACGGATGGCTGCTCAGGGGCTGCATCAGGGCTTAAAACAGTCTCTTGGGCCAATAAGTGGCTACTAGGAGCACCTTGGCACCTTGTGCCTGATTTTCTCCAGACACTGCGGGTGCATGGCGGCGGTGGGAAGGCATATCACAGTTGCCTAGGCCTCTGGTGTGCCAAGGCATCTACCACCTGCAGGTGCCCGCCTCCTTCTATGGAGAGCTAGCAGATGAACTACCCGCAGTTAAAGGATGTTCCCATGCCCAGAGTCATGCAATGGAGACTGGATGACCTGAGGCCGCCCTGGGGGTTGATGTAAGCCACCAGGGACGCGGGAAGTGGGGGTGTTGGGGGTGCAGCCGCACCCCCACATGCTGAGGGAGGGGCGAGGTGGCGGTGCAGTCGTACCGGCAACTTTTCTCGTTAACTTTAGTTTATGAATGAGCATTTGCACTGCCTCGAAGAAAGTCATGAAACAACTGTTTCATCCAATTAGTATTGCCGTGTCAGCGCTGGCACTGCTATGCGAGGGCGGGCGTTCATTATTTCAACCTGATAGTATCAGCACCAAGCACTGTCAATCGAGAGACAGCATTTACTTTATGTGTCATGACCAAGCACCTAATTTCGCTATGATAACTGTGCTTAATAATGTCCAATGGCAACACATTAAAAATAAATCTCTTTAACTTCCAAAACCACATTTAAAACAGTCGAGAATAAAGGATATTTAACTGTTAACAGGTGTCAATATATTTCTCAATAAACAAACCATAACCTTCCTGCGTTTCTTATACTAGTAGTAAGAACCAATCCATGTTCTGTATGCCACTTATTTTAATTTAATTAAACTGCCCAGGCCAGTGAGGCACGATCATTTCCAGTACTAGTAGGCTCTAGTACTGTATTTGGAATTCGTGATTTTTAATTTTTTTATACTAATGGTTCAAGTAGAAAGTGACATTTGATGTTTTCGGTAAGAACTCAAGAAACGATGTTCATCATTAATGAAGGCAGATTAACCCTTTGCAGTCCATTTATTAAGTGCACGTCAGGTCCAATTTATTTTCACATGCGCAGTTAATCTTAGACGTGCTGTTTAAAAGTATTTTTTTTTCCACAGTCAAACGGGTTTAAAAGGCCCTGCATATCAACAAAGCACTCACTAGGCATCTCCAGCCCTGCCCCACCCTTTCGTTCGCTATCGCTTTCACATATGATAAGAAATAAATAATAATAATAACAATAGTCGCACATACCGATCAGTCATCTCCTGATCACTCGTTTTATCACCAAACTCCTCAATAATGCGATCCAAGTCATTATTTTATTACTATAACATCTCAAAAAAGCTCTGCAAATGTCTGTGATAGTCTCTGTGCGGTGATGCAGTATCAGCCAGCTTGTTTCCTTATGACCGCCCCATCTGATGCCAGGGGCAAGTATGACTATTCATGAGATATGCCTTTTTTTTTTTTTATCGGCTTGTCTCGGCTCCTGTCGCTCCCACTCAGCCATTGAATGGTTTTCTCGGCTTTTTCCGGAGAAAAACAACTAGAAACCCGTTTTTTGCGTTTTTTTGACGATGTTGGACAGGGTCCGACAATGGACCGGATAGGAATAATTGCAATGTCGGACCAGATCCGACATAGGACCACAAAGGGTTAACAACGTAACCTTACATCTGTTTTAATGGATGTATAACTGTGTTTTTGAAAACTGCCCTTTTCATTTTTAGCCTCCAGTAGTAAATAGTTTTCCCATTGACCATTGTTGATCGTTACATTGTTATTGTTTATTGTTCTAACATGTTGACTAACTAGCTCATCACTCTAACACGGTTATTGTTCTAACTCATTGACTAACTAGCTCATCACTCTAACACGGTTATTGTTCTAACTCATTGACTAACTAGCTCATCACTCTAACAGGGTTATTGTTCTAACGCGTTGACTAACTAGTTCATCACTCTAACAGGGTTATTGTTCTAATGTGTTGACTAACTAGCTCATCACTCTAACAGGGTTATTGTTCTAATGCATTGACTAACTAGCTCATCACTCTAACACGGTTATTGCTCTAACGCGTTGACTAACTAGCTCGTCACTCTAACACGGTTATTGCTCTAACGCGTTGACTAACTAGCTCATCACTCTAACAGGGTTATTGTTCTAACGCGTTGACTAACTAGCTCATCACTCTAACACGGTTATTGCTGTTTATCACTGGATTGCAATTTAAACAGCACCCCTTTTAATGCAAACACATACGCTAATTAATACTTCAAGTCGTTTCTTTGTTGATTCTACATTTTTCCTATTTGTTAAGTTTAACAAGCTGTGTGGATCCAGACAGAATATCTGTAGGCCTATTTTATGAAATCAGTGCTGTGTAGTGCAGCGGCTACATCCTCCTTACAGTGAGAGGAAAGCCACCAGTTTTCATTAAAGAGAGCTACAAAATATCTGAGCTCGGTTTAATTCAACCCATGGTTTAACAATGCTAATTACAGCTTTAAAGACAGGTAGAGATAACAGAAATTAATGTCAATCTACCAACCCTATATTAATTAACAGTTGCTATCAAATGCCTCTAGTAGTGCACTGCTTTCGTACTAGCCTTTAAAATTGTTGTTTCCGATGCATCTACAGAGCGAATCTAGTGAATGTTGTATAGAAGGTGGAACTGTCCTGATTGGCAGGTGTCTGCAGCATGTTTTCTTGTCTGTATTACAGTAGAGACCAGCACAATTTATTATGTTTTTGTGCTTGATGATTTGAATACTTTACTTCCTATAGTTAACTATGTTTTGTACAGTTATGGATGGGTTGATGTTTCATTTCCGACATGACACAGCTGTCTCGTTCGGTTCTGTTTTTAAAAGTATGTTCGAAATCAAAATGTAAGCTTTTGGGATATTGTTTTTATATAAAGTTGTTGCAAACATTTAAATGCTTGTCACTTTTGAATAGGCTACATAATAATTGCAAATAGTATAGACTGCAATGGCATTTATACAGCTGTTCAGTTTGTGAATAGACCTATTAAACACGTCAAGTAGAATTAAAGCAGTTTAGTGTCGAAGATTTAATGTATTTTACTATTTTTAAAAGACATCTAAAGACAGCACAAAGTAGGCTGTCTGTTTAGTATGTCATTTCATTTTATGTATGTAACTTCGGATTTACAACGATAATACGTTGTCTTGTTGCTTTGAATCTTACATTAAATGTATTTTTGACTCGTGTTTCTGATTTTTTCATTTTATGCCATTGTGTCCTATTCCGTATGAAATTCACTCAGTATGTGCATATTTTGATGGTGAAATACACTAAAAATGACGATTTTGTATATATTTAATTATTACTTGAAGGTGCCTTCTCCCTCCCTTTCATTTTCAGCACCCCAGTTTGAAATTGTTCCTGCGTCTCTGTAAGCCACTACTGTTGTGTTGTCTGTTATAACATTATTAATTCTAACCTTTATAAAGAAATGCTTGACAGCTTGGAGTTTTTTTGTTTTTTATCTCCCACCCTCTCAGTGTGCCTCATCTGATCTTGCATACCAGGGTCTAACCGGATTATTGTTATGTGAAACTTAAAAAAAAAAAAAAAAGACTTGCTTGGTTGGTTCAAGTGAAATTGTCATAATTCATTCAATAAGAATAGCTGGTAATTATTTTGGAATAACATCAAAATGTACATAATCTGCTTAAAGTATAATTTAATTTTATTATTATTATTGTAAATGCAAAAACAGGGCTGAAGAGAATGCATTTTTTCATTGAGACCTTGTCCCTTTAACTAACCTCTTTGAATTTGAATATATCATTAAACCTAGAGGGTATTATTTAGCTGAACATTGTCTAAGTGGTTCTTGCTATACAGGAAAGCTGCTTGTGGCTATCCACTCCCTGTTCAAACAGGAAAGGCGAGTCTCTTTAAAAGGCAGAAGTTGAAAAATTGGGCAGGGCAAAAAGGCTTGTTCTAACCATCCCAGGTTTGCAAACACTTCCTAAAACATCTATTCAATCCACAAAATATTACATTAGGTTATCTAAATTTAAACTTTTGGTACAGTATGTTTATAACTAATTCAGGCAGGTTTGCCTAATCCCCCCTCCACTTCATAGCAATACAGAATTCTTGAAGAATCCAAGTTTAGGAGACCTTGCTAAGATTATATTCTTCTAACCTTCACTCAAGAACTGTTCTTAGAACCAGCTACGCTGTTAACACAGTACCTGATTGGAGTGTATGAATAATGCAAACACAAGGAAAGGGCAGTGAGCTTTCTGGAGTGTGCCAGCTCATAGGCAGTCCTGACAGTGTCTGCTATCCATTTGGACATCCTCTGCTTAGACAGGGTTTAACCATGGAACTTCATCCCAGAGCAGACAAAAACATTGTTCGGACTGCCTCCAGCTTTTCATCCTGTTGACATAGCACGCCAGGGCCTGAACTGGGCAGAGAGTATGGAGCTGTCGCTCCCTGTCAGACTGGAAAGGAGGTGGATGGAAAGCCTCCAATTCCACTGACTGGTTCACACAGAATGCCAAGATTGTCTTTGGCAAAGGCAGGATTGGTGCGAGTGTAACCTTTGTCCTGGGCTCTGTAAAAGTGCACCGAGCCATGTTTAACCTCCAGCGAGGAACAATGTCCTTCATAGGCGGCAAGCCGCCAAACCCCTTTAAAATTGTCCTGCCAGGAAGCAGAGCTCCTGGGGTGACAGTCAATTTTGACATGGTAAACCAAATGGCTGCCAGATAGACCTTTAATGTAGAGGGGATATCCTCTCATCAAAACAGGTCCAGCAAAAATTGCAGTATTAACCCTATAGGACAGACCCAGACGGCTCAAATACAGCCATTCAGGGTCCAGACCCAGAGCTACAGGCTCAATGAGTCAGTTTTCCATAAGGTCCCCCCATGACTGAGCAGGTTACGGCGCTTGAGCAGTCTCCACGGATGGCTGCTCAGGGGCTGCATCAGGGCTTAAAAACAGTCTCTTGGGCCAATAAGTGGCTACTAGGAGCACCTTGGCACCTTGTGCCTGATTTTCTCCAGACACTGCGGGTGCATGGCGAGCGGTGGGAAGGCATATCACAGTTGCCTAGGCCTCTGGTGTGCCAAGGCATCTACCACCTGCAGGTGCCCGCCTCCTTCTATGGAGAGCTAGCAGATGAACTACCCGCAGTTAAAGGATGTTCCCATGCCCAGAGTCATGCAATGGAGACTGGATGACCTGAGGCCGCCCTGGGGGTTGATGTAAGCCACCAGGGACGCGGGAAGTGGGGGTGTTGGGGGTGCAGCCGCACCCCCACATGCTGAGGAGGGGCGAGGTGGCGGTGCAGTCGTACCGGCAACTTTTCTCGTTAACTTTAGTTTATGAATGAGCATTTGCACTGCCTCGAAGAAAGTCATGAAACAACTGTTTCATCCAATTAGTATTGCCGTGTCAGCTGGCACTGCTATGCGAGGCGGCGTTCATTATTTCAACCTGATAGTATCAGCACCAAGCACTGTCAATCGGAGACAGCATTTACTTTATGTGTCATGACCAAGCACCTAATTTCGCTATGATAACTGTGCTTAATAATGTCCAATGGCAACACATTAAAAATAAATCTCTTTAACTTCCAAAACCACATTTAAAACAGTCGAGAATAAAGGATATTTAACTGTTAACAGGTGTCAATATATTTCTCAATAAACAAACCATAACCTTCCTGCGTTTCTTATACTAGTAGTAAGAACCAATCCATGTTCTGTATGCCACTTATTTTAATTTAATTAAACTGCCCAGGCCAGTGAGGCACGATCATTTCCAGTACTAGTAGGCTCTAGTACTGTATTTGGAATTCGTGATTTTTAATTTTTTATACTAATGGTTCAAGTAGAAAGTGACATTTGATGTTTTCGGTAAGAACTCAAGAAACGATGTTCATCATTAATGAAGGCAGATTAACCCTTTGCAGTCCATTTATTAAGTGCACGTCAGGTCCAATTTATTTTCACATGCGCAGTTAATCTTAGGCGTGCTGTTTAAAAGTATTTTTTTTCCACAGTCAAACGGGTTTAAAAGGCCCTGCATATCAACAAAGCACTCACTAGGCATCTCCAGCCCTGCCCCACCCTTTCGTTCGCTATCGCTTTCACATATGATAAGAAATAAATAATAATAATAACAATAGTCGCACATACCGATCAGTCATCTCCTGATCACTCGTTTTATCACCAAACTCCTCAATAATGCGATCCAAGTCATTATTTTATTACTATAACATCTCAAAAAGCTCTGCAAATGTCTGTGATAGTCTCTGTGCGGTGATGCAGTATCAGCCAGCTTGTTTCCTTATGACCGCCCCATCTGATGCCAGGGGCAAGTATGACTATTCATGAGATATGCCTTTTTTTTTTTATCGGCTTGTCTCGCTCCTGTCGCTCCCACTCAGCCATTGAATGGTTTTCTCGGCTTTTTCGGAGAAAAACAACTAGAAACCCGTTTTTTGCGTTTTTGACGATGTTGGACAGGGTCCGACAATGGACCGGATAGGAATAATTGCAATGTCGGACCAGATCCGACATAGGACCACAAAGGGTTAACAACGTAACCTTACATCTGTTTTAATGGATGTATAACTGTGTTTTTGAAAACTGCCCTTTTCATTTTTAGCCTCCAGTAGTAAATAGTTTTCCCATTGACCATTGTTGATCGTTACATTGTTATTGTTTATTGTTCTAACATGTTGACTAACTAGCTCATCACTCTAACACGGTTATTGTTCTAACTCATTGACTAACTAGCTCATCACTCTAACACGGTTATTGTTCTAACTCATTGACTAACTAGCTCATCACTCTAACAGGGTTATTGTTCTAACGCGTTGACTAACTAGTTCATCACTCTAACAGGGTTATTGTTCTAATGTGTTGACTAACTAGCTCATCACTCTAACAGGGTTATTGTTCTAATGCATTGACTAACTAGCTCATCACTCTAACACGGTTATTGCTCTAACGCGTTGACTAACTAGCTCGTCACTCTAACACGGTTATTGCTCTAACGCGTTGACTAACTAGCTCATCACTCTAACAGGGTTATTGTTCTAACGCGTTGACTAACTAGCTCATCACTCTAACACGGTTATTGCTGTTTATCACTGGATTGCAATTTAAACAGCACCCCTTTTAATGCAAACACATACGCTAATTAATACTTCAAGTCGTTTCTTTGTTGATTCTACATTTTTCCTATTTGTTAAGTTTAACAAGCTGTGTGGATCCAGACAGAATATCTGTAGGCCTATTTTATGAAATCAGTGCTGTGTAGTGCAGCGGCTACATCCTCCTTACAGTGAGAGGAAAGCCACCAGTTTTCATTAAAGAGAGCTACAAAATATCTGAGCTCGGTTTAATTCAACCCATGGTTTAACAATGCTAATTACAGCTTTAAAGACAGGTAGAGATAACAGAAATTAATGTCAATCTACCAACCCTATATTAATTAACAGTTGCTATCAAATGCCTCTAGTAGTGCACTGCTTTCGTACTAGCCTTTAAAATTGTTGTTTCCGATGCATCTACAGAACGAATCTAGTGAATGTTGTATAGAAGGTGGAACTGTCCTGATTGGCAGGTGTCTGCAGCATGTTTTCTTGTCTGTATTACAGTAGAGACCAGCACAATTTATTATGTTTTTGTGCTTGATGATTTGAATACTTTACTTCCTATAGTTAACTATGTTTTGTACAGTTATGGATGGGTTGATGTTTCATTTCCGACATGACACAGCTGTCTCGTTCCGGTTCTGTTTTTAAAAGTATGTTCGAAATCAAAATGTAAGCTTTTGGGATATTGTTTTATATAAAGTTGTTGCAAACATTTAAATGCTTGTCACTTTTGAATAGGCTACATAATAATTGCAAATAGTATAGACTGCAATGGCATTTATACAGCTGTTCAGTTTGTGAATAGACCTATTAAACACGTCAAGTAGAATTAAAGCAGTTTAGTGTCGAAGATTTAATGTATTTTACTATTTTTAAAGACATCTAAAGACAGCACAAAGTAGGCTGTCTGTTTAGTATGTCATTTCATTTTATGTATGTAACTTCGGATTTACAACGATAATACGTTGTCTTGTTGCTTTGAATCTTACATTAAATGTATTTTTGACTCGTGTTTCTGATTTTTTCATTTTATGCCATTGTGTCCTATTCCGTATGAAATTCACTCAGTATGTGCATATTTTGATGGTGAAATACACTAAAAATGACGATTTTGTATATATTTAATTATTACTTGAAGGTGCCTTCTCCCTCCCTTTCATTTTCAGCACCCCCAGTTTGAAATTCGTTCCTGCGTCTCTGTAAGCCACTACTGTTGTGTTGTCTGTACGGACAAGCACGTGGCTCCCTCGAACCTTCTACAAAAAATGCTGCAAGGCTAGGTAAACTGTCTGCAGCTCTAAAACATTTATGTGGAGACCCTGCCAAGGGGGGTTCCACACCCCATGCGCCCCCCTGCCATTCCAAACAGTGCCCCAGCCCAGGCTGGACACATCCGTGTTGACTGTCAAAAGAATCACAAGGTAACTGAACACAAATCTATCACACAGTTCTCATGTTGTAACACTAATGCTAGAGTTAATTGAAGGAAGGGCTTTCACCCCATATACCAAAAAAAAAGAAAAGAAAAAATGCTGTCAAAGCACTGCTGTTCTCCCAAGCAAAAAGCAAGCCTCCTTTCCAGGAAACCATACCCACCCTACAACCCAACCCAAGCCTGATTGTTATCTTTCAGTGGAAAGCTTTACTGCAGAACTCACTGGCCGTCTCTGCTGTGTCTGTCGGTTTGTTTCCGGATAAGTCACGGTATATATATAAAGTGGCACAGGTGGGAGGGAGAAAGAGAGAGAGAAAAAAATGTAGTCCAGGAGGGGTTCCAAAAGACTACATATCCCAGAATGCCACAAGAGGGAGCCAGGATGGGATTCACCTGGCTCCAAATGATAATGGATATCACCTGCCTGCAATTAGCAGGCAGGTATTTAACCAGTGAAAATGTTTGTTCTGGGCAGGTCTCCAGTCTGTGTGTGGAGTGAGGCTGTCACAGTGGTGAAAACCTGTCTGGCTTCACGAAGGTAGTGTGAAAACGTTTTGTATTTGTGTGTGTGTTTGAAATATGTTCAGTTCTACCAGTAAATAGTGTTGCCATCCGGTTTTATAGTTAGGGATTTACCTGAAAAGTTTAGTAAGTACTCCGAGTGGGAGTTAGGTGTTGGCACGCAAGTGCTTTAAAACACTTTGTATCTTGTGCCTGGGTCTATTTTAAAGGGGCTACGAACCTTAAAATTGGTGAACTCTTTCACTATATTATATATATATATATATATATATATATATACACACACACACAAACACACATACAGTCATGTGACTACCTTTATTTAGCAACCACCTGGTCTAAGTCACCACTTTAAATTCCTCCCAATGATTTTATTAACTGTATTAAGCGACCACTTGTCTAATGTGACCAGTGACCACAATTCTCTTACCCAGCAACAGACTCAAACCTGTATTAAGCACACTTACACAGGGCTGGTGCATGTGGTTTTAAATGGTACATCCTAAATTCAAAGGAATACGGTGACCATTTTAGTTGTCTTTTATCTGTAATCAATAAAACAACAGCGCTCTCTTGTAAAGGAAGAGAGAAAATGTGGAGAAACAAAAGGTCCTCCCTAGATGACAGAATTAAAGTTATTAAACTTGTTAAGACAGTAAGTGCCAGGGAGAGACCACCAGGGGGCCTAATATGGAGTAGAGGTGTAAAGCAGGAGTTCCTGAATCTTTTAAAATAATCTTTAGCAATCCTTTAAAATCATTCCTTTAAAACGTCACTTTTTGTTTGTTTTAATAAGTTTAACGTTACATCTGCTATTTTATTTGATATATCCGTTGCTGTCAGTCACACTTACTTTGTAATGCCACCAAAGCCGTAATCTGTGACAACTGCATGATGTGGAAAATCTGAGAAAACCCAACAGAGCTCAATCAAGTTTGTGTAAAGTTGCGCACGATCCAGGACTTGCTTCAGCGATTAAGCCTGCTAGAAAAGGAGCTGGAGGAAATGAGACAGCAACAGGAGCTTGAGGAGCTGACACACCCACAATTCATGGAAGTCTGCACCCCTAGCAGACTGAAAGCCATCAGGGAGATGGAAGAGAGTCGAAACAGCTGGGTTCAGATAGGCAGAAGCAGGGAAAAAAAGAAACTTCGTCAAACACAACCACCAGAAATCCAGACATCCAACAAATTTGAGCCAATTCAACATTTAGATGACCAAAACTAACATCAAGAGAATGAAAGAAACAACATCCAGGACCCTATAAACAGTGCTGGCCAGGCAGCAAAAAGAAGGGAGGTCATGATTGTTGGGGACTCCATATTGAGAAACACAGCAAGTTCAGTTCGCAGTTTGACAGTGTGCTGCCTTCCAGAAGCCTCTGTCAAGCACATCACTGAGAATGTGGACAGGCTTCTAGAACAAACAGGAAACGACCCGGTAGTAGTCATCCACATCGGTACAAACAACATTGGAAGAGACAGACCAAGATCCATGCAAAACAAATTCAGAGAGCTAGGAAGGAAATTAAAAGGCAAGACCAAAACTTTGGTATTTTCTTGGATACTGCCAGCACCTTACAAAGGACCATATGGACAGCTGGAAATACAAAATCAAAATGCATGGCTGAAATCGTGGTGCACACAGGAAGGCTTCACCTTTCTTGAACATTGGAGCACATTCTACAACAAGGACTATCTATATAGGTAGGACGGACTGCACTTAAACAGAAAGGGAACCAATCTACTCGGAGAAAGGATGCTTGAGGAGGTCCAGAACCATTTAAACTAGAAAGGAAGGGGGGAGAAAACAAAAAAACAGAAGGGAGACCACATCAAAACAAGGGCAACAACTCAGGTAAGACAACTATTAAATGTATTTATCTTAATGCTAGAAGTCTCAGAAACAAAATGTTAGAACTTGAAGCTACTGCACAAACAAGTAACTACGATGTGATAGGTGTTACAGAAACTTGGTTGTCTGAGAGTGATGGAGACGAATATAATATTAGTGGGTACACACTATAGGGGGGGTAGCGCTATACATAAGAAATAGTCTTGAAGCCCAGGTGTTAAATCAGGACAAAGAAAACAATGCAGAATCAATATGGGTCAGAATAATGGACACAAATTCAAAGGGCATAATAATAGGAGCATGCTATAGACCGCCAAATTCAGACGCTGAGCAAAATAATCTGTTATACAATGACATTCGAAATGCGTGTAGAAAAGGAGAAGCCATACTAATGGGGGATTTCAACATCCCCCATATAAAATGGGAAAACCCGATGGGGGGCACGACGGACAAAATTGAAATTGTAGAAATGACAAATTACTGCTTCCTAACGCAATTTGTCAAGGCACCGACCAGAGGGGAGGCATGCCTTGATTTAGTCTTTTCAAATAATGAAGACAGAATAACTAAAACAGGTCAGAGCCATTGGCAAACTCAGACCACAACATGGTCTCATTTGAAGTAATGTTTAAAACCCGAAAAGTAATGACTAAAGCTAAGGTTTACCATTTTAGAAAAGCAAACTATGAAGGTATGAAACAGAGACTAACAGAACTAGATTGGAGTAAAATAGAGAAAACATCCACAGAAAAAGGATGGCTGTTTTTTTAAAAATATAGTACTAGAGGTGCAAAACAATTACATCCCAAAAGCAGACAAATCTAAATCTAAAACAAAATGGCCAAAATGGTTTAATAGATCAATTAAAAAAAAATATTCAGCGAAAAAAGGCACTTTACAGAGCGTTTAAAAGGGACCAAAAACAAAGTACACAGAAAGAGTACTTGGAACTGCAAACACAAGTCAAAAAGGAAGTTAGAAAGGCCAAGAGGGAGAGATAGTAATCAATATTGCTAAGGGGGCTAAAACCAATTCCAAAATGTTTTTCCAATATTATAACAGCAAGAGAACATTCAAAGAGGAGGTTAAATGTCTAAGAGACACAAATGGCAAAATAATAGATGAAGAAAAAAAAAATAGCAAATATATTAAATGATTACTTTTCACAGGTTTTTACAAAGGAGGACACGGACAACATGCCCAACATGTCGACCTGTTCCTATCCAATTTTAAACAACTTTAGCATAACAGAGGCAGAAGTGTTAAAGGGACTAGGAGCTCTTAAAATAAACAAATCCCCTGGGCCGGATGAGATCCTCCCAATAGTACTCAAAGAAATGAAAGAAGTTATTTACAAACCGCTAACCAAGATCATGCAACAGTCTCTTGACACAGGGGTTGTACCGACAGACTGGAAAATAGCAAACGTAATACCAATTCACAAAAAGGGAGACAAAACCGAACCAGGTAACTACAGACCAATAAGCCTGACTTCTATTATATGTAAACTTATGGAAACTATAATAAGATCCAAAATGGAAAATTACCTATATGGTAACAATATCCTGGGAGACAGTCAGCATGGTTTTAGGAAAGGGAGATCGTGTTTAACTAAATAACTTGACTTTTTTGAGGATGCAACATTGAAAATGGATAATTACAAAGCATACGACATGGTTTATTTAGATTTCCAGAAAGCTTTTGACAAAGTCCTGCATAAAAGATTAATTCTCAAACTGAACGCAATAGGGATTCAAGGAAATGCATGCACATGGATTAGGGAGTGGTTAACATATAGAAAACAGAAAGTACTGATTAGAGGAGAAACCACAAAATGGAGCGAGATAACCAGTGGAGTACCACAGGGATCAGTATAAGGTCCTTTGCCATTCCTAATCTACATTAATGATTTAGATTCTGGTATAGAAAGCAAACTTGTTAAATTTGCAGACAACACAAAAATAGGAGGAGTGGCAAACACTGTTGCAGCAGCAAAGGTCATTCAGAATGATCTAGACAGCATTCAGAACTGGGCAGACACATGGCAAATGAAATTTAATAGAGAAAAGTGTAAAGTATTGCATGCAGGAAATAAAAATGTGCATTATAAATATCATGTGGGAGATACTGAAATTGAAGAAGGGAACTATGAAAAAGACCTAGGAGTTTATGTTGACTCAGAACTGTCTTCCTCTAGGCAATTATTATTATTTGTTTATTTAGCAGACGCCTTTATCCAAGGCGACTTACAGAGACTAGGGTGTGTGAACTATGCATCAGCTGCAGAGTCACTTACAATTACATCTCACCCGAAAGACGGAGCACAAGTGACATTCTCAGGGTCACACAATGAGTCAGTGGTTGAGGTGGGATTTGAACCGGGGACCTTCTGGTTACAAGCCCGTTTCTTTAACCACTGGACCACACAGCCTCCTATGCAATGTGGGGAAGCTATAAAAAAGGCCAACAAGATGCTCAGATATATTGTGAGGAGTGTTGAATTTAAATCAAGGGAAGTAATGTTAAAACTTTACAATGCATTAGTAAGACCTCACCTAGAATATTGGGATATTAATAGTGCGTCCCCACTTCAATTTTGTCCCCACCTCGTTACAAAAAGGATATTGCGGCTCTAGAAAGAGTGCAAAGAAGAGCAACTAGAATTATCCCAGGTTTAAAAGGCATGTCATATGCAGACAGGCTAAAAGAATTGAATCTAGTCAGTCTTGAACAAAGAAGACGAGGCGATCTGATTCAAACATTCAAAATCCTAAAAGGTATACACAATGTCGAGCCAGGGGACTTTGACCTGAAAAAAGAAACAAGGACCAGGGGTCACAAATGGAGATTAGATAAAGGGGCATTCAGAACAGAAAATAGGAGGCACTTTTTTACACAGAGAATTGTGAGGGTGTGGAACCAACTCCCCAGTAATGTTGTTGAAGCTGACACCCTGGGATCCTTCAAGAAGCTGCTTGATGAGATTCTGGGATCAATAAGCTACTAACAACCAAATGAGCAAGATGGACTGAATGTTCTTATGTATATATGTATGTATGTGTATGTATATACAAACATGTATGGTGTGTATATGTATATATATGTGTGTGTGTATGTATGTGTGTGTGTGTATATATATATATATATATATATATATATATATATATATATATATATATATATGTACATATATAATTTTTTATTTTTTTATAATATTCATGTTTGTGTGTGGTTTGAAAGGAGAGAAATAACGTTTGCATGGCCCTGGCTACTATTTGTTATTGCTGAAATGAAAAGGTTTGTTTCTCTTACTGATATAGTTTGGGGTGTTGACTTACTATGTGGATATGTTACTAAATAATTGAAATGTTCTTGCAGTAGTACATTATCACTGTATAAGCATTAACCAGTTTTTTTATTTATTTATTTATTTATTTATTTATTTTTCTCTCTGGTGTTTTCATACATTTTGGTGCATTTCTTATAGTTACCTATTTTCAAGGGTTGCTCACATTTAGATAGTTCAGTTCTGGGACTAGTGCTGTAAGGTTAGGCACAGCAGAGCAGACACAGTGGTTAGGTTAAAAGCTTTACAAATTAAGCTTTGGGAATGTTACCACCTCTTAATAGGTGGTAAGGGGGCTGTTATATTTTTTCTATTGTTCTTTTTTTGTTTGTTTGTTTTGTTTTCTCTCTTTCATTTTCCTTCTCTCTTCTGCCGTGTTTTTTTTTTATATTGGTCAGGGGGAGGGGATCTGAGGTGAAGAGGCCTGTTTTGTTTCGTTTTGTATCTCATCCTACATTTTTTTCTTTATATCCCTAAATCTTGATGGTTGCTGTGGCTGGCACTAACTCTGGTGATATTGGGTGCCAGGTTAATTTTATAAGCTGGAATGTCAAGGGGCTTAATCACCAAATTCGGACCACTCCCGTATGCGCAGGAGTTGGGTGGGGCAGATATTTCATTCCAAATTTCATGGCAAGGCTCGGGGAGCAGCAATTTTAGTACACAAATCCATTCCATTCATTGCCTCCCAGGTGACTGCAGACCCAAATGGTCGTTATGTTGTTGTCACAGGTACTCTTTATAACACCCCTCTAATTTTAGCTAATGTCTATGCTCCTAATTGGGATGACAGTCAGTTTTTCACTAACTTTCTTTCTTCCCTACCTGATGTGCACACACACCACCTCTTACTCGGGGGGGTGGGGGGGTGGGTCATGAACTGTACTCTTAATCCTAGGTTGGACCGCTCCTGCCTACACCCAGCACCCCCTTCAAAATCTGCTCTGATTATTCATTCATTTCTTGACACATATGGGGCTTCTGATCCGTGGTGCTTTCTTTTTCCAACTGCCCGGCATTACTCTTTTTTTTTCTCCTGTACATCAAACATACTCACGTATTGACTACTTTTTCCTGGACAAAAAACTGCTTCCCATTGTACGTTCTTGTACGTATCAGAGTATAGTCATATCAGATCATGCACCTCTGGTTTTGGAGCTTGTTTTTCACAGGCAGGTGGCACCACGTCATCCTTGGAGACTCAACCCCCTATTATTATCTGATCAAGACTTTGTCCAGTTTATTTCTTCCCAGATAGACTTCTTTCTGGATACCAACTCAACACCTGGGATGTCCGCCATCACTTTATGGGAAACCCTAAAGGCTTATTTATGAGGCCAAGTAATCTCTTACAGTACTCGACTCAACAGGCTTCGAACAGGGCGGCTCTCAGAACTAACTGACCTTATTTTGCAGTTAGATCAGCAACATGCTCTCTCTCCCACTCCAGAACTCTATAAACAACGATTGTCCCTACAAACTGAATTCAACCTTCTCTCCACTAAACAGGCAGAGCAATTAAAGATTAGATCACGTCATGCACTATATAAACATGGTGACAAGGCTAGCAAAATTTTAGCACATCATCTGCGTCAATCTGCTGCTTCACATTTGATCCCGCAAATGAATTCTCAATCAGGTCTGCCTACAACTGACCAGCAGGAGTTTAATGATCAATTTAAAACATTTTATTCTTCTCTTTACAAATAGGAATCACCTGCCGATCCCGCATTAACCGGTTCTTTTTTTGAGAGCCTTCCTGTTCCAGTTTTGGATCCTGACTCAAAAGCTCACATGGAGGCGCCCTTTGCCCCAGATGAAATAACTCAAGCTATTAGGTCAATGCAGAGTGGTAAATCTCCTGGCCCAGATGGGTTTCCAATAGAATTTTATAAGAAATTTAGCTGTAGTTTGTCTCCCCTACTGAGCACCATGTTTCCTGAATCTTTTACATCTATGTCCCTATCGCCTACGCTGTGCCAAGCCTCTATCTCTGTACTGCTTAAACAGAATAAGAACCCTCTTGATTGTGGATCCTACCGCCCCATTTCGCTGCTTAATGCAGACATTAAAATTCTTGCTAAGACCCTGGCACACCGTCTGGAGTCGGTTCTCCCCTCTATAGTCTCCTCTGACCAGACAGGATTTGTGCAGGGCAGACACTCTTATTTTAACCTTCGCCGTCTGTTCAATATTATATATACTCCCTCTTCTCCCCTGCCTGAGGTTATTCTTTCGTTAGATGCAGAGAAAGCTTTTGATCGTGTTGAATGGGACTACTTGTTTGCTGCTCTACATAGGTTTGGCTTTGGTCACAATTTTATTTCATGGATCAAGCTGTTATATTCCTCCCCTACAGCTTCTGTTCGCACAAATGATGTGCAATCCAAATACTTCCCTCTCCACCGAGGTACAAGACAAGGTTGCCTCTCTCTCCCCTTCTTTTTGCAATTGCCATTGAACCTCTTGCAATATCCCTGCGTGTAAGTCAGGGTGTAAAAGGAGTAATTGGGGCACGAGCAGAAGGTGTCACTTTGTGCTGATGACCTTCTTTTATATATTTCTGATCCTATCTCTTCCCTCCCTCAGGCCTTAGTCATACTGGAGCAGTTTAGCAGGTTCTCTGGATATTAACTTAACCTACACAAGAGTGAATTGTTCCCTATCAACTTGGCGGCTCGTCGCTGTCCCCTTGAGAATCTCCCTTTCAAAATTGCATCCGAAAGCTTTACTTACTAGGGGGTCACAGTCACACGCTCATACAACAAACTCTTTAAATTTAACTTTACTCCCCTACTAGAGCGTATTAAACAAGACTTTCTTTGCTGGTCCACTCTACCACTTTCTCTGGCAGGTCGTATCAACTCGGTCAAGATGAACACACTCCCTAAGTTACTCTACCTGTTTCAATGTATCCCTATTTTTATTACTAAAAGTTTTTTCAATACACTTGATCGGATGATTTCTTTGTTTATCTGGAATAAGAAGCCTCCCAGAATTCGGAATGATTTCCTTCAAAGAATGAAACCAAGGGGGGGTATGGCTCTGCCTAACTTTCAATTTTATTATTGGTCGGCTAATATCCGAAATCTATTACATTGGTCACATTTTCACCCCCGGCTGGATGGCCCTGCATGGCTGGTCATGGAGTCAGCCTCCTGTCGCTTTACCTCCCTGCTTGCCCTACTGTGCTCTTCTCTTCCCCTCTCGACTTCTCAGTTTAGTGTTAACCCATTAGTGTGTCACTCCCTCCGGATCTGGTCCCAGTTTAGGAGGCGGTTTGGCCTATAGTCCATGTCCATATCTGCCCCTGTTGATGTAAACCATCTATTCCCACCCTCAGTGAAAGACTCTGCTTTTAGTCTATGGTACAGAAGTGGTATTAAGTCTCAAAGATTTATACATTGACAATAATTTTGCATCGTTTGGCCAGCTTGTCCAAAAATTTAACCTACCTCAAACACACTTTTTTTCGCTACTTGCAAATTCGAAACTTTGTTCATAATAGAGTGGTTCAGTTTCCTCTACTGCCTCCCAAATCAATCACTGATTTGATTCTAGAATTCAACCCTGACAGTAGGGGCGTAATATCTAAAATTTATAACATTATATTGTCTCTGCATTGCCCTTCATTGTCCACTTTGAAAACCCTGTGGGAACATGATCTAGGACTCCAGCTAGCTGATGACATTTGGGAATCCATCCTTGCTTGTGTGCACTCCTCTTCAGTTTGTGCTCGGCATGGGCTTATTCAATTCAAGATCTTACACCATCTTCATTTATCAAAGGTCAAATTGGCCAGAATATACCCTGAAGTGGATCCAACCTGTGACAGATGCAAACTAGCTCCTGCTTCTCTCATTCATATGCTCTGGTCCTGTCCCAGGCTGGCTCCATTTTGGACCTCTGTCTTTGAGACCCTCTCTCAGTTCTTACAAGTGCCTATCGACCCCACTCCACTCATTGCGATTTTCGGTGTGATTCCCGACAATGTTCCCTTAACAGGGCTGCAGTCGGACACCGTGGCCTTTGCAACTCTGCTGGCTAGACGCCTCATTTTGTTTGGTTGAAACAAGGCTGCCCCACCCTCACATGTTCAATGGATTAGGGATCTCATGTACTCCCTTAAATTGGAAAAAATAAAGTTTACATTAAGGGGATCCACTGTAAAATTTTATAAAGCATGGCAACCCTTTCTATCCTATGTTGACAACCTCAGATTGCCCTCCCCTCCATAATCTTCCTTTATAAAATTAATAAAAATGAAAAAGCAAGCACGGCACTTTCTCTGTCTCTCTCTCTGGCTCCTTCTTTTCTTTCTCGTCTGTCTTTCTCCTCTTTCTCTTCTCTTTTATAACAATTATAATTATTATTAATATGATTTCCACTTAAATCTCTGTTAAATTGTGTTTATGTTTCATCCTGTTTAATTTGTGAAATCCAATAAACAAAGTTTAAAAAAAAAAAAAAGACAGTAAGTGCCAGAAAAACTGATGAAAAATTTGGAACTAGAAAGACGCAGATACAGCATTTTGAAACAGAAAGAACTAGGGCTTGAAGTTTTAGGTTTTTATTTTTGTTCACGTGACCATGTTTTGAGCCGATTCAATATCTTAATTAAACTGTTAATAACTAAACAAAGTCGCTACTTATTACGATGTCCTGATTTACTTGCTGATTCTGTTTCACCTTCTTCATTATTCGAACACAAGAGCAAGCAATGGACATTAATCACCTCCCCCAGATGCTACTTTAACTTGCATTTCGTTCTCGCACTTGCCTGGGAACTAGGTAGCTTCCAATGTGTCTGTTTCGTGTTGTGTTGTTCTTTCCCGCTAATTTAACAGAATGTTCTCATAGTTAGGGCCTTAAGACTTAAAGGCAAACCGTTAAAAGGAAAATAAACACCGAAAAATTCAAGCCATACATCTAAGAGTATGAAACCAATGTGTGCGGTAATCTAAAAAGATCTTATGCTTATGCTGGCGTCTGTTTCAGGATGCAATGAATCAACACGTACCTGAAAGGCAGACACAGGCATTGAAATTTGGAAAGGATTTAAAATATTTTGTGTGACCTCAGACAGGCAAGCATTCATTACTTTCACAAAATAATTGAATAAATGAATGTTATTAAATTACATACTTCCTTTGGTTCATACTATATCTTCTGGATTTTACAGTGTAAGACATACATAATTAAAGGAAAGCACGTCAGAGACGAATAGAAAATTCATAAGTTATGGGCCCTCTTAAGAGACCACCTGTGTTGAGGCAATTATTGTACCACTTTCACACACAAATACCGCCACCGTGCCGTCTCAAAGATGTTTAAAAAATGATTTAAAATACCCATTTACGCAGCACGAAATTGCTCAATCTGTGCCGATATAATACCGTCCTAACCCTTTCACACAGGCAAAGGGATCGTGTGAGTACAACTTGACCTGTCACTCAACAGATCGTTTTCATGGCAACGGAAACAAAACAAACAAATAAGCAGAATATCGTGGGTAAGCTACTTAAAAAAAGATAGATATACTGTATATGATCATTTAATGAATGGTTCTGGAGAATTGTAGTGTGCTGTAAACTTCCCTGTGCTCGTTTTGTCCTCTCTATTAATAATATATATATGTATATATGTGGAAAATTGAAGTGGGGACACACTATTAATATCCCAATATTCTAGGTGAGGTCTTACTAATGCATTGTAAAGTTTTAACATTACTTCCCTTGATTTAAATTCAACACTTCTCACAATATATCCGAGCATCTTGTTGGCCTTTTTTATAGCTTCCCCACATTGTCTAGATGAAGACATTTCTGAGTCAACATAAACTCCTAGGTCTTTTTCAAAGTTCCCTTCTTCAATTTCAGTATCTCCCACAAAAATACCTGCTGTGTAACCACAAAACAGAGTGGTTACACAACAGGTATTTCTATTTTATTTCCACTCCCAAAGTATTCTTTAAACAAAACCGCATTCTGTTCAGAAAAGGGGGTTTGTTGGGGTTAATACAAACACATTTTACCAGTGGGTGTTAGGTCTGTGTAAATGTAGAACAATATTCAAATATGATCATGTTAAAACTGTTTTGTTTTAATAGTGTGCACTTTTCCTGCACAGCTTTGGTCACCCTGGTACTTAATTAAGTTTAACAATACTGCTTTACAGTACATTAGTATTAATAAGCTACAGTGTACTGATAAACAAGCATGTACAGTGTGTTTGAACAATATTAAGCTGCATTGTAACCTGATGCTACTTGCATAAATACAGATAAAGAAAAATTATGGCACATACTATAGTAAATATCTGTCAACAGCCAGCCACTCCTAACAAAAGCCCAAGCAATTGATGTACTTAAAGATGATATCCTATAGATGAACACATTAGGGTGCTAAACACATCACGCTGCTTATACACACTGGAAGAGAACACAGTAGGGACGTTTGGGCTGCTGTTACAGTATATAGTGGTGTTTATGTTTAAAAATGTTGTGATGAACAACAGTGCCATTCAGTGGCTAAAAGTAAAAATGTACCATCAAATCTATGTTCTGTAGCCACCTCTTGTCATGAAATGTTTAATTAAAATGTAAATGACCCGGCCTGTCTCACATCCTTTTTACCAGCAATTGATTTTGAACTATTTGCTTTGTTTAGCTTGTTAACTCTTACTAAAATACAGTACCAGACAGTAGCTTTCACAAGAATAATAGCCACAAATCAAAATATGTTGACATGCCTTGCCATTTGACATATACTGTATCTTCTTGTTATGCAATTGTGAAACATGACTGAGTTTCTAGAACATTCCTACCTTCATATCTGCTGGGCAAGTCACAGCCTTTCTGTGGTGTTGCTACTCGGAGGAAGATCTGCTGGCGCCAAGAATGCCGGCGACTCCTCACAAGACTGTCACAGTCATTGCCTCCAGGACTGGACCTGTGCCTCAAGTCAATTAAACGAGAAATCTAAAGTCATTCCAATGGACGATTTCAAAACACTTGTGAACTGTAAAATAACAAGAAACAAGTTAGTTGAAAAGAGCAGTTTGGTTTATTTCATTCCCCTCTGGAAAGGAGAGGGCACATTCATAAAACGCCAAAGAAAATAAGTCTTGAGTGCTTGTATGCAGAAACAAATTTAAAAAACAGGTCCAGATTCTGAGGGCAAAATCACAATCTATCTCATTAGAAATGGTGATACGTGAAAGCATAGCTTTTCACATTTGCACATTATTGAGATTATGGATGTAACTGATGAACAGTGTGTGTAAAAATCCACCTAAAAAAATGTTTACAATCTGGATCTTTGGGTGAACAGTACATAGTGTCTATGAAGACGTGTATATCTTTTCACCAGACATTTTGTGAAGGCCAAAACAAGGCTTGATATACCCCAATTCTTTTCTTCTACAATTGGTTACCATAGTAGATGGCAGGTACGTTTGAGAAATATCCAGTCGCATTTGGTTTATAACTATTTGAATCATTTCAAATGATATACACTTATCTTTCAAAGCATCAATAAATGAAGTTCTGAAGAAATGCCACTCCTTTATTTTATAACAAGAAAGCGTGTTTGAAGTATCTGACATGTGATTTCAACCATGTTCTGCGCTGTAACTACTACTGCAGTGGCCATAAATACAGCTTAAAAGCAGTTAGATATTGTGACACGTGACAATGTAGTTTCTTCAGGAACAAAACAGGCTTTATGACGTTTCTGTGGGCACTGGTCCTAATGCTTCACCTCTTGCACACAGGGCAGCAAAGTCACTTTGAAAATAACAGCAAAACAAAACAGCGCTCAAACACAATAAAACACTTGTTTTTCCACTAGCCGTCCACTTCCTCCTGGAAGCAGGAAGGGGTTAATAAGTAACGAACTAGAAACATTTGACAAATTACTCGTACCTTTTCTTAAAGTCAACGCCACTGTTTTCAGCTACTGGAGCCAGAAATTTCAGAAAATTGGGGACAGAAGAAGAAGAGTGAAGCCTTGCCCGTAGGCCGCTAAGGTGAGATGTGCTCAGCTTGCTATTGAAGAGAAGTGCAGTTTAGAAGAGACATGAATAAAAAGGAGGGACATGCATCAGCTCAGATAGCAGAACAGTCAAACTCAGTTGTACAGTTCATTTTCATCCCTTACAAGTTTGATTTTGTAACTCGATGTTACAAAATTGAAATACTGGTATACAGATACAGTAAAGATGTGAAAAGTACTGGTAATGTGTACATAGTTACATTTATTAAGGTATTTTAGTGTCAGAAATAGGTGCTGGTGCCCAAAACTGTGTTTGGATTTTAGTTCATTTTTATTAAAACTTCAAGAAAAACATGTATATAACATTCTTAGAAACACAGTGTGTGCGTGAACTGCTAAATAAGTAGGTGTTATTAATTACTGGTCTGTCACAATAATACTTGAGGGTTTGGCTCTGTCAGACATTTAGTTTGGAAAGCCTTTTCCAAGCAAGCTCAGCAATGAACTTTCCTGTCCTTTTCTACATCATGTGGTGATTATTAAGGGTCAACAGGCACAGCATTGCTACTGTAGAAGACTTCCGGGTCAAGTATGTTGATTGCCCAAATACTTTGGTCAAAGTATAAAATCCGTTTTTGCATGTTATTTTTCATGCTGATATTGGAATCAGCTCTAGCCAAGATAAGCACCAACTAAGACATAGCTTCTTTTACTGTAAACTAATGTGATCCATCTGCGTTTCCTTCCATCTGATGATGCAGACAGCCTAGTTTGCCTCCCCTGTGCATCAGCACACACAACGGCTGCAATGCTGGCTCCAGGGATCAACCACAGTGCGGCCTCCCTAGCGCATCAGCATGACAACTGGACTGAAACTAATTTGTTGTTTTATTATAAAGCTGAATCTCTACTTTAATTTATATCTTTCAATCCCCAGATACTGGGACTGTGGTGTGTGTGTATATATATATATATATATATATATATATATATATATATATATATATATATATATATATATATATTTTTTTTTACAGACATATATAGAGGCTAACATGCAATATTGGATGTTTGATTTTCCTGATATTATACCCTTTTATTTAGATTGGTTGTATATTCCCCAGTGTCTTTAGCACAATTCAGATGTACTAGGAATTAAACACTGAGCTCCAAGAGCCTCCCTGCCTGCACTCTGGTGGTAATCAATTTGACAAGACAACAGTGGCTTGCATGTGCACCAGCAGCAGCTGGATTGTTGATATGAGACACTGTAGTCCCAAATTCCAGAAATAAAGCCAACCCACCCAGCAGTATGCGTCAGCTTCACAATAATGGTGCTGTGAATCTTAAATAAGATCCTATTTCATGAGAGCTGCAGCTGCAGAACAGCAGTTTGTAAGGGGTTGGGGGTTAAGAGCTACGCTATCTTGTGTGCAATCTCACCTCCTCTTCAACATGCACCCACTTTGTTCTCCACCTGAATTTTGCTTTATAGATTTAAAAAAGTTTGAAGAGGAAGCAGAGGGTGCCATGAGACGAGCCGGGGGTGTGGGAGCAGACAGGGGAGCAGCAGGGCTCTTGTCATCAGAGTCGAGCACATTCAAGCTACCCCAGAAACAGTGCAGAGAAAAACAGAGGAAGTTCTTAAGTGAAGTTAGAATCAAAAAATAAAAAGGTGAAACAAATGAAGCACGATTAGTTTGTTGCCTACAGACAGAGATATAATAGATAGTTTAATCCATGTCTGGAAAGGCTTATAGAGAGATTGAAATATATAAAGACAGCAAACTATCACGATAAATAGATCTAAAACAAGGTAGGGGAACAAAGACCACAGAATTAAGTTTATTTTTCTGTGTGTGTGTGAGACAGCGATTCACATATGTCGTTAAACTTTCTAAGCATCGTTTTGTAAAAAATCGCACACAAGCTCCTCATACAGCAGTTGTGATTTAAAGCTCTCACCTGCATTCATGTGGTGTCTCTGTGCCCACGGAGTAATGCCTCATGAGCCTGGGTTTAGGGATGCTTGGCGACTCCTCCACTGGCTGCAGGGGCTGCTGGCTGAGAATAGGCAGGTGACTCAGAGTTTTAGACCTCTGTCTGAATCCATGCCGAGGAGACTTATGGGAAGGGTTGACCAGCCCCTGCAGGTCCCCTGTGGACCTGTGTGCCTTCACAGAGCTTACACTGAGTGGCTGTGCGAGAGCATCGGTAATGGAAGGCTCCTGAGGGTACAACACCACCAAGAAAGCATTTCAGCTGCAGTCATTCTTCGTTAAGTCTGAGCTTTATAAAGAGTCGTCTTTGCAGCAAATTACACAGCCTACTTTAAACAATGTGGGACATACATGTCTCTTTTCTAGGATATAATAAAAGAGTACAGGTGTTAGTATAAACATAAGGTACTGGATACAGGTAATGTAAATGTTACATACATGAACGTAGATTGTTCACAGTGTGTAGGAATAGGTAGAATAGTTTCAAATTACATATTTCTTAACTCCATGTACAGAATAATAGCAAAAGTCATAAGCTGTCTATTGATGATCTGCGTCTCATTTTTAGATAGCCAAAAGACTTGAAAATGTTCAAGTTATTTGATAAGAACATTTACTTTTGATGGCTTTACTTGATTTGAAACCCACACCACCAAACACACAGGTTTGGACCCTCAAGCTACTTTGGGGTTATAGATATTATAAATATACAGAAGCCCCAATTAAATTACCATGTGGTTGAACTACTACTACTACTGGACAAAAAGACTAAAGGACAAATACATTTCACTGACTTGTAAAATGCATTCAATAGACTTACCTTGTTTATACTGTGAAGAGTTGTGTTTGAAGAGGAGTTGTCTGTATCCACACTTTCAAAGCTTTCCTTCTGATGCCTAGGTTTGTTGCCCCCCTAGGAAGATGACCAGACAGATTTTATTCACAAGGACCCTGCATTCAGCCTCCAATGGACGTAACTACTGTGTGTTGTTTACGACCATCCAGCATGTTTTGGTTGTAAAATAAAAGGAGTGAGTTGGATATTGCACAGCTGATCTATAATTTTAAAACGTACAACCATAAATCCTGAAGTAAAACTACAAGTTGACAAACATTTGGGCTAATGTCTTCATTCTCAGTTTGTATAAAGCCAACATACTGTCCTGTTCAAATCTGCACTTAAATCAGAACAACCAGTCTCTCAGAGGAATACAAAGAACGTTATAAAGTCTTCTTACCCTGGACAAAATACCTTCCAGAGACTCAGTGAGAGATCTTTTGGCTCGTGTTTTCAACATTTCCAGTCGTAACCGCCCAGCACTCATCTGCAACTCATTTGGCACATCTTCTGAGCAGTTCTGCGAGGGCTTAAAACGAGCCCCATAATTAGTGTGCACCATGTGTTACTTCATTAAATATTTGTATGAGACATTAAGGCACAGAAAGTCCCCATAATTATCAGCAAACAGCAAGTTTTTCTGCAATCAAAATAACAATTCACTGCTCATTAAAGGATTAGTAACTAAGGGTTTCAATTGCTGTCCTTACATTTAGAACCATCTCCCCTTCCCATCATTTAGTTCAATTTTTTAAAGTGACACCATCTACATTTTCTTAATGTTTAGCCATTCTTCAGGAGGTAATAAGCAGGGTACTGTAAAGAATGCAGTGCTGGAAATGAATGTATTATTATAAACACATGCTGTAAATGCTCATTCTAAGAGCAGAGGGCAAAAATTAATATGATTGGGTAAATCAATAATTATATAATTGATACACCTTTTCTAAACCCATCCCAGCTCCCCTGCAACTCTCGGCACTCTGCAAGTAAACAGGAGCTGGGCTTGGTAGCCTACAGCATATGAAAGACATACTTGTTTGCAATTCCCAGAAGACAGAGTTGTTTTTATTTTTTAAATCCTATTTTTTCAATGCTGTACTGTGGCAGGTAATAAGCACGACACTGTAACACAGTGCTAGGAACTTGTATATTACAGACACAGATGCACAGTTGCATGAAAATGACTAGTGGCTACACAAATACCTATGTATGGATAAATTCATTTTAGAAGCGATACACCATTTCTGTATCTCCCTCAGCTCTCCTGCAACTCTCAACAATGTATTCTGCCAGTAAGCAGGAGCTGTAATAGTGGTATGTGAAATATGTATATTTTTAGCAAATCTCGCAAGTCAGAAACGTACAGGAGTAATCCTCTGAAGAAGGGTTACTCCTGTTTCCCTGAGTCGGACAAAATAAAGGAAAGCGATTAACCCTTTAATCACATCTAAGACATCCATGCGCCTGAAAAAGGGTTCATTTCTTACCTGTTTAATTTCATATAATGCATGTTCTGTTATTCTCAATTATTGCCTAAGCTTACTGTAGATCATCCTTTACTGGGCTTGCTAACTAATATTCATTTTCAACCACTGAAAAGCACATTTCCGCAAATGACCACTAGGGGAGTGCAAGTGTTATTTTATGTCACATCTCAAACAGAAGGCAATAAAGGGAGTAGTAACTGATTTTAACACGTTGGGGACGACACATATAACTGGTGTTGTATTAGTGTCTCACCAAAATGACTGTACAGCCATCAAAAGGTCCATAAGAAATGATTTTAGAATGACATGTACCAGTGCTGTCATTATATTGCACAGACACTCAAGTTGAAGTTCTGTCTACCTGCTTCCCCTCCCGATTGTAACTATGGGAGTGGTTCTTCTGTTTCTTCTCATAGAGGCTCCTCAAGCTGGAAATAACCAGTTCATTTTCTTCATCTTTGCATTTTGGCCTCACTTTCTGAGAAAAATAGTTATAAAGTATAACAGTTATCCCATCACAGTTATTTCTTAATACTGCATGCAAACTTTACCACATACTGTAGTAATATGAACAATACTGTGTATTGAATGCACTGTACATTAGAGGGCATGGTTGCATGCAAGCACTTTATTTGCAGGTTGAAGCTTCATACAACTATAGAGTGAATTCTTACTAGTGTGTCTGAAATCACACCACCTGGCTGTGAAATATAATTATAAAATGATTCCACTTTGTCCAGTGATAAAATGTATGCTTTGTAAAAACAGAAAAACAGCAAACAAGACAAAGTTCAAAAGCTAAATAAAAGCACCAATAGACAAACAACAAAAACAGTATTTTAAAAATACATTTTAAAGTCCATGCAGTTTGAACAATACAAGAATTAGGTTGTTTTCAATAATGACCACTAGGTGGAGTGCTTGACTACCTTGTGTGAGCCTCCTTTGACAACTATAAGAACCTGGGGAGCAGCATTCTGAGCTACAACTTTCAAAGACCCCAAAACACAGGTATTCATTTACAGGCCCAAAATGCATCCAAATAGTCCATACAACACAGAGAAAGTATCTACCAATTCACTTTTCATCAGTTATTGATGGGTGCAGACAACTAAAACAAATGTGTCATTGGCATCATGCTTCTTAACTAAAATGCCAAGATGTTCAGTACAGTAAATCCTCCACTAAATGCCTTGGTATTTATTTTTAATTACATAAATAGAAAAATTACAAAAATAAATGATTTGAAATAAAACCCTACCAGGACCTCCTCAAACACTGCTGCCGTTTCTTTGTTATTTAGAGTTGCTAGATGCTTCTGAAGTTCAAGCTTAGCTTTTGATGGATGCAGACCTAAAGAAACATACAAAAACACAGTCCACTTCTTTCTGTAACCCCAATACATTGAGTTTTAGAAACCAAATGCTTACTGCGATGGTTGTATAGGTTTATTTCAGCATTTTGGATTTCCATATTGTACTGTATTGCACACAGGTTTACATATAAATAACTTTTACACACCAATAGCCAGAACCCTTATCGCTGAATTATTAAAATGTTCTTTTCTAAGATGACTGACCTGAAGGGTGTTTTTCTGTTTGTTTGTTTGTTTTTTTAATTAGGAAAAAACATGCATGGGCGAGAAAACTGTGTTCCTATACGAACTAAGCTAGTTAGAAAAGATTTCGTTGAAATACTCAATTTTCAAGCTACACATACTGTCTGGCTTCACTATTATTATTATTTGTTTATTTAGCAGACGCCTTTATCCAAGGCAACTTACAGAGACTAGGGTGTGTGAACTATGCATCAGCTGCAGAGCCACTTACAATTACGTCTCACCCAAAAGACAGCGCACAAGGAGGTTAAGTGACTTGCTCAGGGTCACACAATGAGTCAGAGCCTGAGGTGGGATTTGAACCGGGGACCTCCTGGTTTCAAGCCCTTTTCTTTAACCACTGGACCACACAGCCTCTATTGACTTTTCATTTTAGCGAAAAGGCTTCTATGGCATAAATGAATCATAAACTATCATCCACTTCAATGAAACACTTCCAATTGTCTTTTAAAATGCTGCGCTGGTTGTAGTACCTTCAATTCTTTCACAGAGCTTGTGTAGATGCTGCATTGGGCAGCTCTCACACTGCAGTGCCTGCGTTCTTGAATTGTGATGCACAGCAGCGACACTGAAAGCCTGCTTCAGGGTCATCATGATTTCATCAACCTGAAATTACAGAATATAAAATGAACCATAGTGGGGTGGGGGGGAACATCTTCCTCATATTGATCACGACATAAACCAACACACATTTGAAACAAAATCCAAAAGGTATTTGTATAGCCTCACATTATTCCTTACATGCAAGGCAAAAACAACCACAACGTACATGTAACCTTTGTGGGATAAAGTATACTGTACAAAAAAGAAAGACATTTGAAATCATCATAAAGGATTTGAGGGAGTTTTAGTTGACTTCTCACTCAAATGGACCATTTTTTCATGGCTAAATTCAGCTTTTGACTATCAACGTAACAGAATGGTCTATCAGATTCAGTTATCAATCACATCATTACCATTTTGTTTGTGTACCTTAATTTGTAATAAAAGTACTTTAAAACCACTTGTTTCAATAATGTCTGTCCACAATGCAAGCTCTTACCAGTGCTTCGTTTGTACACTGAAACACATAACAGACAAAATGGCAGTTTCCATTCTCTGAAGACTCTCTGCAGATAAAGCCAAAGTGATCCACATGACGAATTCCCTGAGAAGAAGAAAACAGCAGTTACTCCCACTGATTACACAAACCCGTTAACCAATAATCTAAAGAGGTCATCAAATACTTTGAGCGATGAAAAAAACATCAATTCAGATGGAGAACTGTAATGCCTTCGGAATCATTGCTTAAATGCAGATCAGTCTAGTATGCATACTCAAAGCTGACCCGTGTGTGCTTAGCAATATAAAACCTCTCAATTCCAATGACAGTTTGAAAGATTATTAAAACCACGGTCCGACTTCCCAGAATACATCGAACACACGGTTATGATGATTGAGGTCACAGCACTCTGCATAGGCACAGACTAACAGCAGAACTAGGAAGCATATTCAAATTGTGATTTACTAACCTGAGAACAGAAGGAGATTTCTCGAAAGCTTTTCTCAATGGCAACTTTCTTTGTATCTGGACTAATGAGGTAAATCTGAGACTGCCCGATCTGCAGTGAACAAGAAGATCACATGTCAAATAAAAAACAACATAATAATAATAATAAGTAGTCATTTATTTCAGTCAGTTTCAGTTATGATGATGAAGGTACTTTTGTACTGTATCCCTTTAATGTGGTTACATTTACATACACTTTTCATGACATCAAATAATTTCTTTGCTTAGGTACACAATGTGTGTCTTAGCATTACAGGTGCAGCTGAATTGGTGTGTTAAAGGAAGCCAACATGTTGTTTATTTTACACTTCACAAACAGGTTTCTTGTTTACAGTACAAGACTGTAGCTCACTTTCCTGTGTTTCACTAATATTAACAGTGATAATAACAAAGTGCAAGACATTTCCTGATTGGGAGCTGGTATGCATGGTGTGCTCCTCCAGAGGGGTCTCAGGTTGCCTGGCAGTAGTTTCTCTGTGCGCTGTTTTTTTCTTTTTTTTTTTTGTTTTGTTCTTGCTGCTATGAGAACAAGACTGTGTATATCTTCCAAAGGAGTAAACAAAACAGAGGCGTCAACCCCAGTTAAAAAAATTAATAAATAACAGTAGTATTATACTTTCAGCTATTGCCATGGTAGCAAAGGGAAAATAGAATGAATTGAAATTTTACCGTAAACAACATTGTCCTGTTTGCTTGGATATCTGTTGGTTGGACTCCACAAGGCTCACTGATGTTACGCCTCCGTATCTCTGGAGAAACACCATTTCCACCAATAGTAGCGAAAGATGGGAGACTTGAGTCTCTTTTCAAAAACACAGTCTTTTGGCAATTGGGATTGGCAGTGCTAAAGTTCCCAGACTTGCTGCAGTCTATCCCATTGGCTGCTGCTTGGAAGAATAATGCATGCTTGCCGTTTGCTGCCGAAGAGCCTTGTGGCTCCAAGGAAACGTCTTGGTCAGAGGTAGTCTCTCCATCCTTTTTCTTTGCGCTGATGTGATTGAACTTCTCTATACATTCATCAATCAGTGCCGGGGGGGCTTTTTTATGTGCTACAATCACTCGTCCACAGAACAAAACCTCAAACTTTTTGGAGAAGGCGTCATCTGGTTTGTGATAATGAGAATGGGCCTCTTCCTGACGGGCTGTCTTTCCCGCTTGCCGGATAGTGCTGATGATTTCAGGGACCTGAAAGTAAAGGAAGAAAAGAATCCAGTCAGGATTAGGGATGAAAGGCCCCTTAAACCACCAGAACTTTCCTTGGGTTCCATTAGCCTGAGCAACAAGAATCCTGCAACTAATACTATTTTAAATTAGAAATAGCAGCACGTGCCCAACCACCAGGCAGCCTACTCAATAACGACATTAAAACAAATAGTATGTGTTTCTTCCTGATTTAGTACGACAAGTACCAAGTGAAAAACATTGGTTTAGTATTCAATGTTTAGGACTTTACTGCAAAACCATTGTCAGGAATCAGATATAGACATTAAAATTAGTTTCAGGATTTCAAGTAATCCATTATATGATGCACACAAGGGGGACCCAGTGCCAAAACTACTGAGCGGGGACCAAAAAACTCCAGTGAAACAAGGAATATTAAAAACGAGTTGCGTAAAACAGCCACTCTTGATATTACTGTTCTAAAAAAACAACTAGGGAGGGGTGACTGTGTTACAGCATACATTGGGCATTAATTAAACAACAAACCCAGGGAGGATGGTGTACTTTCAGATTACAATGAGGAATGGTTTTAAGCCATGGACGTCACTGATCTCTCTCTAGATAGTTTGTTTAACTGTTGAAACAGGGAACAGAACAATACACACTTTATTGTTAAGTATTGTTAAGTACTGTAGTACATGTGCAATGCAATGCTAATTTATTTAAATCCTATGTAGGCTCCTCATGATGGTTTACAACTAGTACAAATGTCATATCAAAACAAACTGCTCCATGTCTCTCAGCAGAGTATAGCTTATCTTTGGTGTGCCAAACATTATTTCAAAGGCTGGAGCATCTGAAACTTCTATCTAGTCAAAGCTTTGTGGTTGAGCCCCGTTTAACTGAATATAAAACTCACTGTATAAACCTGTATTTCTAAAATTCTTAAGACCATATAGAATATAAATATAAAAAAGTAAACAAAATACTGTTGCATCAATAAAAAAATAAGAAATACACAACTTGCTTAAATATATATATATATATATATATATATATATATATATATATATATATATATATATATATATATATATATATATATATATACACACACACACAGTGTAGAACTCAAATATTTATTTATTTAACTGACCAACACCTCCACAGACACACATCAAAGTAAGATAGCATCCTTTTGGGTCCAAAAATCTAATAAAATGCAATTAAACATGCCATGCTCAGCATTATGACATTTATCAACCAATATAATTTATGGCCATATCACCTTGCTAATTAAAGTTTCTGCAAAAATATTTACACAAGCAAGCATTGGACTGGGACCAGCTCTTCAATTAGACTCAAAAGATTTAACTCTGTTCCTGAAATCTGTTGATGTTTTTTAAAATGTACAACAAAATAAGTTTGGCAAGATTGCAAACTGGGTGCATTCAGGTCCCAGACATCAATCAAACTCAAAGTTAACTGCTGAAAATATATGCAAATCTTTTCATTCGTGGCAGACAGAAAAAAGTAAAAGCAAAGTCTCACCCTTCTCAGTTTACAAACAAGTGCACATTCATGTTCACTTCTTGAATTAATCTTTGTCCTTGGGAGAAGCATACGGCCGTCAGTCCAGACCTTGTGTGGATTATTGTGTTATTGTAAGCGTTTCCAAGAAAGGTTTCAGACTAGATAAACAAATTCATAATGTGTCTTACTGTTGCGATAAGTCTACCCTTTCAGTTAACAGTACCCTTATCACAAGATAGCCCCACACTATATTCTAAAGGACATGCTGAACCTGTTGGCATGTATGCTTGTAAAAACTTTTCTCTCAAGTGGTGATGCCCTCAACGCAGTTACCAAGAAACATGAACTTTTTGTTGGACCGGTTGCTATACTCCAATTTTCTGAATAATTCCAAGTGTCTGTACAACCCAAAAGTTTAAGTCAATAAACGTGTAGCCCCTAACTTCTACTCAATTTCTCTGCAGTTCCTGATTACTTTAACTAACTTCTCTGTAATCAGATAGAGGATGTTACCCCTTTCTCTGGCTGGCGAACTGCAAATTAGAAAACAATTCAGTACCATCATCTTCCAGCTCTAGCGTGCTTCTATCAGACAGCAGATACCAGCTGGAATGTCACGGCCTCAACTGTGAATTCAATTTGTGCAAATGTCAACTTTTTCATTTCAACATGCTGTAATGAAAGCAAAGTTCACATATATTGGACAGCAAATACTAATGCAGGGAATACGAATAGCATATGAACATTTAATATGGATGGAGACGTCAAAAACCACTGTGGGGACGCTCATCTGAATAATTCCTAAAGGTTGCCAATGTTATTTTTTCCACAGATGCTGTTTAATCTTAATGGCTGCTAATTGCACAAAATATGTGTTGCAACATGTTACTGTGGGTCCTATTTCTAAACTGACAATAGTTAATTGGGTGGTACAACACGATGCATCAGATATAAAAAAATATTACAGTACACTATGCATAGGGTTGCAAAATTCCCAGGAATTTTAAGAGTGGTAAATTTCCACCGACAATTTGGGGAATTTTGTGGGAACACTGGGCATTTTCGGAAATATTAGGGAACTTTGGGAATTTTCATTTTGTAATATTGAACAGAGAAGTGATCTTGGATCAGGGTGCTCAGGGTAACTCAATTGTTTCAGAAGAAATTTTAAAAAATGCTCTAAACACTTTTAAACATTGGTTTCAAACGATTTGAACACTTATTTTATAACCAGGAATATTAATATTACGATGCCTAAGATATTGACGCGAGAATGTCGGGCCCACCGGCTGGCCCAATACAATATAGCATGAATGTATAGGGTTAATATCCCAAATAAAATGTTAAATTAATTTCATTCAGCTGTATGTACAGTAGCTTACTGACAGGCAGAGTTTGTGAGGCGGGATATCCACCTGACGAGCGCACATATCGCCAAAACTGTAGCACAGGTACCGTGCAGTCAGATTCTGATGCAATGTTTTTATGATTATACTCTAGACCGCATTTCAGGATGCATAGCAGATTTCACAGGACCTATCGTTTTTCATGGCCGTTATATTACCTAGATGCCCTGGAGCCACATAGAAAACACATGTATTTTGATTATACAAAGCACAGTATTCTACTTGATTATTTCTATTTACCAGTCCGCAATGTGTTTAGCTATGATTAGACCTGTCATTCAATCAGTCTTTTGAAATGCTGGCATCTTCTGCCTGGAAGGTGTGCTGTTCTGTGTGACCTTAAATTGGTAAAATGATGTTGTTAACTGATGAAAATATACATTTAAGTTTATAATAAGGAATCAAAGTTGTTTATACGCACATCCATGAATCAAAAAAGGTGCAGGGTACGAAGTAGAACAAACAAGAATAAAGATATAGCATACCTGCACACTAAATAAGCTCTGAAATAAATCGTTTTATTTTTCAAAACACCATGCCAACAGGCCAGATCAATGTTTCTTACCTGTCAGCGTGATGTTTTGAAAAATAAAACGATTTATTTCAGAGCTTATTTAGTGTGCTGATATTCTATACCTTTATTACAGTTTAATAAGAACCTAAAATTGAAAATTAACCCAAATTCCCAAAATTTCTGACCCATTCAAAATTCCCGAAACTTTCCCTGGAAAGTTTACAAAATTCCTGGAAAGTTTCCACCCCTTTGCAACCCTAACTATGCACCAACAAGAACTGTATTACCTGTCCTATTTCTTGCTGGAGGGCGATGAGAATGAGAGACTTTTTATAGCCTGTTTTAATACAGCAACACGTAAACTCTCAAAATAGCATTACCTTCAAGTAGGAGGATTTGTGTGCGGTGTCAGGTTGTTGTTAAATTGCTTCACTCTCAGATTTGTTCAGAAACTTACTCTATCCAAAAACCCAGTTCCTCAGATTGTTTTCAGGTCTATGATAATCCCACATTCGATCTCCAAAATAGCACAATTTAACTGGCAGTTATTCAATAAATTGGCACGGTATCTTTACAGGATGCATCTATTGGGTTCCCTCTCCCCCCAAACTAGTTCAGTACTGTACAGCTATGGCCAAAGGTTTTGCATCAACTTAAATTAAAAAATAAATAAATAAAAAACACTATATGAACATCATTTAGATCTTTTATTTAACACCATGTAATCAAAGAAACCACAAAATGATATTGCAAAAGTCTACTGGAAGCCATAATAGTAGTACAGTATTTCATGTTAGCTTTTGAATTGTCACATTTTTCAGTTTTTTGTCATTTTCTCATGAAGTATATAGAAAACTACAAAGCAGTATGTAATTCAGTAAATAGGACAAATAAAACAGTGGCAAGCTGTATCAATAATAACTTACAACATCATGTAACATGCATGGCTCATCAGGCAAGTTCAGATATTCTACTTCATACGTACATTTCGATAACATTATATGTCTTCTGTGTTTCCTGTGCCATTATTGTATGCACTGTATTTGTTTATATGTGACTACAACTCTGGAAAGAAAATGGTATAGGGCCATTCCATTGACAGCAACATTGATATATCTAACCAATGGCAAATCTTTTTTTTTTATGGTGATGGGTCTATCCTGTCCAGTGTAACAAAGTAAAAACGTCACTCTATACATGGATTTACATCTGTGTACCTATAAATGTGTTCCCTGCATTGATAGTTAGGCCTGAAGCAACCACAACACACGCAGCTCTTCAGCTGATAATACAGATGTCCTAAAAGCTTGTTGTTTTAACAAGACGTCCATTATGTAATCGATGACAGGTCTTTTTCGCTTTTCTTGAGCACACATTTCAGCCTCACCAAAAAACATTACTAGTCTGCAGAAGACTTTCTATATACTGAACTGCTGTATCATCACAGTTTCCAGCTACCCAGAAGACTTAACCTTTCAGCTACAGTATGACATTTTTAAAAAAAATATCTGACACCAAGTTAGTTGATTCCATCTGTTCTTTTTTCTTTTCTCGTACAGTGCGGGGAACAGCTGAGAGGTGCAGCTGTTTAGTTTGTGATAAAACACATAGCGAAAGGATTGAATGATCAACAGTGAAGTGTTCTTCCAGAGCAAGGAGAGAGACAAAGCACAGTACATTGAACCTGATCCACAGCATTTTAAAATCGACTTTCTTTAATTAAAACAGGGCTCTACGATCTAGAGACCGTAGTCTAAATCCATTAGTGCAGTCTCTGACAGAAGTCATCCGCACAAAATTAAATGACCTCCAATACTGTGAAACTGCAATAACACTTTTTCAGCTAATCCCAGCTTGAATATCAGGGGTGTCCAATCACAGTCCTGCAGGGCTATTCCACTCCAGGTTTACATTATATGATGAACTACTTCAGGGTCTGGATGGAGGTTTCATTGGTTCAATTAAACAATTGAGAACTGGGTTGGAACAAAGACCAGGAGTGGAAGGGCCCATGCTGTATAAAGAACTGCTGTGTTTAAACCACGTGTTCCTATCTAGAAAGTCAGCAGAAAAACACATCTTCCAGCTATGCTAATGGAGACACCCTTTTCACCCTCCCTAATTGAAGAATGGGCAGGTTGTTGTTGAGGCCTTGTTTCAGGTTTTAAAGCTGATCCAAACATTTGTATGGTTAATAAGCTTAAAACAAACAGCAAATAAAGGATTCTTACTACATACTCTGGGTGTGGGTGTTAGCTCAGTTCATTTGGAAATCCTGTTTGATAGACTAAGCCCTTTATGAATATTTACACAATTATTCACGTCAAATTTTAACTTCAACAAAAAAACACTCTCCCACACCACTTCAAATCATATAAAATTAATAATTCACTATAGAATAATAATAATAATAATAATAATAATAATAATAATAATAATAACAACTTCCTATAGAATAATAGCTTTCATTTTTAAACTATGGTTAGATAGTTCATTTGTATACTAAAGTATTATTTTATTGAAATTAAAACTTGTGATGCAGTTTACTTGTGTTGTCTAACCTTGGGTTAACTACAGGGCTCTTTCAAAGCCAAGGGTGTTGAAAGATCTCCTTAGAAGGCCAGTGAAGCATGCATGCAAGGGTCACTGCTTGCTCACCCTAAGATGTGTGGGTTGCATTTGGCTGTGTGTTTAATGTTATATTAAGAATGCATGACGTGCCAACAGGAAAAGATCAAAATAACCAAATAACCTCAAAGCAAAGTGTTGGTACATTTTCTCATGGCTCCTCGAATGATAAAACAAAACAGTAAATAGGCTGCTGGTCTGTCACCAAGAGAACGTTTTACAATACGCTATGCGCTTGATTAATGTTCCAGTAAAATCATAAAATGAAATAATCAGGAGTCTTGCTTTAGCCATCGGTGTAGCTGTACACCCTGACCTGAGCAATTCAGCAGAAAGTATCCACTGTTAAAGGTTACTGTGACTGGGGCTGCTGTAGCACATATGTTACTTGTCACATATCCTATAGAAACGCACAACATCTACACATTCATCTTAATAAACTTTCGTTTAAAGAAGATTACAACATCAAGACTATGTCTGGTCTCAAAGCTTTGAAAACAATAATTGCTAAAAAAGCCCAAGAAACCAGCCTATAATTTTTAGGTCAGTCCTTTTTACAGGCAGTCAAATTGTCAAAGGTCTCGTGCTCTGGCTGGCAGACATTATGCATGGGTAACATTTTATTTCTACAGGGACACGAGGTGACAGACTTAACCCTAACATGCCAAATCATCATCTAATCACAACTTCTTGCATTTTCACTCATTTCTACTGAGAGCCAATACAAAAATGACCAAACTGTCCTTCTGAGTCATGGTAATGTACGCAAGTCAAATGGAATGACAGGTTATTGTACATCAAATTGAAGGCATTGTTAGTTTAACTTGTTTAAAAATCAACTTATGAAGAAACCATGCTACTCAACATCCTGTTTAATCAGCAAAATCTTCAGTTGTTGTTCCAAAACACTATGTCAAGTCAGTTTGGGGCTGCTAGTACAGCACATACTCTTATCAGGGACGTCATTCAGAGGGTGAGAAATGCCTGAGCCTTCTATTCTTATTATACTTCCCCTATTAAATGCTGGACTGAACTGCTGTATCATCACAGTTTCCAGCTACCCAGAAGACTTAACTTTTCAGCTACAGTATGACATTTTTAAAAAAAATATCTGACACCAAGTTAGTTGATTCCATCTGTTCTTTTTTCTTTTCTCGTACAGTGCGGGGAACAGCTGAGGGGTGCAGCTGTTTAGTTTGTGATAAAACACATAGCGAAAGGATTGAATGATCAACAGTGAAGTGTTCTTCCAGAGCAAGGAGAGAGACAAAGCACAGTACATTGAACCTGATCCACAGCATTTTAAAATCGACTTTCTTTAATTAAAACAGGGCTCTACGATCTAGAGACCGTAGTCTAAATCCATTAGTGCAGTCTCTGACAGAAGTCATCCGCACAAAATTAAATGACCTCCAATACTGTGAAACTGCAATAACACCTTTTCAGCTAATCCCAGCTTGAATATCAGGGGTGTCCAATCACAGTCCTGCAGGGCTATTCCACTCCAGGTTTACGTTATATGATGAACTACTTCAGGGTCTGGATGGAGGTTTCATTGGTTCAATTAAACAATTGAGAACTTAACCCTAACATGCCAAATCATCATCTAATCACAACTTCTTGCATTTTCACTCATTTCTACTGAGAGCCAATACAAAAATGACCAAACTGTCCTTCTGAGTCATGGTAATGTACGCAAGTCAAATGGAATGACAGGTTATTGTACATCAAATTGAAGGCATTGTTAGTTTAACTTGTTTAAAAATCAACTTATGAAGAAACCATGCTACTCAACATCCTGTTTAATCAGCAAAATCTTCAGTTGTTGTTCCAAAACACTATGTCAAGTCAGTTTGGGGCTGCTAGTACAGCACATACTCTTATCAGGGACGTCATTCAGAGGGTGAGAAATGCCTGAGCCTTCTATTCTTATTATACTTCCCCTATTAAATGCTGGGCCCTATACTCCAATTTCTTACACATTGGACCCTGAAACTACTTTGTATACCAAGCATCAAAAGAAATGTATCACTATGACATTGACTAAATGTTTTTGGTTTCTTTTTAATCACTCAATCATTCATCCTTGACCATGACACGCTTGAGTGACTGACTGAAGCATATGCACTTATTCACCTAATTAGTGAGACAGTTGATTGGACACTGGATATGGAGTGATTTCAGCTGTTGAATTGCAAGCTTGAATAAAAGCAATAAGCAATGTCTGTCGAGAGCAGCGCCTTCGTACAATCGGCAAGTTGGAGGCTGGACTAGGGCAGCGTACTGTGAGTTTGTTATTTTTTGATCACATCTAGTGAATTTTATCCAAATAAGTGATACGTTTCTTTTGATGCTCAGTATATCTATTGCTCTAATAGTTTACAGCAATATCAGCAGTGCTTTATACTTTTTCTATGTCCAGAACACATTACATAATCGTTACTTGCTTTTGTCTTTCAACCTTTTCAGTCTTGTAAGAATGTTGCCGAAGTGTTCCTTGGCCAGAGTGCAATGGGCTAATGATGTCATCCACTTTCCACCAAGTTGTATAGTTCTGTAATGTGAGTATTTAACTGTGTAAAGTCTCCATTAGTACCTCTATCCAAAGAAAATGTTGCACTGTGATTGGTTAGTGGTGACATACTGAGACCTCTGTGAGAGGGAATGAAAGTCCTCAAAATAAATGAGTCAATTTCCCTCCCATATCAGCAGTATAGGAAATGAGATAATGCTGCTAGATCCTTTTCGTAACAGAAGTTACTATTGAGTATGTGGCTTACTGACTTTATTTAATTACAGATCATGCACTATTGTTACAGGGAGGTTTACTAGATGTATATAAATTTGCCCGGGTATAAAATTTAAAAAAAAAACACAACTGAAGACACTGAGAAAGACTTCTAGTCGAAAACGTTTGTCATTGAATTTATTACAGTTTTTCTCAATGAACAAACAGATTGCCTTTACTGTACCACCTTGGAATCACAAATCTAGCAGTCAGATAAAAGGTCCACCTTGCAAACTGTATCTTAATTCCTGAGACAACCACCTACTGTACCAGAAACACCGAGGTTTAGACTAGACAAACTGTGCCAGTCAGATTGCAATCCAAATCCTCAGCCATTACAACAAGAAACGAACGGCAACATATTCGGTGCACACTTTTTAAAATGGGCCAGTGGGAGATGTGAAAGATGTTACTAATTAGATCTCTCTGCCCTCCTCTAGCCCTGCTGACAAACTTCAAAGTGCATAGGACATCAAAAAAATGGAACATTTCAACTAGAAAACAAAGGAATGTACTTTAAAATTTGAAAAATTAGATTTTGTTTCAGGAGATTCTCTTTAATACATTATGAATTACTTCTGTTTAGAGAGGGATGAGGAAAAATACTCTTTTTGTTCGTTTTAACAATGAATGACGGTTTTCAGGCAGGTTTCTGCGCTGTCCAACATCAAAACAAATGTTTTACTAGGTCAGAATATTTGTTTCAAAATTGATTGTAGCTAACAAAATAATTGCATCATTTTTTTACACCATGCAAATCCATATCAATGTGTAGTTTTAGCAAACACACAGGCCTATTTATTTTAAAACAAGTTATGTGCACTGCACTGTGGGTCTTGCTAAAAGGAGCTGTGCCTGCACAGCCAACGCCATATCTGCAGCCCTTAAAAAACAAAGGCTTGCTTTACTGATTTTCAGACACATTGATGCTGGATCCATAACACTGAAGGTGACCTTTCTCTTGATGTATAATGAAATCAGGCTGCTGTTTCACACAGACTACACTTTTATGAAACTTTTCGTTACAGTAACCAGCAGACCAATAGGTGTTTACCTAAACTACAAAGAAGCCGGTGGTCTTAAATCTTGATGTGATGCATCACCATGTTTTGTTTTATTTGCTTGCATTCCACTTGTGTTCATTCTCAAAAATGTTCACTTACAAGTATTTGAAGTGGTCTAATAACTCTCTAAGGTCTGCCTATATACTCTTGGTTCAGAGGAATATACAAACATGAATTATCCATCAACTGTTTGGACAAAATACTAACAAAAAACACTTTCCATCGAAGTTCCAGTGTTTATTCCATTGCTGACGTTTTTGTGAAAGGAAACTTTTACAAAGTTAGTGAGATAGTAATTTAAATTGTACGTTGCTTGTTACTAGTTTTGGAACAGCAGTTGGATTTCATTTCGCCATTTAATTGGCGCACATTGCCACAGTTTCTAGCAACATTAAGGAAGGATGTGAGCAAGAAATTCTTACCTTGGCCACCCAGCTGAACAACGGTGACATTTCCCAGCTTGGGTAAAACTTTTGTTCCCTCTTTGTACTATTCTCTTCCAGATTGCACTCCCAGAGTCTCACACCTAACTGCTTTTCAAAATATCCCCTTCAGCTTAAACAGCAGCCATAAAGGAATGCAGACAAAGTTTACTTTTCTCCAAAACCAACTTAAAAGCAGTCCGCCCCATCCTTCCAAGCAGTATGCTCACTTTCCAGCTTCCAGAGAGGCTATGATGTCATCAGCTTCTCTTCCCAGTTCCCTCCCTCGTACTCGCTGTTTCACAGACACAGCCTTTCGTTTCAGTCTCAGTCCTATCCATAGTTCAGTGGGGAGAGAATGCTGAGGCAGCTTTTAGCATAGCCCCTCCCACTCAGAAAAGACATACCAACACAAGCGGCAGTGTGGATTAGCCAGGAAGCTTGCGAAACTAGCTTGTGTAAATAGCTCTCGCCCAACAGCTTTATGTAAACACGGTTGGGCTGGCATCATTTTTTAAAAAAAATCTAGCCTCCTAGCAAATGGCATAACAAGTGCAATATAAAGGCTGCACCGACAAAGCAGCAGGTAACCAACCGTACACATATTTTTTTTGTATTTGCTCTTATTTGAAATCATTCTCATGCATTTATCATGCTTACTACATTTTCACTGCGGTCAAACTATCAGACCGTTTTGAAAGCCATCAGCCAGTTTTGAAATGCCGGTCAAGTTATCAGACACTTATCTCGCAATTAGACGATTAACTTGTATAGTTTCCCTGTTTCAAGCAGTGAAATTCGCGAGAAGCGTCCAAAAAAAAAAAAAAGTCTTACTTAAATACGTTCGATGATGTTCTGTAGTTGGTGCGGGTTGATTCTATGGTAGTATTAAACCAATCCCCAATCCCCCGCCCGACTTTTCCACAGCAGTGTGTGTGTGTGTATATATATATATATATATATATATATATATATATATATATATATATATATATATATATATATATATATACAGTACTGTGCAAAAGTTTTAGGCAGGTGTGAAAAATGCTGTAAAGTAAGAATGCTTTCAAAATAGACATGTTAATAGATTATATTGATCAATTAACTAAATGCAAAGTGAGTGAACAGAAGAAAAATCTAAATCAAATCCATATTTGGTGTGACCACCCTTTGCCTTCAAAACAGCATCAAGCATCAATTCTTCTAGGTACACTTGCACACAGTCTTTGAAGGAACTCGGCAGGTAGGTTGGCTCAAACATCTTGGAGAACTAACCACAGTTCTTCTGTGGATTTAGGCAGCCTCAGTTTCTTCTCTCTCTTCATGTAATCCCAGACAGACTCGATGATGTTGAGATCAGGGCTCTGTGGGGCCATACCATCACTTCCAGGACTCCTTGTTCTTCTTTACACTGAAGATAGTTCTTAATGACTTTCGCTGTATGTTTGGGGTCGTTGTCATGCTGTAGAATAAATTTGGGGCCAATCAGATGCCTCCCTGATGGTATTGCATGATGGATAAGTATCTGCCTGTACTTCTCAGCATTGAGGAGACCATTAATTCTGACCAAATCCCCAACTCCATTTGCAGAAATGCAGCCCCAAACTTGCAAGGAACCTCCACCATGCTTCACTGTTGCCTGCAGACACTCATTCGTGTACGCTCTCCAGCCCTTCGCGAACAAACTGCCTTCTGCTACAGCCAAATATTTCAAATTTTGATTCATCAGTCCAGAGCACCTGTTGCCATTTTTCTGCACCCCAGTTCCTGTGTTTTCGTGCAGAGTTGAGTCGCTGGCCTTGTTTCCACGTCAGAGGTATGGCTTTTTGGCCGCAAGTCTTCCATGAAGGCCACTTCTGACCAGACTTCTCCGGACAGTAGATGGGTGTACCAGGGTCCCACTGTTTTCTGCCAGTTCTGAGCTGATGGCACTGCTGGACATCTTCCGATTGTGAAGGGAAGTAAGCATGATGTGTCTTTCATCTGCTGCAGTAAGTTTCCTTGGCCGACCACTGTGTCTACGGTCCTCAACGTTGCCTGTTTCTTTGTGCTTCTTCAAAAGAGCTTGGACAGCACATCTGGAAACCCCTGTCTGCCTTGAAATTTCTGCCTGGGAGAGACCTTGCTGATGCAGTATAACTACCTTGTGTCTTGTTGCTGTGCTCAGTCTTGCCATGGTGTATGACTTTTGACAGTAAACTGTCTTCAGCAACCTCACCTTGTTAGCTGAGTTTGGCTGTTCCTCACCCAGTTTTATTCCTCCTACACAGCTGTTTCTGTTTCAGTTAATGATTGTGTTTCAACCTACATATTGAATTGATGATCATTAGCACCTGTTTGGTATAATTGTTTAATCATACACCTGACTATATGCCTACAAAATCCCTGACTTTGTGCAAGTGTACCTAGAAGAATTGATGCTGTTTTGAAGGCAAAGGGTTGTCACACCAAATATGGATTTGATTTAGATTTTTCTTCTGTTCACTCACTTTGCATTTAGTTAATTGATCAATATAATCTATTAACATGTCTATTTTTGAAAGCATTCTTACTTTACAGCATTTTTTCACAGCTGCCTAAAACTTTTGCACAGTACTGTATATATATATATATATATATAGAATCGCCCTTTGACTGTGTTACAATAAGCTATTACTGAAATTTCTTTCATACTTATTAAATATTATGTTTTTCATTCTTTTTGAAAATGTGTTTTATTCCAGTGCAGTTCTAAATCTCTCGGAGTGAAGAATTTCACTGCATGAAACAGGGAAACTATCTATACAAGTTAAGCGTCTGATTGCGAGGTAAGTGTCTGACAGCTTGACCGCAGTTACATGTTCTTACTGGACTTTATTCATGTAAGCAAATATTTACTATAAGTTATAACTGCTCTCAGTCAAACTCGCTCTTACTTATAATTTACTGTATTCTTTATTTTGCTCTTACTTGACTTTGATCTTATTGTACTTTCATAACTGCTCTTATCTGTATTATGATATTCTGTAATGTGATATTTTATAATGCGATAACTTATAATGTGAAATTTTATAATGCGATACTTTGTACTGTGATACTTTGTAACAATTGTAAATTGCCCTGGATAACTGTCTGCTAATAAATAAATAAATAATAATAAACAACTATAAGAGGTTCTAGACTCCAGATATAATTTTTTTTCCTTCAATCAGCATTTTATTATTGCAGTCTATTCTAACATACTTTGACATTCATATATCCATGCATTTTAGATATTTATTTTCAACTAAATATTTAATATCAGAATCTCCCGTTATATTTGGTATAATGATTGAATTATGCTCTATAAAATAAGACGTGTTCTACCATTTCATAATTTCATATAATGCTGTCCACAGAATTATAGTTTTAGTTCAAACAGTAAGCCACCCCCCCACTGCTTTTCAAACCCGTAGGGAATTTCAAGGATGGTGCCAAACATCAGGTGCCATTCAACACCTTGTCTGCAGTTGTCTTCCTATTTTTGTGACAATGAGTCTCACGCATGAGCACTCGATGAACTATGATGCTCTTTTGACCACTGCTGTGCTGAGTCATCATGTTTGCCAAGCTGTTTTCACTTCTATGGTAAAGCAGCAGTGCTCTGAATATGGAAGCACCTGCCAAGCAAGCAGCTATTATTAGCCCTCTGAAGTCTGGTCTTGCCCATTGAGATGGGAACTGTATTGCAAAGGGGAGATGCAGGCTTCTCTGCTTGCATTTCAAAAGGTTTTGATGCATGTTTTGGATAATTGCATTTTTAGTTGTAATATGAATAATCAAACTAAAGTGCTTTAAAGACAAGGTTTCACAAACCCACAATCCAATTATTGAACTATCAGCATCTACGTGTATCCAAGTTAAGTATGGAGAGGAGGTGCATTTAGCTCAGCTTGCTGTCTGGATCATAGGGTTTAAACCAGGTACAGAAGCAGTTGGACTGCAATAACTAGTTCCTGGATGTTGTAAGGCCCCAATTTTCTGTTATTTTCATCTACTGTATGTAATGCAATTATTCTTTGGGTTTAAAAGCTGCAAAGAGAAGGCACCAGAGTCATTGGTTTACAATGTGTAGACTTGGACACAGTTGAAATTCATGAATTTATAATTGTAAAGGATGGCTCAATATGACTCAGCATTAATGTTGACAACAGCCTAGCAAAAACATGATCAGAATGAGAGACCTGGAGAGGTATTTTTTGTGAGCATTAGTAATGATTACAGTTGCAATCCTTACTAATTGAAATGCACTTTGGACAACTATGACAGCCAATTTATATAGCAGTATTACTGTGCTTTAGAAATTTTTAAATTAGCCCTACCTTGTGCACCAAGTCAGTAGAACAGATTCCTGACATGACAAACTCTTAGCCCGTTAAGTGCCATTGTCCTCATTTGAGGAGAGCCTACTTTGTAATTGTTTGGAGCATTTTTAACTGGCATCCTCTACCTGTTATTTTAATTTTCTCCTGAACTATATTGTTATGATAACTTACTCTAATTTTGTTTACTGCAAAAGTTATGTCTAAATGTAACTGTTATTCCAACAAAAATAGTCCTTCAGATGCTTTTAAGACGCCTCAATAGAAAATAAGAAACCGAAGCCTAAAAATGATACATTTCTTGGTGTCTTCCTACCCACAGTGATGATATGTTGAGCTTCATAGCTGACGTGAAATTTCACTGCTCTGATTACAGGCATGTCTAACTTGACTGTCCTCAAAATAGGACGCAGCAGTTTGTAGCTAAAACAAAGGATTTCAGTATTTTTCTTGTGAAGAAATATTGATTTAGAAAGTAATGGGTTGATAATAAGAGGGCATTTATTTGCAATAAAAGGACAATACTGGCCAACAAAACTGTAAAAGGAAAACAAAAATACACACACATACACTATATCTATATTATATATATATATATATATATATATATATATATATATATATATATATATATATATATATATATATATATATATATATATATATTAGATAGATAGATAGATAGATAGATAGATAGATAGATAGATAAAACTGCAGTGTACACAATTGAAGGCATATGAAAGAAAAGGTTTTAAAAAATGTACACAAAAGGACGTATTCAGGACGTTTCGGGCAACAGCTGTTTAAAAAGAAAAGTAAACACAGTGCAGTAAACTTGTTATTATTCAAGATTTGTAATTATACAAAGATTCTGTGGGTGATGTCATAATTATCAGAACAGAATGTTCATTCCCAGAGGTTCCAAAGTTCCCAGTTTGAAGATAAACTCTCGATCCTTTTGTTTCCGAGCAACATTTGTTCCATAGCACTGTTAAGACTATTCACAACTGTTTGCAGCAATGATCAAAATTTCTTTGCCAAAAGTGAGGAAATGTGAGTGTTTTTTTTCTTTCTTATTAATTGTGGCTTTTTGGACAAGATCATCACTAAAGCTGAATCCCGCATTTCAAATATAAATAGAAAAAAATGCTTTATATAATAACAATATACAACACACAGATGATAGAATCCCTCTGGTCCTCACTTACCACCCTACCAACGGAAAGATACAGACAATTGTGCAAAGAAACTTTACAATTTTACAACAAGACCCATCTACAGCGCCTATTTTCAAGACTCCCCCCTTGATGTCATATAAAAGAGACACGAATCTAAGAGAATATGTGGTACACAGTGCTGTTCGTCCTCCTGGGGAACCTTTGAAAGGCACATATCCATGTAATAGACCACGATGTAATACCTGTAAATGCATTCATTCTGAAACAGAGATCAGAGGCATTGAATCTTCATTCAACATTCATGAACATTTTACATGTACCTCTAAAGGAATAGTCTACTGCATTATCTGCAAGAAATGTAACAAATTGTATATTGAGGAAACTAAAAGGCGTTTAGAAGACGGGTGGGAACACAGAGCCACTTTGTGGCTTGGAACCTCATTTCAGGAGACTAGGTTTCAAGCCACTGCATAGCACACCTGTAGAGACTTGTGGTGACATTCCAACCAATCACAAGACAGTTTTTAAAAGGCAAGACATGTAATTTGATTGGATAATAAAAAAAGTCAGTTCAAAGAAACCAAGTGCAGTAGTAATTTCTTTAGTTTTCCTTATTGCTGGAGCATATATATCTATATACAGTATATATATATATATATATGTTGTAACATACTCAGAAATCACAGTGACAAGGAGGCTAAACAGGGTTGAACACCAAGTTTATTGGCACTGACAAAAGCACGGAATGTACCAAACATTAACAAACAGCTATGTGCTGTAACAATTGCAGGGTTGCTGTTGGCCACAACCATGCAGTAACTAATCTTTTATTATCTCCAAAAACACACGAGGCTCCTTTACAGTCTGTCCCTACACGCCACTCTACTCGCCACTACAAACATGGCCGCCCCCCAGTCCTACCACACCCGCTAAATCCGCCCCCCCTTCTCCCTGAGTCTCTCTGACCAACCACCAGCAGCAGTCCTGTGTCTCCGCTCATCACTTCCCATAGAGCCCTATGGGGACCCATCAATCGACATGCAGACTGGTGATTGCCCCTCAGAGCAGGCCTAACAAGGGAATCTCAGCTAGTATTGTGGTGTATGAGCCCCCGTGCACATTACAATATATAACCATCATATTAAAGGGATTAATCAGGTCTGTACTAACAGCAACAAGGACAATGACGCGACTGTGTGCATTTACTGCTGAACTAAATCAGCTTTGCAGCAAAAGGTTCCAGTAACCCCTGGACAAGCCTGCATTTCCAAGACATGAAGTCACGTTGCATTTCCTTAAAACCAGCATGCTTCCCTATTGACTGAAGCGAACCCTTTTATGGTAGAATGTGTTTTACACATCAGCCATATTTTAAAGTCACAGCTATAAACACTACCACTGGGTTGCCAGACAAACCAGCACTGTTCACTGTTTTTAGATGTAAAATAAATAAATAAATAAATCAATAAAAAGAACAGAACATTAAAAGCATGTGCCAAGTCTAACACTTATGTCACTTGATCCACTGAGTTTTATTTCATTTTAAAAGCTGAAAGTTATATAAAAACACAGACTGCTTTAACTTCTAGCACTGAAACAAATAAAAAATGCCCATACCTATTTTTAGATCTTTGAGAAAATAAACGCCCCCTTTAGTACACTGTGCTACTGACGCACATAGTTTTAGAAATATGCACATCTGTGTTGTAATTGTTACATAGTGCTGATTATTTTCACTGACATTTTCATGTCTAGAAAGTTTATATTGGCTACAATGCAACTTTTACTTTATAACTATAGATTACTTCAATAAGCCTTTGTGAGATAAATATCAGAATACAGTCAAATGTTTACGGTAACTTTTGCCATCATATTTTGTATTGCTGTGTAATAAATATGAAGTATAGGCCAGCTCAAAAGTTATTGTTTGTCACACTAACAAAGATGCCAAATCAGTACGATATATTACTTTGTTGTCACTTACTACAGTTCACTTTACTGCCACTAGCGTGCATATGCAAAGACGTTGCGTACTGTTAGTTAGCACATCCTGAACAGGAGTCCCATGGACAGCTGTTTAAACAATCATGACTTCATAATGCCATCATGTTTTAAATCTGCCTACTTCTCCTTATTGTCAGGTGATGAAAGAGGTAAGTGCTGTCTGCAGTCATTAGAAAGTCACTCTGCTGCTACAGCAAAAAAACAAAAAACTGTCCTAAACAAAGTATTGACCAGAACTGTTCTCTTTCCCAGTGGCCATATAGTTGCCATGTTTGGTAATTTAACTGGACTCTTTGTATGCCAAGGTTATGAAAATGAACTGGTTTCAACAGTGCAAGTGTATTTCTGTTTGTTAAAGTACATGATGAACAACAACACTACACACCAAGACAAATCCACTTCTGCTGTAAATATGTGGTTGTGAACTATCCCAGAATGAAACTCACAGTTCAGTTTCTTCACTCTGTGCTCACCAGGGACAGCACAATTGTATCCATAGTGCCAAGTACTTCAAAGAAAGACCCAATTAGTCCATACTCTAATAAATACAATGGACAATACAACAATAAAAGAATTAAAGGTAGTTACTATACACCTAGAGACCTGGGCACAGTACCTAGTGGTTTGGAATATTACAATTACCAGATTGGAGAATACTGTACTTATCCAATATTTGGTCACATATTTTTAGCTTTAATTTAGATTTTAGTAAATATTCAAACATTTGTAGGTCACCTAATCTGATTACAGCAGCCCATTCGAATGAGTAAAAAAGAGGCACATAAGGCACCAGCAAAAAGCAGGCACTTTTAACCCAGTAAAAGGCCTTTCAGATACCTGCATATTCCAATGAAATTGAAATACAAGCAAAGAATCCAAATATCTTTAAAAAAGTGGGAATTACAATAATCCTTGGTTAGCACACCTTCAAGGCTTTGTATATGAATGAGGACAGTGTTGGGAAGGGCATATACTGTATGAATAGATTCACAGAAATGCGGTCAGAAGCCAGAGACTGCTATTCATCTCTGTTTTAAGTTGGTATTGTTATGGCTCCTAACTAAAAATACCTCCCTCTGGTTGGGGTGTAACGATTCCCCAAGGTAACTCAATCACAGTACGTACTGGTGCAGGTGGCCACAGGATACCATCACAATACAAGCGATGGTCCTGAATCTTCTACTTTATTACATCATGTGTAATGAAATGCAAAACAAACGAGAAGCTTATAGTCATACCAAATATGATTTTATACAAATCTGTCTCAAGTTTAAAGCTACAGATGTCCAAGTGGAGAATAAAATATACATAATTTCTTCTTTGTTTCAAATTTTGGTTTACAGCATTGTTTACCTTGTTGATAGCTATTTGCCTGAATAGTCGTGTAGGCTCAAATTGAATTTGTTTAGCATATGTTGGCTTTTTTGTTAAAAAAAGCATTCTATAATAAGCTAAACAAAGTACCTGTGTAGTGTTATTTTCAGGTACGCAGTGCACTGCGCTTCCTTACGCATTAAGAACTTCCATTAAGAAAGCACGGAAGTGCCCATTCAAATCTGGTATGTTATGCTGTTTTTGGTCTTTTACAATTAAATGTATCATATTTTCCAGTCTGGTTCATCGTTTTTAATGTATTTTATCATATTTTTCCACCATTAAGAAAATAGTATGAAAATATTTATCATATGCAATACATTGGGTCTTGTACATTTTTTTACCAGTGCGACTTTGCGGTGGGCTTCTCATTTTGTCTTGTTCGTCGTGAATTGTTTTTTCTTTTTAGAGAAATTGATTGTCTGTTTCCAGTGTAAGTTTGCAAAAAAAAATTAAAAGTATAATTAGTGTAAATGTACCTCTGTTTGACAATAGGAAAACACCCATCAGATCACAATTGATGTACCAAAATCTGACAGCTTACCACTTTCAATCTGACATCGTATCATTTTCTGACATTAAACGGGTCAAGTTTTGGTATGCTACCACATTCTGATGATGTACCACTTTCTAACACTACACTGGTAGCCAACAGAAAAAAAAATCTATTTTCTATTTCTTTTTTCCATATTCATTTTAAACTCGGAAACATGTAATGTAAATATGATAATATGAAAAATATCAATCTCGCGCTAAAGAACAAAAAGTACCAATTGGTTCAGGTCTGAAAATCAACGATATCGGATTCCAAACGCAATTACGTTGCAATTAATAACATAATTAACTCAACAATACAGTGTATTTAAAATACACACACACACACTTATGTTATCAGTATGTTATCTATCTAGTTTCAGAAAACAGTTTCTGCAGTCTTGCCTTCATGACACTGCCTCACACTTTGCAGAGATCTAGACATTTGCAAGGTTTTGTGTGCATCAGAAAGGTTTCTCCTCACAGCCTTGAAACTCGTTGTTTAAAGCAATAACAACAGAAACCCTTTTGACCCTTGCTAATCTTCACTTTAAAAATAAAACCGTGGGACATACTCTGCAAAGCGTGCTTTCCTCTAGAGAGAATATTTTGTTGATTGCGTTTAATCACATAGTGAAATCAGTGTCCCTCAATAACATGTTATGGGCAATTATGGACCATTTACCACTGGGCTGTTCCAATGTAATGGCACAAATTGAAACATGCTGTTTCAATAACCTGCAAGACAGCTTTCATTGTTTTTAGGAAGTTCTAAAAACACATGTGTTATGTTAAATATTTCTTTAGATTTACTAAATTCTAAAGTATACTATCATGTATGTTTTTTTTATGGGTGGGGGTGGGGAGGGGGGTTGTCACAAGTTCTCATGCATGAGTTCAGTCAGTTCAAAGGTTTCGTTCCTAGTAGAAGGACAGCAGGTTGTCATTTACTTTAGCATTTAGATATGTACTAATGAAACGTACAGTGCATGTTACCAAACATGTTGACTGCCAGTAGATTGTCTTGTAATTGTTTTCCAACTCTACACGGCACAGCACAGTAGGACTTTAATAGACAAGTATGCAATGTGTTACTTAATCAAAAGGCACAGTAAAGAAATACAACCCATCTCTTTGCCTGGAGATTTTTGAGAGACCATGGCTATGGGTGCATAGAGATTGTTATCTTTGAGTCAAATTTGGTTAAAATGTAGCTGACATTTTAGAAAAATATCAATTAAAAAAATGAACCAAGCAGATGTGGAACAATGTTTATTTTGATAGGGTTATCTTTTTTTTTTAAAGATAATATTTTAGTCTTATTTTACAGTTGTGTCGATAACATATTTCAAATGTCTGTGGTATGTTGAAAATGACGTTAGATGAAAAAGGATGTCCAGATGACTAATACAGCTGACAGTTCCACTCCTGTTTCTACCACTTCCTGTTATTTCCTTTCATATTAAATCTTGCTGAAACAGTTCATACATCCTTTAGAAGTGTGCCTACACAAAGGCTTTACATGTGGGTTGCATTATGTAGGAGGCACAATGGGGTTAATAAGCCCATAATATAGTACTTCTGAGGCACTTTGGATTTGGAATTAATTAACAGAGATAATTAATTCAGTATCAGCAGTAAGTGCTTAAAAATATCAGCAAGAATAAAGATCCTACCCTATATTATTCACATACCTTATTGGCTTCCTATGGGGGGAAACTGATTTAAGCTTGAGAACTTAAGAATTTAATTATTATTATTTGTTTATTTAGCAGATGCCTTTATCCAAGACGACTTACAGAGACTAGGGTGTGTGAACTATGCATCAGCTGCAGAGTCACTTACAATTACATCTCACCCGAAAGACGGAGCACAAGGAGGTGAAGTGACTTGCTTAGGGTCACACAATGAGTCAGTGGCTGAGGTGGGATTTGAACCGGGGACCTCCTGGTTACAAGCCCTTTTCTTTAACCACTGGACCACACAGTGGTTAAAGAAAATTTAAGAAACGTTGACTGTACTAATTTGATAATGGTTCAATGAAGTAGTTGTAAATTCTTAAATTATCATGGTATACCATGCTAAAAGCATAGCAAGGTATGATAAAGCCACATAAAAGCATAGTAAAATAGTAGCTAGTTTTTTTTTTTTTTTTTGCAAAGCACTGTGGTAAACGCTTTGAATCTGTCCACTTCTTAAATTGTCCTTCAGTGCTTAAGCATGGTTAAATACACAGAAGATATCAATGAGATTAAGGATTAGTACATGCATTTGCATCAGCAAAAAACTAGAGGATTAATTTAAGATAGCATTGGTTTGAAGAAGAGAGAGGGATGCATGACCATTTCTCAATACAGCCTGCAAGAACCCGGGATTGGAAATCTGCAGCAAAGTTTGAGTCGACATAGTTTCCCCTTTTCTATCTAACATCATGGAATGTGTGCAATCTTATGCCTGCTAACCGAACACATATTTCCATCCCTCTATCCAAGCCTCCCGGATCTGTTGTCTTGACCATTGTGGCTGAAACTAACTTGCAACAACTTTTTTTATATTACAAAATATGTTTGATTGATTCCATTTGCATAACAAATTAATTACTCATGAGTTGGACAGCCAAAAGCTCCCAGAACACACTCTGCAAGTACTGTGTGTCCCTGAACCACAATGCAAAACAGCCTCTATTCCCAATTGTGTACTGAAGATAATAAAGAATGTCACAACCACCCTGAAACCAGTATGAAATAGGTTAAACTCAACTATCTAGCTGGACACATTTATTTTTTCTTGCGCTGCATGTTATCAACCCACTGTTTTATATCAAAGGAGTCAGTTTTGAAATGCACCACCAGGTGGCACACTGCAATTAAGAGGAATAACCTGCCAGCTCCCAAATGCAAAGGTTAAAAACCCTGACCTATTTGAATATGAAAATAATATTTACACCTCCCAACCTACCCACCAACAGCTGAATGTCAAAACATAACCATATACAGTAATCAATGGCATTGTACCAAGCATGCCACAGCAGTCCAGCACAATGCAAGTTCCTGCAGTAAGAGCAGATGTGCAGCTATAGCTCAAGTATGCAGCAGTTCTAGATTATTACTGGTGGGTGAAAGGGCTGCAGCTACCTTGGGAATACAGCAAGTATCCACTGCGGTGCCATGGCACAATATTACAACACAATTTGATTTTCTCCACCCCATCCATTCACACATATCAAGTATTTCCCAATGGTATTGGTCATTTTTAACCTGTCAGTTATCTATTTAATTATTATTATTATTATTATTATTATTATTATTATTATTATTATTACTATGTTAGCCATTAGGCAGACACTTTTATCCAAAGTGACTTACAGAGACTAGTGGGTGAACTATGCTTCATCAACAACAGAGCCAATTGCAATAGGACCTTGTTTGTTTTGTCTCGTCAGAAGGACGGAGCACAAGGAATTTAAGTGCCTTGCTCAGGCTCCATATTGGATTCATATGAAGTAATGAGCATTATACACCTGAAAGCAGTTATTGTCCCATGGGTAGATGCCTTTTGAATCACTTTGAACGGTAACATACATTCCCAGCAACCTTAGCAAAGTGATCTAGTCCAATATAGAAACTTCAAACATTTTAAAAATGTCTTTATACATTTACCATGTTTGCTACCCTCTGAGTTGGACAGCAATGTCTACGTTTGGAACGTATCATTAATTAAGGCTTGTGGTATATTTGTCAATTGAATTAGTAATGCATAGTATTGCAGTGATTGCTTGTAGTGCAATTAAGAACATTGGCCAATTTTGCTATGGGATATGGGACATTTAGAATTGTAATCCACTGTTTACGTACTTGATATTACAATGCTTGATTAAGTCATGCACAGAAATGCTGATTGATAACCAACAAGTTCTCTACTGACATAAGCTGCATGTCACCAGCCACAGGAAACTATTGGCATGGCAACCAAGCAGCACTTCCTGTATAAAGGTTATTTTATGAAGCTGGTCTGAAACAAACATCCAACCACAAACAATGGAGAATCAGGATATGTGTTCTGTACTGTTTCTTGATTAATACTTACTGAAAGTTGTTGAAATAATCTGAACTGGTCCTTCATATGACTTCATTGTGAATGAAGGCACTCAGTTAATACATATTATTGCACATTTAAGGTTGAGTTTTAAGATTATACTTACCGTTAGTAATTATTTTTAATACTTTAACAACGACAATTCAAATGAAAACAAGGAACCCTCTAGGCAAAGTGATGCACATATCGACATTTAAAGTCTGTATGTAAACAATAAACAAAACATGCAGCAATAAACACAACAAGTAAGCCTTACCGACCACAACATAACTTGATGTTAAAATATATACAGTACTGTACACTCATTGAAACATATCTATGTCCTATGTTCTATGTCCTTTCATGCTACAGCTAATCATTCGTTATTCATCTCTCCCTGGAAATCTATTTGCAGTAGTGTGCTCTTTCTCTTCAGCTCCCGCTACTTCCCAAACACTTTAGAAAGATGTGATAGATCTGCACTGCATGCTCTGCTGCATCCCTTACTCTACATTGCTCTGCTGCATCCCTGACCCTACATTGCTCTGCTGCATCCCTGACCCTACATTGCTCTGCTGCATCCCTGACCCTACATTGCTCTGCTGCATCCCTTACTCTACATTGCTCTGCTGCATCTCTGACCCTACATTGCTCTGCTGCATCCCTTACTCTACATTGCTCTGCTGCATCTCTGACCCTACATTGCTCTGCTGCATCTCTGACCCTACATTGCTCTGCTGCATCCCTGACCCTACATTGCTCTGCTGCATCCCTGACCCTACATTGCTCTGCTGCATCCCTGACCCTACATTGCTCTGCTGCATCCCTGACCCTACATTGCTCTGCTGCATCCCTGACCCTACATTGCACTGCCGCATTCCTGACCCTACATTTCTCTGCCGCATGCCTGACCCTACATTGCACTGCCGCATCCCTGACCCTACATTGCTCTGCTGCATCCCTGACCCTACATTGCTCTGCCGCATCCCTGACCCTACATTGCTGTGCCGCATCCCTGACCCTACATTGCACTGCCGCATCCCTGACCCTACATTTCTCTGCTGCATCCCTTACCCTACATTTCTCTGCTGCATCCCTGACCCTACATTGCTCTGCTGCATCCCTTACTCTACATTGCTCTGCTGCATCCCTGACCCTACATTGCTGTGCCGCATCCCTGACCCTACATTTCTCTGCTGAATCCCTGTCCTTACATTTCTCTGCTGCATCCCTGACCCTACATTGCTCTGCTGCATCCCTTACTCTACATTGCTCTGCTGCATCCCTGACCCTACATTGCTCTGCTGCATCCCTTACTCTACATTGCTCTGCTGCATCCCTGACCCTACATTGCTGTGCCGCATCCCTGACCCTACATTTCTCTGCTGAATCCCTGTCCTTACATTTCTCTGCTGCATCCCTGACCCTACATTGCTCTGCTGCATCCCTTACTCTACATTGCTCTGCTGCATCCCTGACCCTACATTGCTCTGCCGCATCCCTGACCCTACATTGCACTGCCACATCCCTGACCCTACATTTCTCTGCCGCATGCCTGACCCTACATTGCTCTGCTGAATCCCTGTCCTTACATTGCTCTGCTGCATCCCTTACTCTACATAGTGCACTGCAGCTTGTCTTCTGGTTTACTGCTCTTCAATATATCTGCAATCTTCAACCCTCCAAATGCCAATTTGACAATTATCAGACTGTCCATGAATCTAAATACTAAGAAATGTTGGTTGTACCTCATTTGGAGAGTTCCGTTTAGGTTATTCCTGGTCTTTTATAATATATAACCAGAAAAAGAACTACATATATTAGCACTTGATTTTGTTAAGAATGTTGCATATTTGTCTTGAATTACCAAAATTATGCAGTATTTAGAATACATCACAGTGGCCTGTGGCAATAGCTTCATTACTTGTGACAATAACATCTTACATTTTAACATCCTTATCAATTAACTTGTGACTCGCTGCAGTCACATTATAATACACTAGCCTTTGACAAACACTAACAAATTCTAGGAACTCTCTGCCGTAGACTAATACAAGCGTGTTTGTGCAGCTGAGTTACTCCTGAGCTCTGTCGTTACCATGCCCTCTCTTGTCCAAAAATAAATACCAAGCAGAGTATCACTGTGCATCACAACTGTTTCAATATCAAAACAAATACTTATGAGGCCATTGACTATCAACTTGTCTTTTTATAGCTGAGCAGCTAAGACAGGTCAGCTTGTAAGCTTTTCTGATATGCAGCTGCAATAATCCATGTTAGTTTGGGGCACATTAGCTTCTTCATACGTCTACTGTGGCTATACAGTGTCCATGGTTGTGGCATTCTGATGTATGCGAGTTACAAATAGTTCTGTCTTGCTGATCTGGAAACATTTTAACAAGTTTTAAGCAGTTGTGTTTTTATTAGTGTGGGGGTTGTGGAGTTATACAAATTTGCCTAAAACTTTTGCACAGTACTGTATATATATATATATATATATATATATATATATATATATATATATATATATATAAAGCATTTGTATTTACATTTTACTGTGTAGATTGCCCTGTGCATCCATTTGTTACGAGTGTATTATTTTTATAAATGCTATAATTATAGTTGACAATCTTACTTTCAACCTATAATAGGACTACATTCACTGTGAAGGCTACAACAGGTGCTGTTTAACACCAGTTTTACTTGATTTCTGTTTGAATGATGAATGACGAATGAGCTCCTAACTGACAGATAAATCATTTATATAGAAATGCTTTAGTTTGAGTGGTTGTGTGTATGTGTATGAACATCTTTATATACACAGGATGCCAGATGCCAGGATCATATATCATAGATGTGGATAGCTTGTGATGTTGCGTTTCACCAGCTCCACAAAACTAGTGGACGATTATAGAGCAACAAAGGTGTAAAATTTACAATATCTTAAAATAGTCTAAACTGAAATTAATCTTTGTTTTTCTAGGGGTCTATTATTTGTCCATAGTTTTGCATCTGAATGGGAGTGAGGGGGTTACTGTAAGGGACTTAAGAAAACAGCCTGAAAACAAACGTGAATTATCAGCAAACATTCCTCTAGACACTAGTCAGTTTTGGACACCTAACTAACAGTACCCAGTACTGTATGTCCCTTTACCAGATTGCCAATGCATCCAGGCCATCAATTGGATTTTGATTATAATTGCACAACACTTTCTAAAGAGGTGGCTATCTAGGTAGCTGTCAATACTGTAAACTCTAGCTAAACCCAGCAAGGTGCCTGTCTGTGCAGACTACTACAGTTAGAACATTCAAAGCTCTTTTACCTTTGTAGATGAGTCAGGGAAGAGATAAAAGGCAATGACCTTTCGAGTGCGTGTCATGCTTTACTTACCTTGGCTTGATCAGCAGACCGGAATACATAACAGGTGCTCTTATTGCCTGGAAGGCCAGGCCCCGGTTCCCTGATCAGACAGGCAAAGTAGCTCGGGTCATTGCTGTTGTGAATGAGTTTGTAGACACGCTGGGGCTGATGTTCAAAGATGATATTGTAGTGTAAGGGATCCCACTGCTGGCTGTACCCGGCGTCCATTTCACAGCACACCGCTGCCTGGGAGATGTACAGCTTAACCCAGCGGGGTATCAATGCAGATCTGACTCCCTGGCTGCTGTGACGACGTATCTCTGCTACAATCCAAGGCAGCATGGGCGTGGTGGTCAGGGTGTGCACAGGTAAGAAGCCCACCAGCTGCAGCCTGTAGTACAGAGAGTTTTTCTCCGGATGTGCAGAGCTCAGTTCTGCCAGTGATGATGGCTCTGTCCTCTGCCTCGCTTCGAAGGATATGCCCCCTGTATCCATCTTGGTGGAGATCCTTCTAGCAGATGTTCCTGAGAATTACACAGGGTCTTTAGCAGTGCTCGTACCTCAGATAGCAACCTCAACTGGTTAGTTGTTAAAGACATTTTGAAATGTGTTCTTCTATTGCTACAAGCTCTGGGCGGAAATGTGCACAATGTTACAAGTATTGGGTCAACCTAGTATTAAGACAGTATTGAGACACCATGAGAGCCCCAGTGCTTGGTGGAAGGAAAGGGTATAAGCTGTGCAGACAATAGGAAAGGGTATAGGGAAGCGATTCCAAACTGTTACGATGCTATTTATGTTTTCCCTATAGTCCCTATTGCTTTTAAGATTAAAGTAGCTAACAACATAATTCCATAAATATTACCTTGCCTACACTTTCCCTCGCTAATGAGATTTTAAATAAGCAGGTTCAAAAGAAGCACATGTAAAAATATATTGTTTACTATACTAGGTTAAAGGAAATATTCAGCTTGATTGCCTTTGTTTTCAATTAGTCCATTACTGTCTTAATTACCAATTTAAGTTCTGTTATGGTCTGGTCAGTTCAGATCAGATGCTCATTGCTTGTTCACAATGTCGGCACCTGATCGTTTTAGTTCAAGGTATAGTAAAAGGACTGGGTACAGGACATCTGATTATCCAGCTAAGAAATAACATTGACCAGATGTTATTAATTCCACAATGGAGCCATTAAGCATTGCCATAGCAACTGAAGGTTAAAATGCAACAGTTGTGTATATAAAAGGCTGAAGAAAGAAAGTGTTTCAAATACAGTATGTGCAGCAGTTGTATGTCAAATAATATACAAAAAATATTTAACACGTATAAAACTACATAATGCAAAAATCAATGAAAACATGTACTTACCGTAAATGAAACCCAAATTCACCTGCTGATGTAAAAAAAGTCAAACAAGAGGTATTTGGAACAGTGGTTTGTATTTACTGAATGGTCATGTTCCACATCTGCAAGTCACCGTTTTTTTTTCTTCTGCACTTCGATTTATTCTGTACTGAACACCAAAGATTTCAGGAGAAATCCTCCATGCAGCATCTTGTGGGTTGATTCTCTGCAAAGCCAGTACAATGTGTTGAATGTCACTTCCCTGAGACACTCAGAGCTGAATGCCACAAACAGCACAATCATCCCCCACACGCTGACAAGTCAGCAACACACACTGCGTGCAGGAAGCAAATGCGCTTCTATAAATACCGTCCTGAGTACCTGCTGTCTCCCTTCTCACTAACCACACAGAAAGTTAGGGGCTTCTAAAGGAGCAAAGGGACCAAGAAATGTCTACTACTGTAAATGTAACTCCACAGTACACGTCTTTACACAGCATACAGAGGAACATATTGTTGGATTCTTTTACAATCCCCTTTATTTAGATATCCAGATAAACCTGTGAATATATGCCTAGCCAGGGATACACAGAAAACTCCCTGAGCGTCAGAGCAGTGAACATGACAATACAAATCTCTGCACTCCATTCTGCTGCAATAATGGGACATAGCAGGGTTTTTACACATACACTAGAAAACATCTACTGTATGAAACACTAGTGCCAAACAATGATGCAAGTGCTTTTGTATGGGTTGGAAAGATGTTGGATGCCTAGTCAAAACTGTACTATTTTTGGTTCATTAAATAACTAAATATTCCAGTGCTGACTCTAACCCATGTATACTCTTCAGAGCAGTTTTCTTTGTTTGTTGATGCTGTTTTGCACGATTACAATACACTGACAGCACATCAAAGTCATATTTGGCAGACAAAATGGTTGTCCACAGCAAAGACAATTTTCGTAACAAGAGAATTATCTGGCCTCATTTAATGGGTCCTATTAACTCAAAGCTCTAAAAGGTTCCCCCCCCTCCCCCCCAATCTACTTAAATACAGTGAGTTTTATATTCAGGAAGCTGTTGTTAGTCTCTAAAAAAAATATAGAAATGTGTCTGGTTTTCATGTTTCTTCAAAATAACACCAACAAAACAAAATTAAATAAAAAAAAATAGAAAATACATTTAAACCAATATATATATATATATATATATATATATATATATATATATATATATATATATATATATATATATATATATATATTAAAATAAAATAAAAACTCTGCCAATGGGGGACTTTTTTATGTGCAAATTTAAAGGTTTGGTTTCTTCCTTAATTAATATTGTTTAGTGTGTAGGAAGATTGCTTATCCCTGCACACTGCACAAGGTGACTGTGGAACAGATTTTTATAAATTCACAGTTTCATGCAGCTTACCTCGTAATAACTTCAAGTGCAGACACTGACACTGTGGCAAAGTGGTTTGTAGTGCTCAGGTGTACAGGTGATGCAGGTGCTCCAACAATGACAGACACAAAGTTTACGGTTCAAACAGTTCTTTATTTTCTCTTTGTCTGCTTGAGACCATTCAATAGTAATGCTGGCTCTACACAACAATGTGTATTGCCAGTGTATAAACCATGGGGTTCAGTCCCGAAATAATAATACAAAGAACAACACACATCACAGACACGATCACGTCTCCTGACAGTGAGTGCTCTGAGTGCAGGTGCGATGCAAGACAATAATAGTGACAGTCGTGAAGTGTAGTCCAGGCTTGATGCTGGCCTGTAGCGACAGCTCCTGGTTCATGTTAGTCATCTAACAGTGACAAACACAGACAGTTAGTTTCACAAACAAACAAAACACTTAACACCCACGATTCGCTTATCATAGTCCGTTTCCTTTCTCGGTCATTCTCATAACCACAGCAAAAGGAACAGATTACATCGTCACATCCCCAGTTATACCCTTAGTCACGCCCCCTGCGATAGCTAGTTCAATCACATCTCCTCCAATCCATGACTGACACATCGCGTACCGCATTAGGGCGATCACTTCGGGCATTGTGACTCCACCCCCTTCCTGGCTGGCTGGCTTCTGACTGACCCTGGAATGAACTGCCAGACCATCCAGTACAAGGCATGACACAGTGTTCCTTTTATACAGCGCCCTCACAGGTCAGGAGGGAGATTGCTGACTAGGATTCATTCGCTCTCAGTCACATATCCCACTGCTCAGAGTGGATCTGAAGGAACACTCAGCTGAATCTACTTTCCCCATTGCATCCCCCTCCCGGGAAAAGTAATCCGCATTTTGATGATCTCTCCCGGCACGGTGTGTCATAAAATACATGAAAGGTTGCAGCGCCAGATACCACCGAGTTATCCGGGCGTTGCTGTCCTTCATTGTGCTTATTATTTTATTATTATTATTATTTATTTCTTAGCAGACTCCCTTATACAGGGCGACTTACAATCGTAAGCAAATACATTTCAACCATCTGAGTGGGGTGTGGTCAGTGACAAGATTGAATGAATGACCCAAGAGGTAATAGCATAAGGTCTGAGTGGCCCATTTACTGGCCAGACATTCCTTCTCTATGACGGAGTAGTTACGCTCCCGAGGGAGCATCTTTTTACTTATATAGAGGATGGGGCGTTCTACTCCGTCGACCTGCTTGGACAAGACTGCCCCCAGACCAACATCTGAAGCGTTGATGTGGAGGATGAATTCCTTATCAAAATCTGGTGTGATAAGGGTGAGGGCTTGGCAAAGTCTTTGCTATAGTATCAAACACCCCCTGACATTCCCCTGTCCATGTAATTAAATTTGGTGTGCTCTTTTTAGTGAGGTTCACTAGAGGTTTGACCACTGTATGCACTCGGGATGAATTGGCTTTAATAACCAGCCAACCCCAAGAGAGGCCTTGTAGTGAAAAAAAAATTAAGCTGACAAATGGTTTTTGATTAAAAAACACTTTATATACAAGAAATGTATACCTCCAATACAATCATATAAGCACAAGATTTAAACTGACTTTGGACAAGGCCTCAGTACAGCTCAGTGCATATGTTTGTATTAGAAAGCACGGATATCCATAGAGTCAATTCGAAAGAGATGAAAAGACTGACAAAACTTTACAATGTTTCATATTTATACCTTTGTAAACAATTGTTGACTCCACTCCCATTTGTCTTACTTCTGTCCAATGATAGGGGTTTCCACTCTATCATTGCACATTCCCACTGCGGGGGAAAAGGGGGGTTGCATACCACAGTGTACCTAGCAGGACACATCCATCTTGTCTTTCAGTTCCCCTCCCCCATCTCACACTATCTCTGATAATATCCTGCATTTTGGCGTTTAGCTCAGACACTTATCTGTGACTTTCAGTCGTGTTAGGCTGTGCAAAACTGCACGTAGCTGGTTTTGCTGATGGGAAATGAAAGAACTCGAAACTTACACAATACTGTATATTAAAACAACTGAATTAGTAAGCACATTAAAACGACTAAAAAAGCAAAACACAATCATACACAATTTAAACATAATGATTAAAAACAACATAACTATAAAAGAAAAACACACACATAATGTAAAAATTATAATTAATAACATAATTAATACCTCATGCAGAAAGTCATCACTACACTGCCGCATACTCACGATGTGGGCGTAAGACCTGGTCCATTAGTCTCTGAAAGGTAGCAGGCGCACTATGTAGCCCAAACGGCATGGTTGTGAAATGAAATAGACCATCAGGGATAGAAAATGCAGTTCTCACGTGATCTTCTGGTTAAGGGGATCTACCAGTATCCCTTCGTCAAATCCAAAGTCGAGATGAACTTTGCTGTTCCCAGCCCATCGAGAAGCTCATTGACCTGAGGCATAGGGTAAGCATTGAACTTGGCAATAGCGTTTACCTTGCTGAAATCAATGCAGAAGCGGTTGGTGCCGTCCTTTTTGGCGACTATTACATTCGGACTGCACCACTCGCTCCTGGAAGGCTCAATCACCCCAAGTTCGAGCATCGCCTACACCTCTTTGCTAACGCCACTTTGTCGACTTTCCGTGATCTGGTAAGGTCTCTCTTGAATTGAGGTACCTCATATGGCCCCTGCCATTTAGCATACAGTTTGGATTCCGATGTGGGAAGAAGCAGCATTACCTTGTCTCCTGGTCGAAAGGTCAGAATACGTGCATTGTTGCTGTAATGTTGCTGTTGCTGGTGCTGAGCCGATTTTAGATTGTCTTGGGCCAAACGACCGACCAAATCCAGGCGATCACGGAGTAGAAGCACATGCTGCACTACATTTTTGGACAAGCTTTTGTGCTCTTCCCACCCCTCTCTCAACAGATCGAGAATGCCACGAGACTGTCGGCCGTACAAGAGCTTGAAGGGGGAGAACCCTGTAGAACTCTGCGGCACCTCTCTCACTGCAAAAAGGAGGTAGGGAAGGAGCGTTGCCCAATGTTTCTGCTCTTGGTTCATAAATCGTCTCAGTATCTGCTTTAATGTTTGATTAAAATATTCCACCAAACCTGTAGATAATAAACAGATTATTGAACATATTTTTAATATTTTGTACACCTGCTGTAACGTTTGAGACAGAAAGTTAGTTCCATGATTGCTACTCTCGACATAATCTGCACTAGTTCTTTGGCTATTGCAGCTGACTAGTGGACCTCAATGGAAATGCTTCTGGGTATCGCATAATCTACCACCACTAATATATGTGTATACCCAGAATCAGAAGGTAGCAAAGGGCCGACTATGTCCATTGCAATGCGTTCAAAGGGGGTGGAAATAATCAGCAGTGGAACCAAAGGGGGTTGGGGCACACTCGACCCGGCACTACTCATTGGCAGTCTGGGCATGTGGCTACATATTTCGACACTTAATTATGAAGCCCTACCCAATAAAACCGAGCCAATATGCATTTCCTTGTTTATCAGCTCTGAGGTGCCCCGCAAAAGGGATATCATGCACCAGCCTCATGACCTAGGGCCTACAAGACAGGGGAACAGGCTGTCCTGAATGTCATAAACCAGCACTGGGTCTGCACATCAAACACTGGGTGCCAACCAGGAGTGGTCAGTGTGTATGACAGCCTTAACATGTAACGGGGAGGTAATTCTAATTTAATCTGTAAGCATTGTAGCATATAATGCAGGGGTCTTTAAACTGCAATCTGGCGATACAGAACAATGAACCTGTTAGAGTAATTAACTAGTTAGTCAGTCAGTGTGCTGCTGCGTAATTCTCCAGGTGAAAAGAAAGCAAGTCTCATTAGTTGAGTTGTTTTTGTATTTTTAAAAGGAGATATGTTCTCAACGAGTCTTTCTTTTCGCTCGGAAATTTACGCTATAGCACAATGACTAAATAACTAACTAATTACTGTAACAGGTGGATTGTTCTGTATCACCAGATTGCAGTTTAAAGAGTGTAATTTTAATGGAAAGCAATTTATTTAAAAATTAGTTTTTGTTTTTTTCTTTTTCTACAGATGCATGCTTCTTTAAAGTACATTGTTAAAATGGGCAAACACCGAGGACCAGTGACCATCGCGTGGGTTAAAATGCAGCGAAAGGTTGGGGGCAGTGATTGTGGCTTATTTGCTGCAGCAACTGCGACAGCCCTGTGTTACACCAAAGGCACCATACCTCACTGGAAGCAGGACATGATGAGGATGCATCATGTCCTGCTAGAATGGAAGTTTCAGGTGAAACTTTGTCTGCGTTGTATAGTGCCCTTGTATACATTGGTGAAATGTGTAACTTTTGCATGTTAACAGTGTGGTAGAAGTTGTTGTGACAGTGCAAAGACATTACAACGTGCAGAATTAATCTAAGTGCACTAAGTAATAAGTTTTAAGCTGTAAACCACAGTCCGTCCTTCCAGGAGATATATTTTTACAAAGGTCTTAGTTGGTTTCATATACGTGCTCTATAGTAAATATGAGTCTATCTTCACTGTGTAAGGAGATATATACAATCAATCATATATACAAATATATAAAATAATCATATATACAAATGAGTATTTGCAGTCTGTAAGGAGATATAAGTGGTCAAACATTTGCTGAGGTCAAAGGTGAAGGTCCTGTATATTTTTGGACAGGGCATACTTGATTTCCTATACATGTTCTATTGTAAATATGACTATTTCTTGATATTAGGGCAGGGCTGCACAACTCAGATCCTGGAGGGCTACAGCCCAGCAGGTTTTATAGGTCCCTCTGAAAACCTGAAGACATTGCGTCCCTCCAGGGTGGAGTTGTGCAGCCGATTTAGGGAAAGCTTTTATTTCAGCACCACATGCTGACAGAGCCCCACAATCTAATGAAACTTTATTTTTTTATTAATCCATTTAGACAATGTTAAGCTTGTGATTATTTTATATTTTTGTCAATAAAATGTAATTTTTCAACATGAAAACATTGTCTGTGCTGTTAATTATATATTTTGCCACGATTGTAGCGTGGTACTAAAATTTGATTATTAACAAACAATCATTAAAAAGTACCTGTGGTGTATCCCCATTCAAGTGGGCAGGTAACATAATAGATAAACACTGTCATGTAATGTTTAAGCCATCTTTTTATTGAAATACATTTGTAAGGTTTAAGAATGATTAGCCTATACTTTTCAGCAAGTTTAACAGAAAAACGAGGTACACAGATCCACCCATCCAGTAAATTACAATTGTTTTCTATTCTTTGAAAAAGATTATACAGGCACAGTTTGAAAAATAAAAAAGACACCAAAAATATGAACAGATTACATTCAACAGGGTTTCTTTTTAGCAGTGGCTTCCATGTGAGACACCTTGGACTTAACCAGTATAAGCACATAGCGTACTGTTTAAATTAAAACGTCTTAAAAAGCATGTTTTACCATTTTTATTTTTGTGCTGAGAGTGAAATCGTGTTAGCAACAACACACATTAGGTGAGACAGTTGTACATAAATTACGACGAGGCAATATCTTTGTACTGCACCTACAACTTTTCAGAAGAGGACACCTCTGAATTCTAGACTCACATGCCATGTTCAATGAAGTGGAATGAAGAAAGCTGATTAAGGCAAGTTTTGCGAACAGAAATGACTGTCCCTGCTATCCAAGGTTAATATATATATATATATCTATCTATATATATATATATATATAAACTGCATATCTATATTCACAGCTGCACCTTTCATAAAGCTAATGCAGTTACCAAAAATATGTACAGTACATTTAAAAAAAAACAACAACTATATAATAATATTAAAATGAGTTAAATAACATAAATCAAAGATTGGGAAGAGCCAAGGTTAACAACTACATTGTTAGTGCTTAATGTAAACAGCAGCAGTGCAGTATTTGTTTTAACTTGAAAAAGTAAAAAATAACCTCAAGAGTTTGATCACAATGAGAGGGAGAGGCACTGCTTAAGCTGCTCATGCTAATACGCTGGAAGAAATCGATTTGAAAGACTTCATTATCATACCTTGTTTGCTAAAATAATGATTTGCCATAAAAGAGAAAGACTGGAGGACATCATACAGAAGTTTAAACTGCCCTGGAGACCTCCGTTTGCTTGTGTTCTGTGTACAAAGACCTACACCTGGTTAAAAAATTCAAAAATGTTACTTCAGTAACTCAAATGTGCTAGTATTGTACAATATTTATGGTATATCAATTTGTTCTTGGCTGTTGAAATGTGCATTCAAAGTTTAAAATGCCCTCTACTGTGTATATATGCCATACTACACTTCTCAGTTACACGTTTTTTTTTTTTTTTGTTTGTTTTTTTTTAAATTTAGTCGTCGCCAATTATTTTACCTCGGTTTTCTCCCCAATTTATCATGCCCAATTATTATCTGTATCCTCGGCTCACCGCTCGCGCAACCCCCGCCGACTGGAAACGGCGGCTGGAACACGCCCTCCAAACGTGCTCCTGCCAAGCCGTCATTTTTCGCGACTGCAGATCCACAGCAATGCCACCAGACCTATAGTGCCGGAGGACAACACAGATCTGGCGGCTCCACTGCAGAACCACAGGCCCTATCGGCCACAGGGGTCGCTGATGCGCCGTGAGCCGTGGATTCCCCTGCCGACCTAAGCCCTCCCTACCCGGGCAGCGCCAGCCACTGTGCGCCGCCCCTAGGAACTCCCGGTCACGGTCGGCTGTGACATAGCCTGGATTCGAACCTGCGATCTCCAGGCTATAGGGCACATCCTGCACTCCGCGCGGAGTGCCTTTACTGGATGCGCCACTCGGGAGCCTCCCTCAGTTACATGTTTAATGATTTAAGGCTCTCCGTTTCTCTGTAGAATTACAGTACTCTACTGTGGCTGCGGTTTAAGATTATTCTTTTGTGGTTGAAAGAAATGTTCCACAATTGCATCCACCAAGCCGTTCAGTTCTATTTTTAGCTGCTCGGGGTCACTGTGAATAAAAACAAAAATGAGATATGTGTTAATCATTGAATTGTATGCTGATGGAATGAATGGAACCTATTTGATGTTACACAGTAGGCACAAACTTGCACAGCTGTATACTACATCCAGTGCTGCACATACACCACTAAGTACCTAAGTGAATTCATTCAAGGATGTCTATGTAGACATTTTTATATCTGGCTTAGTTTACATTACCAGTTTGTTTTTCCTTTTAGACAAACATGGTGCAAGTGCTGCACAGGAATACATGCTATGGTACTGTACAGCTATGGCCAAATGTTTGCATCACCTAGAATTTTAGGATTGAGACATACAAATATTTAAAAGAAAAACATATGAACATAATTTTTCATTTTCGTTAAGTATATGGAATACTAGAAAGCGTTATGTAATTCATTATGTTAACGGAACATTATTCAGCAGGTTTCATTGTACTTTATGAAGCAAAATGGGTTAATTCTATAGGGGGATGCAGAACATTTGGCCACAGGTGTATATCTTGCCCTTCTTAGTTGACGATTAGCGCCATCTAGGGATCTTGACAGCACTACTACTGTACAATAATTAAAAAAAGAATACAGACAGGCACTTCCCATAGGGGGAATCAGGATATCTCTGCTTGTGTACCATCAATAGTGTGTCCTTTAAACGAGAACGAAAAGCCTTCTTGTAAGAATATAATCCTGAGAACTCTCAAACAGCCAAGCGCTAACCCTGGAACCTGTTCCTAGAAGGACCAGTTAACGAATCTTCAGAGCTCTGCTAAAATGCTGATTGACAGTTTTTCCAAAATTGAATACGTTCAGAACTACCTCTTATAATGACTGTGATTTGTTTAAAGTGAGTCCATGTTTGATAAAGTGGCATTACAAGCTATCTTGTTAATTCCAAACAGGCTGCATGCCATTCAATTACATTAACATGAAAGACATACCAAATGTACCGTAATACTCTACTATCAAGTATCAACACTTTAACCCTTCACTGCCGAGCGAGGCTACAGCACTCAGTCTGCTTTTACTGTACATTATAATAATTCAACACTAACACATTGTCCCGAGGGATGGGTTTTATGGGCTAACCTGTTTCCGGGCGGTGCACAGAGCTCAGTGTAGTACTTGATTTTGGGTTCTGTTCCACTGGTCCTCATTGTAGCTACTCCACCATTAGAGAAGGTAAATGTTATCATCTGACTGCTCTTACTGGAAGGGAGCACCTGTACAATGCAAAACACATGCTCATTAACACATGTGCACAACACCATAATCATATAGTATTTAACAAAGCATACATATTTATTAAGTGAAGTCTATTCAGGTATTCATAGTAAATACTGTCAATGTTTATATTATTATTATTATTATTATTATTATTATTACTTAAAGAAGTTAATCTGTAAATCTTATTTATATTCTATATGCATTTTTTAACTTTATCAATGTGGAGTAGTTTGTGTAGATTCTACATGTAAAGTCTAATTTGAAAGTGTCGTGAAGTACGCTCAGGTGACAACAAAATGGGAAAACTTTGCAGCGGGGTGAATACTTCTGCAAACCACTGTATATATATATTAAAAAATAAATAAATAAATAAATAAATAAATAAATAAATATCTGCTTCTAAAGGAACAGGGATTACTGATTTAAACCAAGTCCATTTGATGCATGTATTTTTATTAACTTGACAATAGTTTCTAGAAATGTTTACCCTTTTGGCCCCTGAAACAGACAACTGTTGCTGTAATCTGGAAAAACTGCTTGGTTTTTGTTTAATTTTACACAGGCATGAAACCATATTTGACAGAGAAGATTTGTCTTCAGCTGTCAGTGAAAGTTGGTGCAGCAAATTGGATTAGTCACCTCATTAAAATAAGCGCTGAAAGTCACTGCCTGCCAAATGAATCATGTTCTGGTAGGCATGCCAAACTTCTTTTCTATTAAGTCTAGCTCCATTCAGCAATAATCCAATTTTGTAAAACAGTCCTTTATTGGAACATGGATTATGCAAGGACTATAAGCACTATCCATTTTAGGACAAAGAAAAGCTTCACATTTCTGTTTATTGGACTGGCATCTCACTTTTCTGTTTGCTCAGTACGAAACACAGGAATAACAAACTAGAAAACTCTTTTCTTCTTTGACAAATGCCATTTTAATAAGAAAAATGTTTTTGTGAACATGCCACCTCATAGTACATGAAAGCAAACTAATGGTTGTTTGAAGCAATGCTCTAATGTAATAATTAACCTGACTGTACTGTAGATGCTTATCGTAACATACATAAATTCTACTTCTAACCATTTTTAATTAAAGGTCAGGGCCAAAGGCACCCAACACATTGATCAATGGTGTTATACCTGAAGTTTATGAAACAAACTTGAGTCATCCATTATACCACAGAAAGTCTTCAACCACAATGCAAGAAAGATGATAGCAGAAAAGAAAGAGCAGCTTGCCAAAGTTTTCATTAAATGCTGCATGGTAGAGTACTGTCAAAACAGTGCACTTACTGCTTTCTTGTTGGCTTGACTGCTGTCATAGCCAGTTGTTAAATCTCTTACTCCGCATACTTCAAAGCCTCCACATGTTTTGGGGTATGTGTTTTCTCCTTCAAAATTTCGCAGCCTTTCAAATAACTGTTTGATAGTCTTTGAATCATGGCAGATGAAGTAGGAGGCCTTGGTAATATGGTAGCCGTACCTGTTAGGGGAAAAGATTGTCTTTAATTAAAAGAAAATACAATATATATATATATATATATATATATATATATATATATATATATATATATATACACACTACCAGTCAAAAGTTTTAGAACACTCCCATTTTTCCAGTTTTTATTGAAATTTAAGCAGTTCAAGTCCAGTGAATAACCTGAAATGGTACAAAGGTAAGCGGTAAACTGCCAGAGGTTAAAAAAAAAAGTTTAGGTTACCAAAAACTGAAAAATAATGTACATTTCAGAGTTATACAAAAAGGCCTTTTTCAGGGAACAAGTGTTGGAACAGACTGTGTTACTACACCCTCTTAAGCATTATTTGGACAGTATTGTACTGCAGGAAGTAGTATATTAGCACCTGTTTGGTATAATTGTTTAATCATACACCTGACTATATGCCTACAAAATCCCTGACTTTGTGCAAGTGTACCTAGAAGAATTGATGCTGTTTTGAAGGCAAAGGGTTGTCACACCAAATATGGATTTGATTTAGATTTTTCTTCTGTTCACTCACTTTGCATTTAGTTAATTGATAAATATAATCTATTAACATGTCTATTTTTGAAAGCATTCTGAAAGCATTCTTACTTTACAGCATTTTTTCACACCTGCCTAAAACTTTTGCACAGTACTGTATATATATATATATATATATATACAGTACTGTATATATATATATACAGTACTGTGCAAAAGTTTTAGGCAGGTGTGAAAAATGCTGTAAAGTAAGAATGCTTTCAAAATAGACATGTTAATAGATTATATTTATCAATTAACTAAATGCAAAGTGAGTGAACAGAAGAAAAATCTAAATCAAATCCATATTTGGTGTGACCACCCTTTGCCTTCAAAACAGCATCAAGCATCAATTCTTCTAGGCACACTTGCACACAGTTTTTGAAGGAACTCGGCAGGTAGGTTGGCCCAAACATCTTGGAGAACCAACCACAGTTCTTCTGTGGATTTAGGCAGCCTCAGTTGCTTCTCTCTCTTCATGTAATCCCAGACAGACTCGATGATGTTGAGATCAGGGCTCTGTGGGGCCATACCATCACTTCCAGGACTCCTTGTTCTTCTTTACGCTGAAGATAGTTCTTAATGACTTTCGCTGTATGTTTGGGGTCGTTGTCATGCTGCAGAATAAATTTGGGGCCAATCAGATGCCTCCTGATGGTATTGCATGATGGATAAGTATCTGCCTGTACTTCTCAGCATTGAGGAGACCATTAATTCTGACCAAATCCCCAACTCCATTTGCAGAAATGCAGCCCCAAACTTGCAAGGAACCTCCACCATGCTTCACTGTTGCCTGCAGACACTCATTCGTACGCTCTCCAGCCCTTCGGCGAACAAACTGCCTTCTGCTACAGCCAAATATTTCAAATTTTGACTCATCAGTCCAGAGCACCTGCTGCCATTTTTCTGCACCCCAGTTCCTGTGTTTTCGCATAGTTGAGTCGCTGGCCTTGTTTCCACGCCGGAGGTATGGCTTTTGGCCGAAGTCTTCCATGAAGGCCACTTCTGACCAGACTCTCTGGACAGTAGATGGGTGTACCAGGTTCCCACTGTTTTCTGCTAGTTCTGAGCTGATGGCACTGCTGGACATCTTCCGACATGCGAAGGGAAGTAAGCATGATGTGTCTTTCATCTGCTGCAGTAAGTTTCCTTGGCCGACCACTGCGTCTACAGTCCTCAACGTTGCCCGTTTCTTTGTGCTTCTTCAAAAGAGCTTGGACAGCACATCTGGAAACCCCTGTCTGCCTTGAAATTTCTGCCTGGGAGAGACCTTGCTGATGCAGTATAACTACCTTGTGTCTTGTTGCTGTGCTCAGTCTTGCCATGGTGTATGACTTTTGACAGTAACCTGTCTTCAGCAACCTCATCTTGTTAGCTGAGTTTAGCTGTTCCTCACCCAGTTTTATTCCTCCTACACAGCTGTTTCTGTTTCAGTTAATAATTGTGTTTCAACCTACATATTGATTTGATGATCATTAGCACCTGTTTGGTATAATTGTTTAATCATACACCTGACTATATGCCTACAAAATCCCTGACTTTGTGCAAGTGTACCTAGAAGAATTGATGCTGTTTTGAAGGCCAAGGGTTGTCACACCAAATATGGATTTGATTTAGATTTTTCTTCTGTTCACTCACTTTGCATTTAGTTAATTGATAAATATAATCTATTAACATGTCTATTTTTGAAAGCATTCTTACTTTACAGCATTTTTTCACACCTGCCTAAAACTTTTGCACAGTACTGTATATATATATATATATATATATATATATATATATATATATATATATATATATATATATATATATATACACACACACACACACAGAGAATTCTTAAAAAAATAACAAGTTTACTGCACTGTGTTTACTTTTCTTTCTACACAGCTGATGGGCTTTTGTCCAAAAAAAACAACCTTTTCATTTTATTCATTTTGTACATTGCAGTTATACCTCCTTTCAATACATATTTAAAGAGGTTGTCTGAGAATCATATACTTACAGGGGTGTGCAATCTTTGAAAAAAAACTTGTTGTCCAAAATGCTAGAAAAATCTACCTATCCTTTGTAAAAATCTACCTGCCCCCTCCCTGTTGCACAAAACACACACAAAAAAGTAGACTATAACTTGTAGGATTCTGGTTTTATTCAACAGTGAACACAATCAATCAATTAGTGATTAACAGGGGCGGATCTACCCTTGTAGCTTGACAGGTTCACTAAATTCTTCAAGATACACAAAAGTTTCCCCTGTGACCCGACCTCAGCTCAACAAATGTATAACATACTTTAAGGAAATGTTACTTTCAGTGCAGTTTGGAACATATTTGCTAGTAAATTTAAGTAACATACTAAGAGTACAACGATAATAAGCAATACATGGGAGTTATTCAAATATGAAAATAGCATCTGCCTGTTTTTTTCTAGTAGTTCTCTATAAGCTGACAACAACTCCTGATGTACAGGAGTTTTAGTTTGTTGTATCAGATACGAAATCATTGGCAGCTATTACTGCTGCTTTGTGGAATTCTGATTTTTCTTGACGTTCTTTCAGTTTTGAAACTGCCGAGTCCCAGATTATTAAAGGAACTGTGTATAACCTGTCAAGTTTCCCTGCATCTTTTACTGTTTTTCTACCAAAATGCACACCATATTTACAGTAGGCTCCATCATATTCTGCAAAGACATTCTTTACCTGCACTACTCTCACTGAAAAATAAATACATAAATGAATTAATGCATAAAAACATTGCCATGAGATTTACAGTCTGTGTTATTTTAAAATAATAGTAAAATATTGTACAGATAATCTCATATAAGCGTTTCATTTCTATCATTATAAACATATTTGTCAATCTTCATGTTTTAATAGTTTCACAAATCAATGGATTGTGCATGTCCAATAAATAACTAATAATCGCTTCTGTTCAAATTAATAAAGAAATAAATATATATATATATATATATATATATAGTGTTTTAATCTAAAACAATATGTAAATATGGTAAATAGCTAACTAGGATGTAGTATGGGGCAAACTGTATATGTGTCTAAATGATAGATTCAAATTATATCAAAGATGTGAATGGAAGAATGCTACTAACCAAACACATTTTGAGTGCCTTCGTTTAACTGAGCCAGTAAAACACGGATATAATGATATAAGTTTTATTGGGAATAATAGTTACTGTGTTAATTTAATTGCTGAAGATGTGCAATGCCAGCCACCTTGTCGTGCGTTATGTATACAGGTCAACTACACATTGTATACTGGGTACAATTTCCCAGACAGTTGAAATTGGTTTAGTTTGCTCAGGGCTGGAACTTGGGGTGTGTTTTTCTACTTGCATAGTAGTGTTCTTAAACATTCTGTTGAGTGCATATTAGCTACTTGCATAGCAGAGTGTTCTTGAAGCTATGAAGATTTCTATTGAATAATAACTACTCTGTTGAGACATTTTTATGTATAACTACACCTATAGGTTAGCAACCCTAAAATCGAAAGACAACAAGAACACGCTTGACCACAAAGTGTTATAAATTACACAACACGATTTTTTCTAATCCGATAATACCTTGGCGACTATGGCGTTTTATTATTATTTTTTTATTTTACTGGATTGATGCATTTAAATGTCAGGTCAGGTGTATTAAGAAAGCAATATCACTTATTTGCTCATTTACAAAAAACGTAATACCTTAAGTTTAAAAGAGTAGTCTGTGCCTTGCCAGAGGCTCTCAGGCAGCCACTTTTGTGGGTTTCTTTGTAACCAATAGAAGACCAGCTTCTTCCACAGCTAGCCAATCAGAAGTGACAGAGGTGTGCGTATGTACTAGACTTCAGTTTTCAGAAACTTGCGTGGCTCTCTAGAAATATACCCGGAGTGTTTTTCTAGCAACAGAACGAACATAGGAAAAATAAATAAATAAAAACTATTTGTCCAACGTGCAAAGTATAACGCTAAAACTTGTTGTCCCTCATACAAATCCTGTTGTTCTGGGCGTCGGGCAATACAGATTGCACACCCCTGTATTTATATAAAGATTTAACTGGATAACACTTTATTATTATGATTATTATTTATTTCTAGCAGGCCCTTATCCAGGGCTTACTTACAACGGTTACAAAACTGTTATTGCTTCCACTGTGTTATATAAAAAGCAACAGATGCACACAATATATATATATATATATATATATATATATATATATATATATATATATATATATACACACACACACACACACACACAATAACTACAGCAGTGTAAATATTTCCAAGGAGGGATTATTTGCCATATTACCTGAGCCGGACTATGCCTGGATCTAAATTCCCATCAGAATGATTTGAAAGCTTAGTCTTTAACCTTTCAGCACTGAGGCAAGGAAATGCTGACCACTGCAAAGGTTGTTAGTTGCATTAACTGTGCCAATTTCAACCCACCCTAACACACAATAAAGCAATTCTATTCTGAGAAGTACCGCAGCTTAAATTGTGCAACATACACTTCTTGTTTTTAAAGCACTCAGTATGACTAAGACTTACTCTTCGTAGATTGCTTTCAGCTGCTGGGACAGGGTCACGTTCCTGTTTGCAAGGTAGCTGGACAGCTCTGCAGTTACAGCAGCGGCACTGACACCATCTTTATCAAGAACAGAAGGGCTGCACATATATCCTGTAGGAACACAAAAGCAGAAAAGCACAAAATCCTGTTAAAATATGCCGGGTTTCACAAGGGTAGCACATTGTCTTTTTAGGAAAAAGTACTGAATTGCACTACCTATAGCCTCTTCAAAAGCAAAGAGAACAGTCTTCCTCTGGTCCAAGAGCTGCTTTGCTCGGTTTCCCATCCACTTAAACCCTGTCAATGTTTCCTAATTAAACACAATAAATAATATCAGTCGTTAGCCAAGGGAAGTGAATGTAACATTTCTAATATTGTTTAAACAAGCTTGTTTGAGGGTAAATATGTGAAAATGGCTGAACTCCAGTACCTCAAAGTGGAATCCCTCTTTAAGCGCAATGGCTCTGAGGATTTTTGAAGACACTGTGCTGGCCAGCATGTAGACCTCCTTTAAAGCACAAGGGTCTGTGTTCTGCTCTTTCCAACAGGTGAAGATCCACCAGCCTAACAAGGCACCTAACTCATTTCCTGAGAACACTTTCCACTCTCCACTTTAAATACATAACAAAGAAAGTATACAGTAATTATTCATACTTGAGAATGTGACAATGATATCACACCAAGTACTAGTACCAGGGTTGGGGTACATTCCTGTTTTTCAATTCCAAATTCCATCACCAATTCCTGTTTAAAATTCCAATTCCACTTTAATGAATTCCAACACATCATTGATCAAAATTGGAATTAGCAGTATTCTGTTAAAATGAGCTTCTCACAATGGCAACAAATTACTTTAATTGAAGTCACTGTTAGTCAGTTAAATCGGCTTCAAATGAAAGCAGTTGGGAGAATAACAACAATTATGTCTCTAAAATATCAATTCTAATTCCTTCGAAGGAAATTGATTTTAAAAAGGAACTGGAACTGAAAAACAGGAATTGAACCCAACCCTGACTAGTACTGTACTGCAGGTGCCGCCAACGTTATGTAGTGACCAGGAAAGTCATTCAGGGTTACCAGTCTTGTTTCTCAGCTACTGCAAGGCGATCAGCATCAGGGTCATTTGCCAGAACAATTTGAGCTCCTTCTTTGTCCGCCAACGCAAAAGACAACGTCTGCATCCAAAAAAAAAAAAAAGATTATTATTTTTTTTAATTCAATAGAAGATGTTATGTAGTATTCTGGTTCTATACCAAGTATAGAATATGGAAAATAAAGTATTTCTACACTTAATTCAGGGAAATACTTTATATAAAAGCAGCATCACTTAGAACAGTCTGACTAATTCTGTTGTTGAATTTGCTAACGTTCTGTACATGTTTTGAATTAGACTCTGGCTGGTATTCATTTGTTGGCTAAGCCCCATGAATCTACAAAAGAGGAGAATAAGGTAGAATGTACCAGCACGCCTTTGCCTTCCTCAGGGTTAGGGTACTTCACAGTAGAGAACTCTGGATCTGGATCTTTCTGCTCTGCGACTGCCAGTGGTGGGGCAAAGTCAAATGCCTTGAAAGCTGACTGAACAAATGTGTGTCCTACTCCATGCACAGATGTATGGACAAATTTAACTTTAGACGCCTTGTTAATTTCCCTGCAAGTACAAAATATGCAGACATTGTAAATTTAAAAAGTCACGCCATCTACAGCAGTCTAGAACATTTTTGTGAATACCCAACTGTATTTTGAATTGAACATTTTGTATCAGTCCATTCTGTTTTGACATTTTGGATGTTTCACCCAAATTAAATGCATTTAATATATATTTAATTAAAATACAACTATCTCAACATTTTGTGCATTGTACAATTCTAGTGCAAATCACTTAATTACCAAGTTACAGAAAAGAAAACAGGCATTAAAGTACTAAGATATTACTAAAATGACTTGTTCCAGAGAATCCAAGGTGCACACATTTAAACATGTACTCCGTTAAGTACCATAACGTAAACTGTGCAATATACAGTTCTTGTATATTGCACAGTTTACGTTATGGTACTTAACGGTGCTGTCTTTAAAGCACTCTTCATAGACTGCTTTCAGCTGCTGGGACAGATCACATGCTTGATTGTAAGGGAGCTGGAAACCTCTACGGTAATAGAGGAGGCACTGACAACGTCTTTATCAAGAACAGCAGGGCTGCACATCCATTTAAACATACCTGTGAAAGCAGTGTTTCTGTATATCCTGAAAATAATCCCTGTTGATGTCCGCATAAGGATCCTTTAAAAGAGGGCTATCTTTAATGATAGTTTCATCCCAGGACTGAGGCCAGGGTTCCACGTTCTCTTCAATGGCACTGGCAATCCCTTTGTCATGTGGAGAGATGATCTGAGCTCCATTGGCCCAATAAACCTTGAAGGCAGCAAGAGGAATGCACAATGACTTTCACCACGGGAGGGCACCCAGGGCCTAAAGCAATATACCTTTGTTGTGCTTCTTAAACCTACAACCTCTGGGGATATGCATCATTACTGTAATGCAGGATAATAAGTAACAAGTCACAGCATGACAGGTGAACAACAGGCAGTGCCTTTACTTTAATGATTGAGAGCTCCAAATCAATGAGGTCTTGAATAGTAGCTTGAATTTCATTTAAACATCATACATGTGTGACATTTCAGTCAATGAACTGATTGAATTTCAGATTCAATGACCACTTGGCATAGATCAACCATATTGCACAAACAGAAACCGAGGTTTGTTTGGCTCACAACTATGTATTCCAGTTATTTTCATCAGATGAAATACCTTGTAGCCATTGTCCTGTTTTGGATTGTGAGAAGCCGTCACCATAACCCCGGCACACAGACTCAGATGAGTCACTGTATATGGCTAAAAGAAAGGAACAGCATGCTATTACACCGCCAGGATTGAACCAAACAGTCCACTGTACAACCATAGCGAATCTGTGGTACCATTGTGAAATGCAACAGGAGTTCCCATGGATCAGCCAATCAACTGTTAGTACTGCGAAAAAGTACCAGTGATCATGGAGCTACATACACAGTAAGCTGTATACCTAGTTTTATGAAATGCTCATACAAAGCTCACATTTGGCCAAGCAGTTCGAAGGTGTAGTCTTCTGAGTCATGGTAAACTAAATAGTTAGCATGGAGAATAACATGTTGCGACAACTTTTCATGAAAATGCTAATCAAATTTAAGCAAGCAATTCTAAAGATTAGCCAAGAGGCAAGAACACATGCAAAAGTCTCTGTTCTGACTGCAGGTGGCTGGGTGTTAAAGGGAGGTGGTTGAAGAGAATGTAGACCACTATACACTGAGCTTGTCAATCTGTCTGTCACACTCTACAGAGTGAAAATAAGAACTCAGAATTGTCACCAATTTTCTCTTAACTGTTATTTGTATATATATTTTAACCTAATATCACTAACAAGGTACCACTGTATTATTATTTACTGCCAATGGTGACCTTATACTGGAATGTAGTCTGAATCAGTGTCCACACACTTTAGCAGAAGCAGCACTATTATATCTAATGCATGTTTAACCAGTATTAAACATGCATTAGATATTAAGGAAATATTTCAGTTTCTAACTGCAATTCTGAACTTCAGGTTGGTGTGTATGTGTAGGGAGGCAGGTTGTGGACCAGAAGATATGGAATGTGATTCTGGAGGAGAAAGCCGGTGTTTTACGGTTTCAAAAACTATACTGGCATATTTTCTGTGCGCTTTGATTGCAAATGGCCCGCGATTATAAAGACCCTCTGCATGCAAGTACATTGGTTATATAATGTAAGGCAAGCATCAATGACACATTCAAAGGGTAAAATAAAACAAATACAGTACCACAAATGGAGTTGGAGTGATGTCTGAGAAGAGATACACTGGAACTCCATGGCTGATGAAAACAGCTGCAGCTAACTTTGCAAACCTGGAGAAGCAATGAACAACATAGCATGTTAACCCTACTCAGTACCCAAGCCAAAAATAACATTGATTGTTCTTTGAGTGCAAACTGACTCCTTCAAATTAGGTGAGGCTGTTACTCCCTAAGCAGTCCAGTCTCAATGCCCATCCAAACCTTGCCTCTCTTTATATTTAGACTGCAAAGGTGGTGGTGGTTTGGGGATGGAGACAATTTAAAACCACCTTGTGTCCCAAGCCAGAACCGGTAACCTAAACAGTTTATCATTATGCCTTCACATTCAGCCATTGACAGGATAAGAAGTAAGTTTAGTGTTAGTTAAGTTAAATTAGTTAAGTTTAGTGTTGTTAATACAAAACTGGCTACAGCATACTACAAATCTACATTTATGATTCAGGGAGACAGAAGTGTGGTTTGGAATCCATCAATGTAATTCTATTGTATGCTGTTAAACCAGTGTAGAAGTCAGGTAGTAAAAGAACACTGAAATACCTAATGCTGCTGCTTCCACTTGGAGGGTGGGCTCGAGCATCAAATCCAATAACGACTCCTCTTTCCTTCAGGTCTGGAAAATTCTTCTCCAGGTAGCTGCAAAAGCCCTACAAGAAGAACGGCATATTTTACAAGTTGCAAAAAACCAACCTACTATTAACATATTAAAAAAAAAAAAAAGTTTTTTTTCATTTGTAGTACATATATATCCAAAAACCTTAGCTGAAGAATCACCAAATTTGTTAAATTCTAGTGACCCGCATTGTGACATCACAAAGCACAAATGATGTCCGAGGGCCACATGAACAGCAAAAAGAGGCTGACTGTACCTGAGTTGTCTGGATGATGGTCAGATCGTTCATTCGGGATGTTCCTGCACCCATGGCTGCCCTGAGGCCTGCAGTTCCGAACTCCATCCGGGAGCCGAAGGAAACTCGAAGCTCCTCCACATTGCCCTCAGCCACCAGCTGCTGAACTGTCTCAGACGTTTTGGGGTTCTGCAACAACAGAACAGAAAATATTAGGTGCTTTTGTGAAGAAATACAAAAATACACCCAAGAGAACATCATCATGTGTTAAAACATAAAAATTCACTAAAATACGTACAAGGAGTACTGAGATTTTAGGTGTTTAATGTCCAACAGCAGCTTTTTTTGAGTGATTATCAAATACGACTCAGTCACATAATACACCTGTGTATCAAATATGACAAAGAGAGACAGTCACAGAATACACCCGTGTGTCAAATATGACAAAGAAAATCAGTCACAGAATACACCTGTGTGTCAAACATGACAGAGACAGTCACAGAATACACCTGTGTCAAATATGACAAAGAGAGACAGTCACAGAATACACCCGTGTGTCAAATATGACAAAGAAAACCAGTCACAGAATACACCTGTGTGTCAAACATGACAGAGACAGTCACAGAATACACCCGTGTGTCAAATATGACAAAGAAAATCAGTCACAGAATACACCTGTGTGTCAAACATGACAGAGACAGTCACAGAATACACCCGTGTGTCAAATATGACAGAGACAAAGTCACAGAATACACCTGTGTGTCAAATATGACAAAGAGAGACAAAGTCACAGAATACACCTGTGTGTCAAATATGACAAAGAGAGACAAAGTCACTGAATACACCCATGTATCAAATATGACAAAGAAAATCATAGTCACAGAATACACCTGTGTGTCAAACATGACAAAGACAGACACAGTCACAGAATACATCAGTGTATCAAATTTGAAGCCAGTGAATGAAACCAAAAAGTTATATGGCCACTGCCAAAGTCAACATTCCATTTTTATTACACAAAATGTATACTTGACTGCACACAACCAAAGGAATGATGTACTGACCTGCTGTTTTAAGAGTGTGACACCTTGGTTTATTATGACAGTTACGTGTTGAGCAGAGTTCAAACACGTCAAGGGGTTTAACATCTGGGCTCTGAAAATGTGGTCTCCAGAAAGCATGAACTCCAAAGAACAGGTATGGATTCACCTTGCCAGACAACACCAACACTGGAGAGACCTTGATGTGATCAATGATTCCTTGCTCAGCAACGTCAGGCACTAAGTTTCCACGATCATTTCAAAGCTGTACAGCATTTAATGACCTTTGTGTTATGTATTTAACCAGATTGCACTGTAGAGCACAAAATAACAATTGACCTACTTAATGTCTCTCTTTAAAATAAATACATAAATAAAAAACGTATTCCTTCGAATTTACGAAGCCATCGAACTTAAGAAGCAGCCCAAATTTCCCACCATCAATTTCAGGAAAAAAATAAAACATCTAATAAATATACATTTACAAAGATACAACCTCAATTAAGCAAGTGGAGGCAGTTTACATCTGTCTGCTATCACATGACAGAGCATTACAGTTATGAGCTGCTTCTCATTTCCAGTGGTGATTACTCATACCTGTTTTTCTCCCAGTTTGTCAGCTCTGGTATTATTTGACATATCGAAAAATATCGAGGTCGGATCTGCATTTCCGATCTGTCAAAGCTGGTACTGTTTGTTAGAAACGGTGAAATTGTAAAAGCTTCTCTTTGAATTCCTCAGGAAGCTAATGACGCTTCTTTGAAAATGGCTTTATGCCATCATGGATGATTCAGACCGGGGAGTAACGTTTCTGTTCACTTGGCAGTCAGTCACATTGCTGTTTGTGTATTCTTCTGATGGCGACTTTAATACACGCAACACTATACTGTGCTTGAATTTAAGACGCAGGCTATTTAGAGCAGCAAAAAATGGTTCAAAAAGTGCGTCTTACATTCGAAGGAAAATGAAAACTAAACTAGGGGTGCTAGGTTCTGTTGTGTCTACTTTGATATGCACTATAGATATGCATTTCAATAAATTCAAATTTGGGAAATGTTAACATTAAATACCAAGATATGCACACTTGACATGGACAGTATTATCCCATCTCTGTAATGCTGCCTTTAAGACACAGGTATCCTCTGAGAAGCATAGTGGGCATCATACAGTACACCCCAATTCTCAATCATTGTTCTGATCAATTCTTCATAATCAGCGAGGACCGACGTTGTTGAGTAAATGTACTAACTGAACTATAACAACAATTATTATTATTATTATTATTATTAATAATAAATACAAATGGTTCTATATTTGTTTTTATCGTGCTCGGGTTACTTGTGTGAGGATGACAGCCCTGCCTTGGCTCACCTTATCGTATTTCAACCATTGCTTGATTGCCTGATCCAGCTTTTCTTCGCCAGTGTTAGGAATGTTTTTGCCCATGTTGCCTTTTTAAAGTGGTGAAAGCTCAACACTTGTTTCGCTTGACACGAACACTCGCAACAGCTTCAGTAATTCAGACACTGCGCTTGGATCAACTGGAAATAAAGAACGAAAGGGGCGGAAGCAGCATCGAATATATTATGGGGGCGTTCACGGAGATCATTCTTAGAAGATCATTGGCTAAAATGGTCAGATTCTGCACAGAAATGATCTCCGTGAACGCGCCCATTATCTTTGGCTGTACCGCCAGATATATTAAAAGAACGAGATGGTAAACTCGGCTATTTTAACATTGGTAGTTCCGTCCTCGCTCGCGCGGGGTTGTGGGAAATAACGAGTTCCTGAGAGCAGTTTTTTTTCTCCACTCTACAGAATGTGAAAGCTTGCTGCTTGCCTCAGTCTGAGCAGTCTCACGATAAAATGACTTCATATTTTTACACGATTCAGCTTGATTCATAGAGAGACACCCCTGCTTGACACTTACATATCACTATAAATACGATTAATGCATTTGTCTGGCCCGTCAACTACTTTATATCGCTCAAGTCCGTCCTGAAATTGGCTGCTGCTCATGCATAATCATGAGCACACTGCCTTGGAGGCGTGGCTTGCTTGTCAAGGGGAGGATGAGATCTCTGTATTTTCAGTATTTTCCTTTATATTATTACTGAAGGATTATTTGTTTAATAAACTGTATTTTATTTTATTAAATGTATGTCTTATTCTTTGTCTTAATTTCTTAATATTTGTCATTATGTAAGTTTAATGTCAGGGTTATTTCAAATTTGTAATTATATATATATATATATATATATATATATATATATATATATATATATATATATATATATATATATATAATTTCTTAGCAGACACCCTTATCCAAGTAGTTGACGGGCCAGACAAATGCATTTTCATTTAACCAGAATAAGGAACATGCATTTTCAAAAGAAATGTACTTCACAATTGTAAACAATTAAATGTATTACACTGTATATGTTACTGATAATTGCATAACACAGTTAGTTACATTAGGCACATGGGCTATGCAATTAACAAGAATCTAATTTAATATGACTTAACATGATGTGCTGCTGGAATTATTTAAAGCTGGATTTCAGTGTCTTAATAGACAAAGAGAAGGAGATGTGACACCTTTTATTGAACTAACTAAACAAAAATGAATCATGCTTTCAACACCTCATAGGTCTCTTCTCCAGGTGAAAGTAGGAAAGAGAGATTGATGTTTACAAATTTACATTTACAAGCTTGTGATACATTATTGTTAGTCCAATAAAAGGTATCACATGTCCTTGTCTTTGTCTATCATCTCTGGACTGATACGTCTCCCATTTCATCTATCAATGTGTGTCTCAATACAGTAGATATTGAACACTTCACCAGCCTAATTGTTTGCATTCACAATTAGAAAAACAAGACCTTCAGCCCTCGTGCTGAATAAAGTTTTCCACAGGGGTATCAGGGGCAGTTCTAGAGGTTTTCTTGCCTTCCTCTAGAGGTTTTTTTGGGGAGAATCTGGCAACACTGGAGACAGGCAACAAATGCATTTTAGTACAGTATTAACATGTAATATTTGTGTGCTCCAATCTACTTCTGTTAGTCTCTGTTTCATTCCTTTATAGTTTGCCTTTTTAAAATTGTAAACCTTTGCTTTAGTCGTTACTTTTTGGGTTTTAAAAAGCACTTCAAATGAGACCATGTTCTGATCTGAGTGTGTTGTGATCTGAGTTTGCCAATGGTCCTCTGACCTCTGTTTTGGTTATTCTGTCTTTGTTATTTGAAAAGACTAAATCAAAGCATGCCCCCTACTCTAGTTGGTGCCTTGACAAATTGCGTTACAAAGCAGTCATTTGTCATTTCTTGTCATTCGGCTGTCGTGCTCCCCACTGGGTTTTCCCATTTTATACGGGGGAAGTTGAAATCACCCATTAGTATGGCTTCTCCTTTGCTACACGCATTTTTAATGTCATTGTATAACAGATTATTTTGCTTGGTATCTGAATTTGGTGGTCTATAGCATGCTCCTATTATTATGCCCTTTGAATTTTTGTCCATTATTCTGACCCATATTGATTCTGCGTTGTTTTTTTTTCTTCAAAATTTAACACCTGGGCTTCAAGACTATTTTTGATGTATAGCACTACCCCTCCACCTCTTCTGTCCTGCCTGTCTTTCCTATACAGTGTATACCCACTAATATTATATTTGTCTCCATCACTCTTGGATAACCAAGTTTCTGTAACACCTATCACATCGTAGTTACTTGTTAGTGCAGTAGCTTCAAGTTCTAACATTTTATTTTTGAGACTTCTAGCATTTAGATAAATACATTTAATGGCTGTCTTCCCTGAGTTGTTGCCCTTGTTTTGATGTAATTTCCTTTCTGTTTTTTTGTTGATTTGACCCCCCTTCCTTTCTAGTTTAAATGTTTCTGAACCTCCTTGAGGATCCTTTCTCCAAGTCGATTGGTTCCCTTTTTATTTAAGTGCAGTCCATCCTGCCTATATAGATAGTCCTTGTTGTAGAATGTGGTTCAGTATTCAAGGAAGGTGAAGCCACACAGAACCTCCACTCACCATTTTTCTTGAGCACCATCACCACTGGCAATGTCCAGGGGCTGTCCGAGGGCTCGATCAGACCGGCTTCGCTCATTTCTCTCCGTATCTTCTCTGCAGCTTGATAGGTGTGGCATCCCCTGTATCAATGCGTGACCCACACCTCCAAAACAACGAGCCTCACTGGTTAATGATGTCCCTCTTTTAAGTGTACTACTGGATTTAACAAACTCTTTTGGCTCCTCTCTCTCCCGAGAACCAAACCCTTCTGCCATTTTTAGAAATGATTTTAAGGAGATTTTTGTGCTTCATTTACCCTCAAAAATAAGTTTCTGCATGGCAATTGGCAAGACTGGTACAACATGCAATGTAATCCCAGTATACAGGCACGTTTTTTAATGAAGAAGCACTATTATTTCAAGCATGCAGAAAACAAACATGGTCTTGTTCTGTTGATGGGTTGGTTAAAAACACACGTTGGTCACAGTCTAGCAAACGGTCTATCTTTTAGAATTGAAAACAACTTTATTCCACCAGACTGAAGAACAAAATCATTTCCCATTTCTTTATGGTGGAATTGGGACATTCAACACAGCTTATTATTAGATGCCCTGTAACCTATAATCAGAACTTTGAGAGATACCAGAAATCCTTCACGTTGTATATTATATCTGTTCAAAAACATTTCACTTGTACAATAACACTGGCTGTTAATTAATAATGATCTATTTGCTTCCTTCTTGTGAAGGAGTGTGAAGACCCCACACATGGAATGACTAATCAGGAACTGGGAAACTCTGTTTCTTATAAGTATTGCTCGCTGTTTTTTTAAAATGTTGTATTGTTTTTTATTGTGTTGTGTATTACTGGCTAATGTACATAATATGTATATTTCAAATGTACAGTCTTCAGCAGTGGACTCCCATGGGCTTCGTTATAAGAATGTACGAGGAAAGCCAAACTTGTCCAAAAATGTAAATTAATTGAGCAGAACGACTGACAATAAAGCCCTTGTTAGGAACTGCCTTGGAAATATATAAGTAGATAAGTGTGCTTAATGGGAAGTTAGTGACCAAGACTAATGGTGAAACAACTGTCTATTGTTGTAGCAAACTGATCTCCCAGTTACTTAGTGATCGCCCTGCGTATACATAGAAAACGGTGTTATTCTTTTCAGAACGTGACCTCATGTCTAAAGTCATGTTTTGTTTTGTGTTTACACATTTGGACCATTTTATCAAGCTTTACAAGTGCAACATAAAAACGAGCCTTTAAATCTAAAGGGCATATTCTGACTGGAGTTCCCTTCCTCTCTCTACCGACCACGCTGACCTCTGACTGCCTTGCTGTGATTATTCAGGCTGGCAAAATGCCATCTTCGGGGATGAACTCTTCCCTGAAAACAGCTCTGCTGCTACTTTCATTTACCAAGCTTGATTGTGCATCTCTTCTTTTGTATCTCATTCACATTCACAAAGTCTAAACAGATGAACTTTGCATTCTCTTAGATCTGCCAAGTCAGTAAAAGGCCATGTTGATTGTCCCTAGGGGTGTCACGGTATGATGGTATACCGTGATATTAACTCAGCATGGTATTAATACCATAGCAAATAATATTATCACGATTACCGCGGGATCACGGTATTATAAATAAGGCAGACTTTAACATAGAATTCACCCGTACTGCAATGCTAGATGGCTTGACTAGTAATAAGAGAAAGAAACAATCGTTTTAACATAATTTACACACATTTTTTATTAGAAAAAATACAACTGTTTAAATAAAACTAAAAAAGTCATTTTTTTAATTATAGAGTTTCACTTTGTGGCTTTGGCTGGCATCAGTATAATGATTTAAGTAGTCTGCAGCATCTCAACTCCACCAGATACAGTATGTGTTATGCTCTGTTCAATTTTATAATTCACGCTGTTTTCTAACTTAACCTGTATTATGGATTTACACTGCCGTAAAACCACTGTTTCATTGAACAGATTCGGATAAAAGGAGTCATTAAGCAAGTATACTATCCATGGAATAGTCTGAAATGGGTCTAAAAATAAATTTAAAAGCTTCAAAATTACCCCTTAATTCAGTCACTAGACTCAAGTGAAATGATGTAATTCACTAAAATATCCAAAGTCACCACTGCTTGGACGATTATAAAAATAATAATACAGGGGCAGTTGTAAAAACAAAGAAAAAAAAAAACGTTTGAAGCTAAATGACTATATGTTTGAAATATGAATCAAATATACATTTTTGGACTTAACTGCTAATATTTTACTTACCCTCATCAATGCATATTGTTGGCAGTGATTTGAACGTTGTGGAAGCATGCGTGCGTACGTAGTGTAGATATGAAACGTGATGCACATGGAAAAGCATACCTGAAAAAGCAACGTCAAAGAAGTGCTGCAAAATAAATAAAATCTAAAATAATACAAAAAAAATGGCAGCCTGTAAATTTGGCAATCAGTGCAAAAGAATCACATTTAGATGATGAGATTCAGTTATTTACACCAGCAACAAAAACTAAATCATCAGTGTGGACGTTTTTTGGCTTCAAAAAGAATGTGATCAGGATTGCTTTCCAGTGTGCTGAATCTGCAAAAAAAAAAATTGCTGCAAAAAATGGAAATACATCCAACAGTGGGAACTGCATCTTCCAATGGCAGTGAAAGTCTACTTAGATTTTTTTTTGTTTTGTATTTTAAAGCTTTATGTGGCTTTGCAAGCAACCTGTCAGATAGATACAAAATATACTGGTTACTTTATTTTATTTTGCTATAATGTTTAAATATTCAGGTGCACAAGGATCAGACAATGCACAGCTGAGCAACACTGTATATCATATTTGTTTTGTTAATTTGTGGAGGGTTGTGGAAGGATGTGGGTATTCACTGACACGGGAGACAGAAGGGTGTACTTGAAACACCGCACAGGTGCCCAGTTTTATTTATTACTTTTGTTTTGTTTTTTTTTATTTTCAAGTGCGTGTTTTAGCCCGCAGAGGGCGCTGTTATCCGTGGCCTGAATACCAGCAATGGTAGACAGGACCACGGAAATACCCACAGGTAAACAGTCCCACTGACACACTCGCAGGTGCTGTCAAATAATAATAATAATAATAATAATAATAATAATAATAATAATAATAATAATAATAATAATAATAACAAAAGGTGAAATCAAAAAGAGAAAATAAAACACAGTAATCAAAACTACAAAGAGAAGGTGCTGCACTCGGCAGCGTTACCCCGACTGTCGCTACCTGCACTGCCTGGGTTCCAGACCTACACTTCTCGGCTCCCTCAGTCTGCTTTTTATGTACTTTATGGGGTCTGCCCAGAGTTTCCCCGCTACAAATATTTTTTTAGATTCTTCTGTTTGGGTTTCTTTTTGTTTTCTTTTTCTTTTATCACCTGTGCTCGGTCCTGGAGCAGCGCTTCCGCTAGCTCGTTGGCTTGTCTTTCAGGGGCAGACCTGAGAGAACAACAGAAGCATAAACTTAAAAAATAAAATTGTGGGTATATTTTTTAAACAATTAAACAGACCCAAATTGATGATTCTGTTTCCTATTTTTGTATGCCTGATATCAGTAGAACTGCTTGCTTTTATTTTGAGGCAGGCCTGATTTCCATAAAAGGTGTTTTTTTAGATATTCATTTATTAAAAGCACTAAGGGCCCTAGTTTGAAGTGAGTGCAAAGTTTGCCCTCATTTTGGGCAGCAGTGTGGAGTAGTGGTTAGGGCTCTGGACTCTTGACCGGAGGGTTGTGGGTTCAATCCCTGGTGGGTGATACTGCTGCTGTAGCAAGGTACTTTACCTAGATTGCCCCAGTAAAAACTCAACTGTACAAATAGGTAATTGTATGTAAAAATAATGTGATATCTTGTAACAATTGTAAGTTGCCCTGGATAAGGGTGTCTGCTAAGAAATAAATAATAATAATTTTAATTTTTTGAAAAGAATAAAACCATTTTAAGATTGTAAAAAGAGTAAGGAACAACTCAAAAGAATAATCTAATTGCTTCAACCTGCAACACATTTGCTTCTTAATAGTATCATAATATTGATAATATTTCAGAAAAATATTGGGGGAAAACTTTGCAATTACTTCAAAATCGGACCAGTAATATCATGATACTCAATATATCGCGATTTTGGACTAATACCTGCTTGTTTTTATGCAACTGAGTCAAACATGCACATGCTTGCCAATTCGTATCAATAAATATTTCTGAACTATGAGGTATTTCTTTTAAAAGGCTTTAACAAAAGTTGACTGGGACTGTTAAAAGAGAGAGAGAGAGAGAGAGAGAGAGAGAGAGAGAGAGAGAGAGAGAGAGAGAGAGAGAGAGAATATGTCGCTGATGAGTTCATCAAGCATAAACCACAAGGCTGATAAAATGATGAGTTGTTTTGATAGATTTCTACAGGCCATAACTGAGTTGTACAGTAGTAGGGAGATGCTTTGCAACACAAGTTACTTATGTTCTTATGAATAACACATTATCTTGGGGCCACAAATGTAGTCATCACTTCTGGGATTTCTCAGGACAGTGGAGTAATGGTTTGCTGTACTATGGACAAAAAGTTTAGCATCACCTAGAAATTTAGGATTTTATACATCATTAAAAAAAACTATATGAACATAATTTAGATATAGCATTTAACATCATGTTATCAAAGAAACTGCAACATTATATCTCAAAAGTCTACTGGAAGCCATAACAGTAGTACTGCATTTCATGTTAAATTTCAAAATGCCATATTTTGAATGATTTGTTCATGTATGTTCTCTTGTCTGATTCAGCAAGTACGGAACAGATACTCATCTACAACTATTAAACACTCAATAGTGGTATATCTAGAAATACTGAAAGACACGTATTTGGCAAATGGCATACATTTCGACTAGAAGAACCTCTGTTCTACCACTTACAGGGCTTTCAGTGTTATTTCAAATAAGGCTTTACATTTCTAGCATTCCTGGTGATATGTGATTGGCAGTAGAATCAATCCATAATAGACAGTCTCCAGTCAGAAGCAAGTAGTGATGTACGTCTGTGGTCCACTTTTAGGAATGATGCACTCTTCTACTGTACAAAATAACGAATGAGACAAGTACTGCCTGAGTTAAGAAAACAAAGTGTAATGCAGTGCAATGATGATAATTATTATTTAACCCATTTGCACTATAATTAAAGGTGGCTCACATGCTACCACAGTATTTATTTTAAACTACTCTATAGTCATATGTTTATATTGAAATCCTTAGAGAAAATTACATACTTGTTTGTATGATGTATGATTAATCTCATACCCAATATGTTGTATTGTTTCTCTCAGATGCTCTGGTATACATATTTACAATTGCAATGCATAACCCTTTCTTTACACTTTGCACAACTCAACTATAATAAATAAGTGCAGTACCTTAACATGTGGTTTTTTTTTTGTTTGTCATATTGATATTTAATATATTTGCATCACACTTAATCTGTTACAATGAATCTGTGTAATATTTGCAAACTTTTTTGAAAGAAATGTACAAAGCAGAAATTTTAGATTTAAGGAATCAGTTGTATAAAGATGTGATGTTATACTTGATTAAAAAAAAAGAAATGGAGTTATGTGTGTGCACCCCAAAAATCTAAAAAAACCAAACAAACTGGTATATATTATTTGTTTTTTTAACAGCATTTCTGATCCCAGATTTCTGATAATGTGATGATTTGAGTAGATCATTTGTATAGAAAAAACAAAAGAAGGGTGAGTTTAAAAAACCCTAGAAAAGCTAGTGCTGCCTCATTTATTTCTCCAAGATGTTCTCATGGATACGGCCCTCTTCAGTGTACATACAGATAGACAGGACTATTTGCTACAGGAGCTAACCGTATAACAGGAAACACTTTCAGTTCCCTGTTGTAATACAATGGTAACAGGCAGACATATGCAACCTGTTATGAGCACACAGCTGTAGATAACAGTTATCTCTGACATCAAGCCTCCCTTCGAGAAAAATATTAGTTTTAGATCATATTTCATCTAAATCAGTGGCTGCCAACCTGAGGATGATGCATATGGGCAGATTAAAATTTGCAGCTATAGATTTGACTGTATCTGTTAATGTACTTTGGGTAGGAGGGCTGGCAATTTTCACTGGCTTTTCTGGAGATGGTCCCCTGGTAAGCTTTGGCTCAATATTTATTATTATTATTTGTTTATTTAGCAGACAACTTACAGAGACTAGGGTGTGTGAACTATGCATCAGCTGCAGAGTCACTTACAAATACGTCTCACCCGAAAGACGGAGCACAAGGAGATTAAGTGACTTGCTCAGGGTCACACAATGAGTGAGTGGCTGAGGTGGGATTTGAACCGGGGACCTCCTGGTTACAAGCCCTTTTCTTTAACCACTGGACCACACAGCCTCCTATCAGATAAAGAGAGTCGTCATAATAGTGAAGAGGGGCATAGCGGCCAGGTGCTTTAAATAATCTAAAGTAGTATTATTATTATTATTATTATTTATTTCTTAGCAGACGCCCTTATCCAGGGCGACTTACAATTGTAAGCAAATACATTTCAAGTGTTACAGTACAGGTAATACAATAAGAGCAAGATAAATACAATGACAGTAAAACCGAGTAACCTAAATGAAGGATTTTCCCAGCCTGGTTGTCCACTCAGGATGCTAAAGTACCCTCACCCCTGACACTGTTCCCAGCACCCAGGGCATCTAACTGTTCAGTGTTACTGCCGCTTTTCCACTCACAGTCTGGCCTCACTGAAGCACTGCACTACAGCGAGGCTTCAACAAAACAATCAATAGTTCAACTATAAGGTGGCAACAGAACATACCATTTTCAACTGTGTACTCTGCTTGGGATAGTGTTTTGCATTACCTTGGTTTTCTAAAACACAAGCCACTTATTCCGGACTACCCCATTCATAATAGATATGTCCATTAGCACAAGTAACATCCTGGGTCTATTATATTGATCTTAACAGTGACGGTATTAGGATTAAAGTGGCCTTTGTGTGTCAAAGTTTAGAAAATAAAACATCTCAGTGTATATGTAAAATGTGTAAAATTCCAGGATGGATCTTTATTAATGATTTAAACGTCTGTGGCATGAAGATTCGCCACCATTTATATCAATATACAGTAATAGGCCACCTTGACTGCAAAATACTGGTTATGACTCACCTTTGTAATGCTAAATAAATGTTATTCATATCCACAGTAACAGCGCAATGACCTTTCACATTGTTAATCTCTGGATTAATTTACAAAGAGGCAAATCAATAATCGTACAGTATGTTGTGACATCATCAGCAACAGTACTACATATTTTAAATACAACATCTTAGCTGTCTACATAATTAGATTCTAACAGAGCATACTCAGAGCCGGTTTTAGGGGCTAGCAACGAGGCAATTGCCTGGAGCTCCAGATCACATATAAAAAGTTGTGAAAAACATACATTTAACCTGTCACCTTAAAGTGGCATAGTCATTTCATGACACTTTAATTTTACAAAAATTGTTATTATCAAACAGTACCATTGCCTTTGAACAGTAAAGTAAACTTCTATTAGTAATACATGTTTTGTTGTATGGCTCTTTAAGACATCAGTGGACAACACTATTCCATAGTTTCCATTTTGCTTGTTCTACCAATTTGTTGGCTTTCCATAATGATTTCCATTACATGAGAGTAGATGTTAAAACTTCATGCTGATTTGAACTCGGCTCTTGCCAGGATAAGCACCAACTAAGATGTAGCTTTACAGTAAACTAATGTGATCCATCTGCATCTCCATCCATTTGCGTTTCCTTCCATCTGATGATGTAGATATCCTTCTGCCTGGTGTTGATGGCTGAAGTGTAATGCTGGCTCCAGGGATCAGCTTATTTCGCCTCCTCAGTGCATCAGCACACACAGTGGCTGTGATGCTGGCTCCGGGGATCAACCACAGTGCGGTCTCCCCAGTTAAATACACACCTCTGCCATTAATGACAATGTGTTGATTGGAAACTCAGATGGAAACCACCAATCTACCTCATTTATAAATGATTTACAACTGTGAATAAAAGCAAGCATCACCTGCTGTTTAGCATCCAGTAGGATCTAAACAACAAAGTTTGTCAAAATATCATCATGAGCAGAGTAACCTTTGGGACAGATCTGTCATATTAAACAAACACGCATGACCACACAGTGGTGACACTGTGTCAATAATAGGCAATGGTGCAGAGAAGATTAACCCAAAGTACAGACAGGAGGACTAGAGTACACAAGAAAGGAAGGTAGCACTAAGCAGGGTATAGTATTACATACCGGTATATGAAACTGATTACCATGTGAGGGCCTAACAGCTGTAGCACTGGGAGTGATCATTAAACAGTAACTGCTCAAGGGCAAATGATGTTCCCATGGTCTGAAACTCTATTTTCATTATTTAAACAGCATTCATCATAATGAGTATGGTACATTAGGATTTGTTGAAGTTATTGCAGCCAGCTACTGTACTTAGTTATGTTGCAATAAATAAAAAACGTTAATAATGTGACCTACGTAAAACTGTATGCCCTAGCCTTTTAAGTTAATTGGACATCCTGCAAATCAAAGGGATATCCCACAGAGAAGAAAAAACGCTTTACCATTACAACTGGAAAAACAAAACAGTCTTGAGATAGATTAGTAAGGTCTGTGCCCTCCCAAACTCCCAGTTATTTAACCTAACCCCAGAGTACAGAAGAAGACAAAATGACGTAATGTTTTATACCAAAGGATTTATAAATATACTGCCAGAATGTGGTAACATAAACTTAGCAGATGCCTCACATGACAACAAAAGGATTTCTGTCTTTATTTCCAGGCAGGCAACGCAGCGATACAGCGATACACTGGCAACACACAGCCTTTGTTCACTGTCTGTGTTAGACGCATTTATTTCAAGCTGCAGTTCTAAGTTCTAAACTGACGTAAGAAGTAGAAAATAAATTAACTTTACCCTGAATTTAGCAAGTCAAAAATCGAAATGAATGGCTTATATAGCATCAAATAATCTAATACAATATGTAAACTTCGGTTTATGCCTTAAACTGCCGATTATGCACTGCAATGAAAAAGCCATCTGCGCTTGTGCATGTTATTACCTTTTCGAGTCGTGTTGCTTTTCAAGAGGGGCTATTTTTTTAACAGTAAAAAGACAAAGACAATTGTGTGTAACTTTGTGAAGCTTGGGAATCCGTTTAGAATTTCCTGTCACGATGTGACATGAATTGTTGGGACTATTTTGTTGTTATGGAAAACGCTGAGTGACACACACGGATGTCAGAAATAGATACACAGTTGCATCGCCTGTTCCATTAGCAGCCTGCTAAGGTCAAGGTCTCTTAGGACTGGACAGTTTCAAAACAATAAAGTCCTCCACATTTTAGAAAGACGCATGCACTAGTTACTTTTTATTGAAGAATACACATGTATTTCTTGGCGTGATTTGCGTCTGTCAAATTTTAAGAAAGTCAATACCGTACTTCATAAGCCTATGTTAATAATACCAACAGTATGGGTTCATGTAAAATGTTTATTTTGACATTTTCAAATACTTTGAAATAACTCGCGAGTAAAGGTTTCTGTAACATTTTCCATTCGCTTACCTGAGTTACTGCTGCGGTGCAGTTCACAATAAAATAATCTGTGGACTATACTGGGAACAGTTTTATCAAAAGCAGAAAAGGTATTTGTATTATTTGCTATAAATATAGATATTTGGTGTCACCATCTTGTTTAGTTGCTGTATTATAGTAAAAAAAAATCAAAGGTGATAAATTATTGTTGCAATAGGCGTGCTATAGCTTTAAAAGGTGTTTCAGTCATTCGGAGCAGAATGGGGAAGTGCTGCTAAACGCCATCAAGAAATAAAGCAAGCGAGGCGTCTCCATATATATTGAGAGGGGCAAACGTAGCGGACTTTACAACAGTTCTGAGAGTTATACATGATCCAGACACGACAACAACCCTTTGCTGTTTTTTTCATGATTCAAACAACAACATCGCAGGTCGTTCATCATGGTAAGTCAGCATAAATAATACAAGAAGATGAAAAAAAAAACATTTAGATTAAAAGACGAAAGTTTAAACGGATTTGCTAAATTTTGCAAGTATAAGACTAGGGTTTTAGTTCTGAATTCCTTATCGTGACGTAAAACAAAGAAAGTTTTGGCGAATTTATTAACTAGTATAATAATGTCCACAAACCACAACTTTATATATATATATCATTTTTTTGGCGATTTGAATATTGAACACAACAAACAGGGTTACAATGCAGTGGCGGCTGGTGGCCAACATTCTTGGGTGTTCACACCTCAGGTGCAGGATCCGGGGGGCAACCTCGGAGGTAGAAGCACTGTTTCTTGTTTGAAGCGATACAAAAAGTTTGCTCTGCGATGTGTTATGTGGTAGAAGTACCTTTTGCAGCAATTACTGCTATGAGTCTTTTTGGATAGGTCTCTACTAGCTTTGCACAGTAGGATGGTAACATTTTTGCCCATTCTTCACGGGAAAATTGCTCCAGTTCTGATAAGTTTGTTGGGGTTCGTCGATGGACTGCAATCTTCAAGCCTCGCCATAAATTTGATTGGATTCATGTCAGGACTTTGACTGGGCCATTCAAGAACATTAATTCTCTTCTTGTTCAGCCACTCCAGTGTGGCTTTGGCTTTGTGTTTCGGGTCATTGTCCTGCTGAAATGTGAATTTCCTCCCCAGTTTCAGAGTCTTGGCTGACTCAAACAGGTTTTTGTGAAGGATTCGCCTGTACTTTGCACCATCCATTCTCCCCTCTATGCTGACAAGCTGTACAGTCCCTACTGAAGCGAAGCATCCCCATAACATGGTTGAGAGTTGGGATGGTGTTGACTGGGTGATGTGCAGTGTTGGGCTTGCGCCAGACGTAATGCTTGGAATTTAGACCGAAAGTTCAATTTTTGTCTCGTCTGACCACAAAACCTTTTTCTACATGTCTGCAGTATCATCTACATGCTTTTATTGCAAACTCCATACATGCTTTAAGATGAGGCTTTTTGAGTAATGGCTTCTTTCTTGCCACCCGTCCATACAGGCCAGCTTTGTATAGAGACCGGCTTATTGTTGATGTGTGAACACTGATTCCCATCTCAGACACAGAACTTTGCAGATCTCTCAAGGTCATTGTTGGCTTCAGAGTGACATCCCAAACCATTTTCTTTTTTGCCCGGCTGCTCAGTTTGGGAGGGCAACCTGATCAGGGTAGTGTCAGATGGTATGATGCATCTTCCACTTCTTAATGGACTTTACTGTGCTGAGAGGGATAATCAGCGCCTTTTAAATTTTCTTTTATCCTTCTCCTGCTCTGTGCCTCTCTACCACTTTATCCCTGACTTATTTTGAAAGCTCCTTGGTCTTCATGTGTTGCTTTGTTGGATCACTATGTGAGCTGCAGCTTGAAAGTCTTTATATACCGGAGGGAAATTATCTACAAGTTAAACCACTTTTGAGTACACACAGGCTGAAACCATTTCACTAATTTTGTGACCTTTCAAACAAGTCATTTGCAGCTGAGCTGATTTAGGGCGCAGTAGCAAAGGGGTTGAATACTCATGCAACTGAGATTAATTTGTTTTTCTCTGTAAATCTTACTTATTTATATTCTATATCCATTTTTTAACTTTATCAATGTGGAGTAGTTTGTGTAGATTCTACATGTAAAGTCTAATTTGAAAGCATTGTGGAGTACGCTCAGGTGCCAACAAAATGTGAAAACTTTGCAGGGGGTGAATACTTCTGCAAACCACTGTGTGTGTGTGTGTATATATATATATATATATATATATATATATATATAAATATATATATAATGTGTAAAATAAATTGCCCTTTATTATTTTATGTTACACTACCGATAAAGTGGTAGAAACTTAATTTCCTAGTGTGTGAGTTGTTTGAATGTATATAATGTTATTAAACTGTACTTTTGAAATCATGAATTTGTTTTCTACGAACAAGTAGTCTGCTCCCTGACTATTTTAGGGAGTCCTTGTGAATCATATTATATAAGTTAATTTAAATCATGTGATGAATACTATCCATATACGGACTGTATCGGGGGGGTTCCCCAAATATAAACCAATCAGAAGTATTAGTATTTTTTTTTTATTTCATCGTGTCACTGCCAAAAATGCACTGATTTGCCTGACAATCACACAAGTAAAACCTATTGAATGTGTCCCCCCCTCCACCCCCACTGCAATTTGTAAATGAGAGAACTGTCCGTATTATTTTGTATCATTTCGGATGAATGCAATAATAACACAAACTGAGAAATAATGTTGGAATTTGTTAATCTTTTTATTCATTATTCAGTAATTATTTTCTCCCATTTTAAAAGTGGGCTTTTGATTGGCTGATTTGGCGCCACTAGCCTCCCCTGGTGCGCCATGCAGTGGCTTGAAACCTAGTCTCCTGAAACCAAGTTCCAAACAACAAAGTGGCTCTGTGTTCCCTCAGCTTTAAAATTAAGTTAAATAAACTGAATGTTTAATTGTCTTTTTTTCTTAATAAGAGCATCTATCTATCTATCTATCTATCTATCTATCTATCTATCTATCTATCTATCTATCTATACATATATAATGTAGAGTGCATGGGGGAAGGCAGCAGCAGGGCTGGTAGGTGACGTAATCACACACGAAGACATAAGCCTGATATACGCTCTGTGCAAAAGAGCCGGCTCTTTTTTACAGAGGTATCAGCGCTATGCTTTAGTCTTGAGAGGTCCCAGGGTTGAGCCCCCGCCCTCCGCTTGTGTGTGGATTGCCTTGCCTTGTGTGATGCACCTGCCTGCGTTAACCAAGATTGCTACATTGGTGTTAGCAGTGGGATGCAGGCACCCCGACACGCACTCATCAGACTGTAGCCTGGTGAGCTAGTCTGGGGAGGACTTGAGGCTGGCACGGGAGAGTGTAGCGTGCATGGGGGAAGGCAGCAGCAGGGCTGGTAGGTGATGTAATCACACACGAAGACATAAGCCCGATATACGCTCTGTGCAAAAGAGCCGGCTCTTTTTTACAGAGGTATCAGCGCTATGCTTTAGTGCGAGAGGTCCCAGGTTTGAGCCCCCGCCCTCCGCTTGTGTGTGGATTGCCTTGCCTTGTGTGATGCACCTGCCTGCGTTAACCAAGATTGCTACATTGGTGTCAGCAGTGGGATGCAGGCACCCCGACACGCACTCATCAGACTGTAGCCTGGTGAGCTAGTCTGGGGAGGACTTGAGGTGAACAGAAGAAAAATCTACATCAAATCAATATTTGGTGTGACCACCCTTTGCCTTCAAAACAGCATCAATTCTTCTAGGTACACTTGCACACAGTTTTTGAAGGAACTCGGCAGGTAGGTTGGCCCAAACATCTTGGCGAACTAACCACAGTTCTTCTGTGGATTTAGGCAGCCTCAGTTGCTTCTCTCTCTTCATGTGATCCCAGACAGACTCGATGATGTTGAGATCAGGGCTCTGTGGGGCCATACCATCACTTCAGGACTCCTTGTTCTTCTTTACGCTGAAGATAGTTCTTAATGACTTTAAGCTGTATGTTTGGGGTCGTTGTCATGCTGCAGAATAAATTTGGGGCCAATCAGATGCCTCCCTGATGGTATTGCATGATGGATAAGTATCTGCCTGTACTTCTCAGCATTGAGGAGACCATTAATTCTGACCAAATCCCCAACTCCATTTGCAGAAATGCAGCCCCAAACTTGCAAGGAACCTCCACCATGCTTCACTGTTGCCTGCAGACACTCATTCGTATGCGCTCTCCAGCCCTTTGGCGAACAAACTGCCCTCTGCTACAGCCAAATATTTCAAATTTTGACTCATCAGTCCAGAGCACCTGCTGCCATTTTCTGCACCCCAGTTCCTGTGTTTTTCGTGCATAGTTGAGTAAGCTTGGCCTTGTTTCCACGTCGGAGGTATGGCTTTTTGGCGCAAGTCTTCCATGAAGGCCACTTCTGACCAGACTTCTCGGAATAGTAGATGGGTGTACCAGGGTCCCACTGTTTTCTGCCAATTCTGAGCTGATGGCACTGCTGGACATCTTCCGATTCGCGAAGGGAAGTAAGCATGATGTGTCTTTCATCTGCTGCAGTAAGTTTCCTTGGCCGACCACTGCGTCTGGTCCTCAACGTTGCTTTGTGCTTCTTCAAAGAGCTTGGACAGCACATCTGGAAACCCTGTCTGCCTTGAAATTTCTGCCTGGGAGAGACCTTGCTGATGCAGTATAACTACCTTGTGTCTTGTTGCTGTGCTCAGTCTTGCCATGGTGTATGACTTTTGACAGTAAACTGTCTTCAGCAACCTCACCTTGTTAGCTGAGTTTGGCTGTTCCTCACCCAGTTTATTCCTCCTACAGCTGTATCTGTTTCAGTTAATGATTGTGTTTCAACCTACATATTGAATTGATGATCATTAGCACCTGTTTGGTATAATTGTTTAATCATACACCTGACTATATGCCTACAAAATCACTGACTTTGTGCAAGTGTACCTAGAAGAATTGATGCTGTTTTGAAGGCAAAGGGTGGTCACACCAAATATGGATTTGATTTAGATTTTTCTTCTGTTCACTCACTTTGCATTTAGTTAATTGATAAATATAATCTATTAACATGTCTATTTTTGAAAGCATTCTTACTTTACAGCATTTTTTCACACCTGCCTAAAACTTTTGCACAGTACTGTATATATATGCATAGGGCTTCTGTTTTTTGGGTTTTATTAATTGTATTTTTTGGTGCTTATTTTTAACTATTTTAGGAGTTTTATGCAAATCGTTTTTTTGGGGGGCTTTCGTTTTTGATATACTGTATAAAATTAGTGTTTTCGGTTCATTTCCAAAATGCTTGAGCGTTTTTTTTCTATCAAAATATGTATAGTAGTAACTCGACAGTACTTGCACACTTAAGTTGTCCCTTCTTTCCTTTGCTGTCTTCCACAACGAAATCCCCCTATGGTTACGGGCACATTCTTCTGGGGTTTTTGTGCGTGGGCATTTTTTTACATTTCGCCAAAATTTTGTTTTAAATAAGGTCCACACCATGTTAATTAGCCCGCCGGCGGGACAGTACTCAAACTAATTTTACTCAGGCACTGTAATAGACAGACGCAAGTGCCAGGCATTGACATAAAAGGCAGGCTTGTGTTTTTCAAACAAGCCCTCATTTGTGTATTTCCGGTAAGGCAGTCATTCGCTAGATCGTTGCTAAGGAGAAGTTGTCATAGCAAAGTGGAAGCACTTAAGGGAAGACGCTCAGTCATAGCTGAGAACTGCGAATTCTCGAGAAGAATTAAAAATAAAACATAGAAAATGGCTTCATCTGAAGGACAGAAGCAGAGATATACTGCACAGGAAGCTTTTTATTTGATTGAAGAGCAGGGTGACAATTCTGGGACTGAAAAAGAGGGCTGTGATTCTGCTGAAGAATTGGATTTTGCAGAAGGACTGGATCCACTGATTGACAAGTAAGCATAATATTTCATGCTGTAACCATATATTATTCTGAAACTGTAATTCCTATATTTTATGTATTATATTTTGAGAGTTTTATCATAAATATGCTTTGTGATCACTCAGTTTATTGAAAAACAGTCGTGAGAAGATAGGATAGTGCTCTGTCAGCAATGTTATTTTTACTTATTTTTCACACTTTTAGCTTGTTTTGTGTTTTTGGTAATGATGTGTATATATATAGCTGTAACTTTTGTAAATATGTTCCAATTTCCACAATTTTTTTTTTCACATGTTCCCAACACATTGAAGTTTTGAATGTAAAAAGTCAAAAGGTTACTGACATGCCTAAAAAGTTTTATGTATAATAAATATTGTTTTTGCTAAAAAAAAAAGTACATTTTTGTATGGTTTTATCTGTACTAAATAGGGTGGGTCTCAGATAATTGAATTTGAGTTTTTATTGAACCTCAGTTTGTGCTGATTAATTCCATATATGACATGTACAAAAAACCTTTACAGTTAAAGAGTTATAACTGTAATACAGCTTTAAATACTGTTAACAAGCCCCCAACCTGATTGTAATCTAGTTTTAAATCTCGCAAGCGGAGTCTCCAATATAAATGTAGGAATGTGCTGTCAGTAGTTGGGGCGGGTTTAAAGTATTCAGAACGAATCAATGATAGATGCAAGTCAGGAAGGCGGGACATTGCCCAGCAGCACTGGGAAATGTATTTATTATTTTTTTTTGTAGTAGGTTTTATTTTTTAATTGGAAAAGGGTAAAGTCAACGTGAATTGATTAACCATTTCCTCAGTTTTTCTGGTGTTCATTGGCTGTCCACCAATTTCATTTTTCTTGTATCGGGGGGGGCGTGTATCGGGTTTTATCGGTTAAAAACAAGAATCAGAAGCCCTAATTATCCAGTATACACACACATACTTTTTAAATGGCTTTATACTAATACAACTTTTTTTTTCTTCTTTTTTTTCTGCTTATGCAATTTAGTAGTATGCATCCTAGTACACTGTGCTACACAAAATTGGAAGGCTTTGGGGAAGCTTGATGCTTTATACCATTCTGCTTCAGATTTATAACTGCTGCTTCTTATCTTACTCAACTTTATAGTTGAATGGCCTTCATTGCACACTAGGGATTGGATCATTGGCTTAGGTTAGTTTACACAATCCTGATTGGGAAAACCGCACTATATCTGTGCAACCTATTACAGTTCTATGCTTCAGTTAAGTAAAGTTACTTAATAGGGCGTAGGGCCACTATCCCGCTCTGTGGACTTCTCAGCGGACCGTTTTTGATGAAACTGGCTGCTTGCGCCCCAGGTTGAAATTTGCAGTCAATTGATCTGCAGTTGCTCGCCTGTTTTGCCTTGCACTTTGAATTAATTCACGTATATCACAATCCTGGAGTATGCGCTTCCGCCCACTGTTGCCCTTTGCTGATGATGTCTTTCCCTCGGAGTTCCATGCCGACATCACCTTAGACACCGTTGCTCGTGAAACATCAGCAAGTTGAGCTGTCTTGGTCACTGAAGCTCCTGTCAAACACGCCCCAACAATCACCCCTCTTTCAAAGTCACTGAGGTCTCTTCTTGCAGCCATGCTAGCCATAATTATAGGCAACCAGGCCTATCCAGCATTTTTATACTTGACCCTAGCATGCTGGGATGTTATTTGCTTTATTAACGCATGAGCCACACCTGTGTGGAAGCCCTTGCTTTCAATATACTTGGTGTCCCTCATTTACCCAGGTGTTTCCATTTTTTTGTTCACTACCTGTATGTTGTATAGAGGAGGCTGTGTGGTCCAGTGGTTAAAGAAAAGGGGCTTGTAACCAGGAGGTTCCAGGTTCAAATCCCACCTCAGCCACTGACTCATTGTGTGAGCCTGAGCAAGTCACTTAACCTCCTTGTGCTCCGTCTTTCAGGTGAGACGTAGTTGTAAGTGACTCTGCAGCTGATGCATAGTTCACACACCCTAGTCTCTGTAAGTCGCCTTGGATAAAGGCATCTGCTAAATAAATAATATAATAATAATATTTGTTTGCTTTGTGCTGCTGTGATGTTTGCCTGCTGACCAGATCCATCCATCCATCCATCCATTATCTGTAACTGCTTAATCCTATAGAGGGTCGCGGTGAGCTGGAGCCTAACCTGGCAGACACAGGGTGCAAGGCAGGACTACAACCTGGATGGGATGCCAGTCCATTGCAGGGCAACTAAGGGGCAATTTAAAGAGGCCAGTTCACCTAGCCAGCATGTCTTTGGACTATGGGAGGAAACCAGAGTGCCCGAAGAAAACCCACGCAAACGAGGGGAGAACATGCAAACTCCACACAGATAGACCCCTGAGGCTGGAATCGAACCCAGGACCCTGTGAGGCAGCAGCGTTAACCACCTCGCCACCGTGCCGCCCCTCTTGACCAGCTCGTCGTTGTAAATGAGAATTTGTTCTCAATCTTCTTATCTGGTAAAATAAAGGTTAAGTGAAAAAATGAAAAGTGAGTGTGTGGATTCAGAGAGTGGAGAATCATGTGCTGTCAGCTGTGTTACTTGCTGTGAACCTGCTGCTGCAAATAAAGAGCCTGCCGGCTATTGAACCATGCTCTGCTGTCAAGACTGCCTTCTTTATCCGATAGGAATTTCATCCAGTGCTACAATATCTATAAAAAAGCTGTATTCCAAGAAATAGAGAATAATGTATGGGGTAGTGTGTGATATGAGAATTTAATGCACACACAAGGGGTGTGATACTACATTAAATTCTCATTTATCAAGTGGATGAGCCCATTGAAAAAATTGCTCACCAGTTATTATTTAAACCATAAAGAACACTGGGGTGTACTGTACATTACATGCAATTTCAGGATTTTGGGATGAGACGGCAGGTTTTTCCTCCATTGCGATTGGATTTGGGATTCACAATATTTACCACTGCTTTTTTCAATGTTAGTAAATTGCATACAATCAGTAGAGATTAACAACCATGGGTGGGCACCTTGGATGTAGTTGTGCTATTTAAAATGCCTGCCACTTTCAAAAACTACCCCCTTGAAACAAAGTGCCCATGATCTGCCTGCAGCACTGTAGCTTCAATGTTGAAAGGTCTTGCCTGATTTAATAAGTTTCAGTAGCAAATGAAAGCACTGTGCTACAGTACAATGATTCAGAGAGTAGCGAAATAATAGGATATGTAAAAGAATAGGCTGTTCTTTCTGCTAGCAGTTCAAAGGCCCCATTTCCTTAGCCAATTTTGGAAGAATGGCTCCTTTCCATTTGCTAACTACATCTGCATCTGAAATAATTTAAATGTCATAATGTTTAATATCACTGTAGGACTATGAAAATATGTAGTGTGAGGAATATTGAATTGCTTTACAGTTTTATAGGTAGGTAAAACCACTAAATTAACTATTTCATCTGCAGTCTACTAGTCTGTCCAAATCTTAGAAGGGTTTTCCAGTATCTCTCAAAGGTACAGTATAAACTTTGAACTTACCATGTCCAGCATGGCAGTGATATTCCTGTCCTGCCTTAATGCAGCTACACACCAGATGTGATGTGACAAGCGAAACTTGCACAGCTGTTGAGTCAGGTCTGTTTGGAGGCAGTATAGAGCACAGCCGATCATTATTACTGGTTTGCTGCCCACAGTAATTCTGCAACAGTATTAATCTTAGCAAAGGTGTCATTTTATTTTTACTAGATGGTTACAGTACTTTGTTTTCATGTTGTTTCTTACACACACACACCACTGACACACTACTTTAAGCGCCACTGCAGGCTATACAAAATGCTATAAAACAATGTTTATATATTTTTTATTAATCCATTTAGACAATGTTAAGCTTGTTATGACTATTTTATAATTTTGTCAATAAAACATAATTTTTCAACATGAAAACATTGTCTGTGGTGTTAATTATATATTTTGCCACGACTGTGTTATACGTGCAGTTTTGTTAAAACATTGTACTTGTTTCTGATAGCGTTGCTTCTTTTACACATAAATAAAATCAGCCACTCTAGCGAATAAATGTAGCATGAGTACATTGCTAAACACCGTTTTGGCAATTCATTAACTTTCCCTGATGGAACCGGAAGTTGGGGTGGGAAAATTTGTACGGTGGGAACTAATGTATACAACACCAGCAGAGAAGACACTCATAATTGCTACATCATGTTGACGAATATGTACCAGTCTTCATCATAGTTTTGCCAATAGCAATTTTTTTAAAATAGTTTTATTGATCTGGCATTCTTCCAATCTGTCGCATCACCTCTGTCGCTTCTGGTGAATATGGTCATCTCGCTGAGAAAGTATCTTGTCACCCAATGAAAAATCACATTGCATCTGATGTGTGGCGGCCTTTAGGTGAAATTTGATCATGTTTGAGTAAGTTGAAAAAGTAGATCACCGGGCCCTCGTATGCACATGTCACATTTTAAGACTGCCATACAGACAGATAGACGGATGACTTCATACAGCATACTGGTACTGTTCCCCAGAACAGTTATCTATGGAATAAATTGCTGTACCTCTAAAGTAGCCAAACTCCATTTCTTTACACTTTTCCATTTTGCTGAAAACAATTTCGGTGTACAGCATCAAATCCATACCCAATACAGGATGTCAACATAAATCGGCATTTCAAAACTCCTATTCCAAAATCTCACGTTATTAATAGCAAACGTGGATGTGCTGTTTAAAAAAAAAAAAAAAAAAGTTTGTTTGCAAATATATATATATATTTATTTATTGTAAGGTGACTGTTTACTTGATTCATGATTCTTCAATTTTCCCCTTCTTTGTTTGCAGCCCCTCAGGGTATTTTTACCATCTGACACAAGAAAAAGAGCAAATCGTACAAAACTTTCAGAAATAAAAGCACAATCTATGTCTTTATGAACATATTTTAATCACAATATTGCCCTCCACAGCAGGCAGTACCAGAGATTGCAGACCGGTGGTAATGTGCTATTTTGGGTGTTGTGGCTTGAATAACTGGAACAATGTCTATAGGAAGTAGCCTAAGCAAGGGTACAGTTAGTATGGAGAGTGTTCTTGCAGTACACACTTGTTGGTTTTTTTCTGTAAAGATTAAGTAGCCTAAAATTAATTTTTTTTAGGTTTATTTAAAAAAAAAGTACATGCTCAATATAATCTGTGTGACAACAAATGTATTTTTCATTTCAATTTTCAAGTTCTCAGGTTGCTGTTTGTGTGTATTACAGCAGATGGGAGTTCTCAAGTTGCTGTTTGTGTGTATTACAGCGGATGGGAGTTCTCAAGTTGCTGTTTGTGTGTATTACAGCGGATGAGAGTTCTCAAGTTGCTGTTTGTGTGTATTACAGCAGATGGGAGTTCTCAAGTTGCTGTTTGTGTGTATTACAGCGGATGGGAGTTCTCAAGTTGCTGTTTGTGTGTATTACAGCGGATGGGAGTTCTCAAGTTGCTGTTTGTGTGTATTACAGCGGATGGGAGTTCTCAAGTTGCTGTTTGTGTGTATTACAGCGGATGGGAGTTCTCAAGTTGCTGTTTGTGTGTATTACAGCGGATGGGAGTTCTCAAGTTGCTGTTTGTGTGTATTACAGCGGATGGGAGTTCTCAAGTTGCTGTTTGTGTGTATTACAGCGGATGGGAGTTCTCAAGTTGCTGTTTGTGTGTATTACAGTGGATGGGACGACAGATGTCCCAATGGATACATCGCATGACAGGAATTCGGGGTCACTTGCTTTTGTGCTGGTGCCAATCTTCTTTTTAATGGGCCTTCTGGGAGTCTTGATCTGTCACCTTCTGAAAAAGAAGGGATACCGCTGCACCACAGATACGGAGGCAGACATCAAAGAAGAAAAGAATGGAGAGGAAAAGACAGGTAGGAAGAGCTCATTTATAAGTATGACTGGTTATCTTTTGCTGGTCAAGGATTTCAGTAGAGGGCTTAATTATAATGCAATTGTATACAGAATGGGCTACTGTGCTGTCCCACAAATGTCTTTAATTTTAGCCATCAAGAAGCTTCAACATTTTCTGGTAATGTACTTTTGTGAGACTGATTGTTCTGTCAGCATTTCTGAGATGGGTTTTATCAATAGTGTATGTGGCAGGACATTAGGGGATAGGAAACATTTTCATTAGTACTGGGAGGTAAAAGAACAATAGTTTTCAAATCTGTGTTTTCCTTACTGGCAGCATTCATTTTTAAGGAAATGTCTCCTTGACCATGGTGTATGGGTGGGGAAGGAAACTGTGTTGATGAAAAGAAATACTCTTATTAGGCTTGGCATAATTAACATTTATCAGCATGTTCATGGTGGTTGTGCATGTTACAAACCATACATAGCTATTCTATTGTTTAGAAGGAAATACTTCTGAAAAATGTACTACAATGAAACTTTATTATTATTATTATTATTATTATTATTATTATTATTATTATTATTATTTATTTCTTAGCTATTAAGCATCCATTAGACTAGTTTCTGTCAACAATACAGATAAGACATTTTGATTTATGCATGCACAACTTGATATCTTCAGTCCTGTCAAATTCTTGTCAGTATACCTGTAAAGGAAGCTTGCATGAGTTTTCAAATCCACCACCAACCCAGCGGTGCGGCTGGAAACTTCAGTGTTATGGAAATACTGTGGGCAAAATGGAAGTCATGTGACTTTTTGGTTTATTGACTTCATATTCCTATCCACATCCTGTTATTCCCTAGGTCGGTCAAGTTCAATCATGGGTATCGTACAAGAACTCTTTTGTGCCATTTTTTTTTTTTCTCCCCGCCACATTTGAGATCAGTGATTTCATATGTTCAGGGTTATGTAAACCCTGCATGCTTAATCCACTGCCATTGATACTGTTTCAGTCTTCAGAAGCAGTATGATATTACAAAGAAACTCCATTTTTACACATTATATGGACACAACAAGTTTGTGGGCAAATTTTTGTTTTCAAATAATCAGTTGCTTTTTAGCTGATCATCAAACTTTGAAATTAATAAGTAACCAAATGACACTTACCCACATACCTTAACTTAGCCATTTATAAATTTTAACTGGGTTCAAATACATTTCATGACTATAGTCGTTCACCTTGTCCTCTCCACCTTACCTTGCTGCTAGGTGCTTAATAGAATTGTCCAAAGTCATTGAAAAGCTGTGAATCTGCGGCTTTGGTGAGCCAGCCTAACAGTCATCCTAACAGATTAAAACCAATATTTCTCATGTGGGTGGTGCTTTCTGTGGCGGGTACTGAGGACTCACATGATTTAATGAATGAAGCTTCCTTATTTTCTACATCAATCAGTATCCTGACTGCAGTGGTACACAGTCAGTCTTTATCATAGATACTGTTCTGCAGCAATTTTTTTATTGTAGGTCAACCAGATAAATAATCTGTTAGACCAGAATTCAACCAATATCATAAATAGATTGGACCATGGAGGCCACATATATAAAAGGAACCAGAAATTCTTGAGAGAGAGAGAGAGAGAGAGAGAGAGAGAGAGAGAGAGAGAGAGAGAGAGAGACTTTTAACAAGCCTTTATTAACAAATTTTGAAGACAATAAACAAATCCGATAAAGAAAACTAACAAAACAAGAAAGCTCCTCTCATTCCACAAACACTAAAATATGCCCCAGGAATAAAATAAAACCATAAATTTAAAAGAGCCTTTATAAATATAAAAACAGTTCCTCATTTTCAATATCACAGAGCACACCACCCACACCCCAAATCAAGATGAATTTGTCCAAGTCTTTAGTCATTTTATAAAAACAAAAATCAAGTTTAATCCTGGACATTACGAGAGTCTTGAACACTGAGACAGCGCTCTGTGCATTTCCATGCTCAACCTGGCTCTTCCTACTTTTCAGGATAGCCAGCTTGGCCTGCCCTAACAGAAAATTTGCCAGTTGGCAACGGTACTTATGTTTCTGACTTTACTGCACCCCAAAGATGAAAACAATGTGAGAGAACTCCAGGGAAAAATCAAAGAAGATTCTCTTCAGTGCAGCAAACAACGTCTGTAATCTATGGCAGTAAAGAAAATAATGAAACACTGTCTCTCAGTGCAGAACGGGCATTGATCTCGCACTTGAGGGTCCAGGATATTCAAAAAGGCATTGGTAGCAATGGTGGCATGGAGGATCCTCCACTGGAGATCCCCTGACCTCTTGGGGAGCGGCAGTTTGTAGAGGCTTCGCCAGGCAGGTCTCACGCTCTCCTCCACAGTGAGACGCTCTCTCCACGGGGTGTCAGGGAGAGACTGCAGCTGTGGATAATGTTGTACTTTTACACAGACTTCATACAGCTGCTTTTTATCCACTGTGGAGAGAGAGAGACTAGACAGGCTGTTAAGGTTCAGTAGGTGGCCTGGTTTAGCCGGATCCTGAGTAACAGAAGGGGACACTAAAAGAGAGGGAAAATTAGTGTCACTGTCTGGCCAACATTGCTCGAGAAAAAACTGATTTATTCTCTCTATTGCTGCAAGAGGGAGGGACTCTCTCAAATCTGAAAGAAAACTTGTTAAGACTCTTACAGATCTGAAACCTAGACAAGTAGATAGGGTGTCTGCACTTTTCCAGCTAAAACTATTAAAATCAATAAAATCCCTCACCTTTCTTAAGCCTGCTGTAATTAGTAAAGAAATAAAACTTTTAGAATTTAAAAGCTCTATTCTTAAACTGGGATTAAACACTAAGGGCTCTTCTAAAAACCAAAAACAATTAAAATCATTAAAATTCCTAGAAATCTTTAAAAGCTGCCAAGCACTGAAAACACTGCTATAAAACCGAGGGAGCAGAGTCAGATCCAAACTTGGTGTATGCAAAACAAACAAGTGTCTATCGTACCCAAGTCTCCCCACGCACTGCAGGATAGCTACTGCAAACAGCATCCAGGGCAGGGGGGTACAGGAACCTCTGGGCGACCTGCAGACGAAACGTTGCGATCCTGCTGCTGATGTCAATGAGACCCTGCCCCCCTTCCTGTACGGGCAGGTACAGAATCCCCTTCCTTACCCAGTGCATCCCATGCCAGAAGAGCTGCAGCAGCATTTTCTGTATTTCTTTAATAAGCACGGGCGGGGGATCGAGACACGCTAATTTGTGCCACAGCATGGAGGCTACCAGGTTATTAATTACTAGAACCTTTCCTCTGAATGACAGCTGTGGCAGTGCCAGGCTTGTAACCGACCCCTCACCTTCTCTATCGGTCCCTCCCAATTTCTTTGGAGATCCCTCTCCTCGCCCAGGAAGACCCCCAGGATCTTAGGACCCGAGTGGCTCCACTGTAGCCCTACCGGGTGGTCAGGGGGGCGAGCGTCACCCCAAGACCCCACCAAATGGGCACTACTTTTATTCCAGTTAATCTTAGCAGAGGAGACTTTCTCAAACTGACGTTGACAGTCACACAGAATCTCCACATCCTGCCTACTGGACACAAACACTGTCAGGTCATCTGCATAAGCAGAGACCTTGACAGCCTGGGAAGGGTTGGCGGGGATCGGGATGCCAGACAACAACTGCCTAATCCTATGTAGGAGGGGTTCAATTGAAAGGGAGTAGAGCATACCAGACAGGGGGCAGCCCTGCCTGATACCTCTCTGTACTGGAATGGATTCACTCAGGCCACCATTAATCTTCAGTACACTGAAAACGCGACAGTACAACAACTGAACAAACTCTATGAAGCGCGGGCCGACCCCTAAGGCCTCTAACACCTTAAACAAATACTGATTGACCCAGTCAAAAGCTTTCTCCTGGTCCAAGGAAATCAGACCAGATTTAAAGCCGAAAAGCTTGGAGGCTGCCAAAAGGTCTCGAATTAAGTAAATATTGTCAAAAATTGACCTGCCAGGAACACAATAAGTTTGATCTGACTGGACCGCTGACTCCATGATTTTCTTCAAACGGTTCCCCAGGGCTTTCAACAGGATCTTATAATCGAGACAGAGGATGGACACTGGTCTCCAGTTCTTCAAGTAACTCAGATCTCCTTTCTTGGGGAGCAGGGTGATCACCGCCCCGACAGCTCAGAGGCAGCAACCCTCCTTGATGCACTCCAGCAGCACCATGTATAGCTCCCACCCCAGCAAGGCCCAGAATTCTTTGTAAAATTCCACGGTGATCCCATCTAGTCCCGGCACTCTGCCGTTTTTTATTTGCTGCATTGCATCAGTGAGCTCATTATATGTAAGCAGGGGTTCCAGGTCTGCTGCCTCCTCCTGTGGAATCTGTGGGAGATCATGCAGGAACAGCTTGATCTCTTGTGCGTTTCTCTCAGCTTCTGCTGTGAATAAGTTTTTATAAAAACTTGTAGCAAACCTACAGATCTCCACTGGGTCCTCCCTCACCTGACCTGCAGGGGTTTTCAAACAGTGAATCACCCTGCTCTTTGCTGCTTTCTTCTCCAAACCGAAGAAGAACTTTGTTGGCTTGTCCACCTTTGTCAAACCCTGGAACCAGGCGCGGACCAGTGCTCCTTGTACCTTCATGTCCAGTAGGTCAACCAATGACTGTTTTTTATATTTCAGGTCTTCTAACAGCCTGCTATTTGGTTGAGATTCCAGATCTTTATAAAGCCCCAGAATCTCCACCTCCAGCTTTTCCATAGAGTCATTCAAGCTGCCTGTAGCATTCTCAGTGTACTGCTGACAAAAGATCTTTATTTGGATCTTGCCTATGTCCCACCACTGCCTCAGGGATTTAAAACAAGATTTTCTTTTTTCCCACTCAGTCCAGAAATATTTAAAACAATCTTTAAAATACCCATCCTGTAATAATCTATTATTAAAGTGCCAATAGGCACTATGCATTTTTACAGAAGGAAGGAATAAGGACAATGTAATGAGGCAATGGTCGGACAGGCCACTGGGGGAGATAAAACAGCCTTTAATCAAATTTAAATGATATCTGGAAGTATAAAATCTATCCAGCCTGGCCATTGAAATTAGATTAGGGCCAGGTTTTAACCAGGTATACTGTCTAGCAGTACTATTTGCATTCCTCCAGGCATCTACCAAATTGTATGATTCAATGATGTGAAGAAGCTGTTTTGCTGATTGTGGACAGGGCTCCAAATTGTTCCTATCTACTTTATAATCCACAGTGCAATTCCAATCACCCCCAATAATCACAATCTCTTGTGCCTGCCAGCATTTTATCACTCCTGTCCTGAGCATTATTAGGAGCATATATATTAATAAAAATAAAAGAGTTATTTTTAAAATTGGCCTCCACCATTAAAATTCTGCCTCTAAAAACATCAATTACTTTAAAATAATCGGGTTTAAAAAATTCCGAAAATAAAATCGCTTACCCCTGCACTTAAATTAGACCCATGACTAAAACAAATTTCTCCCTTCCATTCTTTCCTCCATTCAGTTTCATTAGAAATATCAGAATGCGTCTCTTGTAAGAAACTAAGTTAGTTTTTTCTGTTCAATAAACTTAAAGACTGCCTCTCTTTTATTTAAACCACGAACGCCATTTACATTGAGACTACCTATTTTTAAAGAGTTCATGAAAGCAAAAGGGGAGAGAGAGACAAGAACCAAACATACAGTAGATAACAACAATACAACAGAGAAAAAGGGGAGTTTCAAAAAACTAAACATGGTACTTATTTTAAAACACTACGGACAGTACTTAACCATTTCTTTAGTCTGTAACATTCAGCTTCACTAAACTCAGCTAACCCGGCATTCTGTAATATCAGCCTGCCCATCGATTCAAACTGCTTCAAATCAGGAAAAAATCCTCAATGACAATTTTTCTTTTTCCTTTAGTTTCAGTTAGAAAAGCTTTTATGCTTTGAGCGCTATATATTCTGCTATCATCAACTTGCGAATCATCAGTAAAATCCCCTTCCCCTGCACTGTCAGAGTCTGTCTCACCAGCTGCGGAGCTCAACAGAGAGTCCTTGCGAGAGACCTGCAAGCTCGCCGGCCGAGGAGACTGTGCTTCAATGCAGGCAGACTCCTCCGCCTGGGCAGGAGCCTGCGACAACAGAGCGCCGAGATCCGCTGCGGCCCCATTCGTCTCAGCTCTTTGCTTATCTATGCCGACCAGCGCTTTTTTCTTTTGCACTGTCAAATTTTCAGATGATTTTAACGTTCTTTTCTTTTTCCTAGTTTTTGGCATCTTAAACCTCTACTGATCTTCATCTATATTCATCATATTACTGACTAGTACATTTACAGCAGGGGTTTTCACTGCAGTCTCCCCCGCTGTCTCACTAACAACTAACTTTTCCACCAGGGTCGCCCCGCTGTTACCAGTAGGAGCACCTTGCAACCCAGATGTTCTCTCGCCCGGGTCAACATTAATCACCACCTTTCCTTCACCTCCCTCACGGTGAACATCTTCTGTGTTCTCCGACCCTGTCTCCTGCCTGTCCGCTCCACCCTCCTCTCTGCTGCGGGCTCCAGCCTCCCCTTTCTTGCAGTTCCTCCTTATATGTCCCTGCGCTCCGCAGTTAAAGCAGCGCATATAATCCGAAGAAGCAAAACCATATAGTCTATGCCTTCAATTTTAAACTTCATTGCAAGGTTTAAATCATTTTCTAAATCATTTAGAATCATAAAACCTGTCTACGGAATGACATGACATGCTTTAACTCCGGCGCTGGAGCCGGCGGGACCCTACGTACTGCCGACATGATTTTACCATGCCGGCTTAGTTCATTAATCAGTAGTTCATTTTTTAAAAAAAGGAGGCACATTTGAAATGGTTACTTTAACAACCGGAGAGGCAAGGGGAAGCACAGGCAGAAAACTGCCTTTCACAGTAACCCCTGTCTCCACAATATCATTAACAAGAGCTTCAGTCTTTAAAAGCATCACAATACTCTTGTTCATTCTTGAGGCAGAGATGATATTCTCGAAACCTACCTCCTTTCCTACGGCCAAAGCACAGTCCTCTACCGACACCTGCTTCTGCGACACAATCTTAAACCCATTTCTCCTGGTCAAAGAATCATATGAAAAGCTGGGAGGTGATCTGCCTCCCAGCGAGGCCATAATGGCCTGAAAACAAAACAACTAAATAAAAAACAAATACTTTAACAATAAACAAACACAACAAAGAAAAAAGAAAAAATATAAATTTCATGCACAGCGAAACCGTACACAAACTCAAACACTCCCGCCACCACTCACTCGCTCACCACAGACTCCCAGCATGCAACACGAGAGAGAGAGAGAGAGAGAGAGAGAGAGAGAGAGAGAGAGAGAGAGAGAGAGAGAGAGAGAGAGAGAGAGAGAGAGAGAGAGAGAGAGAGAGAGCTGTGATTTTTCTATTGTGTTGGATAACTTGGTCAATGCTCAGCATGACTGCTCAATTGCTTTGTTTAATCTTTTAGTTGGGCCCTTGTGCCTGTTTATTTGTTCCTGTTTTCGTGTTTTGTTTTGTTAATAAACTTCCACACCAGCTTAAACTGCAGCTTCCTGTCTCTGGGTCTCTTTCCTGTCAGTAACAGCCTGGGCCGTGATGCTGCCCTGTCACAGTCACACTTATATCTTTGTATATCTTGAGAATCACTTTTAAAATTGTTTATAAACACTGCTGATTCTTAATTTATACTTTTCTGTACACACGGTTGATATATGTCACAGTTATCCTCTTTTAAATCTTACTGAGGGCTCTTGTTTTTGAATTTACAGCGATGGTCTTTACCATAAATCAGACCAAATTAAATTTGTTTGAATGATTAAGTACAAGATAAACTTCAGAGTAACTTTAATATTCTATCAAACCTCAGGTCAGGTTATTTGGTACAAAACAAAAACTAGCCAACAGACAATCTGGATGGAAATAACTTACAAATATCTGGAGGTTTGATACTATCACCCCCTTGTGCATAAAAGACATAGCTAACTTAATGAGTTTTTACCTGGTAAAATAAAATAAATACATAACTGGATTATCAGGTTTTGTACAATCCAAAGACAGTTGTGTAGTTTTCAAACCAAAAAGACAAAATGGCTGAAACCTAGTTTTTGATTTTAGTCCATTACTATTGAAATACTGTTGTATGCAGGTTAGTTTGTCAATGTGAACAGGCTAAATGAAATGCAGAGGGTACATACTGGTAAAGTGACCAATAGAATGCTTTCAGTCAACATCGTTATCAAAGCATGGTTTGCAATTTAAAGCTTTCATAACAATAAAAAGTTATCGCAAAATTCTTTCTTGCATTGTCTTATTCATAATGTTGTGATATATTAGGATACACATTTAACCAACCAAAAAGCACTACTAGAGGGAAGTAGGTTGGGGGTAATGCAACACTTAAAATGTAGTTTAGCTTTCAACTTGTATTACTTAGGTTCCTTAAGTAGTACAACCAGAAAAATCTAAACTGCAACCTTGCATATGTCATGTAGCCATACAGTATCTAGATACAAAGGAGGAAGGAGTAATGCCAGCAATCTGACTCATGCAGAACACCACTTCACTGTAATTATATTTATATTTTACTACATACATGAAGTAATCAGTTGAACAACTACAGATCCACGAATACTTTGTAATGAAAAATATTCACGAGACAAGCGCAGTAGATCTCTCTAGAAAGCATTCTAAATCCAACGTTCCTTGGTAGTATTAGGCATGAGGATGGTTCTAAATAGTGCCTTTGGGATGTTACATATAGGAGGACTGAAGTCATGTAAGGACACAGGCATGTATGCAACAGTGCACAGCCACTGACTCATTGTGTGACCCTGAGCAAGTCACTTAACCTCCTTGTGCTCCGTCTTTCGGGTGAGACGTAATTGTAAGTGACTCTGCAGCTGATGCACAGTTCACACACCCTAGTCTCTGTAAGTTGCCTTGGACAAAGGTGTCTGCTAAATAAACTAATAATAAAACTAATAATAAAATGCTCAAACTAGTCTGACAGCAGTTACAGAAAAAAAGCCTGAGTCAATACTTTGTGCTGTACATTCATGCAGATGGGTTTAGACAATAGTTTTATAGTATTGATTAAAAAGGGAGCATCTGTAGCTTCTTAAGATGAGTTGTTGAAATGTCTGTTAATTTGAGATTTTAAGGTATTTTTTTTTTAGAATTAATTCCATGTCCCTGGAGGAGGAATATGTTGATGTCCCACCATAACCTTTAGGACTTTTCACTCATTAAACATGTGTGGGATCAGTCAGGAAAGCTGTCATCCAGATGCCCAGTCAGCCCCTTGCAGCAGACAGCAGTTACAGCAGCCAGGCTATAGTGCCAGGGAGGAAGAGCAAACCGCTCATCAGCAATGAGACTCACACCGAGACCTGTGAATGTACAGGGCTTCCATTGACCTAAGGGATATGCACATAGAGAACGAGTTGATTGTGCCTTGTTAGTACTGTGTATTTAGATGCATTATTGTTTACAGGAATAGCCAGGGAAGTATTGAATGTGTCCTTTGCAGAAGAAATGAAATATTATTCAGTCTCTCTATTTGAAATGTTCTTCTTGCTTCTCATTTAGGTACCCTGAAACTTTAATTTACTAATAAATGATGAGGTCAGGAATAAGAAATTTTATATACAATATATATATATATACTGTATATATTAGGACTGTCAAGCGATTAAAAAAAAAAAAAGTATCACGATTTAATCTTGACATTAAACATTTTATTCTCAGTTAATCTTGGTTCTCGCATAATTAGTTGCTACAATTACTACACCCATCTCATTTAAATTTGTATTATTATTATTATTATCATCATCCAAAAAACAACCCAGCATAAGAACCCTGTTTTCCTATTTTTGGATCCTGTTTGTTGGTCCAGCTTTATAGTTTTATATTAATTTGTTTGTTGTTAAATTGTTTGAACCATCTGCTAAATCATGATGGAGTCAGATTATTACTGACTTTTCTGCATATTAAATGATCAGTTTTCTTTACTCATAAACTGATGTTTTTCATTGCCGTTTAATGAAGCACATCAATTTATAAAACAAAACATTCACTGAGTAATGGTTATATCCTCCATAACTGTAAATCACATTGTTTAAAATAAAGTGGTTATTGAAATAAAAACAAAGCTACAATGTTAACGAGTCTGCAGTCGGTAGCTATCCACTTTGTAACAGCACTGGTTATACTTACAGTGTCGTACTGAGCTTGATTCATGGGTTTGCAGCGATCCTGAAGTTCTAAAAGAGTACTCTGTCGAAACTGATGGGTTTCATTTGTTGTTGTATTGTTGTTGTCTGTAGCAAAAGAACTACTAGAAACTGTATTTTGAGAAGTGAAAGCATGTTGAGCACGCAGGTGGTACAGCAGACTAGGTGCACTTCTGTGATACTGGAACTCACTTTGACAGTAGATACAAGTAACCCTCTTTCTATCTAATGAATCAGAAAGTTAAAAAAAAACAAAAAACTTCCCATTCACAAGCCCCAGAGGAGTGCAATTAATGTGCGTTAAAAAATAATAATCTCCAAAAAAATGAACAGATGTGTGTGTATATATATATATCTCTATCTCTATCTCTATCTCTATCTCTATATCTATATATCTATATCTATATCTATATCTATATCTATATCTATATATATACACATTTTCAAACAATTTAACATTTAGCTTTGAAAAGTTGTGAAAGAGTTTTTTTTATACCAGAGACCTCAGATATGGTGGATTGTGATGACCAATTTTATACTGCTGGTAGAAACCCCACTACTGTACATTTTTCTAGACCTAGTGGAGACTGTCATACATTCAATGTCACACTTCACATTTTTCTATACACTGTATCTGTCTGTTCATCCTTGCATCTGTGTGTCACACTTATTTTCTATTTATATGTACATTTATCTTGAGGTAATTGCAATATACTGTATCATGATTCATGCTTACCTAATGACATCTACTGTCATTAAACAAATTTCACAAAATGATTCATCGCCTTTTCTTACGCTATACTTTTCTGTAAATACTGTTGCTATGTCTTTAACTTTCATTGGAGTCTAATTGTGAATTTACATTTTGCCTGTCTTATTTAATTTTTTTTTATATCTGTGTTTTATAGAAATGTTCTCATATATGTGAATAAGATAAATCTCCCTTCATTCTGATATGTATTTTCTTTTCACAAATTTATATATATATACAAAGTGTACATAACTAAGAGTTGTGTCTCATGGGAAAGTGATCAAAATACAACAAGTGCCAGCAGTGCATGGGTAGTGTTTGTAAACTAAACTAGTAACAAGATATTGTATTGAGTAAATATAACACACTCCTGAGATTAAACTGATTTTGTTTTGATTGTATGTCTGTTATATTGTACAGCACTTTTATTATCTAGCACAGTTCATTTAAAGAAAAGGCACTTTTCAATTATTAGCTGGTCTCTGTATTCATGTATTGCTAAATTAATTTCTAGACAAAAGGACTATACAACAATATATGTATATTATGTATGGATGTGTGTTAATGAAGATACATACTATAAATTGACAATATTTTCCACAAATTATTACTTTTTAAAACCCCACCAAGTTTCACCTATTAGTTACAAATAAAAAAGTTGTAAAGGGACCTGCTTCATGTTAAAACTACCTGTTGATCTACAAAGGAAAAGATTCCAGGTTTGTGCTATTGTTTTAATCAATCTTAAGTTTCTAATATTTCTTGTTTTTACAGAGATGAATGATACCTTTAGTGAGTGCAACGCTGATACGGTTGGCCAAATTGTGCATTACATCATGAAAAATGAAGGTAAGTTAAAGGGATTTTCAGAAGCCATTATGTGCTAATAGATCATTTGGAAATTGGGGATGTTGTGTTTTTTCTGTTTTTTTAATTAATTAAAACTATAAAACTATTAAGCACCCCACGTAAGGGGAGTTGCCAACCCACGAACACAGACACCGATGCACCGACTACTGGTACTGTGCTATCTCACGTGGTGCTTAGGTGGTACAGCTTTCAATACCCATCTTGATAGTCCTCATTGGTGGGGTTCAAATTAAATCCCAGGCTTTGTCCATTGGCAGTAAATGGATAACATTTGGAACACCACGGCACTTGTGGGACAGCTGTTTATCAAAATATTTTAGGTATATCTAAGGATACCTGAGATAGGAAGCAAGGGGCCTGAATGGGGTCGTTCATCTTTGCTAAAAAAACAACAACACTAACATCTAGGGGTATCGCTGTGCTTTTTAGATGTCTTGCTCATTAAATAAATTTGCATATAGGTCTTGTTAGAGGGGACAATTCTCTCTTCAGAATTAACAAATATTTAATAAGGAAGCAGTCCAAGTGGGGTAAAACAGGGAAACAAATGTCCCAACCCCCAAGAAAAACAATCCAGCAGCAGCCATTGAAGGTTTGAGTCGCATTACAGATACGCATTGTCTTTGATACCTTATTGTGAGTATGTTAGAAGACTGTGCAAGCAGCAGTGATCAGCAGGCCTGTAGTTAGGGAGCCAGTGGCTGCTATCAGGTCTAGCTGTCAATATGGTTCTTAATGTCACAACTAGCAACAACTGTCAACCAGTTTGAATGTTTCAGAGCAATTAGAAGGTGCATCATCAGATCTGGATGTGTAATGCTGGCAGATTGAGTAGCATATTCATGATAACTGAAACGGCCACAGCTGTATATTTATTAAATAATAAAACAAAAGATTTAAACAAAACACAAAGAAAAGGGCACTCTGGTCAAAGTAAAAATAACACAAACAATAACAAATCTTATTCTAAAAACGAGTACCTTGTTCGCTGGTTTGGTAGCATTCGCTCTTTACTATCCTTCTCTGTACAACTCTCTATACTCTCCCTCTGTCTGAGCCTGGAGTGGGTCTTTTATACTGTGGCTGGAGCCTTAATTACCCATTAGACAATTACCTTATTAAGGCTCCAGACCTCAAACAATAAATAATAGTACACAAATAATAATAATAGATGAATAATAAAAGTGGCAGGCACCTTGCAACAGATTGCATTAGTATGACAGTTAGCAGTTACTTAGAACACCGTGAACAATGTAATGGAAAGTTAATGGAACTTGGTACAGTATGAAAGCAATTGGATTTTGTAGTATTCTTATGTATTGTGGAGTAATGTTTGGCAAAGCAATGACAATTGGACACATTTAGTGTATGAAATGAACCAAAACAGAAACATAAATGGCCTCACACAAGAAGAGCCACAGAGCAAAGTATAAAAACATAAAACCGTAGTTTACTCTGTTGGTTTCTTTCTGTCTGTAATACATTTGTGTTTACTTCCCTTAACAGCAAATTCAGAAGCTTTAAAGGCCATGGTACAAGATAGCAGTATAGACCCTGACAGGTAAGTCATGGTACAAGATAGCAGTATAGACCCTGACAGGTAAGTCATGGTACAAGATAGCAGTATAGACCCTGACAGGTAAGTCATGGTACAAGATAGCAGTATAGACCCTGACAGGTAAGTCATGGTACAAGATAGCAGTATAGACCCTGACAGGTAAGTCATGGTACAAGATAGCAGTATAGACCCTGACAGGTAAGTCATGGTACAAGATAGCAGTATAGACCCTGACAGGTAAGTCATGGTACAAGATAGCAGTATAGACCCTGACAGGTAAGTCATGGTACAAGATAGCAGTATAGACCCTGACAGGTAAGTCATGGTACTCTGTATCTGGGGGGCAGTGAGTTTGCCTAATTGATGTTTTTCAGAAAATGTGAAGATGAATTCTTTATCCTGTGTGAGAACTGGCCTGTAATGTTATGAAGTCTTATTTCCTCTTTAAGAAACCTTATTACTGGCTTAATGTAAGTCAGTAGCCTATGGATTGTAAAGCTCCCATCTTTTAAAGGATAGAGTGTACAAATACCTGTCCAGAAAATTTTATGAATCAGCATTTTAAATAATAATAATAATAATAATAATCTTTATTTTTATATAGTGCCTTTCATAGTGGACCACAAAGCACTTTACAGAGGTTTAAATGCTAATAATAATAATAATTATTATTATTATTTATTATTATTATTATTATTATTATTTAAGGTTATGCTTGAGGAATCTGAAATGTGGCATGCACGTTAGTAGTAGACCTAAAATACTAGAGCTGCTTTTCTCCTTACATTCCTGTCCAAAGGCAGCAGAAAAAAACAACTGTCGTATCAGATATAATCGAGGATTCCTTACAGTATTTATAATTCTGTACCAAAAAAACAGGTTACATTGTTGCCTTTATTTAGGACGAATCCAAGCTTTCATATTGATGTTGAGGCTCTTTGTTGAGAGGAATATTAGGATTTATGTTTATTCCTAAAGATTCCAGAAGGTGGCACTCTTTCCATTCTGTTATGAAAACAAGCTTGTATCTGTTTGTCTTTTTCTGTTTAATTCCTAAAATGCTCACGCCTGACATACAGCAAATGTATTATTTTGTAATACAGCTTTTCCTTTAATATATAATAATGTATTTATTTTTGAGTAAAAGTATACCATATTATTTAATGTGATAAATAAAGCTGCAATTGCCCTGTGGTATTGGTAATGATATAACTGATAACAGTAAGTGCTATTTTTATTATGGCCACTCATTAGTGTCAGTGTCCATTATAGTCATCGATTAACATTGAAGATGATGCTGCAGCAACATGTGTACATTTTGATAGAATTTCAGATACAACCAAGCAGTTGTTAAATCAAATTTACCATAGAAAACACAGTGATCATGTTAATGGAAGTTGGCTCTAATTTAAAGAAATGAAAAAAACATCAATTGAAAAAACACACATTGTTTCCTGCCAGCAACCCTACATAGAGCAGTTAAGCGTCATATCACCGGAGAGATTGCAGCTCCATTCTGTGTGCCGCATTAGCTAAGGCAGGATAAAGGTTGGTATTAAAACTAAAATTTACGATGCGGCCTAGTTGCTTGGTGTTCCAACAAAAATTGAAGGCGGTTAGACACTGCATTAGGTAACGCAGGTCCTTTTTTAAAGACAAGGTTAAAGTTGCTCTTGTACAGTGTGCTTGGAGATTCACATTTAAAAAACAATAACGCAACATATAAATCAAATATAAATGGGCATTATGTCATACCAAATTACACCAAACACATAGAATTAAATACAAAGTAAAACACGTCTAAACTGCCCCTCTACATTACGCCATTCTGTATCAGCATCATTTCTGGGTCCCGACCAAATCCCTAGTGAAAAGGTGTGTTATCCTCTACAATCTGAATGTGGAATCTGGCATGTTCTTGTCTGTCTAAACCCAATGGAAACCTGACTGTGTAGACTGGCATCAATTCCCACTTTATAATCAAGCACATTGTGGAATACGCACATGTCCTGTGGGTATGGTATATCTGCAAGAATGTGCTTGTTTACCATATTGTTTACCAACATTAAAATTAATACAATTCTTGAATTACAGTATACCTGTACATTACTCCTACTGTACATATGTACTGTAATAGAGTACTGTAATAGAGAGAATAGGTGTTTTTCTGACATACTTTTCTGGTTAGACAGGTTTCATCGTACACTATTAGATGCTACAAATTCTGTAATAAGTTTTACGAATGCTCCGTTGCTGAGTGACTGTGAGTAACATAGTTTTCACTTTGTGGGCTTTAAAAATGTTTCTTTTTTTAATATAAACATATTTAGCTGAGATAGCAATTGTTAATGGTTTTATTATTATTATTATTATTATTATTATTATTATTATTATTATTATTATTATTATTATTATTAATTAGTCATTTAGGAGCACAAGGAGGTTAAGTGACTTGCTCAGGGTCACTCACAGTGAGTCAGTGGGATTGAACCTGGAACCTACAGGTATTAATTTAATAAATATTGGGACATTCAACCTGTAGGTTATACTTTCATCTTTAGCCACAAGATAATATAGGAAGCAAATATTCAACACAAGCTGATTTTTAAAAAAAACGTTTTCTGCATAATGCATAACTAAATGCATTTAATATTGTCATGCATTCCAGAGTCAGCAACACACATGCAATGTATCCTGTCATATAATAGAATACAGTAAACCACCTGCAGGAGGCCTATAAGAGCATTCATGTTCTTAAAATTAAAATTACAATTTTTGTTCCCTTTCCAATAAATAAATAAATAAAAAGATCTACCGGCATATGTTGTTTATCTTTTTTTTTAATGTTCTTGGGAGTAGCTATTATTATTTTAAAATGTAAAAGCAATCTTGCCTGTACTCTACCCGTAACAGCAATAAAGTAGGTGCTTCTGTGTACTAAATACTTTACACACATATCTAGAGGTGATGCTTCACTTAATAAATTGGAAAAATACATGTTTTCTACCCTTCTGTTGTCTCTATGCTCCCAACTTCATTTCCCTCTGAAAAGGTCAAACATCCCTGCGTTGTATTGCTTTTCCTTTTTAGCGGCGCCTGAGGTTTCAGGAATCGTTTGATTTCATGCTGTGTAAGGCAAACTGCAAACTGAATGGTGTCTGCAGCTTCTCACAATGATCTGTCTTCACTTTAGATTGAATCTACCCCCTAGTGTGAGAAGCCCGTATTGTTCATAGACTGCTGTCAGCAGACACATTCATAGCTGGCAAGGCTTAACTGGTAGATTTTCAAGACCACAGCTTTAAAGTGCAGTTTTGAAAGAAGCACAAGTTACAGCAAACATGCATTTTCATTTTAAAACGTGACACTTGGTACGACACTGGGTAAGGACAGTTCTCAATGTGAACGGCTTCACTTCCTACATTATTTAATCTCAGCAGTGCCTTCGGACATAGCATCCTATTACATTTTGTGCAATTCTTTTCTATATTTAACTACGTGGTAGTGTTAAAATACAAGGCTCTCATGTAGTCAAGAGTTTGAGGATGGGTGGGGGGATCTGGGACTTCAAAGCAGCTAGTGTTTGTACTATGAGATTAGTCCAGGGTCAGACCCACTTCAACTCTCATATGTAGTTTGACAGTGTTTTTAAAGTTATATTTTAAATTGACTTTACTAATCCTTGTACACTGTTTGTTAGGTTTGAGGAACTTGGCTAAGTTTCATTTATACTATTGGTTCACTCACCTATGGCTCTTCAGTCTGCTCTAAACTAGGACCTTGTTCCAGTTAGGTCCCTAATTCACAGTTTAGCTGAACCCAGGTGTTCAGTTAAGCAAAGACCTCGATTCTAAAAAGCATCCCAATTTGGAAAGCTTAAGCTCTTGACCTGCCAGTATTTGCAGACCTGTTAAAATAGCAATATACAAAAAATATACACATTCTTAAATAAAAAATCATGTTTTTGAAAATATGAAACTATGTTTCTGTCTTCTTCTTTTTCAACAGTCCTACAACTCCAAATAGTCCAATTATTCAAGTTACCCCAAGCACACCGTTGCCACTTCGACGAGGTTCCACACCTGCTAAGCACACCTGTCAAAGCAACCACCTGCACACAATCGGTGGGATGGCTGAGAGGAACGTCTGCTCGCGCTGCAACCACAAGAGATGGCCTTTAATATGGCAGGGCAACAAGGCAAGAGACTTAAAGAGAATTCGCCATGGAGAGATCACTGTGCTCTCTGTGGGGAGGTAAGAGTTTCATTTTCACTTCCCTGAGTGCTTCAGTGGCTCAGCAGCAACCATTTATCTGTTCATCCACAGAAAGGGCAGAAAGAAGGGAGTGAAGGAAAAGGGCAGAAATGGCAAGTTGCTTTCCTTTGTCTATTGATCAACAAGGCTACAGCCATCTATGTGGCACCCAAGGCACGGGCCTCGGTTAAAATCATATTAATAAGTATTATTTAGACTCTCTTACATGTTGCTTTGTCAAAAAATCAAATGCATTTCATCCCTCGTTGTGTGCATCCCGCTGATAGCTAGAGTCTCTGTGGTCTTCAAAATCTTGTACTGTCATTGCAGATACCGCGACACCACATGGCTCAGTTCATACCAGCATAGCTGAGTTAGTTAAACGTGTTCGAATGGCTTCGAAACGGTGAGGCAAAGTAATAATGTTGATAAGAAAGTACATACCAGCCTAATAACAAGGAATAATAGATTCTGTTGGTAGTCTGACAGTTTAGTGAACCCGGCTTATTAATATTCAAATTCTAAACCACTTCGTGGAAGCTGCTTGTAAACAGCAGTTTATCGGACCCAGTTTTTAAATATAACAGTAGTTTAGAGGCCCCAGGTTGTGAATATTATGGTGTCATTTTAGTAGGGGTTTGGGGGCTTGCCCCTGATAGCGATCATCACTGTGGTCATAGGAATGTATACAGTGATAGAAAAATATTTGAGCTTGTTTTGTCATTGTCATTTTTCCATGATTAAATTAAGAAACTGAGATGGTTTAATGACACGAATTACAACATTAAAGGCAAGCAGAGTGCTCAGTAATAAAAGCCAAAAACCAGCTTTATGCAATTCACCAGCGTATGCAATTATCAATACAGTGTAACACATGTAATTGTATACCTGATAATTGCATACAATGGAGAAGTACATTTCTTTTGATAATGTATCTTCCTTATTCTGGTTAAACTGTTAGGCACATGGGATATGCAATTTACAGGAATCTACCGCATCTGCATTTTCATAAGAAATGTGCTTCACTTTTTTCAGTTATTGTGCTTCAGTTATTTGGAATGCACTGTACTTGTATATGTAAACCTCTAAAATGAACCTACTGTAATATTATATTGGCACACCACGGCTAAACTGTAAAAAAAAAAAAAAAAAAAAATCTCTAAATGAAGTCTGTTTTTTCACTGACTGGCACAACACTTCAACACTACTCTTAGAACTAAATTAATTTCCTTTGCAACAGAATCAGGCCCCCACCTGTGCCCCTCATTCAAATTCTGAAGTGATCAGTCAAAGTAAATCTAAAGTCTGGAGAAATTCCATAGAAATCAGAGGTCGCAGCTGCCAACTGGCATGATGCCACAGCACATCCACCATCTTAGTAAAGGAAGGACTTGCACATTGTGAATAAATCTTAGGGAACAAAATGTTTTCAGACAGAAAAATCCTCTAAAATTAAAAATGTACCTTTTAAAAAAACCTTTAGAAAATCCTCTAAAATTAAAAATGTACCTTTTAAAAAAACCTCTGTCCATTTCTTCCCTCCAGACTGCAGGAACGTGAAATCTCTAGATTTGGAGGGAAAACCTCTGATCTGGCATCACTGTAAGAGAGATACATGAAGGTTTATTTCAGACAGTGTGTGATTGACACTGGTAGTTGAGATGAGGGTTGTGTCGAGTTCATTGGGCTGCAGTTTGCAAGGAGCCTCGCAGCTGGCCAATCACATTACTAGAAGTCAAATGCATATTCATGAGTATAAATCAGAACACAGCCAAACAGCCTATCAAATCGACTGGTCATCCGAAAAGCTTGAGTTGCAACACTCTGAACTACACACTGGTTATGATGTGTTTACAGCTCACTCAGCTAAACTCTCTCTGTCTTGTCAACTCGCGTAAGCTCATTTTATTGCAAGGTGTGAGTAAACACGATATCAACACACTGAATGTGATTTTATATTTAATCACACAAAACATTATATAGTGGTTTGCAGAAGTATTCACCCCCCTGCAAAGTTTTTACATTTTGTTGGCACCTCAGCGTTCTCTATGAAGAATCTATAGGAGGCAGTGTGGTCCAGTGGTTAAAGAAAAGGGCTTGTAACCAGGAGGTCCCCGGTTCAAATCCCACCTCAGCCACTGACTCATTGTGTCACTTAACCTCCTTGTGCTCCGTCTTTCGGGTGAGACGTAATTGTAAGTGACTGCAGCTAATGCATAGTTCACACACCCTAGACTCTGTAAGTCGCCTTGGATAAAGGCGTCTGCTAAATAAAAAAAATAAAAAAAAGAATCTACATGAACTACTCCACATTGATAAAGTAAAAAAATGCATATAGAATATAAATAAGTAAGATTTACAGAGAAAAACAGATTCATCTCAGTTGCATAAGTATTCAAACCCTTTGCTACTGTAGCCCTAATCAACTGAGGTGCAAATGATTTGTTTAAAAGGTCACAAAATTAGTGAAATGGTTTCAGCCTGTGTGTACTCAAAGTGGTTTAACTTGTAGATAATTTCCCTCAGGTATATAAAGACTTTTAAGCTAAAACTTCTGTGTCTGAGATGGGAGTCAGTGTTCACACATCAACAATAAGCCGGTCTCTACACAAAGCTGGCCTGTATGGACGGGTGGCAAGAAAGAAGCCATTACTCAAAAAGCCTCATCTTAAAGCATGTATGGAGTTTGCGAAAAAGAATGAAGATGATACTGCAGACATGTGGAAAAAGGTTTTGTGGTCAGAAAAGACAAAAATTGAACTTTTCGGTCTAAATTCCAAGCGTTACCTCTGGCACAAGCCCAACACTGCACATCACCCAGTCAACACCATCCCAACTGTCAAGCATGGTGGTGGCAGCATCATGTTATGGGGATGCTTCTCTTCAGCAGGGACTGGGAAGCTTGTCAGGATAGAGGGGAGAATGGATGGTGCAAAGTACAGGCAAATCCTTGTGGAAAACCTGTTTGAGGGAGCCAAGACTCTGAAACTGGGGAGGAAATTCACATTTCAGCAGGACAATGACCCGAAGCACAAAGCCAAAGCCACACTAGAGTGGCTGAACAAGAAGAGAATTAATGTTCTTGAGTGGCCCAGTCAAAGTCCTGACATGAATCCAATCAAATTTATGGCGAGGCTTGAAGATTGCAGTCCATCGACGATCCCCAACAAACGCATCAGAACTGGAGCAATTTTCCCGTGAAGAATGGGCAAAAATGTCACCATCCTACTGTGCAAAGCTAGTAGAGACCTATCCAAAAAGACTCATAGCAGTAATTGCTGCAAAAGGTGCTTCTACCAAGTAGTGACTTAAGGGGCTGAATACTTATGCAACCAGTAAATTTCATTTTGTACATTTTCTTTGCACGTTTTGCTGACATTTAACCTCCTTCTCATATAACAGTGTTCAGTTTAACCACTACAGCTTTGAATAAAAAAGTTCATTTGAAAAACTGCATACATTATAATTCAACAAAATGTGACATTATTGGTAGGGGGTGAATACAAGTAATATATGCAAGTACTTCTCAGTAGAATGTAAAACTATTGTGTCATTGCAACATTTTATATTTTCTTGTAATCTTTTATATTGAATTTGAATGTTGCAAAGAAAAATCTACTTATTTGTATTTCGTATATAGGCTAGTCAGTGTTGTGACAAGATCTTCCATGTAGGCCGGCTTTGTGTTCTTGCCCTGCTACACTGTCACAGAGATGAGATTGATCTCTCTAGAATCAGACATTTTGCAGATATTTGATGCCAGTGGTCACAGGAAGAGTGGCTACATTTACTGTAAAATCAGATGCACATGATGTGTAAAAAAAGCCAATCTGAGCACTGCATTTCCTGAATGAGAGGACTTATATTTCTGTAAATAGTTGCTGCGACACAGAACTTTACAAAACCACACAGGTCCTGCACATTTATTTCAGGTACTCAATTCTGTAATAGTTGTGGCAGGGTTGAAGCCTGCCCCATATATCCTCCTTTTTTCCTATGTGCATTTTACTGTGTCAGATGTGAATTGTATTTTGTATCCCCCCCTTCCCTACCAGACTGTTCGTCACATTTAACATTCACTACGTATATTCCATTAACTAATTGTTAATCACGAGGAGAAATGTGGTTATAGCTACCACTATCCATTTAACCTGCCTGTCATTCAAACTACCAGCTGTGTTGTTTTTATTTAAAAGGCATAATGCTGGGTTCAGCATTATTGTAGTTCCAATTACTTCCCCAATTTGCTGAAAAACCTCCTGCCAGAAATGTTTTAATTTATCACATCCCCAAAACATTTGCAGAATGCCACCTGTTTCCCTCAGGCACCTCCAATGCATCTTATAATCCCTCAATCCCAGCCTATTAATTTTAGGGACACACTAGGGACATGATTGCTGGTACCGTAGTGGCAGCCACCAACCACTGCAACTGCCTGTTTTTTTAATAAAGCCTGGACGCCTGAGCGGTGTTTCAACAGCAAACCTTCTGTGTCTCTCTAATATCATCCGCGGATAGCCACACCGTGACAGGACCCCCTACTGTTAACTAAACTTTTGTATTTAAATAAACAGCATAAAATAATCTCCTTGTGTCTTTTTTTCTTCCATTATAAAAACTTTAGTTGGGTGGGGGAGCATGGGCTTCGGTGATTTTTCATGGCTGGCTCAATCTATCTGATTTTATTAAGCATCCCTGTACAGGGTAGCTTTTGGGGTCATGTGACATTGGTTTCTGAATGATAAAGACTAGAAGAACTGCCACTGCCACTGTGTAACTCGCTCGTACCTCAGAAACCATTTGAAGTAGTGACTTCATATTTTCAGGGCTGTATAAACCCTTCATGCTTCATGTGTTGCTGACCATGAATCTGAACTCTGATGTAATATGCCTGCCATATTGAAGTCATGCGGTGAATGAAGTCATGCTTTTAAAGTTACAGCGGCTTAGAGACAGTACATCTTGAGTTATTGTCTATCATTTGTACACAGCTGTATTTGTTGATTTCTTACTTAACCCATTAAGTGCCATAGTTCTCATTTGAGGACAGGCTACTTTGTCATTTTTTTTGAACATTTTTAACTGGCACCTACCTGTTATTGTCTCTTTGTTATGATAACATTCTCCAATTTTGCTAAACTGCAAAAGTTAAGTGTAAATGTAATGTATCAAGCTACACAAATACAGCTTGTGTTGTCCTGCAAAAATGCCACTGCTGGCCAAATCGATGACACAGACCACATGCATCGGCATAGGGTGACTAACACAATGTAAATTATGAAATAGCACACTGCTTGCTTTATGGGGCATCACATGAGATAAATATAAACACATAAGTGGCAGAAAACAAGGACCCCTCTATAGACAACCAAGGGTAAGGGAGCCAGATGTTGCCCCTGCAGCTGAGGAAGCAGGCCCTGTCACATTGGCTTAAGTGTCTGAAGAAAGATGAACCATTGCAAGCATGAATGGTTTTATATGGAGAAGACTGAAGACACATGTTTGGAATTGAGCTGAGATCCCAATAGTCCAGAGTTGTGGAGGGTTAACAGTAAGGCTGAGTAATGCAGTGTTGACACAACAAAACAAAAAGGAAGTTGTAGCAGAAGCATACAACAAGAATGCCCTGTGTTAATATTAGGGATATGAAACCCAAACATAAATCCCTGTAAAAAGTCACGCTAAAGGCTGGTTTCACAGATCCTGATTTGCACTAATCTTGAACTACCTAATGTTACCTTAGGTAAGGCTAACTTAGGAGTGATTTATTTTTTTTAATGATGTCTCAATCCTAAAATTCTAGGTGATGCAAAACCTTTGGCCAGAGCTGTACAATAAAATGCTAACTGGTATATACTGTAAAAGGTCAACTGATAATATTGATGGAAATTAGTTTATGGATCTAAATGCAGTTGCAGCAAGAACATTACATTAAACTATGTAGTGCCTCTCTCTCAGCCATTCGGGTAACACATACATTATTGACACAGTCAGCATATTATTTGCTATACCAATAACAATTCAGACCAAAATATTGTTGAATGGGTTCATGCAGACATACATCAGTTTTAAAAGAACAATTTGTTCTTATTTTTGAGGATTTTTATAAAACTACATTTAGCTTATAATTGCCTGAGAATGGCTTTGGAGTTTAAAATACGGGCTACTGTGTTCTAAATTGTGTTCTTCATCCTAAATAGCAAGTATATATTTCGCTTTTTTTCAGGTTTCGGGTAACAAAGGCAGAGAACAGATCCAATCCAAAGAAAAGAAAGAGTCTGATTTCCGAATCCCAGGATGGAATGGGTTCCAATGGGGAAGTCCCTGCTACCCCTACACAAGAGGAATCAAAGAGCAGGGCTGCCTCTGAGTCACAGGTAAGGAGGGTGGCATTTAACATTCTCTTTTTAGCATAAAACCTTGCTTGCAAGTCCCTTGTCATTTTTCTGGAGTGTTCAGTCTTCCAGGACTTCCAAGAAAATTCCTAAGTCAATGAGAAGACTGTATTAAGCATTGGTCATTACCCCTTCAAAGAGCAGGCTTCACGTGCATTTGTGATATGTCAATTGGAAACAAAGCACAATTGCTGACAACATACTTAAGAACTTAGTTTCCATTGAATAACAATACTGGAAGCTAAACACCCAAAGCCTACAATGAGTTGCTGGTCTCCACCCATGGGTGCGCCTTGCTGCACAAAAGGAGTCAGTAGAGGCTATCAAGTTCAATGCCTGTGATTGATTCATCCTCCTAACCACATCTTAATGGGCATGTCTGTCAGTACTTGCTCTTTCTTAAATCCAGTTAACCACTAGCAATACAGGCCAATACAGATACCTATGTGCAGCAAGGGGTAGCAATGCCAGGCACTCTGATTTGCAATATCTTATGGGACTTACCTGCTTCTTTTAGTCCTTCTTTCTGTACTTAATCAAGCTCTTGCTAGTACGGTACTATCTGCAGATCCTCTCCGAGTAACAAGGGCAACCACAAAAGACAGGAAACAAAGTATCTGGATCAGCTGAGCCCCCAACTTTAGAATGCCAGAGTGTGCTGCATTCTTCAACTGCATATTTCAACGAACATATTTAAACTGTATTATCTAAGTGTTCTTAAATATTTTCTTCATTTTATAAACCCCAAAATCATGCTTATGAATGATTTCACTTTTAATCCGAGTACCGACGTCCCTGGACCACACAGCTGATAGACACTTGGGTGCAAATGCTGCAGCCTGTTTTTATTCACAAAAACAATAAAATAAATATTTTAACAAAAACACTGCTCACAGAGCAAAATAAAAGGTTTAAGCGAAAACAAATCTCAAACACAAATCCAACAAACAAATACTTTGTTGGTCTGCCCAGCACTAGTAGCAATTGCTTTTTCTTTTTTACTTTCTGTTTCATTTTTCCCGTCTCTCTCACACCCACACACCTCGAACACAGAAACAGACCTTGTATACGTGGCCATCTCCGAATCAACACCCAATTAATTAATTTGGAGACAGCCACATTCTGGACTGTCATTATTACTGTTGTCTGTACTAACCACAGTTAGTATGCTACGTTTAGTTTGTGCAGTTGACCAAATACGCTTTACCAAGTGATGTTGGAGCAAGAATAGGTAGTCTGCTTCTTGAACAGATACCTACACAAACAATATTGAGAACAAAAAATATGAACCCACGCTGCATATTTATTGTGATACCACTTTATAACACCAGATGGCATCATCCAATTCATTTTTACAACACCTCATTGCACGAACGGATATCATAAGAAACGTATTAACGAAGTCCATCTACTTCGCGTTTATTGAGTTTCTACCAGAAACTGATACAGAGAAGGGTTTACATGTGATGAAAAATTCCATGCCTTGACAGAAGTCTAAAACGTGACTGTAAACTGAATATATATGCCAGTCGGACGTACATTTGAATTTGATATCTATATAGCAGCGTCAGCTATTCAACATTGGATTCAAAAAAATGATCCAGTCAGTGAAAGTACTGTATATGATCTTGTTTCTTTCATTCAGATTTGTATTGATGTGCAGTGTTGATAATTCCAGCTCTCCTTGACTTTTCTACTCTCTTTGAATTGTAGGAACAAAGTAATACAGACCTGTGATGCTGTTTATAAGGTAGGTTTTTGACATGGTTAAAGTGCTATCGAGAACTTAATAAATACATATAGAATGGGCTGCCTTACATCTACCCAATGCACAGGGATCACTGTGGCGCAGTCTAAATGCTTGACAGAGAACAATGTTTATTGGTTTGCATATCAAGTTGTTGTTTCATGGAAAGACTTAACAAAATCTCTTTTTGTGCAGGGCTTGTATCATCATTAACGTGATGGAAAGAGTGCCCTCTGCTCAGAAACGATAGCAACAGTATCCTAACCTGTAATACATGTTTTGGCATAAAGATGTAGGAATCTAGGATTTTAATTTTTTGTACTTTTTTTGTGTCTACTTTTATACAAGTTTACAATACTTCTAAATTATATAAAAGCCTTAAACCTTTGCCTTACACGGCGTCACCATAGAATTGAGGGCTTGTTTTAGTGCTCAATCCTGCAATAGTGGTGCTCCAGACGCTTCAAAGATGTTATGAAATAACAACCTAAACAGCAGGATGTATTTTTTTAAATTCTCTTCCTGGTGGTGATGTTGCCATTATTTGTCAATCCGCGCAAACATTGTTTAGCATATATACTTACTGTGCACACCTGTTGCAACAAGAAAGCAAGTGAAGTTTAACATTTTTTTTGTACTGTCAGCGTTATTATTCTTTTGTCTCTCTTGTGTCTGTCAAATACTTGTGTTGCTACTTTAGTTTTTTTTTACTTGTTTATTTTGCCTTTTATTTCTGTGTCTTCTCCTCAAGTACCCCAGCCCTCCCTACCTGCTGTAAGGCATTCAGATTTTAACAAATTCAATGAAAACTAAAAGGCTTGCGTGTGACTGTGCAATCTGTAATCAACACATCAAGTGCATTCTGCTGTATGCGAGCAATGTAGCAACGGCATTACATGTTCTCATAGATTTTACATGAAATTTTTATCAGGCAAAATGGACATCTAAGAAAAACCTCTTGATGGCAGTGAAATCAAAATGTCCCTTTTAAAGTGCATTGTATGTTTATCACGTTGTGGGCAGAGGAGACTGAAGAGAAATCTGTGAATGTTGCAGAAGTAATCATCATTATTACTTCTTCACATTAAATACTGTATCAAGTGAAACAATTAGGAGCTCAAACTGTAAAATAAAAGCAAGTGTTGTTTTCGTTTTAAAACAGGTGTTCTTGCCTTGTGTGTTGTTTACAGTTGGTCAGTTTGCTGCTGTTCTTCTTTACTGTTGGTCCTATCACTAGTTTTTAAGATAACTAAAAGAGGTAAAGCACTCGTGGAACTGTCAGAACATGAAATAAAAATGAATATACTGGAAAACTGCGCCAAAAAAACTTTCACAGATGAAAATGTTATTTACTGTCCATTTTGCCTTTTGAGTAAAATGTAAAATGTTTGTGTTTTATTTCTCTTCTGTTTTTTTTCTGTACTAGCTTTATATTGCATACAATACTGTTTTTAACTGCTCAGGTTTACACTAATTCAACAATGACACTACTTGAACACACATTTTGTGTGACAACTGTGTAAAGGATAAGGAGAAATCTGTTGTCCACATTATGTGAATTTCTAAAGTAAGCAATATGTTAATAATTCTGTAATAAATAAAATGTACTTCTTATTTAACAGAAACTCTTTTTCCTTTACCCAATGCTGCCAGTTTCACTTTTTGATATTATATAGCTATTATAAGTGTTTACCTTTTTAATATATATACGCAATATCCGTTTGTATGTGGCTATTGATATTTGATTTATCTGTATCTTGATATAAAGTAACATACAGGCAGCAATGTATTTATATAGGTAAAGTACATATTGGGTAATAAATATCTTTGGAAATGAAAGCTGTGAAAACTCTTGTACAGTCAATCGTAATGTTGATATTGTTTTGCTTGTCTTTTTTTCTGTGTAAACTGTAACATGCACTTTTATCGAACAGAAAAAAAATGTTGAGGCATTAAAAGAAATAAAAAAGCACCATGTGTTTGATTCAATTCAATGAAACGTAGATGGGGAGTAATTTAGGGGGATGTTAAGAATATAACCCTGGGGTCGTCGCATGTGGCTCCTTCAGTCCTTTCTTGTCCGTTCATTGAATTGAACAGAGCCCTGTTCCAAACAGGTCTTTATGTATTGTTTTCTAGCTGAACTTAGTAATTGAAGACCTGGATTAGAATGGATAAATATGTCTGTGTTATTGAAACTTAGCGGTGCAAAATCTCACCTTACCCTTGTGACGGACAGCGAATGAATCTGAGTCAACAATCTCCCTCCCCACCTGTGAGGGCGCTGTATAACAGGAACAGTGTGCCCCGGACTGGATGGTTTGACAGTTAATTCCAGGATCAGTCAGAAGTCAGCCATCCAAAAAGGGGGCAAAGCCACAATACTAGAAGTCGGCGCCTTACTGCGGTAGGCAATGGATTGGAAGAGACGGGATTGCACTCGCTACCGAAGGGGGCGTGACTGAAGGTATATCAGGGTGTGTGGCCGAGCAATCTGTTCCTGTTAAGGTTACGGACTGACCCAGAGGGGTAAAAGAAACTGTGAGTGTTTAGTGTTGTCTTGTCTGTCTCACTAACTGTTGTTATTTGTCATTGTAGACGGCTAAATATCCGGGAGCTATCGCTGTTAAGCCAGCATCAAACCCGGACTGCACTGCACCACTGTAATCACTATTAACCTGTATTTAAAACACTCCTTGCACCTGGAGCACTCACTATTGTACTGGTGACCGTGTAGATGTTTTAAAGTGTGTGTTTGTTGTCATTGTTTCAGGACTGAACCTCATGGTTTTTTGACTGGCAGTACACATCGTTGTGTATAGTTTGTCTTATTAGTTAAAAGCAATTAATAAAGCTTTGTTTTCACCATTGGAACTGTTGTCGGCCTGTTATTCAGCACTGCATCACCTCTACACCTGTACACTACTAACCACTAGCCACAACCCTTCACTTTAAACTGGGACGTAAAATTGCTGCCCTACTGGGGTCATGTGACTATTTGGTTTCGCGATGACCTAATGGTTTGAGATACTGGCTGCATACTCGGTACACAGCTGTATTCTGTGATTCCCTAAGTTCCATTACCAGTGTTCACAAAAAGTTAACCATTTTACTGTCACATTTTTTAAAATCTCTGCCCACATCTATGATTCTTTCATTCAAGTGTTATTGTTGGTGTTGTCTAGTAAAAATGAACTGTCGCAATGTGTTGAGTTTCCAGGTGTTGATTGCCACAGGCATGGGTTGTACTACTTGGCTATGAGGTTATTATTTGTCAGTAGCAGTGGGCCATGCATTATTTGGTTTCCACGTTTTTCATAAAGCAATTAGGCTTTCCCGTCTTCCTGTACATCCGCCACATCTTTAACAAGGACCCCATTGTAATTGTTCGGTGGCAGTACTGTAGCTGAAGTCTGTTGCTGCAGAAGGCCAGTAGTGACCAGTATTTTCAATGAAAAGTACTTGAATATTTATCATTTTCACTTTTTTAATAAACACATTTGGCTAATTCCTACAGGATGGCAGTTGTGGCTCGGGTGTAAGCAGTGTCTGCTACTGATTATACGGCAGCTTATTTATTTATTTATTTATTTGTTTATTTATTTATTTGCATTAAGTCATGCCATGTAATACAGTTTTCAGAACATCTGTCAGGACAGAATATTGCAAAACAAGCACAGAAAAGCACTTCTCAATTATGAAACCACTTATGAAATCTTTCAGGAGTTTGAATTTTGACCATCCCTTGTATAGTATAGTAGGGCAATTATAACCATTGTTACTCTTCAGTTTAAACACCCAGTATCTTGGTTACTCTGTTAAACACTGGTCAGAATGCTTGGTCTAAGGGGTTTTAATATGGGTGCTGCAAAAAACATGACCTGTCTCTGTATCTGTGCAACTCGATCAACTGGTAAATTGCAGCAATAAATAAATCAATAGGAGTCAAGTGCGAGCTGACTTCACGGTTAAAGGCTTGTCGGAAGAAAAAAAAAAAGCTGGCAAAGCACCTGCCGTACCTGTAGATGACATCATCATGCAGCAAAGGTTGCTCTCTGCAAATGTTTACTTTGTTTTTGACCTTTGTTAAGCTTACAATACATGTATTAATAGAATTCTATTGTAATGCATGCTGGACAAAAAACACACCTTTTGTCACACACGTACAGTACAGTAGTAAGCCTACAAAAGCCATTGCTATAGGTACACAGTAAATTGACTTTGACTCTTTTTATCCTGCATACGGTTGTAGTTATGGCTATGCTTGATTCCTGATTCAGTTGTTTCACTTTCAGAGCTACAGTACTAGAGTCCTATCCTGGAAACAACACACACTGCAACCTCTGGGGGATAAAACACGTCAAGGGTACAAATACATGCAAAATACAGAACTCAAAGGTGCTAAACGTTGTAACATTTTCCTTTATTGCAGTGTTCCCCTCATTATTTCACAATTCAATGATTCACAAATGCAGTTAGTTCAAGGTTAGGCCATGTTGACAGTAAATCGTCATGTGTATAAGGCCCCTTCATGAATTCAAAGTCAAATAGTGAAATAACAAGGGAACACTTAATATTTTTCAGATAATTCTTGTTGTTTTACAGATATTTTTCTTAGATGAAGGCTATTTCACCTGCCACAGTGCTATAAATTCACTTAAACATTAGTAAACACTCTACTTGAGCCTTGTGGTCATGTGAAGCATACTTGCACCAAGCTTGTAGCATTGTGACAAGACAACTGGGCTATAAAGGTCAACAGCAGTGTGCTTGCGGTGTTTCCAATTTTAAGCAGACTGACTTGAAGACTGGGAAATCCCATAGAACTAAACAGCATACTAATCTGAAGATCCAGTTAATACAGCTAGTCTGTAGTGCAACTATAATTAACCCACATTATTCCCCTCTCTATAGCATTTGTTTATACGATTTCCATGGTTTCAGCGGCTCCTGTGTGTATAATGTTAGTGGAATCCACCAATCTACACAGTGTATATACTGTAGAAATGGTGTACTTTTGCATGACAATCTTCACAACCCTGCATGTCTGTACTCTGCTTGATAAAGGCTATTTTGGTATTCATGCTTTCAATATATTTAGTACATGTGTTATTTTGAGCTGTCTGAACTATCATTAATAGTCTGCATACATTTGCATTGGGTATATCAAGAACATTGTTAAGCATGATGCACACGGCTGTATGGTAAAGCAGAGAATGAACAATAATAAAAAACACTAAATGCACACTTCAGTATCCCGAATATGAGTATTCCAAATAAGTATTCTGAATATGCTGTTTACATGCAAGTGGAATTTTATATTCCATTATGGTTATAGGTTTACATGCAGACAGAAATAGAGAAAACGGCACATTGGCCACGTGCAATGACTGGTTTAACAGGAACAATTTGATGTTGTTTCCTAAATGTAGTAATTATAAGAAGTCAACACTACAGACCATCTCAGCATCATTGCACCTGTATCCCTTCAGGTATCTAGCCCCTTTCACACTGGTATGCTCTAGCCGGGTTCGCTACACAATTTCATCTGTTAAGGCTTTCAAGATGGCGTGCTTGTTACGGACGCTTCTACCCAAATGTTGATTAGAGCAAACGTTTCTTCATCCCTACTGCAATCTGGCTCATGGTGTGTCTCAATCAACAGAAATACGACGAAACAGAAATGCTCCTTGCAGAAGTGAAAGCTTCACGTAGTTTGTTGCTTCGTCCGCTTACAAACGCCCATCATGCATTTTGTCTCGATCGACACAGGTCAAAGCGTGTCAAGCCACATCCTGAGGTGGGTCGCTTACAACCCAGGTATGTGGTTTCACTCTGTGGAATTGTGACCCGTGTACCCAGAACCCAGGTCTGGACCCAGGTAGGAGCGCCAGTGTGAAAGGGGCTTAATGTTCATCTCTACCAATATGTTACAAGTTGTTTGAATCTGCTTTGCATGCACGTTCCTCCAGTCACACATCATCTTTATGCCCTTTATACAGGAGCAAACATCCATAACTCTTTTTCTTTTCTAATGTTAGATTAAAAATTGTTAAAACAATTCTGTCAGTTATTGAAAATACATCATTTGTTTTCTTTTCAAACTTTCTTGTGGTAGTGAATGCAGATGCTTGTGTTGAAATGAAACCATTTTTTCTGTCCTTGAAATACAAGAAACATTTAACGATAAAATATATACACTTTTTATAGAGATTTTATATAATATAGATCAACATTTACAAAAAAGGTAACATATTGTACATCTTCTGTTTTCAGTAGTATCAATGTAAAAAAAAAAAAAATAGATCCATTCTTACCAACAAAGAAAAAAAAAACATTCAATACATTCCAAGCAGACCTTTTTTTCTATTCATATAAAACGCTTTACATACAGAACTTCATCGGCTGATTTTGTAGTTCTGATCTAAATCTGAAATGAACCTAACCACCTTGTAGGACAGTAGCGTGCACAGGGTCAACCTATGTGAAGGCACAGCATTGGTTTTATTCTTGCACATCTTTGAAATTGTTATCCAGAAAAAACAACATTGTACTGATCACAGGACAGACAACTGATCAAAGGACAGAGTGGCTCTTTAGGCAAGGAGCATTAGATTGGTCCCTACCTTGAAACAACTGGAGTTATAAAATGAATAAATAAGGTCATGTGTGAGTCATAGAAGTTCAACGGGTTCCCTGCATTTTAGAAATGTTTCACTGAAACTGTCAGAGAATCTGACGAGACGTGTCACTCGATCTGCAGCTCTCACACCTGCGAGACAGGAAATCTTACCTAAGGGGTCTTATTGACAAAGAATTTACCACAGAATTAATTGTTCCTAAAAAGAAAACTATGTTTAAAAGCTAAATAAAACTTATGCTACATAGCAGGGCATTAAGTTTCTATCAGGCACATTTAGCACAGTGGCACATTCTTTGTGAGCTTGGCCCCCAGGTTTTTACCAAGTGATACTGATTGGGGGGGGGGAGAGAGGAGTTATATATTACATTTGTACTTAATTTTTTAAAGAATAGATAAAGAATGCAAATATCTTAGTGTAGTGGCGATTTAGATTCCCATTAAAAAGGTATGTTTTGACACCTACAAAATATTTTTTAAAATTCAAAATAATAAATAATAATAATAATAATAATAATAATAATAATAAAGTGAAGCACACACTCATCATTGAAAAGCGCAGACACTGGCACCAGCAGTGTCCGAATATTTATATATATATATATTTTTTTATAATTTACATACAGCTATGGCCCAAAGCGTCCCCCTATATTATTATCAAATTTTGCTTCATAAAGTCGAATGAAACCTGCTGAATAATGTTAAGTTAGCATACTAAATTACATTCCGCTTTGCAGTGTTCCATATATTTAACAAAAAACAAACATTAAATACTGTACTATTATTCTGGCTTCCGGTAGACTTTTGCAATATCATTGTGTAGTTTCTTTGATTACATGATGTTAAATGATGTTCAGATAGTGTTTGGTGTTTTTGGTGATGTAAAACTGTTGGCCACAGCTGTATAGCAGACATCTTTGGATGATCAGTGAGATAACCTGAATGGTGCTTTCTTGGTGTTGTATTAGCTTTGTTTATACTAGGCTGCACAAATTCAGGCTACGTTTCTTGCATAACAAGATCCACTTGCAGGAGAAGTTGGCAAAGCATGCAAAGGCTTCACATTCCCTGCAGGCTTTCGTCAGCTTTGTTTTGACAAAAACATTTACACCTTTCAAAGATGTATAACCAGAATTCCATACAAGCACCAACAATCACCCTATCTAAGACTTTGGGCTGTATTCTCACTGCAAATTGTCTGCGTTATTTTTGTCAAAAAAAGGACACCATTTAAAATTGTGAAATGAATAAGGAACAACTTCAGCCTACTTACAGGCCCTGAAAATAAATGTCCGAGTTGTTTACTTCTCATAGAATAACTTTATTGGGTGAGTTACTATCTGAAAAAAATTATATATATATATATATATATATATATATATGAATTTGGGAGTATACAAATTTTAGAAAAACTTGACCTTTGTTTTATAAGACTCTAGTTGCATAAATAAGGGCATAATGAAAACGAAGGAAAATCTTGGTGTTTGCTATACTTCATCCTTTTATGCCCATTTACAGAAAGCTACCACATTTTGGCATCGAACCACAGAAGTCTTTTTCCTTCCAGCTTACATCTTGACAACTGCGTTGCTGTGACTCCCGCTGGCAGTGTTCTGAAGAGTGAGGTGGTGTATTCTGTAAAAGGCTACTCCTCGTCCTCTCCTGCTGTAGCAGCTTCTAGAGCTGCAAGGGCCTCGGCCACTTCAAGGTCATCAAAAATCTCAAAGTTGTCTATGGAACTACTGCTCTCTTCAGATTTAGTATCCGGATCCCCTCTTTCTAATGGAGAGATTCTGTCGTTTAGTTCATCCACGTCAGCTTGCTGGGAAACACATTCTTTTATATCTGCAAGGGAGATACTTGCACTACTAAGGTTAACCGCTTCAGCATTGTTTAAAATAGTTATACTGGCATCTACTCCATCGACTGAAGCACTGTCTGTAACATCTACATGTACATAGTCATTTTCAAGGCTCTCGCATGTCTGTATTGTAGGGGTGTTTACTTCAGGTTGGCAGTCATTCAATAAAGATGGTTGTTTTCCATTTGAAACGGCTATTTCTTCTGTTTTTGGTGTAGCTTCAGTTTGGACTTCACATGCTTTTAACACACTACTGTTTTGGGAGGGGGCAGCTATGTAATTATCCACTAAAGAATTGTTCAGTGGGCTGGATGAGGTGTCACTAACCCCTTCATTATTTGGTGTTGCACATTTCTTTTGAGTTTGCTCATTCTCCAAAATATAGAGTCCATTACTTTCTACTTTTAACTCTTCTTTGTTCTCCCCAAGTCCATATTTCTTCTCTGCAGATGGGAAGCATGTCCTGTTGATCTGGTTTTTGTCATTTTCAATATTTTCTACTCTTTGTTTCGGTGCTAAAGTCTTCTGATTGTTCAAGTCCAGCTTGTTGAAGTTTTGCCCTATCATGTAATTGTCTGTCCCCACCGGTTTCTCCTGGTGTGAGCAAACAGACCTGGATGCATCACTTGTCCATCCATGCACTTCCACTGGAACTGGATCAAATATGTAGCTTTAAAAAAAAAAAAAGAATTTAGGAGTGTCAAATTACAGCCACCATTACAAAACATACAAGTATAAGATTAAGATTAGATTTTAAATTATGGCGAGGCCATCATCGGGGCAGCGGAATAATTGCACACACAATGTGTGCCGAAGGAGTTGGTCAGAACCTGAAGATTTTCTTCTAGCTATAATTATTTTGTAGCCGACAGGAACGTTATCAAGTCTATAGAACAACCCCCAGGCTGCATTATGTTGCTTGACTGTACACCACACTTAAACAAAGCGTGTTTTTTTATGGAACAACAACAACCACCACACTTTACCTTCCTCCATTTTGCCATGTAGATGCAAGGCAGTCACAGGAAATCATTTAAAATGTGTTTAAAATTGGGGTGTATTAAAATAACATAAAGCACACTGTATTTTGCTTGGTGATATAACTGGCGTGCTGTTTAACTGCAGAATACAGTGTCGAAAGTTGTGACACTATTTTTGTTTTAACTTGTTTTTTTTTATTTTGGTCAATTTTATTTTTAGAATTAAAATGCCACCTCAAAGTCATCAGAGGATGAAGTGTGATTACTGCAAAAAAAATAAAAATATGCACAAATGCTAAGGGAAGCCCCAAACATGTTTACAGTGCATTAAGGGACTCTGAGCTAGATTCATAAAACTATTATCAGGATGGAGGGTGTATATATTTAACTAAATGTGTTACATACTGTAATTATAAATACAATATTGTAAATGTAGAATTCCCTTGATGGTAATCAGCTGGTTTACATTTATATATTTGCTGCATGACAATGAATATTTGACTGCTGTTTGTATCCCTTCCCTCTATTCAAACTTATAAATGTTACTATCATTTTGTTTAACATCATATTTAGATTTCCCCAATATTGTTTTTATTTATTATTATTATTATTATTATTATTATTATTATTATTATTATTATTATTATTATTATTATTATTATTTATTTCTTAGCAGATGCCCTTATCCAGGGCGACTTAGTCGTAAACAAAAAAATACATTTCAAGAATCACAGTACAAGTATTAATACAATTAAGAGCAAGACAAACAGTCACACCATTTTAAAAGACTTGTTTGTATAGTTTAAAATCTATTAATTAAACTGCATTAGTTATTTTTTGCACACCTGATCGATTTTCTCATCACATTTTCAATGTATTAAGGGACTTTGGGACAGTTAAATAAAACTTATTTGAATGGTGAACCGACGTGTAAATTTCTGAGATACTGTGGTAAGAAAGGCACAATAGAAATAAATACACTAACAAAAATTAAGTCTGTGCCTCAAAGATTTTGATATTCTGCTACCCTGGGCATCATTATACCACATTACAATATGAAAAACCATGTTAACTGTGATTATGATAAATCTACCAACCTCACTCATACAAGATTCAGACACTTTTCTTACCTTTTTATCATCCGACAGCATCTGCACCCCATCTGGACAGCTATATAGTTAAGATCTACAAAGGCAGGAATTGTTTATTTATTATTTTTGCGTGCTGCAATGTTATTTCAAGGAATGTCCTGGCCTGACATTTCAATACCTAGACCTTTGCTTCTTTTTTTTTTTTACAATAAATGTCAGACTTGTGTTGGAAAAAGCACATATTAAATGAAAGGCCTTTACTCAATAAGGTATTGTAATCACTGAAATATGAAACGAGGAGTATGTAGTACTTCAGAGTAAACTTTCCCATATCAAGTTGTGTTGAAAACACCCCTGCAGAAGTTAACATATTAACATGCAATATGTAAACATGTTTAGAGTAAAAGCAAAATATGAAAGAGCTGTAAAATTACAGAAAGTGAATGAAATAAGATCTCTTTACCATTACAGCACAGACCCCATTAGTACTAATATTGGACTAACTTGCCCAAGTTCAGGATTTATGATAATCAGCCAAGTGGAAAATAGCTCCTGCAGTAGTGTGCTGCAGCAAGCTTACAGGAATCGCTTTCTCACTGTCATTAAGAATACTGCACGCTATTAAGCTTGGAACCGTTATGTCAGTCACCCATTTCTGTATGCTGAGTGAAAGCCCTGAGGCCCTAAAATATAAGTGGAGTCAAAAGTATATCCTGGAAGAAAAGATGCTTCTTTCCCTGTTCTGCATACCAGTCTGCCAGAGGTATACGTACTGCGTGAAACAAATGCGAAAGAATATCTAGATGGATTTATCTTTTAAATCGTTGACAATTTGACTGTACTACCATCTGCAGCCAATGCACGTCTTGACCTTTGACTCGCAAGTATTTCTGGCGAAAATTGGTAGTATTTCCTGCCCAACTCAGCAAACTCAGAAAATCATGGAAATACCTCCCGTTTCACCAACTCGGTTACATTTACAATCACATAGGGTGCAGAACTAATTTATTGTAAAGTTTTGTTTTGTTTATGGACTTTGCGATACCTGCAGGTGGGTGTCTTCAGTAATAGTTGTATCTACAAGCTATCAACAATAACAATCAAACATTTTGTTACAGACTTTCTAACAAGTTGCAGGTCATACTTAGCCCAATGATCAAGCAGCACTTATAAAGGAAGTTAAATAGATATGTGGAAAAATTAGTTGTGAATATAAATTAAGATACAGCATGTGAAGACATAACTATGCCATGTGTCTTGCGCAGGACAGCAGGCAAGTTGGATCTTGAGATGTGACGCATGTTTCTGTCATGTGTTCAGTATTTTTTAATAATAATAATCTCTTCAGTTCAAACAATACACTTGGAATTTCCCAGAAATAAAACTCTGCCAAGCAAACAGTACCCTAATGGCAGTGTGCAGTAATGCAAGCTAAAAAAAACTGCTGAAAACAAACATCAGCTTCAGTTGTTTTCTCTTGTGCAACACAGATATATTAGATGCATCTTTTCCACTATGAAGTTCTTTTTAACATGTTCTGGACAGTAAACTGTTGCTGCTGATCATAACAGCACAACGAATGGCAGACCAATGACAATGTTGTTCATCCAATAAAGAAAGGTTCTTGGTCACCTTGACTACAGCTGCTAAAGCCTGTTCCACAATATCTTCAATCACGATTTTTTTTTTGTTATATGTAAACACACTTTTAGAGCATATTTTATTTATGGGTGTAACCTTTTCCACCTTCCTTTGTAATGGCTGCAGTCAATTTTTTTTATTTTTTTAAATTTGACTTCTTGTGCCTCAGTGGTATGAAACACCCAAACAGGACCAAGCACGGTTATTATTCATTCAAACAGGACCACTCAAATGATCAGCAACCGTATAGGGCACAATTCTGTTTCATTCATTAATTAATTACCCCCAACATACCAAAGCACGTGTGAAGATAGTGCTAAACAATAACCACTGCTGAAGCAATTGAGAAATTCAGATTGAGTGTAGCTACAATTTTTTGGATTGTAATGTTGAGTTAAAGCAGTGCACTGCACCAGACAAAGTTTGATTTTCAATGCCCTGCCTGTCACAAAGGGAAAGGCACCAGGCAACCAGGACTTTGAGAGATGGCTCACTTTCCAGTAGCTTTTTCTTCTTCTTAATTGCACAGAGCTCACCTGAAGATGACAGACCCACATCTACCCTTCCTCAGACATAAAATGATGTAAAGCAAATGTCAAACAAATAAACACTGATTATCAATAACATTCCCCTCTCATACAGCCACAGTCTAAATATTAAAATAAGAGGGGGAAATAATACATTTTAACCCTCCTTCTGGGGGGGGGGGGGGGTTGTATTGTAATGGCGAAACACACACTGAAATTGAAATGGCACACTTTCATGGTCTGAATCCTAAACACATATAAAGAGTAGACCTTTAATTCTACAGCTAAACCTTTCTGTTTATTCAACAGGACCCACTTGCAGAACATCATTTGCATCACATGCAACCCTTCATACCCTCGGGTGTTTAACACATCCTGCACCATTAGCCAGCTTACATCCTGTTAATTATTAAACGTTGTTGGGACTTGCATCGTTGACATCACTTCCACAGGACTGGATGTGAGACGCTTACTTTATAATATACAACCTACACTATCACCAACCTCAGTTCACTCACCTGAATTATTTCCCGTGTTGTCAACCTTATCCCACTGGGGATTCCTGGTTTTAGCTTATTGGTCTGGTTGCCCAATGTGGCAAATGGCCAGATTAGTTTTTACCTGGGACTAGAAATTTCATCTAATGATTCCAAAGTTATACATATAAGTACAACCCTGGTTTGAATTCACAGAAAGGTTTATAAATAGCATTTGTCTGATAAATGTGAGTCTTCAGCTTCAAGGGCTGATAGAGCTATGTTTTGCGCCAGTTAAACTGGTTCAGCCTTTGGTCTACTCTTATATGATTTTTTTAAATTTATTTATTTATTTTTTTAATTTGAGTTGCTGGGAATATTAATTAGTCAGGTTTTCTTTTTGCTTGAAATTTAGTGCTGGATGAGTTAATTTTGCTTAGTGTAACGAATTAGAAAATTGAGGGCTGTCCTTTCTACAAACTCAGAAAAAGATGTGGTGGAAAATTATGATACCACACATACATTTTAGTTTTCAGAAAATTGATCAAGCTATGATAGGTAAACCTAAAGAAGTGAATGAGCGCAGACAAGAAAATGTGCAACAAAAGACACAGTGAGAATTTGTTTTGTTAAAATATATTTCTGTACAGACAGGAATATTTACATAGGACTTGACAGTACCTGCATCGTTACTAGGAGACGAGATGTCATGGAGAACAAGTCAGTATGACAGCATTGTAATAAATGTTACAGGTGGGGGTAGTGCGTTTAAGACATTGGCCTTACAATTCATGATGCTACTTGATTAAGTACTGTATGGAACAATACCAACACACATTAACTAATGAACTCATTAGTTACTGTTGCTGTCTTATTAGAATAATTTAAAATAAGTTTTTATTGATATTGTTTTCATAACAGGGATTGCTGCATTACTGATAGAATCTTTGATAGGACAGGGATATATTTGCATTATTTTCATGTGTCAGTTCAACCAACAGGATCTGAGCAACTACTGTAGGTGGAAAATACTTTAAAATCTCACCAACTATTGGATCCTCAGATTCCATTTGCTATGCTTCTTTTGTTTTGTACTTTGAACACACATTATTTGCATTGTGCTACTGCAGAAAAGCTACCTGTTGCAAAGACAGGAAGCACGGAGCCACATGAAATGGACCAATGGTCCCCACCTCACTGCTCTACATCCTTTTGATATTGCATCTTGAAAGTACCTGGAAGTGGTTTAGGAAGAATCACAAAATATTTGAGGGGGTATAATGAGGTATTGACCCCCCTCCCCAATATTATTAAAGTCTGGATCCGCCCCTGAATTATTATTGTTCAGTTAGTGCCTTTAATAACACATTTTCAGAACTTCGACTTCCATACATTGTAGGTATCAATAGTAGGACAAATGTTTTAGTCACACATTTGTAAATATGTCACATTTTTGACTCTATGGGTATGTAATATCATGTTACTAATATATTTTTTTCTTGGGAAAAATTGTTTTCCAGCGATTCAAAATAATAGTGTTTAAATAAAACCAAATGTCACATCCATAACATTTTCTTGGTAAAGTTTTTTTTATAAACGTTGTATACTATATTATATTTTTTTCAAACTTTCTCAGCAAAGCTAACTTTTTAAATTGCATGTTATGGAATAAAAATGTAAGTGAACAAACAGCAAGTGACTAAATTAGCGTTATGGATGTGAACGTTACGGACGTGACTGATAGTAAGCTTGATGACATTGCAAAGAAATCACATGTCTTATCATGCACAAGCAACATATCAACTGAAATCACCAAAGGGCACCATAGCACATTGTCATGAGACCATAAAACAGATCAAAATGCCAAAAAATTGTGTTGCTCATTTTAATGGGGGTTAAAGTGTTTTCTGTCATCTTCTGACGTAACATTTTTCTGTTCATGTTAACGCTCCTCCTTAGTAAAATGTCCAGTACCGTGCAGTGCTGCTAGTTAAAATGACAAAGTTAGTGGCAAAGTGCTAAAAACATGTGTATACTGTAGCTAGGGTTGCCATCTGAATGACCAGCCAGTTTTTTTACTGAAACCTTACCATCTTGTCTCTGTGTCCCATATGCAAAGTTTATATATAATACAAATTAAATCAAGCGTAGTCAATATTTTATTTATGTTTTGTGATAAAAAAAAGCTATATATATATTTTTTGGACAAATGTCCATTTAAAGTTTTCTATTTTTTTTTAAACAAGATTGTAATTCATTTATTGATTATATTTCAGACACCGTCACATCCATAACGCTGAACTTCGGGCTGTACTATTAAAATATTAAAAACTTGATATATTAATTAATATGATTTTGGGGAGCAGCCAAGTCTTCCTTATAAAATTACATTAAATGTTTTTGGTGCAGGTCCCATAAATCACAGACTTTTGAGAACATGTAAAGTGACCCAGCAATGCTTGTCCATTTCTGTCACATCCAGAACTTGAGTTTCTTTGGGCAAAAAAAAAAAAAAAAAAGTTAGGATCCCGAAAGTGAATGCCATGTCATAAACGCCATCCTTCAGCTCAGCACCCCAGAAGACAAAAGTAACAGCAAGTAAATACGGGTGCTTTTAATATGTCATAAAGCTGTGGGGTTTGTTTTTTAAAATTGTAAAATCTATCCTTCTTTTTAAATATGGCACACTTTTTGAACACTCACCAATGGTATTTTATTCAAATAAATGATGGAACAGTAGCAAAAAAAAAAAAAAAAAAGTATTAGCATAATCATGTGCCAGCAATGTAAGCATCAAGCCGCTTACCCTGTGTGAGTGTACAAAAAGTGTGCCATTTCAAGGATGAAGTGCGCCATACTTAAGTACAAGGATACTTTTTTTTTTTTTTGTCCAGAAAAAAACCCCATAGCTTTGTGGCACATGAAAAGCTTAAGTGTGTATCCACTATCCCTTTTGAGTCATGGGCTTCTGAAGGGGCCATTTCTGATCTGTTCTCCATATTGGGGGCACAAAACTCAGTAATCAATTATCTTGAGATGCTGATAATGCATGTATAATCGTTGTTTTTATTAGATAACCTGGAGCGACTACAGTGAAGGAAAGAACTACAGTGAAGGAAAGAACTACAATGAAGTTAAGGACTACAGTGAAGGCAAGAACTACAGTGAAGGAAAGACTTACAGTGAAGGAAAGAACTACAATGAAGTTAAGGACTACAGTGAAGGCAAGGACTACAGTGAAGGAAAGACTTACAGTGAAGGAAAGAACTGCAATGAAGTTAAGGACTACAGTGAAGGCAAGGACTACAGTGAAGGCAAGAATTACAGTGAAGGAAAGAACTACAGTGAAGGAAAGAACTACAATGAAGTTAAGGACTACAGTGAAGGCAAGCACTACAGTGAAGGAAAGACTTACAGTGAAGGAAACAACTACAATGAAGTTAAGGACTACAGTGAAGGCAAGGACTACAGTGAAGGCAAGAATTACAGTGAAGGAAAGAACTACAGTGAAGGAAAGAACTACAATGAAGTTAAGGACTACAGTGAAGGCAAGCACTACAGTGAAGGGAAGACTTACAGTGAAGGAAACAACTACAATGAAGTTAAGGACTACAGTGAAGGCAAGGACTACAGTGAAGGCAAGAATTACAGTGAAGGAAAGAACTACAGTGAAGGAAAGAACTACAATGAAGTTAAGGACTACAGTGAAGGCAAGCACTACAGTGAAGGCAAGAATTACAGTGAAGGAAAGAACTACAGTGAAGGAAAGAACTACAGTGAAGGAAAGAACTACAGTGAAGGAAAGAACTACAGTGAAGGCAAGGACTACAGTGAAGGCAAGGACTACAATGAAGGCAAGGACTACAGTGGCTCAGCAGTTCTCACTTTGGCTTTTATTTTTGTTAAAAAAAAATACTGTTATTATTTTAATTAGACTTTTTCTAATTAAATATGCTTTCGATCTGTGGTAAAAGTGACTGACATATAAAAATCCAAAATACATTAAAACTCCAAATAACTAGCCAGTATGTTACCAACACTACTACAACTGAACAAAATGACAGCTTAGTATATTGCTTTATATGCATTACTGTTATACATCTGACCAGGTTGACATTCCTTTCCCTTTTACTGAGATAAACAATGCAGGTAGCTAACATTGACAAAACATACAATACAAATACAGCACTACTGGAAAGGGCATGTATTTAGCCAGAAGAAAAAAACAAAAACAAAAAAAAACACAACAAAACAAAAACACTCGACCTGGGAGGCATTTATTTTACAACCTACCAGGACGTTTAGATTTACAACTTAACACTGTAACGCCAGCTTGTTCAAATCATGTTTATACTTTATCGTGTTTGCTGCATGTTTCTCAAACTAAGAGGACATTTAGTTTGAGGAACTGTAAAGTTAAACTTTAAGGCCGTAAAACCCCTACTATGTTATTCTTAAAATCATTTTAGTAATCTACATATAACGTACTTTAAAACCTGTTAATGGGTATTATTAACTGGAAAGTATCGTTGAATCAGTGTTCAATAACAAAGTTCCACCTAACGCTGATCAAATGATCTGCACTCTCTAAGCTATGCATTCTTTACATTTGTCAGAGTTCGCAAGTCGTAACATAAACTAAACGGGATGAGTAAACGACACTACAACCATCATCACTAAAGCACACATCTGACATTTTATAGATACTGTACAAAATTCAAAAAAGCATTACAAATACCCAGAAAACCCCTACTCACCACTGAAAAGTTTAGCTTGTCTGTAGCACTGTGTGACCTTGATCATCAACTGTTGTTGTATAAGGAAACGGGATTATGTTTACCTGCTCTTAGAAGTCCAAGCGAAGAATTACAGTTGTTACGATGTATTATGAGAATGTAACTTTCTGTCAAAATAAAACAAGTCAAATAAAAACACGGTAGTTTTATAACTAGGCGAGTGCAGTCTTATCTGCTTAGGTGTCCCTTCCTTGTAGCAGTGGCGCGCCCTTGTGATTACAATCTCCCATGTCTTTCGAGACTGACATCTGTATTTGAATACAGGTATCGACGGCCTCTTCAGCTCAACATTTGCATTTTCCTAACCATGTGTAGTGTGACTGTGTGACCGTGTAGGTCAAAATAAATTCATTTACATTTTGCACTCTCACGCGTCCTTTTAATATTTGTTTGCCGTCTCTTTCACAACGTGTTAATATTAATGAACTCAGGAGGGTTTTGTATCGAATAGGCCAATGTTAATTACACTTAGCTTTATTCTTTGTATTTATACATACATAAATAAATAAATAAATCAATAAACAGCAGATATAGAATTGAGTATGTTTATTTTCATAATTTGGGTAAAGTCTTTTTTTAAAATCAATTTGTTTAAAAGTAATGTTCAGTACTTTGCTTGTCATATTGTCAATTTGGGAATTTTTCAAAGCTACCTTTGTCTTATAAAATGATTTTTTCAAGTGCACACAAATTGATGGGCTTTTTCCCCCCTTCAAAGAATAAGTAATTTAAAAACTGTGACATGCTTTTATAATTATGTGTGGGTTGCTGGTATATGTCAGATGGAAGGATACTGTATATATCTAGTGGCAGTAGGTCATATATGGCATGCAAATTAAAAAATACCACTTCTAAATTTGCTCTACCTCTTTCTAAAATGGTTCTGGTGTGGTGTTATTTTGTGGTACGTGTTAAAAAGTGGTACACTGTGTACTGCACTTACCTGGGCATGCGCAAATGCCTTTAGCTCAGAAAACAAGGAAACGCCCGTCGGAACTGGGTACAGTGTACTGAGCTTGGCCCTTAAAGTTATTTCTTTTAAATTTTTTTTTTTGGTTTTGTGGGTTCCTTCAATTTGAGGTACATGGCTAGTGATCCAGCAATGGGGTTACTAAATAAAGTACCCCAGGGTCAAAATTTTGGATCCAAACACAGCCCTTGACCTTCACCTGGATGAAAGAGGAGGCCATGCAAAGTGTGGTTGCACTAGCTCCTGCGGGGTCCGAATGCATAAAGAAACAGACAGACAGACAAACTTTCTTCTTTATATATTAAGATGTGATATCCAGTCATATTACAGAAGCGTACTGTTTCCTCACTGCTGCTGCAATATGATTTGATGTGTATGATTGAGTACAATGTGGGAGCCAATGGAACGTGAAGGACTGGAGTTAGCTACACCCTTCATTTTCATACAGCATTACTTAATCACGGGAAGTGTAGGGTTGAAGGTTCTGAGATACATATTAAATAAAGTCATGCCCAGCAGATTAAAATGGCATCTATAAAAGCAACAACAAAAAAAGAGAGTGTTCGTTTAACAGTGACCTGTAGGGGGGCGGGGTAAGTCTATTTCTTATATGATAACTTACTTATATGATAACTAGTTTTTGAGTGTAAGTGTGCTTTTATGAGTATGACCCCTCCCCTTCCCCCCATCCCCCTCCCCTGCCTTACTTTCTGGCCCTACACCGGTACTGATATACCCAGCGTAGAATTGAAGGGTTTCAGGATGGGGTTACAAATTCTCAATTGTAGTTCAATTGGTTTTCAAATAGTTCACCCTATCCAACCCCAAATTATTGGATAAAATTTGCACTATTTGTACTAGTTTGTATTTGAACTAGAGCTTGTATGTGCAGTTCAATAACTGAAAGGTTATTGAACTGCACATGCCATATACCATAACGCATCTGATATACATGTTTCTTGTTAGGCCTAGTAAATAGCACTCAGCTGTCTGATGAATGTAGAGTCACAGGGCATGTGATAGCATGAAGCAGTCCCACCTCCTCAGTCCCCCGGCTAAAGCTCAGGGTCACCACCATGTACTGTATATTATATTAATTAATACAATTCACATTGTCAGTTGGGTCATTGGCCAGCCCACAAACCACCCACTCACAAACCTAAATTGTGAAACAGCTGCAGCATTTGAGTTTGTGTGTGAAAGAAATAGACAGATCCATATTTCGGTTCACTGCATTGCAAGGTTACACCAGAGACTTGCTTCAGTAATTAACACATTTCAAAAAGAACATTAGACTTTAATAAAATCAGAAACACTAATTATTCTTTATTCTACAGTAGCTTTGGCACTTTTCTGGTCAGTGATGACCTATCCTGCAGTGGGTGTGCTTTGTGAGAGCAAGGGCTGTTACAGCATGTAACCCCCCAATCTACCTTCTGGTCCTTATAATAGATTGTTGCTAGTGGTCTTTTATTGTCTCTATCCTTCTGTTCAAATCCCCCCATGATGTCTGCTCGGGTACTGCAATCCCATGTTAGACAATCACTTGTTTGAATGTGATGGTGTCATCTTTCTTTGTTATGTGTTTGTGGTGTTCACCTCAATGTGGATATCTGAGTCATGAGATCAATGGTAAAAAAAACTCTACATTTCACGGGGCGGAGCTATGCCACCTGGTAGTGTTTATTGACAGAGTTAGTGAACATATACACAAGGAGAGAGGGGCTCCGCCTCTTCAAGGCCCAACATTTACTTGATCGATAGACACGATAAACAGGAGGGGGGCCACCGTCTTTGAGGTGACCCGACATACGAGAGGGGCACCGTCTCCGAGGTTACCCGACATACGAAGAGGCTCGCGAACCGGAAAGAAAACATAAAGTTAGTATCTGTTAAAACATATAATGCGTGGTGTTCCGTCTTCAAGCCCAACATAATAGAAGGGGGTTCCGCGCTGAGGAGACCCAACAAACAGGAGAGGGGCCACCGCCTTTGAGGAGACCCGACAAACACGAGGGATGCCACCGCTGGGGACCCTCACATAGAGGCATCAGACCTGAAAGAAGAATCCCAAAAGAAACATACATGCAGATGGAAGGGTTTGGCTGGGGTCCCTCTGACTCATGGAGAACCCTCCTCTATGAGGTAAGTGAAGCGGAGCTTAACAAAGGGTTGGAGAAAGTGGAATCACTAACCCCCAAAAGATGGACCCCGGCTCCCGCTGACGCAACGTGAAGAAGAAAAAGAGAGAACCGCCAATGCATAAGAAAAAAGAAAAGAGAAAACATTTAGACGAAAGAAAACAAACACTTAACGTGACAAAGGGGTTAGTAGACTATACCCTAATGACTATGTGAAGACCCTCTGCACAGTGGAAAGAAAAAAAAAATCCTTTCTTTTAATTTAATTTCTTAGGGGGAAATCTTTGGAGGCCCAGGCAGAAAGGTCGTCCCCACTCCGGACATACTAGCAATGGACTGATGTGTGGAGGATATTTCAGATGATGAAGAACGAATATAAGTTTCAACTGCTGATGAAGTCCAGCGCCCCATATTTTTAATTAAATGCTGGTTAATGTTGGCTTTTGCAGCTGAAGTAGCTGCCCCTATTCTAAATGAATGAGGAGTGTAGAATTGCGAAGGAAGACCTGCTCTGGACACCACGGTGGAAAGGTGTGTTGAAAACCAATGCCTTGATACAATGGACCGGCTTGAATTGATAAACAAAGGGTCGGAGGATGAAATGGCCTTCCGTTCTGCAATGTACTTCAACATGGAAGTGAAGGGACACAGAGGAGAGTTGATCTTAGAAAGCTGAATACATTGTCCTTGCCGCAGTTGATCTGTTTTTGAAATGCAAAGAAATAAGATGAAATGAGAATCTGGGATGAGCTTGAGGTCACTGCAGCGGATACCGAGGGTAGGAAAGCTGGCAATGGAAGGAACTGTATATTCAGAACATCTCAAAAACCCAAAAAATGCAGATAGACATATGACTTCCATAGTTAAATCATCAAATGGAGAAAAACAGCCATGGCGGAGAATTGAAATCAAGTTACTGAGAATGTCTATAGAAATAGGCAGGCGAGCAGAAGAAGGAGCCGGAGAGCACTTGGAAATTCCTCGTAAAAGGAGACGAACTTCTGGAATTGATAATAGAGTTGGGGAATTGATGGACATCAAGCTAAATTGATGCTGAATTCCTGACAAATATAGTCTGATTGTAGCTGGTGCCAGATGTAGAGAGTCCTTTGCATGCACTATGAACGCCATGATCCAGTCCTGGTTGAATAGAGTAGGATTAATCCTGCTTTGTAAACAGAAAGTTACATAACATGCCCAACCTGTAGAGTACGAGGATCTGGTAGATGGGGCAAGTGCTGATGCCATGTAATCTTGAGCTGAAATAAGAAGTTTATTAATAGTTGGATTTAGTTGAAAATCAGCTGATTGAACTGTGGCGTTGCTGCTGGATATTGCAGAGCTGTAGGCAGCAAACTGTGGAATTTGGAAATCTTCGAGAATGTTACGCCTGATTCTGTGGAGATATAGTGTGACGCCTAGCTGCAGTTGGAGAGGAGGATCCGTATGTAGATGCAGTAGCGAGGTTGAATTTTGGAGGATCTGCTTCGCTGGCTGAAATTGGGGCTGGACCAGAAGAAGCTGTAGGCGGCTTGCAGTGTTTGATGCTGGAATTAATGACAGCTGAAGATTGTTTTCCTGTTCCATAATAGACACCCTTTTATCTAGATCCGACAGTTGAGAACTGACCGAAGATAGAGTATCGGAAAAGGGCTGCACAAATGATTTTATCTCTTTAAATATTTGCGAATGTTGGATTTCAATGGCTGGCTGCTGGTTAGCGGTGCTAGTTGTGGGGTGGTTAGATCCGGAATAGACTGCCTGCTGTCTGTTTTAGGATGCTGAATGGCTGGGCTGCTGATTATGTTTTTAGGAGGAAAAACTGATTCTGCTGATACTGAATTGCAATAGAGAATGAAAAGAGACTCTCTATCACTCCCTGCCGGAATCGCATTACCGCTTTTAAGGAGGGTTTTATCAATTTATTCATGGGCCAGTCCTTCCAAAACAATCGATCCGAGGGCGCCCTGAGGTCAAGTCGCTGGATCGGCGCGAGATTCGATGTTTGGGTGGCAGGAACGGTGGGCAATATTTGAACTGGAACCTGATCGGGAGCCTGATCAGATGTAACTGAAATGCCAGAAGGGGAGAAAAAACGGAGACTGGATGGGCCCTGGATTGAAGCTGGAGGAGAATGATTTGGTAATAACAGAAAATCCTGGGAATCCTCTGAATCTGATGACAACTGCTGTAAGTACTCCATTATTGAGGTATACAAAAGTTGATGGGTCTTGAAATCGCTTAGGTTTATGCCAAAACGAAAAAACACAAGACAGCTAGGTAAAGGTGACTAATGTTTAAATAAGGTAGATTTAATTGATGACAGCAGATGATAGGTTGTTGGTGCCTAGCTCCACCCCCTGAACCCCACCTATAGGTTAACATTTCAGAACATGGAAGAAGGCTGTTACTGCTTAGAGGTTCATACACAGTGGTTAAATAATTTATTAAGGCAATTGGGCATTTCAGAAGATTATGTCATTATGCAGGCCTCCACATCTACAGTAACTTGCTTGTTTTATTCTATCTGCTTCCTGTCTGGTGCTCCCACTGTTTCTGTTCAATGGAATTGTGCAGTATGTTGTGGTAATTTGTGATGCTACACCACATTTCCACTTGTTGCATTTTAAGTGTGTATCTATTCACAGTTGGAGTTCTACCTGAGTTCAACTGCAGTCTGTCATTGTCACTGTATGGATTTATCTTTACAGGGTTGTCAAACAAGATTGGGTACAACAATGAAGACATTTTATACAAGAACAGAATAACAAACAAGGTCTCTCGCTATACATTTGTTGTCTGTTTTAGTACTACTCAAACCGAATGCTTCCTTCGTATTTAGATATTGTTCCACAATCAGCCTAGCTTCAAATACATGCAGACTTTAACAAATAGTTTTAAACTACAGAATATCCCAAGCACTTGTGAGGTGGCTTGCTCATTGAACATAAGAACATAAGAACATAAGAAAATAAGAAAGTTTACAAACGAGAGGAGGCCATTCAGCTCATCTTGCTCGTTTGGTTGTTAGATCCCAGAATCTCATCAAGCAGCTTCTTGAAGGATCCCAGGGTGTCAGCTTCAACAACATTACTGGGGAGTTGGTTCGAGACCCTCACAATTCTCTGTGTAAAAAAAGGGCCTCATATTTTCTGTTCTGAATGCCCCTTTATCTAATCTCCATTTGTGACCCCTGGTCCTTGTTTCTTTTTTCAGGTCAAAGAAGTCCCCGGGTCGACATTGTCTATACCTTTTAGGATTTTGAATGTTTGAATCAGATCGCCGCGTAGTCTTCTTTGTTCAAGACTGAATAGATTCAATTCTTTTAGCCTGTCTGCATACGACATGCCTTTTAAACCCGGGATAATTCTGGTTGCTCTTCTTTGCACTCTTTCTAGAGCAGCAATATCCTTTTTGTAACAAGGTGACCAGAACTGAACACAATATTCTAGGTGAGGTCTTACAAATGCATTGTAAAGTTTTAACATTACTTCCCTTGATTTAAATTCAACACTTTTCACAATATATCCGAGCATCTTGTTGGCCTTTTTTATAGCTTTCCCACATTGTCTAGATGAAGACATTTCTGAGTCAACATAAACTCCTAGGTCTTTTTCATAGTTCCCGTCTTCAATTTCACTATCTCCCATATGATATTTATAATGCACATTTTTATTGCCTGCATGCAATATTTTACACTTTTTTCTATTAAATTTCATTTGCCATGTGTCTGCCTAGTTCTTAATGCTGTCTAGATCATTTTGAATGACCTTTGATGCTGCAACAGTGTTTGCCACTCCTCCTATATTTGTGTTTCGTCTGCAAATTTAACGAGTTTGCTTACTATACCAGAATCTAAATCATTAATGTAGATTAGGAATAGCAGAGGACCTAATACTGATCCCTGTGGTACACAACTGGTTACCTCGCTCCATTTTGAGGTTTCTCCTCTAATCAGTACTTTCTGTTTTCTATATGTTAACCACTCCCTAATCCATGTGCATGCATTTCCTTGAATCCCTACTGCGTTCAGTTTGAGAATTAATCTTTTATGCGGGACTTTGTCAAAAGCTTTCTGGAAATCAAAATAAGCCATGTCGTATGCTTTGTAATTATCCATTTTCAAAGTTGCATCCTCAAAAAAGTCAAGCAGGTTAGTCAGACAACTTCCTTTTTGACTTGTGTTTGCAGTTCCAAGTACTCTTTCTGTGTACTTTGTTTTTGCTCTCTTTTAAACACTCTGTAAAGTGCCTTTTTTCGCTGAATATTTTTTTTAATTGATCTATTAAACCATTTTGGCCAATTTGTTTTAGATTTAGATTTGTCTACTTTTGGAATGTAATTGTTTTGCGCATCTAGTACCACATTTTTAAAAAACTTCCATCCTTTTTCTGTGGATGTTTTCTCTATTTTACTCCAATCTACTTCTGTTAATGTCTGTTTCATACCTTCATAGTTTGCTTTTCTAAAATTGTAAACCTTAGCTTTAGTCATTACTTTTGGGGTTTTAAAAAATACTTCAAATGAGACCATGTTGTGGTCTGAGTTTGCCAATGGCTCTCTGACCTCTGTTTTCGTTATTCTGTCTTCATTATTTGAAAAGACTAAATCAAGGCATGCCTCCCCTGTAGTCGGAGCCTTGACAAATTGCGTTAGGAAGCAGTCATTTGTCATTTCCACCATTTCAAATTCGTCTGTCGTGCTCCCCACCGGTCTTCATCATCTGAACTGAACCCTAACCCTAACCCTGAATCTTTCAATGCACACAGCAACTACTTCTACGCAGTTTTTTCTAATCACATGAGCCGCGATATTTTCCCTAAGGCATTATTTGTGCATGGTTATTATCTGTAACTAGATGATACCAGAAATGTGAAAATGTGATTTTCAGCTATAAGGTGGTGGGGCGTTGACCCGGTAGAATCCGGTATTTTAGATTTGAAGGGGCGCCAATCATCTATTTAAGGATTCCAAGATATTTAGCAAAGGTCAGAATTCCAAAAATACCAGTACCAAACATTCTAAACACATTATTAATGACATTTGCTATTTACTGTGTTCTTTTTTTATTTAATTCAAACATGATTTTATGATAAGTTAATATGGCAAGTTGCCTGTCTCTTGTGCTAAGAGAGAGTCTTCATTGATTTGCAGTCCTCATGTTCTCTCAAAAGCCCTGTCCACACTACATAACCGATCTCGTGAGCCATACTCAAAACCGTTTTAATTAATCCAGCTCAGAGTCCACACTAAAGTACCGTTTAATGTTTAGTCAGGCTTAATACATACAAACACTATTAAAAATAGTGTGGTTACAGTTCCTAGCAGGGCAATGGACAGTGGGACATAATCTGACATTATCCCAGCATGCACTGTATTTTATGTTTACAGCCCAGCAAATATGGAGCCTGTGCCCACGGAACACATAGCGCTTCTTAGCATGAACGTTATGGCTTTGTTTCTTAAAAACACAAAGTATATTTTATCATAATGTATGTGTTTTGTTTTGAACTCTGAAGTTCACCTTGACAGATTTCAGCACTCCTGATATCAATGTGCCTTGATTTCGGCATCTGATCATGTCGCTCCATGATCCACCATTTTACAACAAGCCTCAGAAATTGTATCAGAAAGCATTTTGGGATATTGGAGGATACACAAAAAATGTAGTTCGGTATTACAGCGTCCACACTTCTGACAAACCGCACTACCTCATGAAATTTAATTAGAACCGGACTCGAGACTGCCCCCTGAGGTGGTCTTGAGTATGATATTAAACGCTGCGTAGTGGAGATGCTAACTGTTTTTAGCACTTTTAAGCCAGTTTAAAAGGCAACTAATATGCATAAAGGCATAGTGTGGACAGGGCCAAAGACACTTTTATACCATCAGAGACAGGGTCAACTGTATCAGTTATAACTTAAACAACAAGACACCCTTCTTTAATAGGCACCCTAATACTTGTAAGAGGGAAGTGTATAGTAAATGAAGGTAATACAGTATATTCTGCAGATGAGGTACTCATTAGATGCAGGTTTGTTCCTGATGAAGATGATTTGGTTTGTTAACTTAAACGTATTTTCTATTGCTAAAGTCTTTATGACAAGTACAGATTCTTGACTTGGTATGTTACCATGTTTCTGTTGACAATCTATTTTTCACACTTTTACAAATCACAGCATTTGCCTGGACAAGCACTAGCAGAATTGTGCTGCTCCCTAAGAGCCCGCCTAGTGGGCATAATATATAAATTCACTGGGTTTCCTCATCTTAAATTTTTTTCTTGTGCATATAAAAATGACTATTCCCTGGAAGGTTTCACAGATCCCGAGAAGCACTAATAGTGGACTGCCTTGCCTAAAATAAAGTTAGACAGTCCAGGATTCATGCTAATCAGGGCCTGGGAAACTGGCCATCTTTACTAATACAGCAGAATCTGTCATTATTATTTGTTTGTTTATTTAGCAGACGCCTTTTATCCAAGGCGACTTACAGAGACTCTGTAAGATACAATACCCTCTATTAAATCAATGGATCTCTGGCACGTGTCATTTACACTGCTACCACCTGAACGGTACTGATGGAAACTGATCTATGGGTTACTTTGACATAGACTGAAAAAACACAGTAAGAACTGAACTGTTTTTAGAATGCGGTTTTGTAAACTGCCAAATTTTGTTTTACAGTGCTTTGTTTTGCAGTAAATTGTCACCAATGTCACCAATGTTCTTTGTATAGGTACACTGATGTACCTGATATTGTTAATTTATAATGTGCCAATGTTAATAAAGCAACTACAGTGTAGTATGTCGACTCCCACTCATACCATGAACCCCGGAACCCAGGTACGTGCTCGAGTGCCCCCCCACCCTCACCCATGCCCCCCCTTTCCGTGTTTTTAAATTACTACTCTCTGGTTCAATTTCACTCCCTGGGCTGGCCTGCATTTTAAAGTCTGAATTCAGGCTGGAGGAAATTATATCACTAAATGTCAATAAAAAATGTTGTAGGGGGTGGGAACATAACGGGTAAAATCGCTCTGCGCCACTTATTTCAAAATTGATTCTCACACAGGGGAACCCCTCTATGTCACCCATGGGTATTTATCTCAGCCCAAAACTGATTTTGATGCAGTACTACTACTTAAAGTTACCAACTTTCCGAAGCCTAAATCCAGGAGTCATAATTTTTTAACTTGCAATAAGTGCAATCGATTTGCGCTGTGTGCTGAAGTCAACTAATATTTAGTCTCGCTAGTTGTTGCTCTGCATTTTATTCTTTATAACTGAGCTCCCATGTAAAACACTAATGTAAATAAATAGATTAAATGTGCATTTTACTATTGTATAGTCATGCTGCCTCGCAGTAATTAAGCAACATTATCTGTATAGCAAAGGTTTAACACTTCATTTACAGGTTCATTTCTTTCACTTAAGGGTCGATTTTACAAACTTGTCCTGTCTTAAAGTGTCTCGGGGATTATGGGGCCAGCTGGCTTTAGATTTACCTCCGTCCGTCAGGGTGCTGCTTAATTACAGCTAAGCCTATGGCCAAACACAGACGTTCATGAAAAATGGGACAACTAGCCCAAAGTGGAACAAAAATAACATACTTTTTATACATTTCTGAAAGGTTAATGAACCATGGCAAAATATCTCATTTATAGGTTTAAAACCTAATTGTATATATAAAAAAAAGCAGATGGATAAATCACTGTATTTTTTTTATTTTTGTTTGCTTTCATGAACTAAAAGTGACAAGATGGCTTGAAGGATGGAGGAGGTTTGTGTACCTACAGCTGATAGTACCTTTAGGGAATATAAACAAACTGAAAAGCCAACAAGGTCTGCTATCTGAAGGTGAAGAGTGCGCCGAATACCTAGTCTAAGGAAGAATGTAGTAAATAGTTTCAATGTGAAACTGAAGCTGAGGGAGGGACTGCGGCTTTTCTATCTGCATCGGCTCATCTGCAGAATGACAGCAGTTACTGTCTTTGTATGATGATGATTGATTGGGAGGAATGTGGCTGCAAATCAATTTCAAATCAATCAATCATCCAACCTGCTGTTTAATAGAGAGGTGATCCTCAATAACGAAGGGCAGCAGGTAGGAACTTGGCACACATGAAACGGCTCAGTGGGTTTTGACAGACTTGCAGAAAAGAACTTGATTATGAGATTTCGCAAACCCAAAGTAGTGAAAGCTTACTGAGTGATTGACAAATCCTCAGTTTTATGCATGAGATCAGTAGTACTTTATAACACAGCAGTAACATGCAGAGGACATTAAAGGGCAGGGGCTATTGAGAAAAAAGGTCACTTTTCAAGCATCACAATATTTTTATGACTGAGAAACAGGGCATTTTTGGGTCATAAGTGTAACATGGTAAATAATGTTCCTGTTATCTTTCAAACATTTATTTGTCACTTGCATGTTTTATTTTTATAATTTTACATTTAGATTTGATTAGTGCACATTTTATATGACATTGATTTAAGACTTTGTAATTGATTTATCACTTTTTGGTAGCTTCTCCACCCCTTATTGGCTATTGAATAATTGATAATTTTACACACCATTGTGGTTTTGTTTGTGCAGGAGTGGGAACACATGTAGTGTTTGGAATGGAGAGTAACAGAGAGAAGTGAAACAAGCCTGTACATGGACTCTCCTGACGATAAGTATTTGGCTGGCATACAGCATGCTGGTTTAAATAATGAGCATGAGAGCATCAGGAGTTTTAGCTTGTCGGTAGATGATTGGACCCTATGGTATGGAAAGTAAAGAGATTTTTTTGTTATACAGATATTTTCCCTTGCTCTTTTTTACAATGGTTTGGTCTATCCTGTATTTTAAGCCTGGTTAATGAACAGTACCTTTCCTAAATGCACTAAGCACTTTTTAAAAGTGCAATATTGCAGTTTGCACTGTGGCGTTTTGATAAATCTTAATTATGATGGAAAGTCTGTAATTGACCACTTGTATATTTTAACAATGTGTTGTTGCTTCTTTTAACTGTGCTGTCCAATACAAATGTTCTCATTGCTTTTATATATATCTTTTGACTGTTTTTTTTTTCTTGGTGACATTGTTTACCGTATTTTTTAATTCTGTATCCGAATAAAAAGAACCTCATCATTTATCTAATATTCTGTGCTTTATCGCAGTGAACTGGCGTAGTAACTCTACATATTAAAAATATAACCCTGTGTTTTGTAGCCCCTCTGACCAAGCGGGTGTTGCATAAGGGCAGGAAGGCAGGGGCTTATTGAATTTACGTTATTGGACAACTTGCTATCTTTGCCATGTTTGCACGCTGTTTTTGTACCGCGTGTGAAAACTTTAACAATATACAGCTGAAATGAAAATGTTTTAATTTGCTTAGAGATAAATTCAAACTGGTTAAAGACTCGCTAGCACTGGTAAAATCATGTCAGTTTTATACGGTGCAGAACTAATTTTATATTAATGTTTTGTTTATGGACTTTGCGATACCTGCACGATGGGTGTCTTCAGTAATAGTCGTAGTATCTACACCAGTGCTGCTCAAACCCGGTCCTGGAGAGCCCCTATCCAGCACGTTTTATAGGTAACCTTTAATCATCAATTTCTTAACACCTGGAACAATTTCATTGTGATCAATTAAGCAGGTGATTTATTAAATGAAGTCATTTAGAGATCATTTGGTATAAAAAATGAACTACCCTTTTCAGCCCTCAATGGCCTGGATTACATGCTGGGAAAATGTCATGACTTATCTGTCTACTGTCATGACTTATTTAAGGTGGTACGGCTGAATTATAATTTTAGATAATTTTGGTTTGTTTAACTTAACAATTCCTGCTTTGAAACTTCATGTTGCGTTTGATTTTTGTATAATGTATTACATTTGTATTCAAACATAAACTAAACATGTTTGTTCAGCATGTAAACTGGCCCAATGACCAGAGTTCCCTTAATTGAACAAGTTATTTGCTTTAATTGATCAATAACTTCCATGTGTTGCCAGTCTTTAGAAATTAGCGATTTAGGGTGACCTACAAAACTTACTGGATAGGGGCTCTCCAGGACCGTACTGATCTACACGTATCGACAATAACGATCAACCATTTTGTTACAGACAGTCTGGCATAAACAATTTTGGTTGTTATTTAATTAAAGCCTTGTAAAAATGCTTAACATAAAAAAGAACAGTTCTACTACAGTAGCAGGTGCAGCTTACACTGCCTCTGGGTTTCAGATCAATTCCAGATTTTTGAAACTCTTTGATGGAAATGTCCGGTCTACTTTGAATGTTTTCAAGCAAATTGGCTTCATCACTGCCATTCTCATATCCACTTTGACGTCTGACACATTGTCCCTGAATATCAATGCTTTTCTGACTGTTAGGGAGGGCTTTTGTGGCGGTGTTTTAAATTTCCGACTGCTTTTTGTGTTCCCAACAAAAATGGCCAGGGAGGATGGGAACAGTCGCAAAACCCTAATTCCGACACAATGAAGAATTTTATGCAAATTACGTTGGTGCCTAATTAACATATTTCAAACAGGCTCCATCTAAAATGAAAAGGGTTTGACGTGGGGGCAGTGACTCTGACAACTATGGTGATGGAGCCCAATGTCCTGCTAGAGATTGCTGCGATTTTAGAGGATGAAAGGGATCATGTAGCTGCTATGCCAAAATGAAAAATAAATAAATAAACAAACAAATGTCTATATATTTATTTTGACATTTATGTGTTTATATATTTATTAATGTTTCATTTTGTCACAAAATATCCTCCATAAATGGGTATATGAAAATATAATTTAATACAGCATACCTTAAAAAAATGAGTCTACATTAAAATGAGCTCCCTAACTTTGCTTTATTTCTCTTTGTCCTGATGTGCTTTATTATTGTGTTCTTTTAAATGTACCTTTCTCCATATCTCCTGAAACACGTCCGTTGTGTTTTTCTCTGCCTTACTACCTTTCAATCCCACCTGTCCATTGATTGAAATCCTAAAAGTACGTAAAAACTGTGATTTGCGTCATGAACATATACCGTAGGTTTCTAATTTAAATACCGAATAGTTATTCCGCCACCTTCATGTAAATTGCACCCACTCCACCTGTCGGGAAATATCAGAAAAGTTTTTCATTTTTTGATGGAAACAATGTTCGGGATAAGAGTCGGATTAAAACAGACCGTGCCAGCGAGTTTCAGACTGTCAGAAGACACTTTTGACCCGTCTACTAGAGGGCGGGATCACTACTAGACTGTATGCAACCATCTGATTGGTGGAAGTATTATTGGCGATCCAATCAAAACTGCCAATAAAGCCAAAATAAATTCTCCACCAAAAATTTCCGTTATGGTAATTATACACCGGGATTGTGAATGCCAAAAAAAGGTGAGAGCCATTTTTACTGAATAAAAAGATTTGAAAACATTAATACACATATAAGGTTTTTCTTTGTTTATTTATATATATATATATATATATATATATATATATATACAGTACTGTGCAAAAGTTTTAGGCAGGTGTGAAAAAATGCTGTAAAGTAAGAATGCTTTCAAAAATAGACATGTTAATAGATTATATTTATCAATTAATTAAATGCAAAGTGAGGGAACAGAAGAAAAATCTAAATCAAATCCATATTTGGTGTGACAACCCTTTACCTTCAAAACAGCATCAATTCTTCTAGGTACACTTGCACAAAGCACGGGTTTGGCCTTATATAGTCAGGTGTATGATTAAACAATGCTAAGCATCTTCAATCATCAATATGAGTTGAACAAACATTAACTGAAACAGAAACAGCTGTGTAGGAGGAACAAAACTGGGTGAGGAACAGCTCAAACTCAGCTAAAAGGTGAGGTTGCTGAAAGACAGTTTACTGTCAAAAGTCATACACATGGCAAGACTGAGCACAGCAACAAGACACAAGGTAGTTATACTGCATCAGCAAAGGTCTCTCCCAGGCAGAAATTTAGGCAGACAGGGGTTTCCAGATGTGCTGTCCAAGCTCTTTTGAAGAAGCACAAAGAAACAGCAACGTTGAGGACCGTGACGCAGTGGTCGCCAAGGAAACTTACTGCAGCAGATGAAAGACACATCATGCTTACTTCCCTAATCGAAGATGTCCAGCAGTGCCATCAGCTCAGAACTGGCAGAAAATAGTGGGACCTGGTACACCCATCTACTGTCGGAGAAGTCTGGTCAGAAGTGCCTTCATGGAAGACTTGCAAGCCATACTCGGCGTAAACAAGGCTTAACTCAACTATGCGAAAACACAGGAACTGAGGTGCAGGAAAATGGCAGCAGGTGCTCTGGACTGATGAGTCAAAATTTGAAATATTTGGCTGTAGCAGAAGGCAGTTTGTTCAGAAGGGCTGGAGAGCTGCACAAATGAGTGTCTGCAGGCAACAGTGAGGCATGGTGGAGGTTCCTTGCAAGTTTGGGGCTGCATTTCTGCAAATGGAATTGGGGATTTGGTCAGAATTAATGGTCTCTCAATGCTGAGAAGTACAGGCAGATACTTATTCATCATGCATACATCAGGGAGCATCGATTCGAAATTTATTCTGCAGCATGACAACGCACTCCAAACATACAGTAACGCCATTAAGAACTATCTTCAGCGTAAAGAAGAACAAGGAGTCCTGGAAGTGATGGTATGGCCCCCACAGAGCCCTGATCTCAACATCATCGAGTCTGTCTGGGATTACATGAAGAGAGAGAAGCAACTGAGGCTGCCTAAATCCACAGAAGAACTGTGGTTAGTTCTCCAAGATGTTTGGGCCAACCTATCCAAATGTTCCTTCAAAAACTGTGCAAGGTAGAGAAGAATTGATGCTTGATGCTGTTTTGAAGGCAAAGGTGGTCACACCAAATATTGATTTGATTTAGATTTTTTCTTTCACTTTTGCATTTTGTTAATTGATAAATATAATCTATTAACATAGTCTATTTTTGAACATTATTATTACAGTTTTTTTGTCTAAAACTTTTGCACGGTACTATATATATATATATATATATATATATATATATATATATACAGTACTGTGCAAAAGTTTTAGGCAGGTGTGAAAAAATGCTGTAAAGTAAGAATGCTTTCAAAAATAGACATGTTAATAGATTATATTTATCAATTAACTAAATGCAAAAGTGAGTGAACAGAAGAAAAATCTAAATCAAATCCATATTTGGTGTAACCACCCTTTGCCTTCAAAACAGCATCAAGCATCAATTCTTCTAGGTACACTTGCACACAGTTTTTGAAGGAACTCGGCAGGTAGGTTGGTCCAAACATCTTGGAGAACTAACCACAGTTCTTCTGTGGATTTAGGCAGCCTCAGTTGCTTCTCTCTCTTCATGTAATCCCAGACAGACTCGATGATGTTGAGATCAGGGCTCTGTGGGGGCCATACCATCACTTCCAGGACTCCTTGTTCTTCTTTACGCTGAAGATAGTTCTTAATGACTTTCGCTGTATGTTTGGGGTCGTTGTCATGCTGCAGAATAAATTTGGGGCCAATCAGATGCCTTCCTGATGGTATTGCATGATGGATAAGTATCTGCCTGTACTTCTCAGCATTGAGGAGACCATTAATTCTGACCAAATCCCCAACTCCATTTGCAGAAATGCAGCCCCAAACTTGCAAGGAACCTCCACCATGCTTCACTGTTGCCTGCAGACACTCATTCGTGTACCGCTCTCAGCCCTTTGGCGAACAAACTGCCTTCTGCTACAGCCAAATATTTCAAATTTTGACTCATCAGTCCAGAGCACCTGCTGCCATTTTTCTGCACCCCAGTTCCTGTGTTTTCATGCATAGTTGAGTCGCTTGGCCTTGTTTCCACGTCGGAGGTATGGCTTTTTGGCCGCAAGTCTTCCATGAAGGCCACTTCTGACCAGACTTCTCCGGACAGTAGATGGGTGTACCAGGGTCCCACTGTTTTCTGCCAGTTCTGAGCTGATGGCACTGCTGGACATCTTCCGATTGTGAAGTGAAGTAAGCATGATGTGTCTTTCATCTGCTGCAGTAAGTTTCCTTGGCCGACCACTGCGTCTCACGGTCCTCAACGTTGCCCGTTTCTTTGTGCTTCTTCAAAAGAGCTTGGACAGCACATCTGGAAACCCCTGTCTGCCTTGAAATTTCTGCCTGGGAGAGACCTTGTTGATGCAGTATAACTACCTTGTGTCTTGTTGCTGTGCTCAGTCTTGCCATGGTGTATGACTTTTGACAGTAAACTGTCTTCAGCAACCTCACCTTGTTAGCTGAGTTTGGCTGTTCCTCACCCAGTTTTATTCCTCCTACACAGCTGTTTCTAGTTTCAGTTAATGATTGTGTTTCAGCCTACATATTGAATTGATGATCATTAGCACCTGTTTGGTATAATTGTTTAATCATACACCTGACTATATGCCTACAAAATCCCTGACTTTGTGCAAGTGTACCTAGAAGAATTGATGCTGTTTTGAAGGCAAAGGGTGGTCACACCAAATATGGATTTGATTTAGATTTTTCTTCTGTTCACTCACTTTGCATTTAGTTAATTGATAAATATAATCTATTAACATGTCTATTTTTGAAAGCATTCTTACTTTACAGCATTTTTTCACACCTGCCTAAAACTTTTGCACAGTACTGTATATATATATATATATATATATATATATATATATATATATATATATATATATATATATATATATATATATATATATATATATATATGTTGAGGGTGAAACCCGTGGTCTACAAGTCAAGGGCTTGGGCAAACTAGAGTTGCCCAGCATTGATTTTAAAGCATTGGACGAAACTAGACTTGCCTGGGCTAGTCCCGAAATTCAGTGTAAACTGTTGAAAAAATGGGTTTCATCCAGTCATCTTTTTCAAGTTCTGGGCCAATCTAGATTTGCCCGATTGGACACGGGTGAGTGCAGAAAGTGCAGAAGCCCTTGGCAAAACTAGACTCGCCAGACCACCGGGTTTGGCCTTAACATATTACTTATATATAGTCAAACCTGCTCATGCCACCACCTGGTCTAAGTGACCACTTTAAATTTCTTCCAATGATATTTGCTCTTTTATTTAACTGTGTTAAGCAACCACCTGTCTAACGCGACCAGCGACCACAATTCTCTTACCCAGCAACAGACTCAAACCTGAATTACGCACCCTTACACAGGGCTGGTACATATGGTTTTAAATGGTACATCCTAAATTCAAAGGAATGCGGTAACCATTTTAGCGATCTTTTATCCGCAATCATTAAAACAACAGCGCTCTCTTGTAAAGGAAGTGAGAAAACGTGGAGAAACAAAATGTCCTCCCTAGATGACAGAATTAAAGTTATTAAACTTGTAAAGACAGTAAGTACCAGAAAACTGCTGAAAAATTCAGCACTGGAAAGACGCAGATACAGCATTTTGAAATGGAAGGGCTTAAAGTTTTAGGCTTTTATTTTTGTTCACATGACCGTGTTTTGAGCCGATTCAGTATCTTAATTAAACTGTTAATTACTAAACAAAGTCGCTTATTTTTACCTTGATGTCCTGATTGACTTGCTGATTCTGTTTCACTGTCTTTATTATTCGAACACAAGAGCAAGCAGTGACATTAATCATTTCCCCCAGATGTTACTTTAACTTGCATTTCGTTCTCGCACTTGCCTGGAAACTAGATAGCTTCCAATGTGTCCGTTTCGTGTTGTGTTGTTCTTTCCCGCTAATTTAACAGAATGTTATCATAATTAGGATGTGGCGGCTTAAGACTTAAAGGTAAACCGTTAAAAAATAAACACTGAAAAATTCAAGCCATACTTACAAGAGTAGGGAGGCAGTGTGGTCCAGTGGTTAAAGAATAGAACTTGTAACCAGTAGGTCCCTGGTTCAAATCCCACCTCAGCCACTGATTCATTGTGTGACCCTGAGCAAGTCACTTAACCTCCTTGTGCTCCGTCTTTCGGGTGAGACGTAACTGTAAGTGACTCTGCAGTCGCCTTGGATAAAGGCGTCTGCTAAATAAACAAATAATAATATTAAGTATGAAAACAATGTGTTTGGTAATCGAAAAAGATCTTATGCTTATGCTGGTGTTGGTTTCAGGATGCAATGAATCAACACGTACTTGAAAGGCAGACACAGGCATTGAAATTTGCAAAGGATTTAAAACAATTTGTGTGACCTGAGACAGGCAAGCATTAATTACTTTCACAAAATAATTTGTTTTGTAAATGCATTATCTAAATGAATGTTATTAAATTACATACTTCCTTTTGTTTTACATCTTCTGGCTTTTACAGTGTATGTAAGACACATAATTACAGGAAAGTGTACATAATTACAGGAAAGCATGTCAGAGACAAATAGAAAATTCATGTATATATATATATACAGTATATATATATATATATATATATATATATATATATATATATATATATATATATATATATACAGTACTGTGCAAAAGTTTTAGGCAGGTGTGAAAAAATGCTGTAAAGTAAGAATGCTTTCAAAAATAGACATGTTAATAGATTATATTTATCAATTAACTAAATGCAAAGTGAGTGAACAGAAGAAAAATCTAAATCAAATCCATATTTGGTGTGACCACCCTTTGCCTTCAAAACAGCATCAAGCATCAATTCTTCTAGGTACACTTGCACACAGTTTTTGAAGGATCTCGCAGGTAGGTTGGCCCAAACATCTTGGAGAACTAACCACAGTTCTTCTGTGGATTTAGGCAGCCTCAGTTGCTTCTCTCTCTTCATGTAATCCCAGACAGACTCGATGATGTTGAGATCAGGGCTCTGTGGGGCCATACCATCACTTCCAGGACTCCTTGTTCTTCTTTACGCTGAAGATAGTTCTTAATGACTTTCGCTGTATGTTTGGGGTCGTTGTCATGCTGCAGAATAAATTTGGGGCCAATCAGATGCCTCCCTGATGGTATTGCATGATGGATAAGTATCTGCCTGTACTTCTCAGCATTGAGGAGACCATTAATTCTGACCAAATCCCCAACTCCATTTGCAGAAATGAAGCCCCAAACTTGCAAGGAACCTCCACCATGCTTCACTGTTGCCTGCAGACACTCATTTGTGTACGCTCTCCAGCCCTTCGCCGAACAAACTGCCTTCTGCTACAGTCAAATATTTCAAATTTTGACTCATCAGTCCAGCGCACCTGCTGCCATTTTTCTGCACCCCAGTTCCTGTGTTTTCGTGCATAGTTGAGTCGCTTGGCCTTGTTTCCACGCCGAGGTATGGCTTTTGGCCGCAAGTCTTCCATGAAGGCCACTTCTGACCAGACTTCTCCGGACAGTAGATGGGTGTACCAGGGTCCCACTGTTTTCTGCCAGTTCTGAGCTGATGGCACTGCTGGACATCTTCCGATGCGAAGGAAGTAAGCATGATGTTTCTTTCATCTGCTGCAGTAAGTTTCCTTGGCCGACCACTGCGCTCACGGTCCTCAACGCTGCCCGTTCTTTGTGCTTCTTCAAAAGAGCTTGGACAGCACATCTGGAAACCCTGTCTGCCTTGAAATTTCTGCCTGGGAGAGACCTTGCTGATGCAGTATAACTACCTTGTATCTTGTTGCTGTGCTCAGTCTTGCCATGGTGTATGACTTTTGACAGTAAACTGTCTTCAGCAACCTCACCTTGTTAGCTGAGTTTGGCTGTTCCTCACCCAGTTTTATTCCTCCTACACAGCTGTTTCTGTTTCAGTTAATGATTGTGTTTCAACCTACATATTGAATTGATGATCATTTGCACCTGTTTGGTATAATTGTTTAATCATACACCTGACTATATGCCTACAAAATCCTGACTTTGTGCAAGTGTACCTAGAAGAATTGATGCTGATGCTGTTTTGAAGGCTAGGGTGGTCACACCAAATATGGATTTGATTTAGATTTTTCTTCTGTTCACTCACTTTGCATTTAGTTAATTGATAAATATAATCTATTAACATGTCTATTTTTGAAAGCATTCTTACTTTATAGCATTTTTTCACACCTGCCTAAAACTTTTGCACAGTACTGTATATATATATATATATATATATATATATAAAATTCATGTATATATATATATATATACAGTATATATATATAGTATATATATATATATATATATATATATATATATATACACACACACACACATATATAACAGTTTGATTAACAGTATATGCCTCACTTACACGAGAAAACATTTGCAATGTTTGTCACTCACAATTGTAAGTCGCCCTGGATAAGGGCACTGCTAAGAAATAAATAATAATAATAATGCTTCTTATTTTCAGATGCATACATGGCGATTTTTTAATTTTGCTCTGGTGTTAAATGTAGGGTTGACTCGCTATTTTGTACTTTCTGTTTTGCTTTGGGAGCGGGAGTGTTGATGACATTCAGTACATTTACATGACATTAGTTTTCGGAAAACTGAATCAGAAAAATGATTTTCTTAAAACGTCACGTTTCTGTGTTTACATGATTAATGACAGAAAATCTAATTAGAATTCAACTGTATACATGGATTGAAGTTTTCGGAAAACGCAGGATATTTTCGCATGCAAAGTACTGTAGTAGCCTAAGTACGATTTGAAGACCGGACATTTCTGCGATAGAACGGAGACCAATCCAATATAGTGCTTTATCGAAGTGTCAGGTCTTAAATTCAAAGATTACTATCCTATACCTCTATTCAGATTCCCCACAATGTGCAATAAGCTCCAACAGCTCATCCTGTTGTTTAGTACCAGTTTCTTTTGCAGACAGTTCACAACTACAAAAAACTGCTCCTGCCGTTTTAGAAGGGTGGTGGTCTATTACACAGTTTTATTTGTATTTAGTTGAATGTAGTAATTTGTTTATTTGTTAAAACAGGTAACGTATGTTTGTGTGGGAGGGTGTGGTGAATTCACTAGACACAGGAGTCAGACAGTTTATTTGAAACACCACTGGGGTGCACTGTTTTATTTATTCCTGCAGAGGGCGCTCTTATGCCATGGCCCAAATACCAACAATGGTAATTAGGTAGTTCCCAGGGGTTACCAGCAATGGTAGGGATACACACAGTTTGGGTTGCACTCACAGATGCTAAAAATAATATTCCAAAACTAAAAGGCGAAAGCAAAAAGGAAAAGAAAACACAATAACAAAACTACAAACAAAAGGTGCTGCTTCTTGCAGCGTCCCACAGCCTCCGCTATCCGGTGCGGCTCAGGTCTCAGTTACGCTTTGCTGTTCCCATATCACTCACGGGCTTGCCCAGATTTCCCCAACTAAACTGTTAACGTCCCACTCGGGTACGTAATAATTATTAAATAATATGTAGCGGCTGTCTTCCTCAGCCGGGCTTGCTTTACCCTTTTCTTCTTCCAGACGTTGCCAATCTGTTTTTGTGTTGTGTACTCCATGGTTCCGAACCTAGCTCCCACTGTCGTTTCTGCTAGAAGGGCAAGAGCGAAGGAACAGCAAAGAGTCATTTTTATTGGTCAATCGACCCCCCCCAAGACCCGCCTCCCGACCACTCAGAGAGAGGGAGATGTGACACACCTTCACCCAACCTCTCTGTGTCATTGCCGTGATTGACAGGCGGATCCCACGGGACTCCCAACCTCCCCCTGCAGGATCATGCATGCGCCTGATAGCCAGCACAGGTCTCCCCTATCACAGTCTGTAAAACACATAACAAAAAACAAAAAAATATTACATCACCAAAAATATAACCTCCAGTACTTTCCTCATGGTCACTGATAGACCTGAAGAGCACACCCGACACGTGCCCAGGAATCTGAATTCAGTAACTCCTGTTGCATTCCCTGCCAGTTTGCAAACACCATGCCAGTTATTATATTACAGATCTTCAGAAACACATTCATACATATAAAAATGATTTTATATAAAAAAAACCTAAAAAAACAACATCATAATACAGATTTAGAAGTTCAAAGAATACATATAAAACACTGATGGCGTCTCCACCTACTTCTTATTAAATTATATCTGACTTTCATATGTATATGTCCATATAACAAACTTTGTCTATTTCACTATCACACTAGAATGGTATGACACTGTATAAAACAAATACAGTTACTACTATTTTCACATATTATATAAAATAAAGAACAATGTACAGCTAGAATATGAATACAGTTCTGAATACAGAGATTACATTGAATATTTTAAAGTTTAGAATATCACAAATGTAATAACTTACATGTATTAGATACTTTCTATATGTGTCTGTGTGAGAGAGAGTGACAACTACAAGGTGCAGTGTTCCTGGAAACACTGATCAAAGACATCATCTTTGCTGTTAACATGCAAGTCAAGTCAACACAAACCAGTCTGGCAGGTTTGCAAAGGGCTTGGCTGTCTCTATGCAAAGTTTGGTGTAGTTTGATGATGGACTGCCTTAGCTACAAAGCTAAAAGGGAGGCATAGCTACAAAGCTCAGAGGAATTGAACATAGCTGATGGCAGCTACAAAGGGTTAAGCTATAACGAGATCTCTCTTTCACCCCTCATGTTACACCCTGCTGTACCACGTTTTTAAGATATTCAGCGAAAAATAATAACTGCACACTATGGAATCTCTGCTCTATTAAGGTACCTTCTGAAGCCTCAGAAAACCATGTTATATTTTTCTAATTGGATATTTTGTAACAAATGGATGTTTATAGAGTATTAAATGTTTTAGGTAAATAGTTTATGAGGTTTGCTCGGATGGTTCGTTGCAATATGTTAGCCTAATAATAAAGCTATTTCCATGATAAATTGAGGGAGTGTCTCCTAACGATAACTTTCCTGAGGAATTATCATTGCCAATACTGAAGTGTCCGTGTTTGCCCATGTTCAAAGCTGCAAGCTGTAGGAACCATTCAATAATTCATAATTTAGTGTTTATCTGGGTTGATTAGTTCTCTTATTAATACTATTTAATTGACGTGTTACAAAGATTGAGGATTTACTATGAGCACACATACACACGCTAGACACAAGGAAGGTTTAATCAACAGTAGTATTTTATTAAGTACACAAATATTAAACAGAAATCAGAAAAGTCAGAAAGTAAATCTCTTAGTCTCTAAGCACAAAACACAAGTCCAAAGCTCTCACTGCACTCATGCTGGCTAGCAGGCAATTGAATTATGACACCGCCTGTCTCCTCCCACACAAGCAGCAGCTCAAGCAAGCTGTGACGTAGCTAGTAGCTTACTCACATACACACATGACCACATACGAGCACAGCCTCAACTGAGATGAGACAATCTTAGACTATATCACATTAAGCTTATTAATTATATATAGATTAAGGCTTTGGCAAGTTTACTTTTAAAGAAATTCTTCATGCAACAATATGAGGTAGATCACTTATAGTTACTTCACCAAGTTTCACTAAAAGTTATTTCACATACAAAGGGTGCAAACTAAATAATAAACAGTTCAATTCTATGTGAATGTGTTACAGTTAATTAATTTAGTTCCATGAAAGGCAAATGCAACTGGAATTGTACTCAATGGTTCCTTGAAGCTTAGACCTCAATCTGTTGAAGTGTCCAGTACAAAAGACTCTCCTCTCAGCAATGAAGTCTTCAATCCCACGTTGGACCAAACTTGGCAACAAAGCTTTCAATTCTCGATAGAATCAACAAACAGCTGCACAAAGTCTTCAGTCCTTGGTAGGATCCACAACAGTGCCCGTCCACTCTGTCCTCTTTGCTGAATCTTTTAGCTACGCAGGTAGCAGGGCACAGTTTCTTTTGGATACTGTGGTTATAGGTGTACAGCAGACATAAGAACATAAGAACATAAGAAAGTTTACAAACGAGAGGAGACCATTCAGCCCATCTTGCTCGTTTGGTTGTTAGTAGCTTATTGATCCCAGAATCTCATCAAGCAGCTTCTTGAAGGATCCCTGACCTAGACTGGTTTGTTCTAATAACAGTCTCTGTAAGTTTTACGGCAGTCCTCCAGCTGGGCTTCAGTCTCGTTGCTTGTGGTCGTTGACTCGCTTGCAGCTTGCTTCCTCGTCTTGGGTCAATTTTTAGGCAGAGTCCCGGAGTTGCAGATTTGCTTAGCAGAGTGACGGCAGCTTGTTTAGCATTCGATGTGGAGCACAAAATGTTTAGTTTTGCTTGGATACTTAGTCTTTCTCACTCTGCTAACTAGCCACTTTAATGAGATCATTTGTGTATCTTGCCTTTTTTTAAAATCGCAGTCCTTTTTTTAATGTCCTTTTCCACTGGGACATCAAACGATTGCTGTTGCACGTGTGAATTATCTGTACATAATTCAACTGTCCGCTCAGCCTAATCCAGTCCAGGTGCCGGACCTCTAATCACTAGGTCACATAGTTCAGTATGTCTGCCAGGAACCAAAGGGCCCTTTTCTTAAGACACAGCAGTTTGCCCTGTTTCTCAAGACACACAGTTTCATTAATGAATCCAATTACATTTTTAATACACGTTCATGTATTATTCCCAAAACATGTGCAGATAGGTGCCAGCTGTTCCTAGAGCGCATCTCTGTCACAAAGGATCAGGGACAAATTTAATTTAAAATTTCTGATGGGGGGTTACATAAAATCTATGTGTCAATTTAAAATTAATCAATTGGTGTGCCAAGTTCTTGGATCATGTAAAGAAGTTATCCCAGTTGAGGGTGACCCCACGCTTACTAAGTTCTCTGTCCGAAATAATAGCCACAGGGAGGGGTCTGGAATTATGGGAAGTGTAACAATTGTAAAGAGAAGAAACTAGACCCTTTGTGGCAGACGGTGAGACAAATAGTTGAACTATGGGGTGGCATCCCAGGAGGCAACTTAAGCGCCGAGGGATGAGCGTAGTCTTAGAAAGAAAGAAAACCCAGGGAGCGAGTATGTCTCCTGAATATCTTGGAATGTGCGTCAACCTTTACCATCAAAAATATCGTTCAAAATATAAACACCTCTTGTAGACCAAGGTGTGTATGAGAAAGGTTGAGAGCCCGTCAACAGAAAGGAATTATTCAAAATGGGCGAAAGCTTGTGAAATTTAAGAGAAATGGAAAAAAACCTATTCACTTTCTTCCATACAAGGGAAGATCTTGTAGTCTGATCGGCGTAGCTATCGCCTCTTCCATTGATCTCCATGCACAAGAGGTCTCAGGGTTCATCCAGATTCATCTCATTTGGAAGGCCCAGTAATAAAGTGTAAAATTTGGAAGGGCTAAACCTCCAAGTATTTTGGAGTGCTACAGTGTTGCTAGCCTAATTCTTGGGTGCTGACGGTGAACGTCACATGGACTGTTGCGCATTGCTAAATAACAGTCCTGTCCTCATTTGTTTATCCATGGAAGGAAAGCGATTAATAGAGTAATGGACAGATTGATTTCCTGCTAACGACAATAAAAGAGAGACACTGTTGGTGCCTGTGTGCACGCAGAATGGTTGTTTATTATGTTGGTACTATGTGTATTTATTTGTTGGTGAACACATAATTACTGTTTAGGAACATTGACAATTGTCATTGTATCCAAAGTTAACACTGGACCAGAGCATGTGAGCGGAGTGGAGCGCTCATAAACGGCACTCCTCGCTCTCTTCCTCTTTGAAACCGCTCGCTCCAAGGCTTTTATTTCCTCAGTCCGCTCCAGTGCTTCTTATTCTGCAGCCAGCTCTGCTCCCACTAATGTAAATCGCTTTCAAAATGTTGAGATGTGCGAACTGCGTTCCTTTGAAATCGGGTATCCGGTTCCTGCTTTCGTACCGACGAACCGGATACAAATATCAGGGATATATAATTGACACGTTCACACTTACAAAAAAAAAAAGGTCTGCAATATATTTATTACAGCAGAAACAGGGTTTTTTCATTTTTTTTCCATTTTTTTTTCATTTTATTAATTTACCTGGAGAATAATTCAATCTCACTTTTACATGAAGTGATGAAAACGCTTTGGGTAAAGTGAATTTTCTGCACCTCGATCATTCGCAAGACAACCCTAAGCCGAACACGACACGATTTCATCTATCTAAAAAAGTAATTTAACCCAGAGCCGCTGGAGTCGTATTTCAGCTTGGGATCCTAACATACACTGACCCTTTTGAACATACCACGTGGTTAAAGATTTTTTTAATTGTATAAGCTTTGTGAAATTTGCAATTAACATGGTTCATATACACCAGGGTTTAAAAGGCATGTCGTATGCAGACAGGCTAAAAGGATTGAATCTATTCAGTCTTGAACAAAGAAGACTACGCGGTGATCTGATTCAAGCATTCAAAATCTTAAAAGGTATTGACAATTTCGACCCAGGGGAATTTTTTGACCTGAAAAAAGAAACAAGGACCAGGGGTCACAAATGGAGATTAGATAAAGGGGCATTCAGAACAGAAAATAGGAGGCACTTTTTTACACAGAGAATTGTGAGGGTCTGGAACCAACTCCCCAGTAATGTTGTTGAAGCTGACACCCTGGGATCCTTCAAGAAGCTGCTTGATGTGATTCTGGGATCAATAAGCTACTAACAACCAAACGAGCAAGATGGGCTGAATGGCCTCCTCTCGTTTGTAAACTTTCTTATGTTCTTAAGGGGAAAATAAAAAATCCTGATGCAACGTTTGTAAAGTGACTTTTGCTGTTTTATCTGACTGCCTGAAGGAAAGTTTGTGATAAAGAATAAAGATTGAATTGTATTAATTAAAAGAAAATGTCTTGACTGAACTTTATCCGGTAATCTGGTGGTAGCGGTTTGTGCAAGAGGGAACCCCGTGACACACTGTGATGAGGTACTCCCCGTCCCTGTGCATATTATGTATTATTTTGTATTTTACGATGTATTATGGTTTGAAGGACAGGCGAAAACTTGTTCGCCATTATTTGTTATTGTTTTTAAATACCTTGTGAGAATGTGTGACTGTCTGCTAGTAATTATTCAATTAGCTGACAGTCACACATATTTATTAAACTCGTGCAGACTATTGCCGAGGGGTTAATAATATAATTAATAGCCAGTTAATCCCTCGGCCATAATATAAAAGACATGCAGCTGTGGCGGCATGAGGTGGGTTGTCCAGAGGAGGAAACAGACAAGGAAGAACCAATGCTTGTTTAATTTTGCAGACTGGTCCCTAGATAAACCTAAAGTCATATAAAATGGGTGCATGATCAGAAATGTATTGCGGTGTGTGTAATATGAAGTATACTTGGAAAATAAAAACGTTTTATGTCTGTGTGAGAAGAAAGAGTAATCTTTAACTTTGGGGTTCTCCAGTTGCCATGCATCACAAATATTTAAGTCATATGTAGATTTCTGGAAGTGTTTGGTGGCTGGAGAGTGAACAGCAGTGACGGGTGACAAGTCCATTTTAGAATCAAAGGGCAAATTAAATAATCAAAGGAATATCTAACACAGCAAATAATCTGAGCCTAATATTATAAATAAGTGTCAAATACATTGGGAGCAAAGAGGGAAGATAAACAGAGCTTAATAACATAATAACAGAGAAGCAAAATCTACCCTCCGCATCATTACCCTGGTTAACAATTATTTTATACTGGTCCTTCCGTAAGTTTGATTTAAATGACTTTGTTAATGATATAATGAATATAAAATGGGATAGGTTTAAACTAATTCCTGATTTAAAATCTACCTGGTCTTTTTTTTATTCAGAATTTATAGTGCTATGTAACAAACATGCCCCGTTTAAGAAAATGCAAGTTAAATCAAATCAGGTATTTTGGACACCTTTGTAAACAAGCTATTTATAGCTTATATGGCTTTTCCAATACAAATTAAAAAGAAAAACAAATTAGAAAATAATATTTATATTGAGCTTCCTATTCACCAGAATTAAAACCCTCTTAGTTTTATTCGAAGCGGACGAGTGTGCGATAATTCTATAACGTTTTTTTTGAATGCTACAATTCTACATAATACATGCCTAAAAGCAGCAAACAAAATAATTCCATAAATATTACCTGCAATCTGTTTCACTTCCTAGGTCATTTTACCTCAGCAGTGTTGGTGTTCAAAGCATGTTTGTCACTAACCCCTTTTTAAAGCTGATGGCGCTTCAAAAAGAACGGTCCAATGACAAAGTTAGCCGTAAAGCCACAGGGTCTTGCAAATGTTGCATGTGGATTAGTCTCCGACCAGATAACACAGTTGTGCGTCTTCACAATTCCAGACAGGGTGATGTGCACTTCATACATCCACAGGATATTAGCAGGTCATTGGTCATCCAATTCCAGTCGTGCCAAGAACTGCAACGCAAAGTCAACATGTGATGAAATCCGTCTCCTCCAATGCTTGAACATGATGCAGCTTGTATGGAAGCATCCTCTGAGTTGAACGAAGAGTCTTATGAACACTTGAATTGGGTAAATCCAGTCGGCGGGTGACAGCACGTGCACACGTGCCTGGTTGTTCTGCTACGGCACGGCTGATCTCAGCCACAACTTCGGTTGGTATCGGTGGTCTGCCGCTACGAGGCTTATCACAAGTGCAACCCGTTTCCTCAAATTGTTTGATTAAGTTGTGAACAGCAGCTCTTGAACATGGCCTGTTGCGGATGTTATGCACTCTACGGTATTTCCTGAGAGCTGCCTCAGCATTGCTTCCTTTGCTGCAAAAAAAAAGGTGACCAGTGCACACTTGTCAGCTTAATGTTGCTTGACTGAGCTGCCTTGCGATTGACAGCACTATCTATACCCACAGTACTGTAGAATGGAAATATACGGCAGTAACCAGTGGCGTCCCCTAGTGACAAAAATTAATAACTGTGGCATTTGCGTCCACATGGTTTGCTTAACAACCGTATGCAATTTCACCTTCCTATGCCCTACAGTTTGAGATATGGTGTGTTGATGTGGTAAACTTACTTTCTAGTCACCGTATATTATAATTAAATAACCCAGTTGCTGAAAAGAATAGTGAACAACACCTGCATCTAAGTATCTGCCAAACAAGTGACATATTAGCACAGCTACTGTACGGGGAAATTAGAGATGTTATTGACATCCTTGTTTCAAAGCTTTTCATATAATTGAATTATCATGTGAACCAACAATGTGGTTTTGCCAGGTATTCTGTTTATTGTTTTTCATATATGATCAGGAAGTAGAGGTGGAGGCAGGAGGCATGAGGGGTTTGACCTGAAATGCAAGGAAACCAGGTACAATACTTGATACTTGTCTGTCAAATCTGAGTTGTGTCACTTGAAAACCTTTGCAGTTTAGGGATTCAACTGGACTTCAATGGCCTTTAATAGCCACTTAAAAGGACACCACTTTGTCCAGCTAAAAACAATTACATCCTTGCATTGCTAACCAGAACAACAGACTAAACTTACACTTGAGAGTTTGTGAGATGCATCCGAGACTGCAGGCCTGACATCTTTATACTTGTTGAGCTCAAGCAGGCAAGCCTGGAACACGTTGGGTCCCCGGGATTGAACCCACAACCCTCCGGTCAGTCCAGAGCCCTAACCACTACTCCACACTACTGCCCTTGTGGAGTAGTGGTTAGAGCTCTTCATATCCAAGAGGAATAAGCACACCGAACATTGAGTGTTTTTGTGACTTTTAAAAGCTGGTGTCTTAATTGCTCTGTCACAGTCATTCATGTGAATTAAATGAGTCTATTTACCTACACTTTAAAATGTATTTTCTTACCTCTTATTAACTTGTTAACATTAAGACTGCCTTCCTTGTTATTGTGACAAAAATAATTTGAAATGAATTGGACAAATACTCTCCAAAGAATGCAACAACAAATAAAACACTTAAAAAAACAACAACAAAAAAAACATTTTGTTCAAAAGTAACAACAATTATGTTGGTCAGTTACAGGGTTTTACCAAAAATCACCCCTTCTAAAAGTTTCCCATAGTAACAGCATGGCAAAGTGTAATAAAGCACAGTGAAAGCAGAGGTAAGCATTGTAAAGTGTGGCAGGGGAAGCTTTTTTCCATGCTCTTGGTTGCCTGCCACTGGCTAGTGAATACAGCAAGTGTACAAAGTATGCAGTAAAGGGGCTTACTGCGTGCAAAACACATTACCGCTGTTTAGTGAATGCCTTAGTTAGTTACAAAGGAATAGAAGAGATCCTTTTAGATGGCTGCACTCTGACTGATAAGTTCTCATGTATACTGTGAAATAAATTGCTATCAGTATTGATGATTAACTCATTTAATAAAAATTTAAGTTTGAAAAAAATATCTGAAATGTAAACTTGTGTTGACTATATAGAAAACATGGCCCACAATTAAACTCAGGTTACTCTAAAAAATAAACTTTAAAAAACAGAGAAGAACGCTTGACTATTTTATTAATTTAAAATGATTCATACAAACAATGCATACACACAAGTTTATATTGCTTCTGACATCATTTTGGAATAACTCTAATTATACAACTCTGTAACAAAATTCAATTTTAAATACCACATTTATGAAAATATAAATCTCTAACCAGGTTAGTACTGTAACTCTTAACAATACAAAGAATACCATAAAAAACATTCCGTATCAGTATATATTCTATCAATTGCAAACATGTTAGTTATTAAAAGTCATTCAAGTTAGATAACATACCATATACTGTATATTGGCTTTTTGATCAAAACATTCAAATGTACTTGTTCACTTTAAAACTAGCATTTAAATAGAGACTCGACAAGTTTTAGAACAAAAATGAAAACTGTCAAAACAGCATGTTGTCCTTTTAGAATCACATACAGTTGTTGTCAAAAGTTTACATACCCCAATGGAAATTTATAAGTTCTAGAAATTCCTCGTAAACAAAGAATTTTAGGAAAAATCTTTTGTAGCAAAAGTTTTGCTTTTGTGGATGAGGAAAAAAAAGTTACAAGAAATAGATATCTACAATTATTATTATATATAATAATAAAAAATTATTATTATAGTCATTTTTTTGCAAAACTTCAAAAAGGATACAAGACGATTTCCAAACATTTGAGTATCACAATTTCAACTACTGTTTCTATTATCAAGAAGTATAAGACTCATGGCACTGTCACAACGCTCCCTCTGTCTGGAAGAAAGAACCAAGAACAAGTAGAAGAATTGTGAGGAAGGTTAATAACAAGCCGAGATTGACTGCCAAAGATATTCAAAGTGAATTGGCTGTAAGTAGGACTGGGGTTTCCATTTCAACCATAGGACGAGTATTGCACGGTGAAGGTCTCAATGGTTGCAGGCCAAGGAAAAAGCCACTCTTAGGAAAATGTCACAAGGACAAATCTCTTAAAGTTTGCAAAACGGCATTTGAATGATGGATATGAGTTCTGGTCAAAGGTTTTGTGGAGTGATGAAACAAAAATCGAGTCATGCTGATAGTCGTTACGTTTGAAGAAAGTCTGGTGAGGTGTACAAAGAAAAGAACACCATACCTACTGTCAAGCATGGAGGTGGTAATATCCTTCTATGGGGCTGTTTTTCCTCTAATGGCACAGGACATTTAGTTCCAATACATGGTAAAATGGATTCCATAGCATACCAAAAGATATTGGCCAATCATCTGAAACTCTCCGCTACAAAACTTGTTTTAAAGTGCAACTGGACGTTCCAACACAACGATCCAAAACACACATCAAAGTCTACTTCAGAATGGTTAAAGAAGAATAATGAAGAATGGTCAAAAATCACTAAAGAATCATGCCAAAAGCTCACTGACAAATATCCTAATCGTTTAAAAGAGGTTATTGTTGCTAAAGGTGCCTCAACTAGCTATTAATTTCATTTTCTTTGTCAGGGTATGAATACTTTTGAATTAGCATTTTTGAAGTTTTGCAACAAAAAAAAAAATGCTGAAATAAATAATTGTAGACATCTACTTCTTGCAACATTTTTTCCTCATCCACAAAAACAAAACTTTTGCTACAAAAGATTTTTCCTAATTTGTTTTCAAGAGATTTCTAGAAATTATAAATTTCCATTGGGATATGTAAACTTTTGACTACAACTGTATATATATATATATATATATATATATATATATATATATATATATATATATATATATATATATATATATATGCATTCACATCTATAACAACAATCAAAAATATTATGAAAAATATGCAGACAAAAAATATATAATTGATGACCTTTGGCAAGTATTTTTAAGTGTCTGGTAAAATAAAGTAAATGATATGAATGACAGGCTCAATATTATTGTACTGCTATAGGAAATCAATGGTTAGTCTCAGATAATTGATTGAATACAGACCTACACGGCCCCCTTGCACTGCAGAAGTGTTAATACTAAGGCAGCCCCGGTCCGTGTACATTCCGGCCAATCGTTTTTGCATTCTAAATTGGAAAACCAGAAAACAACTTGTTTTTCTATTTCGGTTTTTCATAAAAACAAAAATCGACCCGTTTTTCATTTTCCAATTTCTGAGTTTAAAATACAAAAACTGATTCAGGCTTGTTTTCCCATGTTTCATATTGCTTTTTGGAACAAAGTATTCGAAATGGAATAATCTGTAATACAAAACTAAATAATAGACTGTAGGGATGAAAAATGAAATCAATCTCCAAGAGTCGGTGATGAAGAAGGTAGTCTTTATTAAAGAAGGTAGCCTTTATTCAAGCAGATATCTGGAGAGACAGCACTTCACAGGCAATCTATTAATGCTTCTCTAACAGGTACACACTTAAACAATGATAGATATACTAACGTATCAGAAGAGGGACAGACCTATTCAACCAAGCCCCCTTTAGTGATCCCATTGCAAGCACTGTCAGATGCTAACATTTCCTCTCTCCCTGCGGTTTGCAGCTCTACAAAAGAAGGAACTGCGATACAGTGCGAAACTGTAAACAGAATTCACCCCCACCCTTCACCATATTCTGTTATAAAAGAACCCCCCACTGCAGCATGAAAACACTAATATCTTAATATCTTAAAAATTATTTAGCTCCTTCAAAAAAAAGGTCAGACACAGCCAGCTCTCTGTGACCCGCTGTTATGACGATGCAATAATTTTGCGCTTGTGATTATTGTCATGGAAGTGTTCTGTCTGTTCCAACATTATTTATTAATTAATTAATTAATTTAGCAGTTGTTACAAAGTTCTGTATTACAATACAGCCGTAGGTCTACGTTAAGTTAATATAATAATCATCCTTGTATCACTCAGGTACAGTGCATTATAATACTAAAAATAATAAGCCTTCACATAAGGGGGAAAAAAAATCAAGGTACGGTTCTTAATATTTATATCCAGCTTTATAAATTAACTTTATAAACTTAACTGGATTATATTATCACAGCGCATTTCTTCAGGGCGCTCACGTAGCTCACGTATGTTTAGAGCTCCCCTTTCACGGTACTCAATTTGTTTCACTTGGGGTGCATCCATAGATAAAGTACTTTTTTTTTTTTTTAATGGTCTATTATTTATTTTTGTATTACAGAAAATTCCATTTCGAATACTTTGTTGCAAAAAACAATATGAAACATGGGAAAACAAGCCTGAATCAGATTTGGTATTTTAAACTCAGAAATTGGAAAATGAAAAACGGGTCGATTTTTGTTTTTATGAAAAACCGAAATAGAAAAACGAGTCGTTTTCTGGTTTTCCGAGTTCTGATTTAGAATGCAAAAACGATTGGCTGGAATGTACACGAACCCAGCCCTTTAGTCTTATTTGTGAAGACAACTTATAAAAACAAAACTAAATATACAGTTATTTATTTGATAAAATAGATACATCACAATTTGGAATTAACATTAATGCAGTATGTTGTTTTTAAATGTATTATAATATATGCTTTGAAAGTTATAAATTAATATTAAAACATTTTTAAATCTGACAAGTCAATGATGGGTCAGACATATTTCCAAAGTATTTTAGTTTTCATTTTTTAAATTTTTTTATTTACTTTAAAGCATAAACAGTATATATATATATATATATATATATATATATATATATATATATATTATTGAAATCATTTATTTTGTAAACAATACTATTTTTCAGTCAGTGTTCATTATATTTATTTTTTAGATGGTATGATTAACACGTTTCTTGCGTGGGCATCACTTTCATGCTACATCAGCAACCTCGAATTCAAGCTATCAGCTGAAACTAACTCTACCAGAAGCATCATTTTCTGAATCATGCTATTCTAAGGTACATGTGTTCTTGAACTATATGCACTATCATGTTTTTCTTCTTGAAGAAAGGCAAGGGGTTAGTTGTGTGCTGGGTAGCTGTAAGGGTATGTATGGCCCTCTAAGCGAGGCAAAGACAACGTATTAAGCTGTATTAGTATATAAAGAATAAATATAATTGAATAAACACCACCGGACTTGGAATTATATACTGAACCATACTACATCATAAAGGAGAAAGTGAGCTAAAAGTGAAGACAGCAATTGAATTTTTTAAAAGTATACAGTAGTATTATACTTCAATGTACTGTATCAATGTCCTGCATCACACAAAATTGACTCAAGTCAAGCCACTGTATAGCCAATATATTGCAGCTTTTGACAAGCTGAAGTTTTTACTAAGTTACTGGTTCAATATTTTGTTATTCAGTTCAGTAACTATATTCTTCTTATATGCACTATAAAACTCAATGTTTAAGAATTAAAAAATACATCTTAAAACAACAGATTTTACACACCTCTGTTTATTGTAATGGTTTAAGTATATTGCACAAAAAGCACAATATTAACAGTACAATGTTAAGAATATAAATACAAAATGTGTTTAAAATCTGTTGCATATGATTTATGCTTAGTTCTTAAACATTTGGTTCAAACTTTTTAAAACCATTTGAAATTTTCAGGCAATTAACTTGCTATCTGCATACGAAAGCCACATTAAAAACTGTTTTTTTATTTTTGTTTTATTTCAAATTGCAAAATAATATGATGTTGTAATGTTGATACATGATGTATATGTTTTATTTGCTGATGCAAATTCAGAAACATTATGATGAATGAAAAGTGTTAATCTGGATAATTCCAGTGAATGATTATACCACTGCCAACAGCAGAAAAAGCACTTCATGGTATTCTGTTACCAAAACAATACACATTTGGTATCAAACAGCCATTAAGTATATAGTAAAGCTGGCTATTGCTACACTTATTCAGAATTATTCAGAATTATTCAACCATGGGCCCTATTCGCAAGGCTTTAACTGATGAATTATTGAAAGAATGTTTTGTATACAGTTTGATATTGTGGATGATTATCAATGTTAAAATAGGGCCCCATGTGTCTTATTGTAAGAATCTTTATTTCGGCAAGATGTTTTAACTAGTGTCTACCTCAGAACACTGTGGTTGTTTAGCTGCTGCTGTGCATACAGTATTTGTTTTTAAAACAGTACTCAGATCACTTTGATCAACATTATTTCAAAATGAGTATCTGCACTGTACTCCTCTGTGTTGTATTACATTTGTAAACTCAATTCTCAGATAGGAAGCCCTGGCTTTTGCAGTCGATAGCAGAGCTCTCGCGGTCGGAGCAATAGTTCTGTTTTTTTGTTGGGGTGGTTTCTGCCTCACCGGAGTCTGACACATTTATGGGACTGTCTCTTGAAAAAACCTCAGTAGATTCCCGCCAAACACAATCTGCTATTGTCTTAAAAGGAAAAGTTCCACACTTGGGTCGCACTTTTTGGGATGCGTTGTTGACAATTTGACGGCTATTTGAAGTAGCGATGTTGATCTTTAAGGCTGCATCAACTCGATCCACGACCGTGTAGGTGCCAAGGCTTCCATCCTCAAATCCCACTATGATATTCAAATGTCTCTGAGACAGGCCAAGGAAGGTCGGAGTTTTGTAAAGCGAACAAGAACCAATGCTCTTGCCATCAGCCAGTCTCATTACAATCAGACTGGAGGCTACAACACTGTCATCATCATCATCTCCATTCTGAAAGCAAATGTACACCAGGTAGCGACCGTCCCGAGACAGCCTCTGGCGCCAGATGACACCAGAGGCATGGACAATTCTGAGCTTCCCGCTGTGTAAATCCAGAACATTTATATTCTCATCCCCTCGGGACACAATTCCCAGCTTTCCATTGGGGGAAATTTGAAAGTCTTCCAGAGTTTTCAGAAAATTGGTAGGAAGTTGTACTCGCCTGCAGATGGACTCTTCTGCCACACTCCAGATGTAAACAGTTTCTGTGGACGTAATAAAAACTACATAATCAGGGCAATCGGGTATGAGTTTAAAATTGACAATGGAGGTGCCATCATCGCAGCAAAACTTCTTTGTTACACTTCCTGACCACAAGCTCACAGCTAAGAGTTTGTTCTTTGTCATGCCAACCAGGAACGTATTTGCAGTTGTGATGAATGCATTCTGTAATGCTACAAGTATGTTGCATACTTTGTGGCCTGTAGCTAATCTCCATACTCTAGATGCATTTTGCTCACAAAGCGAGACAACGAATTGATCATTGTGGGTAATCAGAAGCTGGGATATTTTCTGTCCATTAATACGGAAAATGTTTTCACCGGTAGCAGTGTGCCAAACATACTGGCTACATTTGTCATCTGATGTGACCATTAGATCACCCGATGACGTCAGTACACAGTTTTCCACAATCCCCTCATGCTTGAACACAGTTTCAATGAAACCTGTGCTAAAGTTCCACTTATGGACTGCTTCAGACCCATCAAGTGTATAGATCAGTTCACCTCTACCAGGTAACAACAGGCTTTGGATTGGCTTTCCAGTTTTGTCTATGTTTGACATGGCTGTAATGACATCTACGTCCCAAATTGAAACTACGCCACTGGTGGTAAGGGACAACAGCAAGTTGTGATGATTAGATTTAACTAACTTGACAATGTATCCTGATATGTCTTCTAAGCTTGCCATACATTGGCCACTGTCTCTCCGCCACACAAAGATGGATGAGGAATTTTCCATGGAAGCAACGATACACTCTGCAGTTTTGGACAGGACTGCAGAAACAAAACGCTCGTTCCGTTTTGCCTTAAACTTCTCTGCCATTTTCCACAAGCTAGTGTCTAAAACCTCAATGCTTTTTGCCTTGCATATGAGAATTGCACTTTGGTCTTCAGCCAGCTCAATACTAACCACTTCATTGTCTTCTCCACTGCAGTCGAAGTCCTCAATTATCCGGGGGTTTGTAACTTCTTCGGTGTTCCAAACTGAGAGATTTCCTTCATTATCAATCATCACCATTTCTTGAAGTGTATCGAGAATAAGAATGGATTTCACAAATCCTCCAGAAAATTCAGATGTCACTGTGGAAAGCTTTTCCCCACTCCCTAAATTAAATATAGTTGTGGTATTGAGGTATTGCCCACAGAATGCATATACTCCGTCCGGAGAACACTGAACACAAGTGACTTCATACCAACAGTGAAACTGGTATAAGGGCCATCCAAAGAGCAGATCTATTACATTGACATCTTTGCTCGCTTCCAGCCATGCAAGAGCATGATTGCTAGATAATGTGAAACCATTTATAAATGTGACCGCTCCACCAACTCCACAATGTTTTGAACCTTTGATTTCAACTTCAGACAAAAGACAGGACTTATGGTTATCATATACGAGCAGTGTGTTTTTAGTTGTAGCCACAACAAGGTATTTCTCATCAGAAGTAAGTTTGATCCCAAGGACAACAGCATGAGCTGTGTCAATCTGCCTTAGAAGCTGACGAGTCTCGACATCCCAGGTGCTGATAGATCCATTTTCCAAAGCAGCAATGACAATACCAGGGCTGAAGGTTGGGAGAACCTCAACAATCTGCATGTAACTTGAACACAGAGGAAGACGCTCTGGACTGTAGGTGACATCCATGGATGAATGCAAAGGAACAATAGAGCAATATTTGGGACCATCTTTGTCACACTCTAGCAGGAGGTGTCTAAGCTTTGGCAAGGAAGTAACAACAGGCAAAAGTCTCTGTTGCAACTCAGCAGAAAGGGAACTTGGGTTCTTCATTACCTTTAACCTTATACTGCGAAGAGTACTTGCAAGAAACTTGAGCTCCTTCTCTTGTGAATAATTGTAAGCAAGGTCGATGTCTGAGAGTGCTTTGTCAAATTGACCTATTTTTATCATTGTGTAGAGCCAGCTGAAATTCATGATGACACCAAACATCAGGTCTTCTGTCCGCCCACTCCTTGTCAGGTGATGTAAGAGCTCTGTCATCTTACGGTGATTGACAAAGAAGATGTCAGGTTCTAGTGAGTTACATTGAAACACCCATGGCTGCTCTGGTGTCTGTCTATCAAAGGAAGACTGCTCCACACTTGGTTTTTCACAATGTTTGAGGTTCATTTGATTCTTGTCGAGGGAGCCAAAATTATTACTTTCACAGTTGAATATTTTCCTTCTTCCTCCTGACCAAACACCTAGAAAATACTCAGCCAAGAGACTGTGCATTTGATGTACATCCTCTTCATTGCTGAGGTAAAGTTTCTGGGCAATCAGCTGGAGATGCCTGTTGGCCCACACAAGCAAAGTCACATTCCTCACTTGTCTTTCCACAAGGTAACCATTCAAATCTTCCTTCAGTTTTGCTATGAGAATGTATGAGATCCGTAATGGGTTTTGCAGGTTGGTGCTGACTATGATTTCACTGAGAACACTATTGTCAAGTGAAAGTATGTCTTCCAGCTCCATTTCACTTAGACCGGTTTTGGCCATTGTGATGTAGCCAAGTGCTCTTAGCACAAACCTGGAACCAAGTTTGTTCTCAAGAGACCAAAATAGCTGCTCTATGCTTTCGTGTACAGTAACACAAAGCGATGAATCGTCAACATCTTTGTGCGATCTCCAATGCATGACCTCTCGGAAGATCAAATTTACAAACATAGGCAAAGTGCACTTTGCCAGTGCCTCGTTTACATAGATTTGCTGCCCTGAGGTGACTTTACGTTTCACTTTTAACAGTTGGTGTTTCAGTATCTGGCTGCACATTTTTCTGTCACGCTGCATCAGCTCAACATAATTGTCTTCGTCATGAATAAGGCACCTCATTTTCTGTAGAATCCCATGTTTGTTTGGTAGTGTTGAGACAACAATCCTTACAGACCGTGGAAGGTGGATGGGAAGCCACCACAGTTTGCGTGCTTCGTCGCTGTCTGAAAGCTGTTCTACAGCATCCAATATAATTATCAAGGGTCTATGGTATGAAGACTCATTCATCAGGTTTACAAGCAGCTCCTTTAGATTGTGGATCTTATGTGGGTTACTATGTACAAGGCATCTGTAGTTGATTGCTATTTGTTCACAGATGCTTTGCAGTAGACTTCTAAGTTCTGCACCAACTTCAGTGGATCCCAAAAATCTTACAATTACTACTGGATCAGTGTCTGGTCCCATTTCTTTCTGAAGCCAAGCATAAGCCTGAAAGAAGAAATATGGAAGTAAATTGTTAAAAAAAATTCTGATATGATATGATGTAAGTTCTTACATTTGGGACACATATTATAAATGCATTTTACTGTATGTAGATACGAAAAGAAACAAATCATTAAATACTGCATATACCGATACCAATATTTTAACCCTTAGTTGTCCATTTATTCAGCGCGTCTCAGGCGTGTCAGGTCCAATTTATATTCACACGCGCAGTTTATTTTAGACGCGCTGTTTAAAAGTATATTTTTCACAGTAAAACAGGTTTAAAAGGCACTGCATATCAACAGGACACTCAGTACTGCATCTCCAGCCCTGCCCCACCCCTTGTTCGCTGTATTTTTCACATACCTCTTCATAGTCGTGCATACCGATAAATCATCTCCTGATCACTCGTTTTATCACCAAACTCCTCAATAATGCGATCCAAGTCATTATTTAATTACTATAACATCTAAAAAAAGCTCTGCAAATGTCTGTGATATTCTTTGAGCGCTGGATGCAGAAGCAGCTATCTTGCTTGTTTATGCCCGTGTTATCTATGTGGTGTCGGGGCTATCTGTATTCATGAGATACGCCCCCTTTTTTTCCGGCTTCTCTCAGCTCCTATCGGGTCTCACTCGGCCATTGAATCGTTTTCTCTGCTTTTTCCAGAGAAAAAACGACTAGAGACCTGTTTTGATGATGATGTCGGACAGGGTCCGACATTGGACCGGAAAGGGAAAATTGCAATGTCGGACCAGGTCCGACATAGGACCGCAAAGGGTTAACCCTTTGCGGTCCATTGTCGGACTGGGTCCGACATTGCAATTATTCCTATCAGGTCTATTGTCGGACCCTGTCCGACATCATCAAAAAAACGCAAAAAATGGGTTTCTAGTCGTTTTTTCTCCGGAAAAAGCCGAGAAAACCATTCAATGGCCGAGTGGGAGCGACAGGAGCCGAGACAATGCTTTCACATCAAACACTGTTGTCACAAGCTGACCAGGACCTTGTAGCTTCAGGTTAAGGTTATTCAACTCTTGGGTGATATCAACAAGAAAAGCAAGATCCATCATCCATTGTGTGTCTTCAAACTCTGGCAGGGGCATATTAATCTCCTCCATTATCCTTTTCACCTCTGTTTTTAACTCAAAGAATCTCTTTAAAACAGTGCCCCTGCTTAGGCAACACACCTTTGTGAAGTACAGCAAGTCATTGTATTTGGATTCAAATTCCTCCAAGAAAGCACAAAACTCTGTGTGCTGCAAGCCCCCGGAGCGAATGCAGTTCACACATTTCACAGCAACGGAAATGACATTGTTGAACTTCAAAGATTTACTGCACAGTGCCTGCTGGTGAATGATGCAGTGTAATGCTACTGGTTGCTCTGCGTTTTGTTCTTCCATCTTTTTTTGCACAAGCGCTACCAACCCGTTCTTTTTCACCATCATTGCTGGTGCTCTATCTGTTGTTAAGCCTGCTAAAGAATGCCACTGCAGACCAGCGTGTTCTAGTCCGTCTTCTAGGTTTTGAAAGATCTCACTTGCTGTTGTTCTACCGCGCATTGTAGACAAGCTTAGCAGTTCTTCCATGACGTGAAAGTTACCATCAACACCTCTCACAAATATCGCCAACTGCACACTATCAACCAAATCGGTGCTCTCAAGCGTGATAGAGTATGTATGCACTGAATGCTTTGCCTTTCTCACAGAGCTGCTCCTCAAGATCTTTAGAAAGCTCAACAACATGCTCTGCTACTGTATTTGCAGACAGGCTAATATTACTACAAATGTTTCTCCTGTCGGGACATACGACACTTTGATTATACAGTCTTTAATAAATTCACCATCAGTGAACGGCTTCCCAGACTTTGCAATCATTTCAATCACCACATAACTTGCCAAAACTGCTGCCTCTGACCCTTTTTTCACTTTCTGAAAAAGCTGTTGCTACAACACTAATCCTTTCTTCAACTGCAAAGCTCTTTCTCCTCGATATTTATCATACTGCTCTGCATGCTTTGTTGTATAGTGCCATTTAATATTGTACTCTTTTAAAACGGCAACTCTTTCCTTGCAAATCAAACATGTCATACTCTGTTTGTACTCCACAAAAAAATAATCAACCGTCCACTTTTCTTGAAATTGTCTGTGTTCGTGGTCAATTTTTTTTAGGCTGAGCCATTTCTTTGCTCATTTACGTTTGTTGGGGATCAGGTAAAGATATCTTTGAGTGACTGGTACGATCAGTAGTTCATATAGTCTCAGTTGAGATCTGATCAATTATCAGTTCAGTTGCACCTCCCGAACACAAGTCTGTCTGTATGGTTTCTTATCTCTGCTGTAAACCAGGACTGTGTGAATTTACAGTAGCTGGTGCGACAGTTCTTAAAGTGGTAGCAACGTATTACAACATAACTAACCATAAACTATGCACAACATCGCCTACACACGTTTTACTGGAGTTTTACGTATGCAGCTAAATGCGGGTCAGATTAAATTCCTTTTGTGTAATTATTTAGCGGGCCAGATTGTACCAGTTTGAGGCCAGTTTGAGACCCCTGCACGAGAGCATCATGGACAGCAAGTACCAGTGATTATCATTAGTGGGTATGAGGGGAGGTGATGCCCAGGTGGTACCCTTTATACCCACCTATGGTTAAGGTAAACAGCCGACTGAGAGCACTTCCTTCATAGGAGGCTTTTTCAACTACCTAGGGTGATTACAGGACTTAAAAACTATAAAAAGCTAATGAGACCCTCAGCTCTAGAAATGCAAACGTTTAAAATACATTTTAAAACTGTTTGAAAAAAAAAACAGTACAGTGTTCAGTTTAACCTCAACCTGATTTCTGATTTCCTGATGAAAGTGTGAAAAGTGGGAGGCTTGGTTAAGAGATCAGCTACCTGGGACGCTCTCAGATAGCTGCATCCCATTTACCCTGGTACTGAATACTAAGTTCCACTGTCCTGCCATGAATTTCAGAATAACCCTATTTATACAAACAATGATTTGGAATGGTTTCATTTTATTTAATAGAGGGAGCATACTTTAGTAGTCAATATACATTCCTAAATATATAAATTTGCATTCTGCATCTAATGGCAGATATCTAATCGCATGTTCATGGCATACAATGTTTTTCAGACTCACACTCACATATATATTTGCTATAGCCACAGCTGAAGAAGAGGGACAGGGTAGTTTGTTAGATTTTAGAAGTAAAAGGAAAAAAGTCCTCCCCCTTGTCACGTGATAGTGTAGATGCAGAAGCGTGCAATGTAAATATATGGCTAAAACATTACGACATCATGTTCTGGACGGCCAGAAGGGAAATGAGTCTGAATGAGAATGTCGCAATGATTGCTTTGCAAGCCTGCTATGCATTTTGGCTTGATGCCAACAGACATGTAACCTTGTAAAGGTTACACTGTCACAATGTCCCTGATGGAAAAGGAATGCAAGGCAACAGGGCGCCCAGGCAAGGTGTATTAGAATGATGTCATAAGAATAAACCCTATAGGGTCTCAGCCACATTGCCAATGAACATGGATGACTTATCGAAAAGGAAGCTAGTGATACATTAAAAAGATTTCATGATAGGGTTCAGGGTCCCAGTGAATTTCTGGATGAACAACCAGGTAATTCAAGGTTCAGGGAAAACGCAAATGCTGCCAAAAACCAAAAAGATTATATTCTGACATTAATAATAATAATAATAATAATAATAATAATAATAATAATAATAATAATAATAATATTTTGAAAACCAAACCACGTTACAAGGAAAATCCATTTCTAGTATTACTTCCTGCTTTAAAGTCAAAATACACAGGTGAGAGTTAAAGTTTGCTGACTGTTCTGAAATGTTAGCATGCTATATATATATCAAACCCAATTCTTGTGATAAGTGGCTGCATATTCTAAAAGTTGATTGATAAATAATGTCAACATTGACAATTGCTAAACATTTTTTGTTGGAAAATTTAAACTGACAAACCAGTAAGAATACATCTGTATTTTTAACACACTCTGAAACAATACTGTATTAATGAAATAAATGTTACCTGTTTTGCCACCTCTGCGAGAAGCAAAGTTTTCCCAGTGCAAGGTCCTCCATATACTATTAGGGGGTTCATGCGTCCTGCCTTGTTGGGCAAAATATACTTGTATATCATATCCAAAGCTTCACATCGGTGCTCATAGAAAGAGGCATACGTTTTACACAGAGATAAGTGTTGCAGTACTTCATCGTAGAGTGGATCTGTTTCAGTGTCAAAGTTTTGTTGGACTGTGGCCTGGATTATGTCGACCATATCTTCATAAAACTGTTTACAAAGGCCTTCCACGTAATGGTTTTCTACCTCTTGAGAATATCCAAGTTTCATGTCACAATGTGTAACGGACGTGTAGACTCGAAGGTTGGAAGATGCAACAATAGTAGGAATAAATTCATCCCTGAGTTTAATGAGTCTCTCGTGGGCTTCTTGGTTTCTCACAACTTTATCACCCTCCACTATTGTATCCATATATCGGCCCATCTCTGGGAGTTTTGCATGCCTATCAAAGTTAGCGATTTTCCGAATGTAGCACACACACTTTTTTAGAAATGCAGGGGTTTGTTTTCCCAAAGCAAAGTCCAATTCATCTTCAATTGCTGTAAAAAAACCCAAAAAGAAAACAAGAGATTTTTTAAAAATATGATGATGCTTTGCTCTTTATAGCAGCTTCACATTTGTATACCTGGTGTAATTGCATAAATGATGTACATGCTTGCGAGAACAACCTTCAGTCTAAAAACAGACTCCTAAAAGCTACAAAGAGTGTGTTACTAAAATTCTGCTACTTTTGTGAAATGTAATAAATGATGAAGCTGTAAGAACCCGTTGCAGTTTATAAATAGTAGGTCTATGGTCTATTTACTTTTGATAAAGCTCTGTATTTCTGGTCTCATGGTGGAACACTCTCTTGGTGGATTTTTAGTAATATGCATTGTTCTAGAGCTGAAATAAAACCCCTTTGTTTCTGTACACTGAAGTCCATTATCATCAATTTACAGCTAGCTATAGCATTATTTGTCCCTGATGCTGTTCCTTTCTTTCCTTCCATTTGTATTAGCGTGCTGCTGTTCTTAAACCCCCTGCTGTCACCATGTCTAAAGTCTGTCTATACTAATGGGAAGTGTCACACAATTGTATACAGCTATGGCCAAAGGTTTTGCATCACCTTGTAGAATTAACTCATTTTGCTTCATAAATTCAAATGAAACCTGCTGAATAGTGTTACGTTAACATATTACACACTGCTTTGTAGTTTTCCATGTACTTAACGAAAAACTTTAAAAAACTGAAAAATGTGACATTTCGAAATCTAACACGAAAGACTGAACTACTGTTATGGCTTCCGGTAGACTTTTGCGATATAATTTTGTAGTTTCTTTGGTTACATGATGTTAAATAAAATATCTAAATTATGTTCATATAGTTTTTTTAAATGATGTCTCAATCCTAAAATGCTAGGTGATGCAAAACCTTTGGCCAGAGCTGTACCTGTACTTTTTTGTGATCATATACAACATAAAATAACACATGGCCAAACCCATGCATAAGGTGAGTTTCAATCTCAGGATTCTGTTGGCTTAAAGGCAATGATATCATCAGAATCCCTTGAATATATTTGCAGTAGGTTCAGAAAAAATATGCTCTAGAGAACGTTTTACATTTTGGAGTAAAACAAAAAAAGAAAGCTTTAATATTTACTTTGGTTTCCAGACTAACTATATACAGTCCATTGTAGCCTTTTCTATTGATGAAGCTTGCATGCAGAAATAAAATATATAATACCAGAGCAGAGGAATCTCTTTGCCTGGTTGTTATTCATGGTTCCCTTTTTCTGTAGTGAAGAAACTGCTGTTTTGAAAATCTTTTTGATTTCCTCAGATATGTTCTGCCACGTCTTGTCATTCTGTGAATTATTGGTGGAGTCCATCTGAAAATTCAAAGGCATTACAGATTACTTTCTACATTCCTCCAAGAGATCTGGGAATTTAATCCCAAAGTGACACATTTTTTCAAACTACATTTCTTCATAAAACAAAACTGTCTTGCTGTGCAAACGAGAAGCAAACAACAAATCAGTCACAGATATGTTGGGCTTGTCTTGAAAGGCAGTAGTGCATGCTGATTCCTCATATCCACCCACTGTAGTTATTCATTTTGTGAATTCTGTTATAGTTGTTTCATCTGTTGAACTAACCTTAACAAAAAAAAAAGAGTTCTACGACAGCGATAGTCTGTGTGGGGGGAATATCGGCAGGAGTAGTATTGACTGCTCTGTTTATATTACCCATTCACTGATGCTAGCACTCCTTATTGATTGTATACACGTTTAAAAAAAACATCTTTATTTAGTTGATTTTTTTAAAGCAATTGCTGTCAACCCTAATGATATTGAGAATAAAGCCTGGTAGACACTAAATATGGCATGGCTGATGTCATAAATGGGGTTTCTTTTTGATGTGGTGGCATACAGCACATTCTCTGATTGAGTGAAAGACCCTCAGAAGCCTATAATGACCAAATACATTGCATGATTAACTGTGTTTTCTTTGCCACTCCTTTATTATAGAGTGGAAGCTTTAATTGCTCCTGAAATGGGAATAGCTTCTTATGGAATAGGCTATCCAATAAACCAAAACAACATTAATATCTAGGTATTTGTAAGCAAGTTTAGACCAAATAATGAACATGACAACATAAGACATAACATAACAAACACTTTACAACACATATCACACTTTACTTTCAAATATTTAGTATTTTCTATCCTTTTTTAGTTTATACTCATCTATATAAACGTATTTTAAATGCCATTCCAGATGTTTTATTTTGTATGGCAGTTCTGACTGAGTTTGGACCCTGTTTATCGTATCCCTCTGTAGAGTAGAACAGAGCATTAACACTACAATTTCTAATATCCGACTCCAAGAATTACTGAAATGCAGCTCAATAATATTCAAGTCATTGCATTTTTTTAATAGTTCCTGTTAAATTATGGATTGTATTAGTTGTTATAACAGATTCTCCAAATTCAGAAGTTTAATTTAGGTTTAAGTACACTTTCTTTTACATTCATTGCACTTTTTATATAAAACAGAATACTCCATGAAGGTTTTGAAAATAGATCTGTATACCATATTTTAGTTTGTTCTTCATCTGGGATCTCACATCTGAAATAGCACAGGCATAGCATTGCTAGGAACCATTCCAATATGTGCGTTAACATCATACTCATTGCCCTGGTAATTATCTTGTTACTCTTCGGGAGAATGGAAAATGTATTTCTGATGTGCATGTGTGCTCATTGGCCCGTTCCTCTAGGATTCCTGTATGTCAAAACTCAAGACGCACGCGATGGCATAATGCCTACCCCATTCCTCCCCTTGTTATTCAAAATGATCTATTCGTGAGTCAATGGCTAAGGGGCTTGCTTGGGGACCAGTTACAAAGGTAGTACATGTACTAAATAAAGGAATATTCTTGTGTGCTGTCAGTGTGAACTTTGCTTGAACTATGGAGCCCTTTAAAACAGTGTAATGATTTTTTTTTGCCAATTCCAATACGTTCTAGTGTCTCCCTCAGGCAGAAAAGCATGTAATTTCCTGTGACTTATGCCGTGTAGTGTCATGGGTTATGAGTCTAGATCAGAAAGTAAAGGGTTCAGTTATCTACAATAGTGGTCCTGATTTCATAATTCTTTTGTAATACATGTATTTATTATTTTAATATCTTTGATGGAGCAGTTCATTTGTATAGTAATAAGTGTTAGGTTGCAGCTAGACCATTGCAGTGAGTAGCTGCAAAACACATAAAGGCAAAACAAACAGTGAACTGGAAATATTGTATAAGAATACTTACTGCATTATGTTCATTTTTCAGCATTTCAGATTTGGGTTTGAGGTAGTATGCTGGTGGGACAGCGTTTTCGTCTCTACAGTACCATTCCTCCAAAATCCTGGTGTCTAACGTAGCTTCTACTGCAGCGTCCAGAATCATTTCAAACTCAGATGATTCAACCTCACCTGGAATTCGGATGCTGCCGTATTTTTCCCCTACAAGTGCCTGTGTTAAAGAAAGAAAAGCTCTGTTTAGCGCTCATGGTCTTTTGATGAACTCTCTTGAGTTTTTTTTAAAATACAGTTTGGAAAAACTAAATGTAGCTTGTTATTCATGTTACATTCATTGACTGTTGGTAAAGAATACAACAACTGTCTAGAAATGTTTCATGAACATCAAACATTTCTATTTTAAAATTTATCACAGGGTTTTCACGTTCAAATATTTTTTCAAAATATAAACATTCAATTAAAACTATAAGGTAAAATAGGAAAACCTTCCAGCTAATGCCGTTGTCAGTAAATACAACAATTTATTTATTTATTTTTTGCTTGATTATTATTATCGTATGTACTGTATAATCTGTTGTTGTTGAAAACTAATATGGGGTTGCAGTGAGAAACATCCTTCCAGATCTTCCAAATGATTATTTCCTAATTTGCCTTCTTTAGTCTCATTTCTTCACAGTCATACATTTTGTTTTTCATTTTGTATGCATGTTATAATACAATATGAAATTATATCAGCTCACCACCAAAGACTTTCCTAAATGTAATTATGAGCATAAAAGCAAATGATGCTGTGATCGCTCTCCCCAAAGGCATATCAATAAACGATGCCTGGAGATCAAAAACATCGCTGCCAAGCTCCAGGTTTAATAACTTGCTTCTCTGTGATTATCCAGCTTCCTCTGTGTTTGCTGTCACACTAGTATACATCCACACGTACAGCTCCGTCCTCAACTAAAGTTTATTTGAATTGTTTCCATCTGGATGTACACCGTTGCACAGCAATGAAACAGCTTTGCTCAGGGTCCATAATTTACTTCTTAACATACACAAAGAGGCACCACCTGCTGGTCATTGAACATCACAGGAGCCTGAAGATACTGCAAGTACTGCTTAATTGCTAACAGTTACATGTTCGAAAACAGGCCAGGTAACGCCAGCCAATGACATATCTTGTTCAATTCACATCACTCGTATGTGTTGCAAATCATACATGCAGGCCTTGTGATTACATGAAAGCACTAAAAATAATGAGAGTCCCGTAATAAGATATTTTGTTTTGAAAAGCAGTATTTAATGCAAGTGAAACCAATAGAACTTTGATGACAATGTTTGGCTTGCCTTTTTAATTGAATCTCTTTCAATGCGCTGGACGTGTCAAGATATAAACTCAAAGTTTGCTGTTTACATTATCCTGTTGGGATTTATGTTATGGTATTTACACCTTTGTTCACAAGACGACCCTCTTATAAGATTTACAAGTTATATCCATTTAAAAGATGCTAGTAACGTTGCAGCTCATAATAATTAGGCAGAGTTGACTGTGTCTGATAGAAAGTTTACCCAAAATCCTGTTTGTGCTTTTGTTTAGAGGTGAGACTTTTTTGGTGAGCTTGCTTTAAAAACAGCTATGGCCAAATGTTTTGCATCACCTAGAATATTAGGACTGAGACATAATTAAAAAAAAAAGAAAAAACCTATATGAACATAATTTAGATCTTTTATTTAACACCATGTAATCACAGAAACAACAAAATGATATTGCAAAAGTCTACCAGAAGCCATAATAGTAGTACAGTATTTCATGTTAGATTTTGAAATATCACATTTTTCATTTTTTGTCAGTTTTTTGTTAAGCATATGGAAATCTGCAGAGTGGTATGTAATTCAATATGTTAACGTAACCTTATTCAGCAGGTTTCATTCGACTTTATGAAGCAATATTAGTTAATTCTATAGGGTGATGTAAAACGTTTGGCCATTGCTGTAGGTTTAAGGTTTTGTAAAGTTTTTTAATTCATGGGGCGCCTGCCGGGACTATAGGGTAGTACAGAGAAGGCAGAAACCAGGTGTTAGTTCAACAGTAACAGGCGAAGGGGGCCCGAGTTAGAGAAGTGGACTGCGGCCCGGACTTCTGAACAGACTGCGGTCTGGATAGAAAAGAGATCCCCCACCAGAGAGCCGTCCTCTGCGGAGGAGAGGGCTTGGTCTTCAAGGCTGCAGCCCGGGGATCAGAAAAACATAAACTCTGCTGTGACAGAGCCGCTGGAGACCTGAAAGGAAGTAATAGTAAAAGGGGTTCCCTGACTGATGGGAACTGCCCATGGTGCTGCCCTCAAATGAGCCGAGGCTGCGGTCTCCGAAACCAGGAGCGGAGGGGAGTCCCGCAGGGAACCTGTAAAGAATGAGAATAGGTCAGGTAGCCCCTACTCCGGGCATGCTAACTATTTTCTGATGGGCTGTGGCAATGTCGGTGGGAGATTTAATTAAGGCAAATGTATGTCCCCATACTCTTGATTAGGTGGAGATTGATGTTAGCGCCGACGGCTGAGGTCGCTGCTCCTATAGGGATATAGAATTGAGGTGAAAGACCTGCTCTGGATACAAGAATGGATAAATGTGATGAAAACCAGCTTCGGGATATGATTGATTGGGAGGAGTTGATAAACAGCGGATCTGACAGGGAAAAAAGGCTTTTTTTTCGGAAATGTACCTTGTCATGGCAACGTAGGGGCACACTGGGGAATTGATTTTGGATAGTTGAGTAAAAGGACCGTGATGCAGTTGGTCAGTTTTGGAGGAGTGGAGCCAGATATAGAAGTGCGAGTCGAATGGACAGAAGCAGCCTTTTCTGAGGGTAGAGATATCCGATTCTGGGAGCAGAAAGTTGAAGACGCTGACCAGGCTGTAGAATAGGAAGCTCTTGAAGAAGGGGTGAGGGCTGCAGCATGTAATGCTTAGCTGATTGAAGGAGGTTACTGACAGTAGGATTCAGTTGAATAGCAGCTGGTGAAACTGGGAAGTCTGGAGGGGGGGGAGCAGGCGGGACTAGCTGACTGAATTGGATACTGAAAGTAGAGGAAGAAGGAGTGCTGGAACTGAGAGCTGAGGTGGCAGCTGGAGCTGAATGAATATAAGAATCGACTGCTGAGGAAGCTCAGCGCCCTTTGCGCCCCATATTCTGGAAACAAGGTTAGAGAGATGAGATGCTGACCATCCTATGTGTTAGTTAATACAGGATCGATCAACGGTTTGCTACTATAGCATCTGCTTGGAATGGAAAAGGTGAACTCACATTCAGAGATTTGGGTTTCACAACTCCAGTCATTCTCCTCGTAGTGGAACTCCTTAACTCATAATCAAGAAAGACTTCCAGTCTCGTACCACGTCTCTCACCATGTATTAATGCTTGTAGTTTTTGAGAGGATGAGCGGACATATGACTAGATTGCTTAGGGAGTCAAGCACCCCGTATTTATTTATTTATTTATTTATTTATTTATTGAGTGATTAGATGGGGATTAGCGTTAGCCTTGACTGTGGAAATGGCTGCCACGATCCGAGTATTGGAGGAAAGCTGGAGCGTTGGAAGTTCTGGAGGAGGGCAGTTGCAGATTTAATCAGTAAACTAAAGCAACTTTTGCCTGCTGCAACAGTGAGCAGATCTGAAGAGGGAGCCAAGATCTGCTGTAGTGAGGAGCGATTAACAGTAGAGGGCAGGATCTGCTGAACAGTGCAGAGATCTGAGGGAATAAACGATGGAATGCTGTTAGTAGTGTGCAGTGGCCTGCTGTAGAGAGCAGAGGTCTGCTGAATGTGGTGGGTATTGGTCTTTGAGAGTTAAGGCGGTTTTAGATGATGCCGGAGATGGGGCTGCCTTTGGGCAGAGATGAAGAATGCATAGATCTGAGGCTGCTGTAGAACCTGCGAGGATGAAGAATGCATTGCTCTGAGGCTGCTGCAAAACTTGATTTGATCAGGAGCAGTCTATGAGTGTATTGTCCATTGCGGGGTAGGAGGACGCTTTGACTGAAACATTGATAATCGTAGGACATGGTTTCCGTATCTGACTGGCAGCTCACATTGAATGAAATGATGACTTTGAAAGATGTATAAAGTGTCTTGATAAAGTTGGTTGGTTTAAAGGAGCAGAGCCAGATGAGGCAGTGCGAATCCGGGAACAGGAAGAGGTTGCAGGAATGGATGCCTGATGCAGGGAAGCTGGAAGTTAATGTGATGGTGGATTCTGAGCATCTCAGAAAGCTGATAAGCACGTGGCTTCATGACCAGGTGCTTGAAGGGAGGAGGGGGAAAGAGTTGAAATTGAAGAATGTCAGTTAATATAGGTAGGCAAAAGGTTAAGGCAGGAGGGGACTCCTGAGAATCCCTAGGAGTGACGACAAACTGCAGGAATGAATAGAGTAGTTGGAGTGTGCGAGATTCGCAGCGATAGCAAACCAGCTTCGAATATGTAGAAGTTGTGGTGTTATACTGCCGCCCATAGATTGTGATTGGAATTGAAACCATTGGCTTGAGTGAAGCAGGGTCGAACATATTTGGTTATTGTGATTAAAATCCTTGTCTATGTATAAAAATTTGAATAGATTTGAATAATAAGTATATTTAGATTTGAATAATAAGTATATTCGATACATGTTTTAGAACAGTTAGTGATGTTTATAAATAAGTTAACGTAGGTCTACAAGACGAGCCTGCAGTATTTAGATGTCACAATTCGATGAGTTGAACTCGCTCTCACGTTGTGAAAGCGCAGCAGCAGGAGCCAGAAGATTGCAGTACTACTGAGGCACAGGCTTGCAGTGTCTCATGAAGCTGCCTGATGACCAAGGCAACTTACCACTCTCCCTTGACACTCGATGAGGGCGTTGCCATGGTAACCATGGTCTGAGGCGCCGGTGGAAAAGTTGCAGTACAGCAGTGTCGTTGGAGTATGTTATGAGACCCGTCAAAGTCATGAGCCATTGCTGGTTGAATAGAGTTTGTAATGGGCTAGGTAGGTCATTAAAACATTGAACGTACTTGATGGGAGGTCCAGGACCGGATCTTCTGATGGAACGGTAAATTGTGCTGGCTCTGTGGGGGCAGTGCTGAGGGGAGTGGGGGAGGGGCGCCTGATTGCAGACGAGGAGTAAGGACAGGTTCAGCAGACAAAGCTTCGTGGTAGATTTAAATAGAGCTAAGGCAAGGCAATCATTGATGACGGGAATGTCGATGTCTTGTCGGTGGAGCTTTGAAAGTTTAGGAGGGCCGTTCTTCCTAATGAAGATGCGGACAAAGTTGAGTAATGGAGCTGCGCTTTGAACGGCACTGCTGCTGGGCTGGAGACTGGATGAAGCAGGAATGACTAAGGCTGGAGCTCCTGCAGCCAAATAGAGAAGCTGAATGATGAGAAGAATCACCAGAGCAGTTAGGAAAATAACTTATAATATCTTGGCAGCACTGTGCAGAGACATGACCTGCAGGAAAAGGAGTGAGGCTGAAGCACAAATGTCAGCGTCTGAGCATTTGCTAAAACAAAAAACACAGACAGGGAAGGTATGTGTGTGATTAGGGTTTAAAATAGGAGATTGGTAATGATAGGCAGCAATTAAGGGTCCCGGCACGCCCCTCCCCTGAATTCCGCCCGAAAGGCTAGCATTAATAAATGTTATTATTTAAATACAAACATTCTTACTTTTCAGTTTTATATGTCAGAATATTACATTTCTCAACAAAGAGCTTACTTTACATACACTCCGGCTAATGCCATTTTTAAATCATTTCAAGTGATTTTAATTCAGTGGCAACCATAGGCATGCAGTACATCCAAGTGTGATGATAAAACTAGATCAGTTTGTTTAATGCTTTTAGTTTCAATAGACTCAATTACTAATGCATGGTTCGTGTGAGTGCTGCTACCACCTATGAATTGTGCTGTTTACCATTAACTTTCTAGAAGGAATATTTTAAACAGATCACCAACAAACTGAAAAGGCAAACAACATTAAGGTTTATTTTAATATACCCACAACAAAACATGGACCTGCAGATGTTTTCAGACACTCTTCCAGTAGTCTCATTCTGATCCTCTGGAGTTCAGGACTATCCCATTCTTCTGGCTCTATCCCCCAGTATAGGTCCACAACCTGCAAGGCACATGTCAAAGATAAGTGTCTCTGAAGAAAATGATGTGTTCCTTTACAGTGGATGCAGGCATATTGTGTCACCTTGGCTTATAGGTCAGAGTTCAGACCTGAAATGTACTTAAACTTCAAAGACATTCAATACCACATACAATCAGATGATTGCTCCAGTATCACCATCCAAGACATGACTAAATGATAAAAAGAAAATGTACATTTGCAAACGAATTGTACAAAAGTTTTAATTAACGTTTAATATTTCATTTATTTTACTTCATGGGTTTTATTGTATGAATATGCAGTAGCAGCATTTTTAGGTGAAAATGTATTTCATTATTCCCTTAATCCAGTAGGAGATTATAATAGGGTGGACTAATTGACAATCCCTGGTACTTTTGTCACATTCTGAGATGGTGTCTAATTCTTGATGCCCAAACCAGAGTATTGTAATATATTGCAGACTGGGACTGTACTTGCAATAGCAGAGAGAGAATATAATAGATGTTTGAATTAAAGTTGATGGTCTCGAGTCGTCGAATGGGTCAAAGTTCAAGTATATTTTCCTCTAGAGGAATTTTCACTTTTTGATGTTACTACTGTGGTATTATGCCTTTTTTTCGAATGGCTCAGGATGCAAATATAACCTTCATCCATGTATTATATATTTATATTACTACAATTAATATTGTTATTTCTAGTATTATTGTTGTTGTTCAATAACAGCATTTATTATTATTATTTTGCTTAATTTTTTTTTTTTTTATTTCACTAAAATTAAAAATATGTTTGTACATTTCTGGTTAACATCTCGCATTTTAGTTTTTGCTTGCCAATCATATTTAATATCAAATAGTATTTTTAATTCATTAGAGCACCCTGATATAATATGGCCATGAATGTGTTCCTCCTCCTCTCATGGTCATGACAGTGTGTGCATGCAGGGAGTCTCACATCAACACAAAGACAGTGTGAATACCTGATCCTCTCATGGTCATGACAGTGTGTGCACGGCAGGGAGTCTCACATCAACACAAAGACAGTGTGAATACCTGATCCTCTCATGGTCATGACAGTGTGTGCATGGCAGGGAGTCTCACATCAACACAAAGACAGTGTGAATACCTGATCCTCTCATGGTCATGACAGTGTGTGCATGCAGGGAGTGTCACATCAACACAAAGACAGTGTGAATACCTGATCCTCTCATGGTCATGACAGTGTGTGCATGCAGGGAGTGTCACATCAACACAAAGACAGTGTGAATATCTGATCCTCTCATGACAGTGTGTGCATGCAGGGAGTCTCACATCAACACAAAGACAGTTTGAATACCTGATCCTCTCATGACAGTGTGAGCATGGCAGGGAGTCTCACATCAACACAAAGACAGTGTGAATACCTGATCCTCTCATGACAGTGTGTGCATGCAGGGAGTCTTACTTCAACACAAAGACAGTTTGAATACCTGATCCTCTCATGACAGTGTGAGCATGGCAGGGAGTCTCACATCAACAGAAAGACAGTTTGAATACCTGATCCTGTCATGGTCATGACAGTGTGTGCATGGCAGGGAGTCTCACATCAACACAAAGACAGTTTGAATACCTGATCCTCTCATGATCATGACAGTGTGTGCATGGCAGGAAGTCTGACATCAACACAAAGATAGTTTGAATACCTGAGCCCCCAGGGGACCTTGTATTTTTCATCAATAAACACTTCACTGTTTACATTAATGGTATTTCTAAGCAATCTGCTGGATTCTTAGTACCGCAATAGTGGGCATTTGTATGCCAAATATTTGCATCTCCTGTTATGTTTTCAACTATTTTATGTAATGAGTCTTTACAGTTTTTGAAAGTTTATCAGCTTTTATTTGAGCTTTGCTATGGTCTTAAAAGTATACTTTCTGCACATCAGCATTGCACTGTACCGTAATTCAACACTTCTGCTACGTCTGCATCGATATACGATCACCAGACCTGTAAATGATCAGACAGCTATTTGAACAGTGGGCTCCTGGAGTAAGACTCACCTCCCTGGCATGAGAAGCTAGCTCCTCCCCAACCTCACTGCAAGACTGTCAACATTGCCTGACCTAATTTGATAAGCCACATAATAACATGAAGAACACATCAAAATAGAACTTAGTATTTTTAAGATGATGGACAGGAAAGAAATCTATGACTACTTAAACAGTAATACATGATGATTTAACACACATAATCGCAGCCATATACCATATATACACTACCGGTCAAAAGTTTTAGAACACCCCCATTTTTCCAGTTTTTATTGAAATTTAAGCAGTTCAAGTCCAGTGAATAACCTGAAATGGTACAAAGGTAAGCGGTAAACTGCCAGAGCTTAAAAAAAGTTTAGGTTACCAAAACTGAAAAATAATGTACATTTCAGAGTTATACAAAAGGCCTTTTTCAGGGAACAAGTAATGGGTTAACAACTTACAGCTGTTCTGCAGCAATGGAAGTAAATTAAGCCTTGAAAGTTGATGCTAACAATTCCTACAGGTGTCCCAACTTTTGTTGATTACTTACAAACCCTCTGTCTGTATAAAAGCAGTGTTGGAACAGACTGTGCTACTACACCCTCTTAAGCATTATTTGGACAGTATTGTACTGCAGGAAGTAGTATATTGCTATCATAATGGCGAGAAAAGGCAATTAACAAAGGAAGACAGACAGACCATTATAACCCTTAAAAGTGTAGGTCTTTCCTTTAGAGAAATTGCAAAGAAAGCCAAGGTGTCAGTGAGTACAGTTTCCTACACCATCAAAAGGCACTTGGAAACTGGAGGAAACTCTGACAGGAAGAGGTCTGGCAGACCCAAAGCCACAACAGAATCAGAAGACAAGTTTCTGAGAGTCAACAGCTTGCGTGATAGGCGGCTCACAGGACAACAGCTTCAAGCACAGCTTAACACTGGTCGAAGTAAGCAAGTGTCAGTTTCAACTGTGAAGAGAAGACTTCGAGCTGCAGGTTTGACAGGTCGAGTGGCAGTAAGAAAGCCATTGCTAAGATGGCAAAATAAGAAAAAGAGGCTTGCTTGGGCCATGAAGCACCGCCAGTGGACTACTGAAGACTGGAAGAAGGTCTTATGGACCGATGAATCAAAATTTGAAATCTTTGGTTCATCACGCAGGGTTTTTGTACGCCAAGTAGGCTTAAAGGATGGTTCCTTGGTGTGTGACACCAACTGTCAAACATGGAGGAGGAAGCGTGATGGTCTGGGGCTCTTTTACTGGATCCAGAGTCGGCGACTTGCACAGAGTGAGTGGCACCCTGAACCAAAACGGCTACCACAGCATTTTGCAGCCATGCAATACCCTCTGGTATACGCCTAGTTGGTCAGGGTTCATCCTACAGCAAGATAATGACCCAAAACATACCTCCAGGCTATGTCAGAACTACCTTAGAAGAAAAGAACAAGACGGTAGGCTTCAAATCATGGAATGGCCAGCACAGTCTCTAGACTTAAACCCCATCGAGCTGGTTTGGGATGAACTGGACAGAAGGGTGAAAGCAAAGCAACCTACAAGTGCAACACATTTGTGGGAACTTCTGCAACAGTGTTGGGAAGAACTTTCCGAACAATATTTGATTTCCATTGTAGAAAGAATGCCACGAGTGTGTTCGGCTGTTATATCTGCAAAAGATGGCTACTTTGATGAGTCAAAAATTTAGATTAAATTTTGTTAAACAAAACGATTCCATGATTTCTTTTTTATCTCCAATTGTTTATTTGTTCTATGCTTTAATTTCAGAGTACATTGAGACATTAAACTGCGTAAATTTCAATAAAAACTGGAAAAATGGAGGTGTTCTAAAACTTTTGACCGGTAGTGTATATGGTATAAACCACGACGGGCCGTATGGCTTCCATGATATATACCACGCCTGGGGTGGTGATAAGCCCGAGGCATCACCCCTACGCATCCTGAGTTGGTAATACGCGGGTACGGTTTCATCAGAGATGATACGCAATAATGCGTAACATATATTTCGCTCATTGTCTATGATGTTGCCAGTAGTTACTAGACAAATTGTTGCATCTATCATGTTCATTCGTTAGGTACTCCTATTTCGATCAATCCTATCTCTGAAATTTGCTTATGACCACCCACAGTCACTTTGCAGCCACTCCGTGTGGCTGTGGTAACTGTGGTAACTGTGATTTCCTGGCCGAACTACAAAACCGCACACATACGTGATAGAATAGTGTTGCCCAGATAATCCACCTTAATCCTAGATAGATGCCCAGTGACATTTTTCATCCCTTGAAAGGCAGAGTACAGAACCAGATGAGTAAAACGCACACCTGACACGAATGACTGAGCGAGTACTCATGTACTTAATTGGGACTTTCGTGATTGAATTGAGTTTGGCACGCCTCTAGACCACCCATCTGAAACTGGCCTGATTCTGTGCCCTGTCTTTCAAATGATAGCTACTCCATACGGTGCAGATTGTTAGTTTGTTATTTTCATTTGTGAATGAAAAAGTAATTAAATATCAATTGATTTGTATGAAGTAATGCACATGGCAAAGCGAGCGCACGGCGCAAATAAAGCTAGTAATCAAATATTGTACGTGAATCTGGGTATGCAGCAACTCCAGTTGAACGTTTCATTGGATTTTTAAACATAAATGTGAACTCATCTGCTGCATTTTCATTGTCTGCACCACAGAAGAAAAAGCCTGTACACAGTCTACAGAATTTTCTTCAAAGCTACACTGAGAAGTGGCCCTGCCTGTGTCAGTGCAAGCTAGAGCAACATGCTTTTTTGCACGGTCTGTAAAGTAGATTTTGACATTAATCATCAAGGAGCTTCAGGTAAGACATACAAGTTATTTCCCATTTTAGATGTTATTATAGTGATTATACTAATATTAAATATTTAATTATTGTAATTCTACGATGCCAATTATAATAATTGCCAATTATAATAATTTAGCTTTGGATGTGATCACTGAAGTGTCCACAATATGCAAACCTTACATGAAACAAGTATTTTTTCATGAACAATTGTTGTGTAGTCGTAAGTAAAAAGCAGGAAATTGCGTATACAGTATTTAATCGCTTTATTGAATTTAGTAGTCAAGTCAACAGTAATCACCAGTAACTGCTCCATTACCTCAACGCAATAGTTCCTTTTCAGCCTATTACTAGTAATACTGGCATCTAGTGTCCATTTAGTAGCATAACACCACAATAATGTAATATCTTATTATGAAACTTAATTTAAGAAGTAGCTGCATGGTAGTATTGTAATTTCATACTTCTGATGACAAGAGTAAAGTTATATTCATTTTTCAGCAAAATTGTGAAGTATGATGTTAAACTATTGTCATTTTTTTTTTTTAGACTGCCGACGCCACGTATAAGGGGCCAAACACAAGAAGTTGGCAAGTGCTGTAGTGCCTGTCCTTAAGATTAATACAATGTTCCTGCCAGCACATGATCTTAGGACCATCCGGACAGAGACACTGTTCACATCTTTCCTAGTGGAGCACAACCTGCCTCTAGCTGTAGCAGATCACGCTGGACCCTTGTTCAAAAAGATGTTCCCCAACAGCAACATCAGCAAGCAGTATGGTTGTGCACACAGTAAAACCTCCAATATTGTGAAGATATTGGCTTCTGATGATGAACAGTGCATTGTGGATACAAAGAAGACATCCCTCTTTAGTATTGCTACAGATGGCAGTACTGATCTTTGGTGACATCAAGATGTATCCCATTGTAGTGAGGTTCTTTGATGCCAGAGTCAACAGAATTGTTGTTTTACTGCTGAAGATAGTCGAAAGTACAGTCCACTGGCAGAGTGATCTTCAGTGTGGTGGATGATGAGCTGAGGAGGAGAGGGATACCCTGGGCTAACTGTGTCAGCTTTGCAACTGTGTCAGTGATGTCAGTCATAAAAGGTCAACACCCACACATTTACTTGGTTGGCTGTGCTTGCCACCTTATTCACATTGCTGCAGAGAGAACCTCAAGGGAGCTGTCAGTCACCATTGAAGACCATCTAATCACTATCTTCGTCTACTTGGAGAAAAGTGGCAAGAGGAAGGCAACACTGCGTGAGGTGCAGAAGATGTGTTTTAATTAATGCAAGAACACCGAAAGATACGAGCATGCCCCGCTTGAGTAATGAAGATCGCCTGGTTGCTATCGGCATGATTGAAGGTGGCCTGTCTGTGAGAGAAGTAGCCCGGAGATTGAGATGTTCTGCTTCAATAATCAGCAGCCTAGTCCAGAGAAACCAGGAAACCGGCTCTGTGAGGGACATGCCACGTCCTGGAAGGTAGAGGGTCACCACACCAACCCAGGACCGTCACACACGACTGATCCATCTGCGTAATCGTTATCAGACTGCAGTGGCTACAGCACGAGAAATTCCAGGAAGAAACAATCTATGCATCAGCAGAATGACTGTAGCTCGCCGTCTGCATGAAAATGATTTGCATGCTCGGAGGCCGTTCAGGGGTAACATGTTGACAGCTGAGAGACGGAATCGCCATCTTCTGTGGGTCAGAGAACATCTGAGGTGGTGGCAGAGAGAGTGGTGGAGTGTTTTATTCAGCGATGAATGCCGTTTGGCCCTTGACAGACCTGACAGAAGACAACATGTGTGGAGATGTCGTGGTGAGGGTTATGCTGACTGTTGCGTTCTTCAAGTCAACCAGTGGGGCGTTGGAAGTGTGATTATGTGGAGAGGAATCTCCTTTAACACAAGAACGCCTTTGGTGCAGATTGAGGGTAACCTTACTACTCAACGATACATTGACGAAGTGCTTGAGGCAACAATTTTTCCGTTCCTGCAAGCCAATCCGGAATTGTCGATTTTCCAGCAGGACAATGCAAGACCACACAGTGCTAGGATTACAATTGCACGACTTCAAGAAAACAATGTCGAGGTCTTGCCGTGGTCAGCTTTTTCTCCTAACTTAAGCCAATAGAATATCTGTTGGGCCAAATTGCCAGTGCCATCCACAGGAGACAACCGCGACCAGCCAACCATCACCAGCTGGTTGCAGCTGCACAGCAGTCTTTCCAGAGGCTGGTCAGGTCTGTGCGTTAACACTGCCAGGATTGTGTTAATGCTCAGGGAGGTCATACCCGATACTAACTTTGTAATGTTTTCATTTTGACAGTGTGTCACGTTTTATACTGAAAAACCTATCACGATTCTTTGCTCTGTAATTCCGTTCATATTTTCTGTGATTTTGTTTGATATGTATGTTTAAAATATTTGATTAAATCCATTAGACCTGAGTGTTGCATTTCTTTTGTGCATCGGTACATATTATAGTTAGGGTTGAGTTGGGTGCTCAATGTTAAAACCCTAACATTGCACTTTAATAACTTCGGCGTGGTTTGTGAGAATTGCTCAAAGATTTGCCTGTTCCAATGTTGTGAAAGCGTGGGGAGTTTCATGACACCACCTTGTGCGGTTTCTGAGATCTGGATACCTGTTTTTTAGTAAATGTTCCCCTTTTTTCCCTTATATTTAACAAGGGTTTTTTTGCATTTTTTCCTCTCATGTACAGGCTACACGGTACTGAATTTCTGCACCAAGCTGAGTACATTGATTTGTGCTGAGGTAGGGCCTTTCGAAGGTTGGGTGAAAAAATATGAAACGGTTCCTGAGTTATTAATAATAAAAAGATAACCGCCTAGCATCCAGGACTTTGTTAAATCCTCTTAGCAAGGAATCCCGCCCCTGCATGTCAGGCCACTCTGGGATATGTAGTTCTGGGGTGCCTGTTAACAATGCAATCACGCAGGCACGCTCTCCAGTTTCACCTACAGCTCCCAGAATGCATGCCAAATGGAGCAGAGCGTCCAATTTTACTTGTCAGTAAAAAAATAATAATAGTAACATGTCAGTCAGTAAGGTGAATGAATATTGAAATATATACCGTATACACAGTGTGGAGTGCCACTTAATGTGAGAGGCAGCAATGAAATGTTTAACCCCTTGCTGTTGGAAATACCTGGTACAGTCTCAAAAACTCTTGCTCAGTGCTGCCTAATGTACCAGGTATGTTTAAAAAATATATATATTATAAATGAATGCTGGATTGCAGTTATTTCGCTTGGGATTGCTCATCGAGAAGCTTTTACTGATAATATGGGGTCGGTATTTCCAATTTCATTATGTTACACAGATAAAATGTCTTCCATGTGATGTGACACAGTTTTTAACATTTACAGCCTGCTTGAATGCTAGCACTCTGTGACATCCAGCGAATTTAAAACAATCTGCGTGAAGCTTTCATTTCTTTTCAATGAAGATTTATTTTGATTAGTAGGTTTATTACTGTCTCGTGTTTCATGGATTAAAATTCCAGATTAAAACGGCCGATTGTCTACCTTTACTTGTAAGCCTGCGTTCTTTCATTCTTTTCATCAGTTAAATCTTTTACATTTAAAATGTCTTTTATAACAAAAAAAATGCAAGTTGCCCTTTTTAACAGACAACGTTTTTGAGACATTTTCAACGGAGATGCAGAATCGCATTGTAAGGGCAGTTTAACAGTAGCCTGTAATATAATCACAATGTAACTGCAGTTTTACACTAGACTGAAATAATCATTAACTACAGTTTAACACCACAATATAGTTACATTCCATTGGAACTGCAGTCTAACTCACACTGCAGTAAAATCACACTGTACATTAACATTACATTTAATAGAATCACTTAAAGTTCTAACTTTAGTGAAGAATGAGCACTATGTTAAATCCTTGCTCTCAATTGCAACAATAAAACATAAGATGTATTTTGAGACCTTGTGAAATTAAGTTAAGTCACTTATGTTGTCTGGTGTGTCACTTATGTTGTCTTGTGTAATTCCACCTTAAGAGACACTTCATTTCTTATCTTACAATTATGAGTCATAGATTTTAAAAACTATGTTGATACAAACAATCAACCTTGTTTTACTATTTTGCTAGAATTGCTGAGTTTGCACTCTTTGCATGAACATGTCTAATAAAATGTGGTAAAATGCAAGCAGTCATGTATGGAACACCTCCACAGATGTAGTGTAGTTTATAATGAAAATAAAAACACTGCTCAAAAAGCAACTCCTCACCATTCCTACCCCACACAAGCAGCCAAAGGAACCAGACAACACAAGCAACCGCAGACTGCCACCATCAGGTAAGACATAGAACATGCAACTCTTTCCAGAGGACACAAGAGACAGCCATCATCATGGTCCACCGGTGCTGTAGCATGAATATACATGTACACTTCAACACATACACACCCACTTCAGGCTGCAGAACCGTATCAACTTTACAAAAATGTAACTATATTTGCATGCACTTTTGATCTCAATGCAAGTATGAAAGTAATTGACATGTCTCAATGCACTATTACCGTTGATACGGTTCTGCAGCCTGAAGTGGGTGTGTATGTGTTGAAGTGTACATGTATATTCATGGCTACAGCACTGGTAGACCATGACGATGGATGTCTCTTGCAGCCTGAAGTGGGTGTGTATGTGTTGAAGTGTACATGTATATTCATGGCTACAGCACTGGTAGACCATGACGATGGATGTCTCTTGTGTCATCTGGAAAGAGTTGCATGTTCTATGTCTTACCTGATGACGGCAGTCTGCGGTTGCTTGTGTTGTCTGCCCAGAAAAATAGGTTTAAACCGTGCTCTTATCAGTGGTTAAAGCCTGGTTTCTAAACAAACTAAATATCGCTCACTTTAGGGTGCACACTACAATTATCGCCCTTTAGTAAATACGATGTGAATGAAGCTCATCTCATTATTCAGAGTGGGGTGCCTCATTTAAATACATTATTATGCATTACCAAACAAATCACATATTCATTCGGATTACCATAGTGTGGCACAATAAAATCAGTGTGCGCAATAATATGCCCACTATTTCGCACGATAATGAATAAAATTGCAATAGTATATTCGTAAATCATGAACGTGCACACAAATTGCAATTATGGTGCACCATAATGCTTAGTGCCCTTTCATAAATAAAAAATGGTATCAGTCACATTGTATCAGCAGCTCCACAGAAATCATTTCAGTTTCTTGATGATACTTTCAGACCCATCGTAGAATCTCTACCTACATATCTCAAAGAATCTAACCATTTTTTGCAAAGACTAGATAATTGTGTCTTACATAGAAACAGTGAAAATCTCATTCTTTTCCCACTGGATATCAAAAGCCTCTACACAGTTATCCACAACAGTGATGGATTACAAGCACGTGAGCACGTCCTTGATAAACGGACAGTAAAATAACCTGCAACCAATATTCTTCTGAAACTTGCAGAACGTGTCCTTTCTTTGAACTGTTTTTCCTTTAATGGAGGTGTCAGAACTAAAATGGGTCTTTTTATAGGATGGATTGAAAGTAAAGTTTTTCAAGATATACTGATGACATATTCAACATCTCAGAAGAATTACATTTTTAAAATTAATTTTATTGACCAGTTCCATCCAGCTCTGGAGTATACATGGAACACCTCTACAAATGTATCATTTTGGGACATCACCATTACTGCTTCTAATTCTACCATCAACACCACCATCTCCTACAAAGAAACAGACTCTCATTCATACCTGAGATACGACTCTTCACATCCTAAAGCTTGCCGTGGCTCCATACTGTACTCCCAGTTATTTAGACTGAGATGCATTTGCAGTGATGATAGGGATTTTTTACACAAAACAAATGAAATGTGTGTATTTTTCAGAAACTGTGGTTTCCCAGACACAGCCATTAGAGAAGCTGCATGTATCTACGATAAACAGAAAGGATGCTTTGTACAAAAGCAACACACAGCATACTAATAATCATACCTCCCTAATTCTTACCTATCATCCTGTGACCAAAAAAATACAACATATCATACAAAGACATTTTAGTATTATCCAACAAGATCCCTCTACAGCTCTTATTTTCAATAATCCACCATTGATGTCTTACAAAAGAGAAAAAAATCTAAGAGAATATTTAGTCCATAGTAACCCAGTTGTGACAATCTTAAAGGCTAATTTCCATGCAACAGGTCGTGCTGTGCTACTTGTAAATCCATCCACAACAACACAGTAATCAAAGGGGCAAAATCTTCATTCACTATTCATGAGACTTTTACTTGCACCAGTAAAGGAATAGTATAGTGCATTGGGTAAGAGGTAAAAGATAATGAAATATCCTTGCTAGGATTACTGCCCTATAGATTTCAAGTAAATAGAGCCACAAACACATATATATATATATATATATATAAATGTTCTCGAAGGTATAATTGGAAAATCAATTATTTGACTCCACTACTGGTCAGTTAATCTTAGTGCATTGTACATTGTACGCACAAATATTTCCCAAAGATGGCAAACAGATACCGCATCACAGGAAAACATGCCACTCCCCTCTGCTTTCTTTGGATGGGTTCTCGAATGCAGTATACCTACTACTTCTGAACAGCAACAGAACACTAGACTCTGATTTCATGGCATTGCAATCTTATGTGATGTTTTAAAGTCTACACACGCCACAGTTGCAATCAGGCTATTGAAACCGGAATGTATGTATTAATGCAGAGCTAGTTATTATTATTATGCTTTAGCAAACAACACTGAGTGCTGTTTGGAATACTTTTTAGCTCAGTCACTACTGACTGATCCTATTAAAACAGATGAATATGCATACATTACAGGAGGCTGTGTGGTCCAGTGGTTAAAGAAAAAGGGCTTGTAATCTGGAGGTCCCCGGTTCAAATCCCACCTCAGCCACTGATTCATTGTGTGACCCTGAGCAAGTCACTTAACCTCCTTGTGCTCCGTCTTTTATTTAAATTAACATTTGAGATGTTTTGACTGTACTGGTGGATTACTATAGTATACAGTTGTATATAATTAGATGGTGCCTATGTAGCTTGCATAGGCCCTTTATTAGTAATATGGTAGGGCTCAAGAGGGCAGTATCAGCTATATGAATCCTTATAAGGGACAAGCTCACAGGTTACCATAGAGGGTGTCTGAAGAGGTGACTAGCAATTCACAATACAAAAAGATATCTAAAACATTTAAAAAAACACAAAAAAGCCTTCCTACCACATCAGTTAAAGAATAAAAGATGAAGACACACGTTTAAGGGGGATTGAAAAAGTCTCTGTACCAAGTGCTGAGTAGGTCCATCTGTGCTTAAGTTCATATACACATGCTGTATATACACATGGCACTTAATGTACAATCCACTGTCAGATATGCTCAGCTCAGAAGCCTCTCTTCAGATGTCGCTGTTTCAATAAATGAAGTGTTTGCAGCAAAACTCCTATAGATGTCAAGGATAAGCCTATCAATGACTTCTACCTTGGATCAGTTAAAACACTGCTGTACACAGTTGTGAAAGTATTACATTCTTATTAAATTTATGTTTTCTTTTTTTTTTAGGTTGTGAATACAAGTCTGAATGCTAAAGTTCTGCCCCAAAAAAAACAACAAAAAAAAATATATATAGAATATATAGACAGATCCGTGAAAAAGAAACAATACCTGGAATTCTAGCCCATAGTTTTCCCTGCAGAATTCCCGTAGTTTAGGATAAACGCGTTCTCTCAGTGAATTTCTTTCAGCTTCTGTGTCTACAACGATAAAGAAAGCAATACAAATATATTGAATCACGACAAATGTTTAGAAACTCTGTTAATGTTTACAACATTAAGACAATTAACTTAGTATATATTTCAATACATTACTTTGGTGCTTGAAAAAATATTAACAAAAGCAAACAGCTTTTCAGTTCTTTTATAGAAACCAATTGGGATATGAATTGAAATGCAGGCAAAGTTGTGATGTAAATTTCATCTGAAGTTATGTTTGTAGTTCTGTGCTCCAATGTACAGTAGTTAGGAATCTCCAGACAAGAAGATACAAAAGCTCAGAGCCAGGTAGAGAGATCGTTACAATATTGGAGAAAAAAATAATTTAAAAAAAAACACAGAACCAACATGAATTCATGAAAACACAATACAAAGGAAAATGTAAAAAAAAAAAAAAAAAAGATAGGTATTTGTTTTTTTTTTTTTTGGCTACAAAGCTAGCTTTCCCGTTTTAATATTTTATGTACTACACTTGAAAAGTAAATTACAACAGGTGTTTTGTGGCGGCATAAAAATAGTTTTGTTCAAAATCTGAAGATACAGTGATTTTGAAAAATTTGAACTGGAATGTCCACTTATTACAGACTGCTGTCAAGGACATTAAAATATAGTACAATATCAAGTGACCATACTAATGAGGGGTATATATAGTTTAAATTAACAGTGGCACACTGCAAGAGCAACAACTACTGCAAACACTTAGCACTGCCATTTAGAAACCTTTTTAGACTGACAAGCCCAAATTAACATCCAAAACATGTACATATATACATATATATATATATATATATATATATATATATATATATATATATATATATATATATATAACATGATTTATTAGATCCAGGTAATGATCAGTTTATGGCAATGCAGTTACAAGACATACTGTTGAAAGTGGTTGAAAAATGATTTCATTAATGTCTTTAAATGAAATAAATAGTTCCAAGCGTTATTTAGTTCCACTGGGGTCTAGCAATGAGAGGTAACATACTGGCATCCACATACCATTGCACCTACTGTATATGCTTATAAACCCATATACTTTTAATTTGCGCAAACAACATTTTACAGTTATCCGTTTAAAGTAATTATTAAATGCAATGCATACTGTAATAAAAAAAGGCCAATTTTATCCTCAAAACAGTCAAATATGATTAGGTAAAGCCGTGCCGAACTTTAAATTTTACTGCCGGGCTTTTCAGCTGAGGGCTGTTAATCCCTGGCTGGACCCAAGTGCCCTGGTTTCACGGCGTTCAATTGAAGAGGCCATGATTAAGCCAATTAGCCTTCAGGATCTCTCATTCTCTGGTCTCAAAAATAGGGCTCTTAAGGAAACATACTCACTCCCTGGGTTCAGTTTTGTTTTGTATCTTCGTTCAGCCCTTCATGCCTATGGGGTTCCATGGAATACGCCATTACTCATTCACAGCCACCACAAGAGGTATATAACCATTTAATATCTCATAATACTAATTCGTATCCTCTCTATATAACCATTTAATATCTCATAATACTAATTCCCTCCCAGTAACTACTATCTGGGATAGAGAAATTGGCAAGCTGGGAGTCAGCCTCGACTGGAATAGGGTGTGGGATCATATTTTTACATCCTCAAAAATCTAGCACACCAATTGATTCATTTTAAACAGATTTTCAGCAATGCCATATCGGTGGTTCCAGATGAAAATCACTACCGACCCTCTCTGTCATGGGTGCACTCAGGGGACAGTAGGTACTTACCTACACATGTTTTGGGAGTGTCCTATCATTGCAAGATTTGAGGTATATGTAGTTACCGTGTTATCTAAATTAATTGGTATGGATGTGCCGCTGACTTCTGAGTTGCTCCTTCTTGGCGATGACTCCCAGATTCCCTTAATCTTCACACAAGACGACTTTTGCTAGCAGAGCTAATGGGAGCTAAGAAGTCTATTTTAAGGGGTTGGGTGGAGTCTGGGTTATCACTCAATCGTTTTTGGTTATACACTTTTCTAGACATTACACTTGTGGAAAGCTCCACTGCAAAATTGCACCAGGCAAGTGCAGCCATGGTGGCCTCTTGGACAACTGCGGTCTGCAACATTAAAGATATGAGTCTTAATTTGGGAGCTCCCACTTTCTAATTTTTGTTTAATTTTGCTTAATTTTGTCTGTTTTGTAACCTGCTTTGACCCCTGTTTGTTTGTCTCTAAATTGTATTGTTTGTCTTAAGAAGAATTTCATAAAATTTGTTCAAGAAAAATATGATTAAGTAAACTATAGTTTTAGCATATAAAATATTTTACAGCAGACAAAAGACAACAGTGCCCCCTACAGGCTATTTTATGATATGTTTCAAAAGTTCATTATACTATACAACCAAATATTTTGGTTAACTAATTAGAGTTGCTTGCGTAACAGCTTGAGACAGAATACAGTGAACCCTTTTAGATTAAAAATATAAATATTTAGCATAACAGTACAGTGTCACCAGCAAAAGGTATTACTGCAGCTTCTAAACTTAACTTGAAATACACTAAAATTACCCAGTGGTTGATTTTTAATTACCAAAACAACGACCTGAACATTATGTGCTTAAATATTGTTTCTGCGTGTTCCTCCAGTCAAATGCATTTTATGATAGAAATTCTGAATAGAATGAATAGTTTTGGGGAGGAAAAAAAACATTTACAGTTGCATGCCACAGCTTTTTAAGTACAAAGTATTTATTTACTGACACTTAAACAACTGCAAAATCAGTTCTTTGGTTATGATTAAGTTTTTTTACGTTCACTATGTAGTGGAAATGCAATTGTCTTTTAGTCTATGCTTGTTTTGGGTGCTCTCATCTGCTTTCTGCAAGTCCATTTTACATCTGACATTTACCCTCAGTCCAATTTGAGACTTCATTAAAATGCTGCTGAAAAATACCACCAGGATCTCTGTATGTCTGACATTTACTGGAACAAGATATCAACCGAGATATGCAAGACAAAAAAGTGTCATGATACCTACGCTGTCTGATTCCAATGTGTCAGAGTTCATTTGAATGATTTCTACATTTTTGTAAAACCAGTACATGGGGGGAGGGGGTAAACAAACAATATAGCTGATGTCACGGCAGCTGGACTATAGCTTTTGCCTGGAGGCCGTCATACACAAAGACTGTCTAGGGAAAATATATGTATTCATATATAATACAGGATGGAATTTTCACCCCACCCCAACTAACTGGTACTGCTGCAAGCTAGTGACCACGTACCTTCATCATGCAAGTGCTGGGCTGACTGAATAAACATAACAGGTCCAAGGATTCAGCGGTATGTACACGCTTGGTACAAATGATAAGAAAAATAATCTAATCTACAGTTGTTTTTTTTTTTGTTTTTTTTAACAAATTAGAGAAAAAAGCATGTAAACTACGATTTCTGATCATTAATGTAACCTTTCCATCCTCTAATGTATTATTTCATTGACAATGGACCACTATTGGGATTTACCTGTACTGTAATTATTTTCCAATAAATCCCTCTAACTTGGCTTTTTGTGAGACGCTAGACACAGAAGTAGTTGGCTTGGTATTTTCATTTCACACCACTTCTACTTTACAAACATCTGAAAACGCTTAGCAGACATGTTAACAGGTGCCTGGTCATACCAGAAAGCAAACCTTCTGTAAAAACGTCTAATTTAAAACACAACCTATTGCATCAGTTTGTTTTCTTATTATAACTTAACTAAATGTAATCTATGTGACAGTACAGAAAACAAATACGCATAAACAGTGGAGCTGTATATCTTGAATAGGTAATGTTAATTTTGACGTATAAAAACTATGTACAGTCTTACCCTCGGGGTTGCCACATATAAAGACCCGGACACTCCTGCCTGTGGGGACGTGGTGAGGAGAGATAGCGAGGACATTTCCACAAAGGGCCGCCCTGCGGAGTGACGAGTCCCGCGGACAGGGCAGCCTGCTGCCTGCTCCTGTCGGCCACATGAGGGGCAAATGCCAGCACAACACTAAACATACAAGAAAATAAATATGATATATAAAATCACAGGAGATAGAAAATAAGCCAGGCTTTTTTTTTTTTTTCCAGCACAAGCCATGCGCGTTATTAAAGCTGTGTTTATAATCACAGGCGAGGAATTTTAGAATCACAATATTTAAACACTATACATAGGAAACAACATGTCGTAATTAAAAATTAGAACATGATGCTTTTTGTGAAGACCTCAGATTCTCATGTAAGCATTACTTAGCACACATACAAATTCATAGAACGAAGTGCTGCCCTGGAGATCTTGAATCTCTGAGGTAAATGCATACATCACGTATACAAAAGCAGAGTGGAGTTCATATATCCTGAAGTTTAGAAAATAAATCACATACCGGTTCAAAGAAGATAGAAAAAGAGAAGCAGTCTTCTAGCATCTGTTGAATTCCTCCTTAAAAACACAGTTGCACCTATGAAGGATGTAACATATAATCAGTTTATAAAACACTTTTGCTGAAGATTTATAGTAATCCTTTCCCCGGGAACCTCACGAATTGTGTTACAATAAAGCCCAAAATCAGATAGCGCATTGAAAAGCTTGATGGAAAAAAAAAATCCTCCTTTGGAGTCCTGTGAACATGAATCACCCTCACCCATGAAAGAATGTTATCTCGTGTGACCGACACCAGAGCAGTACAGCTGCTTGACTGATACCGTAAGGCTGTGTTTATGGTTAAAATACAGACCGCTTCACAGAAGATTTCAAACACGGTCAGAGAGTGACGCTGCTGTCCATTTCTGAGCGAAACAAATGTTGTTTGCAACAACTTTGCCTTCACATATTTACAACGTATTGGACACTTCAGAAAATCTCAGGAAAATTAGACTACAGCACTTGATTAATCTATACATTTACCTCATCTGCAGTAGTTATTCATCATATGGGGTACCTACAATTAAAGCTTGTTGGAAATGCAACTATACTGGTACTTTATTTTGAGGTTAAAAAAAAAACAAAACACAGTTTGAACAAGTAATTAATAAATAACAATTTAGACAAAACCTTTAAATACAGTACATAGTATGGTAAATAACCATGTAAGATAATACAAAACTTACCCTGATGAATTCCTACCTAAAATGTGATTTCATAGACCAGGAGAGAGATGTACTGAAGTCTGGCAACCTATGGTGAAAAATGTGATATGGTAATATGGAAAAACAGTTCAGTCTTAACAGCTAAAATGATTTAAATGTGAACAAAAAAAAATCTAGGAGACAGACTAGCTTTGAGATAGAGTTACACAGACAGTACATTGTGGGCAGGTGGCCAACAGACACAGTAACTTGCTATTAACCCACTGCGGAGGCTGACTGCAAAATTAAAACATTAGAGAAAAAATAGTTGTTTTTTTTTAGAGAAGATTGTTATATAGATAGATATAGAGGGAGAGAGATGCAGTAGAAAAAACATCAGATAGTACCATAGTGACATACTACCAATTACATATATATATATATATATATATATATATATATATATATATATATATATATATATATATATACACACACACACATATTACAACTTACAGAGCTGTCGAGTCACGCTGCAGTCTCTGAGCTTTTTGCTTACTCTCAAGCAGTATAAATGTGTTAAGCTGCAACAAAACCACATGTGAACCCAGCATGCAACCGGCATGGCAGGCTGGCATTCAAAAGAGATGTGCTGCCTAGCGGGAGTTTAACCTTTATTTTTTGTATTTAAATCTACAGGGCTATTGAATATGAATCGGAAACAAATCTGCTATACTATAATAGAGGGGACTTACCAGATGCCCTCTAGCAACTCACTTCTTGTGTGTTTCAGTGTAGGATTTATGAATTAGTTCCCAGCACGGCTCCCTAGGTAGCAATACAGGCAGGGCTGTTATTGCTGAAAATTCATTTTCCTTTTACTGATATGACACAATGCACATTATTCTTTATCTCTGCACTGTTTCAGTATGAAGAAGGTGGTACTTTAATTGTAGTCACAAATTAAATCAAATATTTTTTTTTATAAAACTGTTAGAATAGAGGCTGACACAAAGTGTATACGCAATGCAGAAAGCTGATTCACTAGCTTTTGCCTCTGGAGACCTGGGTCACAAGTGAAATGAGTTTGGTGTTCTAAAGTAGGGGTGTGTTAAGAATATTGGAATATGAAATCATTATTCAGAAAGAAAGACGACCACATGATAGGTTTCAATGCTTTATTTCGGAATGTGTGCACATGGTAATTGAGACAATGACTTTGTTGGCCTCAGCCTCGTTCTTCAGAGTAATTTACACTCTAATTGGGACTGTCAGGACATGGGCTGCCAGTGCTGAAGATTTAGGATGATTTAGAAAAGTTATTAGTGGTGGTAGGACATAAATGGTTGTGCCACCATATTGAATAGAAAGATCAATGAGAATGGCTAGATATGAATCTAATTCTAACTCCTCATAGAGAATATCTCTGTAAATACCAAACGATAACACAAACTCAGCAATTGTCAGCTTCTTAGCATCAACAGAAGCCCAAGGCTAGATTCCGTTCAAGGTTACGGTGTGATTAGGGAGCTTTGGAAGAGCTTACAGCGACTTCTTCCGCACCAAGTCTAAATGAAGCCTGAGCCATCCATTTGTTCCTCACTTTTCGTTAGATTTAATTAGATTTAAAATGAAGGGTGAAAAAGTTTCAGAGACCAGCATTGGTTAATTGCAAGAACGACCGTTTTATATAACTCTCAAAAAAGGACTTAGAAATGTTGGACTAGTTTTTGCACATGCAACCAATTGCTACAATATTAACATTTTTTTGTTTGTTTATATTTCACTGGTTTATAGTGCTTCAAGCAGGCAAGTTTGCAAAGTTGAGCTACATACATTTTACCTTGCACCAGCCTTTGCTCTTTAATAAGAGCTGCTTCAAATTCATTGGTCGCTCAATGCTGCTACTTCAGTATCTCATTTAGGATGTTTTTCATTTCAGCCTACTTGAAAGAAGTAATGATTGAGGAAGATAGTCAGTGGACTTGAAATTATAAGAAGAGGAAAGCAGCTAGATTCAGTTAGATTTTGAATATTAAATAGACATTGCATCTGAAAACTGAAGGCCATAGGGGCTTTTTATCATAGCAAGTCTGTGTGATGTGTGAAGAGGTTTCTCAGTTAAATGGCTGAATTTCTGACATTTGAAAAACAAAAGAGATTCAGCTGTTTAGATACTGGTTCTTGGAGTTTGTGGCTTTAAGGATACCATGACGATAATGTGAACCCAAGCTAATCAATAGAATGACACTTGATGGTAGGAGAACTGAAGGACGTTGAATAATTGTTGTTCGAAAATCAAATACAAAAAAAACTTGATTTAGATACACCTGCAGTTTATAAATGGGGGGGGGGGGGTCTTAGCTTTTAGTTTAATTGTTTAATTTACGGGTTTTGCTGTGTGCAGAATGTAGAAAATGGACAAACGAGGGTGCAACATTTTAATAAATAAATCTTTTATAACGTTATAATAAAGTTATAATAAAAAAGTAATCTGGACAAACATTACAATTACTATTCTTAACTGCATTAACGTCAATAAAGACTAGCCACTTATTAAAATGTTGCACCCTCGTTTTCTCGTTCTTTTTTCCGCTGCAAAATGCGAAAGACTTGGAGGATTTAAAACAGAAAGTCAGGTTGACCATGTCCTCATAAATGGCAAGTGGCAACGATCATTACAGGATGTAAGAACAAAGAGAGGTGCAGATATGGGGAGCGATCACAACCTGGTTGTGGCAGTCCTAGCTCTGAATTTGAGAAGAGCCAAGCTCGGAGGGAAAAAGAAAAATAACGCTTCAATGTTGCAAGCCTGGCTAACCCAGACGTCAAGCTCCAGTTCAGCATTGTACTCAAAAAGAGTTACAATGTGTCGCAGGAGGACACCGAAATGACAATATACACATTCAACCAAGCCATGCAAAAAGCAGTAGATGCTACCCTTGGCCATCAAAAGACCCATAAAGAAGAGTGGATATCCCAACCCACCTGGAAGGCAATTAAAGAAAACAAAAGAAACAGATGTTAAACACCAAGTCCCCAAGACTAAAAGAAAGGATATCCAGAGAATACTCAGAAAAAAAACAAAGAGGTGAAAAACAGGGCAAGGCGCGACAAGCGACACTTCATTGAAGGACTAGCAACCGAGGCTGAAGCTGCAGTCGGCAGACAGGACATACTATACAAAATCACCAAACGGTTAAAAGAAGACTGTGGGACAAGCCAAGACTTATTTGTAAAGGACAAAGATGGCAGACTCCTCTCTGATGAAAGGCAGAGGAGTGAAAGATGGAAAGAACAGTTCCAAGGTATCCTAAATAGACAAGAGCCTGCAAGCACAGCCAATATCCAAGAAGCAGATGAAGATCAAGATCTTGATGTCAACCTAGATCACATTACTGAAACTGAAGTCAAGGAAGCCATCAAAACACTCAAAAATGGAAAAGCACCTGGTGAAGATGGGATCTGCCCAGAGATGCTGAAAGCAGAGGAAAATGAAACACCCAAGATCCTCACCCAGATCTTTCAAGTGGGATACTGAAGAAACCCCAGAAGAATGGAAAACTGGCATTATTGTCAAACTTCCAAAGAAGGATGACCCTGGAAATTGCAGTAACTGGAGAGGGATTACTTTACTGTCTATCACAGATAAGGTTTTCAGCAAAATCATCCTCAAGAGAATTGCAGCTGCAGCTGTCAAAATCATACACAAAGAACAAGCTGGGTTCAGACAAGGAAAGAGCTGTGTCGACCACGTATTCACCCTCAGACAAATTCTTGAACAGTCATCCGAATGGAACAGCACTCTATATGTCAACTTCATAGATTTCGAAAAGGCTTTCGACAGCCTTCACCAAGAATTTCTGTGAAAAATACTGAGATCATACGGAATTCCCCAAAAGATGGTGAATATTATAACACTCTATAGAGAGACTTTGAGTGTAAGGTTATATGCAATAATCACCTCACAGACTGCTTCAAGGTTACCACAGGGGTAAAGCAGGGATGCGTTCTGTGTCCATTTCTTTTCATTCTCTCCATGGACTGGCTTATGAAAGAAATTACAGCAGAAAATAGAAAGGGAATTCGATGGACACTCACCACCTGTCTTGAAGATTATGCAGATGGCATTACGCAGGTGACATCAGCCTGCTTTCAAGTCAGCATAAAGACATGCAAGAGAAGACCGACAGAATGACTGAGACAGCCCAAAAGCTTGGACTGCAAATAAACATCAACAAATCAAAACTGATGTGAATGAACCCAAAGAAAGGCAATTCCATCACCATTAACAACAAAGCCATAGAGGAAGTGAGTGATTTCACCTGCCTGGAGAGTAAAGTAGCAATAGATGGGGACACAGAGAGGGACGTTAACACAAGAATAAGTAAAGCCAACCTATCATTATCCATGAGAAACAACACCTGGAAGTCAAAACAAGTGGGTACAAAAACAAAACTGAAGATCTTTAACAGCAATATCCTCAATGTGCTGTTGTATGGAGCAGAGTGCTGGAAAATCACATCAAGAATAGCCCACAAGCTGAACACCTTCCAAAACAAAGGTCACCAATCCTGGACATGCATTTTTACCCCCAGAATGCTGGCGAGAGATTGGGGTCCTAATGGCAATCCCGGGATTGGTGAAGGCAGATGGAGGCGGGTTTAATGCTGAAGAGATAAATAGGAGTGCATGCCTGAGCATGCGGGGAGAGTGAGTGACAGAGGCTGTCTCAGTGAGAGGGAGAGGTAGACTGGAATTTAGCACAGATATGGGTTTTTATTATTTTGTTTTGCTTTGGCATGGTCCTTAATTGTTTATTTGTCCTGTACTAATAAATTGCTGAATTTGAAGACGAAGCTACTGCCTGTGTGGAGCCTGCTTTTATTTTACACGCAGCGTTACAATATGTTATTTTAGGAAAATCATATTTTTCTAAATATTGTGCTGTTTACTAGAAGGGGGGGGGGGGGCAGCAAGAAGAAAAAAAATCTCTGAAGGGGCACAGCAAAAAATAAAAAATAAAATAATAATCTCTGAAGGGGGCGGAGCAAAAGAAAGTTTGGGAACCCCTGCAGTAGAGGATGTTGCCATCTTAACTGTGGTGATGCTTCATTTATAAATGTCTGACTTCCAAGGCATAACACTCTTTTATGTGTCTGTCTCGCACGGTGGTTGCAAGGTCAACCCCAGTAAATCAAATCAAAATCAATTCAAAGTTTATTTATATACAGCACCCTTCATACAGGTGTATCTCAAAGCACTTTACAGGACAAAAATAGTCAGATTTATAAAAAGAAAACAACAAACAAACACGTCAGATGAAAAAAGTTTAAAAATATATATAATGTAACCACCAGTAACTAAATTAAAAAAATATATAATGCAGATAAAATACAAACAGATACAACACTAAAAACTAAAATATACATATACATATGGATATTATAAAAATGCCAGCTCAAATAAATATGTTTTTAGTCTTGTTTTAAACCAGATAGAGTCTCAGCTTCCCTCACATGTGTTGGCAGCTCATTCCAAAGTGTGGGGGCTCTATAACAAAAAGCCCTTCCTCCCCATTTAACATACTTTATTTTAGGTATTACCAGCAATCCCATATTCAGGGATATAAGGTTACGATTGGGGATGTATCGGGTAAGCATATCCTTGAAATGTATTTTTTGTTTACGACTGTAAGTCACCCTGGATAAGGGCGTGTGTTAAGAAATAAATAATAATAATAATAATAATAATAATAATAATAATAATAATAATAATAATAATAATAATAATAATAATAAGCAGTTCTCCTAAATAGGTTGGTGCCAAGTTACTGTATTTAGAGCCTTATAAGTTAATAACAGTATTTTAAAATCAACTTTTAAATTTACAGGGAGCCAATGCAAAGAAGCCAACACTGGGGTAATATGTTCCCTTTTTCTGGTTTTAGTCAAGATTCTAGCAGCAGCATTGTGAAAAGCGTAAAGCGTCACACAATCACCAGAAATGAGCTGATGTATAGTGTTTGCACAAGGGATATATGTGGTTCTAAATCAGGAGAGCTCTCCTTCAAATATGTGTTCTACTGCCATCACTTTATTGGCGCTTCCATCCAACAGCTTGTTCCTGCCTTAAACTGTGTCACTCTGAGATCAGTGTATTTTTTACCAATCTTCCCTATGAACCCAGATGATGTGTTTTTGGGCAATGCAAGTGAGAACTTGCTATACTCTGGGTCATTTCACTTTCGTTGTGTCTGAGGGTGCTGAAACCACAATGTCTATGTTGGGAAATGAATCAGATCGGCAGCTTATTTGCTTTGTAGCTTTGGTATGGCTTTATATTATTGTTATTCATTTTTAAATATGCAAATATAGTGATCTACAATATCAATGGTACCCATATAATGAGCTCGCGAATAACACAATTCATAAAATAATTGGGTAGAAATCTCTTGATAGTTTTTTTTTTACAATGTGTTTATTTCATTGAAATGTTAACATTTTAATTGTCATTTGTTTGTATCTGACTCAGTGGGATTGCTGCTGCTTTTGCAGTCTCCCAGGAACATCATTGAATTGCAATGACATAGATTTCAATAGGGTCTTGTACTGCTTACATAACAAAGAACTGAATGCAATTGAATATATCAACATCTAGGTCTATGTCAATATTACTGAAATCAACTATTTAAAAAAATGTGATACCAAGGAAACATAACTGATACAAAATAAGATTCCACAGTGGGCTGGATCATTCTGTGTTATTTAAACAGATACTATTTGACATTCCTAGTAAAAAAGCCTTTTAAGAACACGCTTTATCAAGCATAACGTTGATTGTGGTGAGTAACCTTCGTGCAGGTGATATTCCCAGCAGTTGTGGGCATTGTTCTGCTGTAGACTGTTACTGCCATGGTAAGACATGCTGAATGTTTAAGTGTTGGAAGACATCCAATCTGTTTAACTATTGCCATAGGGAGTAGCAGGTTGCACTGACTGCTTGAATCCTGCTGCAGTAGAATATGCCTCCCAGGGTCCTCAATTACCCTACAAAAAACATCATACGATTTTCCTTATATGATTATAACAACTCACTGTAGCAGGCTATTTGGACTGCCTTAGGCTTATATTAAGCCTATTTACTATTTTAAGAAGGCATTTAAATTCTGCATCAATTGTTGTGTATTTCATGGTTATCTAATCTTTGATGATATCCTATTTATTGACCCTGAAATCTGCATGTCTTAAAAAAACAAATAACATATATAACAATTCAAGGAACGGTACAAACAACATATATAACTGCAATAAAATAAAAACAAACAAAATACAAAACACATACATACTAGTTCAGAAGCAGGCAGAAATCAAGGGTATTTCAGCCTGAACCAGAATCAGCAGAATGGAATGTATGGTGACCAGCAGCAGAAATGAATGAGAAACGGTGTGGTGGATGTAATGCCATGAATATTTGACTTTAGCACAGTGGTGAGGAAAAAAGACTCTCAAAATACAATGAAAAACCTGAGGTGGTTCTGGCAGCGATCACCCCCAAGGCTTAAAATGAAAGATTTTGAGACCTGACTTAACCAAAAGCCTCAAAATAGGCTACTTTATTGCCGGCATGCCGACTGAGATTTGATCATAACTGGAGCAACGGGGCTTAGGAAGAACATGAAGCAATTGGCGGTGGCCAAATCTCAACACAGCAGCAGAAGGAGTCTTTGACTGTGGCCAAAACCAGAGAAGGAAACAGATCCGACAGCAGACGGACCTCAGTGTGGACAGCAGAAGAGACTGGGACGACCGAATCTCTTGAGATGTTTTTACACTGATTAATGGTACTGTAATTTTTTTAAAATAATTATGTGGCATGCAAGAGTAATACAAACCCCAAACTTAAGTAGACGATAGAAAAACTGATTCTTTCAGTTTGAAAAAGATGCAAATGTAAACAAAATTACAGAGCCCTGCTGTTGAAATGTAACACTTTTCTAGTGCCACTCTTAAATTAACGATTTTCTCTGTGCAACACAAAATGAACTCTCTACATTATACTGGTAATGTATATAACCCTATCTTTCCATTAGTAAATTAACACAATCAGAGTTGAAGGAATAAATAACGATTGCCTTTTTTGAAACTTATAATGGAAAAGACCAGAAAACATGGCTTAAAAACATAAGGCATTACAAGGTACAATTAGCAAGCGCTTGTCAGACTCAACATACCCTTGGATGACCTATTGGCCAGCCTTCACAGTACCAATGTCTAATTCAAAATGAAGCTTAAAACCAAAACCCTAACATGCCTCAATTTGCATACCTATTTGAGCTGGTGGCTGAGAAATGCAGAGGCAGCAAATCTACACAAAGATGTACTGTAGCTGCAAGCAGAAGACTGAAACGGGGTGGTGACTTCAGAGAAAAGGGGTGATACCTAGAAAACGGCAGACACATAAAAAAGGTTGGTGCATTGTCTAAAATAAAATTATATTTAAAAAATGTAGGAAAGATGCAATTACTGTCCTACTCTAGCAGGAATATGGGTTTAAAGCTAAAATGCAGTTCATCCCACACCAAATGTCAACTGATAATGAACAAGTTCAAATCAAGAGGCAGATTAAGGTTGGTCTTTATTTTCTATTGAACTGTCTCTCCCACTAGTCCAAAGGTGACAAAGTGCTGCATTTCCCAATTTGCTTGAAAGAGATGAGAGTAGCACTGAGCATATGACGCTGTTCTATATGTATACACAATGTTGTTCTCTATGCATACAGATTGTTAATCTCGTAGCAGGATTCTGTTACAAAGTTAATGACTCTTATGGTAACATATGCTTCACCAACTTTGGTTTTGCTGACAATTTCCATCATCAACATTTATCAATTCACCCCCACTCTCTGGGTGATATGATAAATATTGTAGACAACACTCTTTCTTATCAGCAAATAATATGCCATAAGTATAGGTTACCGTATGCCTTGTCATTACTGTTGACTCATTAACATCAGAATCAAATTAATTTAGAATAGTAGGATGCTGTGTTTCAACATCAACAACATCAGGACCTTAAACGGAGGCATTAACCCTTCGTGGATGCTGGCCAACACAGCTGATGGCTGCACAGCAAGTAAGCTGCTCTGTTAACTGCCCTTAAGCAAAAAGAGAAACTTTTAAGACACCAGGTGATTGTTTCTTTTTACATTTGAATACGGCCTAATAGTTTATTTACCATTCTGTCTGTGCTTATATCCCATTAAATTGTATTTGTTTTCATTATGATGAATTATAATGATGGTATTTTTTTATTATTGTCAATGACAAGGCAGCAAATGAATCTCAAAGTACGATTTTATAATCTTTCTTTTGAATAAATGATTATTTATACAATTAATGTTTACAATATACACTCTAAATTGCCCTCTGTGTGAGTGTGTGAGTGAGTGTGTGTGTGGTGCTCTGCGATGGACTGGCATCCCGTCCAGGGTGTAGTCTCGTCTTGCGCCCTGTGTATGCCGGGTTTGGCCTCGGCTCACCGCGACCCTGTAAAGGAGTAAGCGGTGAATGATAATGGATATATATATACAGTGCCGTGAAAAAGTATTTGCCCCTGTCAGATTTTCTGCATTTTTGCACATTTTTCACATTGTGTTTGATCAAATTTTTTGTGGGTTGTAGTAGTATATAGAGGGAGTCTGAGAGAAAAAATGACACCAAAGTTTGGTGCTTCTTTCATTTGTTTGGTGTGCAAGGTAATCAAACATGCAATCTTCAGGTGTGAAAGTTATCGCCCCCCCTAACTCAACCCAATTAAAGGGATAATTAGGGTCAGCTGTTTGAGTACTTTGGTTAACAACCAGGCCTGATTTGGGCCAGCCCTACCCAATATAAATCTGACTAACTTTGGCCCTTACCATCAGAGTGAAGTTGTCAGCACACAGGTTCTAGAGGCACATCATGCCACGAACAAAAGAAATTCCTGAAGACCTCTGGAAAAAGAAGTTGTTGATGCCTATCAGCCTGGAAAGGGTTACAAAGCCATTTCTTAGGCTCTGGGGCTCCACCGAACCACAGTCAGTGCCATATTGTCCAAATGGAGAAAGTTTGGGAGTTTGGGGGTTAGTTTTGCCACCTTTGGGACCTTTCTACTGTCTGCTTATGCATAAAAGAAATATGTCCACAACAAGATATATTGAGAAAACAGGACGGTGTCTGCATGTTTATTTATTTTTTAAAAACACAAGAAACAAAACCAAAACAAAAGAACCTAACTCTGTCAAGGTAGATAGATAGATAGATAGATAGATAGATAGATAGATAGATAGATAGATAGATAGATAGATAGATAGATAGATAGATTAGCCAATTTAACATTTTGGTATAGTAATATTAATATTAATATATATCTCTGTATCCGATTTACATTCTTTCCTCCATCATACAATAGCTTACTCATATATTTAGTGTAAATGAGTGAGTCGCATAGAAATGTTGAGCTGCTGTAACCTTTACTGGTACAGGTATTGTGTGACTTCGGGATGTTATCGATTCTAACTCACCGTTCAACATATCACACAACTTTGTTACTGTTCCGGTATCTAATCTATATCTGCACAGAACCTGCATAGGAGTTAGATCTAAACATGTTAGTCGCTGTCTTACTATCCTGGGATGAGGGTAAGGTTGTCTTCTCTCTTCTCTCTCTTGCTGCACGCTGAGACTCAATAATGCTTCTATATCCTCCATTGTTGAAAACAACTACCTTTTACAGAGGTCGCACCTTAAATATGACACAAGAGGGGTCATGTCTTAATTAGCAACTGTATTTCAGTGTACTTAATGGACACGTCAGTGTTTTGCACCTTTTGAAAATAAGGCGTTATTTGCAAAGTAGAACCAATTAACAAATTCAATTGCTTAACAAGCTGTAATGCGAGTGTATTTTCAAAAAGCTCAAAGCTTAAAATTCCATTGCTCCACTGACTTTTATGACTTTTGAAAATACAGTTTGACACCTTTGTGGTGTCGCAAAGGTGTTGTGCGACCTGTTTTTCCCTTTTGAAAATCGGGCTGTAAATGTCAATCAAGAATTTAGTATTTCATAGCCTATTGTAATCTTAAGCCACTGCTGTAGTAGTTGGATAACGACAAAACAAAGACGTTCTACTAAATATAGTTTATATATTATGCTGCTTTTAAAGTTTCCACATATCTTTTTGAAGAATCAGAATCTAAATGATATGATTCATAATCGATTTTCAAAGACGATACCATCAATTCCCAGATCAGGAATCGATTCTGGAATCCACTCTCACATTTTTGGAATTGCCCATTCCTAATTCTGACTTGCTTTAAAGCAGCACCACGCGGATGGCCTTCCATAGAGATCACTATGCGTGTGAGCACATAATCTGGTTTCATTACTTTCTGCTGTCTAAAACTTAAATAGAGGCTCAAGAGCTGCTGTGTTGATCCTGTATATATTAATCTCACGTATCACAAGGAGCTCTTTTTCATTTGTCATTTTTTAAACTGTTGCGCAACTTCTGGTGAGTCGGTAAATAAGGTATTTTTTGTCATTTCTAGCGAATACAAACATCAGATTTTTGTATCTGAATTCATGTAAAAGAAAAATTTGTTATGGCTGTCAAGCGATTAAAAGCGTATTTAATTGATACAATTACTGCATCCATCTCATTCAAATTTGTTTTAATACTGATGCTATTATTATTATTATTATTATTATTATTATTATTATTATTTTAAAGTACTTCTTATAACCTATAAGGCCTTATATGGTCTTAAAAAATATATTTGTTTGGGGATGTTTATTTATAGTTGGATTATATAATAGACACAGGATTTTTTATATTTATTTTGTAAAGCACCCTGGAATGCTTGCAGGAAGAGTGCTATAAAAGTGAAATTTGTATTGTATTGCCGTTGTATTCTTATTAGGGCTGCAACGAAGGGTACATTTTGACCTTCGAAAGTTTGAACATTTGATGGTACTAATTTGCATAATTGACGGCAACGTCATCATAGCTACTTGTTTATATTTGATTATATGTGTTTTCCTCTCAAGCACGGCTATACTACAGACGGTAAATACAATAGATACAGACGACTACACCACTCTGTGGATTACAAGGGACATCATCAGGGAATGATCCACAATTTAGACCAATTAGCCCATCAACAAGTTTGTTTTTCGTAGGTTGAGTGTTTCTGAGATCAAGCTCATTTATTTTTAATTCTTCCTTGGCAGGAGTCACTACTTTTAACACTAGATACAACAGATACCCCTTTATCCAAACTACGGTCTAATCTAAACTGATTATTATTGTTATTTATTTCTTATCAGACGCCCTTATCCAGGATGACTTACAGTTGTTACAAAGTATCACATTACAAAGTATCACAGTACAGATAAGAGTAGTTATAGAATACAATAACATCAGTAGTAAGAGCAAGTTGAATGAGAGAAAATAAAAATGTCAGTAAATAATTAAATTTGAGAGCGATTACAACTAAGAGCAGTTAAATTTACAAATATTTGGTTATAAGAGTAAATTCCATAAAGAGCAAGTCTGGCTATATTTCTCAAATGGTAAAAAGATACTTTAGTAACTTCCCTAATATGAGTCTCAAATGATAGATCAGGATCAAAGATGACCCACAAACTCTTAATTTCTAGTTTAAGTTTTGATGAGAGACTGCAAGGGTCGAGCTCATGTAATCCCACATTTCCTTTTAGTTGGTTCTGTGAGCCCACTGATTTATCTGAATTCAGCATTAGAAAATGGTGTCTGCTTTTGTTCAGTTGGTAGCTTTTCACAGGGTTTTGTTGTTGTATAGTTCTGTTCTCCTCTTTTGCCATACATCAGAAAATGTATGTGTTATTATTCAAAGGATACTACGTGGTTCAGCCGCTGTGATGCATAATGATGAACAAATAGCTGTACATTTTGAGGGTACATTTCTGTGAGTCTATTTTCTTTTTCAGTTTGAGATATTATATACTGGGAACAATTCCATCATTAAAATACAATTAAAAAATATGTATCCATGGAATATTAGTATGTGCTCATAAAAGTTATCCCCAGCTTTGTAGTTATCGATCAATCGTGACAAATATTATTGTCGCATTTACTGATATGTAAAGTTTATTTAAGCAATTCAATTATTTGTTTATAAAAATATCTTCTAACCTGTAAGATTTGCATTACATGCACCAATTGCTTAATATGCTGTCCAAAGTAATATGAATACATATTTGAATAAAAATTGCTGAAGCATTCTAATTGAATACCAACTTGTTATCATTCCCTGGGGATGCTCATGATTAGAATGCTTTAAATGGGATTTTCCATTACTTTAATAATCTATCATCCGGCAAACAGAATTATTGATCAGAGACAAACACATTTCTGCTGCCTTGCATTGTTTCCAAGGCTAAATTTCACCTGCCATATATATATATATGAAATATGTATCAAATGTTTGTGTTATTTGTTCACTCAGGGTCCCTTTTATCTAATATTAGGTTTTGGTTGAAGATCTGATAACATTCAGTGTCAAAAATATGCAAAAATGCAGAAAATCAGACAGGGGGCAAATACTTTTTCACGGCACTGTATATACACTGCTGTGCAAAAGTCTAAGACATTTCTGCATGTTTCTACTCTTTGCATTTTTCACGTCTCAATCGCGTATTGTTTATCTGACCCTGCCGTGCCTTACCTCAATTTAAAGGATTTTTAATGGCCTTTCTATTGATATATACAGCATATAGAAAAAGTTTTACTTTTTTTTATTTTTTATGGATGCTTCTCGCACCCCCCCTGGGATTGCTTCGCTCCCCAGGGGTGAGCCCCCCCTGTTGAGAACCTCTGGGTAAATGTGATGGACTTGCCACCACAACACCTCACACCAGCTGCCCATGCACAGTTCACCCTCAGTTGCCGTGATTCTTGAAGCCCCTGAGCAACGCAAACCAAAGACCACTAAGCAACAAGCCTGGTCTCCCCCACCCAAACCAAGCTGAATCAGCAACAGTCAACGCTGCACAACAGCAGAAAACACCAGTGGAGGACCGGAGTAAACCACTGATGCTACAACATCCATATACATTGCAACTCCTGAATGTGTCCAAGACTTTTGCACAGCAGTGTATATATATATATATATATATATATATATGTATATATATATATATACACACACATACACCCAGCCCTCTTTATATCACCCCTCGCTATACTGCGGATTCGGATATATCGCGATCATCACTTCAACAGTGATGATCACATTGCTGAAGACATCACAGTCTGTGTGATGAATCAGTGCTATGGAACAAATGTTGCTCGGAAACAAAAGGAATGAGAGTTTATCTTCAAACTGGGAACTTTGGAACCTCTGGGTATGAACATTAATCACAGTTCAACATTCATAGTATTGTAAATGCACACTTTTTAAGTTATGAAGAATTTTACCCTACTTGAAACATTTTGTTTTGGCCTTCTCTTGCTATTTTATAGCTGTTCACTTGGTAAATATATGCTTAGAGCAATGGAATGCATTAAAATACAATAAAAAAAATTATACTCGTTGTGACAGGGTGCTCGTGTCACGTGTCTGCTTAGGAAATACAGAGAGACAGGCGTGCAGGATTTATGAATACAAACGTAAATAAACAAAGGGGTCATGTGATGTTACCAGCAATGGTAATGCACAGAGGACACACACAGCAAGCTGTACAAAAATACAAAATAAAATACAGTACAAAAACTACAAATAAAAGGTGCCACACTGGGCGAGTGCTAGCCTTATAAACGAGGCGTCCCACTCCAGGAACCGGCTACACTACGTAACCCTCGCTGTACATTAATTGGGATCACTATCACCTAAACTAACCTACTTATGAGCCGGTATTCATACGACGACTCCTGCTGCTTCATACAGCCTTGGCTGGGCATTGCCTTCACAAGTACGACTTGTATTTCTAGGGTTGCATAGCTGTCGTTCCTGCAGAGCGGACCCTCTTCTCCCGAGTGTACGCTGCTCCCCTCTGTAGCATGGCATTGCAGTTAACCCGAGCGATCTCCACCAGATGTTTTTAAACTGACGGACACTCGGTGGAGACCTGCCCACCTGCTGATTGAGGACCGGCACAGCCAATCACCCACTGCCCCTACTCTCAACCAAACCCAGCAGGCAGCAAAGTATCAATCGAGCGCCCGTCTGTAAACAATCTATTAATCAACAAATCAACTCCAAAACATAATAAACCCATTTCCACATACAAACCACACCAACATTAATTCCGACCTGTGCAGGGTAATTGCCCTGCCACACTCATGTACTGTATTTTGATTAGAAATGGCAATGGATTATTTAATAGCATCTGTGGCCTTAAAAATATGTCTGTCTGCTTTCTTACTGTATCTGTTTCCAGCTCCTGTTTCTAATTCTAAAATTCTAGTACATCGGGGAGAGTTGTACTAAGTTTTAATGAAAGGAAGTGTTTGGGCCACCTCCACAAGCTTCAGGTTGTTTATACAAGGCTACAGGGGATTTAGTAAAGCTGTCAAATATTCCCCACTTGTGGTGCCCAAGAGGCGATGCAGTGTTAACCATCTGTCGTGATGAGTGACAGCTTTTCAGAGCCCCTCAGTACATCAGCTGCTGCATCATATTAACATTTTGATTGATACGATTATGTTTTTCGAAATAGATTTTATATATATATATATATATATATATATATATATATATATATATATACAGTGCCTTGCATAGGTATTCACCCCCCTTGGACTTTTCCACATTTTGTAGTGTTACAACCTGGAATTAAAATGGATTTAATTGGGATTTTTACCATTTGATTTACACAACATACTTAACACTTTGAAGGTGCAAAATGTTTCTTATTGTGACATCAAAGATAATTAAACAAAAGAAGACATTTGTTGGTTGCATAAGTATTCACCCCGCTGAGTCAATACTTGGTAGAAGCACCTTTGGCAGCAATTACAGCTGTGAGTCTTTTTGGGTAAGTCTCTACCAGCTTTACACATCTGGATCCTACAATTTTTGCTGATTCTTCTTGGCAAAATTGCTCAAGCTCTGTCAAGTTGGATGGGGATCGTTGGTGAATAGCAATTTTCAAGTCTTGCCACAGATTCTCAATCGGATTGAGGTCTGGGCTTTGACTGGGCCATTCCAAGACATTCAGGTTCTTGTTTTTAAACCACTCCAGTGTAGCTTTGGCTGTGTGTTTAGGGTCATTGTCCTGCTGGAAGGTGAACCTCCACCCCAGTCCCAGCTCTCTTGCAGACTGAAACAGGTTTTCCTCTAGAATTTCCCTGTATTTGGCTCCATCCATCTTGCCCTCAATCCTGACCAGTTTCCCAGTCCCTGCTGATGAAAAGCATCCCCATAACATGATGCTGCCACCACCATGCTTCACCGTGGGGATGGTGTTCTCAGGGTGATGAGCAGTTGGCTTTGCGCCACACATAGCGTTTTGCACTAAGGCCAAAAAGTTCAATTTTGGTCTCATTAGACCAGAGAACCTTTTTCCACATGTTTGCTGTGTCTCCCACATGCCTTTTGGCAAAATCCAAACGGGATTTAATCTGGGGTTTTTTCAGCAATGGCTTTCTTCTCGCCACTCTTCCATAAAGCCCAGCTTTGTGGAGCGTCCGGGTTATAGTTGACCCATGGACGGTTTCTCCCATCTCAGCTGTGGATCTCTCCAGCTCCTACAGAGTTACCATTGGCCTCTTGGTTGCTTCTCTGACTAATGCCCTCCTTACCTGGTCACTGAGTTTTGGTGGACGGCCCTCTCTAGGCAGAGTCACGGTTGTGCCATATTCTTTCCATTTTTTAATAATGGATTTAACGGTGCTCCGTGGGATGTTCAAAGTATTTTTTTATAACCCAACCCTGATTGGTTCTTCTCCAGAACTTTATCCCAGACTTGTTTTGATAGCTCCTTGGTCTTCATGATGCTGTTTGTTTAGATATGCTCTCTAACAAACTCTGGGGCCTTCCAGAAACAGGTGTATTTAATCTGAGATCATGTGACACTTTAATTGCACACAGGTGGACTCCATTCAACTAATTATGTGACTTCTGAAGGCAATTGGTGTATTTAGGGGTGTCACAGCAAAGGGGGTAAATACTTACGCAATCAAGACTTTTCAGTTTTTTATTTGTAAATAATTCTGAAAAATATGTTGATTTTTTTCCCCACTTTGACATTATGGACTATTTTGTTTAGATCAGTGACAAAAAATCCTAATTAAATTTAATTCCAGGTTATAACACTACAAAATGTGGAAAAGTCCAAGGGGGGTGAATACTTATGCAAGGCACTGTATATAAATATATATATATATATATATATATATATATATATATATATATATATATATATATATACACATATATATATATATATATATATATATATATATATATATATATATATAGTATATATTTTAACCATTGATAGATTTATTTACGTGGACTTTCACTATATCCCTAAATCCATACCGTTGGGTTGACTATCTCTTACATCACAGATGTTATTATTATTAGGGGTCCATGAAACGAAGTTGCTGGAGCCCATTTGTAATTGTTAGGATTATTATTAGGCTTTCAAGCCTATTGTTGCTGTTAGAATTTTTGTTAGGATTATTATTAGGCTTCCTAGCCAAAGGCTGGGGAAGCCTATTGTTGTTATTATTATTATTATTATTATTATTATTATTAGGCTTCCTAGCAAAAGCTGGGGAAGCCTATTGTTTTTGTTAGGATTATTATTATTATTATTATTATTATTATTATTATTATTATTATTATTATTATTTATTTATTTATTTATTTATTTATTTATTTATTTTCTTCCTCCCCAAAGTTGCTCAAAAACTCACAAAATTGGTAGGTTGGTAGATGGGATGGTGTACCAGAAACAAAAAGAAATGTCGCAGGTCACATGGTTCGGCAGCCATACTGGATTTTGCGGAGATTGTTAAAACGTGTAGGTATCGAAAACAACTTACTGAAACGTGCTATACATGTTCAGGTATAGTCCAACATTAACTGTTGTTCATAAGAAACTGATTGGTTTTCTGGTATGGCGGCCATGTTGGATAACGTCATAAAAATACATATTCTCGGAAACAGCTTATTCAATTGAAAATTGCTATACATGATCTAAGTATGGTTGGCTTTTTACGCTTGTTCAATGGAAGTTGCTGCGGTAAAAACATGGTGGCCACGTTGGATGACATCATCAACATACAAAACTGGCTTACAAAAACCTTTGTCTCTGAAACCACTAGTCCGATTGAACCAAAAATTGGCACACATGATCCTAGTGTGGTTGTCTTTAAACCTTGTTCAAGGGAAGTTGCTACAATAAAAAAACATGACGGCCACGTTGGATGACATTATGAACTTACAAAACTGGCTAATAACTCCTTGTAGAGTGCAGATAGAGCCATGATTACTATGGAACACATATAGTAACCCATGTATGCTCGATAAAAAATGTCATTGCCCGTGACCTTTTACCTCTCCTTTAGGTCAAATGTAAAACTGGATAATAACTCCTTAGAGCAGGGGTGTCAAATTCCAGTCCTCAAGGGCCGCAGGGTCTTCTGGTTTTCATTCCAACTTAAGCTCTCAATTAACACAATTGATCTAATTATTTGTTGAATTGACATATTTAATATTTTTCAAGGTCTTTTAAAGTTGATGGTTTTAAAAATACACTTGATTCAAGGTACACTACCTGTGAAACATTTTGAGGCCTGAAGAGAAGTGTTAAATGTGTCCAGTTAATCAAATAATTAGACCAATTAAGTAATTGAGAGCTTGGGTGGAACGAAAGCCAGAAGACACTGCGGCCCTCCAGGAACTGAGTTTCACACCCTTGCCTTAGAGAATGCAGATAGTGTTATGGTTACTATGGACCACATATAGTAACCCATATATGCTGTATAAAAAAAATGCCTTGACCCTGACCTTTGACCTTTCCTTAAGGTTAATCTGTGGTACAATATAGTACAAAGACGAGTAGAGGCCAATGGGGTACTATGCGAGATGTGAAATACGGTCATAGGTCACATGGTCTGCTGCTTGCAGCTATATCTATTATTGTTGTTACTATTAATGTCAAGTTTGTAAAAAAAAGGCCTATAGAAAATTATGTCTACAACTGAGTGAATGGCAACCAATGGATGGAAACCAGTCAAAATGCTTACATTTCACAATAACTCCTTGGAAGCCGTAAAGTTGCTTGCAACTTCTAGTTATTAAAATTTTTTTTTTCTTCCTCCCCAAAGTTGCTTAAAAACTCACCAAAATTGGTAGGTTGGTAGATGCCCATGGGACGGTATACCAGAAACAAACATAAATGTTGTAGGTCACATGGTTCGGCAGCCATATTGGATTGAACCAAAAATTGGCACACATGATCCTGGTGTAGTTGTCTTTAAACATTGTTCAATGGAAGTTGCCACAATAAAAAACATGGCGGCCACATTGGACGACATCATCAACTTACAAAACTAGCTAATAACTCTTTGTAGAGTGCAGATAGGGCCATGGTTACTATGGAACACATATAGTAACCCATGTATGCTCGATAAAAAAAATGTAATTGCCCATGGCTTTTGACCTCTCCTTAAGGTCAAATGTAAAACTAGATTATAACTCCTTAGAGAATGCAGATAGCATTGTATAGGAACCCATATATGCTGTATCAAAAACATGTCATTACCCATGAACTCTGACCTCTCCTAAAGGTCAAATTTAAAACTGAATAATAACAACTCCTTAGAGAATGCAGATATGGTCATGGATACTGAAGAACACTCTCTTCAAAAAATGCCTTGACTGTGACCTTTGACCTCTCTTTAAGGTCAAATGCAAAATTAGCTTATAACTCCTTACAGAGTGCAGATAGGGTCATGGTTACTATGGAACACATATAGGAACCCATATATGCTCAATTCAAAAATTGCCTTCAACATGACCTTTGACCGCTCCATAAGTTCAAATTCAAAACAAGCTTATAACTGCTTAGAGAGTGCAGATAGGGTCATGGTTACTATGGAACACATATAGGAACCCATATATGCTCTATTAAAAAAATTGTCTTGACTGTGACCTTTGACCTCACCTTAACCACTTCAACTCCAGATGTAAAAATGAAACCCCTTCCCAGGTACCAGATTTTGAAAATAATAATAATAATATTTTTTTCAAACCTGTAATTGTTATAAAATGTTAACATATGATGAATAAACACAAATAAATGACCTAAACTTTGTTTTTCATTAAACCTTTATGCTCCTGTGTACTACATACCCGTGTTCAATATAGAGAGAAAAACACCTTTTTTATTTTATTTTTTATTTTTTGTTTGAACAATGAAAACAAAAACGCTGCTAACAATGCTAATAACAATAATAATCAGTAAACAGTAATTATCAAATAAAAATCAAACAACATCAAAACATGTGCCATTATCGACTTGCTCTGTGCCATTTATTGAAATGTTCAATACAACAGAACCCGGGGTTGTCTTCGCAACCACTGCACATTTTTCTTGTGTCCTTTCTTTTGTTTTCATTTTCGTAGCAGACCCTGCACCTTTTTTGCAGTCTCTGCTTCCCTTGTATTGGAGGGATGGTCACAAATGTGTGTACAGGGCAACTTTGCGCAGGCATTGCGATGGATCTGGCTGCCACAGACGCCTGCTTTATTGCCTTGTACCCAGTACTGTGTTCTGATAGTATTTCTTGTTGTGCTATGCAGGGTTTTATTACCCATTTTTCACTCACAATTAGCAATACCAATGGAGCTGGCAGGCATCTTTTGGTAAGTTGTGTTATAGTACAGGAAAGTTACACTCAGTGCATTTTAATGGATATGCAGCAGTGCAACATTCTAGAAGCACAGTAGGCTATTGAACTATAATTGCAGGTGCAGCTGGTTATTGAATTAGAACTGCAGGAGTTTATGGAAAATCATTTGCTTTGTGAAAAGGGATTGTGTTCCTATACGCGGAGACAATTGTAATTGGGCCAAACCACTAAAAAGTCTGCTGTTAGACTTCCCACCTCTTTAGAGAACACTTCGCCTAAGGGAACACCCTTGTGGTGAAACTGATTTTTCCCATTGTAAATGCTCCGGCTAAAGGAACAGCAACTTCGCTTAAAAGAACACCTATAGTGATTTGTTCACAAGGGGTACAGTACTGTTTTGTAACCTGATAACTCATTATCATCAAATTTAAATTCAAATGGTTTATTCAGTCTTTTCAAAAGCGACTTATCGCGACGGTGTCTTGAGGCACACTGATTGGTTTATTAAATCTTTCCAGAACTGCCATTGACTTGTTTTGTATTCTGATTTCCACGAGTGCACCTCATCGCTACAAAATGGCATGTAAACAAACGGCAAAATGTGCAGTTGTTTCTCTTGCTACAAAGAGTTGGGAATTGTTCAAGCTCCTGAAAAAAAACTGAAATAAGTCACCGAACAATTTGATGTTTCCTGTTCTGGTGAGTTGCTTCACCATTCTGTTAAATAATGTGCCTGTCTTGTTTATTGCATTTTTTAATCTGTGTAGGGGTGATGTGTTGATTTAGTTTGACAGTAGTTTATTAACGTTAGTTTGTCTGTTTCTTTATTATTATAGTTTATTAACATACACTTGCCTATTGCTTTTCTTTTACTTATTCAGTTAATTTCATATGCTGATGCACGTGCATTATGACAATTAATACATATTTATTTATTTATTGATTCATATTGTGTCTGGTGGCTAACTCTGTCTTAGAGAACACTTTGCTTGCTTCCCGAGGGGTGTTCTGTTAGCTGGAGACTACTGTATTCTTCATCGTGATGGAATGTTGCTTAACTGCTGCTTAATATCCACGTCACTTACTATACAGCAAGTCAGTCATTAGAGGACACATCTGGTTAGTTAATAACAGGAAGGACATTGTTGAAGGCCATGCACAATTTCAGGCTGCTTGTGAAATCACCAAGGAAGTGCAAGTCTAAGTGAAAGCATCAGTTATCTTCATCACAGATTTTTTATTTATTTTTATTTGGCACTTTTTAAAAGCCAAAATAAGGATAGCAATAAAATGAAGAAACTACAAAAGAATTTGATGTGTACAAGTACATTATTATAGTCTTTTTATGTAGTTAGCTATTTTGCAGCATTATTAAAATGCTTTTGGGTTTAAACTAATTTGATGAAGTTAAAGTCCAACCACACAGCAATGCCAGGAACCCTTCACATCAATGCACAAACTGCCTTCACACACATCTGAAATGAGCACTGGAGCACTAAGTGTCCCATCTTTATATTACCCTTCAGATAAGAGCTGGGATCCTCAATACAATTGAATTATAATCTAGAAATGACAGAAAGAGAGAAACTACAGGGGCTTCAAATAGTAAATTATAAGATTGTCTATGTTAGGGAAATACTGTAGATATTTGTTTTCCTCTGACATATTGTTTCAAAACATAAACAGGCTTTCAAATTGTGATATTATTTATAATTAAAAAAATATAATTATTGAATAACTGTGTTATAGTTTGTTACATTTCCATTTCATAACATTCTATTTGCATGGCAGTCAAAAGGATATACCTGTAGAACTGTTAGGAATCTTTCATTAACTTTAACATGTTAAAAGGACGATACCTCATGAACCAGGGCCAAGGCACACAGGTGGAAATGAAGTGGATATAAACTTAGGACAGAAGGAAGGAGACATTTCTTCACACTGAGAGTGGTGATGGTATGGAATTGGTTACCAGGTACTATTGTTGATGCTGAATCGCTTGGATCCTTTAAGACCCAACTTCATAAAGTTTTGAGATCAATCAGCTACTCGGAACCGTACGAGCACAGATAGTCCAAATGGTTTCCTCTCGTTCGTAAATGTTCTAATTCTGTAGGGGGTAGGCACATTAAAGTAGAAAGAAGTGTATGATATATGATAGTATACAGTATTTGTCATAGTGTCTTTACTGTCAGTCTTAAAGTGGCTTTATACCTTTAAATACACTTTTAGAATTACTTTTGCATTTCTCAAAGATTCCTAAAAAATGCCAAAAAATAATATATACAGCATAAACAGTTGTAGTCAAACTACCTCAATGGAAATTTATAATTTCTAGAAATTTCTCAAAAACAAAGAATTTTAGTAAAAATCTTTTGTAGCAAAAGTTTTGCTTTTGTGGATGAGGAGAAAAGTTAAAAGGAAGAAATAGATTATTTATTTCAGCAATTTTTTTGCAAAACTCAAAAAATGCTAATTCAAAAGTATTAGAAATTTCCACTGGGGTATGTAAACTAGAACTGTATATATATATATATATATAATGTATCAGTGCTTAGAAATTCTGGCATGTGATTGGTTAAAACCTCACACATATATATATATATATATATATATATATATATATATATATATATATATATATATATATATATATAGTGTTTTTTTTACTGCTTATTTTACATTTCTTCACACTGTCTCGGTGACAGCTAGAGAAGAGCTTTTGACACATAATTAAAGATCTTTATTGAACCATCAAGCAAAGTGCCTGAGCCAGCTTACATTGTAAAATGACTTCTGACAGAAACAAAATGTGTGTCATTTGAATTGCAGTTTTCCACTGTATAAACTTTAAAAGCCAGGCAGATCTTAAGGAAAACAGTGGTATATTAATGTTAAGGGTGTCATGCTGCATAAGATAACTACTTAAGTGATTACAAAATGTTATCAAATATTCAAAGGCAGCCTCTCTTCACAAGCCATTCATAATGTATACAGTACACTGAAGTGTCAGGATTGCAAAGAAAACAGGATAATTCTACAATGAAAACAATTAATAAAGTGACAGTAAAGGCTGTTACATTAACTTGCAATAATAATACTGGAAAATATTATGACATTACTTTTAGAAAGTTACTGTACAAAATAAGCATTACATTGGAACACTCACGGTTATGGATTGAATGTGCATTCATTATTATCTGTGGTTTATTATTGTCTTCTATTACTTTTCCCTAGAATCCTATTTATATCAATCCAATTATACAGAGTATAAGACAATATTAACATTTTAGGATACCATAATGCTTTGAGACTGTGGTATTAGCAGCTTGCATATTCTAATGTATTTCTATGAAATGTATTCCAGTTGATTATTGAATTTCCAGTCATATATACAGTTGCTTAATTTCATGTTTTCTGCTTTTTTGACAATGGATTCTTGACAAAACTGAAGTGACTTACAGCAAAGCCATTATATAGTTACACATTGTTTTAAAAACACTTAACTTAATTATTTAATTATCACTTTTTGAAAAATATGAATTATATTTCCTGTAGAACTGAGCATGTTTTCTGTTTAAACTCAGCTGCAGAATAATAATCCTGATGATTCCCTGGCAGTAGGAGGAAGGGCTGCCCTATGACTGGATCCATGTGGTGCTCATTAGCGGGATTACTCTGCTTTAGGTAAAAAAAAAAAAAGAGGGGGGGGGATTTACTTCAGGAAGTAGGGGCTTCAAAGAAACCCTTTAATACATATTTTATCACAAGCTGGCTTCTGAAGGTTTATTCTGACTAAACGCTGTGTTTAAGCCTTGCTGCTTTTAACAGATATGTCCCAAATATGTCCTCTGGCCTGCAGCATACAGGGATGGCATGCTTTCATCCTGTTCATTCTGCACAGCCTTGACTGAGGAATGCAGAGATCTTTAGGAGGCCACATTTTGTGGAAATTCAGTCTGAAACATATTGGAATCCACGTGTTATTAGCCTCTGTAACTGTTGTCTTAGTCAAGGTCTATGAGTTATGGTTATTGGTATGGGTGAATTTTGATTGAAAGCCAACATTATCAATGTTATAACTTTAGATCACTAAGGTACACACTAGGCTACATCTGCTGCTCACATTATCCAGAAAGTGACTCTGTTTGCACTGATTTCCTAAGACGGGATTTAAAGTCTAAAACCCCACCTATCAAAACTGGAATAAACGAGCTGCTGTTATGGTGCTGCTCATGGGTCTCAGAATGACAATCAAAGGGAAAATCTCTTCCTGTAGACTGTTGACAAATGCAATAATGTCTCCTCCCTAAATAAAAATTTCTAGTACTGTATTGTAGCGATCTCGGTCAACGCAGACAGGTGCATCACACAGGGTGAGGCAATCCACACACAGGCGGAGGGCGGGCACGCAACCCGGGACCTGGGTTCGCGCCCGCCGTCCACCTGTGTGTGAGGTACACTACATTGGTGTCAGAAGTGGACACAGGTACCCCGGCACGCACTCATCGGACTGTAGCCTGGTGAGCAAGTCCGGGGCGGACTTGAGACTGGCAGGGGAGAGTGTAGCGTGCACAAGGGAAGGCAGCAGCAGAGCTGGTAGGTGACGTAACCACACACAAAGACATAAGCCCGATATATGCTCCTTGTAAAGCATATATCGGCTCTTTTGTACAGCGGTATCGGCGCTATGCTTTAGTGCGAGAGGTCCCTGGTTTGCGCCTGCCCAACGTCTGTGTGTGGATTGCCTCGCCCTGTGTGGGAACTGAGGTATGCTACAGTATGTTGGCATGGCATGATGCTTTTCATCGACTAAATTCATTATTGCAATCCAACATGTGTGGGAGGTAGAAGAGTATGAGTTTTCAACAATTATTAAATATTACCCACATAAGATGTCATGATGAAAACACCTATAAATGTGCAAACCTTGTGTAGGGTTTTCAAAGATTGTACAGTTGTTAAGCAGCCTTTATTTTTCTTTGAAAGGAAACAGTATCTTCAGTATGGGGCTTGTCATGCATATTTGAGAACTTGTACATCTTATGTCGCCAGTCTAACACTAATTGAGACCCAGGGGACAGTCATTTAAAAAGCAGCCGACAGGGAATGACAGGCAAGAGAAGGAATGAGTTAAGGGAGCACAGAGGAGTGTCTAAGCCAGTTGCAAAGGTGTACAACAGAACAGGAGATTTAGCTCATTTTCCAGAAGTGACATTAAATGCATTTCTGGCACTGATTTTAATTACGTTCAGTACTTTTTCGGTAACTTTGATCTTTGATCTATTCTGAAGCTTGGTGCGATTGTTTACATGTTGGCTGCAGTCCTAGAATCAGTGTCTTCATTCTTTCTGACATGAAAGCAGTTAATGCACTTATTTAAAGCTAACATTTACACACAGTAGCTGCTTAGGTTGTTACGGTACCATTAAAACATAATTTTTACATTTTTGTAAAATGAAACAATAATTGTATACAGCTCATTATATCCAAGACCACTGGTTGTGAGCTGAGGTCAGAACCAGTGTTCGGTGGACAAGCCTGGTCATTGTCTAAGATTATTTTGAAGTGTATACGGCACAATAAAGGGTTTATATAAAACCCATATGGGTGTAGTTCCCTTTCAATCTGAAGACGACCACCAACCAATAATTTTGGGATATGCCTGCCATAGGTCAGGTATTCACTGAGCATTTTATATCAAAGCTGCCGAACAGGGAACCAGGGTTACATCAGATTTTCTTATTCTTCTGTGTCGAGAAAGTGAGTACAGTTTTGACAATGTCTATTCTGGGTTTACTGTCAAAGGCATAAGATAAGCGGAGACAGAATCCCACAGAATCTGACAAAACATCAGTGAAAACTTACAGTGCAAGGACAAAAACAACAGCAGCCATGTCACGTCCTGTCTTCCATTCTCACCTATAGTATCATCCGCTAAATAATAACATTTTTTTCTGAGAGCCACGTATTTAGAAATTAATGAAACTATTTATTTATAACCGTATATTGAAATTGTTTGTATTTGAAATAGAGGTCGGCACGGCACCGAAAACCCAGGTACCCGTTGGGTTTTAAATTACCCGACCCGACCCGGGCATCGATTATTCATTTGAGACGTTAAAGAAAATATGACAATGCAGTTGTCAGCGTGGGTCTCTGGCCGACGTAATAAAGACAATGTTAAAACAAGCTTTGCATTGAGCCTTTTCTTAACTGACAGGATATCAAGGTTTTACAGAAAACAATAACACACCGCGAGCGGCAAGTACATCTCAATGATAATAACAGTGGCAACTATTCTTCTCAGGAAATAATCGGAAAGAAAACAACATAACAATATCCTGTCAGTTATAACTCTGTGATCCATTAATAATAATAATAACCGTGTGCCTTCCAATATGGAATGCTTTTATCTACAGTGATTGCGCAGATATATATAAATAAATAAACAAATAACTAAAGTATTGTGAGCGGTGTACCCCAGAAAACAGACTGAAAACCGTAAACATTTCTATTTTATTTAAACAAAGTAGATTAAATAAAAACAAGCATACACACTTCAAAATGCATAGGGTCCAAAGTACAAAATTAAATCAGTATGAGAAAAACAGTTACTTACGAAACGCTGACCTATTTTGTTTTGGGTTAAATGTAAAATATTTGTGGAGCTGTGACAGAAATATAATGAGTTTTGGTTGTAAATCTCCCTCCCAACCTGTGAGGGCGCTAAGCAGCTTAAAGGGGAAGTCTTCTTTCTCCGGGCCGGGAAGTCGGTCATTCTGGAAGAAGACGAGACTCCATTGCAGGAACGTATTGACCCGGAAGGGAAAGGACGTAGCAGCTGCAGACAGTAGAAACAGCTACACTCGTTTACCAAGGGATCATGCGTGATAGCATAAAGAGGACAGAGGATCGTAAATCTTTTCCTTCGCTTGGTTCAGAAAGACAAGGAACTGGAAGGACCGGGAGAGTTTCCCATTTGTATTGTATGCACAGAAAAGAGTTTGTGAGTGTTTTGTTTGTTTGTATCACTGTTAGTAATTGTCTTTTGTTTTGTAAATTCACTAGACGGCTAACATGTCTCTGGAGCTGTCGCCTTGGGCCAGCACTACCCGGAACAACATTACACCACAGTCACTGTATAACTGTTATCACCCACCACGAGCACTACTGCACGCACCCAGGACTGGTGACCGTGTCAAGTATTATTGTGGGGTGGATAGCGTGTTATTATTATTTGGTTTGCAAACCATTATTATCATTTACGTTCATGCTTTACACACTAGTGTGTATTGCCGAGGATTATTGTGTGGTCGCCAGACCGGGAGTTTTTACAAATAAATGACCCCTTTTCCAAACTGGATTACAGTTTATTTTTGTGTGATTATTCCTGCACTGCATCACCTCTGCACCTGTTTCTAATCAGCAGCCACTTTGCCACAGGAGCATATTAACCCTTTGCCGTCCATTTATTCAGCGCGTCTCAGGCGCGTCAGGTCCAATGTATTTTCACATGTGCAGTTTATTTTAGACGCACTGTTTAAAAGTATTTTTTTCACAGTAAAACAGGTTTAAAAGGCACTGCATATCAATAGGTTCGCTGTATTTTTCACATACCTCTTCATAGTCGTGCATACCGATAAATCATCTCCTGATCACTCGTTTTATCACCAAACTCCTCAATAATGCGATCCAAGTCATTATTTTATTACTATAACATCTCAAAAAGCTCTACAAATGTCTGTGATATTCTTTGAGCGCTGAATGCATAAGCAGCTATTTTGTTTGTTTACGTCCGTGTTATCTCTGTGGTGCCGGGACTATGTGTATTGCTCAGATCCGCCCCTTTCTTTTTCGGCTTCTCTCGCTCCTATCGGTCTCACTCGCCATTGAATGGTTTTCTTGGTTTTTCCGAGAAAAACGGCTAGAGACCTGTCTTTTATGTCTTTTTGATGATGTTGGACAGGGTCAGACATCGGACCGGAAAGGGAAAATTGTAATGTTGGACCTGGTCCGACATAGGACCGCAAAGGGTTAAGTAAGTGTGCTAGTAATGTCTCTCTCATACTAATCATGTAGATTAACACACTGCATCTATATTAACCACACTTTTAATGAAATGTACAAATCAATGAATGAATACATTTCAAACATACTTTCTTTCATATAACCTAAAGTAGTGATTCTCAAGGTTCCATCAATGGATTTAAAAGATTTGGTATTGATGATGCGATCCGAAACCCAGAGGCATGTAAACTGTGCCTGCTGGACTGTTCTGTTTATATTAAGCATTTTTGTGTTTTTTTTACAAGGGTTTAATTAAGTAACAGCCAAAATTGTTTTGTCAGACTTGTTAGAAAGTCTTAACAAAATGGTTGATTGTTATTGTCGATACGTTTAAGATATGACTGTTAGTGCAGGCATCGTGCAGGTATCGCAAAGTCCATAAACAAAACAAAACGATAAAATTAATTAGTTTTGCACCGCATAAAACTGAGCTGATTTTACCATGCTTGCTAGTCTATTAACCAGTTTGAAATGATTTCGAAGCAAATAAAAACATTTTCGTTTCTGCTTTATTGTTAAAGATTTCACACGTGACAATACTGCCCTACAATTACTGCATAATAGTACTGTGATCATTCCACTGTGATATGTGGTGAACCATAGCTAAATTTTAAAACTGAGAGATAGCAAATGCTTATTGTAAAAGTTTACTGGTACGTTAAAATTAAGGGCATTAGAACGATAAATACTGTAACTGATTAGATGGTCTTCTTTGTTGTTCTGCAAGTTGCTACAGTTACAATGAGTTACTATAAATGAGATACTGTTTTAGCAGACTGTGACAGAGCTGGGTCACTGGTTCTTGCGCAAGTGTGTGTGCCTGGGAGAAATCAGCTGAGACCCGAGCCGGAGACGCGTTGCTAAGCAACCAGCTGAGCGGGAGGCTCGCCCTGAGCTAAGATGATTGGGAGGTCCGGATTGGCTGGGGGGCGTGCCTGGGGATGCTGCGCAGAGCTCATAAATCAGCTGTGCTACAGCTAGGGGCTGCTGCAAGACCATTGCTATACAGACAGGCGCTAAGCAGGAGTTTGTTTGTTTACATCCACGAGGGAAGTGTCCGCTCTGCAGGAACTACTACAATGGAACCCTTTAACTGCAAGACGGGGCCTGTGAAGGCGTTTGCCCAGCCAGGACCTGTTGGGAGGCCAGAACTTTGGAAGCAACAGAACAGAAGTAGGTCAGCTTAGGGGATGTGTATTCCAAAACAGTACAGAGAGGGTTACCGTAGAGTAGTAGGTTCCTGGAGCAGGACGTCCCTTTTAGTGGGACTAGCACTCATCATTTGGTGTGCCAAACTTTTATTTTTAGCTTAGTTTTTGTTTTTAATTTCTTTATTAAATGTGACACTAGGTTTACCATTGCTGTGTCAGTCCTGTGTTTACATTACTAGTGTCAGTCCTGTGTTGAAAATTAAATCTGTGCGCCGGCGTATCAACACCAATGCTGTGTGTTTTGTTAGTATTTTCCAGTGACTACCCACACACATAACACATCACCCTGTTACACAGACATATTTCATTAAGTAAACATTTATTTATTTGAATGTTTTTGGAATTAAAAGTACAAATGAAAAACTGCGTGACATTTCTTTTCCCGCTGAATTTAATACCAGCCACAATGTCCAGTTATACAATATATATTAACTTAAAACAAATCTTTCTGCTGAAGATAGTGCTGTGCATCTGACTGATATTTTTTTTCTTTTTATAAAAAAATGTGGAATCGGCAATTATTTTTCTGATTTTCTCCCCAATTCACTTCTTTTCACACTGCAGGCTTGCCATGCAGCCATCTCAGAGCTACAGCGTCGGAGGACCACGCAGCTCTGGGCAACTTACAGGCAGGCCCGCAGGTGTCCGGCCAGTCTATTTGGGTCGCTGGTGCGAGGTGAGCCGAGGACACCCTGGCCGACCTAAGCCTTCCCCACCCGGCGGCGCCAGCCACTGTGCGCCGCCACCTGGGAGCTCCCGTCCACATCCTGCACTCCACGCAGAGGTGGCGTCAAGTACCACAGACAAGAGGAAAGGGGCGCGGCTCAAAATGTTTGAGAACCACTGGCCTAAATTACTAAGATAAGCTCCTTTGCTTGGATGCCATGTTTTAAAACAACAACAACAGCGGAATATGGCCACTAGATGTCGTAAAGAATCCCACAGCGCATTTAACATTAATAACTTATTCAAACTGAGATGTTTATTATTATTATTATTATTATTATTATTATTATTATTATTATTATTATTATTATTTCAACGTTTCCAGTACTTAAAAAGGCTACACAAGTCTACAGATCAGTAGGGACTGAATGTAAACACTTTTTTTTATTACCAGAAAAAGACCCAAGGATCCAGGTATTTTTCACGGCGGGTACCCAGTTCCGAATGTTCTACCTGTGGACCTAATCTGAAATGTCTTGTGCTTTGAGTGAATGAAACTCCCTCCTGTATAAATGATGACGCAACCCAGCACCCAGGTCTCAGCACCATCCTATTGAGACCAAAGCTAGATGCTCTGTTTGTATTCTATTAGTACAATAACCTAGACCTTTATTTTACTCGTTATACGGTAGTGGTGTGTGTTTTCTTACAAATTGGCGAGCCAGCATGGAGGAGGATTTTTCCAGACTACTCCGAATCAAGCTTGACTGCTTGACTGCATATGTGAACTGTCATTCCAGAATTTTGCGTAGACAATGTATTCATTCATTCTTTTTTATGTTATAGTAATATTCCTGTAATAGAAAAACAACTTTGAATTGTTAAAATGTTGTTGTTATTATTATTATTAGGGCTACAACATTATAATAATATCACTTTGACTAGCATATGTGTAGACTAGACATTGTCTTTATATTTTGTTGTGGTATATTGATATACTTTCAGTTAAACATATTTTATAAGCTTTTGCACATACAATATTTTATCTTTAGACATTTACTTGAAATAGTCTTTTTATAAACCTAATTCAATACATCCCAGTGGTTTACTGAATCCATCCTGACCTATTTTTAGGTACCATATAACTTGAGGCCATTTCTTGATGCATGTCTCTGTCATAGCATGATACAGATTTGCAGTGGATGACACACGTTGACTGCACTGCAAATCTGTCTGCATTACAACATGAAAACTGAAACCCTTGGTCTTTCTTTTTTCCTTTAATCATATTGGTATATATTTTCTTTGCAATCATCCAGGTCATTTAAAATGTTCTGCAATCTAACAAACTCCTTTAATTATGACAAGCCTTCACGTAAATTAAAGTAACAGCATATAGTGCTCAATAGTTTAGTAGTGTACCAGCATAGTGTTAGGGGGCACTGTGTTATAAGAGGTGCCATCCTTCGGATGTGCAATGAATTTCCCTATGCCTGGCATGGGACATGAACCTGGGCCACCAGGGCTCCAGAGCAAACTCACTACTGCTTCTCTAAAGGAGCAGGGATCCATTTGTGGAGCAGTGTCCCATCCCAATCATTACAGCTGGCATCTGAACAGGGACTTGGCTGGCCATCTGGAGTGTTCTACTGCCCCACAGAAATAATCTAGCTCTTTCACAGCAGCACAAACACATTATCCAAAGACACAGAGTGAACTTCCATTGCTACGCTGATGATACTCAGCTATATTTGTCCCTAAAGCCAGGAATATCTTCTGGGTGTCATTAGCTCCTTGCCTTACAGACATCAAACATTGGATGTCACAGAATTTTCTAATGTTGAATTCAGATAAAACAGAGGTTATGCTAGTGGGCTCACAGAACCAACTAAAAGGAAATGTGGGATTATATGAGCTCGACCCTTGCAGTCTCTCATCAAAACTTAAACTAGAAATTAAGAGTTTGGGGTCGTCTTTGATCCTGATCCCTCATTTGAGACTCATATTTACCATTTGAGAAATATAGCCAAACTTAGACCAATTATTTCCGTATCTGATGCCGAGAGATTAATGCATGCCTTTGATTTATCTAGAATTGATTATTGTAATGCACTTTTTTCTGGTTTCCCAAAATGTGTGGTATCCTGCTTGCAGCTTGTTCAGAATACCGCAATTAGAATTATGACTAAAACCAGGAAAAGTGAACATATTATCCCTGTTTTGGTCTCTTTACACTGGCTCCCTGTGCACTATAGAATTGATTTTAAGATTTTGCTGTTAACCTACAAGGCAGTTAATGGATTAGCACCTAGTTGTTTGCAGGAGTTACTGACCCTGTATCTTCCAAACCGCACTCTGAGATCACAGGATGCGGGGCTGCTGGTTATTCCTAGGGTCAACAAAAGCACCTAGATTATGGAATGCTCTGCCTTCGTTTGTCAGGGAAGCTGGGACCGTTACAGTTTTTAGGTCAAGACTAAAAACACACTTTTATAAAATGGCTTTCTTCTTAGTGGGTTTTAATGTAACTTTAAAATTGCTGCTTTTGTATTATGTGTATAGTGTTATTTAGATATGTTATTTAAATGGTCTGATCGTGGCAGTTGTATGTGTGACATGCTACATAAATGTACTGTGGTTTGTTCTTTTTTGTGCTATGTTCTGTACAGTGCTTTATGATACTTTTGTTATAAAAAGCGCTATATAAATGCAATAAATACAAAATAAGTAAATATTCTATTAGGGTTAATGCATGTGACAGTGTAACAACCCCCTACGTGCTGTTAACCTTAGGGTTCCAATAGTGTTCTCTGCCACCCCATATTGAAATACCAGTAAGATCTGGATTAACGTCAGGGATTTAATGGAGGTGATTGTGTTTAAAATAATAATCAAATGGTTGTAGATAAGGGTAAAATACTAAAGAATGAATCAATCAATAATGAGATTATCATGGGCTACTGTATATTTCAGTAGACAAACTCAAATCTGGGGTTGCACCAGTTGCCTACAGCTGAAGCCTGACTGGTCTCTTTTGTAGGTTCAGATCACAGGCACTTGATTCCAGTTGCAGGAACCACCTCCATACTCAACATAGCAATCGAATGGATTCGCCCATCAGTATCCTACACTGGACAACATTCAGCTGAAACAGAAAACCTGTCACCAGGTTCAACCCCATTGTCTTTTATAGCGTCACAGCCCAGGCTGGTTACTGGCAGGAAAGAGACCCAGAAACAGAAGCTGCAGTTTATGTATTAAAGCACACATTTATTACACAAACACAAACACAGGAACAAAATAAATATGGCACAAGGGCCAAAATAATAGGTTCAGACAAAAGAACAAATCACTTGTAGGCTGGGCATTAGCCTTCACTACACTGTTACAAAGCAATACCAAAATCACAGCACAAACACTCACCCCTCACCCCTCACCCCTCACCCACCACCCACCACCCACCACCCACCACCCACCACCCCCATACTCCTCTAACAAACAAAGGATATGCTTCCTTTTTAATACATGTTGCCACTCCCAAATAGCATAAATGACCTAATTGGGGAATGTCCACACCTGTGATTGCTGGCAGGGACAGATTTAACCCCATCCCTGCCAACCTTACATTCCTCACACACACACACAATTTACAGCAGTATGGCATCTACCCTGCCACATATAGGTATCCAATTTTATTTTGCTTATAGTCCATGTGATCAACTATCCAACTTCATTATCTCCGCTTGTTTGTTCATTATAATAGCATTGATGGCTCTGTGAAATTGGTACTCTTATCTCCCAGTTGTGCTCTCAGTCTCAGGTATCAGTCTTATCAAATTGACTGTTCAGGGTGTTGTAATCTCAAGACAAACTGCCCCCCATCCCAGATCAACATCCTGAAGATCTGTATGCATCACAGTGTTCTCTTTTTTATTACATGCTGGATTTATTCAAATGCACAGTGGGACATTTAAGCACCCCTGCCCTCAGCAGGATGTACAGGCAGAGGAAGAGATCACAGCTTTTTAAGGCTAATCCAGTGGAACAAAAGGAATGTTTTACAAGGCACAGCAGTAAAGTCTTTCCAGCCACCTGTCACCCAAGACAAAACAGATGCAAAAACGGAAAGGTTTTTGAACAAAGTGCTATTTAATATACTTCCCACATTCTTGCTTGTGAAAGAATCACACTTCATAGTAAAGAATTGTTTTTAGCAAACACATTCCCCCACTAATTGTCTGGTTTAGGCAAATGTATATGCATCATTAGGTAACGGATGATGGGAGAGACACAATAGTTACCATCATAACAGCAGTTAAAAGATGATGAATGGTTATTTCCTGACCCACATCAGTCTTTGAAAAGCCTTGAGATGTTACTGCTTATACCAGGACAGTTATAACGTTTACTGTACACCGAGGCATTCCTTTAGGTTGGGTGAATGGTGATCCCCATCACAAATTCTTTATGTCATTTTATTTGTCTACTGCCAGGAGAATTAAGCTTACACGTTCATTTTGACAATCCTCTGCTATATAATATTTTCCCTGTTATCTGTATCACTTGGTATCTGTTTGCTCCTGCAGCATGTACCAGATGTCAGAAAATATGTATTTGGGCCATATTTTGAATGTTAAGTTACATTATGAGTACTTAAGAGCTCTTTAATTATATTACTTACTGTGAAATATATTCCTCCTTTCAAAAACAGGGGTTCGTTAAAGACTGGATTAACACTTTGGCAAGTGAAGATGTGTGATTAGGCATGAATAACCATGTATGGAAATAGCATTGTGAACAACATTTTGAATTAGATGGTCTGATAGGAGGTGTGGGTAATAATAATATACATGTATTTATACCAACAATGGTATAATATGGGCAACTATACAACAACTGTGCAAAAGAAAACAAAAATGTAAAACAAAACACTGTGAAAACAAACTAGGAAATAAGAGGTTGCCATTTCATGGCGATGTGCTGCTCTTACTAAAAAGGAGGCCCCGCTGACACACGCTACTCATTATACAGGACTTAAAATCCCAAAGCTAATCATTGCTGTATGCAGGATGTGAAAAGTCTGGATCCCGGTTTCACATGCCCTGATCAGAGGCTTGGTTTCTTTTGAAGTTTTTTACTCAGCAAAACAAACGGTCTGGTTGGCCTCCATAGCACGGATGAGCTCAACAGCGGCTCCCTTTTATAACAAGGCGCTCCGCCGGGACACGCCCACCTGCTGGTTAGGGATCTGCAACTGTCCAATCACCACCTGCTTTTCCCCACAACCAAACTCTGCAGGACACGTCGTAGACAGAGTGTCTGGCTCTCTCCTGCAGACATACGTTCACAACCGAGAAACCAGTGACACATAGTAGTACCATGGTACAGGCTATATTTTGTAATTATACACTTACACCATTCCACTAGTAGTTGCCTTGTAAGAGCATGAACCATTGGCAATTGTCCAGTTATTTAAGTCATAACTGCTGGACATATCAAGGGTGAGGGAGACTGTTGTCTCCAAGTACACTTTATTGTGTCTAGTTACAGCTATAATATTAGAAATGCTTTGGTCTTTCTTTATTTAAGGTAGTTCATAAAAAAAAGTCATGCACGAAATGCATGCACATGGATTAGGGAGTGGTTAACATGTAGAAAGCAGAAAGTACTGATTAGAGGAGAAACCTCAAAACGGAGCGAGGTAACCAGTGGAGTACCACAGGAATCAGTATTAGGTCCTCTGCTATTTCTAATCTACATTAATGACTTAGACTGGCAAACACCGCTGCAGCAGCAAAGATCATTCAAAATGATCTAGACAACATTCAGAACCAGGCAGACACATGGCAAATGACATTTAATAGAGAAAAGTATTGACTCAGAAATGTCTTCATCTAGACAATGTGGGGAAGCTATAAAAAGGCCAACAAGATGCTTGGATATATAGTGAAAAGTGTTGAATTTAAATCAAGGGAAGTAATGCTAAAACTTTACAATGCAGTAGTAAGACCTCATCTAGAATATTGTGTTCAGTTCTGGTCACCTCGCTACAAAAAGGATATTGCTGCTCTAGAAAGAGTGCAAAGAAGAGTGACCAGAATTATTCCGGGTTTAAAAGCCATGTCATATGCAGACAGGCTTAAAAAATCGAATCTATTCAGTCTTGAACAAAGAAGACTACGTGGCGATCTGCGATCTGATTCAAGCATTCAAAAGCCTAAAAGGTATAGACAATGTCGACCCAGGGGACTTTTTTGACCTGAAAAAAGAAACAAGAACCAGGGGTCACAAATGGAGATTAGATAAAGGGACATTCAGAACAGAAAATAGGAGGCATTTTTTTACACAGAGAATTGTGAGGGTCTGGAACCAACTCCCCAGTAATGTTGTTGAAGCTGACACCCTGGGATCCTTCAAGAAGCTGCTTGATGAGATTCTGGGATCAATAAGCTACAAACAACCAAACAAGCAAGATGGGCCGAATGGCCTCCTCTCATTTGTAAACTTTCTTATGTTCTTATGTTCTTATAATACATGGATGAAGCTTGAATGTTGTATCAGTGTAACTATAGTTTATAGAACCTTCCAAAGTAGTAAAATTCACCAATAAAACCAGGCTCAGCTTATCCCTTTCAAACATGTTTTTTCTCTAAACACAGCTATCACACCACACTGTAACCATAAATGTCCCTGTGCAACACGCTGCAGTGGATGTAAGAAATAAATACCATGTTTGTTCTATGTATCTTTTATTCATGGATTGTTTTCTTCCACTTGGGACAGTGTGTTGCAGGGGGACACGTTAAGGGTTACACTCTGGTCCAGCAGCAGTACTTAAATATTGAAGACATGTTTCAAAGCTCCTCTGAGCTTTAAAAAGTCACCAGAATGTGATGATTGAAACTGAACATGATAACAGATAACTGTTGCTTGTAATGCAGAGTTCAAATAATATTCTGTTTATGAAATGGACCTTTACATTGAACTATTAGTTGTTATTTAGTTTTAGAAAGTAATTGATTTCCCATTGGTTTCCCATTTCCATTCCAGCAAACCCTGAAGGAGTAACGTGCGACTGAAATGAATAACAGATTACCATCCTTTAGGTTTAAATGGCACAGCAAATTAATTTTTCTCTTTTGAGGAAAATATACAGAGAACGTAATAAAATGTGTTCTCTTTTTTACATCTTTATAATGTATATATTCTTGTCTTGTAAAATTAATCCACACACTTTCTTGGATCAGCTAGTATTATTGAGGTTGGAATCAGATATTTTCACAGGCTGCACAGTTTTGTGTGTGCTGTTCAATATACCAATTACTCTGTCCTGAGGAATACCAAGTGAGTTTGAGGAATCTGGGGTTGCCATTAGGAGTGTGGACAGCTATGCATCATCCATAAAAAGAATGACCTTAGACTATCGTTGAGATGAAGTAAATATCATGGTAAAAAAGGCTCCAGACCTTTACATCATGTGAAATACAGCCTCCCTTGAAGAAAAAAAATATGCCTTTTAAATTGGTTTGTATTCTTTTCAAACAACAATAACTTGATGTAAGGACCAATGCAGTCTTGAACATTTGTGTTTTGAATGTTTATGTTGCCCAATAAAGGTTTTAATATTCACATTAAAGTAAAAGGTTGCTGAATTTATAATATATTTACACTAATCTGATCTCTGCTTTTTGCTAATAAATTTGAAATATTTACTAATAAATGCAGTTGCGTGGCTAAGGGCGTGTACATCTGTAACTGTAAAAGCAAGATGGCTACCATCCGATACTTTAAATTCTGTGAGGCAGCGCAGTGATTTAGAATATGTGACAAGACTCCAACTGTTCGTATCCATCCAATATACGGACAGTTGGAATCTTGGTCGACCAATCACATTGCTTGTTTCACGTTCCATTGCCAGCCCTGAATTATGAATATCACTCAAAGGACAAAATGGTTATTGTAGCCTTTTAAAAAAATATACAATTAAATTAATTATTTAAACCTGGTTCATTGTTTACAAATCATGCACACAAGCTCCTTCTCTGGCCACAACATCACATTTCATTTAAAATTTACTGACTTTCGCTGATGAAAATGAATCCACATCTGGGAGGTTACTAGACCCCCTCTGCTTTTGACCAATTCTGACAACATCTGATTTTTAGTCCTGTGCGAATCATGCTTTAAACAGCTGCTGTAAAACCAAGACCTATAAGTACTTGACAAGTTTGCAATGAAAAACAGAAGGATGGACTTGGGGATCTAAACATCAGGTAAGGTAGGTTATTCTTTCTGCTATTTAATACTTGAACCGCCACAGTTATACTCATTCCTAAAACCACCTCCGGCAGTCATTATCACATTACATTTTAAACAACATCAATATTAAAATGAAAGACAAACTATCGGATGCAACTCAAAGTTTTATTCAATCACATCATATCAAACATCTGCACAGCTGAAACGCCATATTTAAATGAACAATTAAACATAAAAGAGGTTATTTTCTAACTTATCACATATAAAGCACTAAAATGAAAAACTATAATAAACTAATCTGATTATGCTGCATATTCAAAGGAGAGCCATCCATGGGAATTCTAATGTTACTAATCTTATTTTGAAAGTAACTGAGAAATTCCTCACATTTAAAAGTTGAGTATTAAAATGAGGAGAAGCATTAGAGGACCGATTTACCAGGTTATAAATAATGGAATAAAGTACCCTTGAGTTACTTTAGTTTGTTTCAATAAGGGAGGAAAAATAAGAACATCTGTCTGCTCTCAGAGCCGTGCTATACTTTAATTGATGTTGCTTATCAGATTTCATAGTGGACATGCAATTTGTTATTACTCCACCTGCGTTCCAGTTTACAACCTTTTTCCATCGGCATAAATCTGGATTTACCCAAGGTGAAGTATGCTTTAGGGAGTTTTTTCTAGTTTTAACTGGGGCCACTTTGTCAAACACTCTTGACAGAAGGTTATTATAAGTGTACTACCTCATCAGTTGACTGAGAGTTTGTAGCAGTAGGTGATATTAATCTTAGCGTATGAGACAGCTCTGGTGCAGTTGAAGAATTTATTACCCGTAGATTGGTCTCAAAATGGATAGCAAGATGATCGGAGATGGTTAGATCTAACTCTGACAGGTTGTGAACGGTCTAAAGTATGGCCACGATTGTGAGTAGGTCCTTTAACATGCTGAACATAACCTAACGAATCTAGGAGCCTTAAAATTCCATTTACTTTGGATAAGAGCCACCATCAATATGTAGATTAAAATCTCATACTTAGCAGAGAGCAGCGAGGAAATCAACAAATTCTGTGATAAAATGTTGGTTGGATTTTGGTGGACAGTAAATAATTACAGTAATCACCGGTGATTGACCATTTAAAGTTAAGGCTAGTACTTATGAGTGAAAAGAGGAATAGCTTTCAGTAATATTTTTTGCAACACTATAATTAGAGTGGTGAATGGAAGCCAGCCCCCACCCTTGTTGCTATCTCTACTGGACTTGGCAGCCATCGATTATTTTGTTTTGTAAAAGGAATGCACGGGGGAAAATATCAGTAGGAGAGATTTCATCTTGAAGCTAGCCACAGCACTTCGGCAGAAACATTTCAATCAGAAAACTGCAAAGCTGCAGGTTGCTGCAGCTCAACTTGGATTCAGTGCTGCACCGAATGATACATGCAAGAGAAACCTTATGTTACTTTCATTTTAAATTAAAAAATAATTAGTTTTTACAGTTTTGTGTGTACATGTACCTGTTACATTAGTTTCTTTTGAAATGTTTATTTACTCCCTGTGTGAGGTTTCCTTGACTTAGGCTGCCCTTCATATTAGTGATATCATGGGGCAAGTACAGCATGGAAAAGGAGGCATTGGTCTCAATTCAGCGAGGTGCAAAAGCAGGAGGAGAGGATGAGGTGCGTAAAGGCCGTTTCCCAGGCCAAGCAGGGAGAATGAATGAGATAGGAAAGTGTGGAACAAGATTGGCTGGCAAGATCTATGGACAATGGAACAGAGCAGGATCAGTTTCCTCATCAGGTCAACATATGATGTTCTCCCATCACCACAGAACCTTAATCTATGGGTTGGAGAGGATCTGTGGTGCCCTTTGTGTTCATCACCAGCTACATTAAGACATTTTGACAGGATGTAAGGTGGGTCTTAGCCAAGGACGGTTTATTTGTGGTCATGACCAGGCACTGCGATGTTTGGCTTTAGCATTGGAAGACAAGCACAGCATGACCAACAGGTTGACACCAATTCCAGCAATATATCACACACGAAGAACAACATTCCTCCATCCAGGGGAGCAACTACCTAGAAAAGGTATTAAAACCAAAACCCGCCTAGGACAACTGGAAGCTGCTAGAGGCTGGAAAATGCTGGCAGATGTTGGTCAACGGCTTATTTTCCCACCTGAGATTGCCAGCACTAACCTTTGACCTGATAGTGTCTTGTGGTCTGGATCAGCACACCTTGTTCACTTGATAGAGTTAACAGTGCCATGGGAGGATGCTGTGGTGTAAGAGCGAAGATGGAGAGTCCAGGTTTACCTGGTGGAGGTGGGTTGTCAAGGATTTGTGGCACACTCCATAACCTGGTTTCTCAGAGGCATCGGATTCAGTGGTCAAGAGTTGCGACATGTAGTGAAGAACTCATCTGAAGCAGCAGAGAGGAGCAGTAACTGGCTCTGGTTGAGACGAAACGATTCTGGTTGGGGACCTCAAACACAGTAGAAATAAAAAAACGTTTACAGCACTAGTGGACCTCAATGGAACTGCCTCTGGGTATCGCGTTGCATAATCTACCACTACTAATATATGCGAATACCCAGAGTCAGAAGGTAGCAAAGGGCCCACTATGTCCATTGCAATGCATTCAAAGGGAGTGGAAATAATCGGCAGTGGAACCAAAGGGGCGGGGCACACTGGCAGTCTGGGCATGTGGCTACATATTTCGACACATCATTATGAAGCTCTACCCAATAGAATCAAGCCAATATCCGCTCCCTTGTCTTGTCAGCTACTGAGGTGCCCGCAAAAGGGATATCATGCGCCAGCCTCATGACCTCTGTCCGACAAGACGGGGGAACCGATAATTGTGTTACAGGCTGTCCTGTGCCCGCGGCTAGATTTACCCTATACAGTAATTGCCCCTTGATACTGAAGTGTGGATATACTAATGCCCCAGCACCATCAACATCCTTACCTTCTATAGACCGGACCTGCCCCCAAGTGTGCACTAGAGACGGGTCATTATGTTGGCCCCACACTATGTCCGTGCTTGAGTACCACATGACCGTTATATTGAGAGGGGCTGGAGTAGCATCTGCCCTGGATGGCCCAGTAACCTCGCCCTCTTGGTCACAGTGCGTTCCAACTCCCTTTGACTGGCATTTGTTACCATCCGAACTCTCTCCCACCAGACCCCAGCCTTGTCTTAGTGATGCTCCCTCCCATTTTGCGGTCCTTCTCTCTTTATTTGTTTATCTAGGACGGAAAATAGGAGAAAACATTTCAGCTTGACTAGGAAACACATCACCAATTTGTTCCTTTTTCTTTTTTTCTGCCACGTTTACGTGTGCAGTCTATAATTTGGCCAGTCTCAACCCAGAATTATTGGGTGTGGTAGCCTTTTCAACACCCCAACTACAAGGTGGCATTTTATCGGTCCTACCGATAAATATACTTTTAGGGTGGGGTATGTCGCCGTATCTCCATGGACGCAGGAGATCGCCACCTGGCCTTGTGGCTGCCACGACACACCGCCCAACAGAGCTGCTTTAATTAACGTCTGCTCACACCCGGTGTCCACTAATGCGTGGGTTGTCACCTTGCCTAAAACTGCATTAACAATACAAGGCCCTTCCCGACCATTTTCTCCGTGTTTACCCGCTCCAGATGCCCAATTGCATGCCGCCACGTCACACTCCATTGCCGATGGGCATGACCTGGCCTGGTGACCCTGTTGTTGCATCTAAAACAGATAGGGGAGAAGGAGGGAACATTGGTTATACATTTGTCTCGTTGCTGGTATGGCAACGGGGCTGGGGTAGCAGCTTTACCCCTGCTGGGGGCCAACCTTGACCTCCATGAAGAGGAGGCAAGGTTGCCCATTGGGGCCGGAGATCTAAGAGGTCTCGGTCCCTGTGTTGCAAGTGGAGCAGAGAGAAGAGGTGGTGTGTAGCTGCTCTGGTGGACGGGAGCGGTGGCCAGGTTGGTGTGGGCTGAGACCAGGGAGTCCTCAAAATCCTCCAGCAGTTTTATTGCTGCTTCCAGGGTGGCGGGGTTGTGGCACCGTATCCATACCTGGGTTTCGGCGCTGACCAAATGGCAGAATTGCTCCACTGCTATGGCTTTGCCCATTTGCAGACCCGTTTTCTGGGCGGGGCTTAGCCAGTGCACCATGTGGTCACACAACTGCTGCGCAACCACCCTGGGGCGTGTATCTGGGGATCTTCGGTACTCCCGGAATCGTACCCTGTGCGTTTCCCCCGTGATGTTGAGCCGGCGTAGGATGACTCACTTTACCGAGTCGTAGTCGGCGGCATCAGTGTCCGTCATGGCCTGATACGCTGCCTGAGCCTCCCCGATCAGGCAGGATCCCAGCTGGCTCGCCCAGTACATTGGGCCATGACGCGGTGGTTGCCAGCCACTCGAAAGCAACCAGGCAAGTCTCAGGGTCATCCTCCGGCATCAATTTCATTGCCCGTGCCCTTGGGGCCATCATCACGGGTGCCGTTGGTACCGCAGTCTGGACTGCCAGACCGACCTTCTCCACCAACACTGTGTACCTCCTCTCTCTGTCTCTCTGCAGCCTGCAGCAGTCTGCTGTCCAGCACCTGCAGTAGCTCTGAAAGTGCTGTGTGATCCATAGTCCCGTGTTCTGACACCACGTGTGGCAAAGTGGTTAATAGTGTGCAGGTGCAGGTGATTAAAGAACAGACAACAATTGTAATCCAGGTGCAAAGGTTTGTTTTATTTGTTTTTGTCCAGTGCCTGACGGCGAAACAACAGTAAACAATAATGAAGGCAAGTAATACAGCAGCATATATTACTTAATTTATAATCCCCAGGTTTGCCCCGCAAATAATAGTCCTGTTTTTATTATACATCCACACAAAACACATACACAAGTCCGTTAGTGCGTGAATAAGTGCTAGTGGTGCAAATACAGTTATAGTGATACGAGTGCAGTGCTGTTCCGGGTTTGTGCTAGCCTCTGGCGACAGCTCTGGAACGTGTTAGCTGTCTAGGGAATACAAACAAACAAATAGACAGAACAAAACAAACACTCATTATAATTTCACCAAACACAGGTCCTTCCGGGTCACTTATTAATAACCAAAATGAAGGGGCTCCCGAGTGGCGCATCCAGTAAAGGCGCTCCGCGCGGAGTGCAGGATGTGCCCTATAGCCTGGAGTTCGCAGGTTCGAATCCAGGCTATGTCACAGCCGACCGTGACCGGGAGTTCCTAGGGGGCGATGCACAACTGGCTGAGCGCTGCCTGGGTAGGGAGGGCTTAGGTCAGCAGGGGAATCTACGGCTCACCGCGCATTAGCGACCCCAGTGGCCGATAGGGGCCTGTGGTTCTGCAGTGGAGCCGCCAGATCTGTGTTGTCCTCCAGCACTTCCCGACCCTGGGAAGATACTGTCAGACCAGCCCGTCCAAAGAACTCTGTTCTCGCTGCTTAGCGCCCTCACAGGTCAGAAGGGAGATTTACAACCAAGAATCATTGTCTTTCTGTCACAAGGTCCTACAAGACTGTCCAGTCTTAATTTATTGTCTTTGACTCTCGCACCAGGGAGACAAGTAACAGTCCTGTCTACATAACGTAGAATGGAGTCACCTCTTAAAAGCACCTCACTTTTGCTTTTATCTATTTCTTGATCTTCTATCTTCTGATCTTCTAATCTGTTAGACTGAGGTATCTCAGCAGAATCCTTGTGACACTCTTATTTTCTTTTTTTTCTCATGGTCACCCAATTCTCTTCAGCTAGATCCTTTTTAAGCCCTTTATCTCCTATGTGAGTAGGACAGACCTGTTCCTCTGGCTCAGTTTTCACACCATGATTTTGAGATTATTCTATTGACTAAAACTGTTTTCCATGAACTGCTCATTCGAATAAATGCTTCTTAGTTTATGAAGTGTCTTTCAAGAGAAGCAATCATTTCTGTCATAGTCTGATTAGTAATACATTTTTCACTTATAAACTTGTCCTCAAAGCAAGCAGCATTTATTGCAATATACATTTCACAAAAAACACAGGCCATAGCTCGCATTTCACCTTCCATTCCTAGTAAGAAAAATAAGATAGATAAAAAATGTAAATAAGATATATAATAAGCGTGTTCTATATAAATCAGTATAATTAACGTAATTATAAATTATATAATTTAATCAGTCTTACATGAGTTGTCTGCTGCTGCTTCAGGTAGTGGACTTCAGGTCTCTGAGAGCCCACAGCTTTATACAATTGAGGTGTCCTCCTGTTTGCCTGCCCTTATTCTATTAGAGAATTAAAGAAGTGCTTGAACATGACAACTCATAGTTTAGTCTTTGGTCAACAGTTTCAGTAAATGTTGTTAGTTTATTATGTTTCATGTTCTGCATTTTTGGTTTTAACCCTTAGTAAATTTAACTCATAACTTTTGGCGGACTGCTGGAGGGGATGTGGTCATGCTGGAGATTTTTACCATACGTGGTGGACCTGCCCAAGGATAGAGGTATATAAGAACATAAGAAAGTTTACAAACGAGAGGAAGCCATTCGGCCCATCTTGCTCGATTGGTTTTTAGTAGATTATTGATCCCAGAATCTCATCAAGCAGCTTCTTGAAGGATCTCAGGGTGTCAGCTTCAACAACATTACTGGTGAGTTGGTTCCAGACCCTCACAATTCCTATTTTCTGTTCTGAATGCCCTTTTATCTAATCTCCATTTGTGACCCCTGGTCCTTGTTTCTTTTTTCAGGTCAAAGTCCTCTGGGTCGACATTGTCAATACCTTTTAGAATTTTGAATGCTTGAATCAGATCATCAGATCTTCTTTATTTAAGGCTGAATATATTGGCGAAATATACATAAAAGTATTGTTAATATCGTAGGTATCCATGTATCTTTTTCCCCTGACCTCATGCTACTGGGTTTGATACCAACTGACTTGGATGGTTTTTATATATGCAAACTTATAGGCCTTTTATTATTAGCTGCGAGAAAATGTATTGCCACTAACTGGAAATGTGAGAACGCCCCCTCTGACCTTTCTTGGATGAAGGTGGGAAATCAGAACAAATTAGTTTATTACTTATAACTTGAAATTACAACGAGACCATTTTTTTCAAATATGGTCTCCACTGGGCCCATACACCTTGCCCCATATAACTATGACTGTGGTAGACTGACATAGAAAGGGATTGACATGATAGAATTACGTTAATGAGTATCCCCGCAGTTATGTGTGTGTATATGTGTTTATGTATTGTATGTGAAGGCTTTCATTTGTAGCTTATATTTGTATGCACATATTATTTTCTCATTCTTATATATGTCAGTTTATTTTACTGTGTTTTTTTAAAGTTTTTTTTTTTTATTATCCTTGCTACAGGTCCACAAATAGGGAGACAAAACCGAACCAGGTAACTACAGACCAATAAGCCTGACTTCTATTATATGTAAACTTATGGAAACTATAATAAGATCCAAAATGGAAAATTACCTATATGGTAACAGTATCCTGGGAGACAGTCAGCATGGTTTTAGGAAAGGGAGATCGTGTCTAACTAACTGGCTTGATTTTTTTGAGGATGCATCATCGACAATGGATAATTGCAAAGCATACGACATGGTTTATTTAGATTTCCAGAAAGCTTCTGACAAAGTCCTGCATAAAAGATTAATTCTCAGACTGAACGCAGTAGGGATTCAAGGAAATGCATGCACATGGATGAGGGAGTGGTTAACATGTAGAAAACAGAAAGTACTGATTAGAGGAGAAACCTCAAAATGGAGCGAGGTAACCAGTGGTGTACCACAGGCATCAGTGTTAGGTCCTCTGCTATTCCTAATCTACATTAATGATTTAGATTCTGGTATAGTAAGCAAACTTGTTAAACTTGCAGATGACACAAAAATAGGAGGAGTGGCAAACACTGTTGCAGCAGCAAAGGTCATTCAAAATGATCAAGACAGCATTCAGAACTGGGCAGACACATGGCAAATGACATATAATAGAGAAAAGTGTAAAGTACTGCACGCAGGCAACAAAAATGTGCATTATAAATATCATATGGGAGTGTGGCAAAGTGCCCCCCCGTGTGTATTTTGTGTTACGTGTTGTGTGTAAATGTTGGTGTATAGGCATTGGTACACGGGATATAAGCGGGTCTGTTTCACATGTGTTTAAATTGTAGATTTGTATTTAGGCACGAGGAGGGCACAAATCACATCACGTGCAAGTAAAAAGTAATATGTGAGCACGGGGAATTGCACTTTAATTAATTCACGTGCAGTTGTACCGAGATTCCAATTGAATGATTGACTAGCAATCGAGTCTCGGTACAACTGCATAAAAGCTGTATGTTTTCACTCACTTTCGGGGTTGGGTGTTAGAGTGAGTGGAGAGCGGGAGAGAGAGAGAGAGAGATAGGAAATATATAGAACAATTGCTATCGCGTGCTGGTAGGACCAGCACGGTACTTGTTTATTATTTACTCACCGTGTTTGTGTGTCTGTCCGTCCACCGTTTGTTTAGTGTTAGTCCGTTTTGTTTATCTATTTATTTTGGCGTAAGTGCGTGTCCTGTTTTTGTGTGTTTGTTGTTACAACCGTTTATTTTTCTGTTCTGTTTATTCATTAAATGCTGGCGAAAGCATTCGCTCAGCTTCATAAACTCCTCTCTGTTGTTTTTGTTCCTGCTTCTGGCGTGACGTCACCGCTCAGTCGTCTTTGTCACACGTGGTGTCGGGGTCAGAACCGGGAAAACAGCGCCTCCAGGACTCAGGCCAGAGCGGGAACCGCAGTTTTTGTTTGTTTGTTTTGTTTTTTTGAAAAAAGGGGAAAAATGGAAGGCTGGAACTGGAGAGATGGCTGCCAGGATCTGGAGGTCCTCCTCGGTGGTCTAGAGGACCAAGGCTGGTGCCTTGCCTGTGGGGAGTTCGGGCACCCAGTGGTGCACTGCCCCTACCAAGAGGGAGAGGAGGAACTGGCCCAGGAGAGGAAGGTGAGGAGGAGGCAGAGAAGGGGAAAGGGGAAGAGGAAGGCGAGTGTCCACCGCCCAAGTCTCCACCAGCAGAGGAAGAATGCCTGCTGGTTTTGCCTCCACAGCCTGAGTGGGAGGAGCTCGAGCGTCCTATGCCTGAGTGGGAGGAGCTCGAGCGTCCCTATGCCTGAGTGGGAGGAGCCCGAACGTCCCTACGCCTGAGTGGGAGGAGCCCGAGCGTCCCTACGCCTGAATGGGAGGAGTCGGTGCGTCCACAGCCCAAGAGGGAGGAGTGGTGCGTCCACAGCCCAAGAGGGAGGAGTCGGTGCGTCCACAGCCCAAGAGGGAGGAGTCGGTGCGTCCACGGCCCAAAAGGGGAAGGTAGGCGTCCACCGCCCCAGTCTCCACTAGCAGAGGGTGAATTCCTGCTGGTTCCACCTCCATTGCCATGGGAGGACTGCTTGCAGCTCCCACCTCCACCAGCAGAGGGTGAATTCCTGCTGGTCCCGCCTCCGCCACTTCCACCGCCAGGAGCAGAGCAGCAGGAGCTGCCTCTGCCTCCTCCACCAGCAGAGGGTGAATGCCTGCTGGGTCCCTGTCCCCAGCAGAGGGTGAATGCCTGCTGGGTCCCTGTCCACCAGCAGAGGGTGAATGCCTGCTGGGTCCCTGTCCCCAGCAGAGGGTGAATGCCTGCTGGGTCCCTGTCCACCAGCAGAGGGTGAATGCCTGCTGGGTCCCTGTCCACCAGCAGAGGGTGAATGCCTGCTGGGTCCCTGTCCACCAGCAGAGGGTGAATGCCTGCTGGGTCCCTGTCCACCAGCAGAGGGTGAATGCCTGCTGGTCTCCCCTTCCAGGCGGAGCCGCACCAGTCCCCTGCAAGAGGGGAGGGCCGCACCAGTCCCCTGAAACAAGGGTAGACTACACGCTGCTCCCACCTCCGCCGCCAGGAGACTACACGCCGCTCCCACCTCCACTGGCAGGAGCAGAGCAGCAGGAGCTGCCTCTGCCTCCGCCACCTTCACTGGCAGGAGCAGAGCAGCAGGAGCTGCCTCTGCCTCCGCCACCTTCACTGGCAGGAGCAGAGCAGCAGGAGCTGCCTCTGCCTCCGCCACCTTCACTGGCAGGAGCAGAGCAGCAGGAGCTGCCTCTGCCTCCGCCACCTCCATCGGCAGGAGCAGAGCAGCAGGAGCTGCCTCTGCCTCCGCCAACCCACCAGCAGAGGAGGAATGTCTGCTGGTATCACTTCCCCACCAGCAGAGGATGAATGCCTGCTGGTATCACTTCCCCACCAGCAGAGGATGAATGCCTGCTGGTATCACTTCCCCACCGTCACGAGGAGAGGAGCAGGAGCTGCCTCTCCCGTCACCAGAAGGACCAGGACTAGATGCTGGCGGTCCTCAGCAGCCCTTGCATAGGCTGCTGAGGAAAGCATGAGGAAGAACCGCCCGGCCGCAGTGGCCGAGAAGAGGGCCAAAACCCGCACCCCAGCTTGTCCTGACTGCCTGCCTCGCTGCGCCCAAGGATGCCTGCCTCGCTTCGCCCAAGGATGCCTGCCTCGCTTAGCCCAAGGATGCCTGCCTCGCTAGCCCAAGGATGCCTGCCTCGCTGCACCCAAGGATGCCTGCCTCGCTTAGCCCAAGGATGCCTGCCTCGCTTAGCCCAAGGATGCCTGCCTCGCTTAGCCCAAGGATGCCTGCCTCGCTTAGCCCAAGGATGCTTGCCTCGCTGCCCAGGATGCTTGCCTCGCTTCGCCAAGGATGCTTGCCTCGCATCGCCTGGGGTTGCCAGCCGCTCCGCATCGCCTGGGGTTGCCAGCCGCTCCGCGATCGCCTGGGGCTGCCTGTCGCTCCGCATCGCCTGGGGCTGCCTGCGCTCCGCGCTCGCCTGGGGCTGCCTGTCGCTCCGCATCGCCTGGGGCTGCCTGTCGCTCCGCATCGCCTGGGGCTGCCTGTCGCTCCGCGTCGCCTGGGGCTGCCTGTCGCTCCGCATCGCCTGGGGCTGCCTTTTGCTCCACACAGGGTGCAGAGTGCGAGGGAGAAGTGGAGCTCCCGCTGCCGCCTCTATGGCCAGGGGCTCCCCTCCCGAGTTCGCCTCCCGAGGGTCGCTGCTGCTGCCGTCGCCTCCCGAGGGTCGCTGCTGCTGCCGTCGCCTCCCGAGGGTCCGCTGCTGCTGCCGTCGCCTCCCGAGGTCGCTGCTGCTGCCGTCGCCTCCCGAGGGTCGCTGCTGCTGCCGTCGCCTCCCGAGGGTCGCTGCTGCTGCCGTCGCCTCCCGAGGTCGCTGCTGCTGCCGTCACCTGGGGTCGCCAGGGATCCTGCTTCGCCTGGGGTCGCCGGGGCCTCTGCTTTGCCTCGGGTGCGCTACACTGTGGCGGAGCTCCATGAAGGGAGCTGCGGCCATGAAGAAGGGGGAGGTCAGGAGACCAGCTCCCCGCAGCAGTTCGCTGCGGAGGTGGGTGGCGGAGCCCCACGGAGGGAACTGCCGGCCATGAAGAAGGGGGAGGTCAGGAGACCAGCTTCCCCGCAGCAGTTTCGCTGCGGAGATTGTGTGGTCGGAGCCCCACGGAGGGAACTGCCGGCCATGAAGAAGGGGGAGGTCAGGAGACCAGCTCCCCAGCTGCACTTCGCGGCAGGAGATAGTGTGGCTGAAGCCCGGAAGAGGAGCTGCCAGCCACGAAGAATTGGGGGTGCGGACATTCCACCATGGCCACCCCAGAAACAACTTGCTTCCCCTCTTCGGGACTTTGGGACTGAGGGGAGGTGGCCATTGAGGCCATGTGTGCTTTGCACAAGGGGGTATATGTGGCAAAGTGCCCCCGTGTGTATTTTGTGTTACGTGTTGTGTGTAAATGTTGGTGTATAGGCATTGGTACACGGGATATAAGCGGGTCTGTGTTTCACATGTGTTTAAATTGTAGATTTGTATTTAGGCACGAGGAGGGCACAAATCACATCACGTGCAAGTAAAAAGTAATATGTGAGCACGGGAATTGCACTTTAATTAATTCACGTGCAGTTGTACCGAGATTCCAATTGAATGATTGACTAGCAATCGAGTCTCGGTACAACTGCATAAAAGCTGTATGTTTTCACTCACTTTCGGGGTTGGGTGTTCGGTGAGTGGAGAACGGGTGAGAGAGAGAGAGAGAGTAGAAATATATAGAACAATTGCTATCGCGTGCTGGTAGGACCAGCACGGTACTTGTTTTATTATTTACTCACCGTGTTTGTGTGTCTGTCCGTCCACCGTTTGTTTAGTGTTAGTCCGTTTTGTTTATCTATTTATTTTGGCGTAAGTGCCGTGTCCTGTTTTTGTGTGTTTGTTGTTACAACCGTTTATTTTTCTGTTCTGTTTATTCATTAAATGCTGAGCGAAAGCATTCGCTCAGCTTCACCAAACTCCTCTCTGTTGTTTTGTTCCTGCTTCTGACGTGGCGTCACCGCTCAGTCGTCTTTGTCACACGTGGTGTCAGAAGTGGGATAACAGCGCCTCAGGACTCAGGCCAGAGCGGGAACCGCAGTTTTTGTTTGTTTGTTTTGTTTTTTTGAAAAAGGGGAAAAATGGAAGGCTGGAACTGGAGAGATGGCTGCCAGGATCTGGAGGTCCTCCTCGGTGGTCTAGAGGACCAAGGCTGGTGCCTTGCCTGTGGGGAGTTCGGGCACCCAGTGGTGCACTGCCCCTACCAAGAGGGAGAGGAGGAACTGGCCCAGGAGAGGAAGGTGAGGAGGAGGCAGAGAAGGGGAAAGGGGAAGAGGAAGGCGGAGTGTCCACCGCCCAAGTCTCCACCAGCAGAGGAAGAATGCCTGCTGGTTTTGCCTCCACAGCCTGAGTGGGAGGAGCTCGAGCGTCCTATGCCTGAGTGGGAGGAGCTCGAGCGTCCTACGCCTGAGTGGGAGGAGCCCGAGCGTCCCTACGCCTGAGTGGGAGGAGCCCGAGCGTCCCTACGCCTGAATGGGAGGAGTCGGTGCGTCCACAGCCCAAGAGGGAGGAGTCGGTGCGTCCACAGCCCAAGAGGGAGGAGTCGGTGCGTCCACAGCCCAAGAGGGAGGAGTCGGTGCGTCCACGGCCCAAAAGGGGAAGGTAGAGCGTCCACCGCCCCAGTCTCCACTAGCAGAGGGTGAATTCCTGCTGGTTCCACCTCCATTGCCATGGGAGGACTGCTTGCAGCTCCCACCTCCACCAGCAGAGGGTGAATTCCTGCTGGTCCCGCCTCCGCCACTTCCACCGCCAGGAGCAGAGCAGCAGGAGCTGCCTCTGCCTCCTCCACCAGCAGAGGGTGAATGCCTGCTGGGTCCCTGTCCCCAGCAGAGGGTGAATGCCTGCTGGGTCCCTGTCCACCAGCAGAGGGTGAATGCCTGCTGGGTCCCTGTCCCCAGCAGAGGGTGAATGCCTGCTGGGTCCCTGTCCACCAGCAGAGGGTGAATGCCTGCTGGGTCCCTGTCCACCAGCAGAGGGTGAATGCCTGCTGGGTCCCTGTCCACCAGCAGAGGGTGAATGCCTGCTGGGTCCCTGTCCACCAGCAGAGGGTGAATGCCTGCTGGGTCCCTGTCCACCAGCAGAGGGTGAATGCCTGCTGGTCTCCCCTTCGAGGCGGAGCCGCACCAGTCCCCTGCAAGAGGGGAGGGCCGCACCAGTCCCCTGAAACAAGGGTAGACTACACGCTGCTCCCACCTCCGCCGCCAGGAGACTACACGCCGCTCCCACCTCCACTGGCAGGAGCAGAGCAGCAGGAGCTGCCTCTGCCTCCGCCACCTTCACTGGCAGGAGCAGAGCAGCAGGAGCTGCCTCTGCCTCCGCCACCTTCACTGGCAGGAGCAGAGCAGCAGGAGCTGCCTCTGCCTCCGCCACCTTCACTGGCAGGAGCAGAGCAGCAGGAGCTGCCTCTGCCTCCGCCACCTCCATCGGCAGGAGCAGAGCAGCAGGAGCTGCCTCTGCCTCCGCCAACCCACCAGCAGAGGAGGAATGTCTGCTGGTATCACTTCCCCACCAGCAGAGGATGAATGCCTGCTGGTATCACTTCCCCACCAGCAGAGGATGAATGCCTGCTGGTATCACTTCCCCACCGTCACGAGGAGAGGAGCAGGAGCTGCCTCTCCCGTCACCAGAAGGACCAGGACTAGATGCTGGCGGTCCTCAGCAGCCCTTGCATAGGCTGCTGAGGAAAGCATGAGGAAGAACCGCCCGGCCGCAGTGGCCGAGAAGAGGGCCAAAACCCGCACCCCAGCTTGTCCTGACTGCCTGCCTCGCTGCGCCCAAGGATGCCTGCCTCGCTAGCCCAAGGATGCCTGCCTCGCAGCCCAAGGATGCCTGCCTCGCTTAGCCCAAGGATGCCTGCCTCACTGCACCCAAGGATGCCTGCCTCGCTTAGCCCAAGGATGCCTGCCTCGCTAGCCCAAGGATGCCTGCCTCGCTTCGCCCAAGGATGCCTGCCTCGCCGCCCAAGGATGCTTGCCTCGCTGCCCAAGGATGCTTGCCTCGCTTCACCAAGGATGCTTGCCTCGCATCGCCTGGGGTTGCCAGCCGCTCCGCATCGCCTGGGGTTGCCAGCCGCTCCGCGATCGCCTGGGGCTGCCTGTCGCTCCGCGATCGCCTGGGGCTGCCTGTCGCTCCGCATCGCCTGGGGCTGCCTGTCGCTCCGCGATCGCCTGGGGCTGCCTGTCGCTCCGCGTCGCCTGGGGCTGCCTGTCGCTCCGCATCGCCTGGGGCTGCCTGTCGCTCCGCATCGCCTGGGGCTGCCTTTTGCTCCACACAGGGTGCAGAGTGCGAGGGAGAAGTGGAGCTCCCGCTGCCGCCTCTATGGCCAGGGGCTCCCCTCCCGAGTTCGCCTCCCGAGGGTCGCTGCTGCTGCCGTCGCCTCCCGAGGGTCCGCTGCTGCTGCCGTCGCCTCCCGAGGGTCGCTGCTGCTGCCGTCGCCTCCCGAGGGTCGCTGCTGCTGCCGTCGCCTCCCGAGGGTCCGCTGCTGCTGCCGTCGCCTCCCGAGGGTCCGCTGCTGCTGCCGTCGCCTCCCGAGGGTCGCTGCTGCTGCCGTCACCTGGGGTCGCCAGGGATCCTGCCGCCTGGGGTCGCCGGGGCCTCTGCTTTGCCTCGGTCGCTACACTGTGGCGGAGCTCCATGAAGGGAGCTGCCGGCCATGAAGAAAGGGGAGGTCAGGAGACCAGCTCCCCCACAGCAGTTTCGCTGCGGAGGTGGGTGGCGGAGCCCCACGGAGGGGAACTGCCGGCCATGAAGAAGGGGGAGGTCAGGAGACCAGCTTCCCCGCAGCAGTTTCGCTGCCGGAGATTGTGTGGTCGGAGCCCCACGGAGGGGAACTGCCGGCCATGAAGAAGGGGGAGGTCAGGAGACCAGCTCCCCAGCTGCACTTCGCGGCAGGAGATAGTGTGGCTGAAGCCCGGAAGAGGGAGCTGCCAGCCACGAAGAATTGGGGGTGCGGACATTCCACCATGGCCACCCCCAGAAACAATTGCTTCCCCTCTTCCGGGACTTTGGGACTGAGGGGAGGTGGCCATTGAGGCCATGTGTGCTTTGCACAAGGGGGTATATGTGGCAAAGTGCCCCCGTGTGTATTTTGTGTTACGTGTTGTGTGTAAATGTTGGTGTATAGGCATTGGTACACGGGATATAAGCGGGTCTGTGTTTCACATGTGTTTAAATTGTAGATTTGTATTTAGGCACGAGGAGGGCACAAATCACATCACGTGCAAGTAAAAAGTAATATGTGAGCACGGGAATTGCACTTTAATTAATTCACGTGCAGTTGTACCGAGATTCCAATTGAATGATTGACTAGCAATCGAGTCTCGGTACAACTGCATAAAAGCTGTATGTTTTCACTCACTTTCGGGGTTGGGTGTTCGTGAGTGGAGAGCGGGTGAGAGAGAGAGAGAGATAGGAAATATATAGAACAATTGCTATCGCGTGCTGGTAGGACCAGCACGGTACTTGTTTTATTATTTACTCACCGTGTTTGTGTGTCTGTCCGTCCACCGTTTGTTTAGTGTTAGTCCGTTTTTGTTTATCTATTTATTTTGGCGTAAGTGCCGTGTCCTGTTTTTGTGTGTTTGTTGTTACAACCGTTTATTTTTCTGTTCTGTTTATTCATTAAATGCTGAGCGAAAGCATTCGCTCAGCTTCACCAAACTCCTCTCTGTTGTTTTTGTTCCTGCTTCTGACGTGACGTCACCGCTCAGTCGTCTTTGTCACAGGGAGATACTGAAATTGAAGAAGGAATCTATGAAAAAGACCTAGGAGTTTATGTTGACTCAGAAATGTCTTCATCTAGACAATGTGGGGAAGCTATAAAAAAGGCCAACAAGATGCTCGGATATATTGTGAAAAGTGTTGAATTTAAATCAAGGGAAGTTATGTTTACAATGCATTAGGAAGACCTCATCTAGAATATTGTGTTCAGTTCTAGTCACCTCATTATAAAAAGGATATTGCTGCTCTAGAACGAGTGCAAATAAGAGCAACCAGAATTATCACGGGTTTAAAAGGAATGTCATATGCAGACAGGCAAAAAGAATTGAATCTATTCAGTCTTGAACAAAGAAGACTATGCGGTAATCTGATTCAAGCATTCAAAATCCTAAAAGGTATTGACAATGTCGACCCAGGGGACTTTTTTGACCTAAAAAAAGAAACAAGGACCAGGGGTCACAAATGGAGATAAGATAAAGGGGCATTCAGAACAGAAAATAGGAGGCACTTTTTTATACAGAGAATTGTGAGGGTCTGAAACCAACTCCCCAGTAATGTTGTTGAAGCTGACACCCTGGGATCCTTCAAGAAGCTGCTTAATGATCAATAAGCTACTAACAACCAAACAAGCGTAGTTTCACATACAAAGAGCTAGTTGAATTTACACCAGTGAGAGGCATGCATAAAATAACAGGCACAAACCAAAGTCGGTAAGCGCGAAACTTCGATATTATAATGAGATTTGTACATTTGCATACGGAAATAGTTTGAAACAAACAGTAGTAACTAAACTAACTAAGTTACAAGAGTGAAAAATTACTTTAATACATCGCGGGTAGGTCTACGAAGTGACAAAACCCTACGAAAAGTCAAGATACGAAAGAAAAATCAATGATACATAGAGCCCAGTATCTATAGAAGGTATGAACGTGACATCAGCACAAAACAAGCCAGGTTTAATTGCCTTGAAATTATAAAAAGAAAAGAAAATTGACAGAACTGGACGGTCCAAGGCATTGGGAGACACGTCAAAAATCACTGGACATTTCCATCAGTGAGTACTAAAGCATCATCATTTTCTGTCAAATTTTTATGAGCAAGATTGTCGGCGTTAGGCAGTGTTTTAGCTGATGTGATGGAGAGTACTGTCACACGAAGCCACCACACACCTCTGCCTATAAACAGTGGCTGTCCAGCAAAGCACAGAGCTCTGACAAACCATTCTATGCTCTATTTTTATTGAAGCGCTTGTAAAAGCTGCAGAAGTGGATTGCTTGTCTCTCAGTTCACTTTATTGTTTTAGTTTAATGTGTTGCTTATTTTTCAGTATGTTCTTTTATTCTGTCAGCATGAACATGTACCTCAATGCAACAGTATTGGCAACGCTATGCAGCCTCTGCCTCATCTGTCCCACTTCTGCTATTTTTTATTTTTGTATACTTCGAAACATTAATTTTCTTTTGAATATTCATAAACTGATTTATGTTTTCTCCCCATTCCTTATCCACTACAAATATTATATTTTCATGTAAGTGTTTCAATTTAGTTTTTGATCAAGCTAGTTACTACGCCCAGCCTTGCCACAATAATCACACTTTGATTGGCCAACAGAATCAGGTGATAATGTGTTTGTGAAGCAACAGAGAACCAATCATGTGTGACGATGTCTAAACGTACCAGCTGTATCCTAGGTCAGTGTAGGGCTGCTTATTACAATGTCAGAGTCAAAATAAAACAACATTGTAATCTAAATATTGTGTATTTCCTAGAAAATAGTACCGGGAAAATACTGATAGTAGAGTTTTCGATAAAATTCAGAATAACTGGAAATGCGGAATGCTAATTATGTTGCATGACTCATCCTCTCCCCTGATCATCATGCTAATCACACTTTCCCTTACCAGATTTTATAGCCATCCATTCCCATATTCTTTCTACAAAGCTACAGTAAACTTGTAATTAGGCACTGATAAGAACACAACATTAATCAGTTTCCAACCAATTAATTCCCTCAATGACAAAATACAAGCTCTGCAGGGACTCTGCGCATCTTACGGTAATTATGAACACTCCTGACCTGCTAGATACACTGCCTCCAGCAGCCCACTGTACCTACAATGCACAAATCAAACCAGTGCAGTTTTGTGAAGAAAAAAAAAATAAGGTATTCCCAGGAAACAATGAAAGGGGAATCATCAATGATCGAACGCTTTGTAAACATGGATTAAAATAGATACGTGAAAAAGTACATTATCATTTAACCTTCACCAGAACACCATTATTTGTTGTAATGTATCTTCCATGAGGTGCTGAAGGTTAAATGGGCAGTGTATAAAAAACATAAATATTACAGCTCTATTACTAGTATTAGAGCAATGTACCATTATATTTTGACCATCTGAAATAGATATTGAGATAAAACCAGCTGAAATAGAAGCAGCAAGTCACACCCTGAGTAAAGCCCTTTAACAGAGTTCTACCTCTGCATTGAAACATGCCATGATGGCGTAAAGCAGAGATCGTGTTCTATATGAGCATTTTGACAAAGGGGAGAGGGGAGGTAGTAAGTATGGTAGTTACACTATTAGGGATTTTCATATTTCGGAGGTAGCAGCCCCAGATTACATGCTCTGACCTAGTAATAAAAGGTTTGTAAGATCTGGTATTTTTGACAATTTTAGTATTTGTAATTTACTTTTAATAATCATTTAATTGACTAACTGTTTCTTGCTGATAACTGAATTAGTTCAATACATAGGAGTCTTATTTCCATGCTTGTGTGTGTGTCTGTCTGGGGTTCTCTCTCTCTCTCTCTCTCTCTCTCCTCTTTCTCTGTCTAATTCTCCATCTCTTCCCCTTTCCCCTGATCTGAGCTGTTGGGGCAGGTGGCATATGCTCTTTGTTAGGTGAGGAGTTGCTGATAAGGTGGGGCTGCTTGTCAAGGAATGTCTGGGCTGTGGGTGGGGATTGGAGGCTTTATGTAATGTTACAATGTTAAAATCAAACAGGAAAGAGGCTGACACACACCCACTGTCCAGAGCTAATAGCTAAGTATTTTACTTTATCTGTTGCTCTGTATCAGGGCTAATTCATAAACCCTAGAAGTAATGAATTTCTCTGTATAATTTTACCTGTATGTTGATAATAAAACCTGATTACTGTAATTTGAAATTGTTAGTTGTGTCTAATAATTTTCACTCTCATGTTTCATAGATATTAAAGAAAATATTTGGCCTTGTTTTCTTTTCAATTTGGCAACCACGAAGGGACATGAGACGTAGAAAAATCTAGAATAACGACTATTCACTTTCAATAAGAAGTCGGGACTACCCTGCATTAAGATACGTCAGTCATTTTTCACTCCTAGCCCTCGCCCTGCAGTGGTGGAATGACCATCCTACAGATGTCAGGACTGCCCAGTCCCTGACCACATTCTGGCGCCTCCTCAAGACTCACCTCTACAGAAAGCACCTGTAGAACTCCTCTGTTCTTCCCCTGGGACACTTATCACCCTTCCTTAAATGCGCTTTACTTGCTCTTATCTGCCCCCTATTTTACTGCATTTAATCCTGTACTTCAGAGTACTGTAATCTGCCAAGTGTTTAATCTGTAGTATTTTGCATTTAATCATATCCTGATGTAACTATCACTGACACTGTTATCTGCTGTATTATTGAATCGTATTTTGTCACACTTGTGGTTGCTTGAACCAAAGTCATTGTATTTATCTTGCTCTTAATTGTATTATTACTTGTACTGTGATACTTGAAATGTATTTGCTTACGATTGTAAGTTGCCCTGGATAAGGGCGTCTGCTAAGAAATATATAATACTAATAATAATAATAATAATAATAATAATAATAATAATAATAATAATAATAAGGAGTGAACAGGGAACAGGTTTTTACAATTGACTAGCAGTGAATTGCATGTAGAGAACCTATTGGTAAACAAGGATTATAACCTATTTGCTATAGGTAGGGAAACAGTGTTAGTTTTACCAACCCCTGATTTAAAGCATGTAGTGGGACAATGAACGGGCAGTGTAAAGAGTTGCTGAAAAGAGCTGTGAGGAGGCATAAGTGCCACAGTTTTGCCAGAGTTCACTACCATACAAGTAGAAAAGTTGGGAGTTGTTATTGCTGCGAGGGCCAGAGCACAGCGTCTGCACAACTTAATAAAAAAGATAAATAAATAAGAAAAGCAGGTCAGCTACCACACTACTGGGCTTGGAGGCAAGTCACAAAATGCATATAACTTAACTTCATGTCAGGAGAATGCATGTAAGATTAAACAACAAAATAATCTTACAAGATGAAAAAATGAAGCTCTGATGCAGCACTTAATGCTAATATCCAATTACATTTTAGAAAAGAAAATGAATTGAAAGAGCAAATTAATGATGCACAGGGAGCCATTAAGTGCAAGGCAAAAATAGCGGAGCTGCACACAGATCAAACAGTGCCTGCACTTTTAAAATCAGTGGAGGGATTATAGTCCGCCTCAGAATTGAACTATCACTCCGCCTATGGGCGAGTGTGGTGCTTGGGCAGGGTGAGTGGAATGGACCAGTTGTCAGTGCTGCCATAGGCCTGCAGCACAGATTTACCAGTGCTTTTGTCTCCATCCAACACACACCACACAACAACACACAAGGACCTTGCAGCTCCTTTTGTCAACTAGAGCTGTAAAGTTTTATGTTTGTATGTTTTATTTCTAAGGCTGCTGCTTTTTATTTCTACATCTTTCTCTCAATTGGGGTACACACACTTTTTAATTTTATTTCTTTGTGTGTGTGCACTGAGAAACTTTTCTTTTCCTCCATGCTTAATGTATCTCACTCAGAACATGCAACAACATGGGCTGACATTTTTAACCATTTTACAATTCTCTTGTCATAGTAAGAAGAAATACATCTTCAATATCTCTCCCCTGTAATCTCACCCACCTCCAAAGGCCCTGTCTGTCTGGGGAAACAGGATAAGATCTGGTTACTTTGAAGTTCAAAGTACTCTATATTTCCCCTATAAAACGGATTTGGGCATAGGTGTTGAAAACACGATCACACCTAACAGAGTCAGGTTCCCACAGACCAGGTGTCGGGCTTTGGCTGGGGAGCTGATTTTGTTGGCTATTTTACCTCTGTATTTTCAGTTTTTTGTGGTAACGTTTAGAAACTTCAAGTTTCTTTTTCGATTCTGGGTGATGTGCTCAGAAATAGCTGTTTTGTGATGACACAAATAAAAAGACTTAAATACCAGTAGAGATCTTGTGAATAAATAAGCCTATCAAGGCTTAAACAGATCACCTGGATTAAGAAGGAAGTGTTTTGTTCTCTGTTACAAACTGTAAACAGGGCATGCATTCCCAGATGAGAAAAATGACTTTACAGAAAAGAGGGAAGAACCCCATTTGAGGTCAAAGTGATATTAAAAACGAATCAATATTCCACTTGATTTTATTCTGAAATGAAGTCGTTGATTCTGATGGTGATTCAAGCGCTGGGAACCAAGACCTTCGGCAGAGACAACCATGCTGTAAAGAGGGAGCAGAAACAGTCAGCTGAACATACAGAACTTTTAACTCAGACAGTGGGGTCTACAGGTCCCAGTGTTGCAATAATTCTGGACAATCATGTGCCATATTCAAATGATGTTACGCGTACCTGTTTGTATGCACCCCATAATGACTTGCCTGTCCCTCAGTATACATGTAGTCCAGCAACAAGACAAGATAACGACTGCAGGTGATCTGAGCTAATTGCAAGGAGCAATGGGCCTTCATGGTCACAGAGGAAGTTGCTGAATTGGTTGGCTATACCTGGTGCCTGGGTTGCAGTTGGGGGGATGCATACAAAGGCAATACAAAACCAATTACATTACAGCTCAACATTCTGTGTATGTTAACTCTGATAAGTTTAATTCTGATGACCTTACTGGGATAAGCCTTTCAAAGGAGTTGTTTAGCTGTGGTTTTAATTTTTCATTTAAATAGTATGAGCATTAACATTTTTTTATATGTATTTTCAGGGTTAGAAACTCACGCTTGCCTGCTCACCCAAGGCAAATTAAATCTGATGAGGACTAGTTTAGTAAATACTGAATGTGTACTTGAGTACATTAATTATTGTAGATTGTAATTCATAGCCAGCCAGCATTTTAGTAAATAGCAACACATGTAATGTACAATAAAAAAAAAGCATTTTATTTGTGTCACCGGTGTCAATTTTAGGTGGAGCTTCATGGTTGGCAAGGTGACACAGCTGAGAGATTTTTTTCCTCTGTCATCCCGGCTGGTGCTGTCATTGTCAGTTTCTCAGCTCACAGTGCAGTAGTCGCTCAGTAAAGCCTAGGATACACATGAGCGGCACAGCATCGCTTGCGAAGCGGGGCGGTGCTTTTGGCAATACCACTTTGCTTGGTGGACACACATCAACAGTTGTGAAGCGACGTTAAAAAAAAAAAAGACAGCCCACCACCTCACAGCACTGTACAACAACCCAAAAAATGTAAAGCATTCTTGAACTTTTACTGCTTGAACCCAGAGTAAACGACCATGTCCATCTCCAGAAATCGTTATCAGGATCTAACGTTATAAGTTCCCATATCAGAACACCACTCAGAAATATTTGCCTTTTATTTACCTAAGGATATGTATGTAAAATATGATATTTATTTTGGGATACAATGTGAAAGCCTTTTTCTACAAAGAAACAGCTATCATATATCCAGCACCGCACTTAACAAGACTGGACTGTGGTAGTGTATCTGTAGTTATACATTGTATTGGAGCTGCTATTATTAAGGAAAAAAGGGATCACATTCTTCACAATTGTATACACAATAATCAGTCGGCTGGCAACTGGTTAATTACTTGACGTGTATATCTGACAAATAATACAGGATGTCAAGTAACTGTATTAATGTGGGGTGTAAGCGGTTAGTATTTGTTTTGGATCACTCAATAGACCCAGAACCAACATCCTTGAAATTCTTATTTTTATAGTCAAATAGCTCGGGATGCTGAGAATCTTCAGCTATCAGTAGCTCCTCCATGTTGATGGATATTCGAGTTCATCAGGACATGACGTATCCCACACCATGGACCTGATTGGCTAGACTCAGATTTGCCGCTGCGGGAAAATGTTTGAGCGATATTTTGCCGTTCTAAAATTCTGCAACAGTTTTCCACAACATCATTTTTTCGTCAGTGTGTGTTCACTCTAATTGAAATAAAAGGTGAGCGATATGTGCCGCATTTTGCCGCTCCCCGCTAGCGGTGCCACGTCGCTCATGTGTGTCCTAGGCTTAACGAGGTGCAAACAGGTGATTGATCGATCTGTATTAGCGTTTATAACAGTGTTTATTTTTTAGCAAAATAAAATGTAAGCCTATTTTTAGGGACCCTAACTTTTGATTATAACTTAGGCACTTCACATAAGGACGAGTAAGTTTACATCAGGACTAGCAAGTTTCAAATGTTAGTTTCTAACTCTGTATTTTACTACTAAAATTGGTTTTGTAAATGTAAAAGGTTGGAACACTGTTATTTTCCTTTCAAGGTCTGGACTGTAAGATCTGGTATTTTTGACAATTTTCGTTGTCCAGAGCTAATAGCTAAGTATTTTACTTTATCCATTGCTCTGTATCAGGGCTAATTCATAAACTCTAGAAGTAGTGAATTTCTCTGTATAATTTTACCTGTATGTTGATAATAAAACCTGATTACTGTAATTTGAAATTGTTAGTTGTGTCTAATAATTTTCACTCTCATGTTTCGATAGATATTAAAGAAAATGTGTGGCCTTGTTTTCTTTACAGGTTGTATTTATATAATAAACAATTTAAAAAGGCAGTTTCATACACACACAAAGTGACCAGGAAACCTCACCAGCATCCATGTTCACAGATACTGCACATTTATTTAAATTTGTCTCCTCATTCAGGGCATTTAGTTTTTAATATGATACATTCATTTTTAGTGAGTCTGTCTGCCTGCTAGATGATAGATACATCCTACCTTGAGGGGAAAAACAAAAATCAATAAAGAAACTAGGCATGCAGTGCTATCTCGCCCCCACTCATCTAATCAGTGACAGAGAGAGAAAGGAGGATGACTGAGAGACGATTTGCTCAACAAGAAATTCATTCAAGATCAATAGTAACATGTAATGTGGCAGTGGCATGGTGCACAGCTTTTATTGTATGCTATCAAACTTCACGAAGAGTGCTAATCCAGTGATACATCATTACATTGTTTTACAGTGCCAAGACATAATGCATCCAAACCCCAGAGGTCATGGTCTGCTGTAGGTACTATTACATATTAATGTATAGTTGGACATCTTATCCTACAGTAAAGCACACTAATGAAGCAAAATGTATTCATTAATGAAGGAAAATTAATTAATGAAGCAAGCATCTTCCAATGAGCTAAAAACTCAAAGACTTATTATAAGACGATCCAAATATACCTTTAAACATTCAATCATTATTTACTCTCTTTAATTGCAATTATAGAAATATGTATTTGGATCCCATGCTGAAATATGACCCAACTGGCTCGCAACATCTCATAGAGTATAGAGTGGGTATGGACGGTCTGTAACAACAAGGTTTCTTATTGGCTAGGGCTTCGGTGATGTCCCTGAGAGCTTCCTTTATCTTTAAGGTCCTGCTTGTTTGTGAGTGAAAATGAGACTGGTGAATAGCTTTGAAAAGTGGACAAAGGATACAGATACAATGGTACTGTTTTCAGAAATGCAACAGGATTGACAATAGAGACGCAGACACAACCCATGTAAAGGATATTAAATTAACAATAGATTACATTTAAATTAACAATAGATAACATTTACTGGTCTGAGTAATAACTAAAAAACAGTTTATTGTGTGTCCTTCAGTTGAAATATCCCACTGTGCTGTTCACAGTTTTGTGGAGTTTGGAATATTGCATCCAAAATATATGACCAGCGTTGAAAATATATGTGATAGTATGTACAAAAATGGGTTAAATTAATGGGATGTGCAAAAATTAATGGGATGTACACAAATGGGTTAAATTCATGGGATGTACACAAATGGGTTAAATTCATGGGATGTGCACAAATGGGTTAAATTCATGGGATGTGCACAAATGGGTTAAATTCATGGGATGTACACAAATGGGTTAAATTCATGGGATGTGCACAAATGGGTTAAATTCATGGGATGTACACAAATGGGTTAAATTCATGGGATGTGCACAAATGGGTTAAATTCATGGGATGTACACAAATGGGTTAAATTCATGGGATGTACACAAATGGGTTAAATTCATGGGATGTGCACAAATGGGTTAAATTCATGGGATGTGCACAAATGGGTTAAATTCATGGGATGTACACAAATGGGTTAAATTCATGGGATGTGCACAAATGGGTTAAATTCATGGGATGTGCACAAATGGGTTAAAGTCATGGGATGTGCACAAATGGGTTAAATTCATGGGATGTGCACAAATGGGTTAAAGTCATGGGATGTGCACAAATGGGTTAAATTCATGGGATGTGCACAAATGGGTTAAATTCATGGGATGTGCACAAATGGGTTAAATTCATGGGATGTGCACAAATGGGTTAAATTCATGGGATGTGCACAAATGGGTTAAATTCATGGGATGTGCACAAATGGGTTAAATTCATGGGATGTGCACAAATGGGTTAAATTCATGGGATGTGCACAAATGGGTTAAATTCATGGGATGTGCACAAATGGGTTAAATTCATGGGATGTGCACAAATGGGTTAAATTCATGGGATGTGCACAAATGGGTTAAATTCATGGGATGTGCACAAATGGGTTAAATTCATGGGATGTACACAAATGGGTTAAATTCATGGGATGTGCACAAATGGGTTAAATTCATGGGATGTGCACAAATGGGTTAAATTCATGGGATGTGCACAAATGGGTTAAATTCATGGGATGTGCACAAATGGGTTAAATTCATGGGATGTACACAAATGGGTTAAATTCATGGGATGTGCACAAATGGGTTAAATTCATGGGATGTGCACAAATGGGTTAAATTCATGGGATGTGCACAAATGGGTTAAATTTAAACACAGTTGGATTGTTTTTAATATATAGCCACACTATGCCACGCACTGAACAAAATAAATAATTTAAAAAAGTATTTTTTTGCTTATAACAGATCTAAAATACAGGGAACTGGGTCACCAAGAAAACACAGACAATATATAAAAGTCAGTGGAAGTTTATTTATTGCACAACAAGCTTAAAGGTAACAGCAACACATTTTTTGTGTCCTTATAGAAAACCACAATTATACAGTTGACACAATAGCAGCAAATAATCACTACAGATTTTCAACTGACAGGTTGGAATCAATAAATTGCAAAGTGAAAACTCACACAATGTTTGTGCACAGGGACATCAGAGAGAGAGAGAGAGAGAGAGAGAGAGAGAGAGAGAGAGAGAGAGAGAGAGAGAGAGAGAGAGAGAGAGAGAAATAACCCCTTTATTAAAGAAAGAGAGAGAGGAAAAAATAACCCCTTCATTAAAGTGTTGCACATGTAGGAGGCTCCTGTTGACATTTCACTGCAAAGGTTTAGCAGGGCAAGTGAGACCATGTCTTGCATTCTAACATGCTGACATCAATATGTTGAGCTGCATGCTGCCGAATGTGTTACGCGGGCTCTTTTTGACTGCTTCATTCACCCACACACGTACACTGAAATGCATGTGCAGAGCTCGCTTCTCTGAATTAACAATGGCACTGAATTACTACAATATTATTTTTTTGTGTGTCAATTCAGCAGGCACTGAATGCTCTAGGTGCATCCACACTTTAATCTAACAGATCAAATAAGCAGTACATCATTTATCCACATCTACATTAACCTCAATAAAGTATTCACACACAACTTAAAACTCTCATTGAATTCAGAAGACAAACCCAGAGGCTTTCAAAAAAAATTTTCTACAGTTTTGAAAAACGATATTGACAAAGGAGAAAGACTTATAACTAGGTTTCTTTTTAGTATCATACTCCTTACAGTGTGTCCACTCATTTGAAATAAGTGTGAAAAGGTCAATAATATAGGCAGTATAGGCAGAATCTAGTTATTTACAGAGTGAAGTCAGTAGTATATAAATCTGCCATGTTTTATAATTGCAAGGCCTTGTGAATGGCTTACAATGGAGGCAATTTTCTAGAAGGAATAGTCTCACTATTGCAATGGGATTTTTCAGGGTACAAGATACTTTCGCAGCGACATGACCATACAACTGCCAGATCTATAAACTATAAAACATTGCAATTGACAAAACTATGATCAAGACTAATACATGATCGTCAACATGTGGCATCTTCTCTGACAGTATTTCAACATATATGGCAATAAATCATGCACACCAGGCTTATCCAGCTCCTTCTAAATGGACTCCCATATATTATCTTTCATCTCTGTGTCTTTATAATTGCGATGACCTTTGTCATAGAGCTCTGGGTATTTTTCCACAGCAAGTATTATTTTTTTCTTCGTCATTTTGGATACTGCTTCACCCTGGTGGACCACATGCATTGAAGCTGTTCTCTGATTGCTCTGTCATTTTGGATACTGCTTCACCCTGGTGGACCACATGCATTGAAGCTGTTCTCTGATTGCTCTGTCATTTTGGATACTGCTTCACCCTGCTGGACCACATGCATTGAAGCTGTTCTCTGATTGCTCTGTCATTTTGGATACTGCTTCACCCTGCTGGACCACATGCATTGAAGCTGTTCTCTGATTGCTCTGTCATTTTGGATACTGCTTCACCCTGCTGGACCACATGCATTGAAGCTGTTCTCTGATTGCTCTGTCATTTTGGATACTGCTTCACCCTGCTGGACCACATGCATTGAAGCTGTTCTCTGATTGCTCTGTCATTTTGGATACTGCTTCACCCTGGTGGACCACATGCATTGAAGCTGTTCTCTGATTGCTCTGTCATTTTGGATACTGCTTCACCCTGGTGGACCACATGCATTGAAGCTGTTCTCTGATTGCTCTGTCATTTTGGATACTGCTTCACCCTGCTGGACCACATGCATTGAAGCTGTTCTCTGATTGCTCTGTCATTTTGGATACTGCTTCACCCTGCTGGACCACATGCATTGAAGCTGTTCTCTGATTGCTCTGTCATTTTGGATACTGCTTCACCCTGCTGGACCACATGCATTGAAGCTGTTCTCTGATTGCTCTGTCATTTTGGATACTGCTTCACCCTGGTGGACCACATGCATTGAAGCTGTTCTCTGATTGCTCTGTCATTTTGGATACTGCTTCACCCTGCTGGACCACATGCATTGAAGCTGTTCTCTGATTGCTCTGTCATTTTGGATACTGCTTCACCCTGCTGGACCACATGCATTGAAGCTGTTCTCTGATTGCTCTGTCATTTTGGATACTGCTTCACCCTGCTGGACCCCGTGCATTGAAGCTGTTCTCTGAATGCTCAATTCCCTAGTTGTCGTGCGACAAAATCGCAAAAAATAGGATTGAATGCTATTTATTTTGTGTTGCCTTTGGTGAGAAAGATACTTATCAAAAGCATAGGTTCTATTCACTTCATTGCATCTCTGCACATTTTCACTTGTCACATTGCATCTGGTGTGCAGGGGCATTAACACGTGTCAATTGCACATGCTTCTATAGAAAAATGGTTTAAATAAACAAACTAAAATCAGAATACATCCAATGATATCTACAGACAGTGTTGTACTTGAACTCTGTATGTCTCTGAAATGTAATGAATGCAGTGTTATTTAGCCTTTTCACAGAATTAAACCTTCATTTTCCAAATAAAACTGCATACAGTAACTGACATAAAACTGCTTGTTTGAACACAAAAACAAACAAAAACTATGTGACACAGTATACCCATGAGATACAAATCAACAGGTATGTGTCTGCATACAATTCTTTATGATTTTCACCGTTTCCAATCCATTTTTCTATAATTCCTTTCATTGCACACCATCTGATGTTTTTTTTCAACCATGGGGGCAATAGTTTTCCACTATAAGGCTCAACTCCAGTGAATATGTGTATATTATAGAACAACTAAGAACATACAACAACGAATACCTGTAAACATTATAATATTTTACATCAATTTCACTCTCAGTATCTGCCATAAAATCTGTTTTCAGATGTAATAAGTCCACTAACTGCAAATGTAATAAACTAATCGAATATCCAAAGAAAATGGACAGAGCTGTCTGCGTCAGCTTGTGTGTGTGTGTGTTTATTCTCACAATGTACTGACTAGGAAGGAAAGCATTTTTGGTCAGAGTGATGACACAATTTACTGGTATTTATGATTAATCCATACAAGGTAATACTGTGAACCGATACAGTATCACAAAATAAATGAAAACTCTCCAATGTACACGTGAATGTTTTTTTTTTAATAAACTGGAGCAGGAGCAAGATTGTGTCTATTATTACTGTTGTTAATGGTACTTTTGCTCCTTTTTTACTTTACTAAATTCAATTATGGCTTTACAGCTTTTCGAAATACTGTTTCTGATAAAGATGTAAGCTTATACAGTATGTGACCATCACATCCTGTCAGTGTTGTGTCTGAATCCGCTGAGGTAGCTAAGTGCTGTAGTTGATACAGCAGCATCTTCTTCTCTGCCTAAGTTAGACTGCTGATGTTTTTCAAAGTGCTTTGGAATTAAAACCAAGTTTCCTCAAAATCCCACATTTTCTTCAGGGGATTTCTTAATGAAACTGATTTTGTGTGCAGGCTCATGCACAAGTTAAGCCTAAAGCCACCACTACAGAGTTGCCTGGTCTGGTAGTTTACAACCTTTGCTGTTCTTAATTGAAAGATCACAACTATGCAAGCTTGCTGAATCACCTTCAATTACAGGGCAGAATGAAGCTTTACCATTGCTAGTGCCAGAACTGTCAAAAACTAGCAGGCTTAAAAATGACTATAGTGGGCTAGGGCCAATGCATTTGCTGCAAGGTTTATTAACGACATTAGTGACACACTTCACTTTCTTCTCTGTGTGTATTAATATGCTTTGTTATGCCTGTCAGCATAATATGTTATTGTAGGAAAGCAAAGCAGCAGAATAAAATTTATTTGTTTTGATATTTAGTATGTTTTAATCTGTAATATACATTTGTAGCATCAAGCATGTTACTTGTTGCAATCCACATTAGTACAAAATATATGGAAACAAATATTGTCATACCAAAATTTGGAAAACATTATGGGGGATTGAATGGTAAGACGAGCTGTGCATGTTCCACAGAAAGCAATGCAACCTGTGCCAGGTCTGCAGCAGAAAGGAATAGCTGACTATGATGTTTACCAGTATGTCCTTACACTGAAAGACAGCGTCCTCTGAAAGGTATCCCATTATACAAGGATTCTGTCTGGACCGTCTGTGAAATTTGAACTAGGAGTAAACAGGCTAAGGCTCATTATGAAACTGTATTCAATCCATTAAAACAGATTTGTAAAAAAAAAAAAAAGAAAATAATTGCTTCTTTTTAATAATTGCTGTCTAACTACGATTATTTTACAAATTCTGCAGCCTCTACAGGTCAGATGAGTTGCTTATGCCACTCTTCTCCTAAATCTTTGGTACTCAATAGTTGGCCTATGGTCTAAATATGGCTCACAGTATTAGTACAATTATGATATGTATTGACAGACAAAAATATATCCAGACAAGTTAATCTGTTTTAGTTGGTAAATCTATCATTTTCATTTTCATTAAAAACAGGTGTATTGCTTCCTCTATAACATCTAGAAGTCTACAGTAAGTAAGTATCTCTGCACTATACTACAATGCACCTCACGTTAATAATCACTGACCAAATCATATGACCCAGATCCAGAGCAGTCCCTGGGGTGGAACTGCAATAAAAACAGATCTTTATAGCACTTTAGTTAAGGTTATGTAAACAATTGCATTCTCTTGAAAGGAATTGTAAAAGAAACAGCTAAATAAAGAAAATTATATATATTTTTAGTTTTTACCAGATAATGCAATGCTGAATCATTAATACAAATGTATTTTTTTTTGTAAAGAATACATATGCATTAAGTGGATCCTAAAAACTAAGAAGACTCTGAAACTGCACCAAACTTTTGTTTTGTGAAAATGTGCATTGTAATATTATGGCTAGATGGATAACTTGCTACAAGAATGTCGTGAGCAGTTTATTGATATGTTGTACTGCGTAGTAGCAGGTTATTGGTGAAGTTACGAAGTTACATTGTAGATGCTGTAAACTATGGGAAACTGTTTTAAGAACATATTGATTATGGGTTGGAATGTGAGTGATTATTATTTATTTAAGTCAGACAACTTTTGTATTTTCCTAACAAATAAGTGAACGTCATTTGAAATGCACAGCAAAGTAAACCATTAATGTACCTATAGGAGCTATTAAGCATATTAAAAATAAATAAAGAAATAGTGCAGTGTTAACAAGAAACACATTATGTTACCTTTGCTGTGCCCTGTGTTGTCTGTATCGCAGCATAATATTTTTAAAACAAAACGTTTTAGAAATTTGTTATCACACATCACGGGTCATACAGTAAATCGAGTTGGAGATTTCTCGGATCGTGCTCTCTCCTGTCACAATGCTGGCGCGCTGATTGAAATGAGTGGTGTATTGTGGGAACAGAAAACCAGCATTACTGCAGAAGGGAGCGTGTCGTTTAGAAGAAAAATGATCTTCCTCCTGATAAAAGTTCCCAAGGAAAAGTGGAAAAAAGGTATTCCCTAGTTGATTTACCTATTATGTGTTAATACAAATATCAAAACAATTGGCATTATATTGAAAAATATGATTCTGCAATATGGACAAGACAGTATACAGCAAAGGTAAAATAATGTGTTTTTGTACAACTAGGGGTGATGTAACACTTTAACCCTACAAACATCAAACAAAAATGGAAGTACTTTTGCTCTGAACTGTAGTTAAAAGCACACAGACAAAATTCAATCTAAATATCTACATTATGTGTAGTTGGTACTGGTATTAAACTGTTCACCTTGAAAATGTGCTTGTGGCTGCAAATCCAATTGTCTCACCTGAGATAGCTGAATTTATGTTTTTTGTGTTGTGATTAATCTTCACCAGTACACACTGTAATTACATTGTGTGTGTGTGTGTGTGTGTTTGTAAAGAGCCATCTGTTTGATAAGAAATACAATGTGTCTGCATCTTGGTTTTTATAACAACAATCTTATTTATCAAAATATAATTACATTCTTTTTTAACAGGGCATAAAGGATTTGCATGTCAGTATGTCAGAGCCAATTATGTCAACGGGTCCCAATTCTGAGATGCACACCAATCTAAGAAAACCAGTTACAAACTGTCATTTGCACTGATAAACAGTGATTTACAGCAACTTTATATTACATGTTTATTTCCATGGGAATAATTGACAGAGGCCTTGGAGACTCCCTCTATACACAAATATTCTCCCACACATTCATTGATAAGAAGAGCACTAGCACACTGTCAAGGCATTTGATGGAAATGTGTGTTTGTATGGAGTGTTGGCAGATGATAAGGACAGCAGTACTTTTGCAGACCAGATAGAATTGTACAGAAGAAAATGCCCTTTAGGCTGCAAGTTTCTGATATAAAATGTGTTTCTTTTATATTTTTATTGCAGTCGGCTGTGTATTTTTTATAGGTTTTAGAAGCACACTTCCACAAGGCATTTCAATTGCTTTATGCATTGTCATTTATAATTGCTTATCTACTTTGTATAAAAGCAAATGTTACAATTTCTTCCCATTTCAATATTAACATTAACATGTTTCTTTTTAAACCCCCCTGCTCCTTTGCAACCCTTTCGGTATGTGAACACCAGGTACTGAAGCATTCTCATAATGAAATGAAATCAATGGGTGAGCCAATACAGATTTCAATCTCTTTTGTAGTAGTCATTGAATAATTTTACTAGTTTAAAAATGACTGATAATGTAAACATAATAGTTTGAATTTTTGGTTTGACTTTTTTGGCTTTCATGAGGGTCATTGCTCAGACAAAGAAGACTGGTATTCAAAAGGTGATTGTTGAAGGTGTCATCTGTCTGACCGTTTAGGAAGTCATATTGTGAGAAGCATAGCAAGTCAGCAGTTTATTATACAGTATGTGCAACCATTGCAATTTGCAGAGTCACATTACTGAATGTCACCCAGCAAATTAAAAAAAAAAAAAAAAACTTTCAGCAAAGTCATGAAAACCAACAGTTTAGTATACTGTACTCACAAATAAGTCTGCCCTTGGTAATTTGCATGTGATCTCAATGGGGTATTTAACTTGGAGAAAGAGAGTACTCTGGAAGCTTTTCCGTTGCACTGTGTTGGAAATGCTAGGTCTAAGTGCAGATGCACTGGTGTGGAAACAGATACATACTGTACAATAAGTTATAATTATCCTGCTCATTTGGAGACAGCCATTATTAACAGAAGAAAGTGTTGCAGTTATAATAGAAGCCACTCTGTTGCATACATGTGCCAAAACACACCATTCTTTTGCTCTTAAAGCATTAGAAGTATAAACTATATAGGAGGGGAAATTGATCTGAAAGAATACAATACAATGTGTCAAAATAATGTAGGGTCAGTAAAGTATAGAAATAAGATATTGTTTACTAAAGGGTCTCTTCTCTCATTATTACTGGACCACTTGTTTATTAAATTACAGTTCGATCAACAGTAACTTTGATGTTGCGTTTCCCTAGCAACACGATGACATTAAAACTATTTGCACACTTGACAAAACCAGTGATTGCAGTTCACGTTGTTCCATTATACAGTAAATTGTTAAAGGGATTGCACAAGAAAATGTACATAAATAAAAATACTTCATGTGGATTGGACAGGTAAGGAGTGCTTCTATGTCAACCATATGACTATCTTTCAGTATAGTCATTGTCAAATGTTATCTAAGGAGCAAATTAAAGAGATGGATTAAAAAAAATGCTGCAGCCTTCCCAAGAGGTAATACAATTTCACCATGCAATGCACTTTACTGTACAATGAGTGTTGCTGTATAGTTATGTATTGTATTCTTTAATACAATCTGTTATTACACCAAAAACACTTAAAAAAAGACGTTCCTCTATTCAGACATACTTTTGGATACTTGCAGTGTCAAAGACTCTACAGATATTCTCCCTTATGAAATCCAGCAGGGGTGGAGTCTTGGATGACAACATCATCAAAGTACTATCGGGGTCTCGGCCCACTGGTAAACCCACCTGCATATGCTGCCTACATAGAATTCAGTTGAATTTAATAATACAAAATATACAGCAGTGCTTCATGACCAGTATTATTTCATATTACAAAGTTAAACAAAAATCATTCCATCAATTTAGCCGATCTTTCATGATGTAAATGTTCCTAAATATCACAACCTACTCGTCAAAAGCTCTTACTTAAAAACCCTTCCTGTGCAATCTCAAAAACATCATATAAATGGAAGGGAAGATCAACATCTCTTCATTCTAGCCCAACTGGAAAGAAAGTTCAGAGCAGAAGGTAGGAAACTGTTTTTTTAACACAGATAATAAATGTGTAAAATGGTTTACCATTTAACTGCCCTTGGGCAATTGAAGTGCTAAAAAGAGGCAAGCCTCTTTTTCAGCCTCTTCACATTCTCAACATTTTAAATGTTCATGGGTCAAATAACATTGCCAAGTGTTTTCCCTCTAAAAAAAAGCGAATTAAACACTGAAAGTATAGCCCTTACTGTCATAAGCTTAGGCTATTGCTTACAGTTAAATTTCTAAGTAAACACATAGACATGAGATTTCTGTTTCTGGAATGAAAATCCTGTTTTACTCAAGGGAATAATCATGATTCATTGTATCACCCTAGAGGCAAGGGGTCTTTGAAGAAAAACTAGGCAAATAAAGCCTGAGCCATCTGAAGAGCATCAGAATTGGCTCTGCTGATAAAGATTAGAGGTGACATCTTTTTTCATGCTTACCACTGGCAGCAATTTCGACCTGTAGTGTTGCCACTTCTTGTTACTATATATCACTGTGGCTAGTTGAAGAGAGGGAAGGGAGCAGGGGCACTCAAGCAGAGCCAAATGGCTTTGAGTTTTGATGAACGATTTTTAACCGTTGATAAACCACATGTGGGGTGTAAAGCTGAGGATTAGGAAGAAGGGCATGTATGTATTGTGTGAAGATGAAATTCTCAGGAAGGGTGCTCATGAATATTAATATGTGTTGACAATCCTATGTCTCAGCTTCATCACTGATCACAGCTGCAATCTTACATAGCACTACTGGGCTTTAACACACAGGTCATCTTACTTTTGCCTTTCACTATGGATAAGCAGTGTGTACCTTTGAAATGTAACATGTCTGTTTTTTTTATTAATTAGCCACAAAAACTACTTTCAAATTTACTCATCAGCATGTAACAGCTCATACTGAATGCAACATGTGTGTTTAAGATATTGGCTATGATGCTATTCATTTAAATACATGTTTTACTCGCTGCATTTACTATTGTTTTTGACACGTTAACCTACATTTATGTAGAGGTTCAGCTTCATACCAGGATTCACATGGCAAATGGCAAAAGCCAGGAGTATCTCAGCTTTGTTTTCCTAACACATATCTGACAGACACCATTTCCATGCAGCATGTTTTAGTCATTGATTCTTGTTTTATTCTTATTATATTCTGACTGATGTTCTGTACTTTCAGTTAAAGAAATGCTAAAGAAATGGGTCATTTTATACAAAAATACATAATTGTCTGAAAGACAACAAGCTATCCCAGTGTTTTGCAGGTATTGAAAAAGAGATATAATTGCTTTTAAGTAATTGGTTTCTTAAAACTAAAACAATATTTTCAACAATAAATCTGCAGTTTTCAATTGACTACTGCAATTATCAAATGAAATGTCAAGTGAGTCGCAGTCTGCACTGTTTGAATCATCAGGCAAGCTGTTCTCACATCTGCAGTTTTTTTGCAAGTCAAGTTATTGTTGTTCTAAATCTGAATACAGATTGCATGGAAATTACTTCAATGTAGTGCTGGGACAAATATCTGAATATATGAACAAACATTTCCTGAAATGTATTTGAAGTTTAATAGTACTGTATTCCAAATAAGGTCTAACTATAACATTATATGTTTCCCATTCATTTTTAATTATAACCCATTTTTATTCCAGTTTGTGGTGTAATTACATGTCTCCCCTGTATACCTGATAATTAAATTGTATTAAGTCTTGTGTGTAGGACTCAATAAAAAGGGTTTATTAAGTAGATCATGTCATTCATTCTATAATGTACCTGCAACTTTGTAGAAAAAAACAATGAACATTATTTAGACAGCCCCCCCCCCCCCACCCGTATTCTTAATAAAAGCTGGGTATCTACTACTGTTGCTATTTAGGTACAATCCAACGTTCCCCATTGTTAGACTAATAATTAACACATAGGTGCAGCATTTCCAAGTTCCCATTCATCTGAAACCTTGTCACTTATTATATAACACTCCTTGATTTCTCCACCTGTAACTTAATTGTAACATTACTGAAATATAAACTCAGATTTATCTAATGCAGTGAAGTTTGGATTTCATTAGACAAATGTTTTGTCAATACTGGAAGCAAACGTTGCTTTAAATGAAAATGAAGATATTTTCACACCTACTGCATAGTAGCAATAAAATATGTGTGTGGGTTTTAAATTTTATTTATTTATTTATTTATTTGGTGGGGTGGGGGGGTGAGGTTCCAACAGTTTGTGTGCTTTCAAAGAGTATTCATTGCCAGGTTAAGAGTTCCCTTTCAATTCGAAGACGACCACCAATGACATTACGTATGAGATATGCCTGCCCATTGGGTAGGTATTGCTGTGCTCTCTATACAAGAGCTGCTGGTAGGCCCCTTCCTTGGATGATGCACTCGGTCCCACCCACCAAGGGGATAAAACTATCATCCAAAGGAAGCCATTTCTCTTTTTCCTTGATAAGACGGTACGGTAAGACCTCTGTGTTGAGCTGAGCGTGTTGATTGAAAAGAGCTTGTATTTCCATTGCATTCGTGCTGAAAGCTGGCCCGCCGCTTTCCCAGAATCAGCAACTTTGAAAAGACAGAGCCTTTTTGCCTTTCTGTCTTTCAGCGACCTCCTTGATTGCGTGGTAGGCCGCTCTTTGTATCTGTCTGTTGTGTGTGAGCGTCTGCCTGTGCAGTCATCCGCGAGTGGTTGTCTGTTCTTTCTGAGAGTACACAGTTCCCCCACGGGGCTAGGCCTTGCCGTATCCCCACTGTTGATTGACTCTTCCAGCCACGCTCTCCTCCACAGGGCTAGGCCTTGCCGCATCCCCACTGCCAAGTAGACACTGCCGGCTGCATAGGCCCACCCACCTCAGTGAGTCGGGCCTTGTAAACAAACAGTGTGCTCTCCTCTATATTATCTTTCTACCGTGTTTTTGCTGTCTGTTTCAACTCGCCCACCACAGCTTCGGCCTTGTGCGGCGCACGCATAGCCCTTGATACTCGGTAGACAAGTGCTCAGTGCATACGACACACGGTGCCCAGCGCCTCAGCATCAGTGCAGAGTCACAGTGCTGCACGGTACACGGTGCACATAGTGCTCTGGGTACTCGGTGCACGAGGTGCTTGGTACCCACTGCTACAACGCTAGTGCGGGAACGCACGGTGCTGCACGGTACGTGGTGCACATAGTGCATAGTACTCAGTGCGCATGGCGCTCAGGATTCACGGTGCATGCGGTGCACACGGTGCTTGGCCACTGCCTCAGACCTAGTGAAACAGCTCACGGTGCTACACGGTACTCGGTGCGCACGGGGCTCACCGCACACGGTGCTTGGTACTAGACTAGTGCACGGGCATACGGTGCTGCACAGTACACGGTGCACAAGGTGCCCACGGTACTCAGTGCGCATTGTGCGGTGTTAGATACCCTCTGCTACAGCGCTAGTGGGTGAGCGCACTGTGTTCGCACTTAGCCAGTGCTTAGTGCACGGCCAATGCACAACACCAGGCTTATGTCAGGCAAGTCAGGGTTCCGTCTCAGCTGGCGCAAGAGGACACGCTCTCCATAGCGGCCTCTGGGGAGGGGGGCCTCCTTCTCCTCTGACATGCAGGTGGGCGAGACCCATGCTGAGGATGAACCTCGGAAGCCAATGCCCCCCTGTTGTCCAGCTTGGTTTCGGCACTTATGGGACGCGCTGCAGCTTTCCTGCAGGTCCCCTGGGCCCCAGCGGCAGAACCACGCCAGTCCTTTTTTCCAGACGCAGGCAATGGCTCTTCACCCTTAGAAGTTCCCGGCTTTCCCAGACTTCATGGAGGAGGTACATTCCTCCTGGGATAGTCCGGCCTCGGGTCCTAGCATGCTAAAACAGGCCGCGCCGCTTGCCTCCTTAGAAGGCGCGGATAAGCTTGTCCTAGTGGGGTTTCCCCCGGTAGACTCCACCATCGCAGCCCTGGTTAAGGCCCCGCTGGTGGGTGGGTTGGCTAGGGACCCGGCATGCCCGAACCCTCAATGTAAGGTGACAGAAACGCATCTCAAGCAGGCGTATGCAGCAGAGGCGCTGGCAACTCGCCTGTCTAATACAGCGAGTGTGCTTGCTACTTACATGGACAGTGTACTGCGCGAGGCCCCACTTCCCGAGCCGGTGGCCATGGAGTTACGTCTCCTGTCCAGTTATGATCTCTGGTCTCCAAGGGCAAGCTCTTGGCCGGAGCCTGGCTAGCTTGATAGTGGCTCGTAGACAGCTGTCGATGTCACAATCCAGAGTTCCTGATGCGGATAAGGCTGCTTTGCTTGATGCACCTATATCCCCAGGACATACCACTGGGCCAGCCATGGAGGAGATCTTAAAGGATCCCACCAGGAACACTAGGCATCCCGGCAGGTGGCTGCGTTGCTCCCTCCCCGTGGGGCAGGTCGAACTGTCACTAGAACAGTTCAAGTCCCCATGGCTCTTCTGGGTGACCTAGGGCATCGCCTACAGGGCACATGAGCAGCAAGCAACCGGGCCCAACCGGTAGGCAGAGGGAACACAGGAAGTGGCCAGTCCACACACCGGTGTCACAGGAGGAGTTTTCAGGACCAGCGCCCTCGGCAGCCCGAGCAGAGCCCCTGAATGCTGGAGGCCTCAGACCCCCTTTTCGGCACAACAGCTGCAGTACTGGTGCGCTTGCACCACAGACTCCTGGGTGCTCGCCACCATACAAAATGGTTATGTGCTTCAGTTCCGATTGGGACCTCCTCCCTTTCGAGGCATCACAAATACTTTCGTGACATACCCTCTTCAGGCCTCAGTACTTTAGAAGGAAGTGCCTTGTTGTGCAAGTGAGCCATTCGTCTCATAAACCCCACCTCCCAAAGAGAGGGGTATTACTCAAGGTATTTTGTGGTACCCAAAAAGGACGATGGCTTTCACCCCATCTAGACCTGAGGCTCCTCAACGGGTTCTTAAAAGAAAGGAGGTTCCAAATATGCCTACGCACCGTCACATCTTCCAGTCAGTTCGGCTGGGCAACTGGTTCATCACCGTGGACTTACGGGACACATACTTTCACATTCCCATTCATCCAGAGCACAGAAAGTATCTCCGCTTCTCTTTTCAAGGAAGCGTTTACGAGTTTGCTGTGCTGCCATTGGGCCTCTCCCTAGCTCCTCGTATGTTCTCAAAGTGCGTGGACGCCATCCTGGCTCCCCTGCGGCTGCGTAATAAAGAGTAATAAACTATCTCGACGACTGGTTGATCTGTTCCCAGTCGCGAGAGGGAGCACTGGCCCACACAGCGGTCGTGACAGAGCATCTGGCGAGACTTGGCCTCACCATCAACGATGCAGAGTTGGCTTACACCAGTGCAATGCACTATGTACTTGGGGCTCCATCTGGACTCCATTATGATGCACGCTTACCTGTCGGAACAGAGTTGCAGCTATCCAGGGTTGCCTCTCCCTGTTTCAACAGGGATCGCACGTTACCATCCTATTGTGCCAGAAACTATTGGGTCTGATGGCCGCAGCCATATCGGCCATTCAGTTAGGACTGCTTCGCATGAGCCCACTACAGGCGTGGCTCAATGCGTTCCACCTCAATGCCAAATGCAACAGACACCGTCGGCTGACTGTGTCTCACGCGTGCTCGGCAGCCTTACGCTGATGGAGGACAACCTCTCACCTGCGCGAAGGTATATGAATGGGAGTAGTGTTGAACCACCGAGTGGTGACGACAGACACCTCCAACTTGGGTTGGGGAGCGGTCTGGGAAGGCAGAGGAGTATGCGGATCCTGGCCGGACCGCTGGACATCCCTGCACATAAATATGCTGAAGTTGCAAGCGGTATCCCTTGTTCTCCACCACTTTCTCCCAGTGCTGAGCGGTACATATGTGTTGATCCAGATGGACAACATGACAGTGGTGGTGTATGTCAACCACCAGGGTGGCCTACGGTCCCCGGGGTTGCATCGCATGTTGACATGGGCTCAGAGGAACTTGCTGTCCCTACGGCAATGCACATTCCAGGAGTGGTCCACATCAGTCAGAGTGGCGACTCCACCCTCAGATAGTGGAACGCATTTGGGAACGGTTCGGGAAGGCGTAGGTCGATCTCTTTGCCTTGGCAGAGACAATGCATTGACCCTATGGTACTCCCTCCACCGCTTAGGCGGTCCACGCAGCGTAGATGCCCTAGTGCATGAATGGCCCAAACCGTTTTTGTACGCTTTCCCGTCTATACCGCTGCTCCCGGTTTTTCTCGAAAAAGTCTGGTTAGAGAAAGCGTCAGTTCTCCTAGTGGCCCCCAAGTGGCCCAGGAGAGTCTGGTTTTCGAACCTGTGCCAGCTGTTGCACGGCCAGCCCTGGGAGATTTCACTTCGCATGGATCTCCTCATTCAGGCAAAAAGCTGTCTTTGGCACCCGGAATCGGGCAGGTGTGGGTATATTGCAGAGCGCTAGGGCAGACTCCACTAGGTCCTTCTACACCTATAAGTGGAGGCATTTCCAGGCTTGGTGTCTGGCTAGAAGCCGTGACCCCATATCTTGCCCTATGTCACTCTTGTAACAGTTTCTGCAAGAACTGCTTGATGCTGGTAGGTCACCTTCCACCTTGAAGGTGTATTTAGCGGCTATCTCTGCTTGCCATGACCCCATAGATTCAATGTCTCCGTGTGCACATTTTTTGGCTACCCGTTTTCTTAAAGGCGCTCGGAGATTAGGAGGACTGTTCTCCCCGAATGTTGTACAGGAGGCTCTCACGAAGGCCCTGTTTGAGCCCATACACTCCATAGAGCTGCAGTACCTGTCTATGAAGACAGCCTTCCTCTTGGCTAGCACCTCTGCTAAGCAGGTCAGTGAGCTGCAGGCACTGTCTGTGCACAGCTCCTGCATGCGTATTTGGGAGGATGGCAGCAGGGTGTCTCTGCGCACCAACCCTGCTTTCCTCCCCAAGGTGATCACAGCTTTCCACATTAATCAGTCTGTGGAATTTAAGTCCTTCCATCCAATAAACAAATTCAACATTTTTTGTAAACAAATGCTATGAAAAAATATGATTAAAAATCAAATACAAGTTTAACATATTATAAATATCTTTCATATGGGAAAATCTACTAAGTGATGGTAATACATATTAGATTTACTGGTATGATTTTGTTAGCTCTGTATACTAAGGAAAATATTAAGAATTGACAACAACAATGACTATGAACTGAATAACTACACATTTGAAGTTATTATACACAAGGTGATGTCACTATATATCTTGCAATAAGCACCTTTGCATCTGCTTCATCTATAGCATATGCATCTTTTAATAACATTTGTATTAAAAATGTCTCCCTGATGTTGTGAACTACATATTTTATTACCAAGAGACCTTATTGCTGCAACATCTTGATGCATATTGAATTAATACTATCTGACAGGAGATGAAAAGGAACACCAACTTTGCTTTTTTCTTCTAACTAGACACATGATTTCTTAAGGATCCAGGGAGCATGGTGGTCTTTGTTATCTCAAAGGAGGGTTGATTAACCTCTTCAGCTCTCTTCTGAATGACAGGTAATGCCTGAGACCCACACAGCTTATCATCTTCTTAGCGCCGATAAAGCTACTTCAAAACATCTGCAAAACGAGCAATTTAAATGCAGCCATTAAGGCTTGATAATCATTGGTTGTATGAAAAGTGTCAACAAGCTACTTATTGCACATAAACACATATATAGTAAGCCTTTTAATTAGAAAATAACTTTAATTACGAGTTTATTAAATGCTGATGCTAAAGGCAACTTCAATGCCGTTTTAATTTTAATCAGCTCACTGGATGTAAGTCTAATATCCATGAAAAGCTTATATTGCAGGACACCTTTGGGAGAACACAGCAAAAACATTACAGTGAAAGCCTTGCTGTATCAGTAAATCAAATTTAGAAACTGCTAATGTACATTAACTTTTTACAGTTCACTAGGAAAATAATCTTACTTATAAGTAAGATTACTTACTGAATACCACCATTATTGAGAGGAACGGCAGAGCCTCCTCAACTTTTCAAAGGAAATAAAAAAATAAACATATATAGATATATGGATGAAGGCTATATTTGCATCCTGAGCCATTTGGAAAAAAAAGGCATAGTACCACAATAGTGACGTCAAAAAGTGATAATTCCTCTAGAGGAAAATATACTTGGACTTTGGCCCATTCGACTCCTCGAGACCATCCCTTTCAATTCAAACACAAAATGTCTCATTTTCAATCACTCGACAACACCCACAGTACAGAAATTTTCATTAATCAACAAAATGAGAATACGTAAAAAAAAAATCTGGAGAGGAACGGGAAATTAGAACAAGGTAAAGGCAATCATCCAAATAAAGCTGAAGCACGGATAACGAAACGGATAACGACATGGAACGCCTGTACAGCACTGAAACGCTACGTTTAAAAAAAACCCAGCTGTACTGCTGAACCTCGTCTTCTTTAATATTAGCATCACAAGGGTATCCATGTATTATAAAAAATAATAGATGGGACTCTTCAGTGAGTTACAGGAAAACAATTCCATCTCAGGAATCCTAGATGGGATTATTTTCCTGTAACTCACTGAAGCCCATCTATTTTATATATATATATATATATATATATATATATATATATAGGAGTAGCAGATGGTGTTCTGGTCCTGGAGGAGTAGGTTTCCCATTAAACACAGTGTTAGCAGTGGCAGATCGCGTGCATGTCTTGTGAAGGGGTCAAATGTGAAATGCAGCATAACGCAGTTGATCGGCTGATTAAGACTCAATTTGCCACGTTAGATTATACTGAAAAACTCTGGGATGCCATAACTAAAAATTGAAATTGCTAATAAGAACAGGTCATTCCATTTGACAGTAGAGCATTACATTTCAGATTACATATTTGAAGGGACAATGTGAAACTTTAATTGTCACGCATAATAGGGCAGGGAGTCTTGGCTAAAAAATAAATAAATAAATGACGTTGCTGTTTGTTGCTATGGTAACTTTAGACGAGACCCAACGTACTGTGTGTTTTTTTTTCGCTGTCAGCAAAGTTACCTCATTAATACAGTAACAGACATTTCAGAATGTCAAAAAGGACTTTTACAACTGGAAAATCCTCAACTAAAAGTTGTAGGTATTTTTTATTTTATTTTTATTTTTTTACCGTAATGACTGATGACTAATACAGAGAAACAAAAAATAATAATTTGTTTTGTTGGAGTAGAAAGTGGGTTTTTTTTCTACTTCTACAACGCAGTTTTAAAGTTAACAATACCATTTTTTTCAAAAGAATAAAAAATAACTCTTACTCTAAATGGAAGCTTATATGTAGATTTACACTTTTGTGTTGTTCGCTGTGCCTGCGATGTATATAAGTTCAATTAAATGTTGGTGTATATATATTGGTGCATGGAATATAATGGGTCTGTGGAGCAGGAGTGATTAAAAATATATAGTTGTATTTAGGTGTGAGGATTGCACAATGACTTCACGTGCAGATAAAATGTGTATTAATATGTGAGCACGGGGAGTGCACAGATTAGTTCACATGCAGATGTACCGAGATTCCAATTGAATGATTGATTAGCAGTCGAGTGTCAGTACAGCTGCATAAAAGATCCAGTGTTTCACTCACTTGGGGTTGGGTGTTGAGAGAGAGAGAATTAAAAGTAAAAGATAACAATTGCTATCATGCTGGAGGGCCAACACGACACTTCTTGTGTGTTTAGTGTTTGTGCCCTGTTTGTTCGTGCCTGTTTGTTTTGTTTGTCTGTTTTGGCTACTGTGCCGTTTTATTTTACAACGTGTTTTTGTGTTAGAGTCCTGCACGGATCTGATTTTTACGCCCCGCTTCCGACTCGGACCCGCAACCCGCTGCAGCACCGTCTTCTTACCCCCGACCCGCCCCACTTTAATAAGACCTGCAACCCGACCCAAACCCACAAGTGTTTGTCTTTACCTACTGCCTGCGTCAACTGACTCTCTCACGCCCTCACATTCACACACAGATATCCCTACCATTTTTCACAGATTGAGTTTACACAATAGGCTCTACAGCGTGGTAGCTTTCTCTAGTGGTCTGGATATATTTTAACATTGTAACATATTAACTATCTCTACTTACTTTACTATAAAATACCTGTCTATACCTTTTGTGCCACCAGTTGAAAGGGAGCTACACCTGTGCTTTCGCAGAGGTGATGTTCCAGTTTTGTGGCTGTCATTCACAAAAACATAATGACAGGTTTTACAAGCAACTGATCCATTCACATTTATTATTTTAATTCGCTACGATTCCAAAATAATTCCACACTTCTGATTTACCTCTCAAACTATCATCCACTACATGATATAAACCCGGCGCTATCTTTTGTTTCACCTCATTCACAAACATTTTTAATATCACCAAGCAGCCGTGATAAAAAGATCTTGCGACATATCAAACAAGCGAGAACAACACTGCTTAGTCAGCTGACTCCTCTCTTATCACCCCCTGCTTTAGTGCAGGAAATACCGGTACATTTACCTTCTATACATTATTTGGGAAAGGGTTACAGACGAGTACACAGAAAATGTTTTAGGTGATTCAAATTCAGACCCAAAAATAATTTTTTATTGACCCGGACCCGAACCGCAAACCGCGAAAAAGTTCACATTCCGACCCGAACCCAGTGACGTCAGACCCGGAAGAAACACAGCTCCGCGGGTACCCAATGCAGGACTCTATTTTGTGTTCAAACCTTTTATTTTGTTAATTTAATAAATCAGTGCATCAGCACTTTCATTCATACCCCAGTCTGCTGTGGATTCCCTTTCATTCACCATATCACCTCGCAGTGCTGTGTTTCTTCCGGGTCTGACGTCACTGCACAGGTCAGCTTGCACAGTAAGGCAAAAAAAAAAATAGATACATTGCACATTATGTGAAAAAAAGCTTTAAAATGAAGAAGAAACAATTGGGGCAACCTTGGCCAGCACCAAGCACAACTGTAAAACCGATGGGGGCCAAGGTTAGCCCAATTGTTTGTACTAACTTAGCTTGTGTTTTTGATACAATTTAGAAGAAACAGTTGGGGTAACCTTGGCCACCATCGGTTTTACAGTTGTGCCTATTTGCTTGGTGCTGGGCAAGATTGCCCCAATGGTTTATTGAAACTTGGCTTGTGTTTTTTCATATATCCACTTTAAATCGCTGGGCACTTTTGATGGTTAGCAAATTATTTTACATTTTACAGTAGATTTGTATTTTTAGTGCAAGACAAAGGCATGATATTTTTTGTGTGAATGATCTATTTCCTCAATATAGCAATTTGCATGATGTTCCATATTTTATTTACTCGATAACAGTTCATCTGAAACTGGCATTACAAATGCTATATGTCAAAAAGCCTATTAGCAACCAACATTATTTTTCAGAGATGAGTTTATAGCTTACAGACTAAATTATTTCTGTCTTAAGGCTCTTTCAGGCATTTTTTTTTTCAATTAAGGGCTTTAGTTCCATCTCAGGTTGGTATGGTTCGGTTGGAGGTTAAAGTAATTGTAGCTAAGAAAATAGTTCCACAAATTCTGTCTGCCATGCACATCCATTAATTCTATAAGCCTCAAAATGCAGTTGTATTTTCTTTTTAAAACATGACATCAGGGTTAAGGAAATGTCTGTTTGCAAGCCGTGTAATTGTGTGTTCATTTTTATGTACTTCTTTTTCATTTAATGGATTTTAATAAGAGGACTTTTTTTCAAAATAACATCATTCATATTAAGCCTCTTTCAGACAAAATGTGGCTATACTAGGGAAATAGTTATTGTAATGGCAGAAGTATGGTAATGCATTTTTATCATTGTGAATGCCAGGATTTCTGTTGCTGACTATTATTATTATAAATATCTAGGTCACTGAAAGCTTTAATGGTATTCTAGAATTTAGAGTATTTGCATTCCAAGTTGAAAACACAACCAAAAGCAGACTGTAGGCTGTGTGACTTTATACCATCTATTGAGAGGTAAAGTTGACACCATTTTGTTAAAGTAACCTTTCCATGTTTTGAAAATAATTGTGTTACTGTCTTGTTAGTAATGACACACAATCACATTATGTCAACAGAATTTCAAAGTTCAAATCAGCTTTGTAAAAGTGCAGAAACCAACTTATAAAATATCTTCATGTTTAAAAAATGTTTTATCCTGACTTACTCAACATAAACCCACTTGCCGATTCATAAAATACCTCCCTATAACAATGGTCTGTGCTATATCAAAATAATAATGCTCCTAAAATGTTTGTCTACTGAAAGTTAAAATTTGTTTAAACCTTTGGTTATTACATCTTTAAAATAAATTTAGAACAAATTGTATTTGCTTGTTAGAGTGGTAACTGTGGTATTTTGTTTTGAACTTGAAAGCCTGTGTTAATAATGTGAAATTTTCCCAAGGCACTCTTGAAAACATAATGCTACATCCATAGAAAATGTTTTTAAATTACTCATGCATACTGCAACATTCATATTGAATCGTGCTGTGAATTATATCAAGACTGTAGCATCTATTTGAAGATGCTTGTGATGAGTCAAAGGGGTCTCGGTCTGTAATTCAGCCTCCCGACAGTAGAAGGCAGCACACCAACTCAGGACTTCCCTTACCAAGGTCTCGTGACCATGGCGAAAGTCATCTTTATTAGGGGCGTCACCTTGGTGAGGGGCGGAAGTGCGAGTGTGTAAATTCTGGCCACTGGAGTCAAGTGAGTTGTAAGGACACTTGTCAGTTTGGGATTGGTGTTCCACTGACTACAAGGGCGGGGCTTTGCATACTAAAGAGAACGTGCTACTGTGTTTGGGGTTGGTCCTTGAAAAAGATAGGCGGGGTAAATAGGCGGAGGGAGAGACAAAGGTTTGGCTTGTTGTGGTTGCATTTTTGTTTACACGGGGGTGGAAACTTTACTAATATTTTCTTTTCTGTTTTATCCCCTTTTTTATGTCCGGGGACACCGTGAAGAAGACTAAGGACGTTTCCACTTCCCTTCTTTTTGACCATTACTCCAGCACCCCCTCCCTCACGCCATTCTTTCTTTTTGTTGTTTTGTTTACTTGTGTTGTGTAGCGAATAATAGTAATGAAACTTTTTATTTTGTTACACGCAAATTACTGTCTGGACATTCCATTGTTACTCACGCGCCTCACAATGCTATTTAACATTGGGTGCGTTAAGTAAGTGAGCGGCTCAGAGCGGCTCAGTAAAAGAATCAACTTAACGACTTGCTCAGTTCCGCTCCCGCTGAGCCGCTCAGCATTTTTCATCAGTGATCAGAGTGAGCGGACTGAATGGACACCTGCAGGAAACAAGTGGAGATGACAGGCAGGATTGACAAATACGTTTGTCAAGAACGATGAACTGGTTTCGACTTATGAAGTTATGTATTAATTGGCTAAATAAGATGGTAAAAATTGTTGTTTTCGAATTTGTATCATTTAATTTCATTTTTTTTTAAATGTAGAGCTGTTTATAGTTATTAATGTATTATTAGGCTTGTAGTATTAATATTATTCATAATTTTCATTATTAATGTCGGTATTGTCGATATTAAACACAGCCAGATATGAGGTTCAGTCCAAACAGAGAGCCAAACTCAGCGAGGTACAGCAGGGGACAGTAACTTCACACGGGGCCATTTTATCTACCATTACCTCAGAAACACAAACAAGCAAATCATTATTATTCGCCATTTTTAAAAGTCGCTCAGCGCTCTCGTGGAGCAGAGCGTTAAGTCATTTAAATCTGCTCAGTGTGCTTTCTGAGCGTTTTCACTCTGAACGGCTCACTTACTTAACGTGCCCAGTAATACCTCAGTATCTTAGGCAACACGCCCACTATGTTGCTAATATACAAACATTAGTTAATACTAATTTCTTAATATACAGGACGATACCGCCATTGTGTAATTCATATTTAAATAAAAATATAGTGTTTTAGTCCTTAACAAATTTAATATTTTTTATAAAATTATATTTCAATTCTATGGTCAATTATTCACTGCAGTGTTCAATCGTGAACTTGCAGTGTTGCAATGTTAGAAACCACCTAGTTACCCTAGCATGTCACTCTTTATTTTCTTTCATCCACTTCAGTGGACCGTGGTCAATAACTAAGATGACCTTCCTACCCAACAGGTGTGATCAGAATGTGCAAAGTGTGTAATAATCCAATGTCCAAACAACGACTTAACTCCCAAAACAGTCCGTGTTTATTAATATAACAAAAAGAAATGATCAAAAATCAAGCAAGTCACCCCTATACCAGCAATGGTATAGGGGAAGCACAACACAACACGACGCGTTGCAGTCCCAAACAATAACACTCCTGTACCAGAATCCTCCGTCCACAAAATGTTCTCTGTACCACAATCCGCAATGGGCAAAAATCAGGGACAAACCTTCAATAATACCCCGCTAAACCAAAAAACGCCTCACTTGTTTTTGGTTTGCGGGGTCATAACTCTGAATAAATGACAATATCGCCTATGTACGCAGAGACAAATTGGACAGATCCTGTCCATTAAACGTTGAAACGACGCAGGTGCTCTGTGAAGCCGAAAAGGCATCACTATACTGGAACAGACCCCCTGACGTGGCAAAAGCCATCTTTTCTCATGCACCTGGAGTTAACCCTTTGTAGTCCATTTATTCAGCACGTGTCCGGTGCGTCAGGTCCAATTTATTTTCACACGCGCAGTTTATTTTAGATTTCAGGTTTAAAAGGCACTGCATATCAACAGGACACTCAGTACTGCATCTCCAGCGCCGCCCCACCCCTCGTTCGCTATATTTTTTAAAAAACTCATAATAATAGTACATACCGATAAATCATCTCTTGATCACTCGTTTTATCACCAAACTCCTCAATAATGCTATCGCTCATCGACGGAACCAGCCCAAGGTTACTTGGGTCCACTTCCACAGTTAGCACCTCCTTGTCTACCCATGGTTTCAACAAGTTGATGAGGTAAAATGGCTCTTTTTTACGTTTATCAGGTTGGTGGACTTTATAATTCACTGTGCCTACTGCCTCGATAATTTCATGTGGCCCCTGCCAATGAGTAAACAGCTTGCTTTCTGGTGTGGGTACTAACACCATAACCTGATGCCCTGGTTTAAACTGTCGTGACTTTGATGATTTATTATACTGTCTTGCTTGACGTTCTTGCACTTGTTTAAGGTGGCTAGTCATAACTCAATCTATCCTATCCTGCATCTGGTTAACATGATCTATTACATTCTTACCCGTGTTATCCTGTTCTTCCCATGTCTCTCTGGCAATGAGTAGAATCCCTCGGGGCTGGTGTCCGTATAAGAGCTCAAATCGAGAGAAACCTGTGGAAGACTGGGGCACTTCCCGAACAGCAAACATTAAATACAGTAATAGCAAATCCCAATCCTTCCTGTCCTTTGAAATTACTTTCCGTAACATGGATTTTAATGTTTTATTAAAATGTTCGACTAATCCGTTGGTTTACCATCCACAGACCGACGGATTAGTCGAACACAGCACACAATTCTTTCATCAACCCGCTCACAAAGGGAGTCCCCTGATCTGTCAAGATCTCTTGGGTATCCCCACTAGAATACACCTGGATCAGTTCTTTCGCTATGGTTTTGGAAGCCATGTTTCTTAAAGGGGTGGCCTCAAGATACCTTGTGTCACACTTTAGTTTAAGAAAACTGTTGCATCCAAATTTTTATGTCATCAAGGCAGCTGACTACTACAGAGGCAGAGGTTTTCCAGGTTCCCCACCAGATGGTGCTGTATGGTCAGGACGGTCAGGTAAGTACACCCTGGGTCTGGCTCGAGGTTGCCATTGGTGGCACTCTGTGGTATCGCACTGCTCCCTGCTGCCAGCCAACCTTTCGTGACGACAAACAACAACACACTGCTGCGCAGGTAGGTAACTGTAATTGGCTTAGGTTTCTGGGGCACTAAACAAGTTTACTAATTCCAGTCTTCTTTCTTATAGTTTCCACTCTCTTCTGGATAGTACAATAAAAGTTTGTTTTCCAAACCCAGCTGATCTCTTATTTTTGCTCCAGGATTCCCAGCCAGGCATAAACAAAGTTCAAACCAAATGTGCTGGCTGTTCAATATCCCTCATACATCCAGTGCACTTCCTACTACACACCGGCTATTGTCAGTCCTTCTTAATTTGACATAGTCCCATAGGTATATGACTGCCTTGAGTCCAAAGGAAAGTAAATACAGCGTACTCACTGTTGGCTTTTGCCATCTGTGGGTGTTTCTCTGTGGTCCAAGATTGCTGTGTGTCCCTCGCCGTTGCTCCGTGGCTATGACTCCTTGCAGCTCTTGGTGAATCCTCCCTTCTGTATTGTATCCCAATTTGTGTATTCCCGCCCCTGCACCACTACAGCTTTTGTAGCAATGTTGTGTTTTGCTCCGTTATTACCTTACTTTGTAAATTACAGCTGTGGTTGAGGTTGACTTTTCGATTAGTATTCTGCGTCGCTATCACTGGTAATGCACCAAACTCAAGCAGTGTACTCCTTTCTGCTCTCGTCCCACACTAGAATGGTATTTTTTCTAAGGTGTCTGCTTTCTGCTGGCTTCTCCGTCTTGTTCACTGAACCTGGCAGCCTTTTAAAGTTACTAGGGCTTTTGGGAAGGGTAGTCTCTAGCTGGTATGTATGTGTGGTTTTTCCCTTTTCTGCTTCTTCTGGACTAAAGGGGGAACGACAAGTCGCATTTACTCCTACTACCTTGTGTTCTATTGATGTATCTAACCCCTTCAAAATCCCTTTTCTATCACAGTTGGATTAAATGTTTTTACTTTTGGTTTACATGTAGATATTTCTTATACAAAAAATAGTATTTTACTTCAATTAATCAATTTGATTTTTATATAGTGCCTTTCACAACAGGTTGCCACAAAGCGCTTTACAAGGATAAAAAACATACAAATTACAAAAACAACAATAAGCAATAAAAAAAGAACAGAATAAAAACAACAATAAAATATGTAAAAAAGGGTAAAAAAATTAGGATATATAAACTATATTATAAAAATGTGTTTTAATCTACCGTATTCGCTCAAGTAAAAGTCGAGCCCCCCATTGTGAGGGCGAGATTCGGTTATAATTTTCTTTTTAATTTTTTAATTTTTTCATTTGTTATTGAAACAGGTGGTAAGTTTAGTGAAACAGAAAACAAAAATTAACTCCTGAAATCGTAACTGTTGTTAGAGTTTCCTAAATCTATGTATTAGATATCCTGACGACGTTTGAGCAGCAGATTTTCAAAAATAACAATTTTATAAGCACTTCTACCTAGAACCGCCAGACGTGTCATTTTGACGCGTATTACAATACAGTACTTTTTGTTTGTATAGCCTACAATAGTATTATTTTAGTATACAATCCCCACCCCAACTTCCTTCCTAGCCCACACAGAAGTATGTATTTCAAAGGAATGTGGGAGGTGGTGTGGTCTGGCTGTAATTCAATGAAACTGCGTCTGTGTTTACATCACAGCTCCTGGATGTAAACAAACCTGGGATTCATTTTTTTTATATGTAGACAATGTTACGGAATCATTTTCGTCCAAATCTTGAGATGTTTGCGTTTTAAGAGAAATTACAGGCATTTGTTCTGGCAACGAGGGCAACAAGGATTTGCCCACATCATTGTCAATGGAGGTGTGCTGTTTCCACAGAAGCACTCTGCTGCAGGGTCATGCTGTTACAACCAGCCCTTAGCCTATAGCCATCTATGTACGTTCCCAGAAATTCTGCCAAATACAAGAATATCTAAAATATTTAAGTACAGAAGGATTGATTGACAGCGAAAAAAACACATAACTTGCACTATTTGCTTAACACAAGAAAAACTATTTGCATTCCAATAAGGACATGAAGTAAAAAAATAAAAAACAAAAACACCTGTAGCACTTGTACAGGCAAGCGCACGCAATTCAAAGCACCAACCACAACAAACAATTCATTCAGAATGAATATTAACTGGAGAGCGTACATTTAAACTTCATCCCCCATGAATTAATTGACCGTAAGGTTGCAATGTTCCGTTGTTTAAAGCAATCCTCCAGTACAACAAAAACAAAAACAAAAATACAAGACATGGGCTCCAAGCTCAGTAGCAAAAAATATGCGCATTTAAAAAATATTATCCAAGTTAACCGTCCAGCAAGAAAAAATAATTAAACTGTGTTTATCTCACCCATTTGAGAGAAGCATCCAAATTAAATATTCATTCTTCATTAGTTTGTAATCCACAAGGGAAAGATAGGCATAGAAAGGCAGGTACACAGCGGCAGTGTAGTGAATCATAAAAGCATGTTCAGTGAAACCGAACGAGTCCATTCTCTCTGAACTAAGTTAACGGCAGTAAGCGGCAGTCCCTCCCAGCAGACCTGCAGGTGCGTGGCTAAGTACTGTATGTGAACTTGCCTTGTGCACAGGGCTCCTTTGGGTCCTAAACCCTGATAGGTACAGACGGGGATTGTAGTAACCACACACCGGCCATGACTTTTGCAGACATTAAAGGTTTGCTGACAAGGTTTTTTTTTTACTCGTGTATTAGTCATCCCCCCCAACTTCAGGATTGTGTTTTGGGGTTAAATTTCTCGGGGGTTATATGCTCTCGCCTCTTGACCTGAGTTAATTCTAGCAGCAACATTTAAATACAAGTTGGAGGCAAGAAATAATGTTGTGGCTAGTCCCAATAAAAAGACCATTGCAACAATCAATCCTAGAGGATATAAAAGTATGCATTAATCTCTCGACATCCTGCCTGGGGAGAATACCTCTCAGCCATGTAATATTTCTTAAATGAAAAAAGGAAATTTTTCTAACATTTCTAACGTGTGCTTCGAAAGAGAGGTCTGTATCAAATATAACACCAACGTCTTTTACTTCTGTATGTTTTTTCTAAGGCCCCAGTATCGTCACTTCTGTTTTGTCTGAATTTAACATTAAAAAGTTATTAAACATCTAGTTCTTGATGTCAGCAAAACAGGTATTCAAGATGTTAACAGCAGATACATAGCCCTGTTTGAGGGACAAGTAAAGCTGAGTATCATCAGCATAACAGTGGAAACTAACTCCATGTCTATGAATAATGTCACCCAAGGGTAACAAAAATAAAATTGAACCTTGAGGGACCTGTAGCAGGGCGGTAGCGAGCCCTGTACATTTATTTGTTTATTTATTTTTAGATCGGGGTCTCCCCCTCCGCCCCTGTGCAGTGTATTTTGTATTTGTTTTGTTTGATTTTATTTATGTATTTATATGACGGCGTACCGCCGTGTTATTGTTTTGTTTATTTTTAATACGTGTTCTGGCAGAGGCGAGATTGGTGCTCGTCCTCAGCCAGGAATAATTAATAAACTCGTGCAGAAGGTGGCCATCTCCTCCCGAATTAATTAAGTGGTTAATTTTGTTGTTAATCGGGAGATGGTCACCTGAATATAAAAGCCTGCAGCTCTCGGCACTCGTGGTGGGTTTTAGAGAGGAGAGAGCGAGCAGCGAGACGAAAAATTAAGCATAGGAACAGTGAAGGCAATCTGCCCAGCCTGACCTGACCTGTGCTGTGTTATATTTTGTGTTCTTGTTTTGTTTGCTCTGTGAGCACAGTGTTTTCTATTCAAATATTTGATTTATTTTTGTATATAAATAAATGGCACCGTCGCATCATTTATTTTGAATCTGCAGTACTGATGTGTTTACCTTCCTGCTTCTGCCTGACGTCACCGTCCAGTCACCCTGTCACAGGACCCCATAAGTAACCTCTGATAAAAAGGAGGTCTCCTCCTTAATTTTTATAAACTGAAACCTGTTTGAGAGATAGGACCTGAACCAGGACAAGACAGTACCTGCCAATCCCACCAAATGTTCAAGACGATCAAGTAAAACAGAGTGATCATCGGTGTCAAAAGCTGCACTTAAATCAATTAAAACAAGGACCGAAGGTGAGCCCAAGTCAGAGGGCTGGGGTGCGCTAGTATATCCGCACTTCATTATCAAGGGGCAATTACTGTATAGGGTAAACCCTGCCATGGGCACAGGACAGCCTGTAATACAATTGATGGTTCCCCCGTCCTGTCGGCCCAAGCTCAAGAGGCTGGCGCATGATATCCCCTTTGCAGGACACTTGGGAGTCAACAAGACAAGGGAATGCATAGTGGCTCGATTTTATTGGGTAGGGCTTCACAATGAAGTGTCGAAATATGTAGCCACATGCCCAGACTGCCAGTGAGTAGCGCCGGGTCGAGTGTGCCCTGCCCTTTTGGTCCCACTGCCAATTATTTCAACTTCCTTTGAGTGCACTGCAATGGACATAGTGGGCCCTTTGCTACCTTCTGATTCCGGGTATATGCATATATTAGTAGTAGTGGATTATGCAATGCGATACCCAGAGGCAGTTCCATTGAGTTCCACTAGTGCAGCTGCAATAGCCAAACTAGTGCAGATTATGTCAATAGTAGGGATCCCCAAAGAGATAATGACTGATCATGGGACTAACTTTCTCAAACACTACATCAGGTGTAAAACTATAAAAAATACGTTCCATCTGGACATCTGTTTATCATCCACAGTCGGACGGTTTGGTGAAACGTTTTAATCAAACATTAAGCAGATGCTGAGACGATTTGTGAATCAAAAGCAGAAACATTGGGCAGCGCTTCTTCACTACCTCCTTTTTGCAGTGAGAGAGGTGTCGCAGAGTTCAACAGGGTTCTCCCCCTTCGAGCTCTTGAATGGCCGACAACCTTGCGGCATTCTCGATCTGTTGAGAGAGGGGTGGGAAGAGCACAAAGGCTTGTCCAAAAATGTAGTGCAGCATGTGCTCCTACTCCATGATCGCCTGGATTTGGTCGGTTGTTTGGCCCAGGACAATCTAAAATCATCTCAGCACTTGCACCGGCAACAGCAGCATTACAATCAAAATGCGCAAATTCAGACCATTCAACCAGGAGACAAGGTAATGCTGCTTCTTCCCACATCTGAATCCAAGCTATATGCTAAATGGCAGGGGCCATATGAGGTGATTCGGGCTATAGGGAAAGTCAATTATGAAATTCGGCAACCCGATCGCCGCAATGAGAGGGACATTTACCATATCAATTTATTAAAGCCCTGGCAGGCAAGGGAAGCCTTATTTATAGCCACAGACGGGGTAGAGGATGATTCTGGACCCTGTATAGAGGCCCCTAGCATACAGAACATTCCGATGGGGGAACAGTTACTCTCAGATCAGCAGAGAGATCTGCGCAAGTTAATTGAGGAGTTCAAGGATTTTTTCTGACGTGCCCGGCAGAACTAATCTCGTTGAATATCACATTATCTCTCCCCCAGGTATCACGTTTTGGGAGAGACCTTACCAGATCCCGGAAAGTCGATGAGGTGGTGTTCGCAAACAGGTACGGGCGATTGAGCCTTCCAAGAGCGAGTGGTGCAGTCCGATTGTGATAGTTGCCAAAAAGGACGGCACCAACTGCTTCTGCGTTGATTTCCGCAAGGCAAACCCTATTGCCAAGTTCGATGCATATCCCATGCCTTGGGTCGACGAACTTCTCGACAGACTGGGAACTGCGAGGTTCATCTCAACTTTGGACCTGACGAAGGGATACTGGCAGATCCCCTTAACCCACAGATCACGTGAGAAAACTGCATTTTCAACCCCTGATGGTCTGTTTCATTTCACAACCATGCCGTTTGGGATACATGGTGCGTCCGCTGCCTTTCAGAGACTAAAGGACCAGGTTTTACGCCCACATCATGAATATGCAGCAGCGTATATTGATGATGTGGTTATCTACAGCTCCACCTGGCGAGAGCATTTTGTCTAGGGTCACAGCTGTCTTGTCTAGCTGTAGCCCGGCTGACAGCCAACTTGGGTAAATGTGCATTTGCCAAAGAAGAAATCCAATATTTAGGATTTATTATGGGACATGGGCAGGTGAAACCCGTCGCCACCAGTCCAGGCTTTGATGGACGCGGCAATCCCGAAAACCAAGTCCCAGGTGAGGTCTCACTTGAGATTGGCCGGTTATTACCGACAATTCATCCCCAGGTACGCCACAGAGGTCAACCCTCTAGTGAATCGTGTATATTAGCAAGAAAATGCTCCCTCAGGAGCACAACTACTCTGTCATAGAAAAGGGATGGCCATTAAATGGGCCACTCAGACCTTATGCTACTACCTCTTAGGACATTCATTTAATATCTTGACTGGCCATGCCCCACTCAGATGGTTAAGCATGTTGAAGGATAGCAGCGCCCGGATAACTCGTGGTATCTGGCACTACAACCCTTCATGTATTTCATGACACACGGGGAAAGATCACCAAAATGCGGATTACTTTTCCCGGGAGGGGGGTGTAATGGGCAAGGTAAATTCAACCAAGTGTTCCTTCAGCCCCACTCTGAGCGGTGGGATATGTAACAGAGAGTGAATGAATCTGAATCAACAATCTCCCTCTTGACCTGTGAGCGCACTGTACAACAGGAACTGTGTGCCTCGTACTGAATGGTTGGGCAGTTCATTCCAGGGGCAGTTGGAAGCCGGCCATTCAGGAAGGGGGCGGCGTCACGGTACCAGGAGTCATCGCCCTAGTACGGTGAGCGAAGTTTCAGTCATGAATTGGAGGAGACATGATTGAACTAGCTATCGGAGGGGACGGGTCTTAGGGTACTTTAGGGAGACGTGACGCTGTAATCGGCTCCTTTGCTGTGGTTAATGGGAGGAAATGAGGACTATTAAACTGTGAGTGAAGTGTCGCTTATTCTAAACTGTGTGTTTATCTTCACCAGACGGCTAAATACAGATCTGGGAGCTGCCGCTTTACTCCAGCGATACACCCAGACTGCACTGCACCTGAACACACACCCGCACCACTGTTTATAGCACTGCACCTGAACTGAGAGCATGCAGTGTCCGGAGACGTGTCTGTGTTTGTGTCTTGTGTCTGTGTTTGTTATTATTATTTTAGGACTGCAACCCCTTGGTTTTGACGCTGGCAATACCCATAGTTGGGTAGAGCCAGCGTTATTATTTAATCGGTCAAGGTGACCAAAAGGAAAATAAAAGAACTTGAACCGTGAGCTTTGTGTTTGTTGTTGTCTGGAGCACTTGCATCACCGTTTCACCTACGCACTGCAACCTACATGTTCACACACCCAAAGTTTACTTTGTTGATCAAATTTCTTCCTTGTAAAACAGGAAGTTAATCACTGACCAAAAACAGTCCTCTTATTGGTTTCCAGAATTTGAATGACACTCCCTTTTATGTCTGCCTCCCCTCCCGCCTCCTCTAAAACTTCCTCTAATAACTACACCTCTAATAACTACATCTCCCAGAATACACCCAACAAACATTATCCAATCTGTGACTAACCCTGTTGTCTTTGCAGCCAATCACAGTAAGAATTAGACAATTAGAAGCTACACAGGTTTAAGAGTAAACACCCCAGTCCAGCTACAAATCCAACTGGAACCATCGTCAGGGGCAACCCCTAAAAAAAATATGCCTATAATATTAAACAAACTGTTTTATAACGTATTCATGCATTTGCTTATTTTATTTATCTGTATGGCTGAAGTTTTAACATGCTCACTGAGTTTAAGAATTAAAATGTTAAAATATAAGTAACGCAATTCATTTGCAGAGTCAGTGTGATACCTTGAAAAAAAAATGTGCTGAGCCGATAAAGAACCTTGTAGAACACACGTGGTTGTACAGCAGTTCAAAGTAACATTGCAGTCAAAATAAAAGGCTCTTTTTTAATGCCTACTCCATTACCATTAAATATTGTACAGTATTTATCAAGATTACTCATGACTTCAAGGTAATGTTGCATTTTACCCCCTGAAAATACATTTTAATCTCTGTTAAAATGAGAGGGTAAATTACTCTCAGACCCAAAACCTTATCTGGAGCGCTGAGTACACATGTATTTACTATGTAACTACTATGCAAATATTAGAGTAATTAGAGCCACATAATGTAAACTGTTATTGGCCAGTCCATATCCTGTGTAGTGCCCTGCTCAAGATAATCTGTGATAATCCTAGCAGTATGACAAAGACCAAACTCAGGGCCAATTACACCAGTATTCCGCATACTAGTGAAATATGCCACCTCCAGTATTCCGAATATGCAGAGGTGGAATATGCCTCTTCATATTCCGAATATGCTGTTTACATGGCAGAATATATATTCGGATTATTCAGATTATTCAGAATTCTGAATACTACTGGAATACTTCAGAATTCTGAATACTAGTGGAATACTAGTGGAATATTACTGGTCATATTACTGGTCATGTAAATATAATATATAATATATAATATCACATGATATTATATATCGCATATAATATCGCATGAAGATACATTTGCACACTAACACAGCATAATGTGTCTGTTTAAAATATTCAGATTAGGCATAATGAAAATGCTCTGGATAGCATACACAGTTTTAATTGCTACAGATACTACATACATTATTTAAGTTATCAAGCTAATGTGATTAGTGTGGTCAGCAGTTGGCAATCCATAAACCTGGACTCCTAAGTAGACCTTGAAGAAATGCTTTCTGAATAATGAAATTAGAGAACAATACCCTGATGCCCGGTGAACCAGCTTTTCTCTAACTCTACTATGAATCCAACTGGATTTCAACAGGGTTAAGAAACACAAAATACTTTATATTTTAGTAATTACTTCTTGTCCACAGAGCCTAAATAGCAGAATTAGAAACCTCTGCAAATTCCCACATCGGATGTGGATATATATTACCAAAGTCATTGTATTTTTATCTTGCTCTTAATTGTATTATTACTTGTACTGTGATTCTTGAAATGTATTTTTGTCTGCTAAGAAATAAATAATTATATATATATATATTATATATATATATATATATATATATATATATATATATATATATTATATATATATATATATATATATATATATATATATATATATATATATATATATATATATATTCAATATTCCTGAAGTAAAATATATTCAGTTATAGATTGCTGTCATTATTACATTCAGCAATCATTTAAAAAGTTCCAGAATAGGTTTCAAAACTGTCAACAGACCATAACCTTAGGGCATCTATTAATAATGCCATTTAGATATGGCCTCAGAGTGCTTTTAAAATGGCTTTTAAAAGATGGTGATTAATTTCAAAACAGAAGTGCATTTTGAAATTATGAAAAAGCACAATTTAATCAGCTTGCTTTTTTTTTTTTTTTGCTTTGACATTTTGTGACAGAGACACAATGATTCTTGGTGATAAATCTCCATCCCGACCCACGTGGATGCATGTGGCAAAGTGGTAAGTGGTGCGTGCAGGTCTGGTGACCAAATAATAAATCCCCTGCAATACACAACAATGTGTATTGCACAGAGTATATAACAACAGGGTTGCAGTCCTAAATTATAAACATAAATATCTGTCCCACAATATACTAACACGGTCACCAGTCCTGGGTGCGTGCAGTAGTGCTTGTGGTGGGTGATACAAGTTTATTTAGTGACAGTGGTGAAGTGATGTTCCAGTTCAGTGCTGGCCCTTGGCGACAGCTCTGGAAACGTGTTTTAGCCGTCTAACAATGTACAAGACAAGACGATTACAAACAAACAAAACACAACACTCACATTTTACAGTCCCTGTATTATTTTACTGTCCTTCTCGGCTCTACTCACAAAACCAAGAGAAGGAAAAGATTGTGATTCTCCGTTCACTTTATGCTATCACGCATGACCCCTTGGTAAATGAGTGCAGCCCCAAGCCCCAAGCCCCAAGCCCCAAGCCCCAAGCCCCAAGCCCCAAGCACACAAAGACAAACCACCCTTGTTTCCTCAGCTACCTCTCTCTACTGAGGAGCTGAGGCCTCCTTTTATGTCAGATGGCTGGGTGCTAATTGATTGCTAATGATTCCCACCTGACACAATAAACCTGGGCAGGGAGAATTTAACCTCATCCCTGCCAATATTTACAAGGGCAGAGCCCTGCTCTGCCACACTCCACTAAACCCATTAGTGCATTTCAACAGTACCTCCACAAAACCCATTAATGCATTTCAACAGTACCTGTGCTAAACCTTCAATGGATTAAAATTTTCAGAGTTCTCAAGGTCTAAGCCAAATGTGCGATCGGAAACAAAGGCCTACAGTTGAGTTACAGAAAATGTAGAATAACGTTTTTTTGGTTATTTATTCTTACGTCAGTCTCTGGCAGTACTAATACCTTTGGAAAAATACATTGAGAAGTGCTTTCTGGTCTCCAAAATGGTTTCAAGGTCATAATAATATCTTGCTACAGCAAGATAATATCTTGCTATAGCAAGATATTATTTTTTACAATACAGTCAGAATTCAGTGTAACGGCAGGCAACCCATAAAGATTATTGTTTTTCGGATATTATATTGTTAGAACATTATCTTTTTTATGATTCCACACTCAGTATCAAGTAGAAATGAGCACTTCAGAAATAATTTCTAGTTTTAGTATCATTTACAATTATACTGACCCCGGTGTATACATTTTACATCCCTTACTCGGATATTAAATTAATCTAGCACCATGCTTTATCATACAGACTAGTCCTCAATACGGGTAGCAAAAAAAACATCCCACACTAAATTAGACTTAACTTGTTATAAAATAAAAACAAATGCAACCTTTGAACTATTAATAACAACAATGTTTACAACGATTCTTGGCACTCAGAATGGAAGGTTATTTTTCTAGAATTTTGATGCCATCCACCGTCCATCATATTATACTTTTGTAAATCGTGGAAACGCAGGCTCCAAGCTAGGGGTAGCAATGCAGCAATTATTTTTTTCTAAATGTTTGTAGTAGGTAATTTGAAGGTAATTCATGTGTGAAGATAGCTCTCATCAGTGTTTATATGTCTTACTCTTGGTTGTAATGGCGGGATAAATGCCCATGTGTACCCATGTGTGAGGCTAGTGTCACGGCCAAGCTATTACTGGCAGGAAGAGAGACTCAGAGGCAAGAAAGCTGCAGTGAAGCGCAAACACAGCAACACGGATCTCCACCTCCACCTCTATCACCAACCTCAACTCTACCATTAACAATTAATCATCATTTATTCAATTTACAGCTCCACCATATTCCCACATGGTTTCTTGCAGGGAGGAATTTAACCCCTACCCTGCCAACCCAATAGTCCCTACACACACAAACATTACCCCGGCAGGGATTTCACCCTGCCACATACCTCCCCTCCTGTGCAAAGCACATACGGCTGCAATAGACTACCCACTCCCCTCATATCCATCTCTCCCCATAGGGATTCTTGTAGGCGGGTCAGTCCACCATTCAGTGCCTCAGTGAAGGGACCGCAAACCGGCGACAGGGGACCCAAATGGGGAAATGCTGCCATTAAGCATTCCCTTAATGTCAACGCTGGCCGTGGCAATGCTGACAGCAGCTCGGGGTACTCCGGCAGTGGCGCCAGCCCTGGGCAGTCCGGAAGTGGCAATGCTGGCAGCAGCAATGCTGGATACGGCTCTACCTCCTCCTTATCTTTGAGGGGGCAGTTGAGAATGAAGTGCCCCACTCCTGCAGTCGAGGCACAAACTCCTGGCCTCGAGCGCTGAGGAAGCGCCTCAGCTGCCCTCCTGACGTGCCACGCTGGTTTGGTAGTACCTTTTGGGCCATTTGGGTTTACATGTAGTTTTTTGCTAAACATTGAATAAATTGACTCACATTAAGAAACAAAAGGGTCTCTAAACCCTTGTATGCTATTTTTTCTCTTTGGTCAAAGAAACTTGCCAGGGCTACTTTCAGGGGTTGTTAGTAAGGAATTGCTTGGTATGGACTTTAGTTATAGTAAACGTTGTGCGAGGTTACATCACAAACGGGATCTTCACTACTGGTGTCTCGTGAGCACACAGTGTATGTAAACTTCACACATTAACGTTGTTTTAGTCAATTTGCGTTTCGCAAGAGAATGTGATTTACCTATCCTTTTTAAGTTTTGGCGCACACTTCCTATAGCGTAAGGATTATGCATGATATGTGTGCTACATTATATTCTCCTGACAACGGGGAGAGAATCTGGAGTTTCTAAACTGCATGTAAACCCAAACCTATGCTAGTGGTTATAGGCTCTATTCACATAACTTTAGGACTGTTAAGGTGTGTTTTGTCAAGATACAAACTGGTTGAAAATAAACCCAGACAAAATTGAGGTTTTGTTAATTGGGTCTAAAATTGGTTTAACGAAATGTAATCCAATCAATATTAATTTTGATGGCAATTCCATTTTACCGTCCACTAGAGTGAAGAACCTTGTTTGGGTCATACACAGAAAAACACCAGTGGTGCAATCGGCTTCCTAATTTCGTATTCCATTATCGTTTTGGCATTTATCAACGATAATCGATGCATTAACATTTATTTTTCAAAATAAAGAACAAACTTTTTTTTTTTTTTTAAACAGAAGATCCAATAACTAAAAACACTGTTGTGCATAATAGTTAAACAAAAAGGCACAAAACGCTTCCGATTATAAAAAAAGAAATACAAAGGACTTGAGTTTTTAACAACTGAAAAGAATATGCGTGTGTCCGCATCAGATGTCCCTTTAACATTGTAGTAATAATAAAAAATACTATATTTTAACAGAAGTCATTTCTACATGGTTGTTCATTACTGTTAACATTTTATGTCCAAAGCAAAACATTTGAATTAATCTCACAAATCCTGACTAATTTAACTACTCTACTAAATTCAGCTTCTTTTTATATATTGCCATATAATCCAAACACAACATGCTTTGAAACAAAATAAGGTAATCAGTATATTTAATAGATTTAAAACAGTTAATTTTTTAAATCAAGAAAACTTGAATACAATAGGCCTACTTCTGATTTGGCTTGTCCAACGCGAATGTAGAGGCCTAAAGAGTGTATCCTAGCAACGCGCTAATCTACCGTACCAGCACTAAAAGAAGTGCACTCTTGCACACTCAAGGTTTTAGTTCAAACCGGCAACAGGAGACTTCAAGCTGGGCTCTAATTTGATGCATCGATTCACCAATATGTAATCGAAGCTCTGGAAATTGAAGGACAGATGATCAATAATCGATGCATCAATTAATTGGCATAGGTGTAGTTCAGCGGGTCAAGCAAGTAAAGTGGTGGAGATTAGCAGGGCCGCAAGAACAATGAAACATTCTATACCTCACCTTTGTTGAGCGTAGAAATGCGTTGACCCTCCTACCCATCATCACCAAGGTAGGGAGACAGGTCTCTGAAATACATAGCAATCCGTAGCCAGGCGTACCACCAAATTTCAGCCCTGACTGGAAATCCGTACATTCACAAAACAGTAAATCACTCAGAGCACTTCACTGACCCTGACCCAGGAGTCCACAATAACAACATGGAGAATTACTGGTCCCGTGCAAAAACAACAGTTCAAAACAATGCCGGGAACGGAAGAAATAATTCCGTCATATCTTGATGAATTTATGTGGTGAGAAAGGTATGGCACAACCATCTCAGAAGTATTTTCTAATATCTTCATATAGCAGACCACACAGCTGTGCAGGGGGGCAGGCCAACAGGAGTAGCCAGCGGAGGAGGGGAAGGAAGGGCCGAAGGACGGCCATAGAGAAGCAGCAATAAATAAATAAATAAATAAATAAGCTTTACCATGATTATGAAACTCGATTCCCATCCAGCTGTTGCCGATGAGGCAGAAGTATTTTTGGGGGGGCTTAATGGTCGCCACGAATACTTGCATCTGCTTCATTAGCAACAGCCGGATGAAAATTGAGTTTAAAATATGATTTTATCCCGCAGAAAGGGGCATTGAGGTCAGAATTCTCAGTTAGGAACTGTTGGTTTGAAAATGTGTTTGAAAATGTGCATCAACATTCTCAAATCGGAACAGGTGAAGCCTGATTTTCCTGGCTCGCTAAACTACACCTATGCCAATTGTTGCACCCCTAAAAAACACACATACACGCAAACACTCATTATCATATAAATAATAGACTTACCTCCCCCCACGCCCTCAACTAAACACCTTGACCATCATGATAGTAGAAATAGACATAATGAAACAATAGATTTGTCAGCCACACAAGAGAAGCATGTGTGGTTTTCACTAACTCTACTGCGCGGAATAAATGAATATTTTTTACTGCAGTCCCTGTTAAACAAGCACTTTCTTTTTTTGTTGCTTTGACAAATTGCCATTTTCATTTTCTGAACCCGACAGGCTGACTTTATTTAATATATATCTCAGAACTTTCAATCACTACAAAAGCTGTACAAAAATGAAGGGTGTCGCTCACTCCAGTCCTCCCACATTTTACTCATAATCATACAGATCAAATCATATTGCAGCAGCAGCAGTGAGGAAACAATACGCTTCTGCAATATGACTGGATATGACATATGTCAATAAACTGAGATCTGGTCATGTGACCTGCCAGGCAGTGCCGTGCATGAGGGTCAGCAGCCACTAAAGAGAGAGAAAAAACTAAATACGGGCGCGAGAGCGAACACCCTAGAGCTGTGAAAATTTCCAAGGATCAATATCGGGATTTTCTTCCTATGCATCGGGACGCGGAACATTTGCTAGGAAATCGGGACTGTCCCGACCATATAGGAATGAGGTATAAGCTCTTTGCTAGAAAATAATTTGTACTTAAGACTAAATGAGAACCTTCCTGCACTTAATATGCAATGTGCTTCCATTGAAAGGCTAAGTGGTTTTTCCTATATTTCAAACTGATGCATTTTTGTTTCTACCAGACCTATTAAGAAAATGAGTTTTGTCTTCATCTTTTGAGATCTTTTGATAAATTCTCACAAATGTACTGTTTTGTTGTGCAATAGTAATTTGCAATGTCTCAGAGCAAGATCCAATTCAATTTACGTTGCTTCTTGCTAAATGTGTTTTGACTGTGTTTCATGGAAATTTAAACAGCTATTGGAAAGCAATAATATATTACATCCTACATTTAACAAAACATGGATAACCAGTTTTCTCCTGAGAACATTGTAGCTCTAGTTTATTAGGATGGTGCTGCAGTATGATAAGTGCAATGTGTTTTACAAATACCATTTCACAAGGATATAGTTCAATACATCTGAGGGCAAAGTGCTGTACAATACCAACACAAATTATGGCAACAAAAAATGATTTACAGAAAGACTAGGAGTGGGGATTTTATTTCTCCTCACTCAGACACCTTACTAAATATTTTGGTAACCCAAAATAGACCAAACTCTCCTCTAAAAAAAAATGCTATAGATCATAATGAGCAATCCGTCTCACAAGTGCAGTGGTAGCCTAAATATAATCTTACTACCAATGCTAAACGACTAGGTGGACCATTTGTTCTGTTTTACCCAAAAATGAGTTTCCTAGACTGGTACACTATTCAATGTAGTGTTATCCTTAACTAGAGCCCTTTTTGGGGTAAAATGAAGAGAGAATTCTGCATAGGTAGTAAGATCATATTTGGGGTACCACTTCACGTGTTTTGTATACTTTTAAAAAGGAAACTACTAGCCTATAACTTATCAGGCAACAAGGAGACGATTATCTATCTAAGATATTTAGTATGAGGGGTTTGAGTGAGGACAAATGGGCAGTACAATCTATCTATTATGTGAGCACTTTAAGAGGCATGCAAGCCCATGAAGCACATGTTTACCATAACATGTGCATCTCTTAAAATGGAAAATGTGAGATACATGAGAAAATTTCTATGTACTTCAAAATGAATTATAAACCACAAGAGCATTCATTGGAAATGCATGTGTTATCTCTGAGGGCAGGCCACTGCATTCTAGCATGTGTATTTTTAGGATGTTGCAACCATTATGTTCCGGAAACAGAACTTGTTAATAATTAATATACGTTGCAAATGTAATTGGATAGGTCTTGATAAAAAGGAATGTCGTACTAGAAAGCATTATTTTCTCCTGGATTAGTCACAGACAAAAGCAAAGAAATTAGCAAAGCTGTTTGCATTAAAAATAAAAATGTAAACACATTCCCTTTCCTGGGTAATCAATCAGTATGAATGATAATTGAATATAAACTATATTTGTTTAAGCAGTTCTAAACCTTACTCTAAAATGCATTATGTGGGTATATTTTGGATAATCAGATTACAAAAAGATGTGATCACAGCGTAATTACTATAAATGGTTTAGCTGTAGTTGCTTGAATGAGGTAATTGAGTTAAACATTTATAGAATCGTTTACAGTGATATATAGTTCCAACATACCTTTTGACTTAGAAATTAAATTGATTACATAACAATTTAATTTACAACATAAAAAATATATATTTTAGTTTTTTTTTTAAATTCTGTTTGTTCAATTTTAATTTCTTAGCAAGAGACAAATAAGTATGGTCATGTACTATGGGACAACACACAGAACAACATACAGAAAGCAAAACTAAATAAAAAATAATAATAATAATAATAACTAAATAAAATAAAAAAGAGAAAGAGAGAATCATGACTGGTCACACGATACACTGCAAGGAAGTCAATGAAGAGAGGAGAGTTCCCGTTAGTCTGTCATCAGTCTCAGATCAGAACTTGTCTATATACAGTAATTCATACATAGTGTATGAATATAATCTGTAAGGGGTACTGCATTTGCATTCAATTTAGGAGATTATATATAGAGCACACACAGATAAGGGGTGTATTATTACTGTTTTGTTCTGTGTTTGTCAGGTACAAGGATGAGCAGGACTAAGTTGCATTTACCTCACTAACTGTATTAACAAGACGTCAACAATATTATTTGCCCTTGCACATATTGCATACATGCATACTGTAGTATATTGGCTTCCAATGTCCTATTTCCTTCCAATGTCCTGTTCTATTACATGAGAGTAGATGTTAAAACTTCATGCTGATTTGAACTCGGCTCTCGCCAAGATAAGCACCAACTAAGACGTAGCTTTACAGTAAACGAATGTGATCCATCTGCATCTCCATCCATTTGCGTTTCCTTCCACATGATGATGTAGATATCCTTCTGTCTGGTGTTGATGGCTGAAGTGTAATGCTGGCTCCAGAGATCAGCTTATTTTGCCTCCCTAGCGCATCAGCACACCCAGCGGCTGCGATGCTGGCTCCGGGGATCAACCACAGTGCGGACTCCCAGGCGCGTCAGCATGACAACCGTCTGGATTGAGCTAAGTAGGGTACATCTCTGGGGTCTTCAAGTGGGCACCTTCCATCCTCAGTGTTTTGTCGACTAGCCCACGACACCTCAAGAGAGCTCAACAGTGATTCTGGCGTCTCAGCATCACCCCCCTCCGTCCCCCACTCAACTCAGCCCAGCTTACTTACCTGTACATCAGCGTTGCTTTCTTTCTATTATACTTGAGATCCCCATCCTCTCCTCCTGCTTTTGCACCTCGTTGACTACCAGCTTCCTCCGTTGAGCCATGTAGGAGGACCTGAACTGAGACCAAGACCCCCTCTTCCATGCTGAACTTGCCCCATAATATCACTGATTCAAAGGGCAGCCTTTGCATCTTCCACGGCTTTCTTTGCCACCCACTTTCTTCCAGTTTTCAACACAGGTGCTGCCTCCCTTATGCATTTGTTGCATGACTCTACTAATGTCATTTCCAGTCGGACCTCGGCACACTTAAACTCCTCGGTTAGGAGACTGGTAGCTGCAGTATTCCTTTACCATAAAGTCCCCCTAAGGCAGCGTGGAACTCCCAACCATTTCCTGACGTATGAACTGATTAAAGCTTCCAGCTTCTCTACTATTGTCAAAGAAACCTTGTACACAGTCAGTGGCCACAGCAGCCTTGGCAGTAGACTAAACTGACAGCACCAGAATTTCAGTTTGCCCGGTAAAGCACTACTGTCTATGCTCTTCAACCCTCCCACTGCTTGTTGTCTAACTTCTCCCACATGAACTCCTTTAGATCCCCGTCGTACCATCTCCTAAGACTTTTCACTGGCTTCTCAGACACTGTTGGTATTGCCTCACCATTAATGTAGAACCTTTTATCTACTACTTTATCTTTAATTCTAGAGATACTCCTTGATTTAGTGGGCTTAAGTACTTTACAAACCAAGGATCTTGGGAATGCGACAGTGCTAATCTTTATTATAATGCTGTACTTTTATGTGGGTTCTATTTCAAAGTGCATTGCCTGTAGTCAATTGTGATCATAGCAAGAGACTTGAAAGATTCCAAGCTATGCACTGTTAAAAAGCATCACAATTATATTCTGCCCACTAAGACATTTTACATCTGATCAGCAGACCTAAAAGTAATATGTTAAAATAGTTAGGTATTCAACTTTTACTTTCAATTTCATTTTTGTGGCTCTTCCGTATGGTGGATGCAAACTGATCTAAACTGCCTCTCACAAAGATTGTAACTTGAATCATAGGAACCTGGACACAGGTCTAATCTCATTTAACATCCAGCTTCAAAAGTGATGATTGAACTTAAAGCAGATCACAACATCAGAGCCAACAAAAATATATATTACTGACACCATTTTTGATAGGATTACCCTAAACTCAGTACAGTAGTACTGAAAAAAAATAGATGCAAAATAATATTATAAATAATGCTATCAAATCAAATCAACCTATCGCTGTTATGGGTTTCTAATACATCTTATCCTGTATACAAATGTTCTAAAGTCATGTGTAAGGTTTCTCTTTGTATAAGAGACCATTTTGCAGTTTGTGCAACCAGAACCAAACTGTACCTGATTAAACCTGTTATCCAATAAGGCAGTGGTTTTCAGAAACAAACAACTTGAGAGTGCTTAAGGTAACTGATCATTATGACAAGGCCATAGCAAGCCAAGAGAAATGACGAGGCACTCCCCCTCACTAAAGTTTTTATAACAGAAGAAAGAAAATATGAGGAACTTATTATATGGGTTTATTTAAATACAAAAGTTTAGGTCACAGGATTTTCTGAATAAGATACTATTAGAGAATTTTGGAATTATACTTTAGTTTTAAATTCTAATCTATCAAACTTGAATTTGAACAGTGATGTCATTACCCAAATACTGAGAAGACATGAGTGCTTGCATGCACTAAGTCTAAGTACACCCAAACGGATATTTAGGGTTTCCGGTTTTTGACTTTTAGTTCTGAGCCAGGTACATTCGACAGAAAAAAAAAACCCAAAACAAAAACTCTGATATAATTTAAATACCGATATTACATTGAAATACAGACCGTACTAAACACAGAAATCAAAGCAACTGTCTGTATACACTACCTGCCACTCACTGAAGGAGAGAAGTGAGGGCTATACCGAGACACCACATCAGTACAAATGCTTGAGCATACTCAAGCTGCACACTGCTTGACTCAACACAAAACTACCATTTCATTTATACACAAAATGACCACTGTGTGTTGATGGCCAATTCACAGAGCCCAATGTTTGGGTCTCAGGACTGGCAACACCGCAGAAGGCCCTGTAGCACTGTGCCCTATATTTCCGTGTTGTGTAAATCCTTACTGTCACTTTAAGTATTTACAATTCTGTAGTTCTCTGGAAAACTAGGAGGGATGTGGTTGGAGGATTTCTTTTCGGTGTAGAGGTTAAAAAGCGGGGAATGGGGTTTAGAGGGAGAGAGAGAGAAAAGATAGAAGCATGGAGACGTGCTGATTTGGGAACCGCAAGTGGATGATCAACCAGTGGTTTTAGTTTCGTTGTTTTTTTAGTAGTTCTTACTTGTATAAGTTGCCGTAGGTTTTTGTTTATCCCAAGAGGAAACGTGTACGGATGGTTCGAGTGACGGGACTGCTGTTGTTGCTGTGTTGGTTTCGGAGTTGATGGCATCCAGGCGAATCGGATTGGCAAGCTTCAAGCGGGTTTGACTCTGAAAAGCAATTAGTATTGCTGGGTTTTGTTGTGTTTGGGCAACTATCCATGTGCGATTAATTCTGTACTGTGTGCTGTTATCTTGGGACTGTGCTGCTATCTTGGACGGCGTGGGGACTTATCTGGTTGGTTACTGCGGTCTCCCGGGTTGCGGGAGTTTGTTATTGTTTTGGCCGAAATAAGGACAGATTCTGGTATATAGTTCGGGACGTTTTTTTCTTTTTACTCGGCAGAAGAAATATTATACGTACTCCTCGCCGCTTGGCAAAGACACTTTATTTTGTTTATTCTCTCTTTTCTGTTATGTTATGTTGGGGAAGATAGCTTAAGGAACATTAATTCGTTTTGAAACATATATACATTTGCCTTGTTGTCGGTACTTTTATTTGAAACGGCACTGCACTGCAAAGTCCTATGTGCTTTATGGTTTTGTTTATATACATACTTAGTTACCGGGCTCTTGACCCATTAATTGCGCTAATGTAGAATAATTTAGGTAGCTGTAGCTAGGTACATTCTAAACGAATTATAAACCATACAGCATAATGTGTGGATGTGTGGTCTTTTTCTTTTTAGGGTTTGTTAATATGCATTCCAAAATTAGTCATGTGCAATATGTATTTAAATGTGTGCAAACTGATTAACAATTGTGCTTATTAATTGAAGGTGCTGCTATTAGTCATGTGCAATATTCATTTAAATGTGTGCCAATTAACAAATGTGTATTAATTGGGTGCAAGATTTATTGGACTGTGCTTATTAATTGAATGCTATACTTGATTAGATGGGTGTAAGTTAATTGAAGGTACCGTTATTGATTGTGTGTAATATATATGTAACTACTACCTCTGAATAAGTGCTAATGTGCCTGAATGTGCAATATTTACTTAAGGGTGTGCAATAGTGGCGCTCTTACTAATGGTGTGAAATGTCTATTTAAATACTAATATTATGTAATTACAGAATGGACTCTTGTTAATTTGTGGAATGTTATTCTTTATTGCTGTTCAAACCCCTGAGCTATTTTTCCCCGATTATAAAAGCGAATGAATACCGAGGAGGTAGCTCTTCGGTGTTTAAATTAGTTTTGTTTCCTTTGTTCCTGGTATTTTCTTTTCTTTAGTTAATATAATAAATTCAATCTATTTTTCCCTGGATATATAGGGTGTAGTCCTAGTAGCGAGTTGGTGAGAATAAATAAATGGTAAAATTGTAGGTTTACCTGGCACCCCAGATCGCCAAGTGTTACAGCCCTACATGTATAAGGCATATTTATGTATAGTAAGTTACAGTGTCTCTCAGGGGCAAGCGCCCAAACCCCTATCTAAAATGACGTAATAATATTCACAACCTGGGGTCTCTAAACTATTGTTAGAATTGTTAAAATGTGCATAAACTGGACATGCTAAACTGCAGTTTACAAGCCACTTCCCCTAGCGCTTTAGAATTGGAATATTAATAAGCTGGGTTCGCTAAACTACGGACTACCAAGGGAATGTATTATTCCTTATTATTAGGCTGCTGTATACTTATTAATTCCACTGTTACTTTGCCTGACCTTGTGAAAAAGTCGCTAATAAGACTTGGTCGTTTCAAAGACATTCAAACACGTTTAACTAACAGTATGGTGCTATGAACTGAGCTGTGTGGTTTCGCTGGAGTCTGTGACAGTAAAAGATTTCGAAGAGCACAGAGGCTATAGATATCAGCGGGATGCACATAACAAGGGATGAAATGCATTTTATTTTTTGACAAAGCAAAGTATAAGAGAGCCTAGTGCCTCATAACAGGCTACAGCCTTGTATGATTTAGTTGTTTGGTTCTAGTTTAGTAACAGGTGTTTTACTACTTTCACAAACAAATATTTAAGTGTACCCAGAAAAGGTTGTAACTTTTTCCTTTCTATGATATTTGGCAACCAGGACACTTTGCAAGGATGGCTGTTTTCCAGTGTGATTACAGACTATTTTACTCATATTACCCTTTTAGCAGAATTTACTTAGTCACGGACATCTAAGAGGTAAGGAACACAAGCAGTGTTATACATAATGCAGCTGACTCGGTTCAGATGACAGAGAACTAGCTGCAGGGCTTTCAGCTTTGCAGCAAAACTATAAAAGCCTATGGGACTGACCTATTAAAGATTTGTGAGCCTGCAGTCACACAATATTTTTATTTTAATTATAACATTATTTGTGGATGGGGTTGGATGTTTCTCTTTGTGAAAAAAAACACCTTCAGCAAAATGTACTGTATTGTTAAGTGCTATACTTTAAACTAAACAAATGTATTAAATACTCATAGTTATAAATAATTGCAATACCAGTGTGCATTTGTCAGGATCAATTCAAAGTTTGAGGTAAATCTTTTAAGAAACTTGTTGCAGAAAAACCTGAGAAGCTGGTGCACCAGTGTCAGTGACTGCAAAGGATGACAGGGGGAATTACTACTGCAGAGAATCAAGAGGTTTGATGTTAGGCATTACAAACATTACAGACTAATTCTATTAATTAAACTTATGAGCAACCCACAATCAGCAGAACAGTACACAGATATGAAGGCGGGTTTCCATCAGTGGTGGAAAGTAAGCCACTTTTGGTGACTGTAAAAACATGTGGTCAAATGAAACTTCAAATACACTATTTATGACAGATGAAAGGACAGGAGATTAGAGGGAGTCACATGAAGCCCTTTCCTTTGACACATTTTATAATATTTTGATCTTAAGCTACCAAACATACTGAAATGCTTGGAAATTCTGGCCTGTGATTGGTTAAAACCTCAACATAAGCAAAAATAGATCAAACTATTGCCCTGACATCCTTACACTTTTATAACTACTGTATGCAGTATGAACTTCAAAACATAAACTGTTTATGCTATTGTGACAGGCTGACCGAGGTAAGGAGGCTCAGAGTCAGGATGTGCAGGGAAAAACAATTAAACAAAATACACAAAACAAAAGGCACGATGGACAACCAAAAAGACAAACACAAAAACAGGCTTTAAACAAACTATACCAAAAAGAACCACTCACTCTCTCAAACAGGTCTTCTCACTCTCACAAACACTCACCCATTAACATACCCAACCACTCCCTTTTATACAGGTGCCTGGGCTAATTGGGCAATTCGCACCTCATCAGCCCAGGCACATTCCACACATTCCTCACACAAACTCACTCACTGAACCACACCCCAAACTCACTCATATCCACTCTAAACAATGCAAAAAACACAAAACCACCACAAAATAGGCTGCACCCCATCACAGCTATTTATTTATTTTCTTATGCTGTATCAGCTATATTTAAACAAAATATATAAAGTCATATTTGCTATCCAACCTTGCCTCACTTATTTTTTTGACTGATTTAAATATGTACTGCAGACTCAGCCATAGTGGACAATTAAATGCCAATAATTTTCCACTATAGCCCTCCACTCCAGTCCACATATATATATATATATATATATATATATATATATATATATATATATATATATATATATATATATATATATATATATATATATATATATTGTAGAGTACTAGGGAACTGTAGCAGAGCCCAGGAAGGAGACAGCCTGTGCCGAGTGCAGAAGGCAATGCTCAGAGCTGTCATGAAGGGCAGCATCACTAGCTATGACATCTATATCAGATCTCTCTACGGGAACAAGTAACAAGTTCAGCTGCCTTGTAGGTTACAGTCTGGATCATTCACTAGGTTTCAAATTATTCTGAAATAATGTTGCATGCTTAATTACACACCTAGAACCACACACAGCTTAGATAGATTTGGAAATGCTTGAATGAAATATGAATTTATTTCTCAAGGGTTTGAATTAGTGATGGGACATGTGTAGTAGTTTTTTATCTGACAAAAAATTCAGACAAAGTATCAGAATGGTTCCACAAGAGTAGTATTGCATGCCATAATCCATAATGATCTTGACATGTGCTTTCATCTGTGGTTTGGTGGATCTATGGGTAAATATGTGGTTGTGTTGGTTCAAGACTGGTCTCTATGGTAAAGGAGCTATGTAATGCAGATAAATATCCTGCAGCTGTGTTACTGCTCACATAATCAAGTCTGATTACATCACATTTTGTACAGTGGTAAGGTCGCTGGGATGGAAAATAAAACATTCCCATGTTCCCACCCAATTCCCGTCTTTTTTCTGCTACATGTTTCCTCACCCTTTAACCCGTGTCTGCAGATATAACACCAGATTCACCAGCATTTATACAGAGTGTGTAAAATCATCAGAATCTTTACTTTATCATTTTTAATTGCACATCCCAACCTCCTAACCATACCTGTTTGCAAAAATAACCTACAAAAATGAAAAGAATACATGCATAAATTGAGTGAGCATTGAATATGAAAGATTCCAAAACAGAAATGGAAATGTCAGAATAGCATGCATACAATAACAAGTCAGACAGTATTTTGAATGATAACTTATTAGTTGTAATTTCCATACCCTTGAGCAGTGACTATAGACAGGAGGACTGATTTATATCCGGACCAGTGTCACCAGATGTTTGAAAGGATCTAGTTAAAATACGAGTAGCTGTCATATTTTGGGATTGAATGAAAGAGGCTTGAAGCAGTCCTTGTCAGGTCATGAAATCAGTTCATCTTAAAGCTCAGCTGTCGTTGCAGAATATAAATAGATACTGGGCTCTATGCTATTGCACTAAACAGTGGAATATCCAAATAGTGCTGTACTTTAAATCACTAAAAAAGATTTGCAGACAAATGCTTAGATTTCAGAAACATGGCATGCAAATATGTATTTTCTCAGTTGCTTTTTAGATTTGTCACTGTTTAGATCAATTGAATACATGTTGCTGACTTAAACCATTCGGTGCTTTACCTCCTAGGAAATAAATACAAACTACAGTTATATAGCACTGATAGCCTAAACTGCATCTGTCTGTGGCTTGTGAGAACTCTATAGGCTAGTTGTATAACTTTCTATACAAAAAAATCTACCACATGCTGATTACCAATCACTGTATTCATTCGATCTTTCTCTCAAGTCTATCCCTCTGCTCCAAAAGTGTTTTAGAATACATATACGTATGTAACTTGGTTTCAAGTTTAGAAGAACGGAAATTAACAATTCATGAGATTAGGAGCAAGAGTTGTGTTATTAGGGCTGATAGACATGATGCCTGGAGGTGCAGATTCTCCCAGAGCGAGTAGTCAAAATACTGACGTTCAATTTGTGGAGATACACTGGCAGCTGCTCCTGGTGCATTTCTTACCAGACGAGCCACTAAATTGAATGGCTAAGGGCCCGATATACACATCAGCGGTAAAACTGGAGGTAAGATTGGAGGTGTGTTATTATCGCTCCTCCAAACTTTACTCCTAGCTTGCCCTGTAATTCACAAACGTCCAAACAATGGTTTTCCCGTGGGGTTTGATCAACTTTCATTAATAATTAATTTACTATAATCCCACCCTCTTTACCATGATAGTGGAACTCTTACTGTGTAATACCTGCAGTACACCAGACTGTAGGCACATTGACAGCCTGTAGCATCACATCTCAGGCTTACTGTATGTGTCCTTGTGCTTGTCTGATGCTGTCTTTCGTCCCCAATAGTGTTAGACAGTGTTATAATACTGAGATACCTTTTGTCAAAATATTAACACTTATATCAGTGTAGCTTCTCTTTTGTGTCCATTGCCCCCAGGTACAGAACCATTGCCATTGTAGAGCAAGGGTATTGTCATTGCAAGTAATCTGATAATGACTGATGGTAACACTTTCTTTTGCATGGCATCAATTAGTATTTAATTGATATGCAATTATTAGACATAAATTCAATTTCACTTTGATAAACAATGAATATGCACTACATGGTGTTATAAAATGCTGACAAGGCTTAAAACTAAAATTAACTAACATATCATACACACTTATATTATGGCAAAGTGTAACAAAGCAGAGTAAAAGCATTGTAAAGCACAGAGCGATAGCAAATAGAAAAGAAATGAAACACAATGGTAAACTGGTAAATGCATATGGGAAAACTGCAAAGTTATTGTGCGGATTTACTGTGGTAAACCCAGAGTAACGAGTCACCAAAATTGGGACTCGAGTTGAGTCGAGTCAATGGGGAGTAAAGACTTGAGTCGAGTCGAGTCTGACATGCCAAGCTCGAGTTGAGTCACTAAACTGCTCGAGTCGAGTCACCAATCTGGCTCGAGTCACTTCCAGTCATTTGTTCTGACCAGTGCTTAATTTGTAAAGAAAGAGGTGCTGGGGCGCAAGCAATGACAAGAATACCATCCTTAAGAAGCGCACATTCAAAATCATGACACGTTTATTTGAAAGAGTATTGTAAGTACTGGTGTTAGATGTTTACAATCACGTATTCTACATCATATACAAAGCAGTAGTGCGTGCAGAGAAATTAATTAAAGGCAACTGCAGGACAAATAATAAATAAATAAAAACAGACTGTTTTACATGTTTTGTTATGGTTTTGCATTTAAATGGTTTAAAAAACAAACAAATTAAAAGGCATTCAGAGGACTCCAGAAGGACGACATTGATTAACAAAAATAAAATACGCACCCCAACACGAACATTGGTCTGACCCACGGTCTGCACTATTATCAGTGACGTGTAAGCAACAGAAGCCGCTGGTAGATTACAAAAACGATTAATTAAATTTAGGCTAGGTAATTGTAATCTTAAAGTATGTTTTTATTCTCTATTAATTAAATTATATTCATTGAAAAAGGCAGAGAACCACATCGTTATTATTTTTTTATTGTTTTGGTTTAATATAATATAGCAGGCTAGTGTTCCTATTGAAGTAGGCTACAATATATATTTTTTTCATTAAAAAGTTGTCGTTGTTCTTTGTTAATTAATGTTCAGCTTTCATATTTTATTGTGTACTACTCATTTAATGAAACCAAATAGTGTAAGAAACTGCTTGTATCGTTCATGACGTTTTTCAAACCAAGTAAGCTTATTCGTGTATAAAAAATGGCAATAGAGTTGCAGCCAGTGTCATCTTACTTAAAGGCACTCAAGCTGAAATCGTAAAGTAATTTAAAGTAGGCTACAAATGTGGCAGCGGACTGTATCTTTAGCACGCCCACAAGAACTTGCAGACTTGATACAACTGTGTTGAAAATTTAAAAATAAAGCATTTTATGAGATTTTTAACTCCTAATCAGTGCTTTAATTATTAAAAGCGAACTCCACCACCGCAAGCACGTTTAGTGTACTCTCCATGTTGTTGTTGTTTAGTTTTTTTCATGTCTGTGACAAAACTCAAAAATCACTATTCTCCTCAGGATTTTCTGTGATCAGTGCTCAGAAATCTGTCTTTGCTTCCCACCTACACATTTTGATTCCGGGGCTCCCTGCTGCTATAGGCTAGAAAGGTGTTTTCTGTTTCCTTAGCAACGGTCTTAACAACCATGGCAGGAACCTGTTTATGTGTAAAATGACAAGACGACTGCGTGTGTTAGAGAGGGGCTGCATGTATTGAAAATGAAATAAATTTGTTATTGATTTTATCATAAAGACAATGACTCGAGTCAGATGGAGACTTTTTTGCGTGAGTTGAGTCACGTCTTTTGAGCAGGGAGTCGAGTCGAGTCACGTCTTTTGAGCAGGGAGTCGAGTCGAGTCATTTGATGACAATGACTCGAGTCGAGTCACGTCACAGAAAAATGCGACTTGATTCGGAGTCGAGTTGAGTCATTGACTCGAGGCATTACAACTCTGGGTAAACCTTATAATGGTTGGCCCTAAATTCACTGTCAAATGGTTTTCTAATTACATTTATAGTTTCTGGAACCAAAGATAAAAGTGTCATAGCTTCATATTTAAAATAAAATCATTGGTGTAAAAAAGGCAAATTCATGTCTTAATGATGGTGGCAAGCAACCTACAAAAAACATGCTGGCATAGTTCATTACTGACACTTAGTCACACTATATTTATCAGATAAAAGCTGACAGTGCAGTTTAGTTCATCTGCTAGTGTCGTCCCCTGCAGAGAGACCCATATAGTGCTGCAGTGTTGGCAGATCTTAACCGTTATAAAACTGTACTTTACTGATTTCACGTAATCGGTATATGACCATCAGCCCATGTATGCTAAGAATATGTTCTGAAAGTGAAGGAAAGAGACAAGGAATGTATATTTTAAAAAAAAAACGGTTATGGATGTAACCCTGTTTCCCTGAAAGAGAAGATGACCGCCAACAATACTTTTGTCAGGTATTTGCTGAGCATTTTATATCAAAGCTGCCGATAGGTTTACATTGGGGTTACATCCGTAACATATCATTCCCTTTCAATTCGAAGATGACCACCAACAATACTTTTGGGAAAGTATATCAAAGCCGTTGCGATAGAGAATGAGTCGACAGCATATGAGGGACATCTCGCTACCGCCATCTAGTGTTGGTGGTGTGAGCGTGCAGGGTGAGCCTGCTGCCTGCTTAAATGCTTGAGTATTTGGGCCATCTGGACCTTTAACTCCACAATGTCCCTTGCCTGGTCTGCATTCCTCTCTCTTTTTCTACCCCTCGAGGGAGATCTATAGCAGTTGTGGGACAAACGGGTTGGAGCCTGCGCGCAAGGTATACTGGGAGACCTAGGATCCCGAGGCCAAAGATGGCTCTCCCAGGCTAGCCACAAGGATCTCGCCTGTGAACTGCACCATTCTTTTTTCTTTTTTTAAACTTTGTTTATTGGATTTCACAAATTAAACAGGATGAAACATAAACACAATTTAACAGAGATTTAAGTGGAAATCATATTAATAATTATAATTGTTATAAAAGAGAAGAGAAAGAGGAGAAAGACAGACGAGAAAGAAAAGAAAGGGCCAGAGAGAGAGACAGAGAAAGTGCCGTGCTTGCTTTTTCATTTTTATTAATTTTATAAAGGAAGATTATGGAGGGGAGGGCAATTGAGGTTGTCAACATAGGATAGAAAGGATTGCCATGCTTTATAAAATTTTGCAGTGGATCCCCTTAATGTAAACTTTATTTTTTCCAATTTAAGGGAGTACATGAGATCCCTAATCCAGTGAACATGTGAGGGTGGGGCAGCCTGTTTCCAACCAAATAAAATGAGGCGTCTAGCCAGCAGAGTTGCAAAGGCCACGATGTCCGACTGCAGCCCTGATAAGGGAACATTGTCGGGAATCACACCGAAAATCGCAGTGAGTGGAGTGGGGTCGATAGGCACCTGTAAGAACTAGAGAGGGTCTCAAAGACAGAGGTCCAAAATGGAGCCAGCCTGGGACAGGACCAGAGCATATGAATGAGAGAAGCTGGTGCTAGTTTGCATCTGTCACAGGTTGGATCCACTTCAGGATATATTCTGGCCAATTTGACCTTTGATAAATGAAGATGGTGTAAGATCTTGAATTGAATAAGCCCATGCCGAGCACAAACTGAAGAGGAGTGCACACAAGCAAGGATGGATTCCCAAATGTCATCAATTAGCTGGAGTCCTAGATCTTGTTCCCACAGGGTTTTCAAAGTGGATAATGAAGGGCAATACAGAGACAATATAATGTTATAAATTTTAGATATTACGCCCCTACTGTCAGGGTTGAATTCTAGAATCGAATCGGTGGATGATTTGGGAGGCAGTAGAGGAAATTGAACACTCTATTATGAACAAAGTTTTGAATTTGCAAGTAGCGAAAAAAGTGTGTTTGAGGTAGGTTAAACTTTTGGACAAGCTGGCCAAATGATGCAAAATTATTGTCAATGTATAAATCTTTAACCCTTTGCGGTCCATTGTCGGACCTGGTCCGACATTGCAATTATTCCTATCAGGTCCATTGTCGGACCCTGTCCGACATCATCAAAAAAATGCAAAAAACGGGTTTCTAGTCGTTTTTTCTCCGGAAAAAGCCGAGAAAACCATTCAATGGCCGAGTGGGAGCGACAGGAGCCGAGACAAGCCATTAAAAAAAAAAGAAAAAAAAAGGCGTATCTCATGAATAGTCATACTTGCCCCTGGCATCACATAGGGGCGGTCATAAGGAAACAAGCTGGTTGTTACTGCATCAGCGCACAGAGACTATCACGGACATTTGCAGAGCTTTTCGAGATGTTATAGTAATAAAATAATGACTTGGATTGCATTATTGAGGAGTTTGGTGATAAAACGAGTCATCAGGAGATGATTGATCGGTATGTACGACTATTATTATTATTATTATTTATTTCTTAGCATATGTGAAAGCGATAGCAAACGAAAGGGTGGGGCGGGGCTGGAGATGCCTAGTGAGTGCTTTGTTGATATGCAGGGCCTTTTAAACCCGTTTGACTGTGGAAAAAATACTTTTAAACAGCGCGTCTAAAATTAACTGCGCGTGTGAAAATAAATTGGACCTGATGCGCCTGGCGCAGAATTAATAAATGGACTGCAAAGGGTTAAGAGACTTAATACCACTTCTATACCATAGACTAAAAGCAGAGTCTTTCACTGAGGGTGGGAAAAGATGGTTTACATCAACAGGGGCAGATATGGACATGGACTGTAGGCCAAACCGCCTCCTAAACTGGGACCAGATCCGGAGGGAGTAACACACTAATGGGTTAACACTAAACTGAGAAGTCGAGAGGGGAAGAGAAGAGCACAGTAGGGCAGGCAGGGAGGTAAAGCTACAGGAGGCTGACTCCATGACCAGCCACGCAGGGCCGTCCAGCCGGGGGTGAAAATGTGACCAATGTAAGAGATTTCGGATATAAGCCAACCAATAATAAAATTGAAAGTTAGGCAGAGCCATGCCCCCCCCTTGGTTTCATTCTTTGTAGGAAATCATTCCAAATTCTGGGAGGCTTCTTATTCCAGATAAACAAAGAAACCATCCGATCAAGTGTATTGAAAAAACTTTTTGTAATAAAAACAGGGATACATTGAAACAGGTAGAGTAACTTAGGGAGTGTGTTCATCTTGACCGAGTTGATGCGACCTGCCAGAGAAAGTGGTAGAGTGGACCAACAAAGAAAGTCTTGTTTAATACGCTCTACTAGGGGAGTAAAGTTAAATTTAAAGAGTTTGTTGTATGAGCGTGTGACTGTGACCCCCAAGTAAGTAAAGCTTTCGGATGCAATTTTGAAAGGGAGATTCTCAAGGGGACAGCGACGAGCCGCCAAGTTGATAGGGAACAATTCACTCTTGTGTAGGTTAAGTTAATATCCAGAGAACCTGCTAAACGGCTCCAGTATGACTGAGGCATGAGGGAGGGAAGAGATAGGGTCAGAAATATATAAAAGAAGGTCATCAACATAAAGTGACACCTTCTGCTCGCGCCCCCCCTGAATTACTCCTTTTACACCCTGACTTACACGCAGGGATATTGCAAGAGGTTCAATGGCAATTGCAAAAAGAAGGGGAGAGAGAGGGCAACCTTGTCTTGTACCTCGGTGGAGAGGGAAGTATTTGGATTGCACATCATTTGTGCGAACAGAAGCTGTAGGGGAGGAATATAACAGGTTGATCCATGAAATAAAATTGTGACCAAAGCCAAACCTATGTAGAGCAGCAAACAAGTAGTCCCATTCAACACGATCAAAAGCTTTCTCTGCATCTAACGAAAGAATAACCTCAGGCAGGGGAGAAGAGGGAGTATATATAATATTGAACAGACGGCGAAGGTTAAAATAAGAGTGTCTGCCCTGCACAAATCCTGTCTGGTCAGAGGAGACAATAGAGGGGAGAACCGACTCCAGACGGTGTGCCAGGGTCTTAGCAAGAATTTTAAAGTCTGCATTAAGCAGCGAAATGGGGCGGTAGGATCCACAATCAAGAGGGTTCTTATTCTGTTTAAGCAGTACAGAGATAGAGGCTTGGCACAGCGTAGGCGGTAGGGACATAGATGTAAAAGATTCAGCAAACTTGGTGCTCAGTAGGGGAGACAAACTACAGCTAAATTTCTTATAAAATTCTATGGGAAACCCATCTGGGCCAGGACATTTACCACTCTGCATTGACCTAACAGCTTGAGTTATTTCATCTGGAATAGGAAGGCTCTCAAAAAAAGAATTGGTTAATGCGGGCTCGGCAGGTGATTCCGATTTGTAAAGAGAAGAATAAAATGTTTTAAATTGATCATTAATCTCCTGCTGGTCAGTTGTAGGCAGACCTGATTGAGAATTAATTTGCGGGATCAAATGTGAAGCAGCAGATTGACGCAGATGATGTGGTAAAATTTTGCTAGCCTTGTCACCATGTTCATATAGTGCATGCCGTGATCTAATCATTAATTGCTCTGCCTGTTTAGTTGAGAGAAGGTTGAATTCAGTTTGTAGGGACAATTGTTGTTTATAGAGTTCTGGAGTGGGAGAGAGAGCATGTTGCTGATCTAACTGCAAAATAAGGTCAGTTAGTTCTGAGAGCCGCCCTGTTCGAAACCTGTTGAGTCGAGCACTGTAAGAGATTACTTGACTTCATAAATAAGCCTTTAGGGTTTCCCATAAAGTGATGGCGGACATCCCAGGTGTTGAGTTGGTATCCAGAAAGAAGTCTATCTGGGAAGAAATAAACTGGACAAAGTCTTGATCAGATAATAATAGGGGGTTGAGTCTCCAAGGATGACGTGGTGCCACCTGCCTGTGAAAAACAAGCTCCAAAACCAGAGGTGCATGATCTGATATGACTATACTCTGATACGTACAAGAACGTACAATGGGAAGCAGTTTTTTGTCCAGGAAAAAGAAGTCAATACGAGAGTATGTTTGATGTACAGGAGAAAAAAAAGAGTACTGCCGGGTATAGGTAACTATAAGAAATGTACCAAAATGTATGAAAACACCAGAGAGAAAAATAAATAAATAAATAAATAAAAATGAAAAACTGGTTAATGTTTATACAGTGATAATGTAATACTGCAAGAACTTTTCAATTATTTAGTAACGTATCCACATAGTAAGTCAACACCCCAAACTATATCAGTAAGACAAACAAACCTTTTCATTTCAGCAATAACAAATAGTATACTGAACCCAGGGCCATGCAAACGTTATTTCTCTCCTTTCAAACCACACACAAACGTGAATAATAAAAAAAATATATTAAAAAATAAATAAAATAAAAATAATATATATATATACACACATACACATACATATATATACATACATACACACATATATACATACACATACACATACACACACACATACAATATGCATACACGTACACACACACACACACACAAATAAATAAATAAATAAATACAACCCACAACCATACATACACAAAACAATAATAATAATAAATAAATAAACAAAAAAGACATTTATACTGCTGTACTGCTGTATAACGCCGGTATATTTAAATGATATTAAGTCCGCAATTACCGTACTGTCTCTACTCTGTGAATTTTAGCTTAGGGAGGATCTCTCTTGAATAAAAGTCCCTTGCTGCTTCTGGAGTATCGAAGATTTGATCAGTTCCATTGAATGAAACGCGGAGACGTGCTGGATGTAATAGGCCATATCTCACCGTCGCACCACGGAGAAGCGCCCTCACCTCATTATAAGCAGCTCTGCTCTTTACCAAATCAGCACTAAAGTCGGGGAAAATGAAGACTCTTTTTCCGCGGAAGATGAGCTGCCCCTTCTCCCTTGACAAGCGCAGAAGCCGCTCTTTAGCCTGAAAATGGTGAACTCTCAAAATGAAAGGCCTTGGGCGCTCTCCCTCTCGTGGTCTCGCAGCCGAGGAGCGATGCGCCCTATCCAGAACGGGGCGAATCCAGGCACTCCTGCCCAAATACTTCTTGAAAGAAGCTCGACATAAACTCCGTTGGTCTGCCTTCCTCCATCCCCTCCGGAATTCTGACGATGCGCAGATCATTTCTCCTACTTCGGTTCAACCAGGTCATCAATTTTAGCAAGGAGCTTGTTATTTTCAGAAGCAAGCAAGTTGCAGGCTGATTCAACCCCGGCAAGGCGGGCGTCAAACACATTCATGGAGCACTCAGACAACGAGGCTTTAATGGGAGCAATTGCCGATTGAATTTCGGATCGAAGCATAGCAATCTCATCTTGGATAACTTCCCTGACGATCCTACGGAAATCGTCAAGCATGGTGGAGCTGTAGCCGGGCCCCCCTCCGCTTTCTCCTGCAACAGCACTCAGCCCAAGAGCAAGTGTACCTGGATCAGCAGCCATCGATTTTTTGCTTGATGGCTTTGGTGGCATTACAAAGTAAGTATGACTGACAGCAACGGATATATCAAATAAAATAGCAGATGTAACGTTAAACTTATTAAAACAAACAAAAAGCGATGTTTTAAAGGAATGATTTTAAAGGATTGCTAAAGATTATTTTAAAAGATTCAGGAACTCCTGCTTTACACCTCTACCCCTGGTGGTCTCCTCCATTCTGTTTTTCGATCCAGCGCATAGCTTGCAGCGGGTTGGCACAGCCTACAGACCTGGAGAAGGAAGAAAAAGAGAGACAGAAGAAAAAACACCTTTTTTTATACCTACCCAACCGCTTTATGGGTGAGTGGATCAATGTGCTTTTCTGCTCAACAATAGGGCCAGATATCGGGCCTAATAGAGGAAGCACACGGTTGTTATTAATTTTTTTTTTTTTTTAAACTGCAAGGTAGTAGTACACACCGACACTTGACAGTAAACTGGAGTGTGAGGATTTTTTTTTTTACTGTAAGCAATAACCAAAAAACAGGAGTAATCAACAACCCATAGGGGCACTAGGCTGCACACAGCGAGTGGGTGTGCCGAGGTCGCCCAGAGCCCTCGAGTCAACAGCGGCACAGAGCGGGGCTGGATTCGCTGGAGGGTCACGTCCTCACTTCTCTTTTTTTTTACACCTGCAAAAAGTAGAGGGAAAATACAGAAAAACACACGCAACAAACTACGACCACTACACGATGTAGGCTGTTGAAGAGATATTTTAATTTTTTTAAACAAAACGTAGTTGCGTCGCGTTAAGCTCAGCCTTCAGCTGCTGAGTTTCTGATTCCGGGGAAGTGGCAAGCCTACTTCCAACAATAAAATTGCTAGGGAACTACAGAAAAACTCACACAACTGGAAGAGGTTAGTTTTTATACTCACCCTATCTACCTGTTCGTGAAAGGCAAAAGAGACTGAAGTCTCCATGCAGTGACTATTTATTACCTCGGGAGGCGGGACCGAGGACATCATTCCACGGAGGGGCCTATTGACAGCTTTGATATAAAATGCTCAGTAAATACCTGGCAGGCAGGCATATCCCAAAAGTATTGTTGGCGGTCATCTTCGAATTGAAAGGGAACAGCTATTTCTGCAAAGTAGGTTTCTTATCTGGTTTGTGCCTTTAATTAACCAACAGTAAATGTTCACTGACCACACTTTCTTTAAAAAACAAAAAAGAGCAGACAGTCCAATATTAAAAGAAGCATGGCGGAGATTTTAGTTAAAATGAGCAATCCATCCCCTAATTTCATGTAATCTTTTTCCTGGGCTATCTTTTAGAACTTTAATATATAAGAAAAAAGAAATAAGATTTATGATTCACTGATCATATTAATAGAATATGCCCCCAGATGAAACATCTAAAAAAACCCTCTCAAATAATAATGACCTTGTCCACTAACTGGAATACAATGACACTAATATTTCATAGTGTGCAAGTTACATAAATATGGAATTTTAAAATAATATTTACAAAACATAAAATATAATAGTTTCAAGGTTGATACAACCAATATCTAAAGTATTGTAAGACTTTGCAGAGACTTCATGTGGGTTTAGAAATCAAGACCATTCCAGATATCGTCTTCAACAGGATGATTTTTAATCAGGATCTGGCATTCCACATTAACTCACTGATTGTCTTCTCGCTGCATAAAGTGAGCACACACACCCCAGACCAGAACTGCCCTACCATCAAAATATTCCCTCTCGGAAACACTATCACAAACTCTTTCTGATTTAAATATTGTACTTGGTTTCACTTTCAGTTAACAATAAATGTTATTTAAAATGATAACTTCTACCCCTTGATTAATCATTTAAATATAACTGTTAGAGTATGAAAGAACCTGAATGTTTTTTTTAAGGTGTCATTTACTGTTTGTATGTACACCTAGAAAACAGTGTACCATAAACAAGTGAGTTGTAACCAGGTATACTTAAAGAATGAAAAAGAGAATATAAACAGAGGCCCTTCAGAGAAACTGTAAAGTGCTGCTAATGTCCTGGAATTGTCAAGATAAATTGTCTCATGCCGGCAGAACTTCACTGCTGAGATGAAATCCCCCTGACACTGACATCCATTCCTTTTGCTGTAGTGTACTGTGCAAAGTATAAGAACCATCCATAATTTAACAAAGGATGAGAGCCAACAAACACCACTGCTCGCTGTGATATGCAACTGAGAATCCTCTTGCTTGCAATGCAATCAGCTTAAAGTGGAAAGTAGTAGCCAAGAATCTTAATTTTGGTTCTGAAGCATTTTAGTTTTAAAATTCAGAAAGTCCCTACTCTTCTATTGAAACGTGTTAGTGGTGTGTGGTTTTAGACAATTGGAGTACAATTGGAATGCTGTTTTAAGTCCTGTCTCTTGCTTTCTTGCTCAACCACCAGTACCACATAATATAAGTGCTTATATTTAAGTGAGAGTAATTGTTTCACTCACCTCTATACAGATCCCCCCCAACACACACACACACAAAACACACACATCATTATTCATGTACCAAATACTTATTTTCAGGCATACAGGTACATCTATTATTAATTGATAAAATTGTAGTTTTTCAAAATGTATTTGATTAATTTTTTTCCAATATCCATCTGACTCTTCTTTGCTTATATAGTGGCAGCCATAAACAATTGCTCATCATAGAAATATGATTTATAAGTTGTGAGACAATATGCTCAGAAGCTGGATGAGGTCCCAAAGGAGCCTCATAAAAGATTTAGTTGGCACTAAAACACAAGTCTAAGACTTTTTCAGCAGATTGAATTCTTATTTCTCTGCTTGTTCTAAAAGTTGCTCCTGCATTTAAAATCCATATATAATTTATAATTAATAACATTCCCAATTAAAGTTTCAGGCTTTTATGGCTGGTCAGGGCTCTTTCTCATTCTGCCTTACAACAGCATCGTAGCACTGCATTCACGTTAATATATGGGTGGGTGACGCCAGACCAGGAAATACAGCATCGTAGCACTGCATTCACGTTAATATATGGGTGGGTGACGCCAGAACAGGAAATACAGGCAACACAATTACTGCGGGCTGAGATGCAAATGCACTCTTTCTTTATTAAATAATAAATCAAACAAACAAACAAAAGACTTTTACAAAACGAAATGGCTCGATGGCCAAACAAGCAAATAAAACATGGAAAATAACACAAGAACCGCGCTGGTACAGCATGGTCTTCTTTGATATGTATTATTATTGTTTATTTCTCAGCAGACACCCTTATCCAGGGCGACTTACAATTGTTACAAGAGATCACATTATTTTTACATACATTATTATTATTATTTTATTTTTTTACACATTATTTTTACATACAATTACCCATTTATACAGTTGGGTTTTTACTGGAGCAATCTAGTTAAAGTACCTTGCTCAAGGGTACAGCAGCAGTGTCCCCCACCTGGGAGTGAACCCACGACCCTCTGGTCAAGAGTCCAGAGCCCTAACCACTACTTAAATACACACACAAAACACAGACACAGTCACAAGTTCAAAGTGAGTGATGTAGTGCTGGTGGTGAAATACAATTGTAATCCGTGAACAATGGTGCAGTGTTGTCCGGGTTTGTGCTGGCCTTAAACAACAGCTCCAGATCGTGTTAGCCCTCTAATAAATAACAAGCAGTCCAATTAGACAATACAAACAAACAAAACACTCACAGTTATTTTATACTTGTCCTTCAGCGGTGCTCCTATTTGTACCTTCAGTCACGCCCCCTTGGTTAGCGAGTGCAGCCATTTCACCTCCAATCCGCGGTTGCCACATCGCTTTCCCTCTTAATGTACTGCAGCTGTGCCCCCTTTCTAGATGGCTGACTTCCACCTAACCCTGGGAATTAATTGTCAGGCCATCCAGTCCAGGGCACTCTGTTCCCTTTACACAACACGCTCACAGGTCGGGATAGAGATTTATCACCAAGAACCATTCTGTCTCTGTCACAATCCCTCAACCACATTCCGCACAGGTTTCTAATAAGCGTGGTTGACAGCCAGTTTGTTAATAAATGATTAGCTACTGACCACGCATTCTCACGGGATGTATTTAGGCAGAGACAAGAAGCAAACATCATCACTGCCAACTACATTTAACTATAATAATAATAATAATAATAATAATAATAATAATAATAATGCAGGGTTCCCCCCCCCCACACAAAATAAATTTAAATAATAACAACAATAATAATGATAATGATAAAACAAATCAACATGGGGCAGACGTACCCCATCACAGACCCCATTTAAAAAGAAACAAAGTTTGCATAGCATATATTATCATAAAAGAGTACAATTCTTGAAAGAATGACTAATCGGAGAGATTGGAAAACACTGAAGCTGAATGGGCAAAAAGAATATGGGGGCATTAAAGAAATGTGTCTCAGTCTGCCTTCCTGTAAATGATTTTGAGTCTGAGTCACTCTCATTATAGATTCAGTATTTCCGCCTGCCAACTTGCTATTGCTAATGTAATCATCTCAATCCCTGCATAGCCAATACAGAATTCATCACTGTCCTACTGCAGCATGGCGTCCAAGACATGGGGGAATGGCTGGTTTACCTCATACACAAGACAGCAATAACTTAATTATGTGTGTGCCTGGATTTACAATGAAGTAAGAAAGAGGTTTGTTTTATATTTCAGCAAAGAATGAATGCTTGATTTTATTGATAACGTATAAGAATGTAGATAAGAAAACACACTGTTTAATATAATAAATCATGGCCTTGCCAAGGGCGTCTGTAAAACAGGCTTTAAATATTAAAATAGCTTTGAACATTGATCAGCAATGTAATATATTACACATTTCTCCCAGTCCTTAATAAAAGTGAATCAATTTAACTCAGTTCCATCTAGCAGTCTTTAATAATGCTCATTTTACATGGAAGTAAGGAAATGCTTATGATAATAAAGACCTTGAGCAGTTACAGTGACATTTTAATAACCTCTTTCATTTCTGTAAAATAATTACCCCAAATTTTGAACACCCCATGAACCAGTAGCCAAAAAACATGTAGAGTACTGCTGTATTGTAGGCTGCAAGGACAGGAAGGAAGTATACGTCTCAGAATTCTTGCTAGAATTTGCGTTATTTTTGTAGCACTTTATGTTTTGCATTCCACTGTGATATTAGCAGTCGAAGGTGCTGTGGCAGATTATTACAGTCAAACAAGCTCCTCTCATGGTGATGCTTAATTACAATATTGTCCTATAATGTACAATTGAATGGTGGATTAGGCTGTACTTTGTATTGTCCCATTAGCAGAACCTTGGTGTATTTCAGGGGGCTGGAGCCGTGTCACCCCGCTAAAATATCTGTCAGTCAACCCTGAATTACCTGTCAGTCACCCTATTTAAACCGTAGCCAGCTTCCAAATTCTCGTCTTGCTTTTCAGTTTGCTCCATCCTCCTTTCCTCCTCGACTTTGCTGCGTCACGTCTGCAACGGTCCCCTCAGGGGGTAAGCGAAGCTCACTTCCCAACCTTAGAGGCCGACTATGTCACTTCCCCCTCGAGAGGAAGGTTCCCACCGTCCAGAGGGGACCCCTGGCCAAAAAACTTTAACTATATTTTGTTTTCCATTTTCCTGCTTAAGTCTATTCATTTGCACCCGTGCCAGTCTCCCCCTTAAGAGAGCAAAGCTTGCTCCCAATTTCGAGCTAATCATTTGACTCAATTGAAGGTGGCTCTTACAGCTGGGGGGAGACCCCTGGCCCTCTATGTGTTTATTTCTTATTCTCTTTTCCAGAGCTTTTGTTCTCCCTGCATAGATCACAAGGCTCTCCATGCGGCCTTGGAGCATCAGCCGAGCCTGACCTCTCTCGACTAGACGACTCAGTGAGCCAGGGAGACCTTGGTTCGTCCTCCTATCCTTCCTTAGTTTCCCCTTGGGGAAGTCCCAACTGGCAACAGGATTATATAACACAAGCTTATATGAAGTACTGTTGTTTATTGAGATGCTGTTGTAAGAAAAACGAAGTGCTGTTGTTTACTGAAACGTCATTGTAAGGCGAATGGATACTGATTAAATGTGCATGGGTTTTTAGAAGGGGAGATTGCATTATGTGTGGGACTGCCTTTTAATTAGCCCTTGTGTATTGACACGATAAAAGACAATGAGTTCAAAGTAGCAGCACTGTTTATTATACAGCTGGGAAGTGCCGTTTGCACAATACGACAAGCTGTCATTTGTATCAGACACCCAGCGTGTTTATTAGTTTTATTATTGCAACTCAACGGAGTGGAATATACCAAGCATATACTCACCTTAAAGTTCCACGCCAGGAGGATTACGTGGATGGTGAGCGAAGACTCCAGATCCCAACTCTGGACATAAAGAACATTTGTGTGTTACCGTTTTTTTTTATGAACTTTACTTTTGGGTTACAACACCTCAAAACTCTGTATACATTTTATATTTGTGTTAGTCTACTGCCACTGAGACCCGAAGACAAAAACTTTCCGTGTTTTGAATTCCTGAGTCCTGGCCATCTGTCACTCCAGTTCTACACCTTCTGGCTATCCTACATTATAAGTGAGCGATACCAACGTCTCCTTTCACACTGTCTACTTCCTGGCCTGACGTCACCACCAGCCAGCCTGATCACATATAGTGTCAGAACTGGGATAAAAGCGCCTCCAAGACTCAGGCCAGAGAAAGTACTGCAGGTGCAGTTGTTGTTAGTTGTTTTTGTGTGAAAGAATGGAGGTGGATACAAGGGGCCCAAGAGTGGTACTACTCAGAGTACTGCGGGAAGGAGAACCATCCACCACTGGAAGGAATGTCCAGATATCCAAGACTAATGTGGGCTGTGTGAGCATTCCGGCCATTTATGGCAGAAGTGCCCGCAGCCCAATGGGTTCTCCTGGATGCTGTTGAAGGAACAGCTCCCGCCTCCACCACCAGAGGGAGACTACCTGCTGCTCCCCCCTCCCCCACCAGAGGGAGATCACTTGTTGCTCTCGCCTCCACTGCCAGAGGGAGACTTGCTGCAGCTCCCGCCATCGTCTCCCAAGAATCAACTCGAGCCCGAGCCTGCAAAGCCTGCATTGCCTAGGGTTGCCGAGCCTGCAACACTTGTTGTGTCCAGCAGCAGCATTTGCGCTGCCAGAAATTCTGGGGCTGGAGCTCAAGAGAAGGGAGCCTCCGGCAACAGAGAAGGGGGGAGAGGTGAGGAGACCACCTCCGCTGCACTGAGGGTAGCCTTACCGATGCCAGCGCCACTGCCATCGCCCTGGGTGGCTTGTTCATCACCGCCTGGGGGTTGTTTGCTGCCAGCATTGCCAAGAGCAGCATTTCTGCTACCAGGATTGCCCGGGCTTGAGGAGCCAGCCTTGCCTCTGTCAGCATTGACATTGACAACATTGCCATCCGTGGGCCTAACGATCTTTTGTCCCTGGCCCAGGACCCTGACCAAGACTTTTGGGCTTTTAAGGGAGGAGGTGGCCTTTAAGGCCATGAGCACAAAAGGACAGATATGTGTCGGGGTGCACCCCGCTCCTGTGTGCATATTTATCATTATTATTATTATTATTATTATTATTATTATTATTATTATTATTATTAACAATTTATTGTTTGTGTGTAAAAACACAGCATTTTATTGTTATTGTTAGACAGCCTGGATGGGCTTAAAATGCCCCATCCAGATAAAATCGTGAGAATACGTGGTCAACAGCGAGTGATTATTGACAAACTGGTTGTTGACCATGCATATGAGAAACCCAGTGCCGAATGTGGTCGAGGGATAAACTAGGTAATTAATAGCCAGTTAATCTCTCTGCCACAATATAAGCTTTGGCTAAACATGTGTGTTCAAAGCTTAATCTATCATTACTTTACTATTCATGCTGGGTTTATACCAGCGCGATACTTGTGTGTTCTGTGTCTTTCTGTTTTGGCCAACGTGACGTTTTCTTTTGTGAGCAGTGTTTTGTTTTGTTAAACCTTTTAATTTACAATAAACCGACACAACAGCGCATTCACTCACATTTATTGTTCGTCTACTTCCTGGCCTGACGTAACCACCAGCCAGCCTGGTCACAGGATGTAACCACATTGTACATAGAAGACTATCGCCTAGGTGATAAAATTCATCCATCAAACAGAATGATGTCTCCAAGGTTAGACATGCTGGCTGAATAGACTGCTGCATGTCAAATAATACCACGTTCCATATCAAATCTGATACTTGTCAGCTCCTGAATTGAATACACAGTGATACGTCAATTTAAAGCATGAAATGAATTTGACGTATTATAATCCTGCAGTTTGTAGTTTCTATGCTGTGCAACTGTGGTATTTTTTTTAATGTTCATTTTCAGTAAAAAATCTGATTTTAATGATTATATATATATATATATATATACACCAAGCGTCAAAAGAAATGTATCACTATTATAACACATTTATTTTCAAATATAAAAAAAAGGTATATAAATGATGGACATTGACAAAATGTTTTTGGTTTTTTTTTACTCACTCGATCATTCACTTGAATAAAAGCAATAAAGAAAATCTCAGAAGAACAAAAATATATCACGTTTGTCAAGAGAGCAGCGCCTTCGTGCAATCAGCATGTTGGAGGCTGGACTAGGGCAGCGTACTGTGGCTCGCCGTCTTGGGTGCACACAGACAGCAATTTCAAACCTGGCGAGACGGTATAACCAGACACACTCTGTCAATGACAGGTCACGAACTGGGAGACGCGTGGCTTCTAGGGCTCGGAGCCCACTGAACAGGCAGATGCTTATCCAGACACTACAAGAGGAATGGGGCAGGATTCCACAAGACAGCATCCGAAACCTGGTGCAAAGCATGCGGCGCAGATGTACTGCTTGTATTGCTTCCAAAGGTGGCCACACACACTACTAGCCTGTGACTTTCACAGTATCCCCTGTCCCCCCATAACTTTTTAGACAGTAAAATGTCAATTGTTAATCAGCACAATAAAAAGCCACTGCACCTGCTCTAAAACAGAGTTTGTAATTTTTCGATGACATTTAGTGAATTTTATCATTTAGTGAAGAAAAAGGGGTTTTGCCCGAAATGTCATGAAAATAAAAGATTTTTTAATATTTTGAATTTTTTGTGTACATTTTTTTTAAAAACCTTTTCTTTCATATGCCTTTAATTTTGTACACTGCAGTTTATATATATATATATATATATATATATATATATATATATATATATATATATATATATATATATATATATATATATATATATATATATATATATATATATATATATATATATATATACTGTATATATATATATATATATATATATATATATATATATATATATATATATATATATTTGGGCAGTTACGATTAATCAACTGAAGATTTGATCGCAGATAAAAAAAAAATTGCAATTTAATGCGTGCTACTGTTTAGGGAAGTGCTGATTTGAAGCACACACTCTCTGGAAGTGGTAGGACACTGTAGTTTTAAGCTTGTATAAAAAGGTGTTAAAGTTGTGTAAAAACCATAATGGTTGTCTTGTTTTGTACACGGATTGCTGATAGTGTGCTACGGACGTAGATACGTATTTGGAAGTGGAATGTTTATCTACATTGATTTAAATGATGGCCAGACGTGTGTCTGCAAAGTTACTCATGTGCATTGTAACCAGCTGTTTAGCGATCTTAGCCCCACCACCCATCGGCACTACGATTTACTGGGCCCTGAATGTTAAATTAATATTTAATAAATATGCAATAGCTGATTTCTTGCTAAATGTTAACCAAATGTTGATTGAAAATATAATTGCATATGACATCCATTTATATTACATTTTGTTACCCTTGAAAATATGTAATAATTTCCCATTTACATGTTTTTAATTGAAAATACAGTTAATCTGACCTAAATGTCAATGGAAAGTAATAAGGAATAATTGAATGTAAATTTAATATCAATTGCATATCTATTAAATATTAATTGAACATTAATTTAATATGCATATCTATTTAATATTAATTTATGCCACGCAATATAACGCGTTACCAGAGTCACAATCCAAACAAAGTCATGCAAGTTAAAAACCTTAGTAAATACCAGTGACCTCCGCTTGATCCCTTCATCCATCCTCAATTTGCCAGAAGAGTACATGCACATTTATTATTATTATTTATTTCTTAACAGGTGCCCTTATCCAGGGCGACTTACAATTGTTACAAGATATCACATTATACATTATACAGATATCACATTATTTTTTACATACAATTACCCAGTTATACAGTTGGGTTTTTACTGGAGCAATCTAGGTAAAGTACCTTGCTCAAGGGTACAGCAGCAGTGTCCCCCACCTGGGATTGAACCCACGACACTCCGGTCAAGAGTCCAGAGCCCTAATCACTTCTCCACACTGCTGCCCTATGCACTTGTATTACTTAAAGTACTTATAACTGTAACATAAACACATAGAAAACAAGTAAGACTCTTCCATTCAGTTTCTTCCTGAAGATTCTCATTGTGTTCCTCTATTAAGAGGGATTCTTATATAACCACCACATGGGGCTGTGGCAAAGTGGCTAGTGAAGGGGTACAGGTGTAGCAGTGATGGGGAGCAGGAGTAAAAGACAAACAATGTTACTCGGTGAAAAAAACGTGCTTTTATTTGTAATCCGGTCTGGCGACCGTCAAACAATAATCCCGGCTATACACAGCAATGTGTAAAGCACGGAAAACACAGTCCTGAACAAAAACAATACACGGTCACCAGTCCGGGTGAGTGCAGTCGTGCTGGTGCAGAGTGAAATCACAGGTAAGGTGAACGTTTAGTGCAGTGGTGCTCGGTTTTAGTGCTGACCTCTGCGACAGCTCGGAGGTGTGTTTAACTGTCTGGTGGTGGGTACAATGAACAGTTAGACAGACAGACACAAACAAAGACAATACTTCACACACAAACGCTTCCTCAATCACTTTCTGAGAGCTCCTCTCTCAGTCCTTCTCTCCTTGCTCTACCCAAACGAAGGAGAAGATCAGCGTTACCCTGGCCCCTATATGTAGTCCCGTATGATTTCCAGGTAAACGGTTGCAGCTGCCTATTACTTGCAGCTGCCCCTCGTTTACCTTTCACGTCAACACGGTCCTACAACAGAGTCTCGCTTCCTTCCAGGCTGACCCACTTCCCGGTCCCGGAAACGAACTGTCAGGCCAGCCCTTCCAGATACTTCTCCTCTCGTTCTTTAGCGCCGTCACAGGTCGGGAGGGAGATTTACCACCAGAACTCATTATATTTCTGTCACAGGGGCTTACAATGGTTTTGTCAGTTTTTCTGAGATGTTTGCTCTGCAGCCGAGGCTAATGATAGCTGTTTCTAAGAGCCTCTTCCTGTTCTATTGACCTTACTGACTGTTGGGGAATTAGTATTTTGCTGTGATGTCTTTAAATTATTATAACCTTTTAAAGGTCATGTGCTAATTTATATTTCATGCAGTATTTACTTGCTTTTTGAAATGTGGTTTTGTATGTAATCTGTCATTACTTATTTATTTATTTTGGAGTTAGAAATTGAAATGTCAATGTCACTTTAAGGCGTCTTCATTTGTAATTCTTTAGAACTGAGATACAGAGGGATTCACCAAGTAAGACACTGTAAAACAATCCAAGTACAAGGCAACATCCCTAGAAATGACCCACAGAGAAGTAAGTATGTCAACTGAATTAATACTGCCATCAGACGCACCTATCATCCATACATACATAAAATCCATACATACAGTATATAAATCTGAAATTCCATCAAATGGTCCTGTGAACTTGGAAAACTAGCTTTGCTCTCATGTTTTATTTTGATTCCAGAACCCCATGATGAATACTGCAGCCTTATTGCGTGTGAAAACTGTTTTAGAATTACAGCCTTTGTATTACTGCCTATGTATTCCTTATATTACTAATATTATTCAACAGAATGACATGGACTTTAACTGTTGCATTTAGTTTGCTAATTAAAAATAAAAATATTAGTTTTGATAAACAGATCCTCTTTGTGCTAGTTAAAAGCCTTGGAACTGTATCAATCACACTGCAGATGAGTGACCTATTCAGCTGCATTAACATCAGCAACACTACATATTGAGGTATGTCATTCGATTGGCTGATCCACCTCTAATTGGTTTGTCTAGCCCCAGCCAGTGTTTATTGGCTTTTGTCTTCAGACTCTGCTTGTGCACAACAAATGCCTAGCACAGAAATCAAAATGAAAAGACCTTGATTGACAGAAGGAATTGAAGTTTCAAAAGGTGATTTGCAGTCATTCAAATGTTCCAGTTCTACACTCTGACTACTAATAGCAGTTCTGCTATTTCAATGGCACAGTTACTAATCCAAACGCGAACATATTTCTTCCTATGTTCTGACTGTGTTGTTCAAGCACTGGAAGATAAATCACACAAGGCATATTTACAGTAGCAAAGTAATCCAGAACAAATGCAATGGCAGGATTTGTAAACAGATCCAGAAATCAGTTTAGCAGGCTGGTTGGCATGAAAGGGCCTCAACAATCACAATGATAAGCAACATGTATAAACTGTTCACATGTTTCTGCGCTTAATATAAAAACGCTGTACGTACTGACAAAGCTGTACTATGAGTATACAATATCAATACTAGTTTTTGAAAAAAGTATTATAGCCAATCTATATATATTTTAATCCCACTATAACTGGTTGGATTAAAATATGGCTAATATGGAATAACTGTTTTGACAGTGAAGTTCAGAGTAAGGCATTATTAAGATTGAAGGAGATTTGACTACTGTTTCCAACAACATCACAAAAGAGGTTTCTATTGACTTTCTTAACCATGTACCTACCATAATTCCATACAATATCCGTACAATATTGAAGAAGATCAATATTTGTGATGAATGTTGTTCAGCTTGGGAACATACATATTACACACTTACATTTCCAGTTAAAAAAGAAACACTGATTGAACACTGATTTTAAGTAGAATTATTATGGTTACCCATTTACAATCTGATAAGACATTTTCAAAAGGTGTCTTTTAACGTGCCATCTTGAAGGCTGTATCCCAGTTTTTTAAATATTTCGCACTTGCCCCCTTTTATTCTCATTTTGTGTTTAACAGATTAAAGTATACTGTCAGATTGTTTTCCAAATTAGTTGGAAACTAAAACAAGCAATCTCATTGCTTTCTTGACAGGCTTTTAATTCTGTAGAAATGCCAGGTACAGAATAAACGATTCAGAGTGTGACCTGATTAGATACACAGAAAGCACTGGTCATAATCCCCAAGGAAATCCCTGAACCTCAATCATCATTCCTGAAGTCATGTAAAAGGTTACAAAGGACAAGAACTTACCAAGTTGTTAACTTGCCACTCAACAAGGTATTTTAAAGTGAAGAAGTTCAGTGTACGACGGATAGACGAATCCTGTGCAGTGGTGCATAACTGTTTCAAACGCTACTGGGATGAGAACATGACAAGCAGCTGATACCCTACAGATGCACTGCCACTAACAAATCGTGTTACATGATGAGGGAGCAAGAATACTCTTTTATTTCCTAGACAGAGCCAAAGATTTGAATACTGTGGCAGGACGAAAGCCCTTAATGTATATAGTGTGTGTGTGTGGGAATGAAAGGTTGACAGGGATGGGGTTAAATCTATCCCTGCCAGCAATCACAGGTGTGTCCATTCCCCAATTAGGTAATTGGTGCTAATTGGGGAGAGGCCACATGGAGGGGTTCGGGTTCGGGTTTGTGTTTGTGTTTGTGTTTGTGTTTGTGTTTGTGTTTGTGTTTGCTGTGAGCTGTGATTTTTGTACTAGGTGGCAACTTAGCAGTGAAGGCTAATGCCCTGTCTGTAAGTGTGTTGTTCTTTTGTTTAAATCATTTATTTTGGCCCTTGCGTCGGTTTGTTTGTTCCTGTTTGTTTTGGTTAATAAAGTGTGCAACAGCGCTTTAAAACTGCAGCTTTCTGTCTCTAGGTCTAATTCCTGCAGTTAACCAGCCTGGGCTGTGACACTACCCTGTCACAAATGCATTAATCTAAAAGTACTGTAAGTCATTGTGGCAGGATGGCTTGCAGTGGTGAGGTGTGGTGACGTCACGGACCAGGAAGTAACAGAACCAAAACAATGGATGGGCGGGTGAAACTGAACGCAACGGCGTTCAGATGATTTTATTAAATAAATAAACAAAACAAAAGATTTAAACAATCAACAAACAAAAAGACACAAGGGCCAAATGAATAAACAAATACGGTTTAGCAGTCGTTTTTAAATGTAGTTTTTCTCTCCTCGCCTCTCCTCCCCGCACTCTCCTCTGTACCTCCTCCCCAGCACGGACAGCTGCAGGTTCTTATACTCCTGCCGAGGGGTTATCTAGCTGTTAATTATCTTATTACCCCTCGGCCACAGTCTGCACGAGTTTAGTAAGGATGCGTGACTGTCAGCTAGTTAAATAATCAGTAGCTGATCAGCCACGCATCCTCACAAGGTTTTTAAAATATAAATAACAAATAACAAAATTGGCTTTCGCCGTAATAAACAAATCATAATAAATAAATAAACAAAGGGGCGGGACACTCTGCCACAGTCAGGTATTTTAAAAAATCATTTCAGTTCAGTTATCCAACAAACAACTACATTCATTTAAATGACAAGTCAATCTGATATTTTTTCACTGTTACTATATACCTGTATGTCAGGATCCCAAGCAAAAATATAACCCCATCGGTTTGGGATTAAATGTGGTGATTGAAAAGGGTTGTTTTAATTATCCACTGTAAATTACGATATTTAATCCATCTGAACAGACTTATATCTAAAGCTTGAAAGACATTTCAACAGAAGACGACACACTTGAGTAAATCTTACATATTAAAGTGGCACTGGTTACTGACTGAGGAAGTCACCTTGGTACAGGAAATTATATACAATGAGACACCTTTTGATCACAGACACAGCATACTAAATAATTGGAGTGGAAGCACATTGTACTGAACCTCATAACTGTGATATTCATAGGAGTCAATAAACTAGGCAAACAATTGGAAAGTTAGGAAAGGTTATAAGGGACAGAGCGCTACATATTAATCCATAGGCATATAGAAATAACTCTGTCAAAATATTCTGTGTATAAACATTATTCTAATTGCTTAGAATTTTGATATTCAAAAGATCATGAGAATTCTAAATCTATTTTAAGTTTTAAGTAAATGTTAAACGACACTAACCATTTTCCTAACATGGCTAAAGTGTTGATTCATGGTCTGTGTCCACACAGTAAGTGTATTTCCTAAACTTTATAAATAAATAAATAAATATACAGGTGTAGCAGGGTGGCAGAGAGCCCTGCACATTATTAAAAAGGGGGCGGAGCAAAGCTATAAAATGTTTTTATATGTGGAGGATGAGCGAGGTGCCGTCTGCCACGTTATTGTTTTGTTTTGATTTAGTATTTATTTTTAGAACGGGGTCTCCCCCTCCCCTCTGTGCATATTTTGTATTTACTTTTGTATTATGATTTATTATTGTAAATATGACGACGAAAGCCGTGTTACTGTTTATTTGTATTTATTTAAAAATGTATTGACGGTGTAGCTGAGTGTTTGTTTTATTTGTGTACAGTTTGGTAGTGTGGATGGGAAGCCCCATCCACTATTTAGAAATCTCGTGTAGAAGGTGGTCATCTCTCGAATTAATCAAGTGATTAATTTGTTGCTAATCGGGAGATGGTCACCTGTGTAAAAGCCGGCAGTTCTCTGGTGGGTGTTCACTAAAAAAACAAAACTAAAAAAACAAAACAGTATAGGATCAGTGAAGGCAATTGCCCAGCCTGACTTGGGTTTTGTTCTATTGTTTGTGGTTGTGATTATTTTGTTTAAACTTTTATTTTGCTCTGTGAGCAGTGTTTTTGTGTTTTAAATATTTATTTAATTTTTTGTTTGAATAAACGGCGCTGCGCCTTTTGAACTGCAGTGCTGCCTCTGTCTCTTCCTGCATCTGGCCTGACATCACCACAACGCCATTCCTGTCACAACAGGATATTTTAATAAAATGTAAATTTCAATATTCGCAGCGGACATCATTCCAAAGGCATCATTGCAAGATATTTTTAAATATAATGTTGTTTGATTTTGAACCTGTGCCATTGTTCTGCTTTGTTAGGGATTTTTAATATTTGTGTTAGGTATGTTGAAAGTCACCTTCTCTATTAGTAAAAACCATGATATAGGCACATAGCAATACTGTGTGCTGTAGGAGGTGTTAAAGCTAATAAGAGGTAGTAAAATGGATTTTAACAGCTCAGCAAGTACTCCTTTTATTTAAAACAGCAGGTGGAGGTGTGAGGTTTTATATAAATTGCAATAACTGTAATGTACCCCTTTAAATGGCAAAGAAGTGAGAAATGATTGAGGCTCTGCCTCTGAACATTGAGATTTTCCTGTGCTTAATGTAAGGCTTTTCAAATCTACCGCCTAGTGTTGTCCTGTCTCTGAACATTGAGATTTTCCTGTGCTTAATGTAAGGCTTTTCAAATCTACCACCTAGCGTTGTCCTGTCTGTAGCTTTGCACACAGCCAAAATCTGCTTGCATATTTAGGAATCAAGATAACAAACTGGTTCTGTTATAGTTCAAAGAACAATTGCGATCTCGGGCGGATGACCTTTGTTTATGCATGAGTTGCTTTGTTACTTAAAGCGGATTTTTGAGCATAGGTGCGAACCACAATCAACCCAAATAAAACTGGTTCTTATCAACAAAACTTGAACCAAAAGGAGCCGCCACAGGCAATCCAACTATCTTGCTGAGACCTGTGGGCTGACCTGTATGTTGAAGATTTTAGCTGCAGCTTCTGCATGTGATTGCGTTCTGTCTTGTCTTTGGATTTGCTTTGTTTCTGAATTAAACTCCTTTGATTGAAGATTACGTGAAGACCGATTTATTATTTTTAAGAAGAAAACTAACCTATTACAAAGTTACAACTGGTCGCTACTGCACACTGTTTCTGAACTGTGTTATGCATGTGTGGGTTTGTGGCTTTTTGTCCTCATTTCACCACTTGCATTGTGTATGAAAGCAGAGTATGGTACGTTTCTTTTGGCTGGAGCTGTGGTTAAGATTCACCCATTCCCCACAGTTTCCTTGGTCTAGATTTGTCTAAAAATCAAATAGAGTAGGCTCCCCTAGTATTAAAATTGAGTGTATTACCATCATCAATAAGATAAATTAGCATATTTTAGCCACACCAGAGGAGGTTTCTCAGATGAGGCAGCGCCTCCCCATGATTAAATATAATATAAATACACAAAACATATAGTACAATTAATAATACAAGTATAAATCGCTGTGTGTATGTGTGTGCGTGTGTTAACTACAAAAATAGAGATTGCAAGCAATATATCGCCCTCTGCAGGTGCAATTCTAATGGTGGCCCTTCCTGCATGGGCTTTGCCTATCTCGGTTTCTTCCCATTGAAATTGCACAAGACACGTGGTGCTTGAAAGCGTTCTCTTATTGGATTAAGCCCAGTAATTTTTTAGTACAGGAAGACAGCGCCACCGACCCTGTATTGCACATGTGCGAGAGAGCGAGGATTGAGAACAGTGAGGGAGCATGAGAGACAGAGAGTGCGAGAGCGCGGAACAGTGAAAAAGCGTGAGAGAGAGAGAGCGAGAGATACAGACAGAGTGAGCTAGATGCTATTGGAATTTTGAACTTGACAATTTTAATTATCGCAGTTACACCAGTTAGGAAATATTAATATATTTGGAGGAAGCCTTAGTAATTAGGGAGGTAGGAGAGGAGCTCCTTATTATTTATTTTTTTAATCAACAACTTAACTATTATAAATTTAAAATGGTCATTTTTACTATTAAATTCTTAATAAAGCCAACTTTTCTTTGTATAAGTCAGTTGGTTTTCAATGTTGTCATAACATGTGTGCTTAATTGTTATATTTATTATTGTTATTATTTATTATAAATTATTACAATTCTACTGAGATGATAAATTATAAGTTGTATGCTTATTTCTGGACATTTGTATGTGATCTACATTATAGTTCAAATACATTTATAGCTGGGGGATTCTCTTTTTTTTCTTCTAATTACATTGGTGGTTAAATGCAGAACAAGGAAGCACTAGCTATGGTGTAGCGCATGTAATATTAATATATCATTTAATTATATTTAATTAACTACAATTCTCCAAAAAAACTATTTAAAACAAACAAGCAAACATGCAATTTTATTTTTATTAATACAGTAGATTATATTACATTATTATTTTGTTTATTACAGTAGATTACCAGCAGTGAAACAGTAAAGACAGGGAGACAGACCAGAGAGAGAGAGAGAGAGAAAAGGAGGGATTGAAAAAGACAGAGTAGACCTCAAACAGCCATCCACCCAGACTGCCGTGCTGTGTGGCCTTTGTGATCAGAGAAAGGGAGGCAGAATAATACGTCTTCAGCGAACCACCCACCAAGGGAGCCTTTCCCACACCAACACCATCATCCTGTGAGCTGCTCTGTGACACCCTTATATACACAGGTAGGCTCTCTGACACACACCGACACACATAAGAGTGCCGTACAGTTGGGTTCAGCCACAACTCAGACTCACTAATTCTCCACTCGCGCTCCCGCCTCCCCTGCCACAGACCTCACCAGCCGCCACTGAGCCACACACTCTCTTTAAATCTTAACAATTGAACAAATGATAATTACTTTAAGTCGGAGCAGTAACATTTGCATATCCAGGTGTCAAAATCCTCTGTAAGTGTTTTCATAAATACTTTATACTGGGTTATTATGCATAATTCAGTGCTAATTGCACATCTTGACTTTGTTGGCAGTTACCACTTAACTGCCAACATAATTGGCAGTTACCACTTCAACAGTACTTGCATGAGAGCATTTATAAATATTAATGTGTATATGTTTATGTAGCAGCAAGTCTAATGCTATCCTCATTCAAAGTGGTCAGTGTTTAAAATCATATTAGTTTAATTACATTACAGTCAGGTCGTACAACACATGTGAAAATCAATGGGGGGATGGGTAAGTGGATGAGTTAGCAAAAGCTAACATGCTTAATTTTTTTGCTATCTAATTACAGGCATCTGGTACAAGGTTTTAAATCAGATTTTTATTGGATTGCTTTTCCTATAAAAATAGATGCTATTAAATATGAAATATTGAAAAGCTTCCGTGTCAAAGGAAATCTTAAAGCATAAAATAAGTAATAAAAAAAAAAAGTTGTGGTCAATTTGTTTGCATTTCAGTATTAAACCATTAAAAGTTTGAAGAAGAATTTGCACTTCTTTTTCTGACAGTTGTTTGGAAAGTGCCTTGCACTTTGCTGTTTTCCCCTTCAACAAGAGCCCATATAATGTAACTCTTATTTTTAAAATATGTGTCACTGTTCTGACACCCTGTCAGCAATAATCTGCTTCCAAGGTCTGACACTGAAATCTTTTTGCCCTGATTGGTGAAAGGGGCCAGAGGAAACTGGAGAGAACCCCAGCTTGTGACATAAATACGAATGAAAGTTGATTTCATACAATTACTTTATTTGTGAAAATGAGGAACTGTACTTGCATAATGCGTAACTCCGTTAACATTGACAGTGGTATTAGACAAGACATTTGTTATACAATTGTACAAATTCAGTTAATTAACAATAAGGTAATGTTTACAGTTATTAATGCTACTGTGCATCGACCCTTCAATAATTCAATACCCTCTACATGTAAAAAGGGCTTGTAACCAGGAGGTCCCCGGTTCAAATCCCACCTCAGCCACTGACTCATTGTGTGACCCTGAGCAAGTCACTTAACCTCCTTGTGCTCCGTCTTTCGGGTGAGACGTAGTTGTAAGTGTCTGTGCAGCTGATGCATAGTTCACACACCCTAGTCTCTGTAAGTCGCCTTGGATAAAGGCGTCTGCTAAATAAACAAATAATAATATAGGAAAATGTGAGGCAGTACATCGAACTTGAGTTCATTTTTATAAAGATTTTATTTTTTTCATTAGCTTTGTGGCTATTATAATTAAAGACAACATCAAAAACAGGATATTCAAAAAGCTGCTTATACTGTATATTGCAAAGTGATATGACATATTAAGATCATAATCAATGTATTCAAAGAAGCATATTTAAAATTAAAATATTCAGAATACAAGTCCTCAAGTCATAATATAATGGGCTAAATTCACCATGCATTTATTTCATTTGATAATCGATTCATCTCCGCAGTGTCTTCAAGGTCAAAACAAAAAAATCTCAGTCATGAGGGAAAGCGGCTGTTTGGACAATGACAGGAAATAAGACATGGATCGTGTTTGGACAGTTTCATTCTCCAGATACAATAGTTAAGTGCAAAACTACTTGAAAGCAAAGCTTGCAAAGAGAGCTTCCCTTTAACCTAGTACATTACCCCATATAGGTTTTAAAATGAGCATTTTTCAGGAATAAAACACACAAATACACATGTTGGGTGTCAATGCTCATCACTATCCCTCATCACTTGAAGTGAGAATTATATTCTAAAAAAAACCTCCCAGTTAAGATATTTAAATCCTTTATATGGCAGAAGTACTTGAATCACAGCCCCTTCCAAAGAAATACCCTTCGAGGAACATTCCATCTGGATATACAGTATAAATGGGCTGATTATATTTTTGACTTTAGTGATTTATCATTTTACTGCTGGGTCTCCTCCAATTTAGAATCGTCTTTGAGAATTTGTCTTTTATAGCGCTAACTGCACACTATCAAAATGTATTTGTTACAGTCATGTAAGATTATTAGTACAAGAAGCATACACTGGGTGTATGAAAGGCAGTGGGAAAAATAATAATTTTAGATATTACAATATTAGTTTTTAACACAACAGCCCATATTTCTGTTATAAAAAAGTCTTCAGTTTTAACCTCCATCACTAAAAACTGTTTTATTCTAAAAAAATAAACCATGCATAATACAATGATTCTAATCTAGATTAAGCAAATTATTAATATAATAATAATAATAATAATAATAATAATAATAATAATAATAATAATAATAATAATAATAAATGTCATACTGGTTAACTTGTTGCTTGTGGTTTTAAACAAAATGTTTACATTCTTGTATAAAATGCAAAACAAATTGCATTTACAAATTGTTCTGTTTTGTATTAAAATAGACAGATTAACTGGAAATAGACAGGAATCACAATACAAGTCATCACTAAGGGATACAGGTTTTGGAATTGTCTTTTTGGGTTAAAATCCTAGTAAAATCCCATAAACCACAAATCCTTAATATATGTTGGGAACTGAAATGTAAATGGTATCCTTTGATTTGTCTGCATAAACTAATACAAGCTTCTACGCTGCAGATGTCATCTATGACATTTTTATGATTAAGAAACTGTGCCAAGGGATTCTTTCAGGAGAACACTAAAAGTGAGCAGTTAATCTAGATACAAACATGTCTGTAGAATTGGAATGCAAAGTCATATGCAAGAGCATCCAGCATCTATGAATTAAAAATAACTGGGCTATCCAGGTCTGTATTGACAATAACAGTGTGAAGATTTATTTAAAAAGATGACTGTTTGGCTCTTTTAGGACTAATATATAACATTCTGTATGTATCTGTATTATTTCATTCACATTCTGCAGATTTCATATAGTTATCTGTGTTCATTATCACTAGTCTCAAACCTTTATCTGTTGGTCTTATAGTTATATCATCCTCATTTAACAACAGTCATAGCGTATTCTTCAATATTGGTTAAATTAAGTTTACATTGTTTCTTTAGTCCTACTATTATTTCTTGTTTAACTGCGTCTTTATACATATCTAACCATTTATCTCTTCCATCCGGAGGAGTCCAAGTGCTTGTACTATTAACCTTAATCCCATGCTCATAATTACCCTCTGAATCTGAGATGTTTTCATTGAAAAAATATTCTGCTTATCTCATGCGTCTCTCCCACTCTTCTAATTCGGTAGCCACATGTTTATCTATGGATTTTTTAGTCGGTGTAAACTTAAGTCCTTTACTCAATATATATCAAGCCAGATCATAAATATGAAACATTGTATTTCAACCTTGGTCCTGATACTGTGAATGCTGTTTTTTTCAAACACCAATGAGCTATTTGGCAAATGATTTGATACTAACAAAAAGACTGCACAAGCACTTTGTGACACGCAGACTGCAATGTAACTTCACATACATACACCTGCACATCATGGTACATAAAGACTATCATGTTAATATGGGAACATAACAATATTCATGTTACTGTAAACATTACACTACCATTGTATTTCATGTGCAGGTCAGGGGAGGAATGTAAAACTGTTATACAGTGCACTCCGTTTATAAGAATCTCATCCGTCCCGGATGATTTGATTCTTATAAGCAGTTGATTGTTAAAAGCAGACCAATCAGTATGTTAGTTTGATAATGAGCTTTGTTCTCTGCAGTGCAATGGGTTGACCACTAGATGTCATGAATTTGCGCATGTATGCACGCCTCCGGAAAATTCATAGTTGTTTCCTTAGCGAATTAAGTTTAATGGTCAATTGGTTAACTGCTTGTTAAAGTTAATGACACCTCGAGAAAAAGGGCTTAGCGGATAGCTTTGTGATGTAAGGAAGTGGAAGTATGCGTGTGTAACCGAGTTCCAGCACACACAGTTAATCACGTGCAGGGAACAGGTGACCTAACTGAAAAAAAGTAAATGTATCTTTTTAGATGCACGAGAGAGAAGCTTCTAGAAAAATTGACCGAAAGACAGAAAAAGAAAATTGCAAGCAACAGAGCAAGTCGTTAGAGCAATATATAGTGCTTTATTTATTTTAGAAATAAAAAAATAAAAGAAAGCAAGCAGAACATAAGCAATAGATAATGCGTTTTATTTATTTTTGAGAAATAGAGAAAGAAATCGCAAGCAACAGCAAGTTGTTAGGACTTTTAATAGTTTAAAGGAATCCTTGAACTTTTGGAAAAGAGCTGAAGAGCTGCAACGCTTTAGGAACTGAGATCTATGATTTTCTGGTTGGGGTTTTTTTTTTTTTGGAAAACTTCTCGCCATTTCTTCTTACCGGGACTGATGACATCATAACGGCTATTCAGCAGCAACGTTATCAACAGCTATGGCTCAGCTCTCTGCAGCGACTTCATTTCCATTCTTTTGTTGGCCTAAGGACTGAACTGAATGGTAGGATAAACAAACTGGTAATATAAATGAATGGACAGTGAACTGTGGATTGTGCTTATTGTGCTGTATTCATTGCTCAATGTTAATTGGTGATGTGCAAAATGATTTAATGTTGTTATTACTCTTATTTTATTTTCATATGCAAGAACAATAATTACACTTGTTGTCAAATTATTTCTTTAGATTGCTGGTATGTTACTATTGTGCAAATTAATGAAACCAGTCTCCCTATGAACCTAACGATAACCTGGAAGTATTATTCACTAATATAGGGTTGCACGTGCATTGTGGGGGCAGAAGAAAGAGAACAAAACCAAAACAGAAGAACGAGTAAGAGATCTGTTTGTTTCAGTACTATACTTTGCAACGTCTTGCCCGTCCTCACGTCAGACAGGGACCACACAAAGTATTGTTTAGTTAGTGCTCCAGCTGAGAGCTAGGTTATTTTGTTTGTTTTGTTTTATTAGCGGTTGTTTCCTCACTGCACTGTAAGAAAAATAAAACCAACACTGGTTTAAAACTGTAAATGAAGACTCCAGCCTGATCATGTACACTGTCCTCGGCCACGTCACATTACAATTAGCAAAAGAGCCTCCACGCATCAGCAGTTTAAATACAGTATGCAAATGTCAATGGTGCTCAGTCACTGAGGACAATACATCAAAACAATCAAAACAAGTCCTTGTGGGTAAGCAACTTGTTATATGATCAGGATTATGCTTACTCAAGGCTGCAGAATCCTATTTTACTACAGTATACTTGAAGGGATCGTCTTGTGAGGGTGCATAGTTTAACTGCCGTGAGGTGTTACATGTAATGGCCTTTGAATTAAAATGACATTACAGTACAGTATTTTACTGTCAGGACTACCACTGCATTTAAGCATCTGTGGCTTACTTTTTTTCAGTTGCGATGCAAATCTCACAGTTTTTCACTAAGCGGAGATGCAAAGCTCCTCAAACCCCCTTCTCACCATGCCATGCCGCAATCTCCCTCCCTCTACATGCATATCACACAATAACACTGCTGTACTCTGTATGTATTCAATGACTGTGTATTCACTTTATTGAAACAAATTTTCACTTACAGTCTTTCGGGTGAGATGTAGTTGTAAGTGACTCTGCAGCTGATGCATAGTTCACACACCCTAGGCTGTGTAAGTCGCCTTGGATAAAGGCGTCTGCTAAATAAACAAATAATAAATAAACAAATAATAATACAGAGAACACAAGAAGACATATGTCAGTAAACTTGATACAGTACCGTTGTACATGTAGTCAGTTTGCCCTGAAATGATTCTTACAAGCTGATTGCTTGATTCTCACAAGCAAAGTATTTTAGCATGGTTAGTATAGGAATGATTTTGTCCCAGTGGTTTTTCAGTTGATTCTTATATCAGTGATTCTTATAAACGGAGTGCACTGTAACATAGTTAGTTTCCGATAATTCCCTTTATTGAATGATTCAGAGCTTTCTTCATGCCCCCGAAATGGCAACTCCTGTCGGGCTAAAAAGGTAATGGCATCTATTAGTTGCTTTATCACATCTCTTTTCATCTTAACAAGAAGGTTGTGTTTAGCAATTTGTATACGCAATCCTTCATCTAACGCAATATCAATTCTCACTTCCCCAAGAAGTTGAATTTGTACCTCTGCGGATATGTGACCGGGTGCTGTTGCGTGTCTGTTACAGTTTGAAAAAGCAAACAAGGCCAACAGAACAGCTTTTGCTGTTGAATACTTGCAGTCAAACATTTCGTTTTTTTGTACATGAGCAATTAAAAAGGCGATTTTCTTCGGTCCTCCTATATCTCGACTTTATACTGTATTTGTAATTTATATTTATAAAACAAATGTACAGTAACCAAAACATATTAACCTGTTTTGAGTATTCAGATAAGCCTGTTGTGAATAATGTACTTTTGATGGCGTCAACATTCTAGAAAAAGAACCTTCCATTCTGGGTGCCAAATTAGGGGGTTCAAGATGCCATGGCTAGGGGATGCAAGAAAACCTTGGAATGGGTATATTGTTGCTCGACTGACTGCATCCATTGCTCCCTGTGTACATGCTCCACTGAGACCCCTCACATCAGGAGAGCCCTAGCCTACAAGTTTCCCCAAATAATGAGGACCAGAACTGCCGATAATATGAATTGCATCAGACCCAAGGGGAGGACTGCAGTTTCTTGACACTACCTGCTCCTGGAATAAGATGCCTAATATATTGAAAGGGCTGAGTGACTAAGACAGATTGTTATTCTTTTTTTAATGAAATTACTATAGGTGTTCTCACTGCTAGGATATTTTTGTACAGTAAATGTCTATATATCACTTTAGTTGACTATTGAAAACTCAAATGCAAATGACAATTAATTGTATTACTCTGAGGAAATTGCCTGAATTTTATGGCAAAGATTTTTTTTATTTAAAAAAAGGGGTTTTACTGTGCCAACAACAGCAATACCAAAAGCAGTACTTGCACGGTGTATATGTATGCGGTCGACAAAGTACATCCATAGTCACTATTTCATATGCAGCATAGAAAGAAAAAATAGAAGACACAGATGGAAATTTACTAGAGACAGACTAGCAACAGAGGGAAAAAACTGTTTTTTACACGATGTACAGAATCTGTTACACAATGTTTGCTGCTGAGTCACTGGAATATTTTAGCAGGTGATCTGCATAGCCATTGTTAAATGATATCTAGAGCGCAGTTGCCATGATCCACTGTTGAGCCTCAAATTCTCAACATGTTACTAATTAAAAACTTGTGACTCCTCAACACTTTTCATAGGTTAAATGGGACATTTCAAAAGGACCTGAGTTCAAATACTTGTCATTGGGTGTCCTCTAGTTATAGCTTTATGTGTCCTTTACTTACCTTTCAGAAGGTCCTGGATTTAGTCAGATACTGCCTGTGAATGTGAGCCGTTTTATGTTTGTTAAACCAAACTGTACCCAGTGAAAGTGAATTACAGAGATATTCCACTTGTCATATTATGTACTGCAGTAGTAATAACAATATTCCCTTTCAAGCATGAAATATTGAAAATAGCTGAACATTGAAAATGTATATTTTTTTCATTGCTTTATAGAGAGAAAACATGGCATCCTCATATGAGGTAATCGTGCATTTTCGTCTCCCACATGTCCCCATATAAAGACTAGAAAAGATTTTTGTATTCATCCCCACATGAGGTTGCCATGCATGAAATGATAAATCACTACTTTGTATAGCATTCTAAACCTGCTCATATTGCCATCCCTGAAATGTATTAATATTCACACACAGAATAGAAAATTGCAATTGCCCTGGTCATACACTTCTTTAGAGTTGGATGACAAAGTGGGCCAATAAAAATCATCAAAGCAAGCAAAACAGGATTGGTAATTTTCTAATATTGTAATTTTGCTTCAGTAAATCCAGGGTATGATTGAAGGCAATGGCAGTTTGTCACTTTTTTGACAGATGAGGCACAAAACACTAAATATTATTACCACCCTCCACTCAATGGCTAATGTATTAAAAGTAAATGTATTTTGTTAAGCTGATTTCATATATGCCTCCGCTTAGAGCATTTTAATGCATTGAAGTAATAGTCGCTATGTAAATATACCCCCTTCAATTAAAAAAGCAATATTAGCACTGTAAACCACACACAACTTACCTAATTGCGGATACAAGTTTTTATAATCAATCTGCAAATCAGAAACTTAAAACCACATATTATTTAGTTCTCCAAGTCATTACAGACACCAGCGTGGAACATTCACTATAAAGACACAAATACAATATCACAAAATCATTAATTTGCGGGGTGCGAACTAGGGCGGGGAAAGCAATTGAGAATCTTGATAATAGGTTTGAGGTGCTTGTGCAACTTGAGATTGAAAAGACTCGTGATCAAGCTTTTTTGAGATTTGTGCTTGAGAGAGGTATGGATAGGAAAGGAGGTCCCCGACCGTCAGGGGCCTTGACTGATGATGATGATTTGGGCTCGGCCCCAGGTCAGTTAGTCGCAAACACGGGGACCTGAAAACACGTGATAGGCGCCGTTGGGCGAGGAAGCTGGTTCTAGGTGCGATTAAGAACCTGAAAGGAAATGATAGAATGGACTCCCTGACTGGTCTGCTGCTGCCCTCTGATGAGGTGAGGCACAGGCCTCCAAAGCTGGGCGCGGAGAAGCACCTGCAAGGAACCTAGAGGGAAGTAAAAGAGAAGCAGTTAGTTTAGGACTCAAGCTCCAAAGCGTATAGCGAGCCACGTCCTGAGTAAAGGTTGAAAGCAGAACAACCTCTCGATTGTGGTGAGATAAAGCGCATGAGCTGCGAAAGGATAGAGTGTGGCCGGGGGTCCCTTCTGACTCACGCAGTGAGGACCTCCCTTTGAACGGTGAGGGTGGCTGAAGCCTGACCCGAGGTCGGGAAAGTGTGACCACTAACCCTCAAAGAATGGACCCCTGGCTTCCTGCATAACCCCCCACCATGAGACAAAGCAAAAGAGCATGTGCCAATGCATGACATATACACAAGATAGAAAAGGACGTACAAGACAAACAGAGAGGATGGTTAGTGTAATGGCTATGTGTTTACCTGCCACTCAATGGAGACAAAAAAAACCTTTCTAATAAGGGGAAAACCTCTGGTGGGCCCAGTGGTTAGGTAGCCCTCACTCTGGGCATGCTAACGATGGATTGGTGAGCTGCTGAGTTATCGGAGACACATCAGCGAATGTAAGTATTGACGGCTGAAGAAGACCAGCGACCCATGATTTTGATGAGATGGTGATTGGCGTTTGCTTTGGAGGCAGAGGTGGCTGCTCTGATTCTGAGAGAGTGAGGAGTGTAGAACTGGTAAGAGAGACCTGCCTTAGATATGAGGGAGGCTAGATGAGTAGTGAACCAATGTCTTGTTATGATTGTTCGTAAGAATCGACGAATAGAGGGTCTGCCAGAAGGAAAGGGCTCTTGCAGGAAATGTACTTGAGCATGGAGGAATAGGGACATATTGAAGAATTGATTTTTGATATTTGGATGAACCGTCCTTGATGAATCTGAGAGCATCATTATTATGTATGCCTGAGAGGTGGTGGACTTGAATAATAAAGTTATGAGATACTGAGATCCAGATGAGGCAATGGAGTAGACTCATAATCAGGGGAGAGGATGAGCAAACTTTATTGATAATATGGTTTACTGTTGCTGTAGAATAGGATTGATTTTCTTGCCCATTGGTGATGTGCAGCTGCAACAATAGGGTAGATTTCTAATAGAGCTGTGGCTTTGAGATGGGTGGATAAATTTTGAATTTCTGGAGGCCATTCGGTATAGAACCATTCTGATCCGAGGAATCCGCCGAATCCTAAGAGGGAGGCATCAGTAAAAAAGGGCGAGTTCGTGAGGAGCCAAAATGAAATCTTCATAAAATAAAGAAAGACCGTTCCAATGAGTGATTAATGTGGCCCACATTTTGATATCTTTCCTGGCATCGGAGGATATGTTAATATAAGCATTGAGATTTTGAACTGTGGTGGATAGGGCTAGGAGATGAAAAATGAAGCCCTTGCCCTGGGGTATGATACGGATTGCATAGTTGAAATGGCTGAGGAGGGATAGCACGTCTCATTTCCTTATGGAAGTTGAAATTTGGAAATTATTGATGAGCCACGAATGAGGATCAGTTTAGAATGTGGTAGTTTGGCTTCAAATTTCACGGTATCCAGAGTGATTCTGAGAAATTCCAGGGAGCGAAGGGCCGATGGTTTTGTCTTCTGATAAAGGAACACCAACTGAAGAAAAGAGAGATTTCAAGTTGTTTAATGCTTGAGCTGGAGGATCCGAAGGTGGAGATATTAGGAGAAAATCATCCATGAGATTGAGCAGGAAAGGAACGTGATAGGAATTGAGGAAGATCCAGCACAGGGCTTCGGACAGTCGAATATTCTCGGGCTGCTGCGGCAGCTGAAGGTGAGTTGAGTGGCGAAGCAGAATTTATTTCTCCAGCGGATTCCGAACAAGTGACGGAGAGAGGGATGAATTAGCATGACTTTAAAGCATCTGAGATGTCGGCTTTGGCTAGCCAGAAACCACGACCAGCAATGTTGATGAATTTGATAGCGTCTGTGGACTTGAATTTAATAGATGGAGAATTCATCATGAGAAATGAGAGAGTTGATACTGCTAGTAGAAGATCCATGAGGTGCTCGAGATTGATAATCGCGTCTTGCCTGAAACTTTGCGAGTGGCGATGCCTATGGGATTGATACGGTAAGAAGTGAAAGGAGGTGCTGGGAATGGACCGACCATAAAGCCTTTATTCACCTTGTGGCAACCGCCACACAATGTGCTGCAAGAAGCGCAGCACCTGCACATTCTTAAGTGAATGCCAGTAAGCCTGGCCAGGCAATCTAGTTCACTGTCAATGCATCTTTTTTATCTCCATATATTCTTTTTGTTGTTGCCTAGTTTTTTAAAACTTCTTTGGCATCTGGTATAATTCATTTCTTGGTACGCTTTTATATTAGGGTTATTACGGTAATGTTATGCGTGTTTGTATTTGGCCCTGTCTGCTATTCGTAGTTGGGGGCGGAGATTCCTTTGTTTTGGGAGCTCGTTATTGGTAAGGTATAAAAGCACAAAAAAAGCCAGGTATGGGGCTGGCTGTTCCTTCTATGGGTGAGTTTCCAAAACCAAAGTGTTAGTCTGTGTTTTGCATGCAGCTATTTTTGGTGTTTAGATGTATTTACTTTTTTTCCCTGCCAGTTTCAGTATGTGTTGGGACTAAGAATAGCGCTACAAACATACAATAATACTAACACGCAGCTCTTTTGTTTCTGAAACGTTTCACGTGCAGTTTTAATAACCCATCGATTTGATTGATTTATTTTGCTACTTTGGAACACTGTTAAATTGCTACGGACCAAGAATAAGTTTCAAACATGAGATTTCCAGCGGGATATGAACTGAGGGAGCTACACAGCGGATTCACTATGACCGAGTGAGATCAATCCTTTTTTTATTTCTGCTGGATTGCTGGATATTGGATTACAAATATATATTTTTGAATCATTCAGTTTTTGTTTGAAGAGCGTTTTTTGGTTGTTTTATTGGATCTCTTTGTTTTTTGTTTTTTTGGGAACTGTATTGGACATTTTGTTTTTGTTTTTTTGTACTTTTTGCTATAAGACCGGGACTGAAACATTGATGTGCAGCTATTTCTGTATACATGTAAAGTGCAGCCGTGTGGGTTTTTGAATAAGCAGTCTAATTATTTAGAAACATACCTTTCAGTTTGCTTCTGTTTCCTTTCATCTTCTTAAATCTATTGAGCAGTGTTCTGTAGTAATGGTTTGCAATTAATGTTCCTTCTAAATGGTATTCTGTATGTAGCTATTAAAACGCATGGTATATACATTTCTCTTTACTATCAGTTTGTACTTGAAAGTTTTCTGATACTGTTTAAGTCCTACTACCACTGATTTTCTCCATGTACACACATTTCATTACTACTATATTTGCTAATGGTAGTATATAATAAACAGATAATGTTAAAGTTTACTCTCTTGGTTCCCATGAAATCCTTGTTTTATGCTGTACTGTTTTACCGGCTGGGGCCACAGTATTTTATGTTTTAGCTTGGTGTCAGTATACACATATGCCCTAGGTGATTAGTTAGTTATTTTATACGAGGTAAGTTTGTTACAACCTCAGCTTGAATTAGAGAGCTGGTTATTTGAAGTTTGGCGATGGCAGAACGTAGGTTTTCACTGGTTGAAGGAGGATGAAAGCATTTAAATACCGGTGGAAAAACCATTCAGAAGACCATTGATGAGATAGGATGTGAAGTGTTGAGGTGATGCTGTAGGGCGAGTGCTGGAACGATGACTGGGGTGAATACTGAAAGCATTGCTGAATGTCATTTGGAAGCGACTGGGCAGATTATTCTGGAATGGGCGTCGCTGCAGATGTGGAGATTTCTGCATAGTTTGGATGAACAGACGTTGGTGTTGACATTAATGCAGATTTGTTTGGAACCGGAAAATGTTATGGTGCGGCCATGTCTGTCTTGGATGGTGGAAAATTCATGAGGGGCTGATGAATGGATTAGGCACTGAAAAGCGGGTACTGGGAGGTGGAATGCTGCGTTGACCTGAATGAAATGAGCTGGAGGCTACTCTTGGGTACAGGTGTGTTGAATGCGCTGTGGAGACGAGACTTGGTAAGCAGGCCAGGTGGAAAGACTGGCTCTGCTGCCTCGGACTGGCAAAGGATATTAAAGAGAAACCGGTGATCACTTCCTGCTGGGATGTTGATGCCTTTGTCGAAGGGCATTAAGCAGCTTGGAGATCAGCCAGTCTTTGTAGAACAGACGCTCCTGGGCTTGAGAACGCTGGCGGAGATGTTTGGAGCGACGTGGTTGTTGCACGGCAGCTACCGAAGGCCAGGCTGCTGGAACCGGATCCCGATGAGCAGAACGGCCTGCAACTGGCTCGGGACAGGTAGGAAATAAAATAAAGTTGCCAGCTTGTTATGTCGTGGCAAGAAATTGACAGCTGTACCATTAAAAGAGATTAAACTTTGCCTTATTTAGTTGGAAGAAGGAAACATGGCCAACAATTGAACATCTCTCTTCTTGGGATCTTACTGTAAAAATTTTCCTCAGGTCGCATATAATATCAGATTCAACTAAAGACATTTTTGAAAATAAATTGCACAAATTCTAACTGCTCCAAATCCAGTAGGTGCCTCACTAAGCTGTGGTTACCATAGCAATGCCTTCAGAAAGGGACTCCCCAGCCTGGCGAGTTGCCATGGTAACGAGTAGCTTTGTGAGGCGCTCAAGGTTTGTGCCTCAGTGCGGCAGCACTACATTGCTCCAGCTTTCTGCCATTGCGCTTTTGCTACTGGTGAAAGCGAGTTGTGACTTTTAAATAATGTCACTAGTGCTTCTGTGGCCTTTAATGTATTTAATATGCTTAACTGTGTTTTAAATATGTTTCTCATTTAAATAAAGACTATTCAAAATGCTTTTTTTATCCTTTGGGAATTATTGGTGAGGCCATGCCGCACTTGCCAGGGCTGATGAGGTATGCATCCAGCACTGAAACCAGTACATTTAGCTACAGGGTGAGTTACTATAATATAAAACAATGTAAAAACCTTGAGGCCTCTCAAATTACACCTTGCTGGCTGTATGTTCTAAAGTCTTTCCATTGTATGTCAATTAGCGGTACCCTGGGCTATGCTATTTTGCTGATCCAAACAACCACAAAGTAATTTTTGATTGCCCTAATCACTATTGTGCATTCATGTTAGGGGGCAATCTGGTTGGCTGAAAAAGTGGGCCAATGAAAATCATCAAAGCAAGCAGAATAGGATATGTCATTTTACTCGCAAAAAAACAGCCAGACTGATCTAGCTCCGCTTTGATTAAATCAGGTGCAGTAAAACTGGGAGCCGAGGCGGGGCTGATTCAAGCTCATGCCTAGTCATCCATTGCTAATATGTACTGTATACTTCTGAAAGCGTAACTAGTGTCATACATGGGTAGTACCGACATTGTCCTCTTTGCTTTAACATAAATGCATTCAGCAATTATGAACAGCCTTTTCTTTCTGCAATACTATCTTCCAATTAGTCAGCAGGGATAGGATGCAAATTAGATTACAATTTAAGACTGAATAAATTCATGTGTTGCACAGTCTGTTCAAGGATGAGTCAGCTCCTGTTAACTGATCTCCTGTGAAAGATCTCAATACTGCTGCTGTGCATTTTTTAGGAAATGTGTTTAGAACTACAATTCTTTACTCATTAAAACATATTTGCAATAATCTATTTTCAGAAGGGTAAAACCACAGAGGTATTTAATAGGGTATTGCTCATGCAGAACCTTTTTATTTTATTCCTTAGGTTTGGCTCAGTCTTTTCATCAGGCTGACTGGATCTGATTCATTTTACAGAGGATGGCTTCAGATAACAATATGGATAAATAAGTTGGTTTTATCCTCCAGAGGTTTTATTATGCTCTAGGCTGCAGTGGTGTTTTCATCTCCGACTTTATTACAGACATCCGTGGGAATACCTCTAGATGACTGTAGGCACTGGTGTGTTTGTGCTCCTTCTCTGGGGTCTAGTGAAAGTCTTGCACAGGATTGGTTAAGTATGCAGTGCAGTTGTACATCAACCATTTGATGAAATGAAAACCTAAGAACTAAACAGGCTTTAAAAGCTAACTTCCATTTTTGTATGCATAGTAATACAAAATGTGGCCTTTTTCTTGCACAAAAAAAAGTTTGCTACCATCATAGTAGCATCCTTTTTATTAAATCAAGGCTATTTTGATCTGCATATCACAAATTATAGAAAAAAAAGTATAAAAACCAGTACAGGCATATTCAGAAGGTCCTCATAATCTAACAATGCCTGTGTAGGAACAATTCAATCATTGATAATTTTAATGTTTGTCTGGGTTGATTAGTTCTCTTACTAACAATATTTAATTGACATGTTACAAAGATCGAGGATTTAATATGAACACACATTCACGCACAGACACAAGGAATGTATTTCATAAAATACTTCTATTAATGTTTAATCAATAGAAGTATTTTATGAAGTACACAAAATAATAAACAAAAATCAGAAAAGTCAGATAGTAAATGTCTTGGTCTCTAAGCACAAACACAATTCAAAAACTCTCACTGCTTGACTAGCAGGCAATTGAAATATGACACCGTCTGTCTCCTCTCACACCAGCAGCACTCGAGCAAGCAGGCTGTGAGGTAGTACCTTGCTCACACACACACACACATGCCCACATCCAAGCACACAGCATCAACAATTAATTAATTTAGTTCCATGAAAGGAAAATGCAACTGGAATTATACTCAACGGTTCATTGAAGCTTAGACTTTTGGTCTGCTGGCTTGGAAACTCAATCTGTTGAAATGTCCAGTACAAAACTCTCCTCTCCGCAACAAAGTCTTCAATCCCACTTAAGATCAATCTCGGCAACAAAGCTTTCAATTCTCGAATTAACAAATAGCTGCAACAAAGTCTTCAGTCCTCGGTGTGGGATCCACAACATCGCCTGTCCGCTCTGTCCTCTTCGCTGAATCTTTTAGCTACGCCGGTAGCAGGGCACAGTTTCTTTTGGATACTGTGGTTTTGGGTGTACAGCAGACCTAGACTGGTTTGTCTGATAACAGTCTCTGTAAGTTAACGGCAGTCATTCAGCTGGGCCTCAGACTCGTTGCTTGTGGTTGTTGAGTCGCTTGCAGCTTGCTTCCTCGTCTTGGGGACATTTTCAGGAGTTGCAGGTTTGCTTAGCAGAGTGACGGCAGCTTGTTTAGCATTCGATGTGGAGCACAAAATGTTTAGTTTTGCTTGGATATTTATAGTCTTTCTCACTCTGCTAACTAGCCACTTTCATGAGATCATTTGTGTATCTTGCCTATTTTTAAACTCACAGCCCTTTGATGTTTTAAAGTTCTTTTCCACTGGGACATTACTAGTTTATGTCTTCCTTGCATCAAAACGATTGTTGTTGCATGTGTGAATTATCTGTACATAATTCAACTGTCCAATCAGCCTTATCCAGTTCAGGCGTCGGTCCTCTAATCAGTAGGTCACATTGTTCAGTATCTGCCAGGAACCAAGGGGTTCCCCCCTTCTCAAAACACAGCAGTTTGGCCTGTTTCTCAAGACACACAGTTTCATTAATGAATCCAGTTACATTTCTAATACACGTTCATTTATTATCATATTCAGGGAATATAACCCTATGACCCACACCTGTGTAACTAAGAGTTTATAACTGCTACAAGCTCAAAAAGTGTCAAAAGTGGAAGTGCTTTGAAATTCAATTACCACTTTTCTGCTCTTAGATTAAAATGCATAATAATTAAGGATCACTTAATACAGGAGTTAATAAAATATATATAAAAGTCCAAAGCTGGAAACTTTTAAAAATACTCAATGGAAAATACTTTGTGGAAATACTTGTAGAAATTACATAAATGCATTACCTATTATGTGTTACTAGAAGTTCAGTATACAAATAAAATGTGAAGCAGTGTGGAGTAGTGGTTAGGGCTCTGGACTCTTGACCGGAGGGTCGTGGGTTCAATCCCAGGTGGGGGACACTGCTGCTGTACCCTTGAGAAAGGTACTTTACCTTGATTGCTCCCGTAAAAACCCAACTGTATAAATGGGTAATTGTATGTAAAAATAATGTGATATCTTGTAACAATTGTAAGTCGCCCTGGATAAGGGTGTCTGCTAAGAAATAAATAATAATAATAATAATAATGATTTTTGTTGAAGACAATCTGTATTTTAATAGCATCCAGGTACCTTCAAATGTAGGACTACACCACTGCCTACACCATACTATGGTTTGCTTTTGATGTTTACCATGCAATAGCACAGTACAGCTGGGGAGAGCAAGGCTAAAGAACATAGACCAAGACATCTTAAAAAGCAGGGAAGTCTTGAAGAAGCTTTTAATATGAAATGCATGAGCTTCATAACTGTTGTGTCTTCCAGCTTGAAAAAACATGCTTGACAGTGATATTTTACTCTAAGTCTAAACAATTATCCGTTAAAATATTAATTTGTTTTGTTATAATCAATATATCAATAGTTTCTACATTTTGGATATGTTAACATTCAAGGAAACTCGCAACAAATCCATATTTAATGAAAACGACTGGGGGCAGGGGCGTCATTTGCTATAGGGCAGCGGGGCAGTTGTCCCTCCCCCTCCCACATATAAGATGGTTGAAGTTTTCTTCCCAAACGAATAAAATACGTTTTTCAAACATCATTCTTTTCTACTGTAATTCGGAATGACTGACCACGGTTGCCATGGTGATGTAATTGCTCACACACGCCTAGCGTCTCAAGGCGTCGGCTGCATTCATTCATTTTGATTGATAGTTCATTGCTTTCTACTGATTATAGCAACAACACAGAATGGCATTGCATTTTATTATTTCTGTAATATAATATTATCGATATCATGATGAGATTGAGCATAACACTAGACTTACAAATTGACTTACAACTGGTGTTGATAAATTTGCCAAGATGAAAGGGAGATGCCACCCAATATTAGTTTATTCGTGATTATCTGTGTAAACATGTTATTTAAAACTGCTACATATTTCTACTTTTGACCTTCACAGGGATGTGAAGCTTATTTAGCAGTTTATGCTCATTGGTTTATATTTGATACAAAGTGTCATTCTTTGTGGAAAGCAGATGAAATGTATCAAACTTGACTCGAGATTGTAAGCATGTATCAAATCTGGTGAGATGTATTCGGATGGACGCTCTAAAATAGTTAAACTGCATTCTTACCCTGGCTCTTTTTGTAAAGCCCATACATGACACATTTTTTTCAGTGATCTGAGAGTAGTCTAATGTCCCTATCTGTTATTGTAAAAAAAGAAAACGATAAATGTATGTTGTACCGCTTTACCCACTATAAAAACACTAACGTTTCAGTGAAAACGACCACCGTAACGTTGCACACTGTTTATTACTGTTTTACATTTTTAAGTTTGTCATAAACCAGTGCCCTGCTTTAAAAATGCTTGTATTGCACATTGTGTATAATTTATTTTAAGAATAAGACCGATGTTGACAAAGCGCAGCGCGTTATCCCATTGTAAACTGGACCAATTACTGCTTGTTTTTGTCATTCATGATGCTATTTGGGACAAAGAATGTTGTAATATTGTTGAAGCTGACACCCTGGGATCTTTCAAGAAGCTGCTTGAGATTCTGGGATCAAAAAGCTACAAACAACCAAACAAGCAAGATGGGCTGAATGGCCTCCTCTCGTTTGTAAACTTTCTTATGTAGACCCAACTTTCATCCCCCCCCTGAGTTTTTCTGAAATGACACCACTGACCTGGGGATTAATAACCATTGTTGCCCTGTAGAACTGCTGCCTGCACATTTAAAGGTAGTGCGTTTGCATCTCTCCAGTTAATTATATTAATGCTTCCGCACTCCTTGGGGATTTTTAAAGGTCATTTTTGAAATGGCATTTGACAGCAGCATGTTCACAAAAAAACCAAAACAAAAACAGGAAAGGTTTAAGCATTTATTATGCAAATTGAATAAAAACAATGCATTTATTTTTTCTTGCTAATGACATTATTCAATGTGGGCTGCAGAGTGTGTGGTTGTATTTGATTAAAAAGTCATCAGGGCAATTAAGTGAATACTCAAAACTAAATGATGCATTTTAAAATTGGCCTGTTATCACTCAGAATATACTTTAGAAAAACAGTCTGGAAAGAATACATTGTGGTACGCTGTGGTCATAAAAATAGAGTAGGTAAAACGATTAGTGCTGTGTCTGTGAAACAATCCTCCTGCCCTGGAACTCATGGGCATGCTCTACTTTCAGTAGCACTGGCAAGGATGAGAATAGGCGTATGCCGAGTAATGAATACAACCGAGTATTCATACTGAGTATAGCGTTTTTTCTAAATACTGTACAAGTAATGTACAAGTAATTGCTATTATTTGCACTTGGAACAAATGTATTTTTTCTATGTACAAACACATCGAACCAGCTCATGGTTACAGTAGGGCAGTAATGTGTAACTTATTCTTTTTTTGTGTGTGTGTGTGTGGAGGGGGCCTGTCTGGGATATTCTAATACTATTTAGTCTTTGTCTATACTAGAGGTAAACAGCAGGCATTGTACTGCTGCTGCTTTCAATGCATTTAGTTGAAAAACAAAGCAATAGTATATTATCCATGCTGTTGTCATGCTTATTTGAGATGTTGTGTCTATGATAGTCAGCAGCCATTTTGTGTGTCTTGGCAAACACTGTCATTTTCTTTGATTTGATCATCTTGTCAATAACTCACCAGAACAACTGTCATTACCTCAGATGTGTGTTTACATAACCTGCTACATTGTGTCGGCTCCAGTGTCCTTTACAATGCATACACTATGAAAAATGTCATATCAATACTATATCATATTTAATTTTAGAAATACAATACAGTAAAAAAGGCTTATTTCACGACACAAGTCTAAAAATAGATACTTCACAATTAAACGTAGCACAGAAGTCTCCGCATATAGGAGCACCTCCTAAGAGAACACTTCGCCTAATGGAACACCCTGGTGGTGAAACTGATTTTTTCCCATTGTAAATGTTCCTAAAGGAACGAACTTCGCTTAAAAGAACACATTCTTGGCACCAATAGCGATTCATTCACAATGCTTAAGCGACGTGTCATCGCTGGAGTGTCTTGAGTCTACCTCTTTAGACAATAGGAAAACACCCATCATATCGCAATTGATTGCACATGTACCAAAATAGCGCAAAACTTGCAATCTGACATCGTACCACTTTCTGTCATTACATGAGTCAAGTTATGGTACGCATACCACATTCTGACAATGTACCACTTTCTAACACTACACCGGCTCTATACTCCAGATCACGGCTTATATCAAAGTGAAAAACAACGTCCACAAACTTGAACCTAAAGCTTATCTATAAACTTCAGGTACATTTCAAACAGTATTCCAATTCCAAAAGAGATAGTGACAGACACATTGAAAAAGGCATGCAAATAGAATAATCTAGCTAGAAAAAGAAATCCAAAATAATTTTTTGTATTTTTATTATTTATTATTTGTGATATCAGACAACGTTTGTTAGGTAAACTGTTCCCCCACTACTACCACTAGTTGAACTCAGACTCGAATGGTAGTGACTCGGACTCGGATCCTGATAACTCAGACTCGGACTTGACCCTCGGGACTCGGACTCAAGGTTTGAGGACTTGACTACAAGTCTGGTCACAGGTAGCTCAGGTAAGTGTATAACACTGTTAGCCCCAATGACTAACCCTATGCTTTTCTTTCCTGTGCAGGTTTGTTTTGAATTCCAGTGGACCACCCTTGACCCCAACCAGGATGACCAGAGACATCGGCCAAGGTAATTATAAAAAATGTAAATAAATAGCATAGCACACTAGAACACACAGTGCAACTACACAGCAGATCTTTCTAATAGTAAGACACAATCACGGCAAATTTATCACATCATATATAATTACACAAAAGTAAAAAGAGAACGGTTAAACTTTCCTAAAACTTGCAAAAAAATTAATTCACACCACCCATGCACCAATTGTCCCCCTACTCCGTATAGGGGTAGTATTTGTTGTGACAGACAGACAAACACAAAGTTGTTTTAGTCACGTAAGTGGCAATTGCCACTATACAAAGTCTCCCCCCTGAACATCCTCTCCGCAAGACTTTGTCTTCTGTTTTTCCTCTCCCGCAATGCGGCCTTAGTCCAGTTCCCATGACAACAGTGGACCAACTCCCCTCTGTCGACAAGGTTGTGGCGACCCCACCTGGTGAAGGGAAGAAAAGAGAAAAGGGACAGCCCTCGGTCACCCAGCCTCAGTCACCCCATCCCTCGGCTCCAGACCCCCAACAACTTCCCTCTCAACCCCCAATTTCCCCCAGCTCGCGTACAATGCTAGATATTCAACGGTGTGGGCTGGTCTCTCTGTAATCTCTTTACTCAGACCAGACCCAGCAACACTGTACTTAACTGCAGGGGATGGGGTTAGCCTTGTGGGGGTCAGCCTGAGTGACGCTGGTCTCCTTCGTCTGTATTCCCTCTCGCTGTCTCCCTCCAGCTGCTATCCTCTTTCTCCAGGTGCTGTGTTGTCAACAGAAGGGAGGGGGGGAGGTAGGGGGACAGGGCTCCAGGTGCTTCTCACCAACCAAAAAATGAAATCAATGTTGTAATTAATATAATCCTTATTGTCACTTGTACAGTCTATGGATGAACCAATACTTTATAAAAGTGGTTAACATGTCCAAAACAACTAAAATGACAGTTTTACTTTCCTTGCACTACAGTGTTTTGTTTCTCTCGATCTTGTGCTGTGTTGTCCAGCTTGCAACTACTTCCTGCTTCCTGGATCCTGGTGCATCCTTTTCGGTCTTCCTTCCGATCTCCGAGCTGCTTTTCTTTATAGCCAGGTCAATTAGTGTCAATGGAAACTGTTGGAGATTTTGGCTTTGATGAAATAGGGCTAATTCAAATTACTGTTTCCCAAGCATTTGAACGGCAATACTAAACAGTCATAACAAATGGATTACTTAGTTCGTGATCAATTTAAGTACATACAGTTCAACCTAAATGCCATTTAGCCCACATACTTGTTGTGTTTCAGAAATGGGTATTTTCACGTGACAACTTCATATTACATGGCATTGGGTACATTTCACAGGAATCATTTAACTGCCAAAAAATACAGTCTTACCTATGAAATGATGGTATTTAATGGTGCATTTATAACTTCAGTTGCTTACAGGTAAACAGCTTAGCTGTCCTGTTTTATAGTTTAGGTTCCTGTTATGTTTAGTTTAATGCTCAAAAAAAGAGCTAGGTGTTTATTTTGTTTTGTTTTGTTTTGTTTGTGTACTAAAATTAGTGCGTCAGCGCTTTTGAAACCTCCATTCCTGTGTGTTGGGTCAGTTTTTAAAGGGGCAAAGAACCCGAGTTGGTGAGGGTCATTTACATATGGTGGCAGCGGTAAGCGAGAGCCCCAACTGACCCACGGGGAAAAAATTAAATAAATAAATAAATAGATATGGACATTGCAGAGCTGATAAGGGCTCTAGAGAAGTCCACGGCGGAGACGCAGGAGGCAACCCGCAAGCAGCACGAGAGCAACCAGCAGTGGAGGCAAGAGTGGGGGTTGTCCACACGGGAACTGGAGTTCCCTGTGTCACAGCTGGAGCTGGTGCTTCAGAAGGTGGTGTGGCCGGCACCACAGCAAGAGTCGCCTGTACCAGCTTAGCTGTCCTATTTTATAGTTTAGGTTTCTGTTATGTTTAGTTAGTGCTCAAAAAAAAGAGCTAGGTGTTTATTTTGTTTTTGTTTTGTTTGTGTATTAAAATTAGCGCGTCAGCACTTTTGAAACCTCCATTCCTGTGTGTTGGGTCAGTTTTTAAAGGGGCAAAGAACCCGAGTTGGCGAGGGTCCTTTACACTGAATATAGCCATCTTCTGAGTGTGTGTTGGGTGTGCAAATATGTTTCAATGAGTTACTCCTGGCCCAGAGCTCCAAGTAACATCTAATAAAACACTTTGGTGAAAAGTTCACTCGTATACAAGAATGACACCCTCTTTATCAGGTGAAATCATTCACTCGTATATGAGGATGACAGCCTCTTTATCAGGTCCACGGCTTGACTGGGTTAATACAGAAATAAGCATGGCCCAGCCCCTCAATCGAGCACTTGTTATGCAACCCGCAATGTACCCCTGACAGAGGATAACACTATACAAGCCAGAACTGGTGTAGATCTAGTGCCTAAATATAGGGACAGGAGCAGAACCACGCTACTTGTTTGGCCACTCCAGTTTGGAGCATACCTTCAATGTAGCTTGTTACATTATCATAAAAAAATTATGTTATTTAAGTATAATATGCTCAAGTTACAAAACCTTAAGAATGTTTCATTAAAGCCATTGTAATGAATTGGCATCTGAGCTCATTGAATTCAATGGAAAGGCAAGTGCTGGACATGAACCGCAAATCATACGGTACAAACACAAACAACAATTCACATTTCTATATTGCCTTTCATCACAAGGATCCTAAAGCGTTTCACACACACACACACACAAAGAAAATGAACAATAAAACCATTAAATTAAAAACACAATTTGATAAAACTGAATTAAGAGATACATATTGTAATTGTAACGGGGTGATGGCAGAGTTATAATGACTCGAGTCGCTATTTTCAGTGACTCTACTCGAGTCATTGTCATCAAATGACTGGACTCGAGTCCCTGCAAGAAAAGACTGGATTCGACTCCCAACCCAAAAGTCTCCACTTGACTTGAGTCATAGTCTTTATGATAAAATAAATTACACAATCAGTTTCATTTTCAATAACCGCAGCCCTTCTTCTAATGTGTACAAGCCCTGCCTCTTCATGAGTGAGAGGAACACGTGACAACATGGAGACAGAGAGAAGAGTGTCAGCAGCATGGAAGGTAAATCTGCACTCGGCGAGTTTGCAAAAGTACTAGGCAGGGTGAGAAATAAGCAGCCTGTATCTGCCAGCACTGAGAAATGCCAAACTAAAATAAACTGTGTCTAAAATAACTGAAATTGTTTTTGGTATTTTTTATTATTGCTTACCAATCAATTTCTTACTTGGTGGGTCAGTGTGGCGGAGTGTCCCGCCCCTATGTATTTATTTATTATTATTTGTATTTTTGTTTGCAGTGCGGATAAAAGCGCTGCGTCTTTTGTTATTGTTTTTTATATTTAAAAACCCCATGAGGATGCGTGGCTGATCAGCTACTGATTATTTAACTAGCTGACAGTCACGCATCCTTACCAAACGCGTGCAGACTGTGGCCGAGGGGTAATAAGATAATTAACAGCTAGTTAACCCCTCGGCCAGAGTATAAGAACCTGCAGCTGTCAGTGCTGTGGGGTTGGGTGTTCGTGTTGTGGAGAACGGGAGGAGAAAGGAGTTTTTTTGTCTTTGTAAAAGTAAGCAACTGCTAGACGTGCGGGTCCTACCAGCACGAAACTATTTGTTTATTTATTTACTTGTTTGTTTGGCCCTTGTGCCTTTTTGCTTGTGTGTTTTGTTTAAACTGTTTATTTTATTATGATTTAATAAAGAACCGAGCGCAGTCGCGTCTCGGTTTACACCACAGCAGCTTGTCTGTGTATCCCTTCCTGGTCCGTGACGTCACCGCTTGAGCCATCCTGTCACAGTCAGTCAATAGATTTTTATTTACATAAGCTTCAAACTTAAATGCGGTATAAAAGGGGTTTATTGTTTGTTGTCTGGTTTAATGTATATTGATCTAACGTTATACTATGTTTAAAAAAAACAACAAAAACATTGTTTTAGAAAACAAAAAGAACTGGCAAAAAAGCCATATTTTGCTAAAATTGTAATGTTGTTTTAAAATCCAAACATTCACTTGCAAATCCAAACTCATGTACAAGCTTATAAACAAGCTTAAAAAAAAAAAAAGTTTACACGAAATTTAACGCAATGCACTGTATAAGAAATTAACTTTAATAATTGTATTTATTTTTGTTTTCTAGAATTCCTCACTTGAGTTAATCAGCTCTAGACGTGTTTGATTAATTTAATACATCAGGATTTGCATCCTGGATGTTTTAGAGTTAGTTTGGTAAAAATGTTTTGTTTTTTTAATGAATATATTCATAAAAACAAAAATGGGCGATCTTTTGTAACACACATTATTATGCTAAACTCTTAGCCTTTCAAGATACATTTCTTTCTGTAATATTAATCAAATTAGGTTAAGTTTATTGATTTTGAACTGGAGCACGTATGTGCGAGTATGCAATGGTTTTAAAACTCTGATTTCGCCTCAGTTGCATCACTTGGACTGTTTTCCTTTGTAGCTGCTATGTTTTAAGCTTAGAAGCAAGATCTCTATATCAAATATCAAATTAAATGCCACAATTTCCTTTTATGGTTAAGGTATCTGAAAAAACTGTAAAATGAATCTGATTAAATCAAACTGTCAGAACTAATGACTCGAATTGAGTCGACTCAAGCTTGGCATGTCAGAGTCTCACTCCCCAGTGACTCGACTCGACTCAAGTCCCAATTTTTGTGATTCAATTACAACACTGGGTGATGGTCTGCGCTTACCCCCCACCACAATCACATTATGCTCTCAGGAACACAGAGGTATTTAAAACACAGGAAAACAGCAACGTGGTCGTGCTCACAGGTATAAATATTTATTTTGCCCTGGATACTTCACTCAGAATATGACTGACATTTTCACAGACAAGATCACGACTGACCTAATAATCCTCTCTCCTAAGAAAAGATATAATCCCCAGCCCCCCTACTCCTAACAGGATTAATTATTCAATAAACATTTGCACCTGGAATAATTTTATACACAAAAACTATTACACAGCATTCATTCCATTTACAATAAACACTTTACAATGCACATGCTTCTCATTTATACATATTTGTTTAACCTGCATGAATACCGTCTTTGTTTACAACACAATCGTTAAGCTATTGTATTGCTTACTGGTTATTATCATCGTCATTATTATTCTTGTGTCCTTAACTATTACCAGTAAAGACTGAATTAGCATTACGCTTTCCATTGGAAGATTACCAAACTTATGGCTATAACAAAACCCTTGTTCCACATGTATAGCTACGGCAACTTCATTAAGGGAAGTGACCTAATTTAAATACAGCAATAAAACATCCTATATCCAACACACTTGATCAACAGCAAGCACAATACATAGTAAACCACGGCTGTGTCGCCAGTAGAATAACAATCACATTAGCAGGCAGTTCAATATGACAGTGAGGGTCTTACCCTAGCTAGTTTATAGAAGTAGCAGGCAGTTCAATATGACAGTGAGGGTCTCACCCTAGCTAGTTTGTAGAAGTAGCAGGCAGTTCAATATGACAGTGAGGGTCTCACCCTAGCTAGTTTGTAGAAGTAGCAGGCAGTTCAATATGACAGTGAGGGTCTCACCCTATCTAGTTTGTAGAAGTAGCAGGCAGTTCAATATGACAGTGAGGGTCTCACCCTAGCTAGTTTGTAGAAGTAGCAGGCAGTTCAATATGACAGTGAGGGTCTCACCCTAGCTAGTTTGTAGAAGTAGCAGGCAGTTCAATATGACAGTGAGGGTCTCACCCTAGCTAGTTTGTAGAAGTAGCAGGCAGTTCAATATGACAGTGAGGGTCTCACCCTAGCTAGTTTGTAGAAGTAGCAGGCAGTTCAAGATGACAGTGAGGGTCTCACCCTAGCTAGTTTGTAGAAGTAGCAGGCAGTTCAAGATGACAGTGAGGGTCTCACCCTAGCTAGTTTGTAGAAGTAGCAGGCAGTACAAGAGGACAGTGAGGGTCTCACCCTAGCTAGTTTGTAGAAGTAGCAGGCAGTTCAAGATGACAGTGAGGGTCTCACCCTAGCTAGTTTGTAGAAGTAGAACAATTAAAAGCATCTAAAACAAAAATGAAATACAATTTGAATTTTAAAAAGAGCAAAAAGAAAATGCAGTTTTGATTGTAAAATAGGAAAGCTAAGGTAGAAAAAGCTATTTTGTAAAAATACTTTTTCAATCTTGACTTAAAAGCATTAAGAGTCCCAGCTTCCCTGACAAAAGAAGGCAGAGGATTCCATAATTTAGCTTTACAAGAACAGGCCCTTCCTCCCGTGTAATTTTTATTCACCCTAGCAGCCCCACATCCTGTGATCTAAGGAATATATACAGGTTCAATAATTCCTGTAAGTAATTGGGTGCTAATCCATTCAGGGTCTTCTAAGTTAAAAGCAAAATTGTAGAATATATTCTAAACTGCCCAGGGAGCCAGTGCACAGAGGCCAAAACAGGAGTACTATGTTCACTTTTTCTGGTTTTACTCTACCGGCAGTGTTCTGAATGAGCTGTAAGCGAGACACCAAACGTTTTGGGATACCAGAGAAAAGTACAAAAATCATTTCCAGACAACATTTATGATACTGCCTTTCATGTCATGCATCCAAAGGAACTGATCATCCTAAGAGACAAACAAAAAACATACGAATGCTCCATGGCAAAGTGCCACATGTTTCATGAAGCACATCCACAGCACGTAAATAAAATTGCAAGAATTAAATGCAGTGACAGTACTGGAGTAAATATGCTACTGTTACATACTGTACTGTCGAATGGTAAATAGTCAGTATTTTCACACGGGATCGTATGAATATGTGAAATATTTTCTTATTGTTATAATCAAGGCCCTCTATTAAAATGATCATCACTTTGCTTGCATTTTGGTTAGGCAGCCATTCTGAACTATAATAATTCAGAAACTTATCGACAAGTAAACCAAAAGGGTAGGAAAACAGCAGAAAGGTGTCAATACAACGTGTTGATCATTTTATCTCCTAGATCACCACCTTCTAAACACATTGACAGCATTTTTTTTTTAAACAAGTAAAACATTTGGCATGGGGCAGATGGTCCATATTAGTTTCAAATTTGCTTGTTCAATGGTTATCGTAAAGTAACTAAGCAAAATTGATTTGTTTGACTAAATTACTTTATTATGAAGTATTTTATTCAAGGGTATTGCTCACTTAACAAACCTTCAATGTTAATGCACACTATGGTCTTCTATTAAATGTTCAGGTTACATTAGTTCCTATCTCTCACCAACATGCCTTTGTATGAAATTCAATATGAAGTGCCAATTACCAAATCATATTTTCACAGAAATTCAATTAACTCTATTACAGTGCCTATTTGCCTGTTGACTGTAAGTTTGACCCATGGTTAATTATGTCATTTATTGACGTCATTGCCAATAGATTTGACTTACAACGACTTTAGAAACACAAGACATACATATTGTCCTTCATTATAATTGTACAGTTCCAACAAAACGACAGGTTAGCCTTTCAATGTGTACTAATATAGTCAGCCTCTATCAATGGAGTGCTCATACAGATCTACATATATATCTAATCACCTTTAAATTACTATTACTTCACAAATGCTAGTTACTCCTTTGGTAACATTTCGTGTTCCAGAGGCTAAACAGTGAGATACAGGGCTTTTACAACACTGCAGCTGCACTACACTTACACTTATGTTACATTATTTAATATAGAAACTTGTAAAGTAGGTTATTCCATGATCACAATCACTGAATTGTGTGGTTTTCATTATGAATTAACTACTATAATGTACGTTTTTGGATGTTTTTGGATCAAAACTACAAAAGCATGTTTCAAGAAACAGCATACATACTGTATTTAAAAGGATGTGTAATCTGGTGGCCCCAAGAGTGTTTATGGTGTTTAATCTGGTTTTAAGAACATTTCAAAGGCTTCATCCTCGTAACAAATCATGTTATCTTACTGGTCCAGAGAGATGCCATTTATAATCAATACACTACAGACAATTCCATTGTCCATGTAACAGGCAGTGTTGTGGATTAGATGCTCGCTTGGGTGTGTGGGGTCGCTGGGTCGCGCTCAGCCTCCGTCATGTTACACCCAGTAAAATATGACAAAATGTTTCGTAACATACAAAGTTTATCAAAAGCACTTACAAAGGCAAAATACACATGGGGGAGGGATTTATTAAAACATTTTCAAAATGAATTTAGTTATCCAGCAGATTAGCTAGCTTTCATTTTTAATCATATTTCTATATTATAAAGCACCACTTTGGAAGTCTCATCACTTATGCATGCTAATTGGCCTTCCTGCATGTCTCAGTGGTGTGCCCTCCCCATGTGTTCAGTTGCTCAGCTTGTAATGCCCTTTCAGTAGACATTTACAGGAAGGGATGCTAATGTTACCAGCTGTTGATAATAAAAAATGGCAAACCCAGATAAGCGTACATTTCAGAAATCTGGATACAAAAAAAAAATTAATTTTCACATTTGTTGTGAAGTGCATGTTGCAAAATTAGTGAGACACAACTTTGTATAAACTAAAAAGAACCCTTTGAGCTGTTTATTATATTTCCACCAGAAATGTGCCTTTTTATATATATTTTAAAAATAATTATTAACTTTTGGAATTACTTTATTAACTTTTTATTTTTTATTTTGTTATGTTCCAAAAACATTAAAGTTAAAATGACACACATTTTACACAACATGTCAAACTACAATAGAATCTTCTTCAGTATTATTTATTACACATTGTTACACCTTGTTAGCATTTTCAAGCTTTTATTTGTTTTTCAAAGAATCCATCACCAGGGAGCTGGAGTCAAAACATTAAAAAAATGGTTTCCCAAAGGATTACATTTGCAGCGACTGTAAATGGCAGTTATCAGTGAACACAGTCATGCTATTGATGTGGCACAATTGGAATATCTTTGATATACTGAAAAGGAAATGTCCCTGACCACTTTCACAAACTGAAAAAAGGAGACTGTTATAAATAGATATGCTGTGTTCAGTCAATGAGAAACAATTTGGATGTATATTTAGTTTGGTGCGTCTCTTCTCAATTCTGCATATGACAGTTATCCTTAGAAAAACTGTATAATCAATCACACAGAAGGTCTTCCACAGGTCAACAAGGATCCTGCCTGAATGCCAACATAGCTTTGAACACACTTCATCCTGTGGTGTTGCTCCAGAGGGCAGTAAAAGACACATGTTCTTTTGGGGATCAGATATATTTATTTCTTTTAAAATACTTTTATTTTCTATGTAGTGACACCACTGGTGGTTTTCAATCTCGATATTTACAGACTGAAGCCATACATACATTTATTTAAAAAAAAATGTGTAAAGAAATGGAATGATATATACATTAGTCAGGGTCTACAAGATCATACAAATCTCACAACAAAAAAATTAAAAGGATGTACAACTGTACTTCTGTATTTTTTAGATGCATTTTAAAGCATAAATATGTACTATGGAAAAAATTAACTGAAATGAGTTGAAACTTGTTGTTCAAACTTCTTACATAGTACCCCGACATAGTTTACAGCATATGCCATTACAAAAATGTACACATTGTAATAAAATGTGCATGTTGAATGTAGATTATACAGAAACATATTTGAAGCTTGATCCAAATAATCTTCCAGATGTCTTACTCTCTGTCTATTTGTCTGACATCAATGACATTATTTTCAGTAGATGTGCTCAAGTCTGAGCACAGATGAGTACTTGTATTGAGTATGGCAATTTTGTCATACTAGTCATTTTGTTATTACTCATCATTCAGAGAGATATATATATATATATATATATATATATATATATATATAATTGTGACAAAGCTAGGCTTCATCGCTTTAAAAATGGCCACCCGAGAGTAAAAACTACATGTCCCAGGAGCCTCCGTGGCAGAGACAGGATGGGCGGGGACTCCTGGGTATATAAGGAGGGAAGCTGAGAGAGTCAAGGCAGTTCGTGAGAGGTTGCTGCAGGGAACAGACTCCAGATAGCTTGGAATAAAATTGGAATACCGAAGCCTGTTGCAAGCTTGAAAGGGGTATGTGATTTAGGACCGCCACTGTTTATGCAATTGTGTTTATAGTTAAATCGGCGGCTGAATAAAATCGCTGAGGTTAATTCGCTACAGTGTGGGAAAATTAAACAAATAATTATATAACCAACCAAAAAGAGAACCTGGGAGTGAGGGGTAAACCTGAAGGCATGTGACTTTGTGGTTTAATATAAAAATAACCACACAGACTCGTGAGAGACATTAAAAACTTTATTTGTTGAATACTATTTCTGGTGGAGAAACCGGAAAGTCCTCCCTCTTCACATCCGGGAGTTCTGGATCAGACATCTCGGCCACGTAGGAAGTGTCGGACCTTTTTGGAGCGGTTCCACCCAAAGTTTCCTGATCCTTACGTGAAGGCAAACCACGTCCTTTCATTCAATACAGTTCATGCTGCTTGCATTCTGTTTCCTCATTATTATTATTATTATTATTATTATTATTATTATTTATGTATTTCTTAGCAGATGCTGTTATCCAGGGCGACTTACAATTGTTACAAAGTATCACAGTACAAAGTATCGCATTATAAAATATCACATCAGAAGTTATCACATTATAAAATATCACATTACAGAATATCAATACAGATAAGAGCAGTTATGAAAGTACAATAAGATCACATTCAAGTAAGAGCAAAATAAAGAATACAGTAAATTATAAGCTAAGAGCAGTAAATATTTGTTTATATGAGTAAGGTCCAGTAAGAACATGTAGTAAGTATAACAAATGGAAGAGAATGATTTCAAATAAGAGCAATTACAAAAAACGTGAGTACGGTTACCCGTAAGAGTAAAATCAAATATGAAATATGGTACGTAGTTATAGTTAGGAGCAGTAGCTGAATGCTGCAAGGTATGGAGCAGTTCAGTGCAAGTACAAGCTGATGCAAGTACTGGTACAGTTGAGTGCCATGTAGTCCAGCATGGTCGAGAGTCGTGGTGTTTACAGATGATGTGTGAACAGGTGTGTCTTGAGAAGGTGTCGGAAGGTGGTCAGGGACTGAGCAGTCCTGATATCCGTGGGTAGGTCGTTCCACCACTGAGGAGCAAAGGTGGAGGAGCGGGCTCTGAAGGTGGGGGAGTGGAGGGGGGTATAGCTAGTTTGCTAGAGGTGGAGAAGCGGAGGGGGAGAGAGGGGGTGTAGGGAGAAATTATAGTCTGGAGATAGGAGGGAACAGAAAGGTCAAGACAGCGATAGGCGAGTACAAGAGTTCTGAATTGGATGTGAGCAGCGATAGGGAGCCAGTGCAGAGAGCGGAGCAGTGATATAGAGTGGGAGAATCGAGGAAGGGAAAAGACACGGCGAGCAGCAGAGTTTTGGATGAGCTGGAGCGGACAGGTAGCAGAGGCAGGAAGGCCAGCCAGGAGGGAGTTGCAGTAGTCAAGGCAGGACAGTACCAGGGCCTGGACTAGGAGCTGTGTGGAGTAGTCAGTGAGGAAGGGGCAAATTCTGAGTATGACTCAGTGCTCATACTGCTTCTTTTTGTTAGCTGCTATTGGCCGCCATTAACGTCAGTTTAATCACTGCATATTGATTGGTCGAGCTTTCATTCTGATCAGATTTCGTTTTGGCATGCATCACAAATCTGTGGCCAATTCACTTTGTGTAGTGTGCATTGATCAACGAGAGAAGAGAGAAGACTTTAGCATTGCGATGTGAAAACAGTGTAGGAATGAACGATTCCAAAAAATTGAGAGTCAATTCCAGAATTGATTCCTGATCTGGGAATTGATGGAATCGAGTTTGAGAATCGATTCTGAATAATATCATTGATTCAGATTCTTCAAAAAAAAAAAATTGAAACTTTAAAAGTAACATAATATATAAACTATATTTAGAATGTCTTTATTTTGTTGTTATCCACGATACTGTACTACAGCAGTGGCTTAACATCACTGTAATGACAAATCACAATTCAATAATTAAACTAGTTTTAATAATGTGATTTGTAAACTAATACAGCACCTTATATAGAGAAATGCAACAAAGTCTGTTTTGTGTTTATGAAATAGGCAAGTTCTTCAGGTAAAATGCAATTTTATTGAGGAGAAAGGCATAAAAAAATATAGCTATGCCAAATCTAGAATACAGCACTGCTTGCTGGGTTGTTTACAGAACTCACTCAGCTGTGTGTCGGAACAATAGTGTTTAATGTGCCAGTATTCAGCCTAATTCACAAAAACACAACGTTTTCAATACGTCCTAATACCCCAGATAAAACAGAGTACTTATTTACAAAAAGAACAGAGGATAAAATTCACAAATAAAATGTAAAATAACAAAAATACAACAATAATAAAATAATAATTAATCTATCTTACAATTTTACAAACCTTTTTTTTTTCTTCCTTGATTTCAAATTTCAATTGTGTTATGAAGGATTCAAAGAAAGCCTACCTGGAGATTGGATTTTAAGCAGGATGTTTTCTCTTCGGGGTGAAAAGCCACCAGGTGTTTCCACATTGGAGAAGTTGTCTGATTGTGTGCAAATATTCTTTTGCATAGGATGCATTTTAGTTTTTTTTTTGGTGTTGTCAGTGAATGAAAAGTAACTCCAAGCTTCTGCCTTGCTCTTTCCCTTTGTTTTGCTCCCTGTCGACATTTTTACCAAACTAATGATGTTGTTGTTGGATCAATATTGCAGTTAATTCAATAGCGAAAGAGCCCCTATCACCTGATTGAGGTGAGAAACCAACAGTTACAGCAAGAAGTAACTCTTACTGGTACTTACAGATTCATGCAAACTAGCCTCTAATAATAATAATAACAATAACAATAATAACTTAGTATTAAATAGAATGGAATCCCATACTTGAAAGAAACAGAATCAGGAATCGATTCTTTTGGGATCGACTCCCCATCCCTAAAATAGTGGCATGGAGTAATTATTATTTTCTTAAGTGCAGAGAGCCTATCTGAATATTAGAATGAACATTGCTGCACATGAATTTGAAGGCAAAAATCCACATCCGCTATAAATTACATTGTTGATAAATAATGATCACAGCACATTTTGTTTTGCACAGATTTCCTTGCCAGAATTTGCACGAAAGTTTCTAAAATGGCAACTGATGTGTGGGACAGTAGGGATTAACATTAAAAAACAGGATCAACAAAGTACTGTTGCAGATTTGTTGAGCCAGGGATACAGATGTAGGTGTGCTTCACATTTTCCAAACACTGACCCAACTTGGAAGGTAAATGTTAAGCATAGTGATCAAAGTTTTGTTTTGTTGTGATCCTAATATTATCTGTTATGAGGACTGTAATCAGGGTTGCCAACTGGCCCCATAATTCTGGGACACTAAGACAGGTCAGGTTTTTCAACACACCTCTCTAAACGGCAAATTTAATTGATTTTACTGAACATGTAAAGTGAGTGTGAATTGTGTGAACTGTCACTAAAGGAATTGAATTGCTTTGCTTAGTAGTTACCAAAAGCACACACCTATCCGGGAACGGGAATTACTTCCTTTGAGGATCGCTTCCATCAATCAGACCTCTACAGCTTGCTGATTTGCTGTATTTGTCTGATTGGGGCGGGAATGTGAGAAGCAAGAAGAAGTATTAAATAAGTAGAACTGTAACCACAAGGTTAAACGAGTAAGAGTGCGGTGAATGCAAAATTATTTTAAAACTACGGAATTGCATTATTTTGATAGATATTGTTTACCATGTAACATTTAAGTAATACAATTTTAATACATGTTGTTTTGATGCTGTCTGGACAGAATCGGCAGCGCAGCTCAACACATTGAAGCCGTTCACACAGTTCACAACCACTTTACTTGTTGATTTTAAAATCGATTCATTTGAGGTTTAGAGGCGAGTTAAAAAACCTGACCTGTCTTCGTGTCCCGGAATTATGGGGCCAGTTGGGAACCCTAACTGTAATAAACGAAATCCAAAACGGTGAGGTGATTTTTTCTTTGTACAATGCCCCTTTTCTACATTTTTTTGAAGTGTTTATTTACGTTACATCCGAGTTCTAAAAAAAGACATAAGTAAACCACAGTAATGATATTTATGAAAATGTGTCTTTTGCCACTTTGCTTATTGTGTAGGAACCACAATGCCAATGTTTCTGCCTGAAAAACACTCATCTTTTTATTTATTTATTTATTTATTGCATTTATACAGCGCTTTTTGTACAGTACATAGCAGAAAAAAAGAACAAACCACAATACATTTGTATAGCATGTCACACATAAAACTGCCATAATCAAACCATTTAAATAACATATTTAAATAACAGTATACACAATACAAAAGCAGCAATTTTAAATTTACATTACAACCCACTAAGATAAGAAAGCCATTTTATAAAAATGTGTTTTTAATCTCGACTTGAAAACTGTCACAGTCTCAGCTTCCCTGACAAACGAAGGCAGAGCATTCCATAATTTAGGAGCTCTACAAGAAAAAAGCCCTAGGAATAACCAGCAGCCCTGCATCCTGTGATCTCAGAGTATGATTTGGAAGATACAGGGTCAGTAACTCCTGCAAATAACTAGGTGCTAATCCATTCAGGTTAACAGCAAAATCTTAAAATCAATTCTATACTGCACACAGAGCCACTGTAAAGAGTCCAAAACAGGGTTATTTGTTCACTTTTCCTGGTTTTAGTCAGAATTCTAGCGGCGGTATTCTGAACAAGCTGCAAGCGGGATACCACACGTTTTGAGACACCAGAAAAAAGTGTGGTACGATAATCAATTCTAGATTAAGCAAAGGCATGCATTAGTCTCTTGGCATCAGATACAGAAATAATTGGTATAAGTTTGGCTATATTTCTCAAATGTTAAAAAGATACTTTAGTAACTTTTGTTGTTACTAAATGTTGTTGAAGCTGACACCCTGGGATCCTTCAAGAAGCTGCTTGACGAGATTCTGGGATCAATAAGCTACTAACAACCAAACGACCAAGATGGGCCGAATGGCCTCCTCTCGTTTGTAAACTTTCTTATGTTCTTCTTAACTTCCCAAATATGAGTCTCAAATGATAGATCAGGATCAAAGATGACCTCCAAACTTAATTTCTAGTTTAAGTTTTGATGAGAGACTGCAAGGGTCGAGCTCATGTAGTCCCACATTTCCTTTTAGTTGGTTCTGTGAGACCACTAGCATTTTATCTGAATTCAACATTTGAAAATTCTGTGACATCCAATGCTTGATGTCTGTAAGGCAAGTAGCTAATAACACCCAGGCAAAGAAATTCATGGTTTTAGGGATAAATATAGCTTGGTATCATCAGCATAGAATTGGAAGTGTCTGCGGATAATGTCACCTAACGGTAGCATATATAATTAAAACAGCAAGGGACCTAGAATAGAGCCCTGTGGAACACCACAGGCAACTTCCGATAATGACGATTTTACCTCCCCAATAGAAACCCATCAGAAATATAAGATTTGAACCAGGATAGGAACAAGGCCAGACATTCCCACTGTGGTTTCAAGATGATTCAGCAGGATGGAATGGCCTAAAGCAGTGCTTCCCAAACTTTTTGATTGGAGACCCAAATGAACACAAGAATAACCCAAGACCCAAAATTATTCATATTTGGTATCTTTACTAAAATACTTCTTAACCAATCAAAAGTTTAATGCTTAATGTATTTGTAACTACACTAAAAGAAATAAGCATTCAGGCTTTGATAGTTTTACAGGTTGATAAAATGTTTGCTTTTATCAAATACATTATTAGTAAAAAAAAAATAAAATAAATGGTATTAAACTAACATGTTGTAACGGCAAGGCAGACAAACCACTTCTACGAGCCCAGGTTTTTGAGTTCAGGGTCCCCATCGCGCGGACAACGGGACTGCAGCCGATCGCAGACATGCATTTGCTGGAGAGCCACCATGGAGATTGATGCACTATGTGGGTGCATTGAGATAATGGGGAGGTGGGACGGGAATGCGTGCCTGTGATTGGGGGATGTAAGCCTGGCAGAGAGGGGGGCTGGGAAGAGTGTGAGTTTTGGAGCTGTGGGAGATAACGTTGTTTTTTTAAAATACCGAGTCAGACACGCAGAGACTGCTTTGTGTGTGTTACCTGCCTGTTTATTAAACCCTTTTATTTATCCTGCGTTCGTTATTGTTTATTGCATTTATTTTATTGAACTGCTCGTTCTTGTAAAATAAACCATGCATTTGAGACCAGAATACTTGCCTGGCTTGCTTCCTTTACCTCCACGTTACAATATCAACTTAAAATTGTGTTACAACATACTGAACAGTCAGTTGTGCAGTTTTTTGCAATAAGCATTGTAACCAGGTAGGATACATTCATCTCCTTCGCTAATTGATCAGCTTTCTTCTGGACAAACTCGTGTCGTTTCCCAATGCAATCTGGATGCAGTGTCTCAAGATGCCAACGCCTTGGCTTTCGTGAGCCAGTACTTCACAACAAATGACACTCGAGGACGCGGATCATCCTCATCACCAATGTAAGAAAAAACAAAGCTAATCTAAGATGATAATTACAAGTTTTTTTGTTGTTGTTTCTTTGAGCTGCAAGTAGGATTAAACATTGTTTTTGTTTTGCATCCATTTTAACAACCGTTTTCAAAATCACAAGTAACCGCACACAAAATGTTACCTTAGACTTTAATTTTTTGGTTCATATTTAAAGCAGAAGAAGCAGTGCATTATTTACATAATTACTGCTAATGATTTGTATGCAAATTATATTTATTTTGAATATAAGATTAAGAAGTTGTATAGTGAAACTACTGTAAATCTTAACAGTGTGCACGGAACGTCATATTTTGTAGATTGTTTGGCGACCCGTCAGAAACCTTGCCGGGATCCATATTTGGGTCGCGACCCCCACTTTGGGAAACATTGCTCTACAGTATCAAAGGCAGCACTTGGATCTAATAGAATTAAAACTGATGGAAAGCCCGAGTCAGAGCTTATCAGCAGATCATTCACAACTCATGGTAATTAATCACAACAGAAACACAACAGAGAAGCACACAGAATATATTATTGTAGGATAAGTAATACGTAAAAAAAACAAATAAAACAAAAACAGGGATATATGTTCTAATCCAAAGCTGTCATCCAAGTATCGGGATGATTTCAGAGAATACTATAGAGATTAAAATGGCCAAGTCAAGTTCATCATTTTTTTAATAGTGCCTGTTACATTAAAAATTAGAGGGGTATTTTAGCCCCTATTGTAAATTGTTTGACTTAGACCTTTTTGTATCATTTCTTTCAGAGCACAGTTGTTTTTTAATATATATATTTTACAACATCAACCCTTTTTAAGAATATCTTGAAACTAAACTCCCTCCCCACAGCAGTTACTGCATCTTTCTTTCCATGCTCTTTAAGCCTGATATCTGCTATTAGCTGCTGTGTTGCTGCTACTATTTCATGTATTATGTTACTATCATGTATAATGCCCTTTCCACTGTATTTAATGTATTATGCCTTTTTTTTTTTTACTGTATATCATGTATTATGCACTTTCCACTGTATTTGAAGTATTATGTATTTCCTTGTTGTAACTGCATCTTGTAAAGCACTTTGTGACGATGGTCCACTATAAAAGGCACTATATAAAATAAAGATTGGTTGATTGATTGATAGTATAATATTTCTTAATTATCATTTAAAGTTTAACTTTAGTGTTATATTAAATACACAACTGAGTGATACATGCAGAGGGTACAATGCTTTCAGTTTTTTTAGCTTCTTTGTTTATGGTGAATTGGTTATATTTTATCAGTTGTTTTTTAGGGCTTATTTTGTATTCATAAATGTTTTGTGTACTGATATGTATGTATTTTAAAAGTAGTTATTCATTGGCACTTAAATTGTCTCCATTTGTTTTTTAAATGTTTACACCCAGCTGCGCATACGAGTACCTGCACTTTTTTGTTGAGAATTTCACCCCTGACCATACGTATCAATACAATTATCGGTATAGGAGGCTGTGTGGTTCAGTGGTTAAAGAAGAGGTCCCGGTTCAAATCCCACCTCAGCCACTGACTCATTGTGTGACCCTGAGCAAGTCACTTCACCTCCTTGTGTCTGCCTTCGGGTGAGACGTAGTTGTAAATGACTCTGCAGCTGATGCATAGTTCACACACCCTAGTCTCTGTAAGTCGCCTTGGATAAAGGCGTCTGCTAAATAAACTAATAATAATAATAATAAAAGCTGTCAAAACTACACCGTCTTTTGTGTGAGTTGGTCTTGCAGTCAGTATGAATGTCAGACTAGTCAAAGGCAAAATGTTTCTAGAACTGTGTTTCTGAAAGAAGAAGTTGGTCTACTGTTTCATTGTTCTGTAGGTGATGATTCTGCAAAGTATGTGTTTAAACCGTTCCTACAGGGAAGTGGGGGTGGAAATCTGTTGAAATCTGCTCCCCAGTCTGATAAAACAATGTGTAAATAGTGTAACCACTCTTAATAATAGGATTTCAATTCCAAAGACTATATCATTGGTAAGCTTTGTTTAATTGAAAAATAAAATAAGGGTACTGCTAGGGAAAAACTGTTTAGTGTTCAAGGAAGTCTGTGTGTTTGGGAGTGGCGAAAAGACAAACGGGTAAAAACAATATAAAATCAATATATATATTTATAGGAATCACCTTCACTTCATTAGTTTCTCCAAAACACAGTACATATCCTATTCAAAACTCTTCCTCAAACAAAGGATCTAGCTCTTTATATAGCATGTGGCTGGGCTTGATTGATCCTCAATTAATCAATTAAGCTCCAGCCACCTTCTGCACGTGGTTTCAGCAGTGATGGAATTAACCCCATCCCTGAAACTTAAATACAACAATAATAAAACACACACAATTTACAGGAGCAGGGCTTTCACCCTGCCACTGTCACATATTAACTTTGTAAAAGTAGAGTGTGTAATGGAAATGGAAATAAGATTAATTCAAGATGGAAATAGCCCACCTTTTGACAATGCATCGTCTTTTTTCTAATGAAAAGGTTATTGACATCCTGCTTATAAATAAAAATAAAGAAAATCACAGTCTGAGTCTCTCTTGTGACATTTAACAGCAACCAGGCACTTTGTCTTGATCACTGCTGCACACCATTCAATTGCTCTAATGCCAATCCCTGCTGTCTTCCTGGTACAATCTTCACACTGGGCTTTTGCAGATAAGTATTTCCTTCTTTAAACTGTTAAATCCATTGAAAGCCATCTGTTAGTTATACAACAGTAACCTTTTAGGTTTATTTAAATGGCATTTCTTCCAAGACAGTCAGTTACCTTTAATCTCTTGATTAGTGGCAAATAATTGGCTATGTCCTTGATGACTTCTAGGGGTTTATGGGGCTCCTGTCTGCTGCCCACCTGTATATCACAATTACATGTTTGCATATATCTGGAAAAACGCTTATTCAATTGTCATGAACCTGTGTTATAACAATATGTACTTTAAGGCCCTGTCCACACTATGCCTTTAAACCGTATTAGTTGCATTTAAGCCGGCTTAAAAGTGCTAAATACGGTTAGCGTCCACACTACGCAGCATTTAATACCGTACTCGAGAACCGGACTCGAGACCACCTTGTAACGATCACTCTGCACAACTGAGAAGCAGTTGCACTGTCCTCCCTAAGGAGATACTACTGGCCCTATTCCTATAGTTAAATAAGTCAGCAAGAGTGACGGACAGCGAAAGCAGGGACGTCAGAGGTGTCAATTTCACGAACTACCAGTTTATTATTCTGAACAATAATGTCAACAAATGAAAATATGAACAACTGAATTAAATGAATAATGATAAGATAGGAATTCAAATAATTGCAGGTAACAGATAAGAAGTAAGATGTTACAGATAAGTATGTAGGGACAAACAGAAGGCTAAACAGTTTCACAGAGTAGAAATGAATGGTGTCCAGAGGGTCTCCAATAAACCCACACTCACAAACACAACCCACACAGATAGACAAAAGATAAATAAATAGATAGATGAAAACAGTGTCTTGTGGAAACAATTACATTTAACAGTCTCTGTGGCAATGGTGGGAGAATGACAGGTAGGCCCAACAAGTCCAGTAATAGCAGGGTAATTGAAATCCATACAAAGTAACAAAATAACAAAGTAACAGAAAAAATACAGGAAACAAAGTATCAAATTAAAGTAGAAAAAATCCAAACAAAAGAAATGATCTCACCCACAAATAAGGCAGTCCAGCAAAGTGTCCCAAATGATGGTGATTGTAGAAGGTTGAAAACATTGAGTACGCTGAAATTGTTGAGACTGTCCAGTAGTGTTGAGTTGAATGGTGAACAGTTGTTTGGAAAAATCAGGAGGATCAGGAAAAATGGAGGCTGTCACACATAAAACAACAAACACTAAACAGACCTAGAAAAACAGCTAAACTTAAACAAGTAACAGTGAAAACAAAAAGACCAGTTTCGACAAAGCGCAGCAACAAAAGAAAATGAACGGATGCACTGGAATTATCTAATGATGGTAATGGATTCACTGAAATTTAAGTAGAGAAAATGCTGTTGTTTAATGGATTCCTCTGAGAAAGGGAGTCAGTCTCCTGGCCTAGCCAGCCTTCTTTAAACAGGTATTGGCTTACAAGGAGCTCTGAGATTGGAGGAGTGGAAATCTGAATGAGCCAATGGGGAGAGAGGATGAACATGGGGTGGTTGCAAGGAACTATGGGAAATGAAGTTTTAACCTGGCCAGGCTACTGACCCTAATTAAAGGGACAGGTGGGTGAGACTTACACCCACATTATGTAGCATGGGAATTGCTACAACCTCAGGAGGTAGTCTCGAGTCCGGTTCTAATTAGGTCGCATCAGGTAGTGCGGTTTATCAGAAGTGTGGACGCTGTAATACCAAACTACATTTTTTGTGTATCCTCCAATATCCCAAAATGCTTTGTGGTATGTTTGGCGAAATACTCAGAGCAGGCGTCTGAAGGACTTGCTATCAGTATACACTCCGCACTAGGTATTCATTTTTATGCTTCAAAAAATCTGTCAGGACATCTCTGTTAAACTAGTGGGGAAAATAACAAAAACACAACGTTAAATTAGGCGACTGCAAAAATGAAATGCGAGTTAAAAGTATGATCGGGGATGAACAAATTACGTAATTTGTCAGCTCTGTTTGAAATAAAATTAAGTGGACCAGAATTAGGCTCAGGCAAGATATGAAGGTAAAAACAAAGACTATTTTGTAATTAACAGCTTTTTCTGAGTTTAATTATAAAACAGAATCAGCTCAATTTGTTTAAAGGGACTTCATCTCATTAAAAATAAAACCTGAAAACTTCAAGCCCTGTGTGTGTGTGTGTGTGTTCGGATTTACTTTTTCCACAATACTTTTTATATTTCATTTACGCAATATAGACTTCTGTTAATATGGGGCATAACACATTATTTTAAAATAAAATACAGTGCATGGTGGGATACTATCGTATTAATTTCCACGGTTCGTTGCACTGCTGGGAATTGTAACTGAACTATTCAAATGGTGTGTGGACGCATTAAGCCTGACTAAACATGAAAAGGTACTTCAGTGTGGACGCTTTGAGCTGTATTAATTAGAGCGGTTTCGAGTACGGTTCTCAAGATCAGTTATGTAGTGTGGACATGGCCTAAGTTATTGAGAATATCCGATTCCAGTGATAAGGGGGGGTGTTGTCTGTTCGTATATCTGTCCGTCAGTATGTCACACTCACATTACTCTATATATTTGGAGAGCCAGCTACCCGGTTGTCATGAAACTTTCCATTAACATTAAATAACTTATGGTATGAAGAATATCAGATTATGGGGGCGTCTGTCTGTCCGTACGTCTGTCTATCTGTGAGCCACGCTTATATTTCCATACATCTGGAGAACCGTTGTCATGATACAGTACACCCTTCATTATAACAAACCCATGGACCCGAATAAAAAATAAATAAATAAAAAGTGTGTGATGTATAACTATGCCTCTGAAACGAAAATCATTTCATGTTGCAACAAAGCTGGAAACTATATTGATCGTTTGAAAAAAGGAGTTACGCAGGCATATGTGTCGTGAATATAGGTTGTCAAAAAGCATTTTTTGGCTTGTTAAGCAACCATGTGGCAAAGCACAATTGATTAAAGAAAAAGCAACAACAATGACAAAAGACTTGAAGATCCAATTAACTTTTTCATCTCAAAACTTTTCATGTCAGATTGATTTTGAATAAAAGCTCAGCTTCAATTGAGGATTTTTGCTTTTTGTACTGCATTTTAATTATTTAACGAATAGGATAAAGCAAAGGCAGAATACTGCATAAATGAGAAAAACAGGTACATGTAATTCTACTTTTATTTACAATATCATCTCATTAACTTACTCCAACAGTTTATCCTTCATTTTGTCCTTTTGCTATAACGATCCCCTCGATATAAGGAACAAAAGGATTGTACCCCGACAGGTTTGTTATAGCGAGGGTGTGCTGTACTTAGTATTCACATTATTTAGCATAAAGGAATTGAGAGCAGGATATTCTAATCTATATGGAGGTGTCTGTCCACACAGCTCTCCCTCCTTGAAACTGAGAGACATTCAACCCAGCAGATGGCGCTAAAGAACTATAGGCCAGCACCACCTGGACTGTACCACCCACCCCCCCATCTTAACCTTTTGAAAATCGAATCATGAATATATTGGACATGACCAAATGCTATCCAAGTCAGCATTCATATTTGTGTAACTACTGTAAATGCTGTTTATAAAATGCTCAACCCACCTGACCTTTAGGATTAGATCAGGTTTGAAAATAACATTTATTTCAAGAGGGACCAGGTATCCTGGACTAGTTCTTCAACTATGCAAATGTTGTTTGTGGCTGATAATTACCTAACATCCACCAGCAGCTAAAATACAACAGGTATTTTGTTTCCCTTGACTTCTGAAATCGACTCAGGCTGAGCCAGGTGTTTGGATCTGTATAGCAGGGTGACACTGAATGCTTATTGTGACTGATGAAAGAGTCAGATGGTGTGGTGTAAGGAAGTCAGTAGTGATAATGGTCATAGTACTGTAGCTGACTTCCTGAACAGAACATTTAAAGTAAACTAAATAGATATATAGATATTGTAGCAGGTCTGAGGCCTGCCCTTGTAAATAAGGTATATTTGGTGGGCTTTCTAAATAAAATATGGTTTTATTTTGATTGTTAATAAAATGTGTACAGATTTGTAAAAACAAAGTGTGTGCTGGATGGCAGGGCTGGGAGGGTAGACCTCCCGTCTGCCTAATTGAAACTTAATGTGCAGCAGGTGGCCAGGTGTGAATTGACTAATTAATGATCAATTAACTCTGGCCACATGCATTTAAAAAGGGTCTTTGTGCTCCGGTCCGGTCCGGTCCGGTCCTGTCCCGTCTCGTCCCGTCTCGTCTCGTCTCGTCTCGTCTCGTCTATTCTCGTCTTGTCTCTGTGTACGAGCGTGAGGATTCATGACTGTGTGGATAGCCAGGGAGTAGGAACCAAGTGCATGACCGTGGTTCCTGGTGCGGTACCTTCCTTTTAGTGGGAGCAATGCATGGGCCAAGCTTGGCTACCTTTTGTTTTCTGGTTGTTTTGTACAGTGTTTTTTTTTTGTTCTGTTTTGCTTTTTTTTTTGTTTGTTTTGTTTTCTCGTTGATTTCTTGATCCCAAAATTCTGACAGCTGTTTTATCAGAATTTAACAGTAGAAAACTTTTTGACATTTATTTCTGTCAGTGAGACAGGTAGTTAAGGTATTTGCAGATGTGGAATCACCTGGTTTTAGAGATAGATACAGTTGTGTGTCATTGGCATAGCAGTGAAGGTTTACCCTGTGTCTACAGACAACATCACCCAGGGGAAGCATGTGCAGGGAACACAAGATTGGTCTAAGAACAGAGCCCTGCAGGACGCCACATATAACTCTCGATAAGAAGGAGTGCTCCTCAATTTGAACATATTGTAACCTATTTGAAAGATAGGATTTAAACCAAGATAGGGCGCAACCTGACAGTGCTGCAAGGTTATGAAGGTGGTCAATTAAAATCAGATGGTCCATGGTGTTGAATGCTGCGCTTAGATCTAGAAGGATGAGGACAGAGGCAAGGCCTGAAGATAATAGCACATTGTTTAACACTTTGATAAGGGCCGTTTCAGTACTGTGACCAGACGGAAGCCTGACTGAAATTTCTCATATATATTATGCGCTGCAAGGAATGAGTTTATTTGATTTGCCACCACTAGCTCTAATACTTTTGATAAGAAGGGGAGATTAGAAATCAAATTTTAAAAAATGAATCAAAAATGTGTTTTGGTGTTGCACGACTCAAGGAAGTAACAGTGTCAGTATTTGAATTTGAGTCATCTGATTTGCCCGCAATGTTTGTTATCTGGTTTCTTATATCAGCAGCTTTATCATTAAAGTGATTCATAAAGTCATCAGTGTTTGCTGTTACTAAGGTTTTCGTAGAAAGCTTGTTTTGCTGGTTTGTAAGTTGAGCTCTATTGTGTTAAAGAAATCGAGGATTGCTTTTATTTGTTTCTATTATTTTATTTGTAATAAGATGAGCTGGCGGAGAATAGTGCAGCCTTGTAATTCTAGACACTTCCTCGCCAGGCAAGGTAAAAAACTGTAATTGTGTGGCTTTACTTTGGTAATACAAGAATAGTATGTTAAGCAAGCAATTCTGTACTTACAATGGAGTGTATAGGAGGCTGTGTGGTCTGGTGGTTAAAGAAAAGGGCTTGTAACCAGAAAGTCCCTGGTTCAAATCCCAGCTCACTAACTGACTCACTGTGTGACCTTGAGCAAGTCACTTGTGCTACGTCTTTCAGGTGAGACGTTGTTGTAAGTGACTCTGCAGCTGATGCATAGTTCACACACCCTAGTCTCTGTAAGTTGCCTTGGATAAAGGCGTCTGCTAAATAAACAAATAATAATAATAATGAGCATATACAGTAACAGCATGGATACAAAAAAGATAAGATAAAAGCTTGGAATGTGGTTGTTTCCAAGTTTATTAGATGCTTCCTCTAGTTATAGATATTATAGCTATATAATATATATATATATATATATATATATATATATATATATATATATATATATATATATATATATATATACACAATTCCTTTGGGTTTTCCCTGTTTTTTTATTTTTTATTTGTATATTTAAATAAAAAGTAAGTTTTGCTCTGAGTTTGTCTTCAACTGAATATAGTCGTTTGGCTTGGCGACAGGCTGCTGGCTATGCTGACAATATTATTTGTTTATTTAGCAGACACCTTTATCCAAGGCGACTTACAGAGACTAGGGTGTGTGAACTATGCATCAGCTGCAGAGTCACTTACAACTACGTCTCACCCGAAAGTCGGAGCACAAGGAGGTTAAGTGACTTTGTCAGGGTCACACAATGAGTCAGTGGCTGAGGTGGGATTTGAACCGGGGACCTCCTGGTTATAAGCCAATTTCTTTAACCACTGGACCATACAGTGGTTAAAGAAACAATATGACCCTTTGTGATGTTTGTTTATTGAAAATGTACAATGTCAGCGTAGGAACACTTGCCTTGAATTTTTGATATAAAGTGTGAGACTTGTGACTGAAGCAATTTCCAGATACACAGCACATAGAACAAAAGAGATGTTTGGCTATTGCTTACTGAACTTAAACTGAACCCGGCACAAAGGGGGCCCCATGGTATTGCAAATAGATGGAAGCTGTCCAATAGGATCTATGGAGAAAAAGGAACTGGAATGAGCAGGAAAATGGATCATGAGACAATTTAGTCATGCAAAGGCACCTGTTGGTAATAGATAGGTCTTTCTTCAAGTCCTATATAAACTGGTAACTTCATCCACACCCCCTTGGTTAGCAAGTGCAATCGTTCTTCCTCCAATCCGTGATTGCCACATTGCTTCCTGCCTGGGGCGATGACTTGGTGTACTTGGTGTACCCCCTTCCTGGATGGCTGACTTCCGACTGACCCTGGAATGAACTGTCAAACCATCCAGTCCGGGGCACACTGTTCCCTTTACACAGCGCCCTCACAGGTCAGGAGGGACATTTATAACCAAGATTCATTCTTTCTCTGTCACACACTGTCATTCATAGTATTACACATATAAAACCTATTTAATTTAATTATTATATTTTAAATTCCAAATTACTTGGATATGATTCATTTAAATGTAACAGTAAATCAAACATAATCATATATAAATCTATTAAATTATATTGGACTACACATGATCAAGCTAACTAAATCAATTAATAATCTTAAGAAATATGCAAAATGGTCCCAACTGAGTACACTGCATATTTATATAATACATGCATTTTTTTAAATTACCAAATGAAATAGCCTTAAATTATAAAATGAAAGAAGTTTAAAATACACTATTTAAGCTATACTGCAATTCAACTGACTGTAGGGTCCAGAAATATCTATCAATGCACTCTATGGGTACTTTGATTGTACAAATGTGTACCACACTTGAGACGACTGTAGCCTACATAAAAATGAAACATATGGTCACTTTATTGTATGTCTTTATTCAGTTAATTTTATATCTTGGATACTTCATTGTAAAGTACAGAGGATTTGGATGCCATCATGTGTACAAACATGGTTATTGCATTGCTTGTTTAGCTTTCACTCAACATGTCAATTTACAGTCCAGTTTTAAAATATAGCAGGTAATCAACAAATGAATACAAATCCTTAGTACTATATAAAAAATAAAATACATGTGCAATACTGTTGTACATGTACTCAGATCCTGGTTTAGATCAACTCTTAGTTATATCTTATTATAACTAGGAATTCACCATGCTTACTGTATGCAAGTTACAGATCTAAGTTACTTGTGGTTGTTTTGGCAAAGTATTTATTTATTTTTTTACCTTTGTCACTTCTATTTAAGGAACAGGGGACTGTATTAAACCAGAGCACAATCATTCTCCTTGCTCATTATTATTACTGGCAATTGTAAACGAAGATCCTTTACAAGATCATTTCTACCGCATCTGCAAAGATAGCGAGAGAGCAGATTGATTTTGTCAACAGATGTTGAAAGGCTCTTTCTCCACATGACAAGAAGTTCATAAATCTGATCAGTCAGATTCCATGGGATTCTGATTGACAAGTTGGATGGAACTCCGAGCGACAACACAAGCCGTCCAGTGTCCTCCTCGGAGAGCTCATCTGATAACCAGCACCACAAGGCATCAGAGAGGGAAATACATTGCTGTGGTTAAATCGAGGCAGAAGTTATTTCCAACATGTTTTCTCTCAGCAAATATCTTTGCACTTTTACTTTCTTACCTGATAGGTCAGAGGAGACAACTTTGGCACTTACTGATCTCTCTCTCTCTCTCTCTCCCTCTCTCTCTCTCAGAAAACAAAACAGCACCCAAACATAGCTATCCCGGTGCGCGGTCTCACGCACTCACTCACTCACTCACGCTCTCTCTCACTCTCTCACACCCTCTCTCTCTGTCAATTAGTAACAGAAAAAAGAATGAACACACAAGTTTAGATAAGCTAAAGAAATCAATGAGTCCTAATACTATATTCATACAAACTGTTTCAATAAAAAATCAACTCACTTAATATGGTATGCTTTTTCCTTATAACAGTATAAATATTTCTGTGCTTTACCTATGCTCCCCTTTTGATTTATGGTAACCCATGCATACAAAGTCTTGTGTACCCATATTACACTTAATAAAACGTCTCAATAAAAGATAGATACTGATATTTATACTGTAGTATGCACCTGAAGTGTACAAGAACTATGATGTAAAATGTTAATCTTTCATTGTATATGGATTACTGTGCCTGTTCAGTCTGTTTCATCATTATAATTTCTGTGGCAATCTTTATTGTCATGTTTTATAACTTGGTCCTTGACATCTGCATTCTTGGCTCAGACATTCCTCCTTTTCACTCATGAAAACCAGCCAAAAGGAAGTTACAACCTAGGAAAGCTGTCAGAACCAAAACCAAAGCACCCCCCTGTTCAGCTCTGTTGTTGCTAAGGAACCCCTGTTTATTCATTCCCACCCCCTGCTTTAGCTATGACAGAGGGAGTAGGCATGGCCAAGCTGAGGTTCCCTAGCAACAACGAAGGTTTCTGCTTGGTCTTTGTGATGCATTGTGTTTCCAGGTTTCTAAGTAATCTAAACATATTTGCATTGATCTGAGCTCTTTTATTAAGATCATTCAGAAAGTTTAGCCAATAATGACATTTCATTCACTAATAGAAGCAGCAATTTAAATTTTATATCAAAAATAGCGAGATAGAAACACAAGCACACTCTTTTCACATCAATTAAAAAGACTGCATGCTGGCAAACATGCCGGCGAAAACAAATTTGGTGCATTGGTGCATACTGTATTTCCTCTGATTCCAAATTCCTTAGTTAGTCATGTTAGTGTGCTGAAGTAGCAAGTTTCAGATCACATCAGACATAATTTATGCTGGCAAGAAAGTTTGTGGCTTTAGGTAGCCATGGACATGCAACAGGATTTCAAATTAAATGGCTACACAACTAAAATATCATAAAATACCATAATTATTTAGCAGACACCTTTGATAAAGGCGCCTGCTAAATAAACAACATGTTCATACATGTTAAAAGCCAACAAGACTTGTGGTGTTTAGTAATATCAGTGTGTGCTTCATCGGGATTTATCATTTTCCACTGGTAGTTCGGATAGGTGTTACTTAGTAATGACCATGCTTTATCACAGATAGCCATTTGGTCTTTACCTTTGGTAGGGTCAATGGGAGCTTGCACACAGGGCCTTGTTGAGGGAAGTCGGAGGTAGTAGTGACTATCTGAGTCCTTGTTGTAGAATATTGCCATCCCTTTGTAATAAGGCGAGCAGTAGTAACTAAATTCATCTCCCAGCTTGAGATACAGTTCCAGTCTGTTCCTCCTCTGAGAGGAAAGTGAGCTTTTGAAACTGGGGCTCGTCATTGCCATTTCCTGTAAGTAGGGGCAGTGTTAAGTGTTACAGTACTTAAAAAATGTGACCTTATTTATTATTACCTCAGACAATAATTATTACTTTAGACAATAATGACTCTTGCAGGTTATTAACTCTTTAAGTAACTTTGTATCAGTCATTATTAACATCACTATCACCATATCACTGCACTTTATCAGCACCAGGCACATCCCTGTTTGAAATGACTAATGTCGGAAGAGTAAGGCAGATACAAATGCTTGAAGTATGACATAATCCCCACGGTGATTTTCGGCGTCTACCGATTCACTCCGAAGAAGTTTTCTGAATGTTTTTCGTCTCCATTCCGGAGTTGATTTATGACCAAGATATTTGAATACAAATATCAAAACAATTGCTATAGGTATAGCACAGCAATGATTAGTAGTGTGTTTGTTGTAAACACTAAAGGGTGTTCTGTAACACTTTAAAATTGCAATTTTTAGCTTTGGTATACTTTGAAACTAGCAAGAAATTACCTGGTAATTATGTTGTTTATTGTTTATATGGCATTATATGGTTACAAGTGTTTTATTTATGTCAGACAATTAGCTTTTAACTTTGCACTCCCTATAAAAAGAATTGCAGTTTCTATAAGTGTAACAACCTCAACATTAAACTTTGCTTAATTCATACATACTGGTAGTTGTTCTCTTTTTCTCTTCAGCACAAACTGATGAGTAATATTAGAAGAAAAAGGAAGAAAGAAAGAAAGAAAGAAAGAAAGAAAGAAAGAAAGAAAGAAAGAAGCTACGTGATTTGTTTTGTATAACTACCAACCTGCGGATGAGATGTTTTCGCTAAACTTTAGGATAAGTTGTTCTGGTTCTCGCATTGAGATCTCATCAGATGGATCTGGTGGGCTACAGTCTCCTTCCTCGCACAGTTTCATCAACTGCCAGCTCACTTCTTTATAGGGCATGACCACAGCCACAGCATCGTCTGGGTTCTCTTTTTTACGATATAACACAACATTAACCATGTCGCCACAGGTGGCCTTTTCAAGATCATTGATGAGAGTGATCAGGAATGCATATTTCACAATTCGAAAAACAATCAATCTGGAAAACATGCATAGATCTTATTACTTCAACATATACATTGTATTAAGCAAATCGACCATTTTTTTATGATCAAACTCAAAGTCCACAATCAAAGCAACTCAATCCAGGTACCAGAATACAAACAAACATTTGTTCATAAAGTGCAGTGATATTCCTTAGGATTGCAAAATGTTGCTAAGATGATGATGAGTTGTGCAGCCATTTAATTTGAAAATTGAACATTCTGAAATGGTTCACAAAAATGTAATGGATGCTTGAAGGCTATTATTTGTTATCCATAATTTCATGATTCAGGGCCTCATTTACTTGCACTCAGGCCCACCGAGAGGGCAGGGAGGACGGGGAAATTTCCCCAGGGCCCTGATGAAGGGGGAACTTTTTTTTTAATATATATAAAATATTTTAAAACAACTAGCCCTGCACAAGACCCTTTGAGTTCCCACCACCACATTAAAAAGAAAAACTGCCATACTGCACACCGAGCCGATGTGCTTCTGTTGTGTAATGATTGTGTATCCAGGCTCTGTCAAACACTTTCACACAAGATTTGAACTTTCGCATTTCATATTTTACTACACCAAAAAGCTGAAAAAAAAGGCATAGCAATTTTATGTATTTTTTTAAAGACTTTTAAAAACTTTAAAAGAACCCTAAAGTTGCACAATATAAATAAATATATTGCACAATATAAGCAAATAACTTACACATAACTACTTTGAGAAAAAGTAAACTATCCTGCGCAGATTTTAATTGAGATATTGAAACTTCTAGGTGTCGTTGACAGTTTCCTTCAAACCCATTATCAAAATACTGTATCGGTTGAAATGACCTTCCTCAGACACTGCTAAGATTGCAAGTATCATTACTTGGTTTAGAAGCTTGGTTTAGACTACAGTATACTACAAAGTCGGATGAATGTAGTACTGGGGGCAGTGGGACATACCAATCCTTCCCCGGGGCCCATGACGGCTCTTGGTGGCCCTGCTTGCACTGCTATTTGTACAGTCGCTGACCACTGAATAAACTGATATGGACCTCACTGTGTTTACCTCCTGCAATGGATAGGAGCACTCTTAGGAACTGCAGCACTTGCTGGTCTTGCATGGTCTGTATCATCTCCTTGCTTCTTCTGGTCTGGGTTTGGGGGACAGGGAAGTGTAAACGTGACAGACTTCCGAAATGGCTGCAGTGAGGGATGTGCGATATAAAGCAGGGGTTCTGGTAGACACAATTGAATGGTATGCATCACTCTGACTTCATTGACAGAATTGATGCATTAACTGGCTAGACGCAAAAGATTAGCTGAAACAATTAATTAGAAAAAAAACATTAGAACAACCTCAGGTATTGAAATTATTATTAACATAAGGAACATTAGGACAAGTGTCATGTTTTCTTATGCATTCATTTGGTTTGTATCACAAGTTCCCCAATGCTAGTGTTTGAATTCCCCTCACTCATTGTTGTCATTTCATTTTATTTGTAATTATCATACATCACACAGTACATTTTTAAGTCTGTGCCCATCTATCGTAAATATCATATTATGTCTGTCAGGGTTGTTACAATAAAATCGTCTCAAAGCCACCACTTTTTCAAAGCTAATAAGTCGAATTAAATATTTACCATGAGTCTGTCCTGCTTCATTCTCAGCTCACAGTCTGAGAACTATATTAAATACAAAAACAGTTTTCTTACCATTAACTTACCATTGCTGGAATTTCACTAGACTTTAATCTCTGCAAATTAACCCTAAACAGTTTAAAAATAAGGGAATTACTTAATACTAAAACATGTATTACATGTAAAGAATTTAAAGATCCGTTTCACGCAAGGCATTAGTTCTATTTTCACCTTCCTTTCTGAAGGGCAGCAGTTTATATGTCAGCTAAGGGCACTGTTCATATCTTTTTGCTTTCACTGAAATCTGACAAAAGAGAAACAGATATAATTCTTTTACAGTATAATGCAAAGCGACTGGTGCATAGCTAGCATTTGTGTTATTCTCCAGAGAGCTGCAATGCATTTTATTTGACACTCAGTAAATTAGGTCTGTGAAGGAAAATAAACGTTTTTAGTGTGATAATGATATGATCCGGTTGCTGTTTACAATTAATCATTTCATTTCTGTGGTGAATTACTTATCAGGGGACAAAATGGGTTGAACTGGGTCAGACTGGAAGAGACATTTTGTTTTTCATTTTACCCTCTTATTACCAAAGCTGGTAGTAAATATAATGTTGTGTCCGTCTTGGCAGTTACCTTTGAAAAAAACCCACATGTTTGGGGAATGCAAAATAAATGCAAGTTAATTTATAATATTTGAGGTGCCATTGTATTTGTGGGTCAGATTGCATGTATTTGATCTGCACAATGCCTAAAATATAAGATGTGTACATGTATCTTGCACTGCCATTACAGAACCTGTCCCGTCTGTGAGATAAGATGATGTTAAAAGCCCAATAACCACGGCTGCTTGCTTCGGTTCTGCGTGGTCATCGATTTGCCCCCACCCCATTACATACATGTACTACTAATTATAATAATTATACTGTATTAATACAAAACTGTAAACCTTTTGCCCATTGTAGGTTCCCTCAAAGGAGACAGGATTTAGCTTGAGTGTAACTCATATTTGAACGCTGCTGTCTTCTAATTCTGCCAGAAGCCTAAGAAAACAAGATTTGAGAAATTCTAGTTTAGATGTTAGACAAGTAAGAGAGATCATAATACTGTCACATATTGTGGCAGGGAGCCCCACCCCTGTGCATATTTTATGTTTTATGTGGTGTGTTATTGTTGTTGTGTATGTATTGGTGCATGGGGTATAAGGTGGGCTGTGTAGCACAAGTGATTTAAAAAGTATATGTGTACGGGGATTGCACAATCACTGCATGTGCAGATAAAATGTGTAGTAGCATGTGGGCATGGGGATTGCACAAATTAGTTCACGTGCCGGGGTTCAAGTGAATGATTAATTAGCATTTGAATCCTGGCACAGCTGTATATATATAGAGGTACGAATCACTCACTCGGGGTTGTGTGTCCAGGGAGAGAACGGGAGAGAGAGTCAAGAGAACGGAAACTTAAAGAAATAAAACAATTGCTATTCGTGCTGGAACTACCAGCACGATACTTGTTTTGGGGTTTGTTGTTAGTGTGTTGTTTGTCGGTTTGTTTTGGCCAACATGACGTTTTGTTTTGAGTTCAGTGTATAAGTGTTCTGTTTTATTTAAAGTTTTTATTTATTATTAAACCGCGCATCAGCGCATTCATATCCCAGCACTGTTGTCGGCCTATTTTCCTGGTCTGACGCCATCGTGTCACACACATACATTATTTAAAATGTCTTTTCTGTTGTACAGAGTCACTTAAAGAATGGGGCGGCTTGATTGGCAGATGTAAACACATTGTGTTTGTACAGGAATGTATTGCTTGAGCATTTCTGAAATAATCTTAAAACTTTGACAGTAAGTTCATTTTTTCGTTTACTTTTTAGTTTACCTCCTTTGACACGATGAGGGTGATGTTAAATGAACCATCTTTTGATTGCATTTGTCATAAAGCAGCTAATGCATGTCTGCTATGGTTTTCGTTGCTGAGGAACCACATACTCAGCTGAGCAGGTAGTAACTTCACCTACCCTGTTACAAGGGCTACAAGAACATTCGGCTACATAGAGCAGCACAGATCTTATTTGCAAAACACCTGGAATACTCTCAGGTATGCTAAACAGAAAGCATACCTGAGAGAGAATCCACTTAAATCTTGACGGTTACCCAATTCATACTACCTAAATAATGGAAGATCAACAAGTCTTTTTTCTGGTGGTGTGAATAATATCTAGTATCTAGAAATAGAAATATAGCTTAGCAATGTTGAAATGCAATTCCAGTTCACCTAAAGCTTTGAAATAATTATCGAAGTCATCATGGCAGGCACTCATTATTAATGAGATACAGAGAAGAAATAAAGGCAATGGCTCAAATAAGAACCTACATTAATCTCAAATGTTCCTTAAGCTCAATTAACACATTAAAATCCTTATGGGATAAAATGTGACATGCTTCAGTGCAGAGTAACAGCATGTAATTGATAATTATGTTCACTTCTGGCTAGGCTTAAAATATACACTTCAAAATCACAGTTTCACAGTAATGATTTTACTTCAGTATACATGTTAAAACAACTCTAAACAGACACAATGGGGAAAGCAAAGCCTCAGGAAGCATGTTTATGAGGCCTGACAGCTGTACTAAATAACTTCTGACAGGCTGTCTCTGCAATTATAAACACAATAGGAGTTGGAAGACTATGTTGGTGGCTGACCAGTGTAAACTTGAAACGTCATGGAGGGTCCCTTGGGCCTTACACTGTAGCAGGGTAGTTTTATTTAAATTGAGGCTTTAAAGAGCAATGGGTATGAAATATCACAGATCTCTTAACTAATGTATTGTTCTTGTTTAGTTACACTTTGTATATCATATATAATTTATCTTTACGTCATCACTTCAAAGTACACCACAGTGTAACCGTTAACATGCCCCCCTGCAACAAATACATCAGTGTGGAGTACCACATAGAACATAGTATTGTGGGGGCAGGTTCATGATTACACTCTACCAGCAGTGATTCGAGAGAAGACATGTTTGAGAGCTCGAACAGAAAATAATAAACAACAACAATAAAAAAGAGTTAAATGTAATATTCAGACCAGGCCACATTTTGAAAAAAAGTCATTACCTATAATGTGAAACATCTCACTCTTACAAAGTTATGGGTGTCATTCATACAACTAATTTAATAATAAAAACAGCGGCAGATATTTATACCACCAATCAGATATTCTGTTGACCTCTTTCCATGGGAAAATGATTTGCACGATGTTAAAAGTCGGAAGAATTTTCGATCGTTAAAATTAAAGATTACATTTTAGAAATCATTAAAAATTAAAGATCATTAAAATACATCCAATTAAAATATAGGTTAGAAGTAGCTAATTAGTTTGCTTATGTTCCTTTGGACCACCCTTTTGGGTCTTGACTTTGTCGTCATGTTCATGGGATTTTTCAGATTTTTTCTTGCCATCCAGGGTGCCAGTTGTTGTCACTGGATCAATGTCTTTCAGTGCAATGTCAAAATTTCCAACATCGTCTGCTGTGTTGCTGTCTTCCTCTGGCTTTGATACATCATCTGCTGTGTTGCTGTCTTCCTTTGGCTTTGATACATCGTCTGCTGTGTTGCTGTCTTCCTCTGGTTTTGATACATCATCTGCTTTGTTGCTGTCTTCCTCTGGCTTTGATACATCGTCTGCTGTGTTGCCGTCTTCCTCTGGCTTTGATGCATCGTCTGCTGTGTTGATGTCTTCCTCTGGCTTTGATACATTGTCTGCTGTGTTGCTGTCTTCCTCTGGCTTTGATACATCGTCTGCTGTGTTGCTGTCTTCCTCTGGCTTTGATATATCGTCTGCTGTGTTGCTGTCTTCCTCTGGCTTTGATACATTGTCTGCTGTGTTGCTGTCTTCCTCTGGCTTTGATACATCACCTGCTGTGTTGCTGTCTTCCTCTGGCTTTGATACATCGCCTGCTGTGTTGCTGTCTTCCTCTGGCTTTGATACATCGTCTGCTGTGTTGCTGTCTTCCTCTGGCTTTGATACATCGTCTGCTGTGTTGCTGTCTTCCTCTGGCTTTGATACATCGTCTGCTGTGTTGCTGTCTTCCTCTGGCTTTGATACATCGTCTGCTGTGTTGCTGTCTTCCTCTGGCTTTGATATATCGTCTGCTGTGTTGCTGTCTTCCTCTGGCTTTGATACATCGTCTGCTGTGTTGCTGTCTTCCTCTGGCTTTGATATATCGTCTGCTGTGTTGCTGTCTTCCTCTGGCTTTGATACATCGTCTGCTGTGTTGCTGTCTTCCTCTGGCTTTGATACATCGTCTGCTGTGTTGCTGTCTTCCTTTGGCTTTGATACATCGTCTGCTGTGTTGCTGTCTTCCTCTGGCTTTGATACATCGTCTGCTGTGTTGCTGTCTTCCTCTGGCTTTGATATATCGTCTGCTGTGTTGCTGTCTTCCTCTGGCTTTGATACATCGTCTGCTGTGTTGCTGTCTTCTTCTGGCTTTGATACATCGTCTGCTGTGTTGCTGTCTTCCTTTGGCTTTGATACATCGTCTGCTGTGTTGCTGTCTTCCTCTGGCTTTGATACATCGTCTGCTGTGTTGCTGTCTTCCTCTGGCTTTGATACATCGTCTGCTGTGTTGCTGTCTTCCTCTGGCTTTGATACATCGTCTGCTGTGTTGCTGTCTTCCTCTGGCTTTGATACATCGTCTGCTGTGTTGCTGTCTTCCTCTGGCTTTGATTCTTCCATATGCGGGTCCCCGTTCTTATTGCTGCTTTCCAGCTGCACGTGTGCCATAATCGTTCCTTTCTCTTTTTCACGATCAGATTCACTTAAGGATTGCACTGAAGTACTTTCTACCCCTTTTGATGTAGCATGTTCCTTGTTAGTCACGTTACCTGATGGCAAACTGTCTGTACCCAATTGTTGTGACTGTTCATGGATAGATGGGATATGCTGAGAATGATTATCCTGTCTTTTGATTGCTTTCTATTCATGATGCATTCTGAATAAGGCCAGGGACATCAGCAGTATCCACCGTACATTTTACCGTACATGGGGCAGCAGTGTGGAGTAGTGGTTAGGGCTCTGGGCTCTGGGCTCTGGACTCTTTACCGGAGGGTCGTGGGTTCAATCCCAGGTGGGGGACATTGCTGCTGTACCCTTGAGCAAGGTACTTTACCTAGATTGCTATAGTAAGAACCCAACTGTATAAATGGGTAATTGTATGTAAAAATAATGTGATATCTTGTAACAATTGTAAGTTGCCCTGGATAAGGGCGTCTGCTAATAAATAAATAATAATAATAATTTCATCTCATATAGGGCGTTCTTGTAGTTTTTAGATCACTAACAAAAGCATGTAATTAATTCTGAATTTTCTTTAAGTGATCCTCAAATGAACTTTCTGAAAAAAACAAAATATGAAAAAAAAACAATGGTTATGTCTCTCCATAAAAATCATCTATTTCTCTTCTGTAGCTCTTGTGGTTGCCCCCAAAGTGTTGACAATTCATTGTATGACAAGTGGAATCTATTTGCCATTGACTTTCATTAGGATTCCAAATCTGTGTTCTGCAATATACAGGATACTGCCTATTGTTGATATATAGCAGGGACATAAAAAAAACTTCCACTGACAGCACAGCAGGGCAAACAGCTTTTTAAAAAAATTTTAGAGTGACCATTTTTTTTTTGGATCATTTTGAAATGTCCAATTATGTTTTTTCTCCTCAGTGCAGCGCGTCCCCACACAGCACAGACGTTCTGAGAGCGTCCTCCGATCTCACAAGCCTAAAGCCAGAATCGCTTTTACGCCAAGCAATCCAGTCCAGAAGTGGGTGGTCTACCCAACCCGGAAGACAGAGCAAACAGCTTTTGATTGATTGTTATTGTTTAAATATATGCTTGTTAAAATATGCTGTACCTCAACCCTGATTTTGAATTAGGTGATATACTTTGTGCATCTAGTTAAGCATTTGTAATAATCATTAAACAAACCACAGTGCCTTCGAAATGAACTTGTATATTATTTGTTTATTTAGCAGACACCTTTATCCAAGGCGACTTACAGAGACTAGGGTGGTTAAACTATGCATCAGCTGCAGAGTCACTTACAATTACGTCTCACCTGAAAGACGGAGCACAAGGAGGTTAAGTGACTTGCTCAGGGTCACACAATGAGTCAGTGGCTGAGGTGGGATTTGAACCAGGGACCTCCTGGTTACAAGCCCTTTTCTTTAACCACTGGACCACACAGCCTCCGCATATATTACCTTTTTCCACAGCAAGTTTTATTGTTTCCTCTGTCTTTTTGGATACTTCACCATGCTGGACCACATGCATTGAAGCTGTTCTCTGATTGGTCAAATCACAAATCACAAAAAATAGGATTCAATTCTATTTATTTTGCGTTGCTCCAGTGTCGGCCTGGCGTCGCCTCTCATGTTACCTGTGGTTTGAAAGATACTTATGAAAAGTATAGTTTCTATTCATTTTGTCGCATCGCTGCACAGTTTCACTTTTCACATCGTGTCTGGTGTGTAGCAGCCATGAGGTATCCACACACCGGACCCGATGTGTTTTGTCCTGCGATACAATTGTACTTTTCCTGCGACACTACCTTTCACACCAGTAGCGACTCTCCTCTGACTGTATCATCAGCTGGAAAAAATCACACGTATAATAGTCCTGTTTACAGCTAATAAAAATGAAGAATACATAATAACTTTTCAGAATACTTATTTCAGTAAAGGTAAACGAATCATACATGCCAGCTATATCCAGTTCTCTGGAAATGAACTGCCAGATGTTCTCCCCCATTGTCATGTCTTTAGAATATTTGTGTCCTTTATTGTACAGCTCCTGGTATTTTGATACTGCAAGAATTTTCTTTTCTTCCACCATTGTTTACTGAAGGCACGCAAGGGAAGCTGTTCCTCATTGGTCAGTTCCCTAGCTGCCGCGTGACAAAATCGCAAAACTAGACACCAATGCTATTTGTTCCGCTTCGTTTCAGTGTCGCCCGTTGCATCACAGGCAGTGTGAACGGTTCGTATCAAAAATACATTTTTATTTTTTGTTGTTGACTCATTGTCACATCACATCCGGTGTGCAGAGGCCTTTAAGAGAAGCATTTCACAGGAAGATGCTAAACATATATCTGTCCTTAAGCACTGTCAAAATGTTTTCACATTCTCCAATTTCTTATACATAGTAGTTTAGTTGTATAGATCACATATCAATACAAAATTGCATAAAACGGTTTTAAGAGTTATTGGGTGCTATACTAGTATGATGTATACATATTTTAGGTTAGTAACAAAACATAATCACAACTTTTAGTAAAGACCACAGTTACAATATTTTAAAGAAAACGATGTGGCATCCGAGGATTGGAGGAGCGGATGCGCTCGTTAACCTAGGGGTCATGAGCAAGGATATAAATAGGGGACATAGCGTAAGTGATCTGTTCCTTTGTAAATGGTTAGAACAACATAGAAGGAGACCGCTGTAATAATAATAATGATAATATTTATTTCTTAGCAGACGCGCTTATCCAGGGCGACTTACAATTGTTCCAAGATATCACATTATTTTTACATACAATTACATTATTTTTTACACATTATTTTTACATACAGTTACCCATTTATACAGTTGGGTTTTTTACTGGAGCAATCTAGGTAAAGTACCTTGCTCAAGGGTACAGCAGCAGTGTCCCCACCTGGGATTGAACCCACGACCCTCCGGTCAAGAGTCCAGAGCCCTAACCACTACTCCACACTTGACTAAAAACTGATTTGTTGAATAGACCATTGAAGTGCTGCTGTGTAGAAGTGATTTGAATAGACCATTGAAGTGCTGCTCTGCGGAAGTGATTTGAATAGACCATTGAAGAGTGTGGAAGTGATTTGAATAGACCATTGAAGTGCTGCTGTGTTGAAGTGATTTGAATAGACCATTGAAGTGCTGCTGTGTAGAAGTGATTTGAATAGACCATTGAAGTGCTGCTCTGCGGAAGTGATTTGAATAGACCATTGAAGTGTGTGGAAGTGATTTGAATAGACCATTGAAGTGCTGCTGTGTTGAAGTGATTTGAATAGACCATTGAAGTGCTGCTGTGTAGAAGTGATTATTGTTTTGATCTATAGCTGAGCATTAATAAGTAAACATGGCACAATGCCAGTATAGTCTTTAATGCTCACAAAAAACAAAATGGTCATGAAACAATCATAATTTGTCAAGCTTTGAACCCAGTTGTCTCCACACTTGGTACATTGTGTAAATATGTTTGGTATGGTATAGACTAGAGCAGGGGTGCCCAATCCTGGTCCTGGAGGGCCGGTGTCCCTCCTGGTTTTTGTTCCAACTGTACACTAAATTGCTTAATTGGACCAATTAAGCTTCTAATACGTGCTTGATTGGTCCAATTAAGTAATTTAGGGGGCAGTTGGAACAAAAGCCAGGAGGACACCGGCCCTCCAGGACCAGGATTGGGCAGCCCTGGACTAGAGTGTACCTTTTAATTGAAGTTTGAGGTCACTACAGAGACTGCTGATGATTGATTTTCATAACCTTGTGTAACAGGGCGAGCAGCCCTGTACATGGTTTGTTTATTTTTAGAACGGGGTCTCCCCCTCCGCCCCTGTGTTATTTTGTATTTGTTTATGATTTATTTATTGTGTTAAATGTATAGATGACAGCGAAGTGCCGTGGGTATTGTTTTGTATTTATTTATTGTTTATAAATATGACGGCGTAGCCGATTGTATTGTTTAGTAGCGTGGATGGGTAGCCCCATCCACAGCAGTTTAAAAACCTCGTGCAGAAGGTGGCCATCTCCCGAATTAATTAAGTGATTCATTTGTTGCTATGCGGGTGACCATTGGGAGATGGTCACCTGCGTAAAAGCCTGCAGCTCTCTACCCTCGCGGTGGGTGTTAGAGCGGAGAGAGCGAATGAAAACGAAACTAAAAGAAAAACGTAAAGGATCAGTGAAGGCTATTGCCCAGCCTGATCGTGTATTTTGTGTTTGTGATTTTGTTTCTGTTTAAACCTTTTTATTTCGCTCTGTGAGCAAGTCTTTTTGTTAAAACCATTTATTTTATTTTTGTATTATTTAAATAAAACGGCACTGCCGCATCTCTTTATTTTAAACTGCAGTATTTGGTGTCAGTATTTCCCTTCCCTTCCTGACGTCACCGCCCAGCCATCCTGCCGCTTTATAGTTATATCAATGGTGGTATATTGATATGCTGCTGTGCATCAATTGAATAGATGCCATTTTGTTTTGTTTATGAAACTAGATGAATGGAAGCTATACTGAACCCCAATTCAACATTGTTTCATATGTAATTATATTGTTTATTGTACAACACAGGTTACGATGAGTTTAAAGAAGGATATATTATATATTTTATATTTTATATTTTATATAATATATATTATATATTTTAATAAAGCCTTCAATTAAAGGTCAGACAAATGCGTTAACTATGGTTCTCTATCACCACTTAGTAAATGTTTAGCACACTCCTGTGATATAATGTTAATGCCTTGCAGTGCGTCTTTAGTACAACTACACACACACAAATATATACATATACACACACACATATATATATATATATATATATATATATATATATATATATATATATGTGTGTGTGTGTGTGTGTGTGTGTGTATATATATATATATATATATATATATATATATATATGTGTGTGTGTGTATATATGTATATATGTATATACATTGTGGTAACCTAACCTGACTGGTAACGAAGGCTGGCCAGTGGCAGAAATAGCAAACACCCACAGACAGTACTGCAGTTCAGCACCTTGGTGCATTTTTAATCACACAAACAAACACAGCATTAGTGCTAGGACTGAAGCCTCAGCTGATTCATCCCCACATGAACCAACTGAAGCAAACAGTGTTACGAAGCAAAGGTTCAAGTGGTTCACTGAACCATTATGTCATGTGACCCATGAACATTGTTTAGCAGTAGCTGAAAGGAACTTTTTTTTTTAAATCAAAATGCTGCTTTTTGTTTTCTATTTCATGAACATTTATGTATTTATTCAAATTAACAACAAACAAAAAAGCATTAAGTAAGTATGTACAAACAGAGCTCTTTATGAACATTATTGGTAAAACAAATCCTGCGATCTATTATAAGTGTATAAAGGATACAGAGCACACAATTTCTTTAAAAAAGGAAATGGTAGGGATTCGAAGCCACTGTTTTCCACCTCTCTACTTTATAGCTAGCGCTATACTACATGCGCCACCGATGAATCTGCTTGTAAGTATGAATCAAAATATCCTGCTTATCACACCATCTTACACACTACGGTTGCTGAAGTCATCAAATTACACTGTGTTTTATTTCAAGCAACAAGAGCTAGTTTTCGATTGGACAACACTTTTATTGATTATTTAAGAAGGTTTTAGTGGCTAATCGCATGTGTGGTTGAGATGTAAAATAAATATTCCAGGCAATTTTGAAAAAAAGCAACTGCTGGGCTCTGTCTTTAGAAAAAACACTGAAATGTTCCTTTACACAGAAACGATTGTTTAAATTATAGATGCCCAATTAACCGAGAAAATTAAAAATGAAATTGCTTGATATTGTATGTCAAAAGTGTATGAAATGTCAGTGCAATCTACCAAGAAGAGCATGACGTGTTTCATGTGCTTCAGCTCAGTGAATCTTTTTGCAAACCAAATGATTCAGAGGGTTCAGTGGAACACAGGAACAAAATACATGCTTTAAACTTTTAAACACACAAAACAGAACAGCACCCAAACACAGCTATCCCGGTGCGCGGTCTCACACATTCACTCACTCATGCTCGCTAGCTCGCTCGCTCGCTCTCTCTCTCTCTCTCTCTCTCTCTCTCTCTCTCTCTCTCTCTCTCTCTCTCTCTCTCTCTCTCTCTCTCAAATTCAAATTCAAATTCAAATTCAATTCAAATTCAAAAAATGCTTTATTGGCATGACAAAATGGAATTGAGTTTTGCCAAAGCAATTCAACAATGAACATTATCACAAAACAATCCAGACAATACAATACAACAACAACCCTCCCATTTCCCTCCCTCTCTCCCTCCCTCTCTGTATTTACAGTGGACATGGGTGCGCATGAGTGCCTGGTCCCCGTGCTCCAGGGTGTCTACACCAGGGACTGTCTGTCTGTCTCTCTGTCTCTCTGGCTGTGGCAGGCAGCTACATACTGGGCAGCTAGCTCTGCTGTCTGCTGCTCCTCTCCTAACAGAACTGGCAGTTTTTCTAAGTCAGAGAGCAGCTGGAATGTTGTGGCCTGATTGGCCAGTTTGGGGAAGTACGTGTCCCTGATTTGCTTATACTGGGGACAATGTAACAGGAAGTGCATTTCTGTCTCTACCTCTCCCAGATCACAGTGACAGCACAGCCTTTTTTCTTTTGCAATCCAGGTTTTTTTGTGCCGGCCAGTTTCGATGGCCAGGCTGTGGTCACTGAGTCTGTACTTGGTCAGGATCTGTCTATGTTTTGTGTTTTTGACCCTGATCAGATATTCTGCCAGGGTAAAATCTTTTTTTAGGGCCAGATAGCATTGTAATTTATTGTGTGATTCAATTTCGTTATTCCATTGTACTTTATAATTGTTTTCCAGATTTAGATTAATTTGTTTCATTTTTTGTGTTGGGAGTTTTTTGTTGGTGGTGTTCTGAAGCTCACTGGTGTTAATTTGGCTCAATTGACTGAGCTTTAGTACCATTCTACTGAGGGGATTCTCTTGTGGGGGCTGTGTGCAGCTTTGCAGTGCAGTGTGGTGGTAGGACTGCGGATCAGCCTGCTGTAGATGGACCCAGTAGTTGAGCGCTCGTTTCTGTATGGAGTGGAGTAAGGGGAACCGGCCCAATTCAGCCCTGCAAGCGCTATTGGCTGCATTCCTGTGAACCTGCAGGAGGTGTTTACAAAATTCCAAATGGAAAATTTCTATGGGGCTTTGATCCCATTTTTTATAATCAGGGTTCATAAGGGGACCCCATACTTCACTACCATACAGAAGTATTGGCTTTATTATGCTGTCGAAAATTTTTTGCCAAATTTTTATTGGTGGTTTAATTTTGTATAGCTGATTCTTTATTGCATAAAAAGCCCCTGCGCTTTATCTCTTAATGCATTTATAGCCAGGTTGAAGTTCCCAGACGCACTGATTTTTAGACCCAGGTAATTGTAGCTGGTGCTGTGCTCCAGAGTGTTGTTTCCCAGGGTGAAGTGGTACCTGTTTCCCTGAGATCTGGCTTTCTTCTGGAATACCATAACTCTGGTCTTGTCCAGGTTTACTGTCAGTGCCCATTTCTGACAGTACTGCTCTACCAGTGACAGGCTCTGCTGCAGCCCCTGCTCTGTGGGTGACAGCAGGACCAGGTCATCTGCATAGAGCAGGAATTTGATTTCTTTGTCGTGTAGAGTGAGGCCAGGGGCTGCAGACTGCTCCAACACTGTGGCCAGCTCGTTGATATAGATGTTGAACAGTGTTGGGCTCAGACTGCAACCCTGTCTCACTCCACGCCCTTGGGTGAAAAACCCTGTTCTTTGGTTTCCAATTTTCACACCACACTTATTCTCTGTATACATTGACTTAATGATGTCATAAATTTTACCCCCTACACCGCTTTCAAGAATTCTAAGGAATAAACCTGGATGCCAAATTGAGTCGAATGCTTTTTTAAAATCTATAAAACAAGCAAAGATTTTCCCTTTATTTTTTTGGTGGACATGTTTGTTTATTAGGGTGTGTAGGGTGTAAACATGGTCAGAGGTGCGGTAATTTGGTAAAAATCCAATCTGACTCTTACTCAAGACATTGTGTTCGGTAAGGAAGGCCAGTATCCGGGCGTTAATGATACTGCAGAACACCTTCCCCAGATTACTGCTCACACAGATGCCTCGGTAATTATTGGGGTCGAATTTGTCTCCACTTTTGTGAATTGGTGTTATTAGCCCTTGGTTCCAGATGTCAGGGAAACAGCCAGCAGCCAGGATGAGGTTGAATAATTTGAGCAGGGCCTCCTGCATCCTGGGGCTGCTGTGTTTCAGCATCTCGTTTATGATGCTGTCGGGCCCGCAGGCTTTCCTGGGTTTGAGGGCTTGGAGCTTTTCTTTTAGCTCTGGTCCTGTTATTGGGAAGTCCAGTGGGTTTTGATTGTCCTTGATTTTGGTTTCCAATTCGTTTAGTTTTTTTAATATTGAATTTTGGTCCAGATTTAGTTCGCTTTTGTCCAATTCTTGGTAAAGTTTATTTTTGTCTAATTTAAAAAATTTAGTTAGAAAGCTGTTTAGCATACTTTCTATTTCTGCACTATAAATTGTTTGTTTATATTCCTCAGCACTGCTTGGTGTCCACTTATAGGCTAGTTTAAGACCGTATAATTTGGCGGATGAGGTCGGGTTTGAATTATTTAGTTTTGGGTTTGTTTTTAGATACAGGACTGTTTGGCAGTGGTCTGATAGGGGGGTTTGTTGCCGGACTATAAATGCATTAATAGATTCTGGGTCCATGTCTGTGATAGCGTAGTCTACTACACTATTTCCTAAAGCAGAGCTGTATGTATATCTGCCCTGAGAATCCCCTCTGATCCTGCCGTTAACGATGTACAGACCCAGGCCTTTACAGATATGCAGGACCTGCTTCCCACTCTTGTTCACCACACTGTCAAAACTATTCCTCTGTGTGGTGATGGGTGTGTGGTACAAAGAGGTCTGCTGTCCAATCACATGGCTGTTCCCCTCTGTGCTGATGTAGTCGACCTCTCTGCCGGTCCTGGCATTGAGATCTCCACACAGCAGCACAGAGCCCAGGGATTGAAAATGGCTAATTTCTGATTGTAAATTTTGGAAGCACCCCTCTCGGTGGTAGGGGGAGTCAATTGGTGGCATGTAAACTGCGCACAGGAATGTGTCAGATTGGGATTGGATGCTTTTTTTTTTCAATTTTGAGCCATAAATGTGTCTCTCCTCTTTTAATGGGAGAGACAGTGTTTTTAAGTTCCTCTTTGTACCACACAATGATGCCCCCCGAGTCCCTGCCACGTTTGATGTGGGGGTTCTTTAGGGAGGGGACTATCAGTTCCCTGTATCCATTGGGACAGTGTGTGGACACGTCCGCATGACTCCATGTTTCATGGAGGATTATTACCTCCATGTTATTTATACTATTTACAAAGTCTGGGTCTGTGCTCTTCATTCCAAAGGTTGAGGAGCACAGACCCTGGATATTCCAGCTACTTATTCTAAATGATGCCGTTTTTATTAACAAAAAATCTATGGTTTATAGTAGTAAAGAAATAAGAAGTGACTAAGTTTTACATATTCATATTTAAATTTGGTTATGTATACCTACTATACTAATTAGTTTTGATTTATATATTTATACTATTATTGTTATATTTTTAAATTTTGTGGCATACAGGTGATACATTAGCTTATTAGCTTAATGCAGATAAGGTTTAAAAGATGTCTTATCTCGTTCAGCTCCGTGCTGGCGGGGTTTCCTGGCTGACAAGACACAGCTGCAGCATAGCTGTGCTGCGGGGGGCATGGGGGTCCCTGGCGTCGCTCCTGTTGACTGGCAGCTCTGTGGTGGGGGCGTGGCCTGGGGGGCTGGAGGGAATGCGGGGGGCGTGGGGGTCCCTGGCGCTGCTCCTGCTGACTGGCAACTCTGTGGTGGGGGCGTGTCCTGGGGGGCTGGAGGATCCTAGGAGCTCGGGGGCGGCTGGGTGTGCTCCTGGTCTCGGTGTAGGGTGGGCTGGTGAGCTCTCGGCCCAGGGTGATGTCCTTGAGGGATTTAGCAAAAAGCTTCATGTCCTCCCTGTTGAGGTGCACCTGGTCGTACATGTGGTGGGGCCGGATGTAGTGGCGGTGTGCCCGGTGCACGTTGGGTAGCAGGGCGCAGCCCCGGGACACCTCTGTGTTGATGCTGTGGATGATGTGGAAGGGCACGTCCGCTCGGGGCAGCAGGGTGTACACGATGATTTTGGCGCTGGGATATTCTCTGGCTGCTATTTATGCCACTTGCTGCAGGGATTTGGCCACCTCTCCTCTGTCTGCGCGCAGGTTGTTGGTGCCGGTGTGGATCACGATGTATTTCGGGCTCCTCTGTCTGTTTTTGAACAGGGTTTGCAGGGCGCTCTGTCGTTGGGCACTTGATCTTGTCGACACTTCGACCAGGGAAAAGCCGTCTTTTGTCCAGGTACCTCCCGTTAGAATCTATTAGGATGAGCACCTCCGCACTGCCCTGCTGCTCCGACTGTGTGTTTGGGGCTGTCTGTGTGTCTGCCTGTGTAGCTGGTGTTGTGTGTGTGTTTGGAGCTGTCTGTGTGTCTGCCTGTGTGGCTGGTGTTGTGTGTGTGTTTGGAGCTGTCTGTGTGTCTGCCTGTGTGGCTGGTGTTGTGTGTGTGTTTGGAGCTGTCTGTGTGTCTGCCTGTGTGGCTGGTGTTGTGTGTGTGTCGGTGCAGGTGCTTTGTTGCTCTTGTGCTGCTGGTGTGCGGAGCTTGCTGCCTCTCAGTCCCTCCAGCTCTCTCTGCAGGCACCTCAGCAGGCTGTGCTGCTGCATTGTCTTGCTCGTCTCCTCTCTCAGTTCCTCCAGCTCACTCTGCAGGCTCCTCAGCTGGCTGTGCTGCTGCGCTGTCTTGCTCGTTTCCTCTCTCAGTCTCCTCAGCTCTGTCTTAATGGCCTGGTTTTCTTCCTCCAGTCCTCTCATCGCCGCTCTTAGCTCCTGCACCTCAGCCCTGTGCTCTGTCTTCAGCCTGTGCACCTCAACCCTGAGCTGCTCTGATGGGCTGGCCTGGCTCAGGGTGGCCAGCTTGTCCTCAGTGTGTTCCCTGAACTCCGTGAACTGCAGCTCCAGCACTGACAGGCACTCCTTCAGGGCTCTGATGTTGTTGACCTGTCTGGGGGAGTCAGTGACAGGGCTGTACTGGGGGTGGGGAGGCTGGCTGCTGGGTTGTGCTGGGTGTGGGGGGAGAGGCTGGGGGTTTGCAAGCTCTGGTGTTGTCGTCTGTCTCTCCACACGCTCTCTCAATGCTGGGAAGCTGTGTTCAAACAGGTCCAGGCTGCTCTCTCTGCCCTGCACCATGACAGTACCATTGTGGTAGACATTGACAGTGAGCATGACGCTGTCAGCATCACTGTCCTCGAAAACGGTCAGCTGCCTGCCTCTGCTGATGCCTCCCTTGCGGATGTTGCAGTAGGTGCTGCACAGCGCAGAGTGCCAGGCGCTGGGGTGCTCGGTGTAGAGCAGCAGGTTACGCTTGACCCTGCAGTTGTCCACTGTGGAGTAATTTGCTATTAGAGTCTCTGGGGACTCCCTCAGCACTCTGTCTTTGTAATTTTTTCTTGCCTTTGCAGAGCTCAGCTCCTCTGGGTATTTAATCTCCATGCTGCAGAGCAGCCCTCTGCTCAGTGTGTCAAAAACTGTTACATTTTCAAATGTATCAATTTCACTGGCAGTTGGGAGGCCCTCTTCAACTGTCACTTCACTCTGCATTTTTTAAATTTCTCACAGCAGTTTGTATGGAACTATACTGATTTTTCTTACAGATTACAGATGATGTTGATGATTATTATTATTTTTTGATTGGTATTTGTTATTGTATTTATCTTGCTGGTTTTAAGATTCTTACCTCCTGTCTCCTTGCTCTATTCTGGCTGCCTGTCTCTCTGTTCTCAGTATTTCTGCTGTCTTCTGCTTGGTTTCTTTTTTAGTTTTTATTTTCTTTTTCTTTTTGTTATTTTTTCTTTCAAAATGTTCTCCTTGTCTTCAGTAAACCTTCATTTAGTATTTTATGCAAACAAAACAACACAGTACTTCAAACACATCACAACAACAATAATAATAACAATAATGATATACATTTATATATGTATTCTATAACATGTATTTATTTATTTATTAATTTATTTTTTCCTCCCTGTGTGAGGAGCCTCAGTGTCACTCCCTGTCCCTCAGGCTGTGGCAGGCTCTTTTGTGCTGGGCTGCCACGTCTATACACCTTGTATGCTCTCCGAGGAGGATGGGGAGTTTTTCTGGGTCTGGCAAGTCTGAGAAGTCTATGCAGAGATTTTGTATTTTTGGGAAGAAGGCTTCCCTTATATCTTGTGCACTGCAGTAAAAAGTGTATCTCTGTCTCGACCTGATTGAGCTGACAGTGATCGCACAGCCTGTCCTCTTTGGGCAGCCATGTCTGCCTATGTCGGCCCTTCTCGATGGCCAGGCTGTGCTCACTGAGCCTGTACTTTGTTAAGGTCTGTCTCTGTTTACTGTTTTTCACCCTGGTCAGGTATTCAGCCGGGGTGTAGTGTCTTTTTAGGGCCCGATAGCATTCCAGTTTGCTTTGTGTTTTAGTGTGTGTGTCCCAATGAATAAGATATTCTTGTTTGTTTTGTGCTATAATTTGGTTTACTCTGATTGTATGTGTTAGAGTGGAGCTGTCCTGAAGCTGGTTGGTGTTAGTGTGTGTTAGTGCATGGGAGGTGCTGGAGGAAGCGTTTGGGGTAGGAGTGCGTTTGTGGATTATTTATTACATTACTGTCTTAGTTTTATAGTAAATAGTCTATTTATTTATTTGTTTGTTTGTTTATTTGTTTGTTTTGTTTTTGTCCGTAGCTGTGCTTGTGCTGACTTTGGGTCAGCTCAGACTCAGCTATGGCGATGGCAGGTTTGACTCGCCGGCACGGCTGTCGTTGTGATCCTGACAGCACAGTGTCGGTGGAGGAATGCCTGCTCGCAATTAGTGAGGTGGTAGGAGAAGGTCAAATAAAATCAGCGTCACGCATGAATAAAGGGTTAGTTATTTTTTTCAGTGAAACACAAGCTGTAGATGTGCTGGTGCAGGAAGGTTTTGTGGTTAAAGGAAGTTTGGTGATGGTGCCTCCGCTAGCTACACCTGTAACTAAAGTGATTCTGTCAAATGTGCCCCCTTTCCTTAAAAATGAGTTGCTGGAAAGGGAGCTTTCAAGGTACGGAAAATTAACATCCCCGATTAGATCGATACCGTTAGGATGCAAAGATCCCAGACTAAAGCATGTCATGTCATTTAGAAGGCAGGTATTCATTTTATTAAACAATCCTAATGTAGATATTGATGTAGCTTGGACGTTTACTGTGGAAGGAAGCAAATGCGTTGTCTTTGCTAGCACTAACACAATGCGCTGTTTTAAATGTGGAGCGCAGGGGCATCAGCGTAAAAACTGTCCGAGACTAGAGCCTGAGGAAGAACAGGGTGAAACCGGCGGGAGGAAGTCAGGGATGATCGGGAGAGCGGGAGGAAGATCCGCGGCAGCCAGAGTCGCTGGCAGGGCCAGGAGAGCCAACTGAGCTAAAAGAACAGACAACAGAGACCACTGGAAACCAGGAATTCACTGTGGTGGAAAGAAAAAGGAAAAAAAGTATAAAAACATTAGCTACAGATCTTAAAGAAAATGAAAGTGTGTCGGAGCGGAGCTCTGGAGCGGTCTCATTGGACCAGGGGCTCTCTCAGCCCGTCAGCTCTGAAGGAGCGGATGGTGAGGAGATTGGGCTCCATTCTGATAAGACTGAGGTTCGAGTCTGGGAGCCACGGCACTGCGGGAGTGGAATCTCGTGCCGCGGGGGCTCCTGACCTGAACCCGGGGAGGAGTGACGGTGGCTCTGGGTCTCTACCTGGTGCTGCTGTGCCTCCCTGTTTAGAGGGAAAGGAGCGCAGTGCTGAGTCTCTACTTGGCGCTGCTGTGAATCCATCTCTGTCTGACTCACAACAGGCAGTAGCAGAGTTAAAGGGAGAGGAGCAGCTGAAAATATCAGCGGCGGCGGACAATGACAGTGATGAGGAGTATGAGGACGGGGAGATGGGGGGTGTAGACGGCGGCGAGGTCTCGGACTCTTCGCTGTTCTCCGACATTACTGACAGCCAAACTACCAGGAAAAAACTGTATTCAGTCAACAAAATAAGAGAGTTTTTGGATCAAACAAAAGGTAGGAGAGGCGTAGATATAAAACAGTCGTTTCCAGATCTGATATAGCCCTCAAGAAAGCCACAACACAGGAATTAGATCAACCAAAACGGTATAGACTGAAGAAATTCATGCAAACAGTTAGGAAAACGTTACATCAGAAAACCAAAGTATAAATATTTATTTATTTATTTATTTATTGATAAAATGGATAGGTTTTATAGGAATTTTACATCTTTACTGTTTGCTTTTTCTTAGTTTTTAAAAACTTTTTAGCCATCATGAACAGAATTAATTTTATCTCTTTTAATGGTTGTAGGCAGGATTTTAAGAGAGCACAGTTATTTGAATTTTTAGAACAGAAGAGGGTGGGAGTGGCTTTTTTACAGGAGACACACACAGACAGAGAGAATGAGGCAGGATGGCTTGCTGAATGGAGAGGACAGTGTGTGCTGAGCCACGGAACAAATAACAGCACAGGGGTGGCTGTGCTTTTTCAACCAGGTTTGGAAGTTGACATTTTAGATTTTAAAGAGATAATTAGAGGGAGGCTTGTAAAAGTGAGGACTAAGATAGGAGAGATAATTTATGATTTTATTAATGTTTATGCTCCAAATATAGGAAGGGATAGAATTGTATTCCTGAATGTTTTAAAGCAGACTCTTTTAACAGTACATGATGACGATATATTAATAGTGGGAGGGGATTTTAACTGTACAGTAGATTTTAATAAGGATAGGAATAGTATTGAACCTCATCCTCCTTCAGCGAGAGAATTGGCTGCTATTTTAAAATTCAGTGGCTTGGTTGATGTTTGGAGGTGCCTGCATCCCACCACTCGCCAGTATACCTGGTCACACCACCTTTCTCAGTATACAGTTAGAACAAGACTGGACAGGATATATGCACTCAAACACCACCTCAATAAATTCACACAAGCAACAATAATACCAAACAGCTTGTCTGACCATCATTGCACTCTGATCACAGTAATTACAGGTAAAGAATTACACAGGGCATCTCAGTGGTATTTCAACAACAATTTATTGCAAAACACTAATTTTACAAAACAGTTTAAGGATTTTTGGTTAAAATGGCAAGAACAAAAAAGCCAATTTAAGCATCTGAGGCTGTGGTGGGATATAGGAAAAACACAAATCAAATTATTTTGTCAGCAGTACACTTTAGACATAACCAAGTCACTGAACTCAGTCATAAGAGAGCTAGAGAGAGAGATCGTACAGTTAAAGACTGAGCAGAGCACAGCTGCAAAGGAGACCTTGGTGGAGCGGAGACAAGCTTTGGGTAGCATGCTGGAGGAGAAGGTGCGGGGGGCACAAGTGCGATCTCGATTTATTGAGCTGAGAGATATGGATGCTCCTACAAGCTTCTTTTTTGGTTTAGAGAAGAAGAGAGCGAATAGGAAGCGGTTGTCCTGTGTTCGGCTGCCCTGCGGTAGAGAGTTGACTGGTCAGGAGGAGATTAATGATGCGGCGGTGCAATTCTACACTGACCTGTATTGCAGCGAGTCATGTAACCAGACTGATATAAACACACTACTGGAGGGACTGCCCAGTCTGAGTTTGGAGGAGCAGCGGAGTCTGGAAATGGGACTGTCTCTTCAAGAGCTGACCACTGCTGTCAAGCAGCTGGCAGGAGGGAAAGCACCAGGGATCGATGGACTGTCAGTAGAGTTTTATCAGCACTTCTGGAAGGAGCTGGGGCCAGACCTGCTGTTGGTGCTGCAAGAGAGCCTGGAGGCGGGGGAGCTGCCTCTAAGCTGCCGTAGGGCCGTCATCACACTGCTGCCCAAGAAAGGGGACCTGTGCATGCTTAAAAACTGGAGACCTGTCTCAATTTTATGTACCGATTTAAAAATATTTTCTAGAAGTTTAGCGATGAGACTGAGGAACTGTTTAGATAAAATAATTCACCCTGATCAGACTTATTGTGTACCTGGGAGAACACTATTTGATAATATTTTTTTAATCCGGGATTTTTTATCGATAGCTAAGAAGGGTGATTTTAATGTGGGACTGGTCTCTTTGGATCAAGAGAAAGCTTTTGATCGCATCGACCACCACTACCTTTTTGAGACCCTGGAAGCCTTCGGGTTCGGCCCTCAGTTTATTAAATTTATTAAACTTTTATATAGTAATGTTTTTAGCGTTTTAAAAATAAACGGTGGGCTGAGTCGACCCTTCTCAGTGTGCAGGGGAATCAGGCAGGGCTGCCCCCTGTCTGGGATGCTGTACTCCATCTCTATCGAGCCCCTGCTGGTTCTATTGAGGAACAAGCTGGCGGGCTGGATGGTGCCTTTCTCAGCCCCTCCTGCTATAGTGAGGGTGTCAGCATATGCTGATGATATCACTGTTTTTATTAGTAATAAAAGAGACGTCCAGGAACTGCTTCAGAGCTTAGGTATGTTTCAGAGAGCATCGTCCGCAAGAATTAATTGGGCCAAGAGTGACACCTTCCTGTCAGGGAGCTGGCAGGAGGGTGGACCTCCTGTTTTGCCCCAGGCTTTGAGGTGGGGCAGGACAGGGATGAAGGTGCTGAGTGTGTTCCTTGGTACAGATACTTAAATGGAGCAGAATTGGGAGGGGTTGATTGAAAAGGTGAAAGGCCGACTGGGTCAGTGGCGGGGGCTGCTGGCTCAGCTGTCCTATAGAGGGAGGGTCCTGGTCATTAACAATCTTGAGGCCTCAATGCTATGGCACAGGTTGGTGTGTCTGGATCCTCCTAGAGACTTGGTGACCAGCCTGCAGAGGCTCCTTGTAGAGTTTTTCTGGGGTGGGAATCACTGGCTGAAGCCAGCTGTGCTCTATCTCCCCCGGGATGAGGGGGGGGGGCAGGGGTTGGTCAGTATCGCAGGCAGGGTGGCAGCTTTTCGTTATTAACAGTGCAGAGACTCCTGTACACTGGGGAGGGGGCTCACTGGAAGCAGCTTGCCTGCTTTTTTTAAAGTAAAGTAGGAGGGCTGGGGTTTAAATATGACCTGTTTTTAATTGACCACGGTGCTCTGGACAGTTCTGACCTGCCGTCTTTTTATCAAAGTATTTTACAGACTTGGAGCACAGTGAGGGTGGGAAGAGAGGAAGCGTCGAAGACAGTCCAGAGGTTGCTAGAAGAGCCCCTTCTTTTCAATCCCCTCTTCTCAGTGCAGTGCCTTCAATCACAGGCTCTGCAGACCAGCTTTGTGAGGGCTGGAATAGTCAGGCTGGCTCACCTGATGACCCCTGGACTCTCTCGCTGGCTCAGTGTGGCTGAGCTGGCTGCCAGGCTGGGCTGGCGCAGCGAGAGGCAGGTGGAGAGGATGGTGAGTCAGGTTAGGAGCTGTCTCTCCCCGGGGCTCAGTGAGGCTCTGAGAGAGGAGATGGCTGAAGAACAGGGGGATCAGAGACAGGGTGCTGCTTTTCCTGTGTTATTGGTAACTCCAGTAGGGATTAAAGAAGATGAGGGGGAGGAGGAAGAGAAAGGAAATTTCTTAAAACTACAAAAACTCAAAAATATAGATTTTGTAAATTTTGTAAAGAGATGTATAAACTGTGTATTAAGGCAACCCATTGCAGCAAGCTGAGAGGGATGGTTGATACCAAATGGAGGGCTCATCTGTCTCAGGGAGATGAGGGGACCCCAGAATGGAGGGTGTTGTACAAACCCCCCTTAGACAAGAGAGCAGGAGATCTCCAGTGGAGGCTCCTGCATGGTATCCTGGCCACAGGCCGGTTCCTGCACAGAATCAACCATGACATCAGCTTGGTCTGTGACTTCTGTCAGCAGGAAGACACCATTTTCCATATGTACAGTGAGTGTAGGAGACTGGAGCCCCTCTTCAGCCTCCTGCAAGAGAGACTGCAACAGCTGGGAGCAGTTTTTACTCTGACACTTTTTATTTTTGGGGTCCCCTATAGGCAAAAACACAAGCATACTTGTGTGTTGATAAATTTCCTTTTAGGTTTGGCAAAGCTGGCCATTTTAATATCCAGAAGGAATAAGCGGACAGGCATAGGGCAGACAGACATGGTCAGGCTCTTCAGAGTACTAGTGGTTAGCAGGTTAAAGGTTGATTTTGCCTATTTTAAACTTTTTAATGACCTGCAGAGCTTCCAGGAGAGGTGGTGTGTGGAAGAGGCTGTCTGCTCGCTCAGTGAGGAGGGAGAGCTCAATGTGATTTTATAAAAACAAATATTTATTTATTTATTTATTTATTTATTTATTTTTTAATTATAGTCTGCTTTTTAATAGTTTTTTTAGACTTTTTTTTAATCCTTTAGCATTCTAATGGAAATGTAGTACTGTTATATTATTTAATAAAGGATTGTTAAAAGTCAAAGCCTCTCTCTCTCTCTCTCTCTCTTTTCTTTCTTCCACTCTCCACTCCTTTGTCCTTTATTATAGGGCGTGAACAGGAGTAATTGACAATTAATCATTCAATTACCACCTGGCCACATTCCACACTTTTCTAATCACACCTCTATCAGTCAATTAAACACTTTAACAATGAAACACAATTTCCATCACCAGACACCCACACACACGTGCACCCATGTGCAGAGCAGAGGTTCTGGGGCAACAGGGGGAGCGAAGTAGTACATAGTTAACTTAAACACAGTTATTCAATACTAAAGTTTGGAAGACATTGGAACGTGATTCTCAACCGCTGCTTTTTGTTTGTTTCAATAACGTTTTTTTAAACAAAATGTAAGAGGAATCTGATGTATAATATTAGTGGTCAAGTCTTAAAGAAGAAGAGATTTGTGAGTGAGTAACCAACTTCTTCTCTACGAGCATCATCGAGCAAGGCTTGTTTTCTGTGGATCCTGCTTGTCATTTTGCTTCTTGACTTTTCTTATCTCTAGATAATCATCATACAGCAACTAAAGCTATCAAACCATTTTAAAGGGATTTGGCTTAAGGATTTAGCTTAAGAAACACCTTTGTTAAACCTTGGTCACTTATTTTCTTAATACGATTAAACAGTGTGCTGTATAGCAAAATAATAATAATAATAATAATAATAATAATAATAATAATAATAATAATAATAATAATAATAAAAAGTATGAACATATACAGAAGGCCATCATACCAGAGTATGAGCTCTTTCACGTTCTGAGCATTGTACTGATTTTGACTGTGTATATAAAAAATCTTTCACATTTTATACTTATATATACATATATTTCAACTGTCAAGTTAAATATGGTAGCAAATAGATTAAGTAAGCTAATTGCAATTACAATTCAAAGGAACAATTGTTGCCATGGAAACTTTAAACAATGTATTTTCTAACATGCTTTGCTTTTCAAATATCTGTTACTTGCAGACATCTATAAGATAAAAAACAAAACAAAATATAAACTATCATCAAATGTATTATTATTGACCAGGACCCATTTGTTGTTGGAATGTTGCAGAACTATAGTAGTACTATACCTGGAGAACCTAGGACTTCATCAAACAAATGTTCCTTTTTATAATGGCTGGACTCCCACAGCTTAGCTGGGTTTTACACTGATTCACGTCAGGGACAGTCATATTTATATTCGAAGTTTAGAGAATGGTCATTTTGCAAGTTGACATTGCAATTACAGGTACTGTAGGTACTGTAGGCAGCAGAGGCGGATTAAGACTTGTCGTTCCCCCCCCCAAAACTTACTACATAGAGTAGCAGCTATTCTATCTCATATATATATATATATATATATATATATATATATATATATATATATATATATATATATATATATATACATACAGTGCCTTTGAAAGTATTCGCCCCTTGAACTTTATGCACCTTTTGCCACATTTCAGGCTTCAAACATAAAGATATGAAACTGTAATTTTTTGTGAAGAATCAACAACAAGTGGGACACAATCATGAAGTGGAACGAAATTTATTGGATATTTCAAACTTTTTAACAAATAAAAACTGAAAAATTGGGCTGCAAAATTATTCAGCCCCTTTACTTTCAGTGCAGCAAACTCTCTCCAGAAGTTCAGTGAGGATCTCTGAATGATCCAATGTTGACCTAAATGACTAATGATGATAAATAGAATCCACCTGTGTGTAATCAAGTCTCCGTATAAATGCACCTGCACTGTGATAGTCTCAGAGGTCCGTTTAAAGCGCAGAGAGCATCATGAAGAACAAGGAACACACCAGGCAGGTCCGAGATACTGTTGTGGAGAAGTTTAAAGCCGGATTTGGATACAAAAAGATTTCCCAAGCTTTAAACATCCCAAGGAGCACTGTGCAAGCGATAATATTGAAATGGAAGGAGTATCAGACCACTGCAAATCTACCAAGACCTGGCCGTCCCTCTAAACTTTCAGCTCATACAAGGAGAAGACTGATCAGAGATGCAGCCAAGAGGCCCATGATCACTCTGGATGAACTGCAGAGATCTACAGCTGAGGTGGGAGACTCTGTCCATAGGACAACAATCAGTCAGATACTGCACAAATCTGGCCTTTATGGAAGAGTGGCAAGAAGAAAGCCATTTCTTAAAGATATCCATAAAAGTGTCGTTTACAGTTTGCCACAAGCCACCTGGGAGACACACCAAACATGTGGAAGAAGGTGCTCTGGTCAGATGAAACCAAAATCAAACTTTTGGCAACAATGCAAAACGTTATGTTTGGCGTAAAAGCAACACAGCTCATCACCTGAACACACCATCCCCACTGTCAAACATGGTGGTGGCAGCATCATGGTTTGGGCCTGCTTTTCTTCAGCAGGGACAGGGAAGATGGTTAAAATTGATGGGAAGATGGATGGAGCCAAATACAGGACCATTCTGGAAGAAAACCTGATGGAGTCTGCAAAAGACCTGAGACTGGGACGGAGATTTGTCTTCCAACAAGACAATGATCCAAAACATAAAGCAAAATCTACAATGGAATGGTTCACAAATAAACATATCCAGGTGTTAGAATGGCCAAGTCAAAGTCCAGACCTGAATCCAATCGAGAATCTGTGGAAAGAACTGAAAACTGCTGTTCACAAATGCTCTCCATCCAACCTCACTGAGCTAGAGCTGTTTTGCAAGGAGGAATGGGCAAAAATTTCAGTCTCTCGATGTGCAAAACTGATAGAGACATACCCCAAGCGACTTACAGCTGTAATCGCAGCAAAAGGTGGCGCTACAAAGTATTAACTTAAGGGGGCTGAATAATTTTGCACGCCCAATTTTTCAGTTTTTTATTTGTTAATATCCAATAAATTTCGTTCCACTTCATGATTGTGTCCCACTTGTTGTTGATTCTTCACAAAAAATTACAGTTTCATATCTTTATGTTTGAAGCCTGAAATGTGGCAAAAGGTCGCAAAGTTCAAGGGGGCCGAATACTTTCGCAAGGCACTGTATATATATATATATATACCAAAACTGACTATATAGACTAGCAGCTATATTATGGTTCCTACGCATCCTATGGTTTCTCATACCGTTTCTATGCTGATGATGCTCAGATTTTCCTCTCCTTCCCCACCTCTGACTCCACCATCCCCTCCCGTATCTCTACCTGTCTGTCTGCTATCTCCTCCTGGATGCACTTGCATCACCTCAAACTCATCCTCTCTAAATCTGACCTCCTTTTCTTTCCCTCCTCCTCCTCCCCCTCCTCTTATCTCTTTATCTCTGTTCCTCTGGAATCTACCACACTCTCTCCCTCTTCCTCCACTAAGAACCTCGGAGTCACCCTGGACCCCTGCCTCTCTTATTCCCAGCACATCTCCACTCTGGCACGCACTTGCCGATTCTTCCTGAGCAACATCCGAAGAATCCGACCCTTCCTCACCAACTACGCCACCCAGCTCCTGGTCCAGGCCTTGGTACTCTCCCGCCTAGACTACTGCAACTCCCTCCTGGCTGGTCTCCCTGCGTCCTCCACCCGTCCGCTCCAGCTCATCCAGAACTCCGCTGCCCGCCTGGTGTTCTCTCTGCCTCGCTTCTCCCACGCAACTCCACTACTCCGCTCACTTCACTGGCTCCCGATCACCGCTCGCATCCAGTTCAAGACTCTTGTACTAGCCTACAGATGCCTTGACCAGACTGCACTCAGCTACCTCCAGACCCTCATCTCTCCCTACACCCCCACTCGACCTCTCCGCTCCGCCTGCACTAGACTGGCTCTACCTCCTCTACGCTCCCCTGCCTCCAGAACCCGCTCCTTTTCCACCCTCACCAAGAGTGGTGGAATGACCTTCCTACTGTTGTCAGGACTGCCCAGTCCCTGACCACATTCCGCCTCCTCAAGACTCACCTCTTCAGAAAGCACCTGTAGAACTCCTCTGTTCTTCCCCTGGGACACTTATCACCCTTCCTTAAATGCGTTTTACTTGCTCTTATCTGCCCCTATTTTACTGCATTTAATCCTGTACTTCAGAGTACTGTAATCTGCCAAGTGTTTAATCTGTAGTATTTTGTATTTAATCATATCCTGATGTAACTATCAATGACACTGTTATCTGCTGTATTATTGAATCGCATTTTGTCACACTTGTACTTGCTTGAACCAAAGTCATTGTATTTATCTTGCTCTTAATTGTATTATTACTTGTACTGTGATACTTGAAATGTATTTGCTTATGATTGTAAGTCGCCCTGGATAAGGGCGTCTGCTAAGAAATAAATAATAATAATAATAATTATCATACATACAAAATACAACTGACTACATAAAAATCTACCATAGTACTTGTACCACCGGATTTTGGATATTATGGTGATACTGCATTATAGTACCATAATACAGCATTGTACATTGATGGTATAGGACATATATATATATATATATATATATATATATATATATATATATATATATATATATATATATATCATATTATACAGTACCATTGTACTTTCACACTGATAACATTATACCTTGTTCTGAAATGGGGTAGCACACACTTTTACTTCTTCTCTCCAAAAAGATACTTCATTTGAACGTTGGCTTTTTATTAATACTTTTGGAGAGAAGCAGGATTACATATTTTGTTTGCAAATTGTTTTTTTGGGGGAGTTGTTTTTACCAGCGCCACAAGATAATTATTTACCAAGTCTGTGTTGATATATTCTTTGTTGACAATTACAAATACTTTACATAAAATATGAATTACCAAGCATTAATTGAAGAAAGAGCATAATAGCTTTCAGTTTTTAAATAACTTTATTCACTATTTCAAGTTAATCAAATAAACAGACAAAAAAAAATATTGTAGAGATTTGTTTTTTTACTGATTACTTATGATACCTACTTTTACCATAAACAATCCGCTCAACCGTGCGGTTGAGCACGTTTTTAATTAATTCGTATGCTGTTTTTGTTTAACGCATTTGGCTTTTATTAATATCTTTCTGATCCTTGTAGTCTAAAATATACAAAAATAAGTTATTACCCCTTACCAACGGAGAAACTTTTGAAAAAAATAAGTAAATCGGATTTGTTTTCGTACATCTACATTTCGTGAAATGTGACCACTTTCTAATAAGTGTAATTAGACGCTGCAGTGCCATCTAGCGGCAAAACAAGGAACATACGCTTCAAACAGCCTGTAGAGAGTGTACAACTGGAAGGGGTGCTTCTGTTTTGGCTATATATAATGTAAAGTCCTATAAGATATTTACATACCCATGGCTGATTCCAGTTAAATACATCTAGACAAAAAAAAAAAAAAAGGTTTGAAACAAAGTAAATGCATAGAGTTACTGGAATCATGCCACGTGTGTTTGTACATCCTTTATGTTGTAAACAATATCATAACAATGTTTTTTTAATTTTTAATTTTTTATGTTGGAGCTCCACCATCTGGCAGAGTGGACATATAACAGCACCGACCAAGACATGAAAAGAAAATGCAGTGATAAAACATTTCCAACTTCAGAAAGATCAGATGAAAAATCACTCGGCCTGATTCACAGAACTTTACCTCAAGCTTTAAATAATGAAGGTGTATTGAAACTATCTAATTGTATTATTTGTTTATTTAGCAGATGCCTTTATGCAAGGCAGCTTACAGAGACTAGGGTGTGTGAACGATGCATCAGCTGCAGAGTCACTTATAACAATGCCTCACCCGAAAGTCGGAGCACAAGGAGGTTAAGTGACATGCTCAAGGTCAAATAGTGAGTCAGTGGCTGAGGTGGGATTTGAACTGGAGACCTCCTGGTTACAAGCCTCTTTTCTTTAACCACTGGACCACACAGCCTCGCCTAATACTGTATACTGTATGTATAATGTATGTAACAGCAAAAACACACCTAGACCTTTTAAAAAAAATATTACAAAGGAGTATGACGACAAGACAAAAAAAAAAAAAAAAACAGCCCATGAAAGAAACCACCAAATAATTATGTATGTGTTACTTATATATCTTTATGTTCACAAAGTCTGTTTCCATTCACATACAGCAGGGCATCTGAACAAACTTCCTCTTTATTAGTTGCTATACATGTGCACATTTGCAGGCGTACTCGCTATCATTGGTTGCAACCACTTCCTGTTGCATTTTTAATTGTTAATGTCTAATATGCATTGTACAAAATGAGAAACTAACACCTTCCAAATGCTTTAAGAGAGCTTTTATTATATTAGTTAGTTGTTTGGTTCTTGTTTTGTAAAATGAACATGAGTTTTACCTCTTTAGTTCTTTCAAGACAGGAGTTAACACTTTGAAAATATGCCCATAACCACAAGACCAACAATGGCATGTTCGAACAGTACATTGCCCTACGTGAATTATTCATTTATATACATTTGAACCTTTATTTGTTGCCGGGGGCTTCTGTACCAGGCCCAAACAAGCATTTTTCTTCCATGTTGTATGCTTCTGTTTGAAACAGCTCACTCACGTTTGCTACATTTTCCCCATTGTTTCGAGATCTAGCATATTAGAAGATGGCTACCACAGCAGCAACTATCGAACACAAGGACCCTGCTTTAGCTTCCAGCAGCATAACGTGTATGTGATGCTACTGTCATGCGTATAGTACTGTTTGTATTGATGCATATAAGATATGATATAATAACACCAAGTGAAAGTGTTTGTTAGTGTTTAAGCACAGCAAGCCAATCAAGTTGTATTATAAATATGCCCTTATTGCTAATGCTGCTCCCATTATACATATAATACAGCAGCAACAACAGCTTTTTTTCTGCCCATATTGACTAATTCACAGACAATATACTTTTTACAATGGCTGCAAAACTACAGTAAAACAGCAACTTTGCTGTATCATAATGACAGTGAGTAATGCAATTTGGTTTGACATATCACACTTATCTTAACTAATGTATTCTGCTTTTTGTTGAGATTCACTTAGCATCATCTTCTGTAACACCACATCATGGAGACTTTTGCAACCAAACTTTGCATGGCCTCCTCTTTCATCCAGGGGAAGGTCGAGGGCTATGTTTGGATCCAAAATTTGACCCCTGGAGTACTTTATTTAGTAACCCCATTGCTGGATCACTGCAGTAGCCATGTATCTCAAATTAAACAAACCCACAAAACCAAAAATAAATAAATAAAAAGAACAAAAAAAAAATAAGGTTTGAAACAGGAAAGGGTTCCGAGTGCATTGTGTGACATCCAAGATTGGTATCTTATAGGAAACCAACCATAAGGCTACCATTCCCCAATTTGTCATGCATTAAATATTGAATTTCCCCAGGCAACGCCGGGCAGAGCTATACAGAGCTGTCAGGATCATGTCTATCTATGAGACTTGAAAATGGTGAAGACTGCTGTCTCTGCTGTTCATGCCATGCTTGTGAGACCAATATTTAATTACATTGATCTCCCAGATACATGATCACACATTTATGCATGGATGCCAAGGTCAGTTAATCAATAAATATTTGAATAAATAAATAATACTAATACTAAAAACAGTCGACATGAAGAGAGATTTGCTTTCAGTAAATTCTCAGAGATCGTATAGTGAGCCCTCGTGTGTTTCGTTTGCCACAACTTCACAGTTTTGCTTTCAGGGAGTGCTGTTTGGCAGCTGCAGTGGGCGGGGGAAATGATAAGCACTAAAGCAAGGGAGGAAACTGAAAACCAACAGACGGGAAGGAAAAAGCGTCTGTAAAAGTAAGTAAGAAAGAAAGTTAAAAGAAGCGTTGGTTACAAATGTGCGTGATTTGATAATAATTTGTGAGTTGAAGAAAGAGAGGACCATTTCAACTTCCCAGCTTCATACCAGGTGAGACACATTTACGAGTAACAAATCTGACAGTTCCACTCTGGCGGGGCACTTCAAGATAAATCTGCACATCACACTAAGTAGCTTTTTAGTCCAGGTATTATTATTAGTATTGTTGTCAGAGAGGATAGGAGACATCGACACAATTATTACTGCTTATTTTTGTACTTGACGAAATAAAACAAATCCTAAAGTAGAAAACCTTTCACCCACTGAACTTTGTGTATGCAATTAAGTGTCCTGTACAACTTAAGTAAATAAAGGTGTATTCTCTAGACGCTTGTTGTCTTGGGGATGAAAAAAAATGAGTAAAGGTTGTTATGAAGTGTGAATATTTACCTGTCTTAATGGCGTGTGATGAACGATTAAGGCATTTCCTTGGTCCTAGGTATTTCTTTTAAACATGTATGTAGTTAGAAGAATTTCAGGAAACATAAGGAATTGTTCTAGTTTGGAGGAAAGCAACTTATTTGAGGAGGATTCGAGTCCATGCAGAGCCCTGCTAATTGTTCTTGTTATTGAAGGTTTCTTTTGCTCAGCTTTTGATGTTTGTTTTGGTCGTCTCTATCTTTTTCTTTTTCTGCTTTTCGCCATTTGATGTATTTAGGTCTCGTTTTTGGCACTATCTTTCGATTTTTTTTTTGGTTTTTTTAAATATACTAAAGTTTCTGTTGTGGGCTTCACTGCTAGCTCTACTGTAGCTAAACAAGTGTACTTTTAAAATAATACAAACGCAAATCACACCTTGTTCAAACGACGCTCATAAAGGGTACCAAACGAAAGAATGTGAGATCCAATGAAGACAGAACAGCGATTGGCTGGATAACATTGGGGAAAAAAATACGTATGTTAAAGCATGTCAGTTGAAACTGAGTATAACATAGATGTAAATGTTTACATGTAACTTTTTTTTAGTTAACCTATGGTTTAAGTCCTACAAGTGGTCATCGGTAGTTCTAGTTCTAGTAAGTACAATTGCATACCTTATTGATGCAGCGAGGCTAATTTAGATGTATAGGTTCTTGATGAGGAAACAGTTAAAACTTATGTCAGCCTGTGGTGTTATGTAATTTGGGACTGTCAGAAGTTGAGGACAAAGGTTACCCATTTTATTTAGTTTTGCTTTTGTCTTTTATTGCATCTATAGAAGATTAAAATAACCAATATAAACAGACTGCTCTAGAATTCAGTACGGCACCATTTTAGAAAAAAGTATGAACTGGTTTTGGAATCTTCTCTGAAAGCACCTAACCCAATATATATATATATATATATATATATATATATATATATATATATATATATATATATATATATAAAATAAATATATATATATATATATATATATATAATAAATATAAATATATATATATATATATATATATATATATAATAAATATATATATAACCTATGGTCATACACAAGCATTGTTCAAAGTTTGGAGAGGGGGTAGGCCTAATTTTCTTCATGTGGTCATCTTCTGAAAAAGCTTGTCTCCATTCTTGACACATTATGCCTGTTTAATTTGACAATTTGGTTTCTTCTCCCCTCTCTGGTTGTGATTTTATTAGTCTGGTCTGGCAGCAACCAATGTGTTCTCCTTGTCTTTCCACTGTGATGGATTAACCCAGCGACCCACCTCAGGATCTGGGTTGACACGCTTTGACCGAGACAAAATGCTTGACGACCGTTCGTGAGCTGACGTTTATTCTGTTTAGCCATATTTTTGTTGATTGAGACACAGCATGAGCCAGATAGCAGCAGGGATGAAGAAGCATTTGCTCTAATCAACATTTGGGCCAACAGTTCAATCCAGAGAAGCTTGGATGGGAGCGTCAGTAACAAGCTGCTTCCGGGGCATTGATATGCGCATTGTGTACTTTATTATTATTATTATTATTTATTTCTTAGCAGACGTCCTTATCCAGGGCGACTTACAATTGCAAGCAAATACATTTCAAGTGTTACAGTACAGGTAATACAATAAGTGCAAGGTAATACAATAATACAGGTAATACAGGTAATACAATAAGGTGACAGACTTGCGTCTGTCACCCAGGTTGACCGTGGTTCTTCAAAAGCAGTGTGAAATCATGTAGCCAATCCACATGACACCGGGTCCTGACCCATTTATACAGTTGGGTTTTTACTGGAGCAATCTAGGTAAAGTACCTTGCTCAAGGGTACAGCAGCAGTGTCCCCCATCTGGGATTGAACCCACGACCCCCCGGTCAAGAGTCCAGAGCCCTAACCACTACTCCACACTGCTGCCCCGTTCTTACCACTAATCTGGCACCAGACCGGTCTGTAATTACTCCACCTTTTAATACCTGCTAATACTAATTAATAATGCTGATACCAATTCAACATTTGCAACAGATCCAATACTGTCTAGGATGGCATCAGTTAAAGCAAGCAGTAACAAAACATGAAAAAACAGTAGTCCCAATGAACATGTATCCTTTAAGTGTGGGTAATGTAAGGCAGATGGTTTGGTCTGACTGAGTTATGGAAAGGAACATTTTCTTTATTTATGTTCAGGCATTTTACCTGTAATACCTGTAGTTGACAATCTCTGGAATTTCCAAATTCAGGGGTTTGTGACGAGACTTAAGCAGCCTTTTGGTCCACTTGCTGCTTCACGAATAGTACACTAGGAACACATGTTTTATGGATTTAACTTTAAAATACCTTAAGAATGACTACTTTGCATTAAGGGAGCGGTATACCAGAAGAATGCTTAGTTAAGCTGTCGAAATAGCTGGAAGTAAAGTGGCATGTACAATAACATAGCCTGATGCGTGTTTCCACAGGCCTTGTAAAACATCAGCAGAATGGTATGCATTACTCATATTTATAAAGATTTGTAGTATTTTGTTCTCAACTAATCTGTATCCTGAATTAAGGATTATTATTATTTTGTATTACAATGAAAAGGAAATTGTAAGCCTGCACCTGTTAATAAAGGTCATTCTTTAGCACACACTTCAGTGTAACATAGTCTGGGGTTATACTGTACTCTGTCCCATTTACATTTTTACATATCTCTACGTAACCACTCATACATTTGTGGTGAAACTTGTTAAAGACATTTTTTAGCACATGTTATTAATAGTACACGAATATGGGGGTAAACAGACTGTCTGTCAGTCTATCAAACTGTCTTGAATTCTGATGAAACCCGACAAAGGCGTTCTTTAGCATAACCCTTTGCGAGAGTATCAGAATCTGGATTACCTGTGCAGATAGGGTGGATGTAGGTCAGTCCAAGCTACTATTTCATGATACTAATGGCTCTAATTTTGTATTTATACTTGTGGTGTGGAATGCATTACTGACACTGTCGTTTGTATTTGTACAAGAAATGGTGGGAAATGCAACTGAAAATCCCAAACAGCCACCAAATCAGAAAACATACCATTCCGTTCTCAGTTCTTGTTTCAGGCGCTTCATTGGAAGCTGTAAATGAGTGTATTTTATTTCCCTTTTTTTGTTCATGCTTGTTTTGCATGCATCCCTCAGATAATGCAATGTTTGTTTTTGTATAGTACTGTTACTGGTACCTCTTTATCGACTCCCTGAAAAAGAGATGAGAGGGACAAAAAACAAGTATTACTGTGGAGATGTTTGATAAGTATATAGTCATATCAAAGTATATTATTGCAACTAAAAGGAATAAGATCTGAAAACAGCCTGACAACTTGCCTGCTTTAGTTTCAGATTATTTGTTGCCAGATAACTTCTTATCTTCTGTAAACAGAAACCTTTAGTTTTTAATTTTAAGTTTTACTTTTCATTTAGAGTTCTTACTTTCACTCAAAAGCATTCCATTAGGGTTCGTGTTGCTTTTATATTGCTACATGCTGTATAGTTTAAAGCTTTTTAACGTGTCAAGCAATCTGAGACTTTGTTAAAACAGACTGTGCTGAGAAATTTGTGTATAGCGAGACTGGACTGACCACTCGTGGGACATTTATTATCATTACCTACCTCTCCAGTGTCTGGTACTGAAAAGATACAGAGATCAAATAAACAAATACACATTTTATCCTGGCTGTTGGAGGCATCCAACACATTGGAACTGGCATTTTTTTTTAACATGTCAGTTATTTAAAGAGAAAGGATATAGTAATAACCCTAGTGGTAATGAGTGAAACAATATGTATGTGCCTTGTCATTGTATGTGCATTGTCATCATCTAATTCCTATTTTACGACACTGAAGTCTGCATAGTGTACTGTCAATCTTCTTTTAAGCCTAAAAATACAACCATATTTTTTGTTTTATAATAGAGGTGCTTTTGAATATATTTTGCTTGTGGCAATGTAAAATTTGCTCCCAGGCTCTGCAGGTAATGGATGGCCTTTGCATGCAAGATTAACCTGCTTCTTCCAGGTATTAACTTGAACAAATTACTGATTAAACAGATTATGATTGGTGACACAGTTATAATAAAAGGAAGAATAATCTGAATAACTATTTTTCCCCCCGTTTTATTATATATAAATTGACTGACAAACTTCTAGTTTAGGAGAGAATATCAGACAGTAATTCTTAGTCTTTGGATGCATACAAGTAAAAAAAAAATCTCTTTGGTAACACACATATTCACTTTCTATTTGGCAAAGTTATTATAAATAATCCAAAATACTCTGCACTGTAAATGTTTATCATGCTGCCATTCACTTCCCATCTCAGCATAATTGTGTGCCATTTAAAATGTTTACAAAATCAAAAACCTGAACCTCAAGATAAATCTAAGTAACTGATAAAATGATCCAAAGGGACTCTATAACTTTCTGTCGCTTTGAACTTTCTGTAGACTCTTTGTTTTCTTCTTTCATTGTTCTTTTGCAAGTAAGAAATGTATCAATTTTTGATTCAAAATGATACACAGGATAATATGGATGAACTCTGTCAAACACCAAAAACAATTCAACCAGCCACTGTTGCTGTTGCTAGAATTCACATTTTTTTGTCACTTACGCCTTATGCATTAGGGCCCTTCCTCCTGCTTGGTTGTATCCTTATTGCACTGACATACATTAAGGTGACTTTACATTTTCTTTTCTTTAACACAATCACAATGTTTTGATATTTGTATTCACATTTTGCAGATCTAGACTAGTTATGGAGTGTGGAAGACAGACGGACGGACGGAAGGCATTGTTTTAGTTATGGAGGGTGGAAGACGGACGGACAGACAGACAGACGGAAGGCATTGTTTTAGTATTCTGTGTCCTGGTTTGCGTGCTGCAGACAATAATGCAAGACTTAATGAGTGTAGTCATGGTTTTAATATAAAATTATTCACGGAACAGCATTATCGAGCAAAGCATTCAAACTCAAGGATTTGTGAACGGGAAGTTTATTTTTTTTAAACTTTGACAGTTCATTGGATCGAAAGAGGGTTACTTGTATCTACTGTCAAAGTGAGTTCCAGTATCACAGAAGTGCATCTAGTCTGTTTTACCTCCTGCATGCTAAACATGCTTTCACTTCTCAAAATACATTCTAGTAGTTGTTTCTGCTACAGACATCAACAATACAACAACAAATGAAACCCATCAGTTTCGACAGAGTACACTTTTAGAAATTCAGGATCCCTGCAAACCCATGAATCAAGCTCAGTACGACACTGTAAGTATAACCAGTGTTGTTGGATAGCTACCGACTGCAGACCCGTTAACATTGTAGCTTTGTTTTTATTTCAATAACCACAATTATTTTTAAATGATATTATTTACAATTATGGAGGATATAACCGTCTCAGTGACTGTTTTGTTTTATTTAGGCAATTTCAAGTTATTAATAAGAGCATTTAAAATTATTATTATTATTATTATTATTTAAGCGGCAATGATAAACATCAGTTTTATGAGTAAATGAAACTGATAATTTTAAATCAGAGTGGAGAACGAGAGAGGGAGCAAAAGAAATTGGAAAAGAGAAATAACAAATTCTACTTGTGTTGGAAGGTCCAGCACAGTACGTGTTTTGGAAGGTAGTTTTCAGCACTGTACGTGTTTTGGAAGGTAGTTTTCAGCACAGTACGTGTTTTGGAAGGTAGTTTTCAGCACAGTACGTGTTTTGGAAGGTAGTTTTCAGCACAGTACGTGTTTTGGAAGGTAGTTTTCAGCACAGTACGTGTTTTGGAAGGTAGTGTTGTGCTCAGTGAGCTGTATTGTGTAAAAGTGTTTGTTTGTTTTCGATTATAATTAACACGTGGAGCAGCGCAGCCACCTGCAGTACTTGTGTGGCAGTGTCAATTTCCTGGTCTGGGGATAAAAGGAAAGATTAACTGATTTAAAAAAAAAAAAAAAGATAAATTGCGATTTCATTTTTTTAATCTCTTGACAGCCCTAAAAATATATACATCCTCTATAAATCATAAGACCTAGAACTGACCTGAGTTTCATCCGCAACTTCATTGACTCTGGAAATGCACTTTCTGTTCATCCACAGAAAAAATGATAATAATATAATATAATGCAATGTGACTGGGCAGTCACAATTCACTGGGCAATGAGGTATTGAGGTAGGAGTCAGTATGGCATGAGAAAATTAAGAGCCAGTAAGTTTAGAACTTTAACTTTATCTGTGAGAAGACTAAACCTGGCTGTTTTCCTATTTGTTTGGTTAACATTTAAATCCCTTGTCAGTACTATTTCAGAAGAAAATATCAGCTAGTAACCTTGACCTCTCCTGAAGATTAGTGGCTGTTTACATTTAGGGCTGCCACCCCTTCCCAGTGTATGCTTTGGGTGTGTTGTTTTATTCACTGGTTGTTTCCCAAATGGACAATAAAGTATAGTGGGGATGCAACTGGTGAATAAAACATGAGATGCAAAATGTTTTGAAGAATTTATTTCTTGGAGAACTATATATATTGGGGCTGTCAAGCGATTCAACAAATTTATTTTTAATCTTGGGTAAAAAATTAATTAATCTCAGTTAATCTTGGTTTTAATTGCATATTTAATTGATACCATTACTGCACGTTTGTTTTATTACTGATGCTATTATTATTATTATTATTATTATTATTATTATTATTATTATTATTATTATTATTATTATTATTATTATTATCTTACTCCATAAAAACCCTGTTTTCCTATATTTGGATTCTAGTTATACTTTTATATTTATTTACAATCCAGCATTTGTTGTTAAATTGTTTGAACCAACTGCTAAATCACAATGGAGTCAGTTTATTACTCACCTTACTGCATTTATAATTATCAGTTTCCTTTGCTCATAAACTGATGTTTTTCATTGCCGTTTAAATAATAATTTTAAATTCTCTTTTATGAATAACTTGAAATTGCCTAAATAAAACAAAACAGTCACTGAGTAACGGTGTATCCTCCATAATTGTAAATAATATCATTTAAAAATAAATGTGGTTATTGAAATAAAAACAAAGCTACAATGTTAACGGGTCTGCAGTCGGTAGCTATCCAACAGCACTGGTTATAGTATTGTACTTAGCTTGATTCATGGATTTGCAGCGATCCTGAATTTCTAAAAGCCTACTTTGTTGAAACTGACGGGTTTCATTTGTTGTTGTATTGTTGTTGTCTGTAGTAGAAAAACTACTAGAAAGTGTATTTTGAGAAGTGAAAGCATGTTTAACAGCACGCAGGTGGTACAGCAGACTAGGTGCACTTCTGTGATACTGGAACTCACTTTGACTAGATACAAGTAACCCTCTTTCGATCCAATGAACTGTCAAAGTTTTAAAAAAAAAAACAACTTCCCGTTCACAAGTCCTTCAGTTTGAGTGCTTTGCTACATAATGTGGTTCCGTGACTAATTTTTATTCAAACGATGACTACACTTATTCAATCCTGGCATGCACTAAAATGGTGCTGTGGGAAATGAATTATGGTATGCTAAGAAGGACAAGAGTGTGATTAACATGTGTTTAAACAAAAAAAATAAAAAATAAATAAAACTTCTAACAAATTAACGTGTTAATCGCAGAGGTTAAATACGATTGACAGCCCTAATAAATATATATATATAAGGTCCTGTGAAAATTGCGGAAATTTTCTTTAAAATTAGGGATGCACAAAGGAAAGATCTTGTTCGAAAATAACGCCTACATTTCTAATTACAGACTTCCAATTACAGGGGAAGCCATTTTTTGATGTCGGCCCGAATACCTTTTTGAGCAGGGTTCGGATTTGGCCGAATACTTAGGATTCAGTGAACCGAATCCTATATCCGCCAGACAGACACATCCATTTTAATACATCCCTCCAATGTGTTTAAATAAGACACAAATCCGGTATTGAATGTAACTGTTGTAATTAATAACAAGAAAACGTTTGTTGAATTCTGTCACAGCTCTCAACTCCCAAAATTAACTTACTGGGGGCGCACGAGTAATATGGGAGTAACCTTCAGTGCGCTGGCGCCCCAAAATGAATGGGGCTGAGTTTTAAGAGTTAAAGCAAAAGTCACCGCTTGCAAAACAACACCTAGATAGACTTAATATCATATTTTTTTTTCAAAACTGTTTACTTACTGCAGTGTACTGAGTTTCTATAATGCTTAAAGATAGCGGCCGGGAATCATGTACGAGAGAATAAAGTCCTGCAGCACTTAAAATATCCATCACTACTTTTTTTTTTATTTTTTTGTTTTAACCAGACACCCACTTCCTTATAGATTGTTGTAGCGTTTCAGGCATTCTAAACTGGGTGAAAAATACAGTAGCTTGGTGTCTTAAAATATCTCTGTGGGATTTTCCCGCATTGAAAGTTGCAGATATGCAGGAGCAACTTGGAAAATGCGCGATTCCCGCAATCCTGTGCTGAAATTCAAGCCCTGTTACAGTGTGTAGTATTTTAATTTCCTGCTTAGATTGCATATATAGTGACATGACATATTCACTGCTCAACACTGTGTCAACAGCGAATATTACACACAGGCACATAGCACAGCTGTACAGTTTCGTTAATGTGATTTTTTTTTTTAAATTGTATGAAATATAAATAATTATGAAATTATTTTTATTTCTTAAGAATATTGTAAAAACCAGGAGGTCCCCGGTTCAAATCCCAACTCAGCCACTGACCCATTGTGTGACCCTGAGCAAGTCACTTAACCTCCTTGTGCTCCGTCTTTCGGGTGAGACGTAGTTGTAAGTGACTCTGTATCTGATGCATAGTTCACACACCCTAGTCTCTGTAAGTCGCCTTGGATAAAGGCGTCTGCTAAATAAACAAATAATAATAATAATAATAATAATAATAATAATAATAAAGTTGACACTGCATTTTCTTTACATTGTACTTTTTTTCATTACTTGTCATTGCCGTTTCTTCACAGTAAACAGTGACCATAGACACGTTTTACTTAAAGTAATAAGATGAGGTTTACTTGTGCCTTTTTGTAGCTGAACAAGCAAACAAAAACTGAAATTTAACTTTAAAACAAACGTGGAAATGGCATTGTAAAATATTTATTACATTCCACATAACAGAGAGTTGCACCAAAAAAAAAAATATATATATATAAAAATCACTACACAATATTTCCAGCAAGTTGGGCAGTGTTTAAGTGAGGCATTTCAGAGTGACATGCTTGCCTTTTATTTGCCCCATGAGATTCTGACTCGCTCTAAAGCACCACAATGCATTTTTGACCCAGGTGGCCTTCCATAGCTGCGTGCGCATGCATAATCTGGTTTGTTTTTGTTCGCTGTCTAAAACCTTTAAATAGAAGCTCAATAGCTGCTGTATTGATCCTGTGTGTGTGTTTTTAAATTTAAATATATTAATCTCACATGTCACATGGAGCTTTTTTTCTGTTTGCCATTTTTTTTTTAAACTGTCGCTCAAATTCTGGTGAGACAATAAATAAATGCAAGGTGTTTGTCATTTCTAGCAAATATGAACATCTGATTTTTGTATTCGAATACATGTAAAAAATATTTGTTTGAATATTTGGATAGTTGTCCCAGCACTAATCTGCGGTCAACTCTTTAGTTGATTAATTGGTCCGACTAATCTGTTAATCGGAACAGCTTTAATTTTTATACTATATATGTTGCCCTTGGGGGATATTGCTTGGCGTTATGAGGTAAACTTCCATTGCTATGCCGATGACAATCAGCTATATTTATCATTTAAACCAGGGGACAACTTAGCTGTAGGTGCACTGACTAGTTGTCTGGCCGACATCAAAAAATGGCTTCCCCTGTAATTGGAAGTCTGTAATTAGAAATGTAGGCGTTATTTTCGAACAAGATCTTTCCTTTGAGCAACATATCAGGAATGTCACTAAGATACCCTTTTTTCATTTACAAAATATTGCTGAACTTAGATGTATTTTCTCTGTCTGATGCAGAGAGACTAATGCACGCTTTTATAACATCAAGGATAGATGACTGTAATGCCCTGTTCTCTGGTATTTCTGGCCGTGTTATTTCACAATTACAACTTATACAAAATGCTGCGTCCAGAGTTAACAAGAACCAAGAGAGATGAACATATCACGCCTGTTTTGGCAGATTTGCCCTGGCTTCCTGTTTGTTTCAGGATTGATTTTAAGATCCTGCTCCTGACATATAAAGCTCTCCATGACCGTGGTTCCCTATACTTAAAAGAACTCCTGACTCCATATTCTGCTAGTCAGCCTCTTAGATCACACGGTGCAGCCTTGCTTAACATTCCAAGGAATCAGGAAAAAAAACCTGCAGGTGGCAGAGCCTTCTCTTACAGAGCCCCTAAACTATGGAATGGCCTGACTGCCACCATCTGTGAGTGAGGCTCTCTCTGCTGCTGTTTTTAAAATAAGACTAAAAACATACTTTTATGACAGACCGTTCACAGTCCTGTAAATTATGTTTATTTTTTACAATATAATGTACGGTTCTGTAAATTATATTTATCACTTGTTTTTACTGCTCTTTAATTAACTTATTTATACGTATGTATTTATTACTTGTTTGTATTGTTTTTAAGAATTTTCATTTCTGTATTTCTTAAAAAAATAAAAAAAAGTTTTTATTTTATTTTCTATTGTTCAGCGCTTTGAGGCACATTTTTGTGAAAGGCTCTATATAAAAATAAAGATTGACTGATTGATTGATTGATATATATGGGTCAGAATATATTGCCACCAGTGCTCCAGATAAGGTTTGGGGTCTGGGAGTAACAACCTGTAATTGTAACACTGAGAGAGTAAAGGGCTTTGCCCACTGGATCCGTTCCGTCATGTGTTTTTTAACATGCGAATTGCGATGCATCAATTAATTTAACGAGCATGTACATTCACTATTGCACCTTGCACGCTGAGTCTGTAACTACGTGTTAAATGTTTTACACCATGGAAGTGTGTTTCCTAGTATCTGAAGACATTGTATTCTGGGAGATGTAGTTGTTAGTGGAAATTTTAGGGAAGGCAGACAAGCTATGCAGCAAAATTGCTGTGCATATTTTTGTACATTCAATTTTAATTTAGTGTGTATTTTGGATTTTTGAATGTGTAAAAATGGCAGGTACAGTGCTACTAATGCATAGCCACAAGTGCATTGCTAGCTTAAAACTAATGACACATTTTTGTGTGGCAATATATTCTAACCCATATTATTATTTAATATATTCTATGTTTCTTGCCTTCTAGTTTAAAACAAATAAATACCGTTAATGTTTGTATCTTTTTTCAAATGCGAGACCTAAAGCAAAAAAAACCAAAATGGCAAAACTTATTAGGTAAGGTTTACAGGAATTATTTTATTAGCTTCATATACTTTAAGCACTTTTTATGCATCAGCCAATAACGCTTTTGGCTGATGAAACATAAGAAAGCTAACTTTGGTTGCCTGACCACAATGTGAAAGAGCGAAACGTTTATTTCTGAAACGTTCCATTGTAGTGACTAGAAAATGGAAAGATTCAGGTTTTTGTACACATCAGCAACTTGGTGTTTCTCATGGAGTACAAGAGAATAAAATTACATTTCAGATCAACCAGGGTCACCTCTAGCTACTTGACCAAGCTCTGGTCAAGATTGAAAGCTAAGTTTAAGAACAAAGATTAGGAGATCAATTCTGCTGTTTAACATGAGCTCCATGAAAGAAACGCTGTGGTAATTTGAAGAGGGAGGGGAGGGAGTACAATTGTTCAATGCTCATTTATATTTTAATTTAGAATTATGGCAGAACATGGTGTTGTGATGAGCTGAAATATCACTTTGGCTTTGGGAAGGTGGTGCACAACGCAGAGTAAATCTGATCGTCACAAAGCTTGTTGCTATGTTTACATGTTTTGCTACAGTGCTGGAATTGCTGTATGCATTCTTTCTTCACTTTTTTCTTTTTACAAACCATTCAATCTGAAATGACATACTAGGGATGCTTTATTTTTGTTGACAAAAACTCCCATGTCTAGTTCATCATGTGAGGACACTACTTTAATCCAAGCTGGACACCACGGCACCACCACATTTTGGGATTTCCTCAATTAAATGTCAGAAAATTATCAAATACAAGCTAGGATATGTACACAGTAGTTTTGTCTTGGGCAGTCGACTGTAAATGTGTATAATTTACCAGTATAGCAGTTAAGTATAAGGTTGCTTTTATTATTATCAAAACAGGAAGCAATTGTGTCCGCGTTTTGTGTTGTGGTGTATTAGGAACATATTAACCCTGCCTGTCAATATAGGTTTCTAGTTTCCTGTGCACATGCATTCTGAATACATAAGTTTAAGTTGGGGTTGGAGTAGCTCAGTCCCCTGTTGGGCATGCTTTGTCGGCAAGATGAGCTACAACATGTGTTGATGCACCCCAACAACAGTTTTGTTCAACCTACGGGAGAAGAGAATGGGGGTGTGAAATAGGTTCCACATACTGTATAGTTAGGGCTTGATTTTTTTAGTTTTTATTTTTTTGTTTAGTTCAGGGTGTGTTTTTTTCAGTTTTTATTATTGTTTTGCAAAATTGGTTATTAAAAATAAACACCACTCAAACACATCAGCTTTCGGTTTCTATAACAATTTAAATTTAAATAACATTTTTCTTAATTGTAGTACTTTGTAACTGAATATAATTATTCAGTGTTGAAGTGAGGATGTCCACATTTAGGATGCAGGCAATTGTGAGATGTAAAAGGTACCAGGCAGCTCTTAATTTGTGCTGGGGTGCAGCCCCAGAATCTCTTCAGTTATGAAAATTAAAAATCTCATACACATTTTTGCTCTCAAATTTGTTTTCTTAAAATTCTCAACACAGTTCTTGCGTCCACGCTAAAGACAGACCGACCGTCTGCTGCCAAGTTCGTACTTTTATACTTTACAATTTTAGCTGAGTGAGTGTCTTTAATGACACTGGCAGCACAACAAGGACTGTCACTCTGGCCTTTTTTTATTCACAAATAAGCTTACTTGATTTGAAAAACGTCTTCTTACACTACTTGGTTTGAATGAGTACACAACAAAATATGAAAGCTGAACATTCATTTCAACAAAGAACACGTTTTAATGTAAAAAATATTGCAGCCTACTTCAATATGAACATTAAGATCATTGCTGCAGTATTGCCACTTACCCGGTTTAAGTGATAACAGATTAAAACTTCTGAAAATACAGCTGTCTGTCTGTCCACCAACACGCAAGCGCACCACGTGTGTGTCTGAAAATCACGCGAGAGTGAGGAGACGTGCGAGAGAAGTACTGAGTTTGAAAGTGAAATTTGTTGGACTGATCAAAAGAGAAGAGCAAGTACAAATTTAAAAAATAGACTCAAAGGATATTATGTAGGCTACAACGTTCTGAGATATCGGTTCAGATTCAAGTTCTCTGCCTTTGAAAACAAAAAATCTCTGAATAAATGTTTCTGAAAACATGACCATGGTAAGATAAATGTCAAATCTTATCTACCGGTATCTGTTTATCTTCTGTATCTATATATCGCTACCTGTTTATCTATACATGTGTATGTGCTACTGTAAATTGCTGTTATCTAACACTAGTACATACAATACTCTTTCAAATAAACGTGTGTGATTTTTAATGTGCTGTTCTTAAGAACGGTGTTATTGTCGTTGCTTGTGCCCAGGCACCTCTTTTTATTTACAAATTAAGCACTGGTCCCAGGTATAAAAAAAAACAAACAAAAAAACAAAACACTATGTACACATGGGTATTTTTGATTACGGAAAAAAACAACAACTATGAGTTCCAACAAAAAAGGTATAGACAATGTCGACCCAGGGGACTTTTTTGACCTGAAAAAAGAAACAAGGACCAGGGGTCACAAATGGAGATTAGATAAAGGGGGCATTTAGAACAGGAGGAGGCTGTGTGGTCCAGTGGTTAAAGAAAAGGGCTTGTAACCAGAAGGTGCCCAGTTCAAATCCCACCTCAGCCACTGACTCATTGTGTGACCCTGAGCAAGTCACTTAACCTCCTTGTGCTCCGTCTTTCGGGTGAGACGTAGTTGTAAGTGACACTGCAGCTGATGCATAGTTCACACACCCTAGTCTCTGTAAGTTGCCTTGGATAAAGGCGTCTGCCAAATAAACAAATAATAATAATAACAGAAAATAGGAGGCACTTTTTTACACAGAGAATTGTGAGGGTCTGGAACCAACTCCCCAGTAGTGTTGTTGAAGCTGACACCCTGGGATCCTTCAAGAAGCTGCTTGATGAGATTCTGGGATCAATAAGTTACTAACAACCAAACGAGCAAGATGGGCCGAATGGCCTCCTCTCGTTTGTAAACTTTTTTATGTTCTTATTTCTTAACAGTCGACGTTAGTAGCAAAAAACAAACAAAGTAAAAGCATCCATCCCAGATATAAAAACTAGGCTATATAAACTTGGATATTAAAGTCTTTCTGAATAATAATAATAATTAAAAAAAAAAAAAAAAAACTGTATGGAAGTGTTTTTCAATCAAATCAGAGTCAGAACATTAGTAGCAAAAAAAAAAGAAAAAAAAAGGATTGCAGTGTCACTCAGAAAACCCGTTGTAGTAAATCATGGCATACATTCTGAAACTGTCTATAGACATTGACGGTCTCCAATATTCAACCAAACCGTTCACAGCCTCTGTAAAAGAAAACCAATCGGACATCGTAACAGACGGGATCAGTTTTGTTTTTAAACCTACTTCCTCGCAGGTTGCAAAGTAAACTCGCTTTAGCTCCAGTGCATGTTTGAATGAAGCCCCAGCATGAATGACAAAATCCACTAGATCTTTAAAATGATCTGAAAGAAGGCCAGCCTTTATCACTGTGTCTAACAAGTGGCAGGGATCTCGTGCATGTATTGTTCTAAAATCAGGGTAGGTAGATTTCAAGTCACGCAATAGTTTTATCATGTAGCTTGCAGAATCTGAGCCAAACATATCACATCACACCACGACTTTTTGAATTTGTTCAAAACTTTTCCAAGTGTTGCTAAAGAAAGGGAATTGCATACCTGCACAATTTCCGTATCGGCCATTCCAATCTTTCTCCCATTTCCGTTCTCATAATCAAGAAAGTGAACAGGATATTTGCAGCTGAATCGCCATGTATCTCGGGACTTTCATCAAGGGTAATGGCTAGTTTTTTTTTAAATTTTCTTTTTTTAATCTCCCACCATGTTTGCAATGCGTTCCAAATAATTAAAAAAAACTTCTGGCAAATACTTGCTGTAAAGCTAGTGTGCATGCGGCATGGTTTTTGCTGTAGGAGCTCTTTCACGAAACAGATCACCGATAGGCCCATCAGCTTGGTTTAAGCTGGTCCCTGATTGTGCCATTGCTCGAACAAATTCTTGACAAATGTCCTCCTTTTCCTCGCGCTTTCTTTTCATTCTTGTTACAGTTTCTGTTAATGATATCTGTACCGCCCCAGATGAGGTTGATGGATTTTTTAGTTTGATGTGCAAAGCACTGCATAAGTGCTCAGAGATTCTACAGGCCGTTTTGCCGGGTACTACGGAAATTATAACCCTGCAGTATTTTCACACGAGTTCAGACTTACCTTATAACAATTTCTTCCACAAAATCCTAATTTTCCTTGAAAACAAAAACAATCTCTGAATAAATGTTGCTGAAAACACGACCATGGTAAGATAAATGTAAAATCTTATCTACCGGTATCTGTTTATCTTCTGTATCTATATATCGCTACCTGTTTATCTATACATGTGTATGTGCTACTGTAAATTGCTGTTATCTAACACTAGTACATACAATACTCTTTCAAATAAACGTGTGTGATTTTTAATGTGCTGTTCTTAAGAACGGTGTTATTGTCGTTACTTGCGCCCAGGCACCTCTTTTTATTTACAAATTAAGCACTGGTCCCAGGTATAAAAAAACAAACAAAAACAAAACACTATGTACACATGGGTATTTTTGATTACGGAAAAAAACAACAACTATGAGTTCCAACAAAAAGGTATAGAAAATGTCGACCCAGGGACTTTTTGACCTGAAAAGAAACAAGGACCAGGGGTCACAAATGGAGATTAGATAAAGGGGGCATTTAGAACAGGAGGAGGCTGTGTGGTCCCGTGGTTAAAGAAAAGGGCTTGTAACCAGAAGGTGTCCAGTTCAAATCCCACCTCAGCCACTGACTCATTGTGTGACCCTGAGCAAGTCACTTAACTATAATCACATAACTATAATCATAATGACCCACAAAACTGGATCATTATGATTATAGTTATATTGAAATTTGTTATATTGTCCAACCCTTGGTATGTCAAATCCTTAACAATACTGTATGCCAGAGCGATAGAAATATGAAATATCTATTTAATATTGCATTAAATACAGTTCATTAATAAGACAACTGACTATGTATGTGACATATTTTAAGAGATTCAAAGCATTAACAGGAAGACTTGGTAACAGAAGTTAATTTTAGTTTACAATTTTAATTTCCAGGAATATGTAGATTGGTATACCACTTCCTTTTGAGGTCTGCAAACAATATTTTATTGGGGTTTGTCACTATGTTGTCTGCATGTACGGTAAATCATACATTGCAGGTGTTTGATGCTGTTCTGTGCTTTTTTTTCTGCAAGTTCTGTTATCTAGTTAACTTTTAACTAAAATTAGATATATACGTTGTACTGAATTTTCTGGACTTATGTACTGTTGGTTTACTTGATATATTTTTTTTTCTTCTTTTTTTTTCTTAACTAAATACAATATAACATTGGTTCTGTAAATTGTTTACCATATTTAGGGCCCTAAGAAATCTCTGTTCATGAGAACACAGATGGAATCAAAGAGTCCCGTGCTGTACGGGGGAAGAACAATTAATAAATAAATGCATTTGTCAGAAGAGCATTTAGCTAATGGGAAAATGTGAAACTTTTGAAATGTGCACGCATTTTGCACAGTACAGGGCAGGCACACAACATTCGGATGGAGATGCCTATTTCAATTGCCTGTTTACTTTCAAACGGATTTCATAGGGTCTTAAATATTGGTGTTACATTTATTTGTAATTTACTCTCAAGCTATCTATCAACCATGACATCTCTTCTGGGCTGTCTCTCCCTGGGATGTTTTGACACATTTGGATTGTCTAGTCTTATAGTTATGACTGATAACTGTCATTTATGAACCAAATCAGAAATCCATTGTATTGTTTCAAGCATTTTAAAATCACATCTAGACTTGTTGTATAACTAAATATATTTTGTTTTTCTTTTTACAGGTTGCTGATTTATCGATTTTTAAATGACGGTGCAACAGTACCTTTAAAGGCAAATAAGTACTCTCTGATATTAAAGGTCATGGGGACTTGACCTCAGCAACAGATTTTCATAATTAAGAGGCACTTGTAGAGCGTCATGATGTTGTCGTCTACTGACACTGGTGAAGACATCCAAGTCTGGTTAGAAAGCATCCACCTTCAGCAGTACATCGGTGGTTTCATACAGGCTGGTTATCACACGCTGGAAGACTGTGCAGATCTGAATAATGAGGTTCTTCTGCACATTGGGGTGACACCTACAGGACACCGGAAGAGAATTCTTAATCATTTACAGTCCCTGCCCCTGCTGGATTGCAATGACAGAGTGGCAATAGATGAAAGTGAAACAAAAGCAAAACCAACTGGGACCGATGGTTACGATTCTTCTTTACAGACTAGAGTATCAAGTGAGAAAATAGTAGGACAACCAACTCCCAAGATTAGAACTATTTATTCAAAAGGTAGAAATGCTGTAAAAGGGGCAAAGATCTTGTCTAAGGCCCAGGATGATGGACATTATATTGAGCCATACAGTCAATCACATAATATTGAAGCTAAGAGTGCAGACCTGGTCTGTGGGGCACAAACAGAGCAAGGCAAGCCCGAAACCTTCTGCATACAAAGTGAACCTTCTTTTTCTTTACTTTCTTCCTTGTGTCCGATATCTGAAAATGAACATTCATTTGAGGAACCCATATACAATCCTTTTAAAGGGAAAATGGTTGTCAATGAGTTATACTCTGAAAGAACAGACTTGGTAGGACAGTCTCCCATGCAGCCAGTTTCTAGGTCGTTTAAACTTCGTCACAGACCAGTGCCACAAATTCCATTTCACACTGTTGCTCCTTTGGAAGACAAGTAAGTTAATTCTCTGATGAATTCCATCATGCTAATAATGTGTTAATGACTGCCATTAAGCACGGTATTTGTAAATATCAATCTATAAGGGAACTGTACCTCCTTGCAGATGTTTTTATTTTAACTCCAATGTAAGCGGCTAATAAATTGTTAGCCTGATTTTTAATTAGTGACCACAAGCAAACTCCTTGAGTAAAAAATCCCCTGACTTAAGAACGAAAAATTAAAATCAACTAGAATTCACTTTTCATATGTTAGGGTAACTGCAGTAGAGTTATAGGGTTGTGGTAATTGTTTGTTTATTAGTTTTAAAATGTTTAGTAAAACGTGGCATATTTTTTGACCTTGTTAGTACAACCAGCCCCCTTTGCTAATGACATCTTTGTAAAATGACTTTACACTTACTTCAAAGATGCAACACCAATAAACTTCGTATCCCGCGCAGAGGGAGAACTCAAACCTAAAACGGTCATTAAGTGAGGCATTGCAGGGGAGATGAAGGGAGGTTTCAGTTCCGAGTGACTGTTTTGTAAGCATTATGAATGCTTATTCACCACTGCTACACTCCTTTAGAAAATTTGCTTTCCTACATTTTTTTAATGCAACAGTATATGTGTACATATAAATATATGAATATGTGTACACGTAAGAGTATATGTGGCCCAGAGGACTACTGAGACACAGACATAAACTAGTCCTCATATATATATATATATATATATATATATATATATATATATATATATATATATATATGGTTTACATTATTTCTTAATATGATGGGTTTAATACCATACCAGCAAATATTCTAATTATTTTAACTTAAGTATTTGTGTCTATATGTTGATTATTGCTAGCTCTTGCATACCTTATTATAGCCTTTACATTGTGTGCAGGGCCCATTGGATTAGTAACTCATCATTGTCTTACACAGGAATCTGCTAAAAAGAAGAAATGCTGAACTGTCATCTATCTGCAACGTACAAAACATTTCGAATGCAGCACTGCAGAAAGGTTGGTTTGGCCATTTTAATTGTGTGATCACTGTTTTGCTACAGTACTACTTTCATAGCATTGACCGCAAACTATTTTAAGTCTCTTTTTCCTTCCACTCAGTCACTCAGTAGTGTTTGCCGTCAAAACTTTTTTTTTTTTTTTTATACCATCTACAGTAAATATTAATAGAATCACTGTACTAGAACCTGACCTTGTATGCATTAAAAGCGTGAGAATTTCTTTTTTTTTTTTTAGTCTTGTCGGATTTAAATGTTTATATTATATTGCATTAGCCACAATTGCATCTAATTTTTTTTTTTTAAATCTGTTTTCTAATTTTATTTATGTTAATGCTTGTGGTCTATCATAAATGCAATTATTAAAAAGAAAACTGTGTGCTTCTTTCTGTCTTTAGTGTTCATTAAACCAGTCTAGACAAGATGACGTAATAACACTTAATAAAGGATTCTCCCAACTGTTTTTACTTGGAACGCTAGCCCATGATAAATGTAGAGCACCCCATTATTTTCAATGACCCTCTTTTAACCCCAAAATACATTAAAAAAATAGAATGACAACTTGTTGGAACATGTGGCAGTATTACTTTCCACCTGAATCACAAATTACAGCCCTCGGCTTCTCTTGGGATGTGTTTGCGCCACCTTGAGGTAGCAATACTGCAAGTCAGTTTTGTAGCATTTACAATAAAGCAGGCAAACAGGTTTCAAATGGTTGATGTGCCCAGGAAGAGACAATGTTTCTGAAAGATAATATTGCTGTATTTTTCAAATGATAATAGAATTTAAAAAAATGTCTAATTTGATTTGAGTTTCATAGACTGGACATACTGTCAAACATTTCATTCACACATGTCTTGAGTTACTTGACTTACAAAATAAACCCCTTAACTAAATTGCAAGTGTTAAATAACACCTGGTAATAATGGGCTTGATTTATCAAAGTCTTTACACCAAAAAAATCACAGAGGCATTTATGTGTGTTACAGTGTCTATCGGGGGCAAGCCCCCAAACCCTTACCTAAAATTATGTAATAATATTCACAGCCTGGACCAGCCTAAACTATTGTTAGAATTGTTCAAATTTGCATAAACTAGGTCTGCTATAGTGCAGTTTACAAGCTGCTTCCCCTTGCAGTTTAGAATTGGAACATTAATAAGCTGGGTTCGCTAAACTGTGGGCTACCAAGGGAATTCATTAGTCCTTATTATTAGTCTGATATATACAGTGCCTTGCATAAGTATTCACCCCCCTTGGACTTTTCCACATTTTGTAGTGTTACAACCTGGAATTAAAATGGATTTAATTGGGATTTTTACCATTTGATTTACACAACATAACACTTTGAAGGTGCAAAATTATTTTTTATTGTGACACAAAAGTTAAATAAACAAAAAAATACATTTGTTGGTTGCATAAGTATTCACCCCCCTGAGTCAATACTTGGTAGAAGCACCTTTGGCAGCAATTACAGCTGTGAGTCTTTTTGGGTAAGTCTCTACCAGACTCACTGTGTGATCCTGAGCAAGTCACTTGACCTCCTTGTGCTCCGTCTTTCGGGTGAGATGTAATTGTAAGTGACTCTGCAGCTGATGCATAGTTCACACACCCTAGTCTCTGTAAGTCGCTTTGGATAAAGGCGTCTGCTAAATAAACAAATAATAATAATAATACCAGCTTTGCACATCTGGATCCTGCAATTTCTGCCCATTCTTCTTGGCAAAATTGCTCAAGCTCTGTCAAGTTGGATGGGGACCGTTGGTGAACAGCAATTTTCAAGTCTTGCCACAGATTCTCAATCGGATTGAGGTCTGGGCTTTGACTGGGCCATTCTAAGACATTCAGGTTCTTGTTTTTAAACCACTCCAGTGTAGCTTTGGTTGTGTGTTTAGGGTCATTGTCCTGCTGGAAGGTGAACCTCCGCCCCAGTCCCAAGTCTCTTGCAGACTGAAACAGGTTTTCCTCTAGAATTTCCCTGTATTTGGCTCCATCCATCTTGCCCTCAATCCTGACCAGTTTCCCAGTCCCTGCCGATGAAAAGCATCCCCATAACATGATGTTGCCACCACCATGCTTCACCGTGGGGATGGTGTTCTCAGGGTGATGAGCAATGTTGGCTTTGCGCCACACATAGCGTTTTGCGCTAAGGCCAAAAAGTTCAATTTTGGTCTCATCAGACCAGAGAACCTTTTTCAACATTTTTGCTGTGTCTCCTACATGCCTTTTGGCAAAATCTAAATGGGATTTGATATGGCTTTTTCAGCAATGGCTTTCTTCTCGCCACTCTTCCATAAAGCCCAGCTTTGTGGAGTGTCCGGGTTATAGTTGTCCCAGAGTTACCATTGGCCTCTTAGTTGCTTCTCTGACTAATGCCCTCCTTACCTGGTCACTTAGTTTTGGTGGACGGCCTTCTCTAGGCGGAGTCGCGGTTGTGCCATATTCTTTCCATTTTTTAATAATGGATTTAACGGTGCTCCGGGGGACGTTCAAAGTTTGGGATATTTTTTTAATAACCCAACCCTGATTGGTGCTTCTCCAGAACTTTATCCCGGACTTGTTTTGATAGTCTTCATGATGCTGTTTGTTTAGATATGCTCTCTAACAAACTCTGGGGCCGTCCAGAAACAGGTGTATTTAATCTGAGATCATGTGACACTTTAATTGCACACAGGTGGACTCCATTCAACTAATTATGTGACTTCTGAAGGCATTTGGTTGCACCAGAGCTTATTTAGGGGTGTCACAGCAAAGGGGGTGAATACTTATGCAATCAAGACGAATAATTTTGAAAAATATGTAGATTTTTTTCCCCACATCGACATTATAGACTATTTTGTGTAGATCAGTGACAAAAAATCCTAATTAAATCCATTTTATTTCCAGGTTGTAACACTACAAAATGTGGAAAAGTCCAAGGGGGGGTGAATACTTATGCAAGGCACTGTACTTCTTTCTAATCAACATTATTACTTTGCCTCACCTTGGCATTGGTTGTTTCGAAGCCATTCCAAAATGTTTAACTAACAGCTATGGTGGTATGATCTGAGCTGTATGGTGATTTAGAAAATGTCTGAGATATCTAACCTTCTACAACTATGTGGTGTTGTTGTTTTTTTTACATATAAAAAATATACATTTTGTACTGGCATTTACAAATAAATAAATATATCAATAAATATTGTGATTTTTAATTATATATATTTTTTTACTTTTTTCAAAGCATCTCTTGAGTTCACCCCATCTCCTATATGTCCATATGGAGAAACATTTTTATATAACAGTCCAGGACAGTATCAAGTAAGTATGCAAACTAATATTCTCAGAATGGCAATAATGTATACATCTTGTACAGTTATGTTGCTCCAGGCCATGTATTTAGTTAATCGTTTGAAAAATATGTAGAATTCCAAGGCCCTTCTAACAATTAACTAGAGATATAAAACCGGTACTTGCAAGGGTTATTTTGTATCATTATTGCACTGATAACTGGTAAAGACAAAAAACAAAAATCAATCACTTGCTACACAATTCAGAGCTAAATGTAATAATGCTTTTACAAAACAAATCATAAATATACCCTTGTTAAACAAGCCTGGAATTACTAACTCTCATGGAAATATACCAACCAAGAAACAAACAAAAAATCAACAGTAACCTAAAACTTTGACATTTAAGAGAACTTTTTTTGCACAAAACATGCACAGTAAAAGGAACAGCACTAGCAGAACACAATTTTCAGATGAAAAAAATTCTGCTTAAACCTGTGATCACTTAACACGCCAGAAATTCTATCTTGAAAAAAATAAGCTTCACATTTCACAATGGGTCTCTGGATTAAAATGTTCAGAATTGCAATATATTGGATAGAAAACAAATGATGCATGTTGTATAAGATAAAAAAAAACTGCTATAGTAATTAAACAGTTCATTTTAATCCCATGAAATGTAGTGCCAAAAAATTCTGTTGGTGGACTGCGTGTTGATTTGAGTCGCTACTTGCAAAAGTTCAGCAGTTCCTTAAATGGAAAATCTGCAGGCTCAAGTCTGCAGGCTTGTGAAACTAAAGCTGACGGTCTACATGTTGCTAGAACAATTTAGGAAAGGATACTTTTGTGTAGAAAGTGATGTGCAGTCTACAAGTTTGCTGTATCAAAGGACTGTTGATTTTGCAGAAGCAACATTACATCATGGAATAAATCAGTCAGTGAAAGTGATGTAAAAAGTCATGTGACTGTAGAAAGATGGTGTAGAAAATGAATGTGGAGCCAGTGAGGTATATTGTGAGAGAGATTCTCTTATCGATTTAAAAAAAAGAAAAAAATTCAAGGTGATTTTTTTCTTTTTTTTTAGGTGGTATAGGCAAGTATAAGTGTTAATCTGTCCATTCCTGGTAGTTAATGATCAATGTGTCAGTTAATTCCACAAGATGTAGTGGAGCGGCATTAAAGTCAACAACATTATTGATATTATATTCCTTGAAAAATAAGATTAACTATTATAAACATAATGTTGTGTTGGCGTTTAGTCTAATATTACAAATTACAAAAGAAAGAAAAAAAAAAGCCGTCTTGGTACCGATGCTGAATCATTAGAGCGTTCATTTTAAACTGCAGAGGTGTGTAACGGTGAGCTAGGTTTAACTTCCAAGTTGTGTTTTCAGTGGTCATTGTGTCTCATATAAAGGCGTTCATTTGATACAACTTAATAGTAATGGATAACGCGAGTCCCCTTGGCTTAAGAGCGAAGCTTCCAGGTTAGCTTCAGTTAGGTAGTTTCGGTGCTTGTTTTTCAGAAAGTGCAGAGCACTGAATGCCCTCTCACACAGCACCGTAGTAGGGAACAGGGTCTCAAGTACCTCATGTTGCAAATGCGTAATGATTGAAGATTCAAAGCAGCTTTAGCCAGGGGCTTGAAGTACTCCTGTACTGTAACACCAGGCTGATTTGAAGTACAGTTGAGCAGACCCTTTGCTATACACTCTCATCCTGGCACACGAGAAACTGTGAGTTCACTAAAAACTGAAAAGTCCCGTTCCTCTTGAAAGTGAAGGACGATGTCAGCGATTGTCATTCTGAATGTGTCGATCACTTCAATGCTGTCAAAAATTGTAAGATGGCTTTTCTGACGCTCCAGGTTAACTCTTTCAAAAAGAGCAAACATCTGTGCACCACTGGATCCCGTAACTTTTGGCCAGATTGGGAGAAATGGTGGTCAAACTTCAATGAGCTCTCATAACGTTGCAAATCTCAGTTTATTAACACTGCTCATGTTGACTTCATTGATACTCTTTTTCACTGTGGATTCAGCCTCATCCATGGTTTTCATGAAAGCCTTACTGGCAAGAACTTCTTGGTGGGCTAAACAGTGAAACATAAAAAAGCTTTTGGTGGCAGTTTGGAAATAATTCAGCAGCCCTACCCGTGCGCTTTGCATATCTGCTGCTCTGTCGGCTGTTAAGCCGCACAGGTTGTCAAAGCTAACGTGGCATTCCTCCATTCTGGCTTTAACAGACTCAGAAATGAGTTTGCCACTTGGCTGATCACAATAGGTTGACAAACCTAAAACTCACAATCAAAAACCTGATCATCACAATCAAAAAAGCTAATGCGTATTATTACCTGGGCATTCTTTGTGACATCAAGACACAGGCTGTAGAAAGGTCTGCAGGTGACTTTTTCAGCTGTTTCATATTGGATGAAATTTGCCAAAACTCACTCGTGTGCTCCTCTGTAATGTGTTGTTGCTCAGTGGTGCATAATCTTGTTGCCTGCGTCCACGGGAAGGTAAACATTATACATGTTGAAAGACGCCATGCGAAAGCACAGCACTACATTGTATTATGCAGCTACTAAGTGGATTTTATGCACTACAGAACACATCTCGCAGTCTGATTTTTACCTTCCTGTGTAGCGATTTTCACTGCAGTGAATCAGGTAGGGCACTAGCATAGCAGCGCTGTGGTGTTGATGGTGGGCTACTCGGGAGACGCTGTGGCCGTACAAAATCACACTAGTGGCTGCATTTGAGAAAAATTGTTCAAGGTAGTCCCTCGCTACATGAAGATCTTTGTTGTGGTTGTGTAGTTCTAGGTTGTATGATGTATAAGGTGCCCTGTATCAAGAATGATGAGGATTTCCACTAAGCTTAAAAATAATGAAAATCTTCCTCTGCTAACTGTGTGTTGGAGTGGGTCCAGTTCTTGCTTGCTTGCTTGCATACTTGTAAAAAAGGCCCACGCATACCAGAAGTTATTTTGGTTTTCTAAATGAAAATCAATTATTTGGTCACTGGCTTAAGATGATTTGGGATTTTTTAAATTATGGCTGAATGTTATTTGATAGTAGATAACAAAGCATATTATTCACCCGTATTTATGAATTAAGGTAGACAACAATAGTCTGGGCCTTATTAGCTTTAGATTTGGTAAGCTCCCCAGCCGCACTGTGCCGAGCGTTTAGAGCGAGTCATGCAGTATGGAGCTTTGAATTCCGTTGCTCTGAGTAGGCAAATCTTGACTAGAGACACAGGGGCTACTTTGGTCCTTGCTATTTCAGGGGCTAGGGAGGAAATTTGACTGGGGTTGGTTTGGCTCACCACCCCACCCCATAGCGAACACTCCTGGTCAGGTAGTGGGGCCAGGGGGGAAAGCAGGTAGTGTGAGCATTTGCCTCCAGGCTTATAACAACAAAGGTATGCCAATCCCCTATGGTGAGGTTTTTCTGAGTGTAAAGAGGTATTGACTTTGAAGATTTGACATAGAAATATAAGTAGAAGGAGTGACAAAATAATAAACACGCAGTAATTATATTTGTACTACAAAACATAAGTAAACTCACATTTTGACAGCCATTGCCATTTTATAACAAGCTATTTTTATTAACGTGGCACATATTTAATATTAGAATATTTAACACCCTAAAAATCTATTTTTTAAAACAGATTGCGTTTTTTTCTATTAGTATTATAATTGTGTTTATCTTTCTCAGAAATTGTCTGAGTTTAGCTGAGTGCTTTCAATGTTTATTAACCTTTATTGAATAACAGGGTGCTTTTAAAACAGGACCACGAGTGAGGCATCATTTGCTCATACATTTGAATGGACTTTTTAAAAAAATAATTAAAAATAATAACCACGTTTCATTCAGTGTAACATAGAGATAATAAACTGGAAATGTAAAGGAAGTAACTAGGTAAAGCTGAAGTTAAGTAACTATGAGGTAAAGAAATTGCTTCTCATTATCCTGCTTTTTTTTTTTTCCAGGAGAACAGTCCACAAGAAATGGAAGAGCAGTTACAGAGTTGGAAGTTATGGTAAAACTATTAATCTCTCATTTATACTTTTTTGTATTGTTCCAGAAGAAAAAGTCTTCGGAAACATGAGTTTTTTAAATGGAGTTCAGTAAACCTATTGCTTAGGTTTGTGTTCCGAACTGTATATGTAAAATTACATTTAAAAAACACTGGTCATACTATAAATTGTTTAACAAAAATATAGTCTTGCGTTAGACACATTCAGAGAGCTGTTGTAGAATAGGGGTGTGTAGAATGGGGTGTTTTAATGTCCTTTTGGTATGCATGCTGAAATTGTTCTCGGCAATAATAAAGGACAATTAAGCAGTACAGTGGTATCCATGGCAACTATAACAATAACGAAGTGTGGCGCGTTTTGCCCCACACCAAAGTGAAGGTCAGTGCAACTTGTTGATTGGTTGAACTGTCCTGCATGTTTTGCACGATAGAGGCCATTATCTGATATGGGAACGTAACTCAAAATGTTAGCTTCACATCATCAACAAATGTCACGATTGCCTCTAAAGCTTAGTCTTTAAGTCCACTGCTCTCCCTGCTGTTTTGTTTTATGCATTTTCTGTTTGCTTCTGCCACCTGGTAGCAGGACTAATGAAGTGCAGCTGTCAGAACTGGTCAGAAAGAAAACAGGATTGTAATCTTGTAACATTTTGGCTTTATTGTACTACCACTGTATGTCCATACAGGCATCCAGGATATTACCCATGTAAATGTTGGAATAAACAAGTTATTGTCGTCGCAATATTCCCTGGGTTTCTCGTGTTAGTTGAGGTGAAGTCAGTTGTACAAGGCCAGTTTTTCTCTCCTATTTAAAAACAACAGTTTTTGATCTGCAGTTGTATTTTGTACAGGGGCTACAATCTCATCTCTGTAACACACTTTGTTTTATTAAAACCTGCTTTGACACGTTAAATTATTACATTGGTATTCAAGAACCCTTTCTAGGGCATTTTTTAAGTGCAGTAGGAGTTTTTTCTTGTGTTCTGAACTCATACTAACCTCTAAATGTTTTCATGAATTAAAGCTCTGTAAATTGGGTCCAGGGCTTGAAATATAATCTACAATGCTTTTTTTCCACAGTTCCAAGGAATCTGACATCACAGACAGTCAAGATAAGGCACAGACCCAACAGAAAGACACTTCATTGTCAAAAGAGGACTATACTGATTTGGAATATTCCACAGTGAAATGGTGTGCAAGGACCTTCACAAGAAGAAGCCCTGAAAGAACAAAATATGATTTATTCCCATCAGAAACCTTCCATCAAACTCACTCACACCACTCAGCCTATAGCATGGAATATTCCTTGCCATGTGATGCGGTGGGTGCACGAGCACGTAACAGCCTTTCAGCTCGGATTGACTCAGAAATCTCTCCCTATGCTTGCTACTATGGGTCTTCAAAGAGAAGGAGTCTAAAGGGATGGCTCGATAAGCTTTCTCCTCAAGGGTATCTATCAAACTTAGTTGTCAAATCTCTGGACCGTACTTAAATCCAGGCTTTTTCATTACAATTTCACTTTTTCAGGGTTTTTTTTTTATTCATAGTTCCTTTTCAGTTGTCATATTTAGGTGGTTTTGAAAATGTTTTATCAATGTTTTTTTTAAAATCATGTACGTTCTTAAACCAACTAAATGCACAACTGGCCTTTTAAGAAAAGATGTTGAATAAAAATAAAACTCAAAAAAACACCAAGTGACAAATCCTCAATAGATTATGTACTGGACAAATCCTCAATAGATTATGTACAGGACAAATCCTCAATAGATTAGGTACTGGACAAATCCTCAATAGATTATGTACTGGACAAATCCTCAAAAGATTATGTACTGGACAAATCCGCAATAGATTAGGTACTGGACAAATCCTCAATAGATTAGGTACTGGACAAATCCTCAATAGATTAGGTACTGGTCTGTTTATAATAAGAAACTGATACAATTCAAACAGAAGGAAAGCAAGACATTGACAATATTTCATGTTTTCAATAACAATAAGTGCACAGTCTACCAGTTTCGTATCACAAGAAAACCCTGATTTATTGGGCATTGTCTGTGGCATCAGATGGTAATGTACTCTAATCAGCGTTCTCCTGATTCATGTAGAATGGAGGCCAGTACCAAAAATACATTTCATTTGGTGGCAGGTTGACCAAGCTGGCAAATGGGGAAGTTTGAGTTTGGAATTATTTTAACATTTTACGGCTGCTGAAATATAGCCTGTGCTACACCATATAGGCATGAAAGGCTTGTTTCGCAGACCCTGATTAACACTAGCCATGAACTACCTTACCTAAGGTAAATTAAAGATGGTTAAAGATTAGAGTTAATCAGGTTCTGTGAAACCAGCCTCCTATATGTTGTAACATAGGCTATATGGATTCATTTAAAAAATAAAATCCATATTGACAATACATTTAGATAATTTCCCATTTGTTTCTATACATTAAATACTTTGTGAATGTTTTCTATCGTAATGACCAATTATTCGTAAATCCAATGTTCATTATTATCTCAAACATAACCCTTATCTTTTTATTTGTTATGGTTTTTGGGATAACCTAACACATGACATTGTTAGATTAGCATATGGACAGTTTTCAATATTAGGTCTTCTGTATAGCTGTGAATGGATGTGTCAGGCCATAAGTTAGCACCCAGTATGTTTGCAGTAAGCCAACAAAGAGTTCTATGAGATCAAGGTATCAAGCTTTGCAAATGAGAATGATATTAGCTAATTAGAATTTGTGCCAATGAGGATTGTATTAATTGCAAAATACATTTTTAATGAATTTAAAACCTTTATTTTGATCTTTGCAAAAGTAAAAGGATTACTTCTGTTAAGCTTTGTGGTAACACTTACTATCATGTATAATGGTGGTCAGAGCTAATTAGCCTTTGACAAGTAGCTCCATTGACTTTTCTGGAAGTTTTTGAAAGATATAATCCAAGTTTACAAATGATTTACTTGAGTTGCAAATGGCTATGTTTACTATAATAATAGAGGTAGCACGCTATTTTAAATTGACACAGATTTACAACGTACGTCTAAGTAATATCAGTGATATGGTGATTTATTTTATATTTGTCTGATAAACTTAGAAAGCGATTATTGGTTCATCGACGACACCCTATTTGAATTATAACAGTACTTTAAAACTAACCGAGATAAGATGGTGAGATTTAAAATGTTTAATCGTATTATGTTAGTGTTAATAAACCAGCATGAACTATCCTGGTCTGCTGATCTAAACCTCCCATTAAAGAGAGTGAGAAAAGTGCCTTTTGAAATATTATCATTTAAATAATACAAATCCTACTTCAATCAGCCATATTAAGGGAAAAAAATGTAACTCTAGTAAGCAGTATGCATTTTAATAAAAACTTTTTGGAATTGTGTTAACCTCATATTCTTTTTCTTGTAGAAAATGTGTGTTTCAGAAGCGATGGGTTACGTTTGATGGGGAAAATCTGTCATACTTCAACAATGACAAGGTATGTGCGTAAAACAAAAAAGAAACCATGAATTCTCTTCTTGTGATTCTGCTATTGTCAGAGCTTAGAGGGATGCTCCAAGTCCTGTGGGAAATGGCATTGCTGGTTTACAAATAAGAACTTCAGCACTCTCACTTGCTGATTTTGGATTTTAACTTTTGTTTGACTACATTCTTCAGTTGCACAAAAACATGAATTTGCTTCATAAAAGCAGGGAAATACAAGAACAAAATGTGCAGCTCCTTTACTGACAATTTGTTAAAATGATAAAAATACTGAGGTTGCTATTAGTATTGCCTGTATGTTAGTTATGCTTCTTATTGGAAAACCGAACACTACTTTTTTTTCCCCCCACAATGCATAAAGTTTCTTATTGTCGTAGTTTGACTTGAAGCTGTGCTTTACAGTACATCAACTTGAAATACAAATGAAGAGGTTGTCGATTTTTATTCTGCCAACAATGCAAAATTTTGTTTAACTTGTCAGTTTTGTTTGATTTATTTAAAGCAGAAGGCATGTTGTTACTGGGGCGAAATGTGCACCAAAATAATAAAAGTAAAAAGTGTCATTTTACAATATACTTTTGTTTTATTAGAAGTAAGGTGTTTAGATTTTCTCACCTTTTTAGAGTAACATATTTGTTTTGAGCAGACTCGGTACTTCTTTTAAACACCCTGAGACCTGTTATTTGTGCAGTGCAGTGGATTTGGTACTTAATGCAGTAACTTTCAATGTCTTCTTTGTTTTCGACCAGCAGCTGATTACACGCTGTGCCTGACTAAGCAAGGTGGGGATATCTAAGGTAAGTCTGGAAGTTTGATGTCATTTATATCTAACACCTGCCTTGCCTAACTTAGTCACAGTGAATCAGAAAGATGTGTAGCAATCTTGTCACTGTGAACTTATTCTGTTTTTTTTTTTTTAATCTTTTTCTGATTCTCTGTGAGTAATGCAGGCAAGCCGAAATATAAGGTATAATTGACATCCAACTTGCTAGCGTTCCTTGTATATCCCCCCTACTCAGTCAGGCACAGCGTTTTAATGCAGCAAAACAAATGGAAAGTTATTGAAACCAAATGTGAAACCACTTGAATCACTTCAAGACTAAGTGGTAGATCTAATGGTAGATATTGTTGCCTTTACCAGAACCATCAATAATAAGGCCACAGAGTACAGAAATATTGACTTTGCCGACATTATAAAAACTGACTGTACAGGTACTTGATATACTGCAAAAACCTTTGTATAAGTCTATTTTCTAGGTATTTTTAGGGGGTCCTAAAAGTGGAGCGACTTATACACCGGTGTGACCTATACACTTTTTCCTGAAATTATTGTCTCAAAAAGGGAGGGCGTGTTATACACCAGTGCGACTTATACACTGATTTTTACGGTACTTACACTGGCAAGAAATGCATTACACAACTACCATAAACATTTGAGTGTCTTCTAGGGAATTCTATAATGCCTGACTTTGCAGCAATTTGAATTGCAGCAATTCCTTAACCTTAATCTGCTTCACCAAGTACTGTCGATCATGAGCCAGTGAATCTTTTGAGTTGTAGGGGCAATGCATTGCTGGGCATCCTGAATCCTGTGGAGTGTTTCATAATACATTAGTAGTAATAGAAAACATTTTAATTAAAATACAACTGATAAATACACTCTTGAAGTGGAATATAGACTGCCTCTTTGCAAAAATGTGCAAAGCACTACCATTCAACCATGAGAACAGTCATGCTTTACATATTTGGAAGTAAACAATATCACATTAGGGTATTTTGTTTATCTGTAACTGTGACAAAGACGACTGAGCGGTGACGTCACGGCAGAGCCAGGAAACACAGTACAGACAGAGACTTGGGGTTTTTGGTGAAGCTGAGCGCGTGATCGCGCTCAGCGTTTAATAATCAAACAGAAAAATAAACGGTTGTAACAAAAACACAGGACACGGCACTTTCGCCAAAATAAACAGACATAAACAAAAACGGACTAACACTAAACAAACGGTGGACGGACAGACACACAAACACGGTGAGTAAATAATAAAACAAGTACCGTGCTGGTCCTACCAGCACGCGATAGCAATTGTTCTATATATTTCCTTTCTCTCTCTCTCACCCGTTCTCCACTCACGAACACCCAACCCGAGTGAGTGAAAACATGCTGTTTTATGCAGTTGTACCGAGACTTCGATTGCTAGTCAATCATTCAATTGGAATCTCGGTACAACTGCACGTGAATTAATTAAGTGCACTCCGTGACCACACATTACATTTTAACTAGCACGTGAAGTGATTTGTGCCCTCCGTGCCTAAATATAAATCTACATTTTTAAATCACAAGTGAAACACAGACCCGTTTATATCCCGTGTACCGATGACTATACACCAACATTTACACACAACACGTAACACAAAATACACACGGGGGGCACTTTGCCACATATACCCCCTTGTGCAAAGCACACATGGCCTCAATGGCCACCTCCCCCTCAGTCCCAAAGTCCCGGAACAGGGGAAGCAAGTTGTTTCTGGGGGTGGCCATGGTGAAATGTCTGGCACCCCCAATTCTTCGTGGCTGGCAGCTCCCTCTTCCGGGGCTTCAGCCACACTATCTCCTGCCGCGAAAGTGCAGCTGGGGAGCTGGTCTCCTGACCTCCCCCCTTCTTCATGGCCGGCAGTTCCCCTCCGTGGGGCTCCGACCACACAATCTCCGGCAGCGAAACTGCTGCGGGGAAGCTGGTCTCCTGACCTCCCCCTTCTTCATGGCGGCAGTTCCCCTCCGTGGGGCCCGGCCACCCACCTCCGCAGCGAAACTGCTGCGAGGGAGCGGGTCTCCTGACCTCCCCTCGCCGTGGCCGCTAGCTCCCCTCCGTGGGGCTCTGGCCACCGTGTTTCCTGCCACGGAAATGCGGCTGGGGAGCTGGTCTCCTGACCTCCCCCTTTCTTCATGGCTGACAGCTCCCCTTCATGGGGTTCTGGCCATAGTGTAGCGACCCCAGGTGAAGCAGGACCCTCGACTACCCCAGGCGAAGCAGGATCCCTGGCGACCCCAGGCGGCGGCAGCGGACCCTCGGGAGGCGGCGGCAGCAGCAGCGGACCCTCGGGAGGCGGCGGCAGCAGCAGCGGACCCTCGGGAGGCGGCGGCAGCAGCAGCGGACCCTCGGGAGGCGAACTTCGGGAGGAGCCCCTGGCCATAGAGGCGGCAGCGGGAGCTCCACTTCTCCCTCGTACCCTGTACCCTGTGTGGAGCAAAAGGCAGCCCCAGGCGTCGCGGGCGACAGGCAGCCCAGGCGTCGCGGGCGGCTGGCAACCCCAGGCGTCGCGGAGCGGCTGGCAACCCCAGGCGATCGCGGGCGGCTGGCAACCCCAGGCGATGCGGGCGGCTGGCAACCCAAGCGATGCGGAGCGGCTGGCAACCCCAAGCGATGCGGAGCGGCTGGCAACCCAAGCGTGCGGAGCGGCTGGCAACCCAAGCGATGCGGGCGGCTGGCAACCCCAGGCGATGCGGGCGGCTGGCAACCCAGGCGATGCGGGCGGCTGGCAACCCAGGCGATGCGGAGCGGCTGGCAACCCCAGGCGATGCGGGCGGCTGGCAACCCAGGCGATCGCGAGGCAAGCATCCTTGGGCGACGCGAGGCAGGCATCCTTGGGCGAAGCGAGGCAGGCATCCTTGGGCGGCGAGGCAGGCATCCTTGGGCGGCGAGGCAGGCATCCTTGGGCGGCGAGGCAGGCATCCTTGGGCGAAGCGAGGCAGGCATCCTTGGGCGGCGAGGCAGGCAGTCAGGACAAGCTGGGGTGCGGGTGTTGGCCCTCTTCTCGGCCTCTGTGGCGGGCGGTTCTTCCCGTGCTTCCCTCAGCAGCCTATGCAAGGGCTGCTGAGGACCGCCAGCATCTAGTCCTGGTCCTTCTGGTGAAGGGAGAGGCAGCTCCTGCTCCTCTCCTCGTGGCGGTGGGGAAATGATACCAGCAGGCATTCCTCCTCTGCTGGTGGGGAAGTGATACCAGCAGGCATTTATCCTCTGCTGGTGGGGAAAGTGTTACCAGCAGGCATTCATCCTCTGCTGGTGGGGAAGTAATACCAGCAGGCATTCCTCCTCTGCTGGTGGGGAAGTGATACCAGCAGGCATTCATCCTCTGCTGGTGGGGAAGTGTTACCAGCAGGCATTCCTCCTCTGCTGGTGGGGAAGTGATACCAGCAGGGATTCATCCTCTGCTGGTGGGGGAAGTGTTACCAGCAGGCATTCATCCTCTGCTGGTGGGGTTGGCGGAGGCAGAGGCAGCTCCTGCTGCTCTGCTCCTGCCGATGGAGGTGGCAGAGGCAGAGGCAGCTCCTGCTGCTCTGCCGATGGAAGTGGCGGAGGCAGAGGCAGCTCCTGCCGCTCTGCTCCTGCCGATGGAGGTGGCGGAGGCAGAGGCAGCTCCTGCCGCTCTGCTCCTGCCGATGGAGGTGGCGGAGGCAGAGGCAGCTCCTGCTGCTCTGCCGATGGAAGTGGCGGAGGCAGAGGCAGCTCCTGCTGCTCTGCTCCTGCTGGTGGAGGTGGCGGAGGCAGAGGCAGCTCCTGCTGCTCTGCCAATGGAAGTGGCGGGACCAGCAGGAATTCACCCTCTGCTGGTGGAGGTGGGAGCTGCAAGCAGTCCTCCCATGGCAATGGAGGTGGACCCAGCAGGAATTCACCCTCTGCTGGTGGAGACTGGGGCTGTGGGCGCTCTACCTTCCCCTTCTTGGGCCGTGGGCGCACCGACTCCTCCCTCTTGGGCCGTGGGCGCACCGACTCCTCCCTCTTGGGCTGTGGACACACCGACTCCTCCCTTTTGGGCTGTGGGCGCACCGACTCCTCCCTCTTGGGCTGTGGGCGCACCGACTCCTCCCATTCAGGCGTGGGGCGTTGGGCTCCTCCCATTCAGGCGTGGGACGTTCGGGCTCCTCCCACTCAGGCGTGGGACGTTCAGGCTCCTCCCACTCAGGCGTGGGACGTTCGGGCTCCTCCCACTCAGGCGTGGGACGTTGGGCTCCTCCCGCTTGGGCTGTGGACACTCAGCCTTCCTCTTCCCCTTTCCCCTTCTCTGCCTCCTCCTCACCTTCCTCTCCTGGGCCAGTTCCTCCTCTCCCTCTTGGTAGGGGCAGCGCACCACCGGGTGCCCGAACTCCCCACAGGCAAGGCACCAGCCTTGGTCCTCTAGACCACCGAGGAGGACCTCCAGATCCTGGCAGCCATCTCTCCAGTTCCAGCCTTCCATTTTCTTGTTGTGTTTTTTTTTTTAAACAAATTGCGGTTCCTGCTCTGGCCTGAGTCCTGGAGCGCTGTAGCTCCCGGTTCTGACACCACGTGTGACAAAGGCGACTGGCGGTGGCGTCACGGCAGAGCCAGGAAACACAGTACAGACAGAGACTTGGGGTTTTGGTGAAGCTGGCGCGTGATCGCGCTCAGCGTTTAATAATCAAACAGAAAAATAAGCGGTTGTAACAAAAACACAGGACACGGCACTTTCGCCAAAATAAACAGACATAAACAAAAGCGGACTAACACTAAACAAGCGGTGGGCGGACAGACACACAAACACGGTGAGTAAATAATAAAACAAGTACCGTGCTGGTCCTACCAGCACGCGATAGCAATTGTTCTATATATTTCCTATCTCTCTCTCACCCGTTCTCCACTCACGAACACCCAACCCGAGTGAGTGAAAACATGCTGTTTTATGCAGTTGTGCGAGACTCGATTGCTAGTCAATCATTCAATTGGAATCTCGGTACAACTGCACGTGAATTAATTAAGTGCACTCCCGTGACCACACATTACATTTTAACTAGCACGTGAAGTGATTTGTGCCCTCCGTGCCTAAATATAAATCTACATTTTTAAATCACAAGTGAAACACAGACCCGTTTATATCCCGTGTACCGATGACTATACACCAACATTTACACACAACACGTAACACAAAATACACACGGGGGGGGCACTTTGCCACAGTAACACAATATAATAAATCAATGTATTTCTGTTGAACCAACCAAAGCCTCATTACAACTGCTCAAAAATAAATCATGACTGTAGAATCCCTAGTTATAATCTATTTATTTATGTTAAAGGTGTTATGAACTCATAATTGGAACTTCAATAACATATTTTTTAGATTTTTCTGTGAAAATTGCATTCAACTACAATATTTGTATTTTCAGTACATCTCCAGCATGAATTCATTTTAAAAAGAAATCTCGTTTGTATGATGCCTTGGCCCTTGCAGTCCATTCTTAGGAGAATCCATTACAGCAATGTGTTATGTTTTGATGTAACATTTAGATTGAGGTGTCTAAGCCTTGATTGGGATGTGGATTATGGCCAGCAGAATATGCCTTTCCAAAAATGTGTAGATGCCTAATGCAGCAAAAACATATGCCTGGCAACGCACATACCAAACATATTTTTAAAAAAAAGAAAAAAAAAAGATTCAGAAACTACAGTACATTTACTCTAGTGGTCATCTAGTGGCTTAGTATTTTAAAGGCATTGTCAACCCTGATCTTTAGCATAAGGAATACGGTTCATGCTAACAACAGATCATGAAATAGATTTTAATGCTTCGGTTACAATTTGCAAATTGCACTTTGATCAGATCAGTTGAGTTTTAAGTTTAGCGTGTTTAATCTTTTATATTTAATTGCAACAACAATATTGTTTACTTAGATTCATATTTGTCATTTATAGTCCTTATTTGTGGGGGTATAGAGTACAGTTTTCTGATAATATACAAACTGCCGTGCAAAACGCTGTCCAGTCTTCAACAAGGCACTGTCTGATGTCTTGGCCCTGATAATAGCTGGAGCTATTATAACAAACGCTCGAATCTCAGGAGGTGTGCTTGATATAAACAACCATGTTTCAGTCAGAGCAGACTGTCATACAGGTTTGGACTGGAGAATAAGAAGTACTTTTTATCGCTGAGTTGAATTGTGCATTTTGTTGTTGTTGTTGCAATTCTAAATTGCACTGGTTTTAAAACTTCAACTGACAAAATGCATGCATGCTCATTTAATTGTTTAACCCTTTGCAGTCCATTTATTGTGCGGCTGTCAGGCTGGTCAGGTCCAATTAATTTTTATGAACAAAATAAAATTTCAGACCACGTGCAGTTTAAATTGAAATAAAGTGACTTTATTTGCTTAAAACAAGGAAAAAAGCAGTGTAAATCCAAAGGGTACCCTTTAGAAAGACACCAGTAGCAAAATTTTGAACAAAAAACATGTTTTTATTATTTTTTTATATATATATATATATCAGGCGAACATTGAATAAAAAAGTAACAAAATTTCACAAAATTTTTGTTTCTGCTTGATTATAGTACTTTTAGAATAATCAGACAGGTGCAACACTTTTTACAAATCAATTACACACTATTGCCAAACAAAAAAAAAATAACTAAAAAAAATTTTTCATCAATTTTATAACTATTTACATCAGGCGAGGTCTGCAAACAAAAAAAGGCATTTTCACTGACAGAAATTATCTGTATGTGTCCATGGTATGGTACCTTTCAAAGCAGTCACCTGGGTGCAACCCTGGCTGCCTTGAGCAGGTTCTGCAGAACCATACAGTCTCTCTCCTCCCCCCTTTTGTCTTTCTGTCACTGCACACTGCACAGTCTTTGGTGCTCTTTCCTTCATTTTTTGCGATGAAATGTGGCTTTTGATTCAGTCTTTCCTCTCTGTCTGTGGAGGATGGACGACCACGTTTTCTGGAGCCAGGGTTGCGCACATTTCCCACCAGTTGTACCTGTAAGTCTTTTCTGAAGGTTTTATGGCGAACAGGTAGCTGTCCTGATTCCACCTTCATCAAATTGAACAGGATAGCATTGTTCACAATTGCTACTTCCAGCAGCCAAAAGAACATCTTCCTCCACCACTTCAGAGATTTCCTTGTGAAAGCATAGCTGGCACAATAGTGATCCGCCCGGTCCACTGCACCCATCTTGCTGGTGTAATCGCAGATAACTGAAGGCTTGTCCAGCTCTTGAATTTCTCCTCGCTTGATGGTGCGTTGTACCTTCTCACAGTCACTGCCATGGAAGGTGCTCAACATGAGCACAAGCCGTTTGTCCTTCCATCCTAGCACCATGACGTTGTTGTCCTTGCTGAATGAAACCGACATTTTTTTTCAGTTTGAGGCCTTGCTTCACTGGTGCTGGCAATCCTCTTCTATTAGCCATTACTGTTCCAGTAAGATGGATTTTGATTTTGAGCAGTTCCATGGCCAGGTCGTAACCTGTGTAAAACCTGTCTGTAAACAAATGAAAGCCATGTCCATTTGTTGTCTGCAGCAATGTTTCACACAGGTGAAGAACAATCCTTGATGAAAATGGCATGTCTGGTCTCGGCAGGGAGTCTGTTGTTGGGCTGCCAAAGTAAGGAACAATAGCAGAGACATAACCAGTTTCACAGTCAGCTAAAACAAACACACGCATCCCCCACTTGGTAGGCTTCTGAGGATTGTAGCATTTGAAGATAATCCTTCCTTTGAAGCCAACGGTGCTCTCGTCTATGCAAATGTCTCTACCTGGGATGAATAGCTCACGGCATTTTGTGTCTATGTAGCTGACCACATTCCTCACCTTTTGTCCTCTGCTAACAAAAAGCAGTCTGAGGCACCTGGGTGGGGGAGGGAAGGTGCAGCATCCAAAAGATCTGCAAAAACCGCGATCTCTTGAACACATCTTTGAAAAACGGCATTCTGTCGGTCCATTCCTCAGAGAAATATTCTTTTATGTCTGTTTTACATTCAGTCCCATGTTCAGCACAACACCAAAAATGCTTTCATCTCAGGTAATGTAACAGGTTTCCAGGAGTTCCAAATAGAATTTTGTCGCATGGGTCCTGTTAGCTTTACGTTCGCATGTCTATTGGTCTCATTCACAATTTCCGTAAACAAAGCGTCAGTGAAAAAAGTTGAAAAACTGCAGTGCAGTTCTCAAAGTATTACTACCTTGAAATCCCTTATTTCTCACAGTAAAAGGGATTTTTGTGAAAGCATCCTCACTTACAGATGCTCGTCTCCATTAAGCCCTCGGTTGCGCGTCTGGTTCCTGGTCACTTTCCTCCGATTCCTGAGATTCATCAGAGTCCTCAGAAAGAGAAAAATGTACTTCCTTGTCACTAGATTCTTCAAAATCATCCTCCAAACTGCTTTCATCTGTATTTTCTTCTTGCTCCATCATCTGTGCAAGCTCTTCAGGCTGCATTGCTTTTCTCTGTCTCCTCTGCGCCATTATCACTGTGCGTCTTTTCTCCGTCTGTTCAATTCGGCTTTGTTCAGCCTGTATGTAGTCTATTCGGCTGTCTCCGCCTTTTTTCCGATCAAAGACGATTAGGGACATGCTTGTCTCGGTTTTTCCGGCTTAAACGCAACACAGGCTGTGTTAGATCATGGTTTTCAGCAATGTCGGACAGAGTCCGACAATGGACTGGAATGGAATTTTCGCGATGTCGGACCAGGTCCGACATAGGACCGCAAAGGGTTAAAATTTTTGAAAGGCACCCGGTGGCTTAGGTCACCGGTGAAGGATGTAGTTCCTCATTGGAGGTTGAATATAGTGCTTAATGTACTGATGAAACCTCTGTTTCAACCCATGCACTCAGCTGGGCTTTCTTGCTTGCAATCACCTCCGCTAAGCGGGTGAGTGAAGTGCAAGCAATCTCGGTATCGAAAGCCTGTCTAATTTTTTCAGAACGAACGAAGGTTAGCCTTCCTACTAACCCGGCTTTTTTGCCGAAGACTATCTCGGCTATTAACCATTCGGTGGAATTGGAGGCTTTCCATCCTCTTCCTTTCCAATCTGACAGGGAGCGTCGGCTCCATACACTTTGCCTAGTGCGGGCGTTAGCGTATTATGTTGACGGGACTAAAAGCTGGAGGCAGTCAGAACAATTGTTTGTCTGTTACGGGGCTAAGTCCCAGGGACAGGCTCTGTCTAAATGGTTGACAGGCACAGTTAAGACTGCTTATGAACTAGCCAATGTGCCTCTGCCAGAGAAGCTCACTAGCCAGGGGTCAGGCAACTTCATGGGCTTTGTTCCAGGGTGCATCTGTCCAGGACATATGCAGTGCAGCAGTGTGGGCTACCCCCATACTTTTACTAGGTTCTACCGACTGAATGTCGTAGATCTGCATAGCCCTGGTTTCGGCACTAGAGGGCGGCTTCCCAGTCCACCCTCACAACAGAACATTAGGTGAGTTTTCATCCTATGTTTCTTCCAGCTTTGCTGGATTCTGATTAATAAACACAAGGGGGTTTCGGCTTAGTTTTGTAGCTCAGTGATATGCTATCATGTCCTTGCGACAGCTTGGGTATACTCACCCATTTTATAATGGTTAATATTCCCTACTTGAAAGGGAGCGTTAGGTTATTATCATAACCCTGGTTCCCTGAAATAGGAATATTAACCATTAGCTTCGGGGTTGCGGCGTTCATGGTCGCTTTTCTCGAAGGAGAATGACATCGTTATCAGTGTGCGCAGATCCTTTATGCTCTCTGGGGCGGAGCAGCAGCCACATCACACTGCTCTGATGAGAAGTGTTTGGTATAAAGTTTCATTTTCGGGTGTCTTAAAGGGAAACACCCATTTTTTAATGGTTAATATTCTATTTCAGGGAACCAGGGTTATGATATTAACGTTTTTAGTTACTGGACCTTCTGTTCTTTATTTTGAAAAATAAAACGTCAGTGCATCGATTATCGTTGATAAACCTCTGTATGGTAATCGAATATGAAATTAGGGTGCCAGTTGCACCACTGGTTTTTAACCAACCCTGTTTTGTTTTTTTTGTGCATTTCATTAAATATGTACATGGTCATATGTCTAGTGCATTTTACTACTCTGGGGAAATAAAATAACCTTTACTATGCTATTGTGTAATTATTCTTTGTAATATGACCATTGCATTCTCAAATTATTTAATAGGCTGTGCCATTTAATATGGTTACTAAGCCAATACATCATTTGTTGCACAATACAAGACATACAGCTGCCTTATTGTAAAAAGAAGCCTTCCTTCAACCACAGTGATTACTGGAAAACGATGTTCCAAGCTGTAGTCTATATATAATTGAAACCCAACAAGTGTGTTCCTCATTTCATTTAATAATAGATTTTGTCTAGTCAGGGTTATTAATTGTCTGTTCCTTGGCTACAGGAGCTTATTTTTATTTTGGGGTAAGATGTTTATTGTTTTCTTGTACAGCTATAGCCAGCATTTTTGCATCCCCTAGAATTTTGCGATTGAGACATTAATTTAAAAATAAAAATAATAACAATATATATCTAGTCTACTGGAAGCTGTAATAGTAGTACAGTACTTCATGTTAGGTTTCATTCAACTCTATGAAGCATAGCTGTAGTTAAATGAATGGCTTTAAAATCAAAGTTTTTACCACTTGTTATGATTACCGATATTGTTTACTTTAATTCGAGATGCAGTAAACAAGAATTAAAACAATTCAATGGGTGCTTCCCGGTACTTTATCACTTTCTGCGCTTTATATCACAACTGATTGCAGCTCTATCATTGGAGTAGATTTTACATTCTACTGTAGCACAAGTCAGAATGTACTTTTCTTTTTTTAACTGTCTAATATAACTAATCAGTACATTAACTAAAAATCATGTAGCTTTAATTTGGACAAGCACACACATATGAATGTTTTTCTTTTAGATTTAATATTACTACACAAATTTCGTATTTTTATTCTGGCTTTTGGTTTTGCAGGAAATGTATTCCAAAGGACTAATTCCACTTTCTGCAATAAACACGGTTCGACCTTTGGGAGATAGCAAGTTTGAAGTTGTAACATCCCACAGGACCTTTGTTTTTCGGGTTGAAAAAGAAGGTAAGCAAAAACTATTTCTTAAAGGCATTATGTACTTATTCCCTTCTGTGCCTGTAAAGCAAGCCAGCATTAAATCAACTTATTTGCAGCTGATCTTTTCGACTTGCAGCTAAATAGGCATGTTGTGTTGGATGCTTTGATGTGTTTCAAGTTTTGAGCTTGTGGTTTTACACTTTTGGAAATTTATGCTGACTGTTCCTAGAATTTGGACTGGTTTTATTTAAATAATTCAGTTTTCAATTTTGCTTATGTAGTGTTACCAGTAGTATAAGGTTTTCTTCAAAAACAGTTTCTCAATTTTTTTCTGTTATGGCTATCCTAAAAAGCTAATCTTTTAGAACAAGTTAGTAAAAATGTTTATTATTGGAACTGCTTTTTTTTTTTTGCTGTCAAAATACAGCTGTTGTTAAAAAAATGTAATAAATACAGCAGTAACAATGGATCAACTTGACTGGTGGCAGATAAATAATTGTGTATGTGTGCATCTGCAGTTTTTATTATAAACCAAACACAAATCATTTGAGATACAGACTTCATATTTATAAACTCCTCAAGCTTGACTTTATCTTTTACCAAATGAAGCTGTCACATTGTAGACATGTATTGTTAAAATAGTGTGTCGGTTTGAGATACTAGATGCAGTGAGATATATGGTACACAACTGTATTCTAGAATTCTCTGTCTGGTTTCATTTATAATACAATTTTACCAAACACAGCCACTTTTGGGTTACATAAACCCTGCAGTTTTGAATTTACTTTGGAAGCATAACCGATCCAGCTAATCAGTCACTCGTATTATTTGGGGACCACAGAGATTTTCTTTCATTGTATTATTTATTTATTTAATGAGGAAGTGAGCACTTGAGAACGCAAACCTTATGATTTCAATGAGTGGTGAGACACACAGTTACAATTGCATATTACTGGTCTCTTACAGGTTATACAAAACTATTGGAATGACCATATTTACTATATTGGTGGCCTCTGTAACCATTTGATGACATGGTAAAAACACTATTATATTTATGTTCAAATGCCATGTTTAATTATCAATACATTGATAAAAAATGGGAAAAAATGGAATTGGTCATTTTTGAAAAACAAGATTTGCTATTCCACATAATGGAAAACCAATAGCCCTACTCAAGGTGTCAGGTCATAGCTATACTGTGCATTACTGTTTCAAAATGTAAATATTCCATAACATCATATTTATATGAAGCAAGTTTGTTTCTGTGGAAAATCCAACAGATAGACGCAGTAGTCATTGTGGTTCATAAAGCAGATGCTAGATGTACAGCTGCTAATTACTGGTACCATGGAGATGAGGTTTTTAATACAGGAAGCCTAATTTTAGAGTCTGACAGAACCTTGTAACTTAAATTCTCTTTAACGTGATTAAGTCACACATTTTTCTTGCAAGATTGTTTTCCCCTCAGAAGATGGTTTATTTTAGTATTTATAAATGTATTGAATGATTTTCAGTTTTGGATGATGATCTGGGTGAGGCTACTCACCAGCATAAAGGGGGATTTTGTAAGGCCCATTTTGTTTGTTTGTTTGTGTTAGATGAAGAGTCGTATTTTATTCACTTTAGGAGCTAGTGGGTGTTCATTATTTATGCACTCTCCTGAATACTGATTCATTTAACTTTAACATAGTTTTTTCAACACAATTTGCCGTCCTGCCTGCAAAGTTTTAACTCATGAGTTGTTGCTGCTGTTGTATTTTTTTCTAAGTCTGTTTTGATTAATTAATACTTAAAATACATTTTGTGTTTAAGTAGCTGCACGTTAGATGACAATTATGTTTTTGGTATATTGGTTTGTATATAGTATACTAACTCCCTTTATTGATTTTTAATGATTTAAGGCCTTACAGGATATACCACCTATCATAAAAGCATATGTATTGTGTTTGTACAACATGTCCTTTTAAATTCTAATAACTTTGTGATCTTTTTCACCTTTTTAATTTTTTTTAGGTGACAGACATGACTGGATAAATACACTTTTGATTGCTTTGAGAACTCGGTCCAGACTTTCTCAAAGGAGTTTCAAATGTACCTTTGACAGGTGTGGATATCTGGAACTGAGGGGGCACAAAGGAAAAATCTTTATGGTCCTGGTTGGAACTAAAGTTAGACTTTGTAAAAATGAACAGGTAAGTTAAAAAAAAAAAAACCTATTTTTAATGTCTTCATTTCAGTGGAGGCATCACACATTCTCAGTCACAGCCCTATATAAATACCTGCTATTAAAAAGGAAGTTCATCTTTTTGATGTCTGCTGTCAGTTCGAGTGATTGCAAACATACAAAGTTAAGGCAATAGGGAATGTAATTTGAATCTACTGTACTGTATGTACCATAGTCTACAACAATACTCTATATTCATGCAGATCTTGATACAGTGGTTGTATAGTTTTGTTGTCTGTTGTTGTAGTACCATATTGTAAGCTCTGGAGTGCAGTGTTGTTTTAATAACGTTAGCTGATGATTTTTATTTCAGGTAGTGGGATAGAAAGAAAGAGATTAAAATATGTATTTTTGTATTTAAAAAGCAGTACAATTATTATTACATTATTACATATATTTGAATTCTTTTGTAGGATGCAAGTAAAACATTAGTATTTGTTTGTAAGATTTAGTATAGAGAGCATTTAAATGTAATGTTAAAACCAGTGCTGCACAGATAAATATTCTCAATCAGTAATGTTCGTTGCAGGTTTTTAGTGCAGTATAGTTCTCTTGTCCTCACAAGAACTGTGAAAAAGTCAAATGGGAAAAGGGAAATGTAACTTCAGGACTTAGGACATTTTCTAAAACATTCATTGCAAGCAGTATTTGATAACATTGCAAGTTAATGTATCCACTGTGTTCAATTAAATACTAGCTTAGTCCATGCATATTCCACTGACAACAGCTTAGTTCAAAGTGTCATTTTTATAACTCCCTGTAGTAGAAATCTCAGATAAACTTGCTTACTGTTGTTTTGCTACAGTAAGTCGTCTTCATTCTTGTTGTTTGGGGATTTGATTTATACGTTCCTACAGACCCCCAACATGTGACATCTACAGTACAGCCAGTAATTCACTAACTTAAATCATATTTCATAGCATAACACTCATTGCTTCCCTCGCTGTGTTTGATCTATGATTCAACATACAGGTGATTGTTTTCTGTTTTGCTGGAGTTGAACTATCACTTATGGGAAGATATATGTACTGTATTTATACAGTTTAATTGATGTGTTTACACATTCCCTGTTACATATTCCCAACATAATAATCAAGTTAGAAAAATAAGAAACAATACAAATCTAAAACGTGCAATGATGCTGTATACTGTACAATTAGCAGTTACTCTAAAATGATTGCAGGGCAGCTTGCTATAGAAAATACCAGCAAGCCAGTTACCAAGCCAGATACAGTGCAGTCGAAGATTAGCGCTTACCCGTAATTGGTCACCAAGAGGGATGTTGATTATTAAAGACAGGCACTGTGCAATCATTGCTGTGCTTTCAAAATCTCAGTGGTGCAACTTCTCAAGAAGTTTCGATTAAAAATAATTGCACAAACACATGTGCTTGTTTCTCCAGCCAAAATCCAAATGTAATCATTAGATTTATTTATTGCGTTGTGCTAAATCTTGCTAATATTAATAGACACATTCTTGGAAATCAAGAGTGCTCTTTGGTAAAAGTAGCTGTATGATTCCACGAAATTAACGAACACACACAAACCAAATGATATAATAATAATCACAATGTAATCACAGTACCAGAGTTAAGGATGAGGGTACAAAATCACAACATTACTAAAAAGATGTTGATTCACCATTGTTATTAATAGAGCTTTATTTCTGCGAATTATAGTTAGGGCTTCTGTTTTTCGGGTTTTATTAATTGTATTTTTCAGTACTTAGTTTTAGCTATTTTCGAGTTTTATGTAAATCGTTTTTTTTCGGGGCTTTCGTTTTTTGATATACTGTATGAAATTAGTGTTTTTGGTTAGTTTCCAAAATGCTTGAGTTTTTTTTTTTTTTTGGTGTGTGTGTGTGTGTGTGTCAAAATATGTATAGTAACTCGACAGTACTTGCACACTTAAGTTGTACCTTCTTTCCTTTGCTGTATTCCACAACGAAATCCCTATGGTCAAGTGCACATTCTTCTGAGGTTTTTGTGTGTAGGCAATTTTGTACATTTCGCCACAATTCTGTTTTAAATCCTCAGTTACACACAGCATTGTTGTTGTTGTTGTTGTTGTTATTATTGTTTATTTATTTATTTATTTATTTATTTGGCAGACACCTTTATCCAAGGCGACTTACAGGTGTTACAGGGCAGTACAATGCAAGATTAATATTTGAATACAGTATAGTTTATAGTAAGTGTAAATAATACTACTAGAATACAATATGAACTAGAATGCAACAAGTAAGGATTACAACAAGTTCAATCTCCAATGACATGTTAGTAGTGCAATAGTGCAAGGATAGTGCATTAGCTGAGGATCCAGTAACGTTGCGTAGGTCAGGCAAGTCCAGTGCATAGAAGGAAGGGTAGATCAAGAGATCTACAAGTGCAGAAGGAGAAGGCAGTGAGAGACGGAGCAGTCCTGGTTCTCCTATAGTTGGTTCCACTACTGAGGGGCTAGAGAAGAGAAGGAGAGGGCATGGGAGGATGGAGAGTGGAGGGAAGGCATGACCAGGTGGCCAGTAGAGGAAGAGCAGAGGGGGGGGGGGGTGTAGGGAGACACGAGGGGCCCAGTGGTTAGTGCCTAGCAGATTAATAATATCACACAATGATAGTCATTGGACCTTCTCAGAAATGGAAACAGCTGTCAGATATTTCTGTCAAAGGCAAAGACGCTCAAAACATACTTCAATTTACTATACTCCATATTGTTGTAAATCAAGTCAGCATTACCCCTGCACTGGCACGAGCTAAATACAATTTGCTGCATTTCAAAGGTACATCTATTGGGAGATTTCAGAATGCTTATGCAGCACATAGTATTGCCAGTTGTATTTCCCACAGTGGTTACAGTGTATAGCTGCAGATGAGCTTTCCTTAGGGCAGTGGCAATCTTAACACCACCATTTACACAGCAGTTAACATCTGTTGTGGCTAAAATCAACTATCGCTCTCCAGCAACACCATACCAAAAAAAAAAATATATACAGTACTGTGCAAAAGTTTTAGGCAGGTGTGAAAAAATGCTGTAAAGTAAGAATGCTTTCAAAAATAGACATGTTAATAGTTTATATTTATCAATTAACAAAATGCAAAGTGAGTGAACAGAAGAAAAATCTACATCAAATCAATATTTGGTGTGACCACCCTTTGCCTTCAAAACAGCATCAATTCTTCTAGGTACACTTGCACACAGTTTTTGAAGGAACTCGGCAGGTAGGTTGGCCCAAACATCTTGGAGAACTAACCACAGTTCTTCTGTGGATTTAGGCAGCCTCAGTTGCTTCTCTCTCTTCATGTAATCCCAGACAGACTCGATGATGTTGAGATCAGGGCTCTGTGGGGGCCATACCATCACTTCCAGGACTCCTTGTTCTTCTTTACGCTGAAGATAGTTCTTAATGACTTTCACTGTATGTTTGGGGTTGTTGTTATGCTGCAGAATAAAATTTGGGGCCAATCAGATGCCTCCCTGATGGTATTGCATGATGGATAAGCATCTGCCTGTACTTCTCAGCATTGAGGAGACCATTAATTCTGACCAAATCCCCAACTCCATTTGCAGAAATGCAGCCCCAAACTTGCAAGGAACCTCCACCATGCTTCACTGTTGCCTGCAGACACTCATTCGGGTACTGCTCTCCAGCCCTTCGGCGAACAAACTGCCTTCTGCTACAGCCAAATATTTCAAATTTTGACTCATCAGTCCAGAGCACCTGCTGCCATTTTTCTGCACCCCAGTTCCTGTGCTTTCGTGCATAGTTGAGTCGCTTGGCCTTGTTTCCATGTTGGAGGTATGGCTTTTTGGCCGCAAGTCTTCCATGAAGGCCACTTCTGACCAGACTTCTCTGGACAGTAGATGGGTGTACCAGGGTCCCACTGTTTTCTGCCAATTCTGAGCTGATGGCACTGCTGAACATCTTCCGATTGCGAAGGGAAGTAAGCATGATGTGTCTGTCATCTGCTGCAGTAAGTTTCCTTGGCCAACCACTGCGTCTACGGTCCTCAACGTTGCCCGTTTCTTTGTGCTTCTTCAAAAGAGCTTGGACAGCACATCTGGAAACCCCTGTCTGCCTTGAAATTTCTGCCTGGGAGAGACCTTGCTGATGCAGTATAACTACCTTGTGTCTTGTTGCTGTGCTCAGTCTTGCCATGGTGTATGACTTTTGACAGTAAACTGTCTTCAGCAACCTCACCTTGTTAGCTGAGTTTGGCTGTTCCTCACCCAGTTTTATTCCTCCTACACAGCTGTTTCTGTTTCAGTTAATGATTGTGTTTCAACCTACATATTGAATTGATGATCATTAGCACCTGTTTGGTATAATTGTTTAATCATACACCTGACCTATATGCCTACAAAATCCCTGACTTTGTGCAAGTGTACCTAGAAGAATTGATGCTGTTTTGAAGGCAAAGGGTGGTCACACCAAATATGGATTTGATTTAGATTTTTCTTCTGTTCACTCACTTTGCATTTAGTTAATTGATAATTATAATCTATTAACATGTCTATTTTTGAAAGCATTCTTATTTTACAGCATTTTTTCACACCTGCCTAAAACTTTTGCACAGTACTGTATATATAGTTGTCAGTTTAAGAAATTGTATAGGTTCACATAATTTGTATGATGATATTGTATATTGATATACTTGTATGCAATATATTGATTTAAACATTGAAATGGTTTTTAAGAAGGGAGAACAGCGGTGTAAAATAGCAGTTATGTAACTAATGGCAAGAACATATTTGACTCTAGATTTAAAAGACGAGCCTTCCTGGTGCATAGTCTTCTTTTATAAGATAAAAAAGCACATCTTTAAAAATATATATGTAGTTGCAGAATGTGGCGAATCTGTGGAAGACTGTGAATTCTGCAGGAGCCTGTGAATCCCATGATATCCGAGGAATTCTGTTATCCGCAGATTTGGACTGGCTGTAGTGACGAGACATTTTAACAGCAGCTCCAAAGCAGCTCCAAAACTCATTGAGTATTGAGTTGTTAAAGCATGTCAAAGATTTGATCTTGTCTGGTCTGCTGTGGTCAGTACAAAAGCCTATTTGAATGATGCCTTGTTTCTGTTAGATTTCTGTTTTTTTGTCAAATTTATTGTCAGGTATGTACGGTTTCTCAACAGAACAAGGGTTTTAAGGAAGTATCCTAACCGTTCCAAGTGCATCACATGATTTAATGATTGGCTATGGGGCCATATTCACACAACATTTACCTCTGTGCTAAGTTTGCACCCTTATTTTTATTTGTAAAAATAAAAATGTAAAAAACCTGCTAATGTTAAACTAGCAAAAAAACAACTACGGTGCTCTCAAATTAACCTCCTGAGTTATGTATTACTTATTAACAAAGTGAATCCGTAGTTAATGATTGAAAACAAGGTGCTTTCTACTTTTAGTTTGTTCTTGAGCTTTCCTTTTCTAACTGAATGATGAAGTCTATCACTGACTGACAATGAATCATAGTTCCTGTGTGTATGTGAACAAGGCACAACTGAATGCACTGGACTCGAGTTATACCTTGCCTGATTAGGTCCTGGACTCGGGAGCAGCCCTGAGTGCTGATTAGATACCCTGGATAATATCTGGACACAGTACAATTAGGTGCTTTATTGAGCTCTATCATTATGTTTTATACCATTTAGGATTTTAAATCTGGACTTGCCATCACTGTCATTGGACTGGATGTTACTACAGTGAATGATCTTGAACGCAAATGTTTTGAGCTAAATACACCTTTCAGAAACTTTTGGTAAGTATAGTTGAATACATTTCTTTTGTAATTGTGGCCTTTGGAAAAGTTAATTTTTTAGAATATGGAAATCACAGGAGACTGAACAGTGTGGTCAGTTTGGTCCTTTAGAGGTGTGTGACAGGACTGCTTTGTGGGGACGTCCTCAGACCAGGAAGGTTTGAACAAAAATAAACAACACTCAGAGAGCAAAAATAAAAAGTTTGAACAAAACAGTCACGAACACAAATGCCTCCCCAAAACCAAGTACCGTACTGGTCCTTCCAGCACGATCAGCAATGATTATTTTTACTTTGTTTTACTTTTACTTTTGTTTTCTCTCAAACACCTGCTCTCATCCCTCCTTCTTGAACCCCCACATCAAACACACAAGTTTAGTGGGATGGGGCGTCAACCCGTTTAAATAAACATAAACAATACATTTTAAATCATACCAATACATTATCCCGTTTCCAATAAACACCAAACAGTACAACACATTTATCGGCAGGGCTTGGCCCTGCCCCTGCCCCCTATTTACACATAGGGCTTTTTTTGGCGTGCCAAAACATTTCATGAGCAAGACCCAGATCAGAAACACCAGATGGTCATAGAATTGAGCCATACGTCTAAGTTGTAAGTTTAATCTAATGTCTGTTCAGAGCCAGGGTGAACACGTTTTGGAGATATTCGTGTTTTTGAGCTGCACTGTTTTGTTTTTCTGTTTTAAAGCCACTGCTTTGTCAGTGTATTTCTTTGTCAGTGTATTTCTTTTTGTTTAAACCTTTTGATTTCTTTTTGTATTATTTAAATAAAACGGCGCCACCACGTCTTTTTCTGTTTAAATCTGCAGTATTTGGTGTCACTTTTTAGTTCCTGCTTCTGACCTGACGTCACCGCCCAGCCATCCTGTCACACATGGTAATACAAATGATGTATGAACATTAAAAGTAAATTTACCTGCAATCCTTTATTTTAATCTTCCAGTAACAACCAATAAGCAAACCAACCTGTTTTCTATTCACCAAGTCTCAGAAATGATATTTCAAAGCTGTTTGCATGTTCCTTAATGATGGTGTATAAGGCTGATTTAAAGGTTAGGGACCACACTGTATTTTCCTTTTCTACACCCAGCTGCTATGCTTCCAGCCCAATGTAGCAAATCCCTGCTGTTCATTAAACTTGAGGCTTGTTTTCTATCCCTCCAGTCGTGGAAGGAAAAGAAAAGCTGGAAAGACAATGGCTAATAATTGATTTTTATGACAATGCCTTTGGGCATTGCTGCTACAGTGATTTGAAAACATCTTTGTCATGCTTACAAATTCATTGTGTGACGTGGCTGGGCTGTTTTGGAGTTGTTTGCCCTTAGAGTTGTAATCAGTATAGCGCTTAAAGTGAGCTTCTCTTCACACCATGTATTTAAATGGAATTGCTGATATCTTATTTGTGTCTTCTATAATATATATATATATATATATATATATATATATATATATATATATATATATATATATATATATATTACATACATCATAAATGAAAACTAACATTATAAAAGACTTTAAAGGTATGTTTACCATGGTAAACGTCTATAGGGGTATACAGACTTCTATAAGGATACAATATATACAGGTTGTTCTAAAGAAACTACTCAATTTTGTAACCATGCTATCACCAGGATACTAACGTATAGTTCCTGCGTTAAAACAGGTACACGGTATGCCTGTGCCAAGAAGTTTGTTCGGTAGTGCAATGATGGGCAAATGCAGTCAATATTGCACACACAATCATTTTGGTAAAAATGTCTCTTATGTTAATGTTTAATTTACAAACAAATGCAGCCCCTATGCACATGAACAGACTTCTGTAGTTGTAGGTGTGAAATAATACAGTACACTTCACCATGACTGAAACAAATAGACCTTGTCTAAAGGCTTATAACTGAAGGATTACCAAGTTTGCTGATAGCACAACAGCACAGGCTACTGATTTGTAAACTGTTTATATCTCTAATTGACACTTAATTTGTGCACTCAATGGTCACAAAGGGGGAAAAGGGGGGGACTAGTTAAAACATCTAATGAATTTAAAGAGAACTGTTTCTATTTAACACTTTAAAGAACATTAACATGGGGCAAAACCTGGTAGTTTTTAAACAGATACAGGAATGTGTACACTGTGTTTTAATTGGTCCTTAAAGTCAAATTAATAAAGGAGAAAAAAATTAATTGTTGCAGCTTTGCAGCGGATTCGGAAAGAGAGAAACAGGAGTGGATTGAAGCAGTCCAGGAATCGATAGCAGAGACACTCTCCGATTATGAAGTAGCTGAGAAGATCTGGTTCAATGAATCCAATAGGAGCTGTGCAGATTGCTGTGCACCCAAGCCTGAGTGGGCATCCATCAATCTGTGTGTTGTCATTTGTAAGAAGTGTGCAGGTAATAAACACTAAACTCTTTGAAATGTCATTGCTCTCTGACTTAATACACCCTCGTCTTCCCCTTTTCTTCCCACATATCTCCTCTGAAATATGACCAAGTGCAAACATCTATTGACATCAAAAGATAGCTTTTATTTCTAAGCCTGGTTAATATCTCGAACCACATGGTATTACACATTCTTACCAAGCAAGAATCTGAGTGAAAGATTTTAGAATGTGTGTGTTTTGTTGTTGTTAAGGAATCTTTATGTGTGTGTTAGTCAATTATTTGTTAGATGATTCCCATTACAAGAAATTTGATTTTGAAAGGCTGGGTTTGTGTAGCAGATTACATTATCGTAGAAATAGAGATAACACACATTATTTTAACCTTTTAACCTACACCTCCCTGCTGGCAGTTTATTATTATTATTATTTTTTTCACTAGTCTGTAAGGTGAAAGCTATTGCAACTCAGACTTTTCTCTGTTAGGCAGAACTATGCTGTTGCATAAAATACAGCTTTAAATTGATTTAAGATTATACTGTATATGATATTTTTAACAATTATAACTTTTCCTCACCTGCAGCTATGGCCACAAGTTTTGCATCACCTAGAATTTTAGGACTGAGACTTAATGAAAACATTATATATATATATATATATATATATATATATATATATATATATATATATATATATACTGTATGTATGTGTATATATATATATATGAACATAATTTAGATATTTTATTTAACATCATGTATTCAAAGAAACTACAAAATGACATTGCAAAAGTCTCCCAGTATTATTTGGAAAACTACAAACTAGTATGTCATTCAATATGTTAACGTAACATTATTTAATGTGACTTTATAAAGCAAAATTAGTTAATTCTATAGGGTGATGCAACACTTTTGGCCAAAACTAGTAACCCATTCCATTTTCTGCAAATTACTGTATTAAATAATTGATTAATTAAAAGTTATTATAGCAGCAGCAAAACATATTACTACAAAAGGCAAACAAAAAATCATGTATACAGGCAAAGAAATTCTCCTGACCATAGATGCACACACCTTTTCACAAGGCAATTTATACACAAACTACTAAATAATGCCCACGGTGGACCCATTTATAAACATCCATCAGAGATTGTCTTAACTAGGTACCAATGTTACTGGCAATAAGGAGATCAATACAGTACACAACTCTGCTGCTGACACATTCAAAGAAATCATAAAAGAATGCAACATGAAATGCTAATGAGCCCCCTGATGAATAGCCAGTGCAAAGCTAATCTTTTAAGCTTTTCAAATAGTTGTGCTTTAATTTTCTTTGAAGTCAGAAAGCACATACCAAGCTGAAAAATATAATATGTCTTGCTTTAACATAAAAAATAACCAAGCAAAATTGAATGATCAGCTAGATGTAATCTATGGAATAACAATGGCATTGCCCTTTACTGTTGACACCAACAAGAAACCTCAATTGCAAAATGTTCAACTAGGTGGAACTACACTCAAAATCTAATTTAGAAGGGGTTAAATAAAAAAAAAATATTTTTAAAGGGTTTGTTTCTTGGTTCTCCCTTTTCAACAATCAATATTCTTTTTTTTTTTTTTTTTTTAGGTTATTTGATATATTTAGTACAGCCTATTATGTTTGGCAATACAACATACACTGTATATTTTTATTTTTTTGTAACATATAGGTTGTGATATCAGAAATAGCTATATAATTCTGTGTGTGTGTCTCGCTTGTAAAAGTACTACCTATTTGGTGATTTAAAATGCCTTCTTATTTTCTTCTTGCTTGAAAATGTTACACATTTACAAACTGGATTTGTAACATTTGTAACATAGGCATTTTCACTTCATCTGAAATATTCACCCAGCCTTTTTTTATCAAGTGAGAGCTCTAAATGAACTGAAGGACATGTTAAGAAACAGGAGGCTATTAAAAGTGTGATCTTGAAGCTTCTTACAGCAACCATTTTCAGTTACCAGGTCGTGTTTAATTAAAATCTTGACTGTACTTTTGCAACTAGTTACAAGTTCAGCTGCTCTTTTTTTCAGCTCAGCACAGGTCACTGGGATCCAATATTTCAAAGGTTCGAAGTCTTAAATTGGACACCAGTATTTGGAACAATGAGTTGGTGGAGGTAAGAAATATTTTATACACTAATGCCATACTATTCAATAGGTTGATGGATGTTTAACAGCACGCCCTCTATTGCTTGCAAGGGTATGCTGGATAAAGACGGTGCTGTATTTATTATGGATACTGAGGATGCTTTCCCTCTGAAACAGGGATATAGTGGAGGCACCCATATATAAAGATATATGATTGTACAATTATTACAAGAGTAGTGGTACCCACAAATGTAATTATTATTTTAGAAATTACGAACAACTGGCAGTGGGATGTTTACTGCCTGTTAAGCCACTCGGACCCTCCATTAAAAATAAAATACAATATTATGAAACTAATAATAAAGAAGCCGTTCTTGACACCGAAGCTTGTTGTCTGTTTCTTTCTCAGCTTTTTCTAGTCGTTGGCAATAAGGGTTCAAATAGCTTCTGGGCAGCAAACCTTCCGCAAGAGGAACAACTAGATTCGGATGGATCCCCAGAACAACGAAATGCCTTCATAGTCAAGAAATATAAAGACAGAAAGTTCAGGAAAATCTTATCTGACTTTGTTAATCAAGAGCAGTTAAACCAGGTAATGTTGATTTGATTATTACCCAGAATTTCAAGCTCTTCAGATCACTGTGGCAGATTACTTTATGCATACACAGTGATGGCTCACTAACATGTAGCTAAGCATGTTACTTTACTGCTGCAATTCATATTAAGAAAATTCCACCCCCCTATTTTGTATCTTTTTTGTATCCATTTTGTCTCCTGATATAGTTTATTCTCCAAGTTTAATATGCACACACATATACTATATATACATATACAGTGCCTTGCAAAAGTATTCAGACCCCTGACCAATTCTCTCATATTACTGAATTACAAATGTTACATTGAAATTTTGTTCTGTTTGATATTTTATTTTAAAACACTGAAACTCAAAATCAATTATTGTAAGGTGACATTGGTTCTATGTTGGGAAATTTTTTTAAGAAAAATAAAAAAACTGAAATATCTTGCTTGCATAAGTATTCAACCCCTGTGCTGTGGAAGCTCCCAGTTTACACCGATGAAAGAAATTGCCCTAACGAGGACACAATTACCTTACCATTGGCCTCCACCTGTGAACCATTAAAGTTGCTGTCACATTTTCTGGATAAAAACACCAGTTTTGAAGGATCATTGGTCAGGCTGTGAATCTGAAAGAAAATGAAGACCAAAGAGCATTCTACAGAAGTTAGAGATAAAGTAATACAAATGCATAGATTAGGGAAAGGGTACAAAATAATATCCAAGTGTTTGGATATCCCAGTGAGCACAGTTGGATCAATAATCAGGAAGTGGAAGCTGCATCACACCACCCAGGCACTGCCAAGAAAAGGCCGTCCCCTCAAAACTCAGCCAAACAAGAAGGAGACTTGTGAGAGAAACCACAGAGAGGCCAACAATCACTTTGAAGGAGCTACAGAGTTCAGTGGCTGGGAGTGAAGTAACGGTGCACCAGTCAACCATATCAAGAGCTCTGCATAACACTGGCCTGTATGGGAGGGTGGCAAGAAAGAAGCTGTTACTCAAAAAGTACCATCTGAAAGCACGTCTGGAGTTTGCCAGAAAGCATGAGAGTGACCCAGCTGCGATGTGGGAAAAGGTTTTGTGGTCAGATGAGACCAAGATAGAGCTTTTTGGCCAAAACTCAAATTGCTATTTGTGGCGCAAACCTAACACTGCCCATGCCTCAAGACACACCAACCCTACAGTGAAGTATGGTGGTGGCAGCATCATGCTGTGGGGATGCTTCTCATCAGCAGGGACTGGGCATCTTGTTAAAATTGAAGGAAGAATGGATGGACCAAAATACAGGGAAATACTGCAAGAGAACCTGCTTCAGTCCACTAAAAAACTGAAGCTTGGGAGGAAATTCACCTTTCAGTAGGACAACGATCCCAAGCACAAGGCCAAAGCAACATCGGAGTGGCTCAAGAACAAAAAGGTGAATGTCCTACAGTGGCCCAGTCAAAGTCCTGATCTGAATCCCATTGAGAATCTTTGGCACTATTTGAAAATTGCGGTCCACAAGCGTCGTCCAACCAACCAGAACAACCTGGAGCAAATCTGCCAAGAAGAATGGGCCAAAATCACTCCGACACTGTGCAAAGCTGGTACACACTTACCCCAAAAGACTTAAAGCTGTTATTGCAGCGAAAAGTGGCTCTGACAAATATTAATGTGTGGGGGTTGAATACTTATGCAAGCAAGATATTTCCGTTTTTTATTTTTCTTATTTCCCAACATAAAACCAATGTCACCTTACAATAATTGATTTTGAGTTTCAGTGTTGTAAAATAAAATATCAAACAGAACGCAATTTCAATGTACCATTACTGAATACTTTTGCAAGGCACTATGTGTGTGTGTGTGTGTGTATATATATATATATATATACACTACCGTTCAAAAGTTTGGGGTCACTTAGAAATTTCCTTGTTTTCGAAAGAAAAGCAAATTTTTTGTCCATTAAAATAACATCAAATTGATCAGAAATACAGTGTAGACATTGTTAATGTTGTAAATGACTATTGTAGCTGGAAACGGCTGATTTGTAATGGAATATCTACATAGGCGTACAGAGGCCCATTATCAGCAACCATCAGTCCTGTGTTCCAATGGCACGTTGTGTTTGCTAATCCAAGTTTATCATTTTAAAAGGCTAATTGATCATTAGAAAACCCTTTGCAATTATGTTAGCACAGCTGAAAACTGTTGTGCTGATTAAAGAAGCAATAAAACTGGCCTTCTTTAGACAAGTTGAGTATCTGGAGCATCAGCAATTGTGGGTTCGATTACAGGCTCAAAATGGCCAGAAACAAAGAACTTTCTTCTGAAACTCGTCAGTCTATTCTTGTTCTGAGAAATGAAGGCTATTCCATGCGAGAAATTGCCAAGAAACTGAAGATCTCGACAACGCTGTGTACTACTCCCTTCACAGAACAGCAAACTGGCTCTAACCAGAATAGAAAGAGGAGTGGGAGGCCCCGTGCACAACTGAGCAAGAGGACAAATACATTAGAGTGTCTAGTTTGAGAAACAGACGCTCACAGGTCCTCAACTGGCAGCTTCATTAAATAGTACCGCAAAACACCAGTCTCAACGTCAACAGTGAAGAGGCTGACTCGGGATGCTGGCCTTCTAGGCAGAGTTGCAAAGAAAAGCCATATCTCAGACTGGCCAATAAAAAGAAAAGATTAAGATGGGCAAAAGAACACAGACACTGGACAGAGGAAGATTGGAAAAAGTGTTATGGACAGACAAATCTAAGTTTGAGGTGTTCGGATCACAAAGAAGAACATTTGTGAGACGCAGACCAAATGAAAAGATGCTGGAGGAGTGCTTGACGCCATCTGTCAAGCATGGTGGAGGCAATGTGATGGTCTGGGGGTGCTTTGGTGGTGGTAAAGTGGGAGAATTGTACAGGGTAAAAGGGATCTTGAAGAAGGAAGGCTATCACTCCATTTTGCAACGCCATGCCATACCCTGTGGACGTCGCTTGATTGGAGCCAATTTCCTCCTACAACAGGACAATGACCCAAAGCACAGCTCCAAACTATGCAAGAACTATTTAGGGAAGAAGCAGTCAGCTGGTATTCTGTCTATAATGGAGTGGCCAGCACAGTCACCGGATCTCAACCCTATTGAGCTGTTGTGGGAGCAGCTTGACCGTATGGTACGTAAGAAGTGCCCATCAAGCCAATCCAACTTGTGGGAGGTGCTTCAGGAAGCATGGGGTGAAATCTTTCAGATTACCTCAACAAATTGACAACTAGAATGCCAAAGGTCTGCAAGGCTGTAATTGCTGCAAATGGAGGATTCTTTGACTAAAGCAAAGTTTGAAGGACACAATTATTATTTCAATTAAAAATCATTATTTCTAACCTTGTCAATGACTATATTTCCTATTCATTTTGCTATATTTCCTATTCAAACTCATTTCATGTATGTTTTCATGGAAAACAAGGAAATTTCTAAGTGACCCCAAACTTTTGAACGGTAGTGTATATATATATATATATATATATATATATATATATATATATATATATATATATATATATATATATATAGATATAGATATATAATATATATATATATAAAATAAACACTGTAATGTTTGAGTTCCAGAGATCCAGATTGTTATGTGGATACATGCTGTTTTGACAGAGCCTGTGCCACTTAATCAATCACTGTAGTGAAACATTTGGCTTGTCAATCCTTAATGTATATCCTTGAAATCCAAACCTGCCGCAGCATGTGATGCTGCCATTCATTCATGGCAGCCGAACAACACTTTTCTTTACTTTTAAAACCTTTGATCTTACATAGCTGTTCTGTCTGCAGCAAATAAATAGATTGGTTGATATATTCATAAGTGATGCAGTTTGTATTGTACAGTACACTGTATACATGTACCTACGAGAAACTAAACTGTCTATTGGTCACGCTGATATTTGTAGTGCCTGATTTTAAACTTTGTGTGAACATTTGTTATAAGAATGGCTCCCATTGTGTATATATAACTCTGGGTGATTTGCAGCACAGCAGGTGTATGCATGATGTTTACTCACAAGCCATGTCTTTTTATTGGTCGCGCTGTGATCTTTGAAGACATGATTCCAAGTCTTGTTGATTGCTTTCTGTTAATGGATATTTAATTTTTTTTTAATTCAAATTCATCAGTGGATATTCTGTCTAATTGGAGTTGGATTACAGTCATAAAAAAAACAGAGTTTTAAAAAAAGTAGCTCAACAGAAACAACATTGTGTTTTTTTGACCAGCTTGCTTGTCTGCTTTTCAACATGCTTGCATTGGCCTTTTAGTGAAGAACAATAAATAAAACAGGACAGATCCTATGCAAACTGCTCTGTGTTTTGCACATAACTCCCCACAAATTGAATCTCTCTAATATTTGTAAGTGAAGGTTAAAATCTTTTTAATTTACCATTTGCACGAATTCTCTTCTCCATTTGTCTTGCTTTCTCTGTACAGCTTATTGTTTTGTTTTTACCAGGGTACCCTTTTGAAGAAAAAGTTTTTTTTTAGCTTTTACTTTGTACTTTTAAAACTAAAACAGCTGGTTAAAAAAGTGCTCAGAATTCAAATGAGTGGTTCAGCCTCCCCACATCCAGAATAACATATTTTAAGTTGTGATCATTAAAGTATAATCGGGGTGAGGGGTGGGGGTCTTTCTTATTGGTTGTGGGCTGGTAACGCACATGTTAATTCCCCCAAAAAAGATTGAGGCATATCCAATTTTATGATATTGTATTCTGTCACATACAATTCGCAGTACAGCAGAAGTCTTAAAATGAAACACTTAACTCTGGAAACTATTCTCATTGTTAAACTAAAAAAGCAGGGATAGCAAAATGATCTTTTTTTGTCTTTTATACAGCATGATTCCCAGGACCCCAATTAAAAAGTACTCACACTGTCATTACATATACCTAGTCCTACTGTGCAGAATCTGTCTGTAACTTATCACCATGTCCCTGGATGAATAGCCTAATGCTGTAAAGTCACTAATAATAAGACGCCCAGGGTAAAGCTACCAAGCTGCATTGTTTTTAAAGGTTGTTCTAACTTCCCCAACTGTTTCATATTAAAATAAAAAAATGCACTTATAAAATAACTTCTAACTAAGTTTAAGGACGTTTTTTGTTGGAGAGGTTAGAACAAAGTACATATAAATGCTGTACATTGCAACTTACAAAGCGGCTGTCTCTTTTAAGATGACTGCTAATGCATCACAAACCTACAGGTGATACTTTATGCTATGTGTACAATTCTCACAAGTGTGATTCCTTTTGGGTATCTGCAGATTATAATACAGTATAATATTTGCAAAGCTTTAATTCAGTTTTTTAAAAACTACTTTGACGATTTGAAATACAGTTTTAATATTCATGAACATGCTTTTGACTGCATTTTTAAAATAACATTCTAGAAAAGTTGCATAAATATTAGACCTTTATTATATTAATCAGGTTAAAGCTTGAGCCGTTATTTCTAATAAACAGGTTGAACAGATTATGCAGCCAGATCATTTGCTGCTTCAACAACAGTTTTTTTTTTATTTTATTTTTTTTTAAAGTTTTTTACTTTTTAGCTTATGGTGATGGCCAGTTCACAGGATCAAGATGTTTGCAGTTGAAGCAACAACTAGTAAAAACAACATTCTTGATATTTGAACTAGAATAAATATAATGGTCCTTCTTGAAACAGGAGGTAAAAAATAGTTGTATCTATTATTGTTTATCTGCATTTCTACATAGAAATAAGGCTTTTCATTATTAAAATGCTGTTTTTACGTTCATACACGCTGTGAGTTTACAGGGCACACTGTTTTTGTGCTGACTGGTATTTGTTTTAATGTGGTCATTAGCCAAATCTTTTGAGGCACAGTTTGACAGTGTGCCTACTGGAACTATTAAACTAATTACAAGTCATGCCTCTTTTTGTGCTAATAATGAGCAGACTTCAGAGGGCTCAGCAGCACATTCAAATTAGAATTTCTGATTAGCCGATCAAAGCATTAAACTAATGTTCTCTATATTTGTAGGCCTTATGTGTGTCTGTACTCCAACAAGACGCCCTGGAGACCATGTCCTTGGTATTTAGTGGCGCTGATGTCATGTGTGCTACAGGAGACCCGATCCACTGTACTCCTTACCTACTGGCGCAAACAGCAGGTCACCGATTGCAGATGGAGTTCCTCTACCATAATAAACTATCAGGTCAATACATCTTTAACCATGCTATAAACGCTATAAAACGTAATGGTGTTATTGTGTAAGCTGGAAAACGATTTAATGTGAGTTTTTTTTTTAATGATTACTAGGCAAACTCATTTAAACATTGTGTGTGTGTGTACATACATACATACATACATACATACATACATACATACATACATGCAAGTATGGGAGAAAGCAATAATTATAGAATTCTGGATTTCTGCAAGTGAATCAAACTACCTCATGTCAGTACAATACAGGGTGTCCTACTTGAAAGTAGCCCCAGCTTAAGTATTTCAGTTATATGTTGGCATTCAGTCCACTTTCATGTTGGGAGTGACATTCCTGTAGAAACAGAGTTTTTAATAACAAGGATTCCTGTACATGTCTGTGCCTGCTCCATCATGGGGTTACCAATGCTGTTACAAAGTGGATGTACTTTTAATTTGGATTTTATTTCAATTACCAAATGTATTTTAAAATATATTGTTTACAATTAAGGAACATATAACCATTACTCCAGTGAATACTTTGTTTCATTTAGATAAAAAAAAATACTTGCTACCCTTTTTAAAGGAAACCTGAGAGAAAATATACAGTTTAATTTGAAATGCAGTAAGGTGAAATGCAATAAACTGACTCAGTTGTGATTCAGCAGTTGGTTCAAACAATTTAACAGCAAATGCTGGAGTTTTTCTGTATAATTCTGTGTAAATAAATCTAAAACCATAAAGAGGGACCAACAAAATGAATCCAGAAATAAGAAAACAGGTTTTTTTTATGACGTGCTGTTTTTTGGATGATGTTAACAATAAAATTATAATAGTAATAATAATATCAGTAATAAAACACATTTTGAATGAGATGGGTGCAGTAATGTATCAATTAAATATGCAATTTAAAACCAGGATTAACTATATATATATATATATACAGTACTGTGCAAAAGTTTTAGGCAGGTGTGAAAAAATGCTGTAAAGTAAGAATGCTTTCAAAAAGAGACATGTTAATAGATTATATTTATCAATTAACTAAATGCAAAGTGAGTGAACAGAAGAAAAATCTAAATCAAATCCATATTTGGTGTGACCACCCTTTGCCTTCAAAACAGCATCAATTCTTCTAGGTACACTTGCACAAAGTCAGGGATTTTGTAGGCATATAGTCAGGTGTATGATTAAACAATTATACCAAACAGGTGCTAATGATCATCAATTCAATATGTAGGTTGAAACACAATCATTAACTGAAAGAGAAACAGCTGTGTAGGAGGAATAAAACTGGGTGAGGAACAGCCAAACTCAGCTAACAAGATGAGGTTGCTGAAGACAGTTTACTGTCAAAAGTCATTCACCATGGCAAGACTGAGCACAGCAACAAGCCACAAGGTAGTTATACTGCATCAGCAAGGTCTCTCCCAGGCAGAAATTTCAAGGCAGACAGGGGTTTCCAGATGTGCTGTCCAAGCTCTTTTGAAGAAGCACAAAGAAACGGGCAACGTTGAGGACCGTAGACGCAGTGGTCGGCCAAGGAAACTTACTGCAGCAGATGAAAGACACATCATGCTTACTTCCCTTCGCAATCGGAAGATGTCCAGCAGTGCCATCAGCTCAGAACTGGCAGAAACCAGTGGGACCCTGGTACACCCATCTACTGTCCGGAGAAGTCTGGTCAGAAGTGGCCTTCATGGAAGACTTGCGGCCAAAAAGACATACCTCCGACGTGGAAACAAGGCCAAGCGACTCAACTATGCACGAAAACACAGGAACTGGGGTGCAGAAAAATGGCAGTAGGTGCTCTGGACTGATGAGTCAAAATTTGAAATATTTGGCTGTAGCAGAAGGCAGTTTGTTCGCCGAAGGGCTGGAGAGCGCATACGAATGAGTGTCTGCAGGCAACAGTGAAGCATGGTGGAGGTTCCTTGCAAGTTTGGGGCTGCATTTCTGCAAATGGAGTTGGGGATTTGGTCAGAATTAATGGTCTCCTCAATGCTGAGAAGTACAGGCAGATACTTATCCATCATGCAATACCATCAGGGAGGCATCTGATTGGCCCCAAATTTATTCTGCAGCATGACAACGACCCCAAACCCGAACTATCTTCAGCGTAAAGAAGAACAAGGAGTCCTGGAAGTGATGGTATGGCCCCCACAGAGCCCTGATCTCAACATCATCGAGTCTGTCTGGGATTACATGAAGAGAGAGAAGCAACTGAGGCTGCCTAAATCCACAGAAGAACTGTGGTTAGTTCTCCAAGATGTTTGGGCCAACCTACCTGCCGAGTTCCTTCAAAAACTGTGTGCAAGTGTACCTAGAAGAATTGATGCTTGATGCTGTTTTGAAGGCAAAGGGTGGTCACACCAAATATGGATTTGATTTAGATTTTTCTTCTGTTCACTCACTTTGCATTTAGTTAATTGATAAATATAATCTATTAACATGTCTATTTTTGAAAGCATTCTTACTTTACAGCATTTTTCACACCTGCCTAAAACTTTTGCACAGTACTGTATATATATATATATATATATAATATATATATATATATATATATATATATATATATGATTTCACAACATTTGTGATGGTCCAGTTCTCTGGGTACAACTGTGATGTGCACACAATGAATGGCTACAATGATCATTATCACAGTAATCTGAAAAAACAATTTTTCCAACTGCCCAGAGGTAAATTGGATCATTAATAACACCCTACTACTACTGTAGCAGGAACATGCCTACTTGGCTCATGGAGAGAAATAGTTTCCAGCAGATTGCATGCATCGTGCACGTCCAGGCAGATGTACCGTAGTTACCATTGCATTCATGCATCTTATTACCTGTACCGTAGTACCTGTTTTGGTTGCTTCAACATACATTACCACGCCTTGTAGAGTGAACAACTGCACAGTATTTTACTTGTGAGTGCAGCTGTCTTGGGAGACACTGCTTTTGGGGGACAAGCCAGTTGCACTGTGAACCCACTATCATGCCCCATGTGAAGTCACAAAGATCCTTATACTTTGTTACTATATAGTTGCACACAACTCTACAAGCCAAGGGAATGTTCGAATTGTACATTCTCTAACAGTACATTCAGTACATACAAGCATTCCGTTTTAAAAATAAAATGTAATTATTTAAAATTGTAGTATGTTATTTTAGAGCTATCACTCAAGAACATCCTGTTTGCAGAAGAAACATACTGTACATACAGCTAAACTGTTAGACAATACACAAAGAATCAGTGCATGGATCTTTTTTATCATCATCAATTTATCATCTCAGGTGAAGATAGACCACCCTTCTCTTTATGCTGTCACTTTTCATTGGTATGAACCATTTTGAATTACTTTTATAAATAAAACTGTTCACTTTCCTTACAGATTTCCCCAAACTTGACCCTGTGTATGAAAGGAGATTTAATCATGATGCATCTTCCTTCATGCATGGTTTTCTTTATGAAGCTGTAAATATTGCTAAGTCCTTTACTGAGAAAAAGCTGAAAGACGGTAAGTAATTTAACATATTGGAAATGCTCAAATGTTCTGTCAGTTGTGTATGATATTTAGCGTTCTCCTTTTTCATTATTGGCAGCTGTCAGGCAGGGATTGTTTTAATTGGGAAATTCATAATTCCTTTATGTGACATTAGATCGATGAATTATGAAATGCTATATATTGTAACCTACTTTGGAAAGAACAGAAGTGTTCTCATTGTGTAATATTGTATAATATACATCATTTTAAAACACTAATTTAAGAGCCGTTACTTTTGGAACAGTATGATTAAAACTTGTAAGGATGTTGTTGTTTTTTTGTTTGTTTTTCACATACTTTTTTCAATAATTGTCTACAATTAGAACCTTCTCAAAGTACTATGTAAATTGCTCATGTAAATACTTTGTGTTCTATAAGTCATGGAAGACAAAAAGTTTAGGTTTAGTTGGTGCATTAATGTTATTTTAAGTGGTACCCAATTACTACCTAAAAGCCAGTTTGATACCTTAAACTTTTCAAACAGAGAAGTGAAAATTGCACAAAAAAATTCAGCCTCTCATTTTTAATGATGGTCTGTTGGAAAGCATTAAAGCTTTTTCGCCAGTGTTTTCAATTTCTGTAGGTGTGTGTAATTTGGTAACAGAAAAAGCTTGGGAAATGGGGTTGGAGGTGTATTGCATTTTGAAAAGAATTTGCTAGGAGTATCACTATCAAAGTAAACTCATTTTAAAACATTCTTCTGTCTTTGTATGCAATACAATATATTACATCCCCAGTAAACGGTCATTTGGTTTTCATTACTAGTTTCTGTATTTTATTCATGCATTCTAGTCACACGCAATGACATCCGTGGATCGATGTCCCTCCCCCATCTCCCGCCCCAGCATGCGGATAAACAGTTCCACTGTATATATCAGGGGTACTCAATTATATTAATGAAGGTCCAAAATTCTTGGTTACAGCACATTTTCACTCCCATCCCAATATCGACAAACAAACACATTTTTACACATGTTGTTGGTTTGAGAGTTCTTCACAAGGTTTAAAGGAGTTTTGGGGGGAATTTCTGCAGCATTTACTGATTTGTTACTGTATGAGTTATTTCTCTGCCCTAACCATAGAATTATATAACTACTGTATTATTTTATATGTCTGTGTTAGCAAAGCCAAACATTGTTTCACCATTGCAAAAACAGCAAATTGTAGCAAACAAAACTAAAGCAAAAGAAAAAAAAAATGAACTGAAAAATCACTGTGCTTTCTATTTCAAGTGAATTAAAAAATAAAACACCTGACAAATAATACAAAATGCAGTCATTTTACATTCAGTGCATTTATAATTGGCTAATACTCGCAGTAAGTGGGGGACATGGCAGGTCCTCAGGGCATTGAGTTACAGCTGAGCTCAGCAAGAGCAATACAGAGATGCAAAAATTTGCATGAGTCAGAACAGAACGCTGATCTTAATATTAATAATGTTCGTCTTGCAGAACGAATATCCGCACACATCATGTGATCTGCTAATGCATATGGTTCAGTGCCACATGAACTTCTTTGGGCAGCATTTGATTTTTTTCAGTGTACCAATGACAATAACAGATCTAGTGATCTACTTTGGAGATTTGCAATTTAGTTTTTCAACTTCAGAATTCAGCACTACATGGCAATGCCTAGAAGTTGGAATAATGGCAGGATGCACCATTTCTCCACTGGCTTTTACCATGGCAATGGAAGTAATCATTAGGGCATCAAAATGGGTAGTGGGAGGACAGCGCTTGGCTTCTGGAATGCGACTACCACCAATTCGAGCATACATGGATGACATGACAACCATGACTACAACAGTAGCCTGCACTAATCAGTTATTGGGCAAATTAACCAATAACATTGAATGGGCACGAATGCAATTCAAGCCCACTAAATCAAGGAGCATCTCTATAATTAAAGGTAAAGTAGTAGATAAAACGTTCTTCATTAATGGTGAGGCAATACCAACAGTGTCTGAGAAGCCAGTGAAGAGCCTTGGGAGATGGTACGACGGGATCTAAAGGACACAGTTCGTGTGGGAGAAGTTAGACAACAAGCTGTGGAAGGGTTGAAGAGCATAGACAGCAGCGCTTTACCAGGCAAACTAAAACTTTGGTGCTTTCAGTTTGGTCTACTGCCAAGGTTGCTGTGGCCACTGACTGTGTACGAGGTTTCTTTGACAACAGTAGAGAAGCTGGAAGCTTTAATCAGTTCACACATCAGGAAATGGTTGGGAGTTCCACGCTGCCTCAGCAGATTGGGACTTTATGGTAAAGGAATACTGCAGCTACCTGTCTCCGCTCTAACCGAGGAGTTTAACCCTTTGCGGTCCATTGTTGGACTGGGTCCGACATTGCAATTATTCCCACCAGGTCCTTTGTCGGACCCTGTCCGACATCATTTTAAAAACGCAAAAACGCAAAAAGTCGGTTTTTCAATGGAAAAAGCCGAGAAAACCATTCAATGGCCGAGTGGGAACGAAAGGAGCCGAGACAAGCTGATAAAAAAAAAGGCGATCTCATGAATAGTCATAGTACCCCATTGGCATCAGATGGGCGGTCAGATGGAAACAAGCTGGGAGTACAGTATCAGCACAGAGACTATCACGGACATTTGCAGAGCTTTTGAGATGTTATAGCAATAAAATAATGACTTGGATTGCATTATTGAGGAGTTTGGTGATAAAACGAGTCATCAGGAGACGATTGATCGGTATGTACGACTATTATTATTATTATTTTTATTTGGTAGCATATGTGAAAGCGATAGCAAACAAAAGGGTGGGCGGGGCTGGAGATCCCTAGTGAGTGCTTTGTTGATATGCAGGGCCATTTAAACCCGTTTGACTGTGAAAAAAATACTTTAAACAGCTGCCTAAAATTAACTGCTGCGAAAAAATTAATTAGACCTGGCGAGCCTGACGCAGAATTAATAAATGGACCGCAAAGTGTTAAGTGCGCCAAGGTCCGACTGGAAATGACAGTAGTAGAGTCACGCGACAAATGCGTAAGGGAGGCAGCACCTGTGTTGAAAACTGGAAGAAAGTGGGCGGCAAAGAAAGCTGTGGAGGATGCAAAGGCTGCCCTTCGAATTGGTGATATCATGGGGCAAGTTCAGCATGGAAGAGGGGGTCTTGGTCTCAGTTCTGCTCCTCCTACATGGCACAAGGCAGCCCCAGCTCAACAGAGGAAGCTGGTAGTCAACGAGATGCAAAAGCAGGAGGAGAGGATGAGGTGTATAGAGGCCATTTCCCAGGGCAAGCAGGGAGAATGGATGAGATGGGAGAGTGTGGAACAACACAAGATTGGCTGGCAAGACCTATGGTCCATGGAACAGAGCAGGATCAGTTTCCTTATAAGGTCAACATATGATGTTCTCCCATCACCACAGAACCTAAACCTCTGGGTAGGAGAGGATCCCTCATGTCCTTTGTGTTCATCACCTGCAACATTAAGGCACATTTTGACAGGATGTAAGGTGGCTCTTAGCCAAGGACGGTTTTCTTGGCGCCATGACCAGGTGCTGCGATGTTTGGCCTTAGCATTGGAAGACAAGCGTAACATGACCAATAAGTTGCCACCTGTTCCATCAAAACATTACACACAAAAGACAACATTCCTCCACCCAGGAGAGCAACCACCAAGAAAAGGTGTTAAAACCAATCCTCGCCCAGGACAACTGGAAGCTGCTAGAGACTGGAAAATGCTGGCAGATGTTGGTCAACGGCTTATTTTTCCACCTGAGATTGCCACCACAAACTTTCGACCAGATATTGTCTTGTGGTCTGGATCAGCACGCCTTGTTCACCTGGTAGAGTTAACAGTGCCATGGGAGGATGCTGTAGATGAGGCGATGAGAGGAAGAAACTCGGTATGCTCAACTAGCCACTGAAGCGGAACAGCGAGGATGGAGAGTCTGGGTTTACCCAGTGGAAGTGGGATGTCGAGGATTTGTGGCACACTCTACAACCTGGTTTCTCAGAGATGTCGGATTCAATGGCCAAGAGTTGCGTCGCACGATGAAGAACTTATCTGAAGCAGCAGAGAGGAGCAGCAACTGGCTGTGGTTGAGACGGAAAGATTCTGGTTGGGGATCTCAAGCACAATAGAAAGAAAGAAACGCTGATGTACAAGTAAGTAAGCTGGGCTGAGTTGAGTGGGGGACGGAGGGGGGTGATGCTGGGACGCCAGAATCACTGTCGAGCCCTCTTGAGGTGTCGTGGGCTAGTCGACGAAACACCGAGGATGGAAGGTGCCCACTTGAAGACCCCAGAGATGTACCCTACTTAGCTCAATCCAGACGGTTGTCATGCTGATGCGCTGGGGAGACCGCACTATGGTTGATCCCCAGAGCCAGCATCACAGCCGTTGTGTGTGCTGATGCGCTAGGGAGGCAATAAGCTGATCCCTGGAGCCAGCATTACACTTCAGCCATCAACACCAGACAGAAGGATATCTACATCATCATATGGAAGGAAGCGCAAATGGATGGAGACACATATGGATCACATTAGTTTACTGTGAAGCTACGTCTTAGTTGGTGCTTATCTTGGCGAGAGCCAAGTTCAAATCAGCATGAAGTTTTAACATCTACTCTCATGTAATGGAAATCAGACAGCAAACATTTTAACTGCATGTGTTGTAAGACTGACTGGGATCACAGAACTTGACCGTTGTAATCGGCAATACAATTAGCATACTCATTGCTAAGCTTTGCACACAGCACATTTTGGTGGATGGTGGAATGATGCGATATCTGTCGTGGCCGGGTTCTGTCTGTTTCGCTACCGTTTGCAAAGTGAAGTTTCGTACACACGAGTAGTGCAGTACGGTACGGTATCATATTGTGTGCTTTCCCCGAGTCAGGAGTACCAACAGTAACACAAATACGCATTGACTCGTATGTGTTTTTAAAAAGAGTATTATATTGTATGTTTTACCTGTAATATTTTTTAATCGGCTTGGAAAAGCTACTTAACAAAAATGGGCTCTGTAGCACCGGTACTCGTCATTGTTTTCTTGATCTTTGTGAAGTGCGATTTTCTGAACTTGTACCATAAGGTATGAAAATGTTATCTTAATTGTGTACTTTCAAAGAAATTACTAATGACGGTTGTTTTATTAGATTTAGAGAAGGGATATGTTGACGCCACAGCAGCCAACAGAGTTGCACTTAATTTGAGCTGCTAATACTGTTGACTTGTTGTACATTTTGTTTCATTCATCGCTCGCACGGAATATCTGCTACTTACTGTCACAGCAACACCTACTGTACCCTCGCGTACCCCGCACTCATAAGAGCATCTTTTTATGGTTTGCCAAAAATAGGAAGTTTGGACTGTGGACATAAAGATTATTCTGTATTTTACAAAGCAGAGGCACTGTGGTCTATTCTTTGCAGGAGAAGCTGTGCTGGTTTCAAATCTGAGCTCAGTCAAGTCTCTCAGCTGCCTGTTAGACTTGCCTCATTTCAAGTATTCTTTGTCAAATGTATTTTTGTTCTGTAAACCTCATTAAAAATTGACCTCCTGACACACACCCTATTGTAACAAGCAAAGTTTTTTTTTTATATAAGCCTGGAGTGAAGTTCCAATAAAGAAAAGGAATGTAGAGATTAACACCTACTCCCATTAAATTCGATGAATAGTTTCTCTCTTTCTTTCTTTTTTGTGTGGTGATATCGTGTGGGCACTTATTTCTGGGGTGCATGTAGAAAGACTCACACCTCTTGCATACAAGTCAATTGTTAATTTTGCAGTCAAGTGGATTTTAAAAAGGTTGTTTTTCCAGAAACTTTAACAACCTCGAATGACTATTTTTTTTTTTGGTTGGATAAATATTCAAATAGTCATCAGAGGCGGAAACACCTAGGGGGTGATGTAAGGATACTTGCAAAGTGATTTGCGTGTGCAAAACCCTCAATTTCTCTGATTTTACCAGCTGCTAAAAATGCAGCGTATGTGAAGAATGGTGTTCACCTGGCGTTCTGCCCTGCTATCAAATTTGCACTTTGCCATCATTAATCCATTAAAATTAGATTGAAATGCATTCATATGAAGAAAAAAGCATGGAATTGGGTGGAATCTGGATAATAAGCAGGTGCAAACATTATAATGTGATGTAAGGAATTTGCCTTGCACTTGGGCAATTGCTTACCCTCCAAAAACTTTACACCTCCTCTGACAAGGTGCAAACCATTGTAGAAGCGAGTAACTAAGAGATGTCATTGGCTTCAGGATGGCTGCTGTGGTACACTTCCTGATGCGGCGACACTTGGCTCTTGTTGGGAGAGACAGGACCACGTTCGGAGGAGAAGGGCAAGACGAAGAAGACCCTGCATATTCAATCCCAGGGTCACTTTGTTTGTAATGCCAGAGGATGCAGTGCTAAAGCATTATCGTCTTACTCCGCAGGTCATCCAAGACCTAATAGCTTAATTGAGGAATGAGCTAGACCCCAGTGTCAATCTAGGGACCGCTATCCCTGCACATGTGAAAGTGCTGTGCTCTCTGCACTATTTAGCCTCTGGTTCTTTCAGACCACAGTTGGAATGTCTGGAGGGATCGCCCAATCCACCTTTTCCAGAGTTCTAGGCACATTTCTGGATGTCCTGCTGAAAAGGGCAAGCTCATACATACAATTTCCTAAGGATACTCGCATAACTGATGTTGTTTTTTTCAAACAACTCTGTTTCATGCTGAGTGACCTCAGCCGTAAGGACTCTCAGCTTCTAAGAAAGCATAATTTTTTCCCCCCTGTGCACCAAGAGGACTTTGCTGCCCTTCCACTGATATATTTTTTTTTTGCTTTGTATTTTCGTACTCCACAATTGTCATACAGCGACTACTGTCTGTACTTCTAACTCTGCAAGTGCGGCCACTAAATAGACCATTGCGCTCATTGAGAACCTCATTATCATAATTGCGGATCATTATTTGTACGTGTTGAGTAATTTGCATTGCTCTTAAGCTTGCATATTCTGCATCCACAATTATTTTCACTGCGCCTATACTTACATCACACCTCTAGAGTACTCTACTATAAACGTTTAGGACTCCAAGTATCTAAGCTGGTAAATGCATGACCAGATGCAGGGGTGAGTCATACAATCAGGGGAGTGTAGGTTTACTGGCCAATGCGCCCGGTGAGCTCAAGTAATTAAGCCTTTGTCCTCCAGAATCTGCTGGGTGTGAAGAGGAGATTGACTTGCTGATGGGGTCAGTGGTTGCACACTGATCTTGAGTAACCCTGAGCTGGTGAGGGAACATAGACAAATGTGGATAAAAAAAATGGGAACACTATAATTGTATTTAAATCTGACACAAAAAAACACACAGTGGGAAAGTGGAATTATTGGCCTGCAATTAAGCAAAGCAGTGGTTCTGGTGGGGGAACTTATTTTACCTTAGTTCAAGTCACATAAATATCAAACATATGTTGGGCACTTCCAATACCAGTCCAAATCACTAATCCAACAGCTGGTTCCTTCTGTGTCCCTTGAAAAACAATATGTCCAATGATCGGCAAGGAAAGGATTTATATTTTATTTCAATCCACTACGTCCTCACTGTGTGCCAGAGTTCACGTCTGACGGAGGAGGGCAGATAACCTGAAACACCTGCCCATGGCTCCTTACAGCCAGCCTGTCAACTTATCTGCAAGCTAATTCATGGGCAGGGGTACCTTAAAAGGTGAGGCCAAAAAATGTAGCATAAATCATGTGCATTGTAGTGAATTTTCTGCCTGAACAAAAGTTCTGTACAGTAAAATTAACTGGCAGCCAAAACACAAGAATTAGGAAATAAAAATAGCAAGATAATTGGTTAAACTAGGTAAGTGTTAACCAGTGAATTTACACAAAGCCAGATAAAAAAAAAAAGAAATAAGCATTAAGCTTTGATGCATTCACTGAGTGTGTGAGGAGTATAATTCCAAAGGCGAGTTCCAAAGCTGAAAGCCCTGGCTCAGCCAGAACCAAGAGTCTACAGAGTTCCCATTTAAATCCACAGTAATTATTTATCTGGCAATATGCATTTAAGTATGGGAAAAGAAACTGCAACCAGACTTGGGTTATGATTAAGAAAAAAACAGCAACACTAGCAATATAACACATGTAAGGGAAGCAAATGTATCCTATAATTCTTTTAAATACCAGCTATCACCCAATGTCTGTATGCATTTAGACGTGGATGACTGACTTTAACTGTAGTGTCACCAAAGCTGAAGGCGGCGAGGAGCCAGGGATCTTGGGGCAGCTGTCAGCTTCAATGCAATGGGAATGGCATTCTTGGCAACACTGACAAGTTATATTTTCTTTTAATTCATCACAGGCATCTTGTCACACTATGACTATCAAGGTGGCATCTCTGAATAATTGCTTTGAGTCCAGATATTGTTGGCCTATTTTTAAATCTTGCCAGGATAGGGTCTGAATTTCAGTTTTGTGTCTTCCAGGAAAGATAAAGGATCCAATTTTAAAATAAGTGCAAAGGAAAACAAATGGGGTATGTTGGTTCCAATGTCCTCCTTCCACACCACTTTGGGAAGCAGACCCTAAACTGCAAAAATATGAAACAATGTCTACTGTATTCCTAAAACAGTACCGTAGGAACAATTCAATAATTGATCATTTAATGTTTATTTGGATTGATTAGTTCTCTTATTAATAATATTTAATTGACAATAATATTTTAAATGTTACAAAGATCGAGGATTTACTATGAACACACATACACATGCTAGACACAAGGGATGTTTAATCAATTGTAGTATTTTATTAAGTACACGACTGTTAAACAGAAATCAGAAAAGTCAGAAAGTAAATCTCTTAGTCTCTAAGCACAAAACACAAGTCCAAAGCTCTCACTGCACTCATGCTGGCTAGCAGGCAATTGAATTATGACACCGCCTGTCTCCTCATACACAAAGCAGCCACTGCAGCAGCTCAAGCAAGCTGTGACGTAGCTAGTAAATTGCTCTCACACACCCACGCCCACATACAAGCACATCCTCAAATCAAATGATACAGACCATCTTTGAATATATCACATTAAACTTATTAATGGTGTATAGAATAAGGATATGGCAAGTTTACTTTTAAATAAATTATTCATACAACAGTATGAGGTAGATTACTTATAGTTACTTCATCAAGTTTCACTAAAGGTTATTTCACATGCAAAATGTGCAAAGTAAATAGTTAACAGTTCAATTCTATGTGAATGTGTTACAATTAATTAGTTCATGAAAGGAAAATGCAACTGGAACTATACTCAACGGTTCCTTGAAGCTTAGACTTTTGGTCTGCTGGTTTGGAAACTCAGTCTCTTGAAGTGTCCAGTACAAAAGTCTCTCCTCTCAGCAACAAAGTCTTCAATCCCACGTTGGATCAAACTTCGCAACCAAGCTTTCAATTCTCGATACAATCAACAAACAGCTGCACCAAAGTCTTCAGTCCTCAGTATAGGATCCACAACAGCGCCTGTCCGCTCTGTCCTCTTCGCTGAATCTTTTAGCAGTTTATTTTGGATACTGTGGTTTTAGGTGTACAGCAGACCCAGACTGGTTTGTCTGATAACAGTCTCTGTAAGTTTTACGGCTGTCCTCCAGCCGGGCCTCAGTCTCGTTGCTTGTGGTCGTTGACTTGCTTGCAGCTGGCTTTCTCTTCTTGGGTCTGTTTTCAGCCAGTCCCGGAGTTGCAGCTTTGCTTAGTAGAGTGACAGCACCTTGTTTAGCATTTGATGTGGAGCGCAAAATGTTTAGTTTTGCTTGGATACTTAGTCTTTTCACTCTGCTGAGTAGCTACTTCCATGAGGTCACTTGTGTACCTCGCCTTTTTAACTCACAGATCTTTGAGATTTGTCTTTTGTCTGCTTCCTTTCATCCAACGGCTTGTTGTTGCAGTTGGGACTTGTTGACATCTATACTTTATGTCTTCAGTTTTCCTGCCAGGAACCAAGGGGCCCTTTTTCTAAGACACAGCAGTTTGCTCTTTTCCTAAGACACAGCAGTTTCATTAATTAGTCCAGTTATATTATTAATACACGTTCAGGTATTAATATCATATTCAGGGAATATGCCCCACAGTACAAATATAATTGAATTGATAAGGCAAATTTTCTATGCGTGTGATCATGCCCTGCCGTGGAGATTTCTGATTTGTGGATTAATACTGTACAATATGGTGAAAAACTATTCAAATAAATGTAAGAACCGGGATACATATACCAGCAATACAAGTTGTTGTAGTTACTGTATGCGCGAAGCTCAGGGATATACTGACCACATTTCATTCTCACATGATCGATTGAAAGAGGCTTTTCATTTAATGGAGTGTAGTGTGCCTGTCCTTTGGGGTTTTTTTACAGCAATAATTGTATTTCAGTAATTGCACTGAACAGCAATTTAGACAATTCTGGAGCCAGATTTTCAAAGAGTTTACTCCAGTATTTAATTAACTTCTATTTTTTTGAAAGGAGAAAAGAAATCAAAGAATAACATTGCCATGGAATTTTCCTCTTTGAAAAAACAGAAGACTGGTGTTTTATATAACTGCCTTTGAAAGATATTGAAGGAGTATCCTTTTATAAACACGTTACAAATCTGCTCTTTATGATTTGAGTTTTCATCTGCCCAATAGCAAAACTGAGATTTGTATCAGTTCTTTTAAGTGATTGTTTAATAATAAATAATATTAAGCGTTTTAGTACTCGTCCTCTCTGATTGCTAAATATTTCAGTGGGAGATGTTGCAGCGTTTTTGTTTTTGGATGTTGGGTTTCAGTGAAGTGGTGGCGACTTTAAGCACAGCATGCAGCTTATCATCCGTCAGTCTTGTTCTCAAGTATAACTTGTTTAGTTTCATAATGGAGAACACCTGCTCACAGATAAGTACTGCCAAACAAGGAGACCAACTTTAAAGCTTCTCTACAGAGATTGGGAAACTGATCATTATCCAAAGATCGATAGAATTCCAACAGTGACACTTCCTAATGCTTGTTCTTCAGCATGCTGGAACACTGCAAGTCAATAACTTCCAGTTGGAGTTCGACAGGGACACTTTCAGCATCAACGGAGAAAGGGTCTGAAAAGAGTTTAAATGAGACTAGCTCACTCTTGAACTCTTCAAATCTGCTGCCAAACACTTCCTGCAGTTGTTTCAGTACACTTACATGGCGATTCCTTTTGTATGTTGTGTCCTGTAGAAAGGCTTCTTGACATGCTTCAAAGTGTGTCAGCTGCCCTTTCTCAAGCTGGCATGTAAACAACTTTTAATTTAATTTCAAAAGCACAAACAGCTTCAAACAAATCAGAAATAAGATGTTACCTTGCCTTGTAACTTCAAGCTTAAGTTTCATAAAATGACCTGTAATATCAGTTAAAAAAAGTAAGATCAGCAATCCAGTCACTGTCTTCCATAACATAAGTGTCCCATCCCTTCTTTTGCAGAAATGTTTTTATTTCATTTCTCAGTGCAAAGAACCGCTTTAAGACATTGCCATGGCTAAGCCATCTGACATCCATGTGATACACAACGTCACTGTAAATGGCACTTCTAGTTTCCAAAAATAACTGAAATTCATGATTTAAAAAACGTGCATGAAGTGAAGTTAACTGTCGACACAATCTCTTTTTAAATGTCAGATGTTTCGCACATGTCTCTTGGTGTATTATGCAATGGTACTGCTTCAGCAGCTCAGCTCTTCACCAATGTGCTTCTTTAAACACCCTTTACTCTCACCTACCATAGCCGATACACCATCGGTAGTCAACCCCACCAGCTTACCCCAGGGCAAACATAATTGTTCTACTGCTATTTTAAAAGGTCAGAGCCAGTGGTTCTGCCATGCAGAGATGCAAGGGATGTCCACTCCTGACGGACTTTAAATGGTTTCATTACTCCACGATTGAAAATGTTAAAGTTGTGCCGTTTCCCTGGCATTGGTGCTTTCATCAGGAGCAGCTGAGAAGTACACCAAATCATTACATACACGTTTTAGCTGGTCATAGCTATTGTCAGACATGTCTGCTATATGTCGCTGCATAGCCATTCTGGGAAGGTTAAACATTCTTAAAGGTATCTTTTTTTTGGTAAATATAATTGATGTTGATTTTTGAACACTAGAGTGCATTGCACCTCATGTTTTGTATTATAAGAGAGAATCTGGCTGCATGGAGTAGTTGCAGAACAAATGTAATATATGCTTGCAGGCGGGCAAATGATTACGGGCCGCATTAAAGGAGGCAGTGGGCCGGAACTGGCCCATGGGCCGTATGTTGTGCACCCCTAGTTTAAATAAATATGTGTGTAGACGCAAACATTAAAACCATGGCTCGTCACCAAAGATAATTTTGAACTCGCCTGTCATCTGATTCATCTGCATTAATAAAAGCTTTGAATGCAAATAATATATATTAGTATATTATCTATCTATCTATCTATCTATCTATCTATCTATCTATCTATCTATCTATCTATCTATCTATCTATGATACTGATAAATGAGCATTTTTAGATAATTGGTCATTCCATGGAAAAGTTCTCCTCAAGAGCTTTTACTCTTTTGATTTTCAAAGTCTTGTACGAAGTGCAATGGGCTCAACTTGCATTGCATTGAATGCATACTTTCATTTAAAAATAATAAGAATTATGTTTGGTTGCATAATAATGATGATGGTTTCAAATACAGAGCTGCAGCCTTTTTTATATTGAATGCTAACATTTCACTGTTTCAGCACTGCTCACTGTGGTACTAATGACCTTGGGTACATTACATGTAAATAACATATTTGCTTTTGCATTATCATCGAGCATTAAGAAATCGTCCGAATGGCTCACCTGGTAGAAGCACAGCCACATGGTGTGCAGGGTGAGTCGTACAGCGCAGGTTCGCATCCTGGCTGTTAGAAGTAGGCCGGTCTTCACTGGGGACTCTGAAGGGAGCATCGTATTGGCCCAGGCGCTCCCCTGGGTTAGGGAAGTAAAACCGGCAGGTACTGTTTCTCCTAATTGCTCTACAGCGAACCCTGCTGGCCAGGCACGCAGTGAGCTCAGAGTGGACACCTGCAGGGCTGGTCTTTGTCCTCCAGAGGTCGGTAAGCTCGCTGACATCCGCTCTCGAGTTTCTGGGTGAAAAAGGAAGCTGGCTTGGTCGTGGGATCGGAGGACGGCCACTGTATCTTCAGGTCTCCTGAGCCATGTGGGGAATTGCTGCGTGGATGAGAAAAGCGATTGGGCATTCCAAATTGGGAAAAAATGGGGGGAAAAAATTAGAATTGGACACACTAAACTATAAAAAAAAAAAAATGGGAGCAAAGCAACAATTTAAACATTTCCTGTCCTATTTCTTTCAGACATGAGTAGGCGATGGTGCACCCTGGAAGGTGGGTTTCTAAGTTATTATGAAAATGACAAGACCGCAACACCCAATGGAAGAATCGATATCAGTGAAGTTGTCTGCCTAGCTGTGGATAAGACTGAATACATAATGGGAGTTGGGTAAGTATTAATCATTATAAATCATTAAACCAATCAAACCATTTAATTCATGAAGGCTGCAGGACATCCTTATTTTGCTTGAAGACATTACCCTTTTATATGTTATTATCCATTGTTTGATGACATATTCCAGTTTAGAAGAACAGAAAATTATATGAATTAATGCATCTTTTGTATTCTTATTCTTATTTTTGTATTCTTATTTTCCAACGTGTGCTCGTGAAAAACACACTATTTACAAATATCTACAAATAATAACAATCCTCTTTGTTGACAATCCCCAGTCCAGCCGAGCTTTCTAGAGTGGTAACGCGTTCACTCACCGATGGCTTGTGTTTCTCAACCTACGTAGGGGCTGGGCCTTTTACAGTCATGCAGCGTAATTACAAGAGTAGACAATCGACTTCAAGATAACATCTTTTTAATTTGAAATGAAGTACATTGGGGAAAAAAAACAAGAATAAGGAAAATTGTGGTGAGAGATTTTCTTCTACAGTGCAAATGCAGATTAGCCGAGTGCTGCCGACTTCTAGAGACAGACACTGTTGACCGTGACACAGTTAATTTTGTATTAACAATGTACACAATCAGCTTTTTATTTTCTATTTGTTAGTTTTACACTTAAATATTGCATTACCATAGCTAATATTAGAGTCAATGTCAGACCTTTCAACACTTGTTTAAAATTACATATTAGTTACAGTGGGGTTACCACTGAATTAAAGTGATTTCTAAGGCTCTGAAACCGCCGGTTGATGCTCGTCTCGCAATGTAATAATTAGAATTACAAAGCATACTAAAGTCAAATTAGAACGTATACTAAATAACGCATTTTCTACCCGGATGGCCTAAATCTGGGATCTCCCGCAGTTCCATGCAGTCCCCCATATGTACCCGAGGCCACTCCTCTATCAATCCGTCACTGCCAACCGCTACTCGGTTATGACCTAACCCGGTTTTGATATCGGTGCAACCTGAAACAACTGTGTTTCTGCCCTTCCCAATATGACTGGCATAACTGGATCCTATGCTTAAGGTATGCTCCATCTTGGTGAGGTCGTGCAAGCAGCTCCCTTTAGTGCCTCCACCTGTGGGGAGGCCAGATTTCACTCCTTTTACCATCCTTCACCCTGCCACAGGTCTGTTTTTTATTTTTTTTATTTTTTTTTAAATGACCAAGCAAATGTTTGTAAATGTATAAAATAGCCAGTTAATTTATAAAGTGACTGGTAAATGTATGAAGTTACATGAATGTGTCAAATGTAACATGTTAAAAACATGTTTAGTATACTGTAGGCTACTATATATGAGAGAGTAGAATTCTTGTTTTTCTTTTTAAAATTTATTCTACAGATGGTAGCAACCTAGAAATATCGTCATTCTCACACTAATCACTTTAATTAGTAAATCAGCAGTGAAACAGTTAACGAGCTCCACAGCATCAGAAACACAGGGTGGGGTTCAGATAACTGCACACCGCAAGACCTTTCGCGGATACATTGACCTTCAGGTTTTACTTTATGGGATTATTTCCTGTCCGCTTCTCCTAATTTATTTTGGACTATCGACAACTACAAAATTGTGATTTTGATGATCTAAATATACAGTGCTCCCCCTTTATAAGGCGGCCCTTTATACTCGGAACCGGTTATAATGCTGTACGGTCATGGCGCCCATTTGCCCCATAATTCCATTCACTAGCACTAGTAGTCTCATTATAGGCGGAACACAAATAGCAGTTTCTTAACTGTGGCTCCTGACTACTGCGTTATAAAGGGGGAGCACTGTATAGGCTTCTCATTTTGTTTTCCTGTTCTTCTAAACTGGAATATGACACCAACATAACCATATATGAACAATTGACCCCCTTTTCATGGACAGTGGATCATCTTCTCATGAGTGAGCCATCCAAAGTATAGTAGCTGTCTGGTTTCATTCCATGTGTATAGGTACGATAAATCAAAGTTATGGTGATTATCTTGAACAAGATATTGCAGAGATAATTACAGTGCAAGATAGAGTTTGTTGTAAACAACACACAATGTTGAGAAACACTTTATAATATGATAAAATGCTGACTGAGAGCAACAGGTTTGAGTAATTTTCATTTTTAATATTGATAAAACATGCACACAACAAATCGTATTTATTTCTTTGAATTTTGTATAGACAACGTTCTTGCCCAGCAAGCAAAACCAGATTGTTTTGAAGATTGTTCTGCATAATGTATTTTTTAAATTTTTTTCATTAATGACTTTGTAGAAAATGCATCACGGAAGTGTTTGATATCTGTCCATCCACACTCGGCAATTCAGCCCTTCATTTCTTTACTATCCCAAGCCTCCCATAACTGAGATGACAACACACTTTTTTGACATATTAGAATCTACACCAGAATTAGAGTTCTGTTAAAACAATTACATGATACCATCTCCATCACTGCAATCTCAGATATTGACTTGTTTTGGAAATCTGCTCCGGCAAAATCTAATGGTACAATATCCTGCATTTCCACCTGTGACCTAACATTTTTTGATTTGTACTATAATTAGTGGGTTGACCCACATATCTATTGGTCTCATATCTCAAGCCCTATTTCTGAAATGTGAGATTTTAGCTCTCTACACTTGTAAAACTAAAAGAAAGTTTTGGCTAATACCTGCACCATATTTTTAGTTTCCCTTCCTGCTTGCCTTTTCACATTGGCACATTGCTCCTTCCTTTTTTCTATTTTCAGTGTTCTTATTGTTGTGGTAACATAGAAGTCAAAACCAAGTGTTCTGGAAACTCTTACCAATCTACCAATCTATCAATACATCTCACTGTGATCTGTGTTCGAAGATGGCAGGGATATTTAGGTCAGGTGTCTGACAAAAACCTCATGCTTTGGGATTGTTATTTGATGCAACTGTATTCCGTTTTTAGGGTTGAAGAAAAATGAAAAGCCACAATGTCGAATCCTGCTATCTCAGACACTGTTTGAAGTAGTGACTTCCTATTTGTATAAACGGTAGATGTTAAATGTGTTGGCCTTGACATTGACCTGTGGATATATTTTATATATTTAGTACACGGCAGAATTCTGTGATTATTTTTTTTTCTCAGATAAGTTTAATTATTGGTGGAACTTGCCAGTAACTGTTTTAATTACACACGTTTCTTTACTGGTGTCAAGTGAAAATGATCGATTTCACTGCCACAATTTTTTGTCCTCTGGGTCATATCAATGATGCAAATCCTTTACTTCATTTATACAAATATTACATAGATACAGTATGACATACTCCTTGCATAAAGGCCCATGGAGGTTTTTTCGTATTCACAGAAACTCCCATTTTTTGTTTGATGTGCCTTGACATTTGAATTAGTGTCATTCTGTATTTGGAATAGCTACTGTTGTATGGTGCTATGGTAATTGGGGTGTGGCTCAGAGGAGAAGACCCAGGTCAGAGCTGTTCTCAAACCTAAACCTAAGCCAGGGTACGGGATAAGAACCACTCATTGTTATGGGAATCACTAGAGCACCTGGCAGCATTAGAGCAGTTTGTGAATTGTTTCACTGGTGCTCCTTCAAGTGCTTGTGTATGCTTTAACACAACAAGGTGCCCTGAGTGTGCCGAGGGATTAAACATAAGAATTCCCTGTGGGAGTTATTTTAACAAGCTGTTCTGCTCATGCCATTAGGCTACGGCCAGAGAAGGCAGACATTTTACCCTTTCAGATGCAATTCTGTGGGAAAGCCTTCATGTATATCTATGTTTTTGCATACCAATACAAATATAGTCAGAATACCTTGTTGTCTGTATTTAGAATCCTTCGTATAAAATTGTTTTTAATTTCCTTTTTTTGTGTTTTTTGCTATTTTACACTCTAAGAAATGTACCACCATTCTAATTAATTCCATTGTGAATCCAGCATTTTTTTCATCCATGCTATGAGCATATGAGTTGGTTGCTGAAGCATAGAGAAGAAAAAGTAATTCATCATATTAATAGTTAGACTATATGAATGAATGCATATATGTACTTTATAGGACTGTCCCTATAGAGGCATTAAGAGAAAAAAACCTATGCCTCATCATGCCTGTTGATATTGTCGGTTTTATTGCTTATTTTCCCTCTTGCTTTAGGGCTATCTTTACCTTTGAGATATATCTGCTGTCTGAGCGTGCCTTCCTGTTTGGAGCCCAGACCACAGGATCTCAGAGCGACTGGGCACAGGCAATAGCAAAGGTAATAACACTAATGAAATGCCCAAGGTAAACATCAGGCCTTCAAATAAAGAACAAACTTAACACAGAGAGTCATTGGTACAAAGATAACCTTTGTGTTCAGTAGATAAATTATTAGCATACTGTCATGTCACTGTAAGGCTACCTTGAAATGATAAAAGGGTTAAACTGAGGTCTAGAAAAGACCCATGAGTATCAAATACAGTTTATACAATAATTTACTGTATAGCTCAAAAGCTAACTAGTAAAACTGTTGTTGCATTTTTACAGTATTTCAGAATTCGTTAATTCATGACATAGTACCCTAAAACATTATTATTTGGTATTCGTATATATCTCTGTGATTTTAATGCTGGTAATAGTTTTTTCATTCAATATAGTTATGTTTTTGTGTGCTTCGTATGTTTTTTGCTTTTTAGCATTTCATTCCCTCAGCGGTTGAAAACCTGTCAGAGAAAGATTATGAATTGATTGGACGACTCTACTACAAGGAAGGCCGTAATCTATATCACTGGGGAGTTGGATGGTTTGCTTTAGACAAATCCTGCCTATATTTCTGTGATGAGCTAGACAGAGCAGAGGTGGAATCATTGCAGTTAAAAAGACTTCAAGAACTCAGTAAGGTTTTCTTTGTCTTCTTTTGTTTTGGCATCAGTGCCATGGCCTGGAACGTTAGGCAGTATTGTAAACATTTTAATGAATTACAAAATTTTATTCGGTGGATAAAAAAATAGAAATCATTGCAGTATTTAATTAGTTTAGGGTTCATATATTTTCATTTTACTTGCTGACTTAAATGAGTTGCATGAAGCCACTAGTATAAATATGCAGTAGCCTCAACGCTTTCATTTGTTTCGTATTTAAATATTTGGCATCCATTTGGGGCAAAAATGATTTAATATTGTGGTACCTTGAACAAGAATTAGGTTGTGCAAGACAACAACTAATTGGAATAATCTCTCAGCCCAGTTGAAGACCAGGCAAATCATATACAGTGTAGTTATTTTTCCCCAATTTTTTTTTTTAGTGAAGTATATATGTAATGGTAAAAGCTGAATATTGGCAAATCTCACTGGTAAATATAGACATTTACCAAGTAAAGTGGTAAATGCCACAAATAAGCATGATAATGCTTTACTTCAGAAATGTACTGGTAAATCTCAAGAATAACCAAGTGCCTTTACCAATATGTTTTCAGTAAATGTCCGAAAGCAATATATTTCTTCATAATTCTGGACATTTAGCACCTTACTTGGTAAATGTTGACAGTTACCTGTCTGATTTACACTTAATAAGGCAACACTTGAAATAGTGTAGTACAGCTTTCAAATATAACAAATGTCTATGTTTTACCTGCAAGATACACAGATACTAACTATGAGTATTCTTCATGTGTATTTTGCCCTCAGTAGTATCCTTTCAAAGACACTTGCATCACAGTTTTCTAGGAAGGTAACCCACATGCTTTGCTGTATTCAGTAATATCTTTTGTAACTAGTCAAAACTCTATAAAGTCCAATTTGCTATCATAATCCTTTTTTCAACTTGAAAGGTTTAAATGTATGACCAGCCCCCTGTGCTTAAACCAGTTTTTCTTTCAGCCTACCTATTTTCTCTTAATCTCTGACCGCATGTTAGCCATCAATCTCTACAGCAGAACAGCGTAAATGCTTTTGATAATCAATCACAACCCCGGAAGCATCCACATTTTCAACTACACCTTGTCATTTTTTATGTGGTCTGAATGTTATTATAAAAATTCTATATGTACCAGTAAACAATGTGGTTTTCTTTTTAATAGTGCTTTGTATTGTTATGTTGTTAGATGGAAGTGTTTAAAATAAATGCCACTTGTTATGCAAGTGTGTCTGGCAGACAGTCCTTTAAAGCGCCTTCACCTTCATTGTTACTTTTTGTTTGTTCACAGCTGTTAGCACACAACTTGAAGGTGGTGAAAGGATTGACGTTTTGTTACTGGTTGAAAGTGGAAGGTAAATGTAACAGTTAGTCTTGCTGTTTAACAAACACATTTAAAGTATCAAATGATTTAGTAAAAGCCAACAGGAGATATGTATGTTACAGTCAGGATTCGGTAAATCACCGGTAAATAACCGTTTATCAAAGAAAGAAATGAAAGGTCATATCGGTCTTTGAGCAAATTATTTTGCTCAAATTGCGACATGGAACATACCAAACAAGCAAAGAACGAATCAGAATCAGCTTCTTCGGTCTTTGAGTAAAGCGATACAATCAAATTGCGAAATGTGCTTTGAGCAAATGCACGGTTCCGTAACAGATTTTGAAGATGCTGCTCAATCTGCAAATAACAATTAATTCTGGAGTGTTAAAGATGGGCATCAAGTGAAATCAGTATTCTATTCATGAGCCACAGATTAACTGATTGAGACCGTGGCCTCATTTGCAAGGGGGTTGTGGTAATCAAGTTAGGAGGATAGTGACCTCAAACATTAAACTTCAAGCGAGTTTGAAATAACGTTCGTAATATTCTCGCCTTGTTGTTTTAGAAAGTACAGTTTTAGGAGGAAGAAACTAACACAATTAAAAATTGATTGTTTTATTCAGAAAACAGGTTTTACAGACCCCAATCAGCACCAGACAGTGCTGTAGTGCCTGTGGAATAAAGATGGAGACTGCTTTTTGACAGCAAGAAAATCTTCTTAAATGTGTTTATTTAGATGATGACAACTTTGGTAAATGAACATTTTCAAAAGAAACCATATTGAGAGCTCCACTGAGCTACTGAGACTCATTTTAAAACACTGTTTTGATTGTTTTGATAATAACAGTCAGTTAAATTAAAGTAGTTCAATCAAATTAGATACATATAAAGGAACCATAATGAGAGCTCATTTAAAAAAAAAAAAAATCACATTTGTAGGAGTGGGTATTGGGACTGAGGTTCTGTATTGCAATACTGATGGTAATATTGCAATATTTATTAAGATACATATTGGAATTCAATGCCAAATGATGCTGATATTGATTTTTTTTCTACCAAAATAAATCTACATATATAAACTGTGCTTTTTGTCATTTTTTTATGGAATTTAAAGTATTAGAATGTAATATGACAAATTAAACTCTCATATGAAATGCCCAGTAACTATTGTTGGATCCTCTGAAGTATGCGTATGCGTATGTGCTCCCAATTTGAAAAATAAAAAAAAAAACTGTTCTGGTTTGAAAGCTATTTTAAATTTTTATTATAAATTAATATATTTATTTTCATTTTATGTTAAACATGTTTTTCAAAAGTTTATCCTATGATTGTGGCTATAAACACAGGTTTAAAGCTGCTTTATATACAGTGCCTTGCGAAAGTATTCGGCCCCCTTGAACTTTGCGACCTTTTGCCACATTTCAGGCTTCAAACATAAAGATATGAAACTGTAATTTTTTGTGAAGAATCAACAACAAGTGGGACACAATCATGAAGTGGAACGAAATTTATTGGATATTTCAAACTTTTTAACAAATAAAAACTGAAAAATTGGGCGTGCAAAATTATTCAGCCCCTTAAGTTAATACTTTGTAGCGCCACCTTTTGCTGCGATTACAGCTGTAAGTCGCTTGGGGTATGTCTCTATCAGTTTTGCACATCGAGAGACTGAAATTTTGCCCATTCCTCCTTGCAAAACAGCTCGAGCTCAGTGAGGTTGGATGGAGAGCATTTGTGAACAGCAGTTTTCAGTTCTTTCCACAGATTCTCGATTGGATTCAGGTCTGGACTTTGACTTGGCCATTCTAACACCTGGATATGTTTATTTGTGAACCATTCCATTGTAGATTTTGCTTTATGTTTTGGATCATTGTCTTGTTGGAAGACAAATCTCCGTCCCAGTCTCAGGTCTTTTGCAGACTCCATCAGGTTTTCTTCCAGAATGGTCCTGTATTTGGCTCCATCCATCTTCCCATCAATTTTAACCATCTTCCCTGTCCCTGCTGAAGAAAAGCAGGCCCAAACCATGATGCTGCCACCACCATGTTTGACAGTGGGGATGGTGTGTTCAGGGTGATGAGCTGTGTTGCTTTTACGCCAAACATAACGTTTTGCATTGTTGCCAAAAAGTTCGATTTTGGTTTCATCTGACCAGAGCACCTTCTTCCACATGTTTGGTGTGTCTCCCAGGTGGCTTGTGGCAAACTGTAAACGACACTTTTATGGATATCTTTAAGAAATGGCTTTCTTCTTGCCACTCTTCCATAAAGGCCAGATTTGTGCAGTATACGACTGATTGTTGTCCTATGGACAGAGTCTCCCACCTCAGCTGTAGATCTCTGCAGTTCATCCAGAGTGATCATGGGCCTCTTGGCTGCATCTCTGATCAGTCTTCTCCTTGTATGAGCTGAAAGTTTAGAGGGACGGCCAGGTCTTGGTAGATTTGCAGTGGTCTGATACTCCTTCCATTTCAATATTATCGCTTGCACAGTGCTCCTTGGGATGTTTAAAGCTTGGGAAATCTTTTGTATCCAAATCCGGCTTTAAACTTCTCCACAACAGTATCTCGGACCTGCCTGGTGTGTTCCTTGTTCTTCATGATGCTCTCTGCGCTTTAAACGGACCTCTGAGACTATCACAGTGCAGGTGCATTTATACGGAGACTTGATTACACACAGGTGGATTCTATTTATCATCATTAGTCATTTAGGTCAACATTGGATCATTCAGAGATCCTCACTGAACTTCTGGAGAGAGTTTGCTGCACTGAAAGTAAAGGGGCTGAATAATTTTGCACGCCCAATTTTTCAGTTTTTATTTGTTAAAAAAGTTTGAAATATCCAATAAATTTCGTTCCACTTCATGATTGTGTCCCACTTGTTGTTGATTCTTCACAAAAAATTACAGTTTCATATCTTTATGTTTGAAGCCTGAAATGTGGCAAAAGGTCGCAAAGTTCAAGGGGCGAATACTTTCAAGAAGGCACTGTATGGGTCAGTGCAGAAACCTGGGGTTTGGAATAAACAACTGCCCTTGCTGTTAAGATTTAATTTATATTACATAAGCATAAATAAGTGCTACACATTTATTTAAAATAAAAAATAAAAAATACTGGTAAGTAATGTTATAAACTATTTATTTATTTATCTGCTTTGCTTGTTTTTTGCTCACTTAGTTTCATCTGATGACATCAAATGCAGTAGGTCCTGGGGGAAAAAAATATTTCAGAATATAGTGTAAAACTACATTGTCCAGAACTGTCAGCAGATAGTCTTTAAAAATAAATGTAAAAACAATTAAAACTGCACTGATACAGTTCTTAAATTGGTGATGAATAAAAAATAATTGAGTGTTTGTGTAATTCGTTACTTTATTGGATGCAGAGCTCCAGAAAAGATGGGGGAGAGGAGGATGTGATAAACTATACAGGGCATCATGGTGCTAGAGATGACCACATAATCAAAAGGAATAGAAAAATAACATGCATGATAAAAATAACCAAACCACCAAAGGCAACATTTACGCACTGGATGCTTTCAAAACAAGCCCAATTTGGCTGGAAAACCGCCAATCTGGCAGCACAGCATGCATTACCTTGTCAATGTTACCTCAAGTTCAATGTACAAATAATTTGTACAATCAGTTTTAGAAAAATCTATATTTTAATTGGCGTTCCAGTACTTTAAGATGTAGGACTACACCACTGTATGTAAGGTTGGTGGTACCGCCAGCATATTTTACTTCAGCCTTGCATAAACAACATACCGCAATGTTTGATGCTATGCAGCCATCATTTTTAGATTTTCCTTTTTATTAGGAAATTATTCCACACATGTGACTTTGCTTTGCAGAATTTGAGCAGCTCAAAATCTCAGTGTTCTTCTGCCATATATTCTTTTGTGTTCGCACTGCTCGCATTACGAGTTCTCGCGGGAATTGATTATTTTCCAGTGGACGTTTCCCTGAATCAATTAAACCAAAAATACTGGTATATGGGTATTATTGCGCACCCCTAGTTTTTTTGCAGGGCTTGCTGCTGTGGCATTTAGAATTGCACTGATTGCCCGTACGCACACAGAAGCACTTCTTTGTTTGCACTTGCAAGAAATGAAGCCTTGCCACTTTAAGCTCTGTACAGGAACTGCGCATTTGCTCAAAGCATATTTCACAATTGACTCTGAGTGTAACATAAATATTTTTTTTTACAAAGTAAATATATAGTACATGCATTACCATTACGCTACAGATAAACGCTTTTATGGTATAGACTAAATAAATTAGTTGTAATAAAGTTGAAATCTCCCACAAGCACCTTCTCAGTACTCTGTCTCCTTTTCAGTAACCAATTGCTGCTTTTCCTATGTTGTTAATGTCTCTGCATTTGTACATGACATCTCTCATAAGTGCACAACTGAAATATGCACTAAAGGCACTGTGATTGCTAGCAGGTGATGGTAATATATATTAGTTAGATTTTTTTTTTTTTTGCATACATTTTTTTTTAACATGCTAAATGGAAGTACAATATGTGTTTTTATTTTATTTATATAGTTCCCATTCATCACTTAATTATTTGACCTTTTGTTTGGCTGATTTTATCAAATTTCTGCTTCACAGAACATTGTACATCCATGGCAATACTAAGTTGGATTTCATGGTCTGGTATTCTGCAATCCAAAAGGCAGCAGGTACAAATAGCAATGCATTGCCAGACCAGCAACTCAGCAAAAATGACATTCCTATCATCGTGGAGAGCTGCATAGCATTTGTTACTCAGTACGGTGAGTATTTTCAGAAAAAGTTTCAGAGCCCATTAAAAAATGTAAAAGGATATCTAGTTATTACTGCAGGAAATGGTCAGAACTGCCACTCTCCACTCCTTAGGATTTTAATGACACTTCTTGTCATTTAAGGTCTGTGCTACGAAGGTATTTATCAGAAGAATGGGAACCCAGCACTGGTTGCGCAGCTTCTGGAGCGATTTAGGAAGGATGCAAGGAATGTTAAACTAAGAGCTGGTCAACATCAACTGGAGGATGTAACTGATGTTCTGAAGTGTTTCCTTTTCAAGATAGACGATGCTCTGCTCACTAAAGAGCTTTATCCATACTGGATATCTGTATTAGGTATTCTCATTTATGTTACTAAAATCTACGATCTATAATATGTAATTATTCACTAGCCCCATGACCCAATTTTAAATACTATACTGTTTTTTTTTTTTTTTTTTACTTTATAAATGAATTCAGTCTTTACGCATATTCTGAAACTGTTGAAACTTGAGCTTAACAATTCTTTGTGGAAAAGTGTTTTTAATTGCCAGCATAAAGTACCAACCTTCATTAGAAAGTTGTGGTAAATGTAGTTAACCTGCTCTAGAACTGCAACAGGGTATTAAACAAACAAACAACAAAAAGACAATGCTAAACTTGTGTACAATTACTTCAAATCTATATTTACAATTTCCTGAAAAAAAGAAATAAAATGGGGTATAAAAAAAGGTAGAACACAATGAAAAAAATCCAATTGAGCCTGTCTTTTTATTTTGACATGAATTTACAACAAACTTCTATGATAGTGTTATTTCATGCATCAAATGAATTGCACTATAAAGTAAATGTGCATTGCATTAAAAGCTTGTTAATAACAACTTTGTAAGATTTTAAAATAATACAGAAACGTATACAACATATATGTAACAGGATCATTTGTCTTCCTAGCTGTTAGCTGTCTCTGAGAATGGTTAAATGTAATTATTTGTTAAATGTTTCCATTAATATTCCCTCTCAACACAAAATGTATTTGTTAATGTGCTGTGCAGAAGTTCTGCCAATAGACCATCACTACCTCTAATACCATTGAAGTTTCTTTTTGAACTACACACTATTAATATGTGCTTTATGCGTTGCCCTTTCTCACTCGGCAATGCCACCATTAGTATATCTTCACTGTAATATGAATGTCAAGTTAAAAAAGGCTGTAACCACTATAATGAGTATAAGAGAAGTACCATTCTTAGAATTAAATCCTGCTTTATTGATTGAACTACACAGCGAGTTTGGCGTGCTGCTGAGATTTCAGTGGTTTTATCAACTACATTCTAATTTATATTCATAAATGTACAGTATGAAAAGATGAACCTGTTTTCAGATTATTTAGAGAAGTCTGTTGTGAAATTGCTAATAATATACTTTTGACAGGCATGGGGAAACACTGATGCAGCTCTGTGCCGTTCCCCTTGGAATTTGACACATTTTGACCCATGAGACAATTTTAATCGAACCAAACTGGCACCGGCCTACCCCCTCCAAGTGTTCCTCGATTGGAGCGCACATTTCCAAAATCTAGGAAAAGTGATTATGATTCTTTAAATAATATGTGAAGTTAGTTAGAAACCAGTAGTGGGAAAGTACTAAGAAAACATATTAAGCCTACTATAACTTCTAAAAAAAAAAAAAAAAAGATATTGACAGTAACAGTGGCAGTCCTATTACATTTCCTTCGGTATAAAAATGAAATACAACTGGTTTGGGGTCTTTGTCTCTATAAAGGCAACTCTATAAAGGCAATGGTTTTCTTATTTCTGCTGTGATATATTTCTTCGTTTTTGAAGACTCATTTTCAGTCTTTTTGTGTTAGATCTAGAAAACAAGAAAGGCCGAATTGAAAAGTACACAACCTTTATCAGAACCTTGCCTCGAGTCAACAGGACAACTCTGTCAGCTTTGATAGGACACTTGTACAGGTAAAATGGATAATAACACCTTTTCTTTTTTTCTTTTTTGTGTTGAATGTGGGAATTGTCAGTTTGTAGTGACCTTGTTAATTTTTAATTGATTTAATTTTATTATGTAAACCTTATTAATTGCCTAATGTTCATTTAACACCAGTTTTTATAACATTATCAGTTATATTATCCTTTTAACAAAAATAGTATAAATAATAATCCAAAACATTTAAAATTGCTAAAACCAGGGCTACTGTATTTAATAGTTGGGCTCAGAATGGAGTAAGGGGCTTTACCCAAGGATAGCAAGCATTTAGCCTCTAAGCAATAACAAAAGCTCTCTTACTCTCAGAATATTAGACACGTGGTCCCAGTAATGAGACAGTTGTCAAGGTATACCTTTTGATGAAATCGTTTTTTTTTTTTTATACACTCGTGTAAGCACATATATTTTTTAAATAAACACACTTCTACACACTTTACTCCACTGCTGCTGTAAACAAATACATTCTGTATCGCATGTAATTCCAGGATTTTGAACTCATTCAACGCTTAGTTTGATTTTTATTTATGTAAATCCATATTTTAAAATGAAGGGACAGACCCAGGCTGGGACCCAGTTAACGAGTCTGTTGTGACGTGTGTTATTTTTCCTAAACTGCACAGTGTGCCATTTTGAGTTATTTACTGCTTCACAGGCCTGCAGTGCTGAAAGTATTAAAGGACAGGGTACATAGAAAACTATCTATAGATAAATGATAATTACAAGAGACTGAAGCGTGAACATTTCTTGGAAAACTATTACTATGCATATTTGTTTGCAGGAATTAGAGGGGTGCCTCATTAAAAACTTTCATGTAGTTCTTACAGTAATACTGTGTTGTATGTTTTTTGTGCATGGATTATTTTTACAGCGAGAGTAAGAAATGATACAGTGTTAGAAATTTAAATGACTAGTCCTCATGATTTAATATGGGTCATTCGACAAAGAAGTACAAAGTTGAGGTTCCAAAAAAGGGAAACCTAACGAATTATTGTTTTCAGTTTAACTGCTAAAATTAATTTATTGACATTATGGTCTACCCTTCCCACTAAATATTGGTGCTCCTTGACCGATTCATTTTCTTCTTTCCATCCTGGCTGTTTATGTCACAAATGATTGGAAGCAAGTAGTCTGAATTGACCTGACCTATAATCCAAACCACACTATCATAGTTAATGGCAACTTGATATCAACTTTAGAAACCAAACTTTGATATCTTATTTTACAATAAGTGTGTAAAACAAAAAAGCATGTTTATTATTGTCATATCATGTTATGTTTAATTTATAAGCTACATTTAAAATAATGTTTTGGTAATACAAAATTCACAAACATGTCGTCGTACTTAATTTAATCTGATTTATGTTGTACATAGAATGATGCATATCAGTATTTTTAGTACATTATTAATGATTATCAGTAATCCGCAAATGCTTTTATGAATAGAGCCTAAGTGACTTAAAAAATACTTTTTTATATACATTATTTCCACACTGATTTAAATGTTTCCTTTTATTTCTTTATCCAGGGTGCAGAAATGTTCAAATATGAATCAAATGTGTACACACAATTTAGCTTTGGTATTTTCATCCTGTTTATTCCAAACTGAAGGACAAACTAGCCAAGAAGTCACTGTCATTGAAGACCTTATAAACAATTATGCAGAATTGTTTGATGTGAGTAAACATTTGAGATTACTTGTGTTTTATCGTTCGTACTCAATTACTTTTGTTGCATGGCACATCAATTTTAAAACGCACACTATTTTGACTCTTTTCATAAATATGTATAAGCAGTGATAAAACTGAAATATTCTTCCAAAGGCAAAAGTATTCCTGAATTGAACTGCATGGTTGAACAAAGCTATAATTGTTTGCCTCAAGCAATAAACATATTTTGTTTGTTCTAAATGCAGTTAATTATAAGCAAAGGACTTTTCTAGTATATCATGGATATCTAGTGCGTTGGACGTAGTTATTTTTAAGCCAGTTTATATATTTTGCTTCTAATGGAACAGGAAATAACAGGAAATAAATATATTGCAGTAAAAGGCCTGTGGTGGTTGTATTAACAGTTTTCTACCAAATGGCCAAGTTGCAAAAACTTTTGTTATTACAACGTGTGCATAGTTTTACTGTGTGCCCAGCACACTACCCTGTAATGTAAAATTTCAAAGCAGACATGCTTCATTTAAAAAGTTTAGAGTTCTGCTTTCGTAGGTTGACTCTTGTGTTCTCACAGTCTTGGTATGCACTTTATAATGCAGGCCACACACTAGTACTGGTTGAGCTGCTCTGCAAGGGTTACTCTTTTCTCTAAGAAACCATATTCCCTACATGTGTGAACATTGCCTTGTTGCTTAGCTTGGGGCATATCTACACATGGCGTGGCTTACTCTGTATAGCTTATAGAGAGTGCTGTATCTTAGCAGACACAGAAGTCATCAGAAACATATTTAGGCTATTTGCATTATCATGGCACTAAGGTCATATCATATATTGCCTTGGCCCAGGTTAGGCAGGTTTACATATGTAGTCCCATATTTATCTAATGAATATATATATAATGAAGGTGGGACTATGCAGTTCACAAGTCTGTTTTCAAAGCTCTTTTCAAAATGTCTGCTCTAGTCCTCTCAATCACTGCATGATTAAAAATACATAACTGCTCTGGCAGTTCTGTTCCATACCACATCATGGATCATTATTGCTGTGTTACCTGTTTGACAATGTGAGAAATTATCCCTGCACTATGCGTGCACTAAAGCGGACATTTTGAAAACAGCTTTGAAACAGACTTTAAAGTTATAAGTTTAAAAAGTTGTCAGGATGTTAACAATGAAAAGAAAAAAATGACAGCTAAGTTATTTAAACAGTTGTAGCAACACAAGGGGACGTGTAACGCTATAGTGTTCAGAACCCAGCAACTTACTCTTTAATATAATGTGTATTTTTGGTCAACTATAATCCAGAACTAAGTTCAGGGTATTTCAATATGCATATGCTGTTTTTTGTGTACCACACAGGTTAATGAATATCAAGTTAAACAGATGGAAATTGAGAACAGTTTTATAACCAAATTGAAAGATACTTTGGTAAGTGACATTCCAACTAACCTAAACTAGATAAGCAGTTACTAAAAGTAGACACTGCACTGCTTGTATAAATATTTAGGCATTACCATGAGGGAACTTACATGCTCTTGTAAATACAATGGCATTGATATTTCAACTGCTAATATTTCAGTGAGAGGCTGAGTTAATATTTTCATATATAATGGAAACTTCTCTGGTCAAATGTTTACCATTCTCTTTGACTTGTGACTTGCTTCATAAAGTTGAATGAAACCTACTGAATAATGTTACGTTAACATGTTGAATTACGTAATGTTTTCATAGCTTAAGGAAAACCTGACAAAATGGAAAAACGTGATCTTTCGGAATCTAACATGAAATACTATACTACTATTATGGCTTCCAGTAGAATTTTGTGATATAATTTTGTAGTGTCTTTGATTACATGATGTTAAATAAAATATCTAAATTATGTTCATACAGTTGTTTATATATATATATATATATATATATATATATATATATATATATATATATATATATATACAGTACTGTGCAAAAGTTTTAGGCAGGTGTGAAAAAATGCTGTAAAGTAAGAATGCTTTCAAAATAGACATGTTAATAGATTATATTTATCAATTAACTAAATGCAAAGTGAGTGAACAGAAGAAAAATCTAAATCAAATCCATATTTGGTGTGACCACCCTTTGCCTTCAAAACACCATCAATTCTTCTAGGTACACTTGCACAAAGTCAGGGATTTTGTAGGCATACAGTCAGGTGTATGATTAAACAATTATACCAAACAGGTGCTAATGATCATCAATTCAATATGTAGGTTGAAACACAATCATTAACTGAAACAGAAACAGCTGTGTAGGAGGAATAAAACTGGGTGAGGAACAGCCAAACTCAGCTAACAAGGTGAGGTTGCTGAAGACAGTTTACTGTCAAAAGTCATACACCATGGCAAGACTGAGCACAGCAACAAGACACAAGGTAGTTATACTGCATCAGCAAGGTCTCTCCCAGGCAGAAATTTCAAGGCAGACAGGGTTTCCAGATGTGATGTCCAAGCTCTTTGAAGAAGCACAAAGAAACGGGCAACGTTGAGGACCAGACGCAGTGGTCGGCCAAGGAAACTTACTGCAGCAGATGAAAGACACATCATGCTTACTTCCCTTCGCAATCGGAAGATGTCCAGCAGTGCCATCAGCTCAGAATTGGCAGAAAACAGTGGGACTCTGGTACACCCATCTACTGTCCGGAGAAGTCTGGTCAGAAGTGGCCTTCATGGAAGACTTATGCCAAAAGCCATACCTCCGACGTGGAAACAAGGCCAAGCGACTCAACTATGCACGAAAACACAGGAACTGGGGTGCAGAAAATGGCAGCAGGTGCTCTGGACTGATGAGTCAAAATTTGAAATATTTGGCTGTAGCAGAAGGCAGTTTGTTCGCCAAGGGCTGGAGAGCGCACGCGAATGAGTGTCTGCAGGCAACAGTGAAGCATGGTGGAGGTTCCTTGCAAGTTTGGGGCTGCATTTCTGCAAATGGAGTTGGGGATTTGGTCAGAATTAATGGTCTCCTCAATGCTGAGAAGTACAGGCAGATACTTATCCATCATGCAATACCATCAGGGAGGCATCTGATTGGCCCCAAATTTATTCTGCAGCATGACAACGACCCCAAACATACAGCGAAAGTCATTAAGAACTATCTTCAGTGTAAAGAAGAACAAGGAGTCCTGGAAGTGATGGTATGCCCCCACAGAGCCCTGATCTCAACATCATCGAGTCTGTCTGGGATTACATGAAGAGAGAGAAGCAACTGAGGCTGCCTAAATCCACAGAAGAACTGTGGTTAGTTCTCCAAGATGTTTGGGCCAACCTACCTGCCGAGTTCCTTCAAAAACTGTGTGCAAGTGTACCTAGAAGAATTGATGCTGTTTTGAAGGCAAAGGGTGGTCACAGCAAATATTGATTTGATGTAGATTTTTCTTCTGTTCACTCACTTTGCATTTTGTTAATTGATAAATATAAACTATTAACATGTCTATTTTTGAAAGCATTCTTACTTTACAGCATTTTTTCACACCTGCCTAAAACTTTTGCACAGTACTGTATGTATATATATATATATATATATATATATATATATATATATATATATATATATATATATATATATATATATATATATATATATATATATATATATATATATAAAATTAGGAGTGGGCACCAATATTGATAATTTCCATATTGCGGTATTGTGGGATAACAAAAAATAAAAAAACACAAACACTCGCAGAGACATTTTACCAATACGGCTAAAAATACAAACGCAATATAATAACGTTTTTATTTTCAGAAAAAACAAACACTATACATACAGTACCGATCATTATTAGTTTCGTAGGCAAACACCACACGTTGTAACCATTGTATACCAATGATTGGCTTTTTTCTTTTTCTAAAAACCCGATTAATAAATGTATTTCAAACATTCAATAGCTATAAATCTACACCCTGTGCTCACTCCCATTTCTTCACCTGTTTCCTCTCCCCAGCCAAACTATATCCTGTTTTCAAAAAGTGCGTGCATCAACTAATTCAGAAACAGGACCGTCTTTTTTAAAGGGATACACACCTAAACACAAACTTAACACAAAAAAACATTAAAAAAATAACATCGGCTTAAATAATATGAATATATCTTCTTTTTTTCTTCCATTCAGAACATGCTCACAAGGTACCAAACTCTATTTGTATGCTGCATTAAGCACTATTGGGATTATTTTGAGATATACGCATGCATCAGTGTGGTTCATTGCATTTTTTCCATGCGACTACTTACACTGTTATTAATGTATTTTTAAAATGCAAACTTTAGGTATATAAATGATATGTACTTTTAAAACACCAAAAATACATCTCCAAATAATGCAAAATTCAGCATGACACCGTACTTAATACTTTTAGATGCGTCGTGCATTTACACGCAGAGAAGATTAAATTACTTCTGGATTGGCTAGCTCATGCGCAGTGAAGTATATAAATATTGAATAGTATGGAATAGTAAAACAATATAACAAGACCTTGTTTTTCTCCATGGATATTGTGAAGTAATACACCCCCTTATATGCCCTTGCTTCCCACCTCCTCTTTTCCGCCCAACGTGACTCCAATTCCCCTAAACACACATCCACACACACATCACCATGCAACCGCTGCACGCATGCACCCACCGTGCAACCCCTGCACACTCACACCACCATGCAACCCCTGCATGCATACACCCACCATGCAACCCCTGCATGCACACACCACCATGCAACCCCTGCATGCACACAGCACCATGCAACCCCTGCATGCACACACCACCATGTAACCCCTACATGCACACACCACCATGCAACCCCTGCACGCACACACCACCATGCAACCCCTGCACACTCACACCACCATGCAACCCCTGCATGAATACACCCACCATGCAACCCCTATACGCATGCACCACCATGCAACCCCTACACTCACACATCATCATGCAACCCTTGAACGCATACACCCACCATGCAAACCACACACGCACACACCACCATGCAACCCCTCCATGTACACACCAAAGCAGTAGTTTTCCTTTATTAAAGGCTAATATTAAAATACATTTTTGAGAAGGAACATGTAATGTCAATCAATACATAGTCATGGGTAGGGGTTTATCAGACCTTCTGGGTTTAAGAGACCAATGCCCTTCAACAATTTCAAATAAATGTTATTGTATTGTATTAGTCAACATTTTCCTTATCTATTCCTGATAGTTTATACTGTAGGCCAGGGGTTTTCAACCTCAAGTACCCCTTTACAATTTTCGCTCAACTGAACGGTACCTCAGTTGCAAGAAAATGGAGAATAATCTGATGAACTCCCCCCCTCCCCCCGTTTATTTAATAAATAATTTAATGTCACATTGTCAGTATTTGGTAATCTTTTTGCTTTCTATTCGGCAAAGTTAGTATAAATAATACAAAATAGTGTGCACTGTAAATGTTTTTTACGTTAACATTTACTAATTACTTAACTTAACTACTTAACATTAACTACTAACAATGATAAACGTTAACATAAAAGCCAACATAAAAAATATCCAAAGGGATTCAGTGTAACTTTTTGTCGCATTGCACTCTGTAGACTCTTGTGTTTTCTTCCTTTGTTTTGCCAATAAGTAATGTATCCATTTCATCAAACACTGAAAACAAATTCAACCCGCTGCTATTGCTGTGACTAAAATGCAGCCGCGCAAAAAAAAAACAAAAAACATCAAAGTATGAATATTATGATTAATAATTATATTTACTGTTATTATTTATACTGTACTTCTAAAGAAAGCAGAAAGATTGTGCTTCCTTGATTAGGACGCTTGGTGGTCCAGTGGTTAGGGTTAGGAGCACACCTATTGTTTTGTAACTTTGACAGACTTTTGACGGCCTTTTTAACTTTTGACGGCCTTTTGTAACCTTTTTTAAAAATGACAACCTTTTTTAAGTTTGACAGCCTTTTGATGACCTTTTGTAAAAATGGCGGCGTTTTGTAAAAGTGTCAGCCTTTTGTAAAAGTGACCTTTTGATACCAGCATACACTGCAATACCCAGCAAAGTTATACACTGATATTCTGATAGCACAGCAATTTAAATGAAGTTCGTAAGTGGTTGTGTTCATAGGGTATACATCGATACAGTGGTTTCGGCCATCTAAGGTAAGCTACTGCATGGGAACCAAATAAGCTAGACACTCGAGCTTCTGGATGCATGTCCCACAGGTACTCTGTAGCAATTTTCAGCCTCCCAGCCCATTCCCTCGTGTAGTTGCCCATTTCTGCATATAAAGCAAAATGCTGTTTGTCAATCTCTCTTTTTTTTCTTATAAATCAGTCTCTGCAGGAATCATTCCAAAAACACTTGAATCAGTTAGGGACTACCAGTCTGACACTACAGCCCTTTAAATGGAGTTCCTACGTCATTCTATGGCTAAAAAACACTTAATAAGGGAAGTTTTCAAGTACATATAGTGATTTGCGTCCGTCTAAAACAAGCTGTGAAATGGGAACCAACCAGATAGACACTTGTTCTTCTGGATTTATTATCTGCATATTCTACAGGTACTATGTACCCATTTCAATAGCCTCCTAGCACATTCACTGCTTGTTTGACACCCACTTGTACATGCCTGTTTGTGCATATAATGCACAATGCTGTTTGTGAATCTTTTTTTTTTCTTATAAATCAGTGTTTGCAGGAATCATTCCAGAAACACTGGGACCAGTTAGAGACTAACTGCCTGATACCATGTCCATTTAAATGGAGTTCTTAACCATTTCTGTTGCTGAAAAACATTTTAAAAAATGGTTATTTACAAATATAGCGCAAGAGTGCATTTTCATCCATCTAAGACAAGCTGCTCCTTGGGAACCAAAAGAGCCAGACACTCGTGCTTCTGGATTCATTATCTGCATGCACTACAGGTGCTCTGTAGCAATTTGCACACTCCTAGCCTCTTCACACACCCAGTTGTACTTGCTCGTAACGGTGCAATACTGCATTTCAATGCGTTTAAGAGATGGTCCTGCATGGGGATCAAAAGAGCTAGACACTTGTGCTTCTAGATTTTGCATGTCCTTTATGTACTCTGTACTAATTTGTAAGTTGCTAAATGGTTGTGTTCCTCAAATTTGCACTACAAAGTGATATTTTAAAGAATAGGGTATATAGTGCTTTTTGTCGCTTCCGCTTGTGCACACAAAACTTTCGATGCAAAACAGTGCTCCCATACACTCAAGCTGATACTGTTATCACAAAACACTTGGAATGGACTTAATCGGTGCATCTGTTGCATAAATACACAACAAAATGTGCATGTTTCAGGTCTTATATATAATGGACATTTTTTGTATGTATTTTGCCATAGGAAATCGTGGGTTCCTCCTGTCATACCCCATGAGTCTTAGCTAAAGAAAATGGGTTCCTTCGAGTTCATTCGACCCATGACAGCCTATATGTAAAACTGTGATTACATTTGAGATAAACTAATGTATCCTGTACATTTACTGTAATAGTGTGGAATGATATATATTTGATATTAAAATATGTCACGCAAATGATTATAGATATATGCTATTTGAAAGCTAAAAGTACACCACCAAAGAAAGCTAATTCTTACATTCGTGCATAACATGATAATTCATATAATCGCCCATAGTTTGTTATATTAGTACAGCAAAATACCACATTATATTTTAATTGAAAGGTTGTGGAAAGCAGATCTCTCTCTCTCTCTCTCTCTCTCTCTCTCTCTCTCTCTCTCTCTCTCTCTGATCACAATGTTAAAAATGCCAGCAAGCTTTTCCACTCGTGTGACGACATATTCATGTGACAGACATGGACCAATCAAAACGCGAGACTGTTATGCGGTTCCATCCCAAAAACCGGGCCTGTGTTCATACATCTACACTACCGTTCAAAAGTTTGGGGTCACTTAGAAATTTCCTTGTTTTCGAAAGAAAAGCAAATTTTTTGTCCATTAAAATAACAACAAATTGATCAGAAATACAGTGTAGACATTGTTAATGTTGTAAATGACTATTGTAGCTGGAAACGGCTGATTTGTAATGGAATATCTACATAGGCGTACAGAGGCCCATTATCAGCAACCATCAGTCCTGTGTTCCAATGGCACGTTGTGTTTGCTAATCCAAGTTTATCATTTTAAAAGGCTAATTGATCATTTGAAAACCCTTTTGCAATTATGTTAGCACAGTTGAAAACTGTTGTGCTGATTAAAGAAGCAATAAAACTGGCCTTCTTTAGTTGAGTATCTGGAGCATCAGCAATTGTAGGTTCGATTACATGCTCAAAATGGCCAGAAACAAAGAACTTTCTTCTGAAACTCGTCAGTCTATTCTTGTTCTGAGAAATGAAGGCTATTCCATGCGAGAAATTGCCAAGAAACTGAAGATCTCGTACAACGCTGTGTACTACTCCCTTCACAGAACAGCGCAAACTGGCTCTAACCAGAATAGAAAGAGGAGTGGGAGGCCCCGGTGCACAACTGAGCAAGAGGACAAATACATTAGAGTGTCTAGTTTGAGAAACAGACACCTCACAGGTCTTCAACTGGCAGCTTCATTAAATAGTACCCACAAAACACCAGTCTCAACGTCAACAGTGAAGAGGCGACTCCGGGATGCTGGCCTTCTAGGCAGAGTTGCAAAGAAAAAGCCATATCTCAGACTGGCCAATAAAAAGAAAAGATTAAGATGGGCAAAAGAACACAGACACTGGACAGAGGAAGATTGGAAAAAAGTGTTATGGACAGACGAATCTAAGTTTGAGGTGTTCGGATCACAAAGAAGAACATTCGTGAGACGCAGACCAAATGAAAAGATGCTGGAGGATTGCTTCACGCCATCTGTCAAGCATGGTGGAGGCAATGTGATGGTCTGGGGGTGCTTTGGTGGTGGTAAATTGGGAGATTTGTACAGGGTAAAAGGGATCTTGAAGAAGCAAGGCTATCACTCCATTTTGCAACGCCATGCCATACCCTGTGGACGGCGCTTGATTGGAGCCAATTTCCTCCTACAACAGGACAATGACCCAAAGCACAGCTCCAAACTATGCAAGAACTATTTAGGGAAGAAGCAGTCAGCTGGTATTCTGTCTATAATGGAGTGGCCAGCACAGTCACCGGATCTCAACCCTATTGAGCTGTTGTGGGAGCAGCTTGACCGTATGGTACGAAGAAGTGCCCATCAAGCCAATCCAACTTGTGGGAGGTGCTTCAGGAAGCATGGGGTGAAATCTTTTCAGATTACCTTAACAAATTGACAACTAGAATGCCAAAGGTCTGCAAGGCTGTAATTGCTGCAAATGGAGGATTCTTTGACGAAAGCAAAGTTTGAAGGACACAATTATTATTTCAATTAAAAATCATTATTTCTAACCTTGTCAATGACGGTATTTCCTATTCATTTTGCTATATTTCCTATTCAAACTCATTTCATGTATGTTTTCATGGAAAACAAGGACATTTTTAAGTGACCCCAAACTTTTGAACGGTAGTGTATATTTTTCTGTGTTTTGGAAGACTTCGATATTATCAATATCAATATTGAAATACTTACACAATATGGATATACAATTTTCAGATCAATGCCCACCCTATATATATATATATATATATATATATATATATATATATATATATATATATATATATATATATATAATCTCAATCCTAAAATTGTAGGTGATGCAAAACTTTTGGCCATAGCAGTATATTAAATCACACTGTCAGATTTGTATTGACTGGTACTCCGTAATTGTGTGTACAAGTGCATACAACAGTCGACTTTGTTTTTTGTTGTGTTACTAACAAGCTTAGCATAAAGTTATTTAATACCTAACAACTTAAAACCTGTTAAAGGGAATTACTCTTGAGTATCTACACAATCCACTTTGATAAAAACAAAATGTGCGTGGCCCCTTATTAAGAGAGATGGCTACTTGGTCCAAAAGGCTAGGTGCGTACAAAGCCACAACATTCTAGTGCAACACATCCAGAAACCTTTTTGGTTAGAGTTGAGAGCTGGACCTATTACTAAAGAGTAGGAGAGGGGGGATGCTGTGTGAAAATGCAGCGGCACATAACTGTGGTTGCTATGCCAACCCAGTAAAACCCACAGCAGCAGTAACAAAGCCTGTGAGGACCAACATCTTCCAGTTTGTTTGGCTGCCAAGAAAAAAAAAGCTGTGGGTGCTTCTGAGAAACAGAACAAATATACAAAGTGACCAGAAATCGCTGCAAACAGCAGTCATGCTGTCGGTTATCAATGGGCAATTTTTAAGATAACCTGTTAATGACACTCAAGCAAACATTTAAATGTATTGAAAGAAAAACAAATGCTTTAAAAGTAGAAGAAATACTTTATGTATAATGATAATGTATATCATGAAACCAGAAGGAAATCATTAAAATCAACTTTTTTTGTAGTATTCACAGGCAGGAGACATCATCATTGAGGTTTACCTGGAGAGAAAGGAGCCTGAGCATTGTCTTAATGTCAAGGTAAGTATTTGAATACAGTAGTCATAAACAGAGCCTAAAACAGAAGCAGTTGGTTTGTTTTTGTGGGTTTATAATTTCAACATGATGGGGAGATTTTCAAGCGTTTTACTTCAAATTATACTCTAAAAACTGACTGAAAATCAAGAGTCCTAGTAACTGAAACCATAATATTTCTTGCTATGATTTTTACCAAAATAGTGTAATTTGATCGTTTCAAAATAATATTTTACATTCAAATTATGTAGCTGACCGTTTTTAAAAATGTATCTGTGTGCTTAAATACTGTAACAATTTCTAAGAAACACACTTGGACTCAAAGAAAATTGTGTTAACCAAAAAAAAGTACGTTTTGGTTGTACATTTTCAGAAATAGAAATTCTTGCCGGCACTATGAAATTAAACACTGATTGGTGCAGATGCTGCTCTCAGTTGTTGGTCCGCAAGTGGAATTTACAGAAAGCATTGTGTCGATCCCTTGCTGGTTTGGCTGGGTAAAGATTATGATTTCAGCTGAGATTATACTGAAATCCTTCACACTAGTGCAGTAGATAGAGGTCATTGTTTTCATTGGACTTGACTGAAGAGTCTAGGATTAGTTATAGTATGGCGTTTGTCATTTCTGTTTCTCTCATTTTAATCTCTTAGAGAACATAAGATATAGGCACAGCTTTATAGTATATGTTTGATACAAATAATTTATTTTCCAGTATTATAAATTATTACCTGTTCTATCTATCATTTTGTCATGTGAAAAATACAAATCTGTATGTCAAAATCTAAAAATTGAATGTTTATCCATATTATTTTTAAAATGGTTTTTTAAAATTATTTTAAGATTATTTTATTTCTGTTTTGAAAAGGTTTCTACCTTCATATGAGTTGTTTTTTTTTTACTGGTTTTGTAAAATGAACAGTATTTTATTCAACATAAAAGTGGGACGACTGACTCTGGCCCTTAGTGAAACAAGAATTGCTCCAAAGTGGTGTTGTTTTCAGTGAATGATGAATATTCTGTTACACCAGTAGATGGTGTACCATGCTTGGGACATGAATTGACAAAACATACATATTTTATATTAACTAAAGGACATGTTTATTACAAACATATGTAGGCTTGGCAGTGGGGTCTATTCGTTTGATATGCACTGTGGCTAATCTAAATACATATGTTCTTGAAATAACTAAACATGACCCTTGCTGGAATTTCACATGTTTCTACTGACAGGATTGCACTGAAGAATTTTAGAATTTGAATTACCTCAGTGGTGGTATGTAGATCCACCTGTCTTAGATCAATTTGGATAAACTATTATATAATAAAATGCATTGTATTTATATGCATTTTAGCATTTCTAAACCATAAAAAGTGTATTTATTTTCTTCTGATGCTTAAAGTGTGCCATGCTTTGCAGGTTTCTCCAACCATGAAAGCAGAAGAGTTGGCTGACTGTGTGTTGGACATGAAGAAAATCGTTCCTGACCAGAATGATATGTGGACCGCATTTGAAGCTATTGAGAATGGGGAGCTTGGTTAGAGCATTTAATGCTATACAATACAGCCAGTTTACTTTAGTTTCCATTCAGAATGTGTTATTGGTTGCATCAAAGTTAACATTAGCTATTTTTGACTTTATTTAATAAAACTGTACCCTGAAGAAATGGGGTGTCTCACAAACTCGCATTGTTCACGCTGTGCTATTGAAGAAATATTTTTTGCAACTAGTGTACCAATGGGAATCATTCTGAATTCTAATTCTATTGGGCTATAAGACTTGCATTACAAATCACAAGCTTACCTTTTTCTACAGTACTTTGTAAATAGACGAATAGCTTGAAAGTATACATTATTCTTAAATGATAACAATGCACTTTATTCATTGGGGTTATATTGAAAACAAATGATAATTCATGTGGGTGTTTATTGAAATGAGATGGTTTGGTGCTTAATGGTCTATTTTGCATATGAGTATTTTATAATTGGGTGCACATTTTGTAAATGATCATTGCAAATCTGAAGCACATAAGCAAAATTTGAAAGGGAAGTGATTATTTACAGATGGGTCATTTTCTTGTGGATTTTTGAATAAGCTGTAATTCAAGGCAGTGGAAACCATAGCACTGTAATTTAGACGATTATAAATGCTTCTGTTTTTTTTTTTAAGAGATTGCCTTTAATTACCTTCTTTTCCTAGCTGCACTGTACAGTAATGACGTTATTTTGTGTTCTTAATGCATCTACTACTTTTTATTTTGAATGACCCATCTGATTTTCAGTTCTTGCCTGCTGTCTAATGGATCTTTGTTCATATTCCTGATTTACGTAGAACGCCCATTACACTACAGAGAGAAGGTCCTGGAGCAAGTCCTTGAGTGGAGCTCTCTCGAAGAACCTGGCTCTGCATTTTTAATTATCAAAAACGTTAAGGCGGCCAATGTAGATCGACTCCTCCAAGGTACATTTTTCAACGTTAGTTGTAATAAGGATTTACTATGCACTGTGCTGTTCTTTAACCACTATACATTAAAGTTAGTAGCTACAGGGCTTTTATGACCCATGGTGGTGGTCTTAGGACATTGTTGCCCATTTTTGTGGTGATTTGAATTTATCATAATACACAGTTTGATCATGAAAAACACTTTGGCTGGCCTATAGTTGATTGGCCTGGAAGCAGTATTTTCATCAATGACTTAAAAACAAGTCTGTGATGGGGTACACTCATTATATAAAGTGAAACAGCCACTCCAGGAAGGCTGATGAAAGTGGGGAGTAAGAATGAGACGTGAGTGAGTTTAAAGAGAAATATAACTATAATTGCTACTCATGGTGGATTTTGACTAGCACGGTACTTGTTTGTTTCAGTGTTTTGTGTGTCTGTTTGTTTTGGCCATCGTGCCGTTTTTGTTTTGTTATTTAAGCGTTGTGGTTTGTTTAATTATTTTATTTAATAAAGAAACAAGCGTATTTGTGTCTTGCCCCGCAGTACTTGCCTGTTGTGTATCCACCATTTCCTGGTCTGATGTTTCCACCAAGCCATCTTTGTGAAATATGCACGGAATAGGAATATTATTATTATTTTTTTTTTTTTTGTGAATTTTTATTTTTAGTTTTTGGGGGTTTGTTAAAAAAAAAAAAAATAAAAAATTAAGTGAGTGAGTATGTGGAGTCTGTCTGGAGCATGGGCACCTCCAGGACGTGTGCCCCTAGGAAAACCCCCTCTTCATCAAGGCCTTCGATTAGGGTGAGGTAGAGACCACGGAGGAGTGGATCCGCCTAAAGGCCTTACCGTCGCCGCAGACGAACCAGGAGACCTGCCTCACCTGCCTAAAAGAGGAAGAGTGGTGTTTCGCATGTGCCGAGCCCGGGCACTCCACCGTCGCCAAAGAGGAACAAGGGGAAGAAGCCGGTGCAAACTCCAGCGCCCACTAGGGGGGAGCCAAAGCATCCAGCCCCCACGAGGGGGGAGCCTGAGCATCCAGCGCCCATGAGGGCTGTTGGACCCAGAGGGGAGCATGAAGAAGGACCTCCTGATGGCAATCAACCTGCTGTGGGCCAGAGATGGGGAGCAATGGGAAGCCTGGGAGCATCACCCAGCGTCCCTCCTAGGCATTGCATATTCAACTGCCTGGAGGAGCCATGCCTACTCCACCTCCACAGACAGTAGGCATGTCCACACCAGTCCCCAGCGACAGAGGGAGAGCCGCACCAGTCCCCAGCGACTGAGGGAGAGACGCCTCTGCTGCCAGGGGAGACTACCCGCTGCTCCCGCCTCCACCACGAGGGGTAGACTGCTCGCTGCTTCGGACTCCGCGGCCAGGGGAGACTTCCTGTTGCTCCCTCCCGCCTCCACCACCAGAGGAGCCGAAGCTACCTCCCGAGGGTCAGCTCCTGCCGTCGCATCCCAAGGGATCACTCCTACCCTGTCCTGCAACACCTGGGACTGCCGAGCCTGCAATGCCCGAGGAGTCTTTTGGGCCTTTAAGGGGGGGAGGTGGCCTTTGAGGCCATGTGTGCTGCGCACAAGGGGGAATTCCTGGTCTGACGTCCCCACCATATACCTAATTTGTTAATAGGATTAGATTTAGAAAATACAATTGGGTACTGTGTAAAGGATTATTTTCTATTTATTATTTTATTGGTTAGATATTCAACAGTGAAGTGTTCATAGCAAGCATAAATAATTTGCCATACCATCATTTGTCTAGTGTTTATGGCTTGTTTGGAAAGATAGCCTTGCTTTTAATTTCTAGATCTTCAGGTATAATAAATAGTAACCCTTCTTTTGTTGGGAAGATATGCTTCAGTTTCAAAGTTTCTCCCGGCTTGTAAATACTCCTCATGTAGGCGTACAGGGTGATTGATGTTTGTGTTGTTAGGTATGCTGTTTCCTTTGGCTCTGTCTTAGTAAATGTTTTCCAAATCCAGCTCAGAACCCACCCACTCTAACAGTATTACCCCATTCATTATGTCCCATTCACATTAAAGATTGGGTTAAAAAAGAAAGCCATGTAAGTAAATGAAGTGTGATTTTACTGTCAATGTGTTACCTGCAAAACTGTGACAGTTTATTCATTGCACTCCTTCAGGAAAGGGTAAATGCTAAGTGGCAATTTGTTGCTGTGTTGTGGTTTTATGCATCCTAGCACAGGCTCTGATACAATCTATGAAATGTCAGCACATTTTAAAGGGAGGTGTGTAGTTCACATCTAATTTGAAGGGGTGGAATTCTGGATGGTTCTCTGATCCAGTACCTTTAATTCAGAGCAAGAAAAAAATGTTTAAATTCCTTTAAGACCATAATATAGGAAATAATGTAATGCCTCAGCATGCATACTAATTCTGCACATTTGATATTTGCAATGTTTAATTACCACTAGCATATTTGGCTAAGCACGGTGGAATTGTGTAATGAGGCACACTGGGTTGTGAGAGATTTGCACTGAAATATATTTAATAAACTCACTGTTTCAGGGGGATGAAATTACCAGTGCACAGCCCAAGTGCACCAGAAGTGGTCATTTTCACACTGCTTTCATTACAGAAATTCCATCTTTCTCACAGTCCCAAAGGTAAAATATTCTGGTGACTTTAATATAAATAATAAATAGCCATGCGTGCAGAAACAATAATACATTATTATTAACAACATATATCATGGGGTTATAATTTTTAAATATTCAGATTCAGAGGGTATGAAGTATTCATTTAAATTATATTGAAATACAGCTGGCACCTGAGCAAACACTACACAGTGTGTGTTGCAAATTAATATTTATATTTTAACAATAGCATTGTGGTGTTGGGCTACACAAATAGCACTTATGAGAAGGGTTCAAGATTCTGCAGATTTTGGTGGGAAATAAGGCAGTGCTTTCCATTGAAAAGATCAGATATTTCCTGTTTTGTGTCAATTAGGTTTTTTCCTGTTTATTACATGAGAGTAGCTGTTATTTATGCAATGATACTATTGGACTCGCCAAGATTAAAAGGAGATACTTGTGATGGGGACCAACCAAGATGTAACTTTGCTGTAATATATGAGCCGTCAGTGCTTTTCCTCCACCAGGTAACATGGATTTCCTATTGGCTCGGTGTTCATGGCTGAAGTGTAATGCTGGCTCCAGCGATCAGCCTATTTGCAGCCTCCCTGGCGCATCAGCACACACAACGGCTGCAATGCTGGTGCCAGGTTTAATTACCTTCCATCCAATCCTTTTCATTGACGTTAACTTCCCCCATCACACCATGTAAACCTCATCAGTCACCTCTCTTTTGAGGTCACCAATCAGCCGCTTTCTTCCTCAACCAGAGCCAGTTGCTTCTTCTCTTTGCCTGCTCAGATAGAGCCTTTACTATATGCTGCAATTCCTGGCCACTGAATCAAAAATTGTTAAGAAGCCGTGTCAGAGTGTATGACAAATCCTCAACAACCTACCGCTACTGGATAAACCCGGACTCTCTACCTCACTGTTCCACCTCCGCGGTTAACTCAGCATACCAGGGTTTCTTCCTCTTGTATGCCTCATCCACGAAATCCTCCCATGGAACTGTTGGTTCCACCAGGAGAGTGCTGAGACTGGCCACAGAACAATGTCCTTCTCCTCTCTAGCAGACTCCAATTGTTACAAGCAAATCTTACTTCTAATAACCTTTCTTGTTGGTTGCTGTCCTGAACGGAGGAATGTTGTGCCAGCTATTGCTGATATTGGCAGCAAACTGTTGATCTTCTTATTATCATGCTGTTTTTTCCAGCCACCTTACATCCTGTAAGAATGTGCTTCATGGTAGCCAGTGATGAACACAAAGGACATGCAGGATTCTCGCCTACCCACACATTCAGGTTCTGCGTGAAGGAAGAACATCATATGTGGACCTGATTAGGAAGCTGATCCTTCTCTGTTCCATTGTCAACAGGTCTCGCCAGACAATCTTCCAATTCTCCCCATCTCACCCATTCTCCCTGCTTAGCCTGGGACACTGCCTTAACACACCTCATCTTCTCCTCCTGCTTTTCCACTTCAGGAACTACCAACTTCTTCCTTTCAGCTGGAGCTGCTTTGTGCCTCTCTGGGCAGCCGAACTGAAACCAAGGCCTCCTCTTCCCTGTTGTACTTGCCCCATGATATCACCGATATGAAAGGCAGGTTTTCAGCTTCCATCTCGTCCTTTACTGCCCACTTTCTTCCAGTTCTCACTATGGGTGCACTCGTCACGTGATTCTATCAGTCATTTCCAGTAGAACCTTAGCACACTTGAATTCCTCAGTGAGAGCTGGGACTGTCAGCTCCAGTTTCACTTTACCGTAGAATGCTACCCTGCTAAGGCATCATGGAACTCTCAGCCATTTCCTATTATATGAACTAATCAAGGCTTCCTGTCTCTCTACTATTGACAGGGAACCCTCATACACAGTAAGCTTGGAAGACCAAACTTGAAAGCAGCAGACTTTAAGCTTGCCCGGTAGTGCCTTTTTGTCAGTCCTCTTCAGCCCTTGCACTGCCTGTTGTCTCACCTCTCCCACTTAGGCTGCGTCCGAAAGACCCCTCCTGCTCTGCACTGTGCCCTTTGGACAACCTGTTTTATCCACGCTACCTTCATCAACCTCCACAAAAATCTTAGAACCCCAGGTGCACTCTTGTAAACTCAGTATGGTCCACCACTGGGCCCAGGTGATGATGAAGCCCTAGCTTTTTTTACGGCTTGCTCCACCTCCTTCCACTTAGGAGCAGAATTTGGTATTCTGGTGAATTAATAGGTGGTATCGGAAGGAATCGACCTAGGCTCCCCTCTTCTTGAACTAGCACATGTCTCTTCAAGGTATATCTCCAACTCGGGCTTAGATCTTTATAAAAATTGGTTCTTGCATTCTCCTTCTTTATACAGCGTTCAAGAGGTGCACTGCTTTGCGCAACTTCTCAAGCTTATGCTTTAGATTATTTTGCAGAAGACTGAGGGCCTTCATCTGAAGTTCTTCAGCCCTCCTCCATTGCTTCCTCAGTTGCATCCAAGCATTCTATCTTCAGCTGCTGTCTAGACCTTCCTGGAATGGTAGTTATTCGTTGTTTTCTACCTTCTACTCCAAACCTCAGACACCACACGCTCAGATGGTATCCCTGGACTTATCCAGCTTTAAGTTTTGATAAATGCGAGGCCCCTGTCCCTTCTCCCTCTACCATCTCTTTCTCCCTTGATGAATCTTCAGACCCCTGACCGTTGTCCCCTTGGTCCAGCCACAGCTACAAACCTGTCACTGCAGATCTGGAGCTGCACAATTGGGTTGTCTGTTGTAAAGTAAGGAAATGTGTGTAATAAACAAGTATGCTTTTAGGCAGTTTCTACTGTATTTGGTCATTCATTAAAAAAAGCCGTAACCATACCACCCCTTACATCAACTTCAATAAGATATCAGATTATTAGACTACACAAGTATAAAATATGCATGCCTTAGATTTAAGGTACATTTGCGTTCACTTCATATGTTCTTTATTCCCTGTGTGTTTCATGTTTATATATATATATTCAAGTGGAAGGTTTGTTGTTGTTGTTGGGTTTTTTTAAGTGAACAGATGTCCTAGTTTTGGTTAGATAAAAAGACATTCAGCATATGAATAACTTACAGCATGTGAGATAGAGTAATGCATCTTTTCTTTTCTTTTCTTTTGATCAGGAAACACCAAGGGGTTTATTAAAAGTGGATACATGAAATTCAAGGAAGGACCATCTAAACTATTGTCTGGAAATAAATTCCAGGATCGCTATTTTATATTACGAGATGAAAAGCTGTTGCAGTTCAGAGATATAAAAGTGAGTGAAAAAAATGTTTCCTTTTAAAATTGCTTGCAGTGAAGCTGAAGGCATTCTCCCACCTTTTTTAGATATATTTTAGTCAATCAACTTTGAATGTCAACATTTTATTAAAAAAATATATTAAAAAATGTCGACCCTTGAGTTTCTTTGAAGTTTTACCTCATTATTTTCAATTTGTTTTCATTTATAGCTGTATTACATTATAAATTCCATTCCTACACAAACTGCTTTGACAAGCAAGTTACCCCTTCATGGTGGCCCAGAGACCACACACACCAGTTTATTACTTGTATATCAATAAACAAATTAAAATAATGAGTTCTCTCACTTTGTTTTGTGAGAGGTTCAGGTATGTTTTTGTAGTAGTGCAGTTCAATCCTGGGATGTGTGTTGCAGAATGAGTCTAATTGTGGGCATAGCAATGGTAGGCAAGTTTTATAGTTATTATTTTTATAGTTATTATTTTGTCAGCTATTACCTACTAATGCTAGCAGGTGCTCTGTTTCAAATAATGCATGCAGTATGTTTTCATTGTGTTTCATCCCCAGGGCAGTTTTAATTTTCGCACTACATCAGGGCTGTTGTAAGCTGTGTGTGTGAAGATATATTAATAGTTCATGTGAAAACACTTTATCTTCAAGAGTATCTATTTGACCCAGGGCTGGACTTTGTTAATTAGGTTAACCTCAGGATACTTCTGAATGTGCCGAACTATTAGGCGATACAACTGAAACTTGGCACAGTTGTTGGCATCAATTTCAGAATAATGCAATTTGGAAAATGTGCTGTAAACCATAATGAACACAAGTATGATAAAACTGCAGGAAAAAAAAAAACACAACTAAAAACCAGGATAAAAACTTTTATAACGTTATAACTGTATATAATTTATATTTAATTATTAACAATAAGAAAGGATTACTTTACAAATCTGAAGTATAAGCATAAGATACATATTCAATATAGTCTTTAAAAAAAAAGTATGTATCGGAACATTTAATGGGAGAGCACACATGTACAACTTAGTTAATATTTTGGTTGGTTAAAGTTTCCAAAACGTGTATGCATTTAATCAATTACACTTTACAATGCAACATTTCTATTTTAATTTCAAGGTTTGACTTGATATATACCTTTTAATATCTTTCAGAGCACCAAACCTGAAAAGGAGATATCTGTGAAGTCCTTCAAATTTTACCTGGGCCTTAAGAAAAGACTGAAGCCTCCAACATGGTAACTAATGTTACGTTGTAAAGTCACCATAAACTAAACAAACACAAAGATGCTGATGGTTCACAGTCAACTCATCCCAAAACTAGGTTGGCCGAAGCACTGTCGGACACAAGTAAAATCGGACATAAATCGGACACAATTCGAATCATAATTTCACTAGCCTTTACAAAGACAGCTAGTAAACCAAAAGTAAAACAACTGTATATGTTGTGTTGCACTGTGTAGTTAAAACTGCTAATAATAATAATAATAATAATAATAATAATAATAATAATAATACATGTTGTATTGTGTATGAAGTAAAATATGCTTTTGAGTGCCAAAATAGTGTAAAACATTCCCTCTGTCCCTCTGAGTAGTATGCTGTAGTTTCCTATTCACTTGTTATATGGCGATCTGAAATGTAATGGATATAGTTACTGTATTTAAAATACTATCCAAGCATACTGAAATCGAGATGGGTCTTAAAAAACAAGCACGTAAACGGCTTTATATTATACAAAACACAACATGTGTATTATTATTATTATTATTATTATTATTATTATTATTATTATTATTATTATTATTATTATCAACAGTTTTGAATTATGGATTTAATTGGGATTTTTACCATTTGATTTACACAACATACTTAACACTTTGAAGGTGCAAAATATTTTTTATTGTGACCCAAAAGTTAATTAAACAAAAAAAAAGGACATTTGTTGGTTGCATAAGTATTCACCCACCTGAGTCAATACTTGGAAGAAGCACCTTTGGCAACAATTACAGCTGTGAGTCTTTTTGGGTAAGTCTCTACCAGCTCTGCACATCTGGATCCTGCAATTTTTGCCCATTCGTCTTGGCAAAATTGCTCAAGCTCTGTCAAGTTGGATGGGGACCGTTGGTGAACAGCAATTTTCAAGTCTTGCCACAGATTCTCAATCGGATTGAGGTCTGGGCTTTGACTGGGCCATTCTAAGACATTCAGGTTCTTGTTTTTTAAACCACTCCAGTGTACAGTACTGTGCAAAAGTTTTAGGCAGGTGTGAAAAAATGCTGTAAAGTAAGAATGCTTTCAAAAATAGACATGTTAATAGATTATATTTATCAATTAACTAAATGCAAAGTGAGTGAACAGAAGAAAAATCTAAATCAAATCCATATTTGGTGTGACCACCCTTTGCCTTCAAAACAGCATCAAGCATCAATTCTTCTAGGTACACTTGCACACAGTTTTTGAAGGAACTCGGCAGGTAGCTTGGCCCAAACGTCTTGGAGAACTAACCACAGTTCTTCTGTGGATTTAGGCAGCCTCAGTTGCTTCTCTCTCTTCATGTAATCCCAGACAGACTCGATGATGTTGAGATCAGGGCTCTGTGGGGGCCATACCATCACTTCCAGGACTCCTTGTTCTTCTTTACGCTGAAGATAGTTCTTAATGACTTTCGCTGTATGTTTGGGGTCGTTGTCATGCTGCAGAATAAATTTGGGGCCAATCAGATGCCTCCCTGATGGTATTGCATGATGGATAAGTATCTGCCGTACTTCTCAGCATCGAGGAGACCATTAATTCTGACCAAATCCCCAACTCCATTTGCAGAAATGCAGCCCCAAACTTGCAAGGAACCTCCACCATGCTTCACTGTTGCCTGCAGACACTTATTCGCGGTACGCTGTCCAGCCCTTCGCGAACAAACTGCATTCTGCTACAGCCAATTATTTCAAATTTTGACTCATCAGTCCAGAGCACCTGCTGCCATTTTTCTGCACCCCAGTTCCTGTGTTTTCGTGCATAGTTGAGTCGCTTGGCCTTGTTTCCACGCCGGAGGTATGGCTTTTGGCCGCAAGTCTTCCATGAAGGCCACTTCTGACCAGACTTCTCCGGACAGTAGATGGGTGTACCAGGGTCCCACTGTTTTCTGCCAGTTCTGAGCTGATGGCACTGCTGGACATCTTCCGATTGCGAAGGGAAGTAAGCATGATGTGTCTTTCATCTGCTGCAGTAAGTTTCCTTGGCCGACCACTGCGTCTACGGTCCTCAACGTTGCCCGTTTCTTTGTGCTTCTTCAAAAGAGCTTGGACAGCACATCTGGAAACCCCTGTCTGCCTTGAAATTTCTGCCTGGGAGAGACCTTGTGTCTCGTTGCTGTGCTCAGTCTTGCCATGGTGTATGACTTTTGACAGTAAACTGTCTTCAGCAACCTCACCTTGTTAGCTGAGTTTGGCTGTTCCTCACTCAGTTTTATTCCTCCTACACAGCTGTTTCTGTTTCAGTTAATGATTGTGTTTCAACCTACATATTGAATTGATGATCATTAGCACTTGTTTGGTATAATTGTTTAATCATACACCTGACTATATGCCTACAAAATCCCTGACTTTGTGCAAGTGTACCTAGAAGAATTGATGCTGTTTTGAAGGCAAAGGGTTGTCACACCAAATATGGATTTGATTTAGATTTTTCTTCTGTTCACTCACTTTGCATTTAGTTAATTGATAAATATAATCTATTAACATGTCTATTTTTGAAAGCATTCTTACTTTACAGCATTTTTTCACACCTGCCTAAAACTTTTGCACAGTACTGTAGCTTTGGCTGTGTTTTTAGGGTCATCTTGCACTGAATCCTAACCAGTTTCCCAGTTCCCAGTTGATGAAAAGCATCCCCATAACATGATGCTTTCACCACCATGCTTCACCGTGGGGATGGTGTTCTCAGGGTGATGAGCAGTGTTGGCTTTGCGCCACACATAGCGTTTTGTGCTAAGGCCAAAAAGTTCGATTTTGGTCTCACCAGACCAGAGAACCTTTTTCCACATGTTTGCTGTGTCTCCCACATGCCTTTTGGCAAAATCCAAACAGGATTTGATATGGGGTTTTTTCAGGAATGGCTTTCTTCTCGCCACTCTTCCATAAAGCCCAACTTTGTGGAGCATGCGGGTTATAGTTGTGCCATGGACGGTTTCTCCCATCTCAGCTGTGGATCTCTCCAGCTCCTTCAGAGTTACCATTGGCCTCTTGGTTGCTTCTCTGACTAATGCCCTCCTTACCTGGTCACTGAGTTTTGGTGGACGGCCTTCTCTAGGCAGAGTCGCGGTTGTGGCATATTCTTTCCATGTTTTAATAATGGATTTAACGGTGCTCCGGGGGATGTTCAAAGTTTGGGATATTTTTTTTATAACCCAAACCTGATCTGTGCTTCTCCAGAACTTTATCCCGGACTTGTTTTGATAGCTCCTTGGCCTTCATGATGCTGTTTGTTTAGATATGCTCTCTAACAAACTCTGGGGCCTTCCAGAAACAGGTGTATTTAATCTGAGATCATGTGACAATTTAATTGCACACAGGTGGACTCCATTCAACTAATTATGTGACTTCTGAAGGCAATTGGTTACACCAGAGCTTATTTAGGGGTGTCACAGCAAAGGGGGTGAATACTTATGCAATCAAGACTTTTCAGTTTTTTTATTTGAAAAATATGTAGATTTTTTTCCCCACTTCGACATTATGGACTATTTTGTGTGGATCAGTGACAAAAAATCCTAATTAAATCCATTTTAATTCCAGGTTGTAACACTACAAAATGTGGAAAAGTCCAAGGAGGGTGAATACTTATGCAAGGCACTGTTAGACATGTTAATAGATTATATTTATCAGTTAACTAAATGCAAAGTGAGTGAACAGAAGAAAAATCTAAATCAAATCCATATTTGGTGTGACCACCCTTTGCCTTCAAAACAGCATCAATTCTTCTAGGTACACTTGTACAAAGTCAGGGATTTTGTAGGCATATAGTCAGGTGTATGATTAAACAATTATACCAAACAGGTGCTAATGATCATCAATTCAATATTTAGGTTGAAACACAATCATTAACTGAAACAGAAACAGCTGTGTAGGAGGAATACAACTGGGTGAGGAACAGCCAAACTCAGCTAATAAGGTGAGGTTGCTGAAGACAGTTTACTGTCAAAAGTCATACACCATGGCAAGACTGAGCACAGCAACAAGACACAAGGTAGTTATACTGCATCAGCAAGGTCTCTCCCAGGTAGAAATTTCAAGGCAGACAGGGGTTTCCAGATGTGCTGTCCAAGCTCTTTTGAAGAAGCACAAAGAAACGGGCAACGTTGAGGACCGTAGACGCAGTGGTCGGCCAAGGAAACTTACTGCAGCAGATGAAAGACACATCATGCTTACTTCCCTTCGCAATTAGGAGATGTCCAGCAGTGCCATCAGCTCAGAACTGGCAGAAAACAGTGGGACCCTGGTACACCCATCTACTGTCCGGAGAAGTCTGGTCAGAAGTGGCCTTCATGGAAGACTTGCGGCCAAAAAGCCATACCTCCGACGTGGAAACAAGGCCAAGTGACTCAACTATGCACGAAAACACAGGAACTGGGGTGCAGAAAAATGGCAGCAGGTGCTCTGGACTGATGAGTCAAAATTTGAAATATTTGGCTGTAGCAGAAGGCAGTTTGTTCGCTGAAGGGCTGGAGAGCTTACACGAATGAGTGTCTGCAGGCAACAGTGAAGCATGGTGGAGGTTCCTTGCAAGTTTGGGGCTGCATTTCTGCAAATGGAGTTGGGGATTTGGTCAGAATTAATGGTCTCCTCAATGCTGAGAAGTACAGGCAGATACTTATCCATCATGCAATACCATCAGGGAGGCATCTGATTGGCCCCAAATTTATTCTGCAGCATGACAACGACCCCAAACATACAGCGAAAGTCATTAAGAACTATCTTCAGCGTAAAGAAGAACAAGGAGTCCTGAAGTGATGGTATGGCCCCCACAGAGCCCTGATCTCAACATCATCGAGTCTGTCTGGGATTACATGAAGAGAGAGAAGCAACTGAGGCTGCCTAAATCCACAGAAGAACTGTGGTTAGTTCTCCAAGATGTTTGGGCCAAGCTACCTGCCGAGTTCCTTCAAAAACTGTGTGCAAGTGTACCTAGAAGAATTGATGCTTGATGCTGTTTTGAAGGCAAAGGGTGGTCACACCAAATATGGATTTGATTTAGATTTTCACTCACTTTGCATTTAGTTAATTGATAAATATAAACTATTAACATGTCTATTTTTGAAAGCATTCTTACTTTACAGCATTTTTTCACACCTGCCTAAAACTTTTGCACAGTACTGTATATATACACACTGATAGAATATAATGGTTGATTCCGGGGTCTAAAGATTTCAAGGTCATTTTTGCAATCTCTGAAAAAATGAGCCCTTGTGTGTTATTATCTATTGAACTATTTTAACCTCAGTCTGTTCACAGGAGGTTCATTACAACATAGATTTCCATTACATGAGAGTAGATGTTAAAACTTCATGCTGATTTGAACTCGGCTCTCGCCAAGATAAGCACCAAAAGTGTAGTCATCAATTTCTTATACAAGAACTACATTATTTTTTAGACATTTAAAAATGTGTTTCCAGGTATATAAACTACAGTAGTATGGACCTATGGTCAGAGAGCAAGTTTTATTCCTTACAGATGAAGATCCGCTGTATTATTCCAAACTGTATATTTTAAGCATAGTAAAGCATTTTATTGCTTTATTGTGTGCCATAAACAGATTGAACATTAGACATATAAGGTGTACAGTACACTCTGCTTTATAGTATTGTAAAGTTTTGGCTGGGTAGTATTATTATTATTTGTTTATTTAGCAGCCGCCTTTATCCAAGGCGACTTACAGAGACTAGGGTGTGTGAACTATGCATCAGCTGCAGAGTCACTTACAACTACATCTCACCCGAAAGACAGAGCACAAGGAGGTTAAGTGACTTGCTCAGGGTCACATAATGAGTCAGTGGCTGAGGTGGGATTTGAACCCGGGACCTCCTGGTTACAAGCCCTTTTCTTTAACTACTGGACCACACAGCCTCCTACACAAGATATGCATGCTGTTGTTCACGAGATGTAACTCTAAGGCAGCTGAGGGTGCATGTTACTTTTTAAAAATGACAGTAGACTTCATGAGCCCCTGGTGACCCCCGTATTAAAATCCTTTTTTTCCTACTCTTTTATACAGCTGGGGATTTACAATATACACAGAAAAGCAGCAGTGGTAAGTTCATACTACATAGTTCACTATTTGAACATATCACTTGAAATATTTATAAATAAAAAGTTGCCAATAAAAATAGGATCTAGCTGTTGGTATTCATAAGAAGATAAGGAATAGCAAGACGTAACTGAAGAATTATAGTCGTCAAGCATACCTCTTTGTATGTTAAATATGTTTTTCTAACACATTTTCTTTTAAAGTTTGAGTAAATTCAGGCAAACAAATGCTTGATAACTAAGTTTGATGATTTGTGATAAAGAATACCAAAAATAATGTCATAATAAATAATGTCAAAGTAAAAAAGGGAGGGTGCTGTTTGATCCCAGAACTCTGCCTAGTAGTATTTTAGAGGATTCTAGTGATTCAGCACCAACACTGTGGTTTGGTGCTGTAACTCACTGCTCCCTGTTCCTTCTACTCTCTGTCCTAAGTCTGTGTCCTCTCAGTACATGTAGTTCCCTCAGTCTGTCTTCATAGCTTATACCTTTTGGCCCTGTGATTATGTCCATTTTGTAGTGCGCCACCAAAATTGAATACAGCTGTCACAACCTCACCATAACATTTTCTGCCTATATAACTAAGCATTATGTTTTACTTTGATTATTTCCCACACTACACTTGATGGCAGCCTTGAGTCAACAATATTGCATTAAATTGAGCCCTTTTCTTGCACACTGCTAAATGCAGTCTAAATCTCGGCAACATATAATAATAATAATAATAATAATAATAATAATAATAATAATAATAATAATAATAATAATAATAATAAACTTTATTTATATAGTGCCTTTTATGCTAAAAGCGCTTTACCAAGAAAATACATTTAAAATAGAGAGAATTTAATAAATAATTAAGTATTAGTACCAAAAAAAAATGTAATACAGACTAAAAAAAACATTCATTTTAACCATTAGAGGCAGCAGAAACAAAACACATTAAAAGTACATTAAATTTAAAAAGGCTATGTTGTAAAAATGTGTCAAGTGCAGTGAGTTCACAGTCTGGGAGCATTATAACAAAAAGCAGCCACTTCTTTCCTTTTGCGCTTTACCCTCGGAACACAAAGCAAGCCACTGTCAGCTGACGTCAATGTACGCACAGGCTGATATGGAGTTAACATCTCAATTAAATAGTGTGGTGCCTGGCCATTAAGTGTTTTAAATATGAGCAATATAATTTTAGTCAATCCTATAACTAACTGGAAGCCAGTGCAGTGATGCCAACACAGCAGTAATATGTGCCCTTAAAAACCTTGCAGCTGCATTCTTCAGAAGGTTTAGACGTGACAGAGCATGACTTGTAAGACTAGAAAACAGCATTGCAGTAGTCCAATCTAGATGAAAGAAAGGCATGAACTACTTTCTCGGCATCAGACAAGAAATAAATTATCTAATTTTAGCAATGCTTCTCAGATGATAAAAAGACACTTTTAGTAATTTTGTTTGAATATGAGATTCAAAGCTTAGCTCAGAATCAAATATAACCCCCAGGTTTGTCACCTTGGATTTCAAATTTGAAGTCAGGTTACCCAAATCTATTTTTGTCAACTATATCTGTTTCTGACAACCTATTAATAAGACTTCTGTCTTATCTCGGTTTAATTGCAGAACATTCTGAGACATCCAACTTTTAATATCAGCAAGTCACTCAAGTAAAACTGTAGTAGCATTGATATCACCTGGTTTAACAGAGATGTAGAGTTGTGTGTCATCAGCATAACAGTGAAAGTTCACCCCATGTTTACGAATAATCTCACCTTGTGATTTTAGATATGATCTAAACCTGTTCAGAACCGTTCTAGAGAGACCTACCCATTCTTTTAAGACGATTAATTAAAATTGCATGATTCACAGTATCAAATACAGAACTCTGGTCTAAAAGGACTAAAATAGATATAGCATTTGAATCTGCATACATAAGTAGATCATTTGAACAGTCTATGTGCTGTGATTTGAACAAAACCCTGACTGAAATAGTATTACTATCGAGGAAACTCTTAATTTGTTTAAATACCATCTTTTAAAGAACCTTCACTAAAAAAGGAAGGTTTGAAATAGGTCTATAATGTCTTAGAATTGAACTATCTAAATTTGTTTTTTTAAGTAGGGGTTTCAACAGGGCTGTTTTAAAAGCAGCTGGAAATATCCCTGTTGACAGCGAACTCTTAATTCTAGTTAGAGCATCATTGTCACTGAACATGTCCTTCAGAAATCTAGATGGTTTTGGATCCAAAGAGCAATAGCAGATTTCATCTACATTACTATCTTATTTAGCTCTTGTATGTTGATCAAAGAAAACATCGCTGATTCAACCAGTCTAACTGGCATGTTTGAATGAGTCATGAAATTTTATCCCTAATATTCACTATTTTTGTTTGAAAATAGTTTTAAAAATTCTTCACAGTAACTGAGGCCTCAGTGTCAATTACAAGGAAGGATGAGGGATTAACTAGCCTATCGATTGTTGAGAAAAGGACGCTAGAGTCATTCTTATTCACCTCAATAAGATTAGAAAAATAAGTCCATCTTGCTGACATTAAAGCTTTGTTGTACTTCAATTAAAGTTTTCAAAATGTCATAATGGATTTGTATTTTTGTAGCTCTCCATTTACATTCCACCTTGTGACAGTCTCTTTTCATTTGACAGATGGCATTGTTAATCCAAGAGGCAGTACGCTTTGAAAAAGCCATTCCAGTTCTAACTGGGGCCCCAGACTCAATAGTTGCTAAATGGCAGTAGTTCTCTATGTTTTCTGCTAATGTGATAGAACCCCTCCTGTTTGGATGCAAACCATCATTCTAAAGAATCCCAGTCTTTCCCCAAAACTGCCCCAATTATCAATGAAACCCAGATTCTCAGAAGCACACCACTTATCTATGAAACCCACATTCTCAGAAGCACACCACTTATCTATGAAACCCACATTCTTAGAAGCACACCACTTATCTATGAAACCCACATTCTCAGAAGCACACCACTTATCTATGAAACCCAGATTCTCAGAAGCACACCACTTATCTATGAAACCCACATTCTCAGAAGCACACCACTTAGCTATGAAACCCAGATTCTCAGAAGAACACCACTTATCTATGAAACCCACATTCTCTGAAGCACACCACTCATCTATGAAACCCACATTCTCTGAAGCACACCACTTAGCTATGAAACCCAGATTCTCAGAAGAACACCACTTATCTATGAAACCCACATTCTCAGAAGCACACCGCTTATCTATGAAACCCACATTCTCAGAAGCACACCACTTATCTATGAAACCCAGATTCTCTGAAGCACACCACTTATCTATGAAACCCACATTCTCAGAAGCACACCGCTTATCTATGAAACCCACATTCTTAGAAGCACACCACTTAGCTATGAAACCCACATTCTCAGAAGCACACCGCTTATCTATGAAACCCACATTCTTAGAAGCACACCACTTATCTATGAAACCCACATTCTCAGAAGCACACCACTTATCTATGAAATTCAGATTCTCAGAAGAACACCACTTATCTATGAAACCCACATTCTCTGAAGCACACCACTCATCTATGAAACCCACATTCTCTGAAGCACACCACTTATCTATGAAACCCAGATTCTCTGAAGCACACCACTTATCTATGAAACCCAGATTCTCTGAAGCACACCACTTATCTATGAAACCCAGATTCTCTGAAGCACACCACTTATCTATGAAACCCAGATTCTCTGAAGCACACCACTTATCTATGAAACCCACATTCTCAGAAGCACACCGCTTATCTATGAAACCCACATTCTCAGAAGCACACCACTTAGCTATGAAACCCACATTCTCAGAAGCACACCGCTTATCTATGAAACCCACATTCTTAGAAGCACACCACTTATCTATGAAACCCACATTCTCAGAAGCACACCACTTATCTATGAAACCCAGATTCTCAGAAGAACACCACTTATCTATGAAACCCACATTCTCTGAAGCACACCACTCATCTATGAAACCCACATTCTCTGAAGCACACCACTTATCTATGAAACCCAGATTCTCTGAAGCACACCACTTATCTATGAAACCCAGATTCTCTGAAGCACACCACTTATCTATGAAACCCAGATTCTCTGAAGCACACCACTTATCTATGAAACCCAGATTCTCTGAAGCACACCACTTATCTATGAAACCCACATTCTCTGAAGCACACCACTCATCTATGAAACCCACATTCTCTGAAGCACACCACTTATCTATGAAACCCAGATTCTCTGAAGCACACCACTTATCTATGAAACCCAGATTCTCTGAAGCACACCACTTATCTATGAAACCCAGATTCTCTGAAGCACACCACTTATCTATGAAACCCAGATTCTCTGAAGCACACCACTTATCTATGAAACCCACATTCTCAGAAGCACACCGCTTATCTATGAAACCCACATTCTTAGAAGCACACCACTTAGCTATGAAACCCACATTCTCAGAAGCACACCGCTTATCTATGAAACCCACATTCTTAGAAGCACACCACTTATCTATGAAACCCACATTCTCAGAAGCACACCACTTATCTATGAAACCCAGATTCTCAGAAGAACACCACTTATCTATGAAACCCACATTCTCTGAAGCACACCACTCATCTATGAAACCCAGATTCTCTGAAGCACACCACTTATCTATGAAACCCAGATTCTCTGAAGCACACCACTTATCTATGAAACCCAGATTCTCTGAAGCACACCACTTATCTATGAAACCCAGATTCTCTGAAGCACACCACTTATCTATGAAACCCAGATTCTCTGAAGCACACCACTTATCTATGAAACCCAGATTCTCTGAAGCACACCACTTATCTATGAAACCCACATTCTCTGAAGCACACCACGTATCTATGAAACCCACATTCTCAGAAGCACACCACTTATCTATGAAACCCACATTCTCAGAAGCACACCACTTATCTATGAAACCCACATTCTCAGAAGCACACCACCTATCTATGAAACCCCGATTCTCTGAGACACACCACTTATCTATGAAACCCAGATTCTCTGAGACACACCACTTTGCCAGCCAACTATTAAGGGGAAATTACGGTATTCCTACTAAGTGTTTTTGTTTTATGCCGCAGGGGATTTAAAGTGTTTCTTAAGTGTCTCATTCTCTGAGGCTCATATCATTCGTACCCTCATGAACAATAACAGTTTATCCCTGTGTCAAGGTCCTTTTATGTAAATGGGAAAGAACAGGGTCTGAAAACTGATTCCTGTGGTATACCGCTCAGTAAATATGATTGAGGCTATGACTGCATGTTATGGCGGTAAGGATGATAGGTAGAGCCACGTGAAATTATTATTATTATTTATAATTTTTTGTTATATTTTTCACAAACGATAAATATGTGAAGTCCCCCACTCTTTTTAACTGCCTATTTACAGTAAATACTGCCCATGCCCTCTATATTACAATAAGATAGTATAAAAAATAGATATATTTATACTGCTCTACTATTGTGGGGCTATCATAATAATTGCATATACAGCAATCTGCCCATTAAAAAAAAAAAAAGATAAGAATTTTATTTCAATCCCATTGCACTGAAGCAGGGCTCCAGTATATAAGCTTGGGGTTTCTCAGTATTTAAACACTAAGCAAAGCAGATTCATTCATTCAAATCCATTCAAAACCAAAACAGCATTTGCTCCAGTGCAAAGTTTGCATCACTTGAAATAAAACAAATAATTAGCATAGTAATACAAAATACAAGCAAACAAGCCATATTTCCCCAAAAGGAATAAACAGCTAATGCTTAACAATGGTATCTTTTGACTCCCATTCCAGCCGACAGTTGCAAAATCTGCACATCATTATTTTGTCACCGTCAGCTGCATACATCCCCTTATGCTCAAGTTCTTTGCAGAGTTGTTTAATTGTTATGTGCTGTTTAGGCATTTCAATTCCTAAAAGTGGTGAACGACTCGCTCCAAGCTGTACATTTGCGCAAGTGCTAGACAGAGCTTCCGTTTCCCTTCAGACCGCGTCTATAGTAATGGCTAAGACGTGACAACTATGATTGCAAATAGTTAAAGTATTTTTTGTATCAACCGTCTAATTAAAAAATGTCATTCTATGTTTGCTTTCTAATGATTTTTCATTTTTATTTAATTTTATATGTTTTGTGTTATTTCGCATTTGCGAAAAACACGGGTCTCTACTGATAGGTCTGTAGTGGTCCTGTTCTGTCTATCTGCTTTCTTTCCCCCAAAATGCATGAAAGTGCAGTCATGCTATGATGTTACTTTGAGATGTGATCCATTAAAAAAAAAAAAAAACATCCTAATTGATGATACATTTAGGCAGTTATCACTAGTGTGGTCCATTAGAGTGTTTCAGTATCTACATTGTATGACTCTTTTTTCTGCCTGATTAGGTATTTGTGTTGTGATGGACAAGACATACAGATGGAGTGGATGATGGGAATCCTCAGAGTACAGGTATGATATAGACACGTTATATTATTTATCTATCTTGTGCATTAAGATGTGCATCTTTCTTTCGAATCTGATGAGCAGCTTGATTCCATGGATTGTTTTATGTAATGATTTTGTTTTCTTTTCTGAAATACTCCTGAAGTCACTGAGTTGTTTAAAAGACATACTGGCATATATTAAGTCTTGTTGGAAGTAAAAGGATATTCAAAGTCACATTTGTAAAAATTAGCTATTCAGGTAAGGATTTCTGTACTTTGTTTCCTTGGGACATGCATACAACTTCCTTTTCTCCCAGTCAACATGTATTCTGTTACAGCAGCACTTTGACTTTATAGACACAAGGTCAAAATGAGTTCTCCAGTCCCTGCAGGGATAGACTGCAATGATTCATTTGTTCATGTTTGATATTACCTTAAATCATCACAACTCATACTAGAAAGGTCAAAGTAAATCAATATTGTATGGTGTGTGTTAGCTATAAAGAAACACATTTAGAAAAGATGTGATGTACAAATCATTTAATGTTAAACAGTAGGCTTAATTCTGAAAAACAATTCGTTTTTTATTGTTTTCAGAAGCAAATTGACTTTTTTGTACACACTTCAAAACCCTACTTCTCAAAATTCAGAATTTCAGCTCAATCACTTGTACACATACATTGCGCAGAAGTAATTATAATGTTGATGGCCTTAAATATATATACAGTGTGTATATATATATATATATATATATATATATATATATATATATATATATATATATATATATATATATATATATATATATATATATATATATATATATATATATATATATTTAAAGTTTTGACCTTTCTTCAAGCTATTTATGCTGTATTTCCAGAGCATTTAGTCTAGTTTATTTTTTTTTAAATGCGTATGTGAGAATGAGCAGAGGGCTGTGTCCAGGTTTTCTGTAAAACAGTTTCTAAGAGTGTCCACTAGAGGTAGTGGGAGAACTCTAAATGTCTGTGTACAACTCAGGTGTAAAGAATTTGGTATAAGTGGTCATTAATTATCTAATTACGAGCCCTATAAAAGGAAGCTCTTTTGTCTTGGTCTAGATGAAGGAGAGTAAGAATTTGAGAGCAGAATTGTGTGTGAACCGTGGAAGCCAATTTTTCAAGTGTTTATATCTGGTGAGTTTTATCATCTACCTGTTTAAAGCCACCTGGAATGAGAAACCACATCAACAGCCCGTGCAGGGTGAGCCGGGGTGTGCTTGTGTCCCAAACAGGACAACATGATAGTGTCACTGTGAGTAACCATTTTCGTGTGCTTTTGTTGGAGAAACGGGCTAGCCGTTTCAGGTTCAGTTAGGGAAACTCTGTTTAGTGTTTAGTTGGCGCTCCTTGACGAAGTTAGGCTTTTGTTTTGTGTGTGCTGTTTATTTGTTTTGCTTGTTTTGGTTTCTCCGTGCACCGTAAATAAAATGCATCATTGTTTTGGAAAACAAGCTGAAGTCTCCCAAGTACTTCACTGTGAAAGTCCTGCACAACATACAGCCACTTTGTCACAGGTCAGAAGTAACAGATGTTATTTCTACTTCAAAGAAGTAGGAGTTAAATAAAAGTTGGAATAAATACTTTGACTATATGATTGGTGGTACCAGTCTTGGCTGTCACCACTGCAATGTATTTTTGTTCTGCATTAATAATAGTTACAGCACTTCATAGACATCTTTCTCATTAACCTCTAACTGGTAAAACAAGATGGCTGCCAGAACTACTTTTTTTTTCTTAAATTTAAAACCACTTCAGTTGAAAAATGGTTTATTTCATTAACTAAAAAGTTGACAAGCATCATCCCTGTGTCAATACAAAATGACTTCTTAAAAAATGGTGTTTGTGCATAAACCAATATAGCCGCCTGACGCATTTCTTTAAAAACCTTTCAAAATCTTCGGTCAAATGTAAAACTAGCTTATAACTCCTTACAGAGTGCAGATAAGGTAATGGTTACAATGGAACACATATAGGAACCCATATATGCTCTATTCAAAAAATGCCATGACCGTGACCTTTGACCTCATCTTTAGGCCAAATGCAAAACTAGCTTAAGATAGGGTACCGTAGTGTTTACTATGGAACACACATAAGAACCCATGTATGCTCTATTCAAAAATTGCCTTGACCGTCAGGGGGTGATTAAACCAGCTCACCCATCAATCTATAAAATAACCTGCATATGTGTAGCTTAACCAGCTCACCGGTCCATGTATAAAATAACTAAGGAGATGATAGCAAACCATCTTTTTTACTTACATCCGTGATCACTGTCTGGTAACAATTCACAATATAAAATTATGTTTTGGTGGCAAAATAACGTAGCACACTGTATGATTCTCACTGAAATGCAAAACCTGTGTGCACTTAGGTTAGGCTTTTTTCTAAATGAGTTCAACTTAATAATACTAAATCACACGGCATGAGTTTTGTGAAGAGATGTCATTATTACCATAACTAATGTTTGCCCTATGGTAAATTTTGATTTTAAATAAAATCGGGAAAGCAAAAGACAAGGGGGATAAAATGGTTAGAAATAAAACCAGAAATCTGTCTCTAATCATGTCTGTATCTAGGACAAAACATTAATACATTGTCTCTGCTAAATACATACATAGAATATTGCAAGAAGGGATGCAGTGAAGTGTAGAAAGGTGAATCAAATAATACAAAAAAAGTATGTAACAGATCTTACAGATTTATATTTATTTATTTATATTTTGCAATTAAGCTCCCTAACATTTATTTCAGAATTCACCTCAAATGCTGTAGCATTAACTATCGTAGCATTAATTACCATCTCCTTAAGCTGGGTCCATACCTGAGCGATCAGTTGCACAACTTAGTTGCATGCAACCAAGTCGCTTATTTGTGGCCATCCCTGCAACCAGTTGCAAGCAGTTGCGCAACCAGTTGCTTAAGTAGAGTCGGGCTCTAGTTTCCAAGCAACCTCCTGAGCGACTTCTGTAGACACGGGCGATCACGTGGCAATTTGTGAACTCTGATTGGTTCTTATAATGCTGACTGCATTGCTTGCATATCCTGTCATAAAGAAGCTCTAATTTAAAAATGTCGGCGGTAAAATTAAATGGTTTCGTAAAGCTTTTACGTGGCTTTGTTTTTTTCTTTATGGAATATGGCATGTAAAATAACAACAGTTGAAAAAATAATAACAGCCAACTTTTCCTTGTTAATTACTGGACACATTACGACCTGACCAAAAAATTGTCACCTGCATTGTCAAAAAATAAATAAAATGAATACAATTCTAAATTTGTAGACACGGGACAAAAAAAAAAAAAAAAAAAAAAACTTGTCACCTCAGTTATGATAAAAAATGGAACTTGTAGACCCAATTTGTCCAATTTTGGGAGCCATTAGATTGCGCAATTTTACACATGAACCGTGATGTATGTATATATATATATATATATAGTCCTGAACAGAGAATTGCATTTATTGTCTAAAACTAGAGCTCTGAACAAAGTCAGCTAGTAAAACAAGGACATACATAAAGCCTTTACCAGTCACTTAATTTTGCTTACATTATCAATCGCTATTAGAACTAAAATTAGAGCTAAAAGGGTCAATCCCATAATGCCTCTTAGTAACAGTTTCAAATAGGCTCTTCTGCAGCAGCTGTATTTGTAGGGAGGGTAGGATAAGAAATATTGGATTTCTTTAAAGCTTCTGTTGGTAAATCCTCCACAATCTGTTAGCCGGGATCCTTAATGTCACAGTTTCCATAGAAACAGGCACAGAATAGTATAAAATCACACAGATGAAAGGGGAAGTGTAACAAACAAATTGATTCAAAGGTTATTGATAACCTCTAAGGAACAACTCATTAAAACCTGGCAGTTTTGTTGCAGATATGTTGACAAGATACCGCGGAAGACAGACGCACTGTGTAAGAAACTTGACCGAGGGGTGAAGGGAAGCATATTCATTCTGTCAAACTGTAACACAGCATCATTAACAATTTCAGAAGAAGATTACAGTGTACAGTATACATCTTGTCAAAGCTTGAATCACAATATGAACACAGATTAGGTAATTTGATATACAGTCAAACTCATTTACAACGTACCTGGGATATAACTAGGGTTTCTGACAGCAAATAAACACTGAAAAACACTGGAAAAACTGTGGAAATGGTTAATCAATTCATGTTGACTTTACCCTTCTCCCATTAAAAAAATAAAACCTACTACAAAAATAATAATAAATACATTTCCCAGTGCTGCAATGTCCCACCTTCCTGACTTGTATCTATCATTGATTCGTTCTGAATACTTTAAACCCACCCCAACTATTGAATGACAGCACATTCCTACATTTCTATTGGAGACTCCACTTGCAAGATTTAAAACGAGATTACAATCAGGAATGGAGTCTTATTAGTGGGATTTAAAGCTGTATTACAGTTAAGATACAGAGGATTTAAAACAGTTGTGGCGAAATGTACAACAATGCCTACACACAAAAGCCCCAGAAGAATGTGCCTGTGACCAAAGGGATTTCATTGTGGAAATACTGTCGAGTTACTATACATATTTTGACACAAAAAAACGCTCAAGCATTTTGGAAAGTAACCGAAAACACTAATTTCATACAGTATATCAAAAACAAAAGCTCAGAAAAAAAAACGATTTACATAAAACTCGAAAATAGCAAAAAATAAGCACCGAAAAATACAATTAATAAGACCCAAAAAACAGAAGCCCTAGATATAACGTACACACTGATATAAATAACCAGTATCATGGAACCGAATAAAATTGTATTAAATTATGTTTAAATTCTCCTTTTGTACGTCCTCTGGTAGTGCATACTTCCTGTTATTACGTACGCACCGTGATGGCACACAGTGGTCTGTACTGCGCATATTGTGTACTTGTAGGCCTACTTCTTGCTGTTTGAACTTGACCTTGCTCTCTATTACTATAATTTATGCAGTATTATCATGGCCAGCGCTAAACGATCGTCAATTTCACTGTACATTATTGGAGAAATCTTAAAGGTACGAAAGCAGTCAGAATTATGTTGTCAAAGAGCTCAAGTTTAAAAAGCAGCAGTCGCAGAGGCAGTCGTCTAAGGCCACATTAGAGAAAAAAAATCGACAATCGAGTTCAAAACCGATTTACCTGAACCGTAGCCCAACAGTATTAGAGCGTCCAGATTGCATTAATGAAACCGGGTTTCTGTAATCCAGCTGTTATTGAAAAAACACTTCGCTGGATGACTGTATCCCAGAAACCACTGTAATGTATACACGTTTTTCCAGCTTGTAAATGTTGTTGTTGTTTGTTTTCATTGAACATGGGGGCAGAATGGAGGAGCTACGGGAAAGTGCCTAAGTAATCAAAAGGGGAATAATTCGTATGGGGGGGGAAAATGCCCACGCCATAGTAAATAAATTAGATGGGTATTTAAAGGGAAAATCTGGGGCTGATAAGACGTTCTTTAATTTAATTAAAAGTCGAAATAAAGACCTTTTTAAGTTGCTAATATGTGATGTGATCTAAGAATAATTGTTTTGGACAAAGTTTTGTTTACTACAGTACATTAGCATGTCTGACTGTACCGATGGAATATTATAACAAGAATAAATCCTCCTGTATTTTAATTCGGGTTTGTCTTTTCATTATACTCGTCTCATGTAACCAAGGGTTTGCATATTCAATGCAAACACATGTTGCATACGTTTCAAATAAAAATGCTGTAACCAAAAGAGCTTGGATGGTATAGTGAAAAAAAATTTCAGTTTTAATTTTACTTGGCCTTTTACCTACAATTATTTAATATCGTCTCTGTGGTGTAGAAAGTTAAAAGCAAACACTAAGTATTTCTTTTTTCATCTATATTCATTACTGTATTTCCCCTCAGTGAAATTAAGTAAGCTTGGTTTAGAGTATTTGCCCATTACCAGAATGTATTCTACTAACTTTCTTTCAAGGGTCCCGTAAAGCTCATCAAGTCACTGGATTTCACCCTTTAGCCCTGTTTAACACTAATCAGAAGAGAGATGTATGCATATTAATATACTGTATGTATGAACACAGAAAATATTCCCTGAAGTAGAAATGTAACCATTACCTTATGGATGTTTACCTCCTATAGACCCTGAAACCTGAATATTCTATACCAAAGCTGCTAAGCAGAGCCTGTGACACAGTCATGCCCGCCCCCAAGGGTATAAAAGGACTGTGCGCACAATCTCCATGGCTGGCCTCTCAGGAGCGGCATCAGGGTTTAAAAATTACGTCTGGGCCCCTGCATGTGCTAGAGACTGGACACAAATGAACCAGTTGTCCTGATAATTGAGCACTCTGATGCCTTTGAGTCTCAAAGGGGCCAGGGTAGCTTCCATGCACTTTGAAAAGGCTCAGGGAGCCAGACAGAGGCCAAATGGCAAGACATGTAACTCACGCTGTTCCCTGAACGGCGAACCACAGGTACTTCCTGTGCGCTGGTTTTATGGGAATGTGTAAATAGGCATCTTTGAGGTCCATCGTAGTGAACCAGCCGCCTGGCCTGATTGACTGGAACAGCTGTTGTATTGTCAACATTTTGAACCTCCTTCGGCTCAGATACAGTTTGACCTGTCTGAGGTTCGAGGATCGGTCTGAGGCCACCATCCCGCTTGGGCACTAGGTAGTACCTGGAGTAGAACCCTTCCTAAAACTAGAGAGGGTCTATCATGCGAATGGCTTGTTTTTGCAGCAGAGCCGTTAGCTCCTGAGACGCCACCACGGCGTCTTGCGCGTCCGTGACTGATGGTGGAGTCACACTCCGAAAGGGAGGGGGGACTGTCCTTGAACTGCACTGACGCCAATACTCCAGATGGCTCCCTGAGAAGGGGACCTGTGCCTGTGGCAGCAAACTCCTAGGGCTGCTGCTCGGCTTGTGGCTTGGACTGAGGCTTTTGTCTCTGCTGGGCGGCGGAACCTATTAAAGTCTCTGTGGCGAGCACCCCGGGCCGGTTCTGAACACCACCTCTGGCAGCAGGCTCAGCCAGCTGTGCCGGACTCTGAGGCTGCTGGGGCCTTGTTTGCGCACTGGAGATGGTCGCTTCGGAAGCAGGCGAACCAGCTCCTTCATGAATTCCCATGTGCGGTGAGAGTGCTGCAGCATCTCGTCCATCGCAGGGGCATCCAACTTTGGGGCTTTGTCCCTGTCAGGCACGTGTGCCTGGACAAGCCAAAGCTGCTTCTGTGCAGCTATCAATGCAGCCAGATCCCTATTTGCAGCCTGCCCATTCATTTTTGATAGACGGAGCAGGTTCTTATTAACCAGGGGCAGTTGTAGTGGTGAGGACATGTGGCTGTCAGAGGGACCTCAGCAAATAGGACTGGTAGGCTGCCAGAATACCATTATAGTTGCCAAGCCATGCGGCGAATGCACTGGCTGAATAGGCACACTTGAGGATCACCTCCGAGACCCAGCACTGCTTGTTGGGCCAAATAATGTACTTGGACAGGAGTGCTAAATTAGGCGCCTGTATCAACTCGACAGTTCTAGCCTCCACCGGAGGAAATTGGACCAGGCCCAGCTTCTCTGCCACATGCACTCTATATAGAGAGTCCATCGACCGGGACAAAAAAATAATTAAAAACACCCAATAGGTAATGGTTGCATTTCGTACTTTAAAAGAAACTATCTGTGAGTAAAGAGTAAAACCACAGTAAAATATTTAAACTGCATTTAAAAAAAAAAAAACCTATTGGTGTCATTTAGCACCCCACTCAGGAGGGCTTACTGTCGATGTCTTCAGAGTTGGTACTCCGATGGTGTCCACTAAACTTTAACCATTGAAGTGCCACATTGTTTTAGCCTCGGGCCATGTCTATGGAACATGTCTACATGGTACTCTGTATGATACTCCGTTAAGTTCCATTAACAGTGACTAAGATGCTGTGAACTGTGACCTAAGGTATAAGCACTTTTGAATAAAAAAGTTTGAAAGTGTCAGTCACCGTCACAGGAATAGCTGGCCATGGTTGCAACTGTAAGCCTTTGCAGTTTCTTTGCACAGGATTTCCACTTCCCTGTTGGATCATAATGGGACCCCATGTTGACAGAAATAGGCAGTGAGGTTCTTAGACATCTAATTTTATTGTAGGTTTCACACAGTTACAACATTTGTTTAATATATATATATTTATGACAAGACTTCCCCGTGTGTGGTAGAGCAGGGTGAGTGAGAGTTGTTGGCGGTCACCTTGGTGAAGGAGTGGCCTGTAACCAAGATGGCCACTGTTTGCACAGCCACTTGGTTGTTTGTTTGATTGTTGGAGTGACTGAGTAATTGTTTAATTAATTGTTTGATTGTGTGCGAGTGGAAAAGTGTGGAATGTGGCCAGGTGGTGATTGATTGATTAATTGTCAATCATACCCTGGCCACATGGTATAACAGGAAGGAAGAAATGTTTGAGAATGAGAGCGTGTGGGAGAGAGTCTGTTGAATGAGAGTAGAGTGGAGAGAAAAAGAAAGAGTGCACCGGATAGCCATAGCTTGTGTGTATTTTTAGTTTCCTATCAAGTACGAAATGTAACCATTACCTCATGGGTATTAATCCTTTGACACCGTCTAACCTGAATAGATATCCCAAAGCTGCACACAGTGCCAGTGATGCAGTCGCGCCCACCCCCAAGGGCATAAAAAGACTGCTGACACTGATAACCTCATCATTTTTCCTTTCACCGACCTGAGACGAGAGAACTCTATGAAAGATAAGTGTTGAATAAAACACTTTTATCTGCTTTTCGTTTGTGTATTACACTATTAATGCGATTAATTACGTGTTTTAGATCAATTATTTAATGTATTGTGCACTCAGTCGTGGTTTTTCGTAAGTCCCGCTGCGGCCTTGTGCTCCACGTAAAGCCGGCAGCTCTGCTGCCCCTTTCTTGGGATCGAACACCTTAAGTCAACTACTTGTGCTCTTTCTAAGCTGCAACTTAAAATAACTGTAATTGTTGTTTACTGTATTATGTACATTTTTTTTTCTCTGTATTTTCTGTTTTTCCCACAGACACTAACACGGCTGCAGGGCTCAGCTGTCCTGCGTTAGACCGAGACGCGCTGGGTCAGGCTGCATGCAGTTTTTCTCAGTGTCTTGTTGCCACATTAAGATCTGCTCGCAGAATTAGTGTGAAGACTGTTAGCTAACAGTCGTCTTTCCTTAGTTTTTGAACTATTGGTCAGCCAAGAGCATTGTACTGTACAACGAACAAGGTTACCCCTGCCCATTCACTAGCAGTCGCTGGGCTAAGCTCTCCTTTGGGTCTAACTGCCTGCAGTCCTTCCCGTAATGTCTTGTTGCCTCTCTGGTTTCTGCTTGCAGTACCACTGCAAAGGCTGTCGGTGACAGCAGGCTTCCTCCAGTCTTAGGGCTGTGTTGCGTTAAGCCAGAAGCTGTACAGGTGGACATCCCTGTATTTTGCTTCTTCGGTAACTGTAGGTCACTGATTTACCATCGTTCTTAGTGAACAAGGTTACCGTAACAGTACCGTAACAGTAGTGTACCGTGCTATGCACCGTGGTCTAGAATGGCAGAGGGGGCATAGGGTTTGTGTAACCTCCATAGCGCACTAATGTACCTACCCTGTGCTACAGGCACCGAACCGGTACCAAACAGCATTGCTTGTCATGCGGGTCTTTAATGCTTACTGTAGGCAGCAACTCTACATTCTTACTATACATTGCTTGCTATTTGCATTATGGCTGGGTTTGTCCCTGTGACACATGCAAGCCAGTCTGCCTGTCTAGCTCCAAGCAGCCCTTGTTGACAGTCCAGTTACTGTCTTTAACAAGCTGAGGCACCAACATTCTTACTATACATTGCTTGCTATTGCATATGCTTGGGATTTTATCCCTGTGCCAGCAGCTTCAGGGACCAGCACAGCTAGCTGTGCCTGCAGCCAGACTGCCTCCCGGCGCAGAGGTGAGCAGCAGCCCTAGGGATTTGCTGCCATCTGGAGTATTGGTGTCAGTGCACCACAGACATATGTTAACCTATAGGTGGGGTTCAGGGGGTGGAGCTAGGCACCAACAACCTATCATCTGCTGTCATCAATTAAATCTACCTTATTTAAACATTAGTCACCTCTACCTAGCTGTCTTGTGTTTTTCGTTTCCTCCTCCTCCCTCCTCCTCCTCTAGCATCTCAACCGCCTTTGCATCGGTCTCCTCTGGGGGTTAGTGATTCCACTTTCTCCAACCCTTTGTTAAGCTCCGCTTCATTTACCTCATAGAGGAGGGTTCTCCATGAGTCAGAGGGGACCCCGCCAAACCCTTCCATTTGCATGTATGTTTCTTTTGGGATTCTTCTTTCAGGTCTGATGCCTCTATGTGAGGGTCCCCAAGCGGTGGCATCCCTCGTGTTTGTCGGGTCTCCTCAAAGACGGTGGCCCCTCTCCTGTTTGTCAGGTCTCCTCAGCGACGGAACCCCCTTCTATTATGTTGGGCTTCAAGAGGCGGAACACCACGCATTATATGTTTTAACAGATACTAACTTTATGTTTTCTTTCCGTTCGTGGAGCCTCTTCGTATGTCGGGTAACCTCGAGACGGTGCCCTCTCGTATGTCGGGTCACCTCAAAGACGGTGGCCCCCCCTCCTGTTTATCGTGTCTATCGATCAAGTAAATGTTGGGCCTTGAAGAGGCGGAGCCCCTCTCTCCTTGTGTATATGTTCACTAACTCTGTCAATAAACACTACCAGGTGGCATAGCTCCACCCCGTGAACTGGCTGTTTACCACTGTTCAGACCAGCTACTCGCTGCAGTTCAAGCAGGGCCCCCGTCCCTTTCGGGGCGTGACTGCAGTATCAGTCACGGACCCACGGGACACTGCTGTGGTGTCTCAGAAGGTAGCAGTTCTGCTGCAAAAATGGGCTATTCATATTGTTCACTCCCCCAGCCATTTGGAGCACTGGTTCTACTCCGTGCCCAAGTGGGGTGGTGGCCTCTGACCAAATCCTCGACCTCAGGCAGGTCAACCTGTTCTGAGCCGAAGGAGGCTCAAATGTAAACCTCAAAGCTGCCTATTTTCATATCCCCATGAAAACCGACACACTTTAGTACCAGTGGTTCGCTTTTAGGAAACAGCGTATGAGTTCAAGTTTTGCCATTTGGCCTCTCTCTAGTTCCCCATGCCTTTTTCGAGGCGTAAGGAAGCTATGCTAGCCCCATTGAGACTCAAAGGTATCAGAGTACTCTGTTATTGGACGACTGGTTTGTTTTGCCCAGTCTCCAGCTCAGACATACGCTCACACGTAACTGCTTATCGGCCACCTTCTACGGTTAGGGCTTACGGTGAATCTACAGAGAGCCAGCTCACACCTTCTCAGACAGCCTCCTATCTAGGAGTGTGCTTGGACCGGGTCCATACTGGCCACTGTCTTGTCAGACAGCAGACTGCAGAGAATAGCCGCCTGTTAGAGCTATTCAGCTCAACAGAGCTCTCATGGTAATGAGGTTCCAGAACTTTTGGCCTTGAGGGCAGAGGCTTCTCAGACCCTACCTTGCATGTGCCCTGTGCAAGCCTGGTTCAATAGTGGGTTTTTCAGCCCGCATTGGACCACGGCTGCACATTGACTGTGTTCTTCACTGTCTAAGGGCACTCTCTTGGTGCAAACAGCCTGCCCATTTGCACCTCGGCGTAGTGTTGGGCAGTGTCACCAAAAAGGGAGGCCTAGGCTGGGACACTGTGTAGAATGGCACTCCACATAATGGTTTGGAACTGCAGGCAGTTTTACTGACCTTGTAGCATTGTTGCAGAGGGTTCAAGGGAAGCATGTGCTTGGCCGTGCAGACAACGCAACAGTGGTGGTTACATCTACCACCAGGGCGGACTCAGGTTCCCCAGTCTCAATCGAGTAGCCCACAAGCTGTATCTCTGGGCGCACGATCACCTCCTCTCCCTGCGAGCAGTACACCGCTGGTTCTTCATAACAGGTGCCGGGGACCCACTGGCAATTAGATGCCTTGGCACACCTGTGGCCGAGGCAGCTGCTGCATTCCTTCCCACCGCTCGCCATGCTCCCAGTGTCTGGAGAAAATCACACATGACCGGGCAGGGTGCTATTAGTAACTCCTTACTGACCCAGGAGTGTGGTTTCCAGTTCTGATACAGCTACTGAGTGGCCAGCCGTGGAGCATGCCCGAACATCGCGACCTACTCAGTCAGGCGCGGGGGATGTTGTGGCATCCCAACCCATCGAGCCTGCGGCTCTGGGTCTGGCCCCTGAACGGCAACATTTGAGCCATCCGGGGCTTTCCACAGCGCCCACACATTTCCCTGTATGGGTACAAGTTGGGCGTTTTCAGACGTGGTGTTTGCCTAAGGGCTTTGACCCCACGACCTGTCCCATGGCAGTTGTACTGCTTTTTTTTTTGCAGGACCTGTTGATAAGGGGAATCCCCCTCTACATTAAAGGTCTATTTGGCAGCTATTCAACTTGCCATATCAAAATGGATTCAGTCTCCCCAGGAGCTCAGCTCTCTGGCAGGGCAATTTCTAAAAGTAGCTTGGTGGCTTCGGCCACCTATGAAGGACGTTGTCCCTCGCTGGAGGCTTAACGTGGTGCTTGAAGCACTTTTATGAAGCCTCCCTTTGAGCCCTTGCATTCAGCTGAACTGAAATATTTATCCTTGCTTGCAGTCACATTCGCTAAGTGGGTGGGTGAGATGCAAGCATTTGATTGCGAAGCCTGCTTAATTTTTGCAGAAGCCAGGACAAGGGTTACGCTTCATCCCAATCCTGTTTTTTTTGCCGAACATTATCTCGACATTTCATGTCAACCAGTCTAAATTTGGAGGCTTCTTCCAGTCTGACAGGGAGCTGCAGCTCCATACGCTGTGCCCAGTGCGGGCCTTGGCATGCTATGTTGACATGATAAAAAGTTGGAGGCAGTCTGTACAATGTGTTGTCTGTTCTGGAACAAGTTCCATGTTCAAACCCTGTCTAGGCAGAGGCTGTCAAAATGGATCACAGACACAGTCAAGACTGCCTATGAGCTGGCCAGTTTTCCCCCTCCAGAAAAGCTCACTGCTCATTCCTTACGGGGTATGGCAGTTTTGTGGGTTTTATTCCAGGGTGCAATGACATTTGCAATGCAGTGGTATGGGCTACTACCTATACCTTACTAGGTTCTATCGACTGAATGTCGTGGATCCACAAAACCCTTACAGCATAAACATAGAGGTGAGTTTTCCCTGACTTTTTTAGCCCTAGCTACTTGTACTGGGGTTCCTCATGGTAACGTGTAAGGTGGCTTTGCTTAGCCTTGTAGCATTCCAGTTGGTCTGCAATATTGCCTTGCGATAGCTTTGGTATTCATACTTGATAGGGAACGTTAGGTTATTATCATAACCCTGGTTCCCTGAAATAGAAATGTAACCATTTAAGGTCGCTGCATTCATTATTGTAGCAAGTCTTCAAGGAACAATGATGATGATATCAGTGTCAGCAGTCTTTTTATGCCCTCGGGGGCAGGCGCGACTGCATCACTGGCACTGTGTGCAGCTTTGGGATATCTATTCAGGTTAGACGGTGTCAAAGCCATTTATAATGTAACCATTACTTCATAGATTAATACCCATGAATTAATGGTTACATTTCTATTACAGGGACTAGACCTTTAAACCTTTTTGGGTCAAATATTTCAAAGGGCACAGACCAGCCTTGCCCAGGAGGCTACACCACACTGTTGCACCTGAGCAGAAGCAGTAAAGCTGTCAGACCTTTTATCAAAAGGCAAAAAAGAACAAAATTGTAAAATCCTGTGCAATAACGAATGAATTTATGATTAATTCATTTAAACCAATCATTATGGGTCGTGTGCTTCTTTAAAAAAGTAACACGGATATAGAGAATAAGTCATGCAAATAAAACAATCTCTTTGAAGGGTTGGGGATATTTTGTGATGCAGAAAAAAACCCAAAAAACTCAAGGGACTGAGATGTCAAGAACAAGAGTGAAATCTTGCTTAAGATACAGAACAAAACCATCATTTAAATACATTTAGACCAGCCTAAGGAAAGAATTCATAAAGCATATGTTTTCTGTCAAAACAGCAGCCTCACTGTATGACTGTAACATTAATATTCAGTGCTTCATTTAAATGATAGAAGTAGAATAATAACTAGCTCAAGTATGTGGGAAATTGTTTTGATTTTTGTATGCTTTGTTTTAATTTTAATTTTTTTTTCGGCTTTTTTTCCCTTCATTTATTTATTTTATCTTGACTTTGTTATTAACTTTTGCATATTGCGTTAGTAATTTCTCACATGGCTTTCATGTAGTAAAGTGGTAATTGTGTTCAAATGAAACCTCTCCATAGGGGTTTTATGCCCAAGACCTCTTCTTGAGGCATAACAATCTAGCTGTGCACACAGGTTTGGACATCCTGGTCTTGAATGTCAATTGTTTTTTTGTTTTTTTAAAGAAAATAGCATAGTAAACCCCGCCAACTGCGGTATTGTATGGTCATTTGGGAGTAAATATTATATATGTAATAATTTATATTCAGAAGACTCCAGGAATCAAGATTTACCTGCTCAGTGCAATAGAAGTAACCTGTCCTTCAAATACAGCCGCCACCTTGTCAGGGGAGGTTAGATTTTTTTCTGAAATGACTAGTAACAGTATAAGTTCTTACAATCATGTTTTTTATAAACATTTTCGAATTATTTATTAAGAAGTCCTTCTCATCGTGGAAAAATACATACCGTACAAGGAACTATACCAGCACTGTGCAGATTGATAAGTGAACTGTACCAGCACTGTGTGCAGTGTGATATATGAACTGTACCAGCACTGTGTGCAGTGTGATATGTGAACTGTACCAGCACTGTGTGCAGTTTGATATGTGAACTGTACCAGCACTGTGTGCAGTTTGATATGTGAACTGTACCAGCACTTTGTGCAGTTTGATATGTGAACTGTACCAGCACTGTGTGCTGTTTGATATGTGAACTGTACCAGCACTGTGTGCTGTTTGATATGTGAACTGTACCAGCACTGTGTGCAGTTTGATATGTGAACTGTACCTTTTCTTTTTATACAGAATGGAGATGATCTGTGGTCTCCGGGTAGAACGCATCATCTGCCAGTTGAACATAAAAGCCCAAAGGTTGGCTGCGTCTCTTTCATTCCAGCTGTCCAGCAACAAAATATTGGAGAAATGAACATCAAACAGGTAAGAACAGACCCACCAGAAAACTTTTTTTTATTTCTTACACACCTGATGACATTCAGGAATGTAACTGTTGGTACAGTTTAAGTCCATTACACAACAAGTACTGTAACAGCTAGAATCCTAATGAACTTCAGATATAGACAGGCAACTCATACACTGAACTTGGCTCAAGTAAAGTGGGTACCTGAGGCAACTAAAGATACAATGTCCTGTGGTTACAGCGCCACCTCTGGTGAAAAAGTATCTGTCTGTCATTCTTAGCCTGCTGCATACAAATTAAGTAAAACTTAACTTAAGTAACACATGACTCAATACATCAATTCAGAGCAATTCCTTTTAGGGTCAATCTCCATAGCCATTCCTCCTTTATACAGAAGCATGATTACCGTAAGTTTTTAGAAATTTGCAAAAGATAAAGGGTTTTTACAGGGCCGATTTTATTAACACACAACAGACAATGCTTCTTAATTTCCTATCCATTTGGTCTGAATAAAGTTGTGAACAATATAAATCAGTGAGCTAGAAGCGGGATAAAAACACATGGGTATCTTTAATCCTTTTTTTTATACAGATTGACAGGAAATCAGACAACTGTAATGCTGAAGGCAGCTGTGACGAGGATGCTAATGCCAGTTTAAAACAAAAAGCCTCTTTGGTGGCCGACTGCTTGAAACAGAAAGAAGCATCAACAAGTAATGTGAACATTGTGAAACCGAACAAGCGGACAAGAGGATACCAAGCACATTCTGATCCTTCTCGTAACAATGCAAAGCACGGAATAGTGAGAGATAAAAGCCCTAACATGTCACCAAACGCCATGTATCGATGCGAGGCACAGCTACCCCCAAGTCTCTTACAGGAACTTAACACAGTGTTGAGTAAAAATAACCGAGGTGCTAAAAAGAAATAAGTCAGATGCAACAAAAAAAAAATCACACTAAAAGAAATGTACCTTTCAAACAAATATACAAAGGTTTTGGGCAATTTATTTTTTTAAAGCTACACTGATGTTTCCGGTAAAGCAGGTTTCCATTAAAGAGCAGCAATAAAGGTCACCCCAAGCTTTACTTGTAAGGCTTCTGTTTTGATTTGAGAAAGGGTGCGTGGCTATAGTATACAGTTTGTGCTATATTAAAGTTATGCCATTATGCAAGCTAATTAATGAGCCATAGAACTCCAAACGTCCACCAATAAGAGAAGACCACAAATTAACTCCGGACAGAACTAACGGATGGATTTAAATCTGTGGGTGACTGAAATGAGCCAGGAAATCCAATCAAATCTCAGCCTTTGGGGTCAGCTGGCTCTGTTGTGACTGTGAAACTCGTACTGCCATAGGATTGCAACCAGATTAGCATCTGGATTCTGGACTGCAGTAAAAATCCTTCCCCTTTTAAATAGTGCTTGTTTGTATATGTTTAAATGTGTTTTGGATTACTGTCATGCTTGAATAGAAATACTGCACCTTTCTTCCATCAGTCTTGATCAGATCTTCAACTCCAGTGGCTGAAAAACAGCTGCAGACCATAAAAGAACATAATATGCTCAAATTTTAGTGTCAGCCAAATGCATACTCTGCACTGAATTAATATTACAATGTTGGGTTTGTCTAATAATATTGAAAATTTTGTTCCCCCCCCAGTGTAAGCTAACATTGAGACTACATTGAACATACTGCCAGATGTTTTTGTAAGGAATAAGAGCCATTGTTAACCTCAAATAGTGATTTCTCACTAACACACTGCTAATTTAATTTAATTTGAAAACTAATAGGGGAGGGGAAAACTGCAATTGACACCTCTGTCTTCTACATATTTCACTTAGACGCCTTTAATGCTGAAGAGTTGGAATGACCTTAGCCTAAAGTTGGTTATTGATTAAATTGATGCATTTTGTGTTCTATTCTATTTAAATTAAATTAAATTGCTGACACCAGGCCGTTAAGTTAATTTTCACAAAACGGCCAGTACAGATGCCTAGAGTCCGATGTGGACTTATTGACAAACATAAATTGATTTCAACGATTTGTTGTAGAGATGCTTAGTGAAATATGTTTTGACATTGAATGACTACATAGAGGACATATCATGAAAAACCATGACATACAATATTTAATATGGTTGGCCGTAGCGATAACAAACAAGCCTTTGAGTGAGTTTGTTATCCTTCCGACGTACATAGCCCATGACATTCAATACAACGTTTTTCATGTCATATCTTGCTTATGCCACAAATGGTCCGGTTTTCTGTAAATAAGATATAAGGTACTCTACGGTAATCCATTGCTTTTTACACGGCTGTACAGAGCAGGGGCAACTGAGCTGGCTGTAAGAAGTGCATGTTTCATTCCATTCCTCTTAGGATCTTTGGATGTATCTATACAGTTTGGTGGCATGTATTCATTAACGGTGTGTTGATTAGCTGTACATACACCCCATTTTGTACAGAAACAGTATAAAATAACATTAACAGTTTTGCACACATAAACTGTATTGGCATCTTACAGTATTTCCACACTAGTTTCTACAATTTCTGTGAGTCATTAGGAGATTGTGCTAAAGTTAGAATACTGAACGTGTGCCTTCCTAACACAAACTTGACAGGATAAAATAATGCCTTGAAGAGCTATAACCAGATTACCCTTACACACATTGATTAGTCTTGTGGAAAAAGTGCAAAGTCAAATTCTCAAAACAATCGCAATAGTGTATAAAGAGCTTGGTACTAAAAATGCACATGCAAGTTAGGCAGCTGTTCCATTAAATATTGATGTTAACATTTTCTTTTATAATGCCTCACTTAGCAAGCTGCTTTTTAAAATATAATGATGTGTTTCTTGTGTACAGTTTCTTTAAAAATATATGTATATACACAAATTAGTATGGCAAGTTATGTAAATATATCGTATCATTTTTTTCACGGAGTGGTTATGTTTTTATTTTCTGGTTTGTACTTATTTTACTTCCTCAACCACCTGGAATATGCATCTCTCAACCACCTGGTAATTAGGCATGTGTATTACTGATCAAAACAAAGGAAAGAACACAACAAGACGTGCTATAGTAGTTCTAGTGCATTATGTAATGAATTGACATCTCAGCCCATTGAATGGAATGGAAAGGCAAGGCAGAACGTCACCTGGAGGTAAGTGTCTTCTGCTGATGTCAGTATTATTAACCACTAAACCGCTGGGGAGAGGCAACACATTTGCTGTGAAATGATCTTTACACTCATGAAATCTAAAATGTAACGACTATTTTTGGTGAACTGTATTTTATGTATAGCCATTGACATGGTTAAGATTATAATAATTCCTTTTTGTGGAATATGATTTATGTCTATTTTAATGTCCACGTACTAAAGTAAAGAAGAAAAAAAAAAAAAGTCGACTGGATCTTTTACAAGTTTCCAAGCACAAAAAAATGTTATTTTACAGAAATGATATATATTTCATATTAATGCACAAGACTTATCACTGGTATAATGTTTCAAATATTTAACACTACCCTCCATAAAGAAATATTAATAAACATACTGTAACTTACCACACCAGGCATCTTCATCTACTGTGTAGTTGATAATACTCTTTATGAACAGCATTTCAACATATATTTAAATCAGTGGCTATAAATCACACACTTCAGTTGCAAAGAATATCCAGTTCTTTGGCAATGTACTCCATGATGCCCACCTTCATCTTCTGGTAATTCATAATTCATGAATTTAAATAATCAACGACAATAAAATGACTTTTGATTGTAATGTTCTTTTGAAATCTAGCCCAAACTAATTTGAAATAAAAATATGGAAACTTTTTTTTTTTTTAACTTCATTTTAAGATTGTATTATTTCTTGGTAGAAGACGTATTTGGATGGAGAGCTGTAGTTGATCGGCCCCCCCTTCTGTCGTGCAGCATATTAGTAAAAAATATGATTTTCTTCGCATCGCTGGTTGTGTCGCCTGGGGTGTGAAAGGTTCTTCTAGAAAGTACAGGGTCTATAAGTTTAGTTGCATCGGGTTTGGTGAGTGGCGACCTTTAAGCCCTATTAATGTATGTGTTCGGTATTAAGAAAAAAAGCGACTTTAATCCTTCTCCTAAAACATTGCTTTTTATAAGCTCCCCTTAAATTATCCTATGCTTCTGTTTAAACTGCTTGTAGCTCATGAACCTTTTTAGATTCTGACTTCATATTTTAGTTGTGTAGTATAAATTCCTCTGGGTGAATCTGATGATTCCCTTTTCTTTGACCTGTATAATAAAGACCTGACTGTATTCTGTGATTATCTAGGTTATATTTGATAGTGGGTATTGAAAAATTAACCCTTTGTTGCCAATAATTTCATAACGCTACTACCACCACAGTGTCATATCACTTGTATCTCAAAAACTATGTAAGGTAGTTACTTCTGTTTTCAGGGTTATATATGTACAGTAACCTTCATCAAATTACTATTACCTCTGCTCAATCACATGCTTTTGATTGGACCAATTTACGTCTAGGTTTATTTAATGTCAGGTCTCTGTCTAATAAGGCTTCATTAATTAGTGATTTTATTCAGGATTACAACATTGATATTCTCCTTAACTAAAACATGGCTTGGACCGAATGACAATGTTTCCCTATTTGAGGCCTAACTATTCTTTTTTTCCAGAAAGCTTGCATTACTGGGCGGGGAGGTAGACTTGCTACTGTTTTCCATAGTGAACTTGGAATCAGAATTGATTCTGATTCTAACTCCTTTGAATTTTTGAGGCTACTGGATTCCTTAGATTATATCCTGCTTGTCAAAGGTTCTACGCATAATCGTGACCATACTTTAGATCTGGTAAGTCCTCGTGGTTTAGCTGTTAAGAACGGCATGACCCGAGATCTTACTATTTCTGATCATCTTGCCATTCTTTTTGAGGTGAATCTGCCAGTATCTACAAACACTGTGGACCGTACATTTAAATCCTGAGTAATTAATTCTTCAGCTGCTGTTAAGCTTTCTGATGTATTGAGCTCATTACCACTCTCTGAGTCCTCATCAGTAGATGAGCTGGTTAATACCTACAACACCACCTTGACTGGTATCTTACATACTGTAGCGCCAATCAAAACTCAGAGAGTGTCTTTTAAAAAAAGCTCAGCGTGGTTCGATGATACAACATGAGATGAAATATGAGGGTCGTAAACTAGAACGGAGATGGCGGGAATCTAAACTGCATGTTCATTACATCACATGGAAGGGCCACCTGGTTAAATATGGGAAGGCTCTGGTATTGGATAGATCATCATATTATTCTAATTTAATTGAAACAAATAAAAGTAATCCTAGATTTTGTTTTGCTACCCTAGATAAATTAATAAATCCTTCCACTAATATTCCTACCCTTGACATTGGCTCCTCTCACAGCTGCAATGACTAATTATATTTCTCTAAAAATAAAATAATAGACAATACGTAATAGCAATAATAAAACAAAACAACCACAACAACAAAAATGTAACAAATGCGCTACGCTAACTTTTTTAGTCACGTGCACATAAGTTTAAAATAAAAAAAATAGACTTGCACTGAAAAATTTAGGGGCACACACACACACACAAAAAAATGATAATAATACTACCATTTTTGCTCAAATGTATTGTTGAATATCTACATATCTTTTTTTCCTTCCTTTCTTACATAACACTTGTGCAGTTCAATACTTTTGCATCAGCACTTTTTTTTTTTTATCTGCCTGGTAGCATGTTCCTCAGAAATTGCTGCTTGCCTGTTTATGGTAGCAGGATGGTCTGCCTCTCCGCACATTGCATGCCATTTTGAAGTGCTGTGTTTAATATATTTTCATGTTTTAACTTCTGGCTCCCTGTTAAAAATGCAGTCTTGCCTGCCATCAGTTCGCCTGCATCCTGATAAAACGTGCAAAACATGCATTTTTTTTTTAACATTGTCAAACTTAAGCCGGGGAAATCTTTTAGCCACTGTTGGCTGAACTTGTATTTTACATCTGTGAACACGCTGTAACTAGCTCGAAGTTCCCTGTTCGCTTTCATCTTCTGACACACCTGCATTGCTCATTTCTTGTAAAGATGCCGACATATATGAATTTGTTATTTTCCTCAGCTTGGTTTTCAAACTGTCTGGAAGCGAGTAGCCATCGCACTGATAAATCAGTGAAATTGGCAGGGTATGGGATTTGTAGTTTTTAATGTGTGATTAACAGTGGGCAGTGGACACCAATAAACTACATTCCCAGAGTACATTACGATTGAGCTATGAGTTTAAATCCGACTGTGAGTTTTTTTTCTTTTGTTTTATACTTTTCAGCTGAAAAAATAAATCACGTTTATTGTTCATAGTCAACCTTTAGGAATTTCTAGTCACATACGTGCGCCTAAATTAAAATGTACATTCGCACAAGCATTTTGTTAGTCTCATATGCAGAAACTATTGGGATATTTTCATCTGTGCTACTGGACGACACAGAAGGCTCTGCCCATCGCCGAGACAAAAACTGTTGCATGCTTATATGCTAGTGCTTGTTCTGATTTGTCCCGAGATCCACCGAAAATCTTTTGCGAACTGACCGAGCTAATTCGACATATGAGAGCTACAACATTCTCTCTTGATCCTATTCCTACAAAACTATTAAAAGATGTTCTTGATGTTATTAATACCCACATTTTAAAAATTATAAATGGTTCACTTTCCTCCGGTATAGTTCCCTCAGTAATTAAGGTAGCTATGGTAAAGCCTATGCTTAAGAAACACAATTTGGACCCTAAGCTATAGGCCAATCTCCAACCAACCATTTTTAGATAAGATTGTAGAGAGAGTTGTTGCAAAAAATTCTAACTCTTAATGGTATATTCGACAGCCCTTGCCAGAGTTGTGAATGATCTATTGATAAGCTCTGACTCTTTCCATCAGTTTTAATTCTTTTTGATCTAAGTGCTGCTTTTGATACTGTAGACCATTCCATCCTACTTAATTGTCTTGAAACCACAGTAGGACTGGCCTTGTCCTATCCTGGTTCAAATCTTATCTTTCTGATGGGTTTCTATTGGGGAGGTAAAATCGTCATTATCGGAAGTTGTCTGTGGTGTTCCACAGGGCTCCGTTCTAGGTCCCTTGCTGTTTTCGTTATATATGCTACCGTTAGGTGACATTATCCGCAGACACGGAGTGAACTTCCATTGCTATGCTGATGATACCCAGCTATATCTGTCCCTGAAGCCAGGAATTTCTTCTGCTTGGGTGTTATTAACTACTTGTCGTACAGACATCAAGCATTGGATGTCACAGAATTTTTTAATGTTTAATTCAGATAAAACAGAGGTTATGCTAGTGGGCTCACAGAACCAACTAAAAGGAAATGTGGGATTACATGAGCTCGACCCTTGCAGTCTCTCATCAAAACTTAACCTAGAAATTAAGAAATTAGAGTTTTGCGGTCATCTTTGATATTGATCTATCATTTGAGACTCATTTGGGAAGTTACTAAAGTATGTTTTTACCATTTGAGAAATATAGCCAAACTTAGACCAGTTATTTGCTTATCTGATGCTGAGAGACTAATGCATGCCTTTGTTTCATCTAGAATTGATTATTGTAATGCACTTTTTTCTGGTGTCCCAAAACATGTGAGATCCCACTTGCAGCTTGTTCAGAATACCGCCGCTAGAATTCTGACTAAAACCAGGAAAAGTGAACATATTACCCCTGTTTTGGCCTCTTTACATTGGCTCCCTGTGCACTATTGAATTGATTTTAAGATTTTGCTGTTAACCTACAAGGCAGTTAATGGATTAGCACCTAGTTGTTTGCAGGACTTACTGACCCTGTATCTTCCAAACCGCACACTGAGATCACAGGATGCGGGCCTACTGGTTATTCCTAGGGTCAACAAAAGCAACACGGGAGGTAGGGCTTTTTCTTGTAGAGCTCCTAAATTATGGAATGCTTTGCCTTCATTTGTCAGGGAAGCTGGGACTGTGACAGTTTAAGTCAAGACTAAAAACACACTTTTATAAAATGGCTGTATTGTACAGTGCTTTGTGATACTTGTATAAAAAGCGCTATATAAATGCCATATATGTAAATATACAGAGAGAGAGAGAGTACACTTTGAGTAACTCTTAATGTTTGGTATACAGCTGAATTATTTTCTTTTCTTAGTTAAGTTCCATTGTCTTGTCCAGTAAAGATGAACTGTTTCTCTGACACATTGTTTTAAGCTCTGGTTATATTTGATACAGACCACACACTTTTGAGATATGTCTCTACAATTGGTACACAGCTTCATTCCATGAGTCTTTCGGTGAAGTTCCATTACAGTTATTGTTCTGCCCAGTAAAAGTTAACCATTTCACTGGCACTTTTTTTAAACCACTGTACATATGAATGATGCAGATTTTTTTTTTTTTTACATATCCATTTTCTTTTAATTTCAATCTGATTTGACCTTAACCCTAAACCGCTGACACATTTATATTTTATTTTTCTAAAGAACACAAATCACATCCCTGTGCATCGCTTCTTTCTTATTTCTACATTATTACATTGAAAGCCTTAAAAACTGTACCTGTACTTACCTACCCAAACATAATCATCTGGAATATCACAATATATTTACTTAAAGACTTTATTTTGACAATCTATTTAAAAAAAAAACGTATTTAAACTAGCCATGTAGCACCTAATTAAAAGCAAGAGAAATTGTAATGCAATTAGGAGACCAGTTGTAAATGGTCCATTAATTTTCTTGCATGACATGTTAGTAATTAAAATGAAAATGTAAAATAGTGTAATTAAAATGCATAACCGGGTAAGATGATTATTTCTGGGGCATGCAGACCAACCCAACTCGTACCTGATAGGTGATGTTTCCCTAAGTGTGTAACTTAAAGGGTGCACCTCACCTGGAAGCCAGTAGTCTGTGATTTTGCTTTAGAAAAAGGAAAAATGGACTGCAGCCTGTCCAGGGGTGCGTTCAATAAGCAGAGCTCTCCCGTAATGGACGTTAGCAGTTATAAGAGCATAAGAAAGTTTACAAACGAGAGGAGGCCATTCGGCCCATCTTGCTCGTTTGGCTGTTAGTAGCTTATTGATCCCAGAATCTCATCAAGCAGCTTCTTGAAGGATCTCAGGGTGTCAGCTTCAACAACATTACTGGTGAGTTGGTTCCACACCCTCACAATTCCTATTTTCTGTTCTGAATGCCCCTTTATCTAATTCTTCTCGATGTAGAAGAACATATTGCCTTCACTGTGGCTGTTGGGTAACCTGGAGCAATTTAGAATTTCTGTGGACAAATCTGAGATTGGAAAAGGGAAATCCAAATGTCCTCCGTGTCATCCAGGCTTTGACAGATTTGCAAAGTGAAATAATAAAATGGCCTTCTGTTACCGAGTTTCCTGTCCTTGCGCAGGGATTTCAGAAAAAAAACAGGATTTCCTGGTGCTATCAGGACTCTAGATGGCACCCACATTACAATTCTTGGACCTTCACTCCGCAGACGCTCCTGCATCAACAGGAAAGGATTCCTCAGCATTCACCTGCAAGCTGTGTGTGACAGCAAAATGAAATCCCTCTGTCATGATTCTAGGGTATTGAAAAACAGCCCACTCTGGAATCCCTTAAAACAATCCCTTGAAAACTCCCACCTGCTGGGGGACTACATTTCCACTGAAGAATCTCCTTTTGACCCCATTCACAGATAATGGCTATTGAGTGAGATCCAGTAGAACTTCAACAATGTCCACAGTTCAACAAGCCTTTGGGCTGCTAAAGTACAAATAGAGTTTAAAAAAAATGACCAGTGACCTGTGAAGATAAACCCAGATTAATACCAAATGAAAGGGTTTATTTGGGATTTGGCCAGTTTTGATCAGGTTTGCTGTTTTGGTGTTGTATGCAATGTAGAGTTAGGCCTGGATTAAATTTGCCTTTAGACATTGCTGTAAAGACAGTAAATGTGTAGCAATTTCTACGATAACATTCATTTTCATCTTGCTCCATTAACTTTCTGACAGCTTTATAGACACGTCACATTGTATATCCTATGCAATAATCTGTAGTCTAGACGAGAGTTTAATGGGAACACTTTTATGAAACATATTCACAGAAGGCTCAATTATTTTTAAAAAAATCTTTAGGATTTTCTGGTCTCAATTTTACATTCTCTAAGCCAATCCAACCAGAATATTCCCCTTTGTACTGGCTTGATTGTTTGTCTGAAGTAATAAAGTCTCAATCTTCCCTGAAGGTTTGAAGAATCCATGAAGATTATAAAAAGCTAAAACTCTATATAGACATACTGCACACTACTGCGGTGTGCTATTTAAGACATGGTGTGAAAGCAGAAATGTGAGGTTTAATGTTAAAAAAAAAAAAATCCTCACATTGTGAAAATGATTTCTTGATTTTAAGTTTATGTTTTGCTTTGTCTACATTTCTCACCGTCACATGTATTTATTAACACAAACTCTATTTTCATGCTTGTTTTGTTTCTTCTGTGTTTTCACTTTGGGGCTTGATCTGAACACGTGATTCTAAAGGGAACCCTTTTTAAAAATCCCTTTTAATCCATTACTTTAATATCTTCTTATGTGTGTTTATATATATAATTATCTGTTGTTTCAGATTAGATCTTTATTTGCCTTGAGTGAACACTCCTGAAGGCTCATTTTGGAGAAGTAAGATTGGGGAGCATATTAAGGTTGCTTAGAACCGCATAGGGCAGCATTGTTTACTGAAGCATACTGTGTATACATGATATGTTTATCCACATCAATTCTGATCTCAGATTACATTTGTATTATTAAGTAATCAGTGCACATGTAAAATTGAGAGTGGAAATTATATTAATTTGCTTATTACCTGAATCAAACACAAATGATATTTCTGGGTGAAAATCCACCATAAAAGCATGTACGCATTTATAGACCACATTTGCCTAGCATTCCGATTATTAAACAGGCTATGATAGGTTGGCCGAGTGATGACGTTCCCAGACCAGACAGGTACTATGGGTGAAAGAGTGCTCTGGATCGCTGTTTTTATTTAAACAAAAATAAATGAAATATTTAAACAAAAACACTGCTCACAGAGCGAAATAAAAGGTTTAAACAAAAACAGTCTCGCGCAACAGAAAACAAAATAACAAGTATCGCGCTGGTGATTTCCAGCACATGTACCATTTGGTTACTTTCGTTTTCGATTTTCCCGCCTCCCTCTCACACACGTTCCTTCTCTCGAACACAACCCCCGAAACAAAACCACAAGCTTATATACATGTGCACCTTACATTAATAATAACCGCCTCAAACAATAATTCAATAAAAGGCTCCAACCACAAGCTGTTTGGATGAGACAAGCTGGTAACACCGCCTCTGGCAAACCACATTTAAACCAATAACAAAGAAAAACATTGTATTTTAAATCAACACAAAATACATTAAATCACCAAAACAATACAGTATTTACAATACAACTGATTTATTTACATGGAGGGCTGCCCTGCCCCCTTTAATTATGTGCAGGGCTCTCTTCTGCCCTGCCACAGAGGCCCAGGGCTAAAACATTTTATAAAAAATAGACAAGGCAGAATAAATATAGAGCTTTTTTCCATTGCAGATAATATTGAAAACTCATTAATTATGCATCTGTTTTTAATTAGCCGATATTATTCTGTAAATATTTAATGCTTACTTGAATATTAATTTGAAATAATATATTGTAAATACTTCACTTTTTTAATTACACTGCTTTAGAAGTGTGTTGAAAGAAAAGGAATTGCACAGATATTGTCATTGTTGCCTCTAATGACTTAAAAAGGGCAAAGTGAGAACTTCAATGAAGAACATTTACAAAATTATAGCCATGAGTTATAGAATATGTTGATATTGTTATACTGTTTGAAAGTGTTTCAGTTTTTTTTTTTAAAGTGATGCACTGCTATTTACTTTTATTCTCAGTTACAATATTTTGGGGATTGTAATGTATGCCACAGGGGTGTCTTATCTGTTGAGTATTCTGTGTTAATATACCTCTATGCAAAACAAATGCTGTACAGAATTGTAATTAGCTACACGGCTGCAGACTTAAATCAAAGCAGCATTACACAAAAAAAACAAACGTTGTAGATAACAAAGCCTCTGAATTTTTTTTTTTATATTAAGCAATATTTTTCAGTAAATATTGAAAATTTATCATTTGAAGGGCATGTTGGTGACTCTTCCCTCAAGTTTTACTGTAAGCAGTCACATACTGGTGTACAAGGATTTGTTATTCATTTATATAAAACTTTTTACAGACTCCATGAGACTCTCAGACTTCAGAAGTTTGTTCCTGATAAAAAAAATTTAAAAAAAATTAATTGCATGCATAGTTACTGATAACATGTAATGTAATTAAATAAGTTATTGCATTTCAATTGGTCAAGTATAAAATAGATTGAACATCCAATCTCGGCACGATCGTATACTGCACCTGAAGATAAGGACTAATTTGTCCACATCAAAGGATTTGCAGCAAGCTAGACATGCCATGGATGCTTCAGATTAGGCGCTCATCAGTTGAACGTGTGTTTTGTGCTGTGCAACTTTTTATGTATGAAATACTGGAAAGTTTAGCTGATTTTTATTGCTGTCCAAAAACAAGCCCTAAACAGCGGCAGGGATTTCACCACAGAAGAGCCTCAGTAATCCCGGTAGCTACTCTTTAATGAACATCTCCATCGTTTTCAGTGTTGGTAACAGTGGCTTGCATTCTGACCATTTCATTGTTGTCATTGTTTCAGCAGCTTGAGTTCTACATGTGTGCTGGTGCATTCATCTTTTTATTCACTTCTGGTGAATGCAACTTCGACATTTTATTAAAGGCAGTGTTGGTATTCTATTTAGTTCATAAGGTCTCATTTAACTTCATCTATATTTGGTGACACGCACCCTTATAGGTGACATACTGTAGTCAGTCTGGATATGGTGACTCCCATTCGTTTGACTGGATTATTGTAGAAGTAAACCTGATGCAGACCTATAACTACCCTTGTGTTATATTTTCAATGCAGGCTCCAGGTCTTTTACTGTACCTCGGGGAATTAGAAAGCCTTGATTATCCTCTCACAATAGAGCAGGTTTTAGGGGTCATCTGTTGAGATCTTTATAGAAACGCCTATGCTAATGACATAGAAACTCAAAACATGTGTTTGTTCTCTTGAATCTTTGTAGTACCGTCTATGTTATGTCAGTTCTGTTCTATTTACAGTGTAGATTTGTGCAACACCTACATCGATATATTTATTACGTTGTATTTGTAAGTCACACAATAAACCTGTCATAATAGAAGAAAGAGAAAGAAAGGGCAGTTTTCGGTTTGATCTGATTAGAATAATATATCAGTACTGAAGTAATACTGTAATTTAATTAACATACAGGTTCTGGTGTTTTTGTAAAATATCCCGAGTTGTTTTTGAATGAGTATTTCAAAGAGTGGATGTATTTTATTAATGTATTCTTTTTTTTTTCCTCAGGGAACATGTGGAGAGACAGAATAGATTAACTTGAAATCTACCCAGCAGTATCATCTGCTAAAGCCCATGAAGTGATATGCTAGCTTACCATCTTTCATTCTGCTTTCCTTAGAGACAGTAACCAATCATTCAGACATGAATGCTAAGATACATTTCCATTGATAGAATGGCCTTGATGAGCATTCTGTATAGTGAGTGCCTTATTCATGCATGACAGGGTGACTCACCCAGTGGTACCACAAGATATTCATGGTAAACGAAACTTCAATAAGGCTGTGATAGAAGCTGAAAGACTGATTAAGTGCCTGGAAAGGCACACGAAACAGTTCATGTAATGACTATCAACAAGGAGGAGCAAAATGTCAGGGGAAACAGGCCTATTTTGGCATTAATGGCAAGGATTACATGTTGGGTAGAGGTCCAATTTTCTCACGCTTTCATGAATTTAGAATGAAGTTTTTTTATAAGACTTCATAACTGTAAATCGCCTGATTCATTATAAAATAGCATTTGTTATAAGTATTCTTTATTTGTGTGAAATATTCATCCATCCATTATCATAAACCCTTTGCGGTCCTTTGTCGGACTGGGTCCGACATTGCAATTATTCCCATCAGGTCCTTTGTCGGACCCTGTCCGACATCATTTTAAAAAGCAAAAACGCAAAAAGTCAGTTTTCAACGGAAAAGCCGAGAAAACCATTCAATGGCCGAGTGGGAGCGAAAGGAGGCGAGACAAGCCGATTTTAAAAAAAAAGGCATATCTCATGAATAGTCATACTACCCCATTGGCATCAGATGGGGCGGTCGTATGGAAACAAGCTGGGAGTACAGTATCAGCGCACAGAGACTATCACGGACATTTGCAGAGCTTTTTGAGATGTTATAGCAATAAAATAATGACTTGGATTGCATTATTGAGGAGTTTGGTGATAAAACGAGTCATCAGGAGACGATCGATCGGTATGTACGACTATTATTATTATTATTTTTATTTGGTAGCATATGTGAAAGCGATAGCAAACGAAAGGGCGGGGCTGGAGATCCCTAGTGAGTGCTTTGTTGATATGCAGGGCCATTTAAACCCGTTTGACTGTGAAAAAATACTTTTAAACAGCGTCTAAAATTAACTGCGCGTGAAAAAATTAATTAGACCTGGCGAGCCTGATGCAGAATTAATAAATGGACCGCAAAGGGTTAAGCGCTTACTCCTTACAGGGTCGCGGTGAGCCGGAGCCTAACCCGGCATACACAGGGCGCAAGCCAGTCCGTCGCAGGGCACCACACACACACCAAGCAACCTGGACAGCATGTCTTTGGACTGTGGGAGGAAACCAGAGTACCCGGAGAAAACCCACGCGAACACGGGGAGAACATGCAAACTCCACACAGACAGTACCCTAGGCCGGATTCGAACCTAGGACCCTGGCGCTGTGAGGCAGCAGCGCTAACCACTACACCACCGTGCTACCCTGAAATATTCATGAAACCTAAAATATCATTTAAATCGATGACATTCGGCATTGCACTTGAACACATTTTCTCACACAACCCAATCTACCCTCATATGATGCACAAGCAAATTATGATTACATTTGATGTCCCACTATCCTTATTAGTCTACTCATGTGAACTTATTAAATGGTGTCACATAGCTAAAAAAGTTTCAAAAACTGGAAGATATCAATGTCGTTTTTTCTTGACAGCAATTAGCATTTGCACAATGTGGAATTCAATATCCCAAGCAGTGGTTTACATGGGTTTGGTTTTCAGGTCCCAGGTTTTTTTCTTTAATCAGGATGAAGATTTAATAATCATGTAACCCTTTAATGTTTTAGCTTTTATCAGGGTCATTTTTATCATTTTTTTTTTTTTTTTTTTTTTTTTTTTACAACTTGATCAAATGTATCCTGGTAAGTATTGGTTACAGCAAGTACTGTAAAAGCCTCTAAAAGCATACAAACACATTTTACTAAAATCTTATTACAGTAAATTATGGTGTTCAGTATATATGCCTATTTGTAAACATTCAGAATTACGCAGCATTGTTTCTGAAACTGAAGATGCAACACATACACAAATTTGGAAAATACATCTGAGTAGACACTGAAATTTACAGATCCATAGGATACCTATTATCAAGACAAATTACCCTTTCATATACATAAGACTTTTAAGAGGTCTGCAATGGAACCCTTTTTGATTCCATAAGTTGAATATACATTTGAACCAGAACAGATCTAGATTATGTCGATCTGTGACTGAAGCAGTAGTCACCAGGAAGACAGTTTGTCGAACAGAGAGCAATAGGAAAATACTACAAAAGTAGAGAAGAAAAAGTAATGTGTGATATGCTCATTACTCTTCCAATTACTGAATTATTCATCGAGCTTTGCTGATTATTCTGTATCTTCAAGCCTTATAATGTGCAGATGGTTGAAACAGATAATAATGTGTTATCATTACGTTTATATCTATGCAAACATTCATTTACGGTATAACTGACACGGTCTCTCTTTCTCTGGTGCTGATTTAATGACACCCACTGGTTTGTGAGATTTGTGAGTAGCTGCTGTGCAACAATAGCAACTAATCCCCATCTGAATGACTAAGCTAGCTTGGCAGATGTAAAAGGATTTCAATATGGGTTAAAATGTGTGCTAGCTTCAGACAAAAGAATATTTGGCAAATCTAGAGCCATTCTGATGCATACAAGATTTGATTGAGCAAGAATCATCACTGTTTCAGACAATTTATTCTAATTACAACTTCCTAAACTTTATTTTGAACCTAATTTATTAATCTTTAAATAAATGTTATTCTGGAATAGTTAGTAGTGATATATATTTAAAAAACTAATATATATATATATATATATATATATATATATATATATATATATATATATATATATATATATATATATATATATATATATAAAAACTGCAGTGTACAAAATTGAAGTCATATGAAAGAAAAGGTTTTTAAAAAATGTACACAAAAAGTTTAAAAGATTAAAAAATCTTTTATTTTCAGGACGTTTCGGGCAAAAGGCCTTCTTTAGCTGCTTAAAAAGAAAAGTAAACACAGTGCAGTAACTTGATGTTATTCAAGATTTGTAATTATACAAAGATTCTGTGGGTGATGTCATAATTATCAGAACAGAATGTTCATTCCCAGAGGTTCCAAAGTTCCCAGTTTGAAGATAAACACTTGTTCCTTTTGTTTCCGAGCAACATTTGTTCCATAGCACTGATTGATCACGCAGACTGTGATGTCTTCAGCACTGTGATCATCACTGTTGAAGTGATGGGCTACTGGAAATGTAGTGGTGTTAATGCGAATACTTCTGAAGTGTTCTACAAACCGCTCTGCTAAACGCTTTTTCCCAAATAAACAGTTTGTTGCATTTCTTGCAGATAATGCAGTAGACTATTCCTTTAGAGGTACATGTAAAATGTTTATGAATGTGGAATGAAGATTTCATTCCTCTAATCTCTGTTTCAGAATGAATGTATTTACAGGTATTACATAATGCCTTTCAAAGGTTCCCCAGAAGGACGAATAGCACTGTGTACCACATATTCTTTTATATTCTTGTCTCTTCTATAGTGCCTATAGAAAATCTACACCCCCTTGAACTTTTTTCACATTTTGCTGTGTCAGTGCCTCAGAGTTTCATGCATTTAAATGAGAATTTGTTTCCACTTATCTACACACCATACTCCACACTGTTAAGGGGAAAAATGTTTTTATTGAGAAAAAAATTATATATTAAAAATACAAAACTGAAAGATCATAATTGGTTAAGTCTCCACCCCCCGAGTTAATACTTGGTGGAAGCACCTTTGGCAGCAATTACAGCTGTGAGTCTGTTGGGATAGGTCTCTACCAACTTTGCACACCTAGATTTGGCAATATTTGGCCATTCTTCTTTACAACACTGTTCAAGCTCTGTCACTTCCTTGGGGAGCGTTGATGGACAGCAATCTTCAAGTCATGCCACAAATTTTCGATTGGATTTAGGTCGGGGCTCTGACTGGGCCACTCAAGGACATTTACCTTTTTGTTCCTTAGCCACTCCAGTGTAGCTTTGGCTGTGTGCTTTGGGTTGTTGTCATGCTGAAAGGTGAACTTCCGTCCCAGTTTCAGCTTTCTTGCAGAGGGCAGCAGGTTTTCCTCAAGGACTTCTCTGTACTTTGTACTTTGCTCCAATCATTTTCCCTTCTATCCTGACAAGTGCCCCAGTCCCTGCCGATGAGAAACATCACCATAACATGATGCTGCCACCACCGTGCTTCACAGTAGGGATGGTGTTCTTTGGGTGATGTGCTGTGTTGGGTTTGCGACAAACATAACGTTTTGCATTTAGGCCAAAAAGTTCCATTTTAGTTTCGTCAGACCTCAAAACTTTTTGCCACATGGCTACAGAATCTCCTGAGTGTTTTTTTGCATACTTCAAACAGGATTCAAGGTGGGCTTTCTTGAGTAATGGCTTCCTTCTTGCCACCCTACCATACAGGCCAAATTTGTGGACTGTTTGGGATATTGTTGTCACATGCGCACTTTGACCAGTCTTGGTCATAAAAGCCTGTAGCTCTTGCAAAGTTGCCTTTGGCCTCTTGGTAGCCTCTCTGATCAGTCTCATCCAGTTTGGAGGGACGGCCTGATCTAGGCAGGGTCTTGGTGGTGCCATACACCTTCCACTTCTTAATAATCATCTTGACCGTGCTCCAAGGGATATTCAAGGCCTTTGATATTTTTTTATACCCATCCCCTGATCTGTGCCTTTCAACAACTTTGTCCCTGAGTTCTTTTGAAAGCGCCTTGGTGCTCATGGTTGAGTCTTTGCTTTGAAATGCACTACCCAGTAGAGGGAACCTACAGGAACTGCTGAATTTATCCTGAAATCCTTGAAGGCGATTGGTTACACCTGAGCTAATTTAGGATTGCTATTACAAGGGGGGCGGACACTTATCTAACCAAGCTATTTCAGTTTTTATTTTTAATTAATTTTCTACAAATTTCTAGAATATTTTTTTTCACTTGGAAGTTGTGGGGTAGGATGTGTAGATAAATGAAAAAAAAACTATTTTAATGCATTTTAATTCCAGGGTATACGGCAACAAAAGGTGAAAATTGTGAAAGGGGGTGTAGACTTTCTATAGGCACTGTATATGACATCAAGTGGGGAGTCTTGAAAATAGGTGCTGTAGATGGGTCTTGTTGTAAAATTGTAAAGTTTCTTTGCATAATTGTCTGCATCTTTCTGTTGGTAGGGTGGGAAGTGAGGACCAGAGGGATTCTATCATCTGTGTGTTGTATATTGTTATTATATAAAGCATTTTTTTAATTTATATTTGAAATGCGGGATTTAGCTTTAGTAATGATCTTGTCTGGAAAGCCACAATTTCCAAAAAACACACACATTTCTTCGCTTTTGGCGAAGAGTCATACTTAGAGTCATACTGCAGATTTGAATGAGAATCAGTTGGTTTGTAGTATACAGTGGTGTTAATGGTGGAATTTAAAACAGTGATGGAAATGTCTAAGAAAGATATACTATTGCCAGTTTCTGATTTGTTCCATGTGAAATCCAGGGCTGGGTGGAAATTTGTTACTGACTGAATGAACTGTTTTAAATCCTCACTGGAGTTGGTGGAAATTCCAAAGATGTTGTCAATTTACCTAAGATATAGTTTAGGAATGTTTCCATTGTTTTGCTGTATGTATATATATATATATATATATATATATATATATATATATATATATATATATATATATATATATATATATATATATATATACACAGTACTGTGCAAAAGTTTTAGGCAGGTGTGAAAAAATGCTGTAAAGTAACAATGCTTTCAAAAATAGACATGTTAATAGTTTATATTTATCAATTAACTAAATGCAAAGTGAGTGAACAGAAGAAAAATCTAAATCAAATCCATATTTGGTGTGACCACCCTTTGCCTTCAAAACAGCATCAAGCATCAATTCTTCTAAGTACACTTGCACACAGTTTTTGAAGCAACTCGGCAGGTAGGTTGGCCCAAACATCTTGGAGAACTAACCACAGTTCTTCTGTGGATTTAGGCAGCCTCAGTTGCTTCTCTCTCTTCATGTAATCCCAGACAGACTCAATGATGTTGAGATCAGGGCTCTGTGGGGCCATACCATCACTTCCAGGACTCCTTGTTCTTCTTTACGCTGAAGATAGTTCTTAATGACTTTAAGCTGTATGTTTGGGGTCGTTGTCATGCTGCAGAATAAATTTGGGGCCAATCAGATGCCTCCCTGATGGTATTGCATGATGGATAAGTATCTGCCTGTACTTCTCAGCATTGAGGAGACCATTAATTCTGACCAAATCCCCAACTCCATTTGCAGAAATGCAGCCCCAAACTTGCAAGAAACCTCCACCATGCTTCACTGTTGCCTGCAGACACTCATTAGTGTATGCTCTCCAGCCCTTCGTGAACAAACTGCCTTCTGCTACAGCCAAATATTTCAAATTTTGACTCATCAGTCCAGAGCACCTGCTGCCATTTTTCTGCACCCCAGTTCCTGTGTTTCGTGCATAGTTGAGTCGCTTGGCCTTGTTTCCACGTCGGAGGTATGGCTTTTGGCGCAAGTCTTCCATGAAGGCCACTTCTGACCAGACTTCTCCGGACAGTAGATGGGTGTACCAGGGTCCCACTGTTTTCTGCCAGTTCTGAGCTGATGGCACTGCTGGACATCTTCTGATTGCGAAGGGAAGTAAGCATGATGTGCCTTTCATCTGCTGCAGTAAGTTTCCTTGGCCGACCACTGCGTCTCACGGTCCTCAACGTTGCCCGTTTCTTTGTGCTTCTTCAAAGAGCTTGGACAGCACATCTGGAAACCGCTGTCTGCCTTGAAATTTCTGCCTGGGAGAGACCTTGCTGATGCAGTATAACTACCTTGTGTCTTGTTGCTGTGCTCAGTCTTGCCATGGTGTATGACTTTTGACAGTAAACTGTCTTCAGCAACCTCACCTTGTTAGCTGAGTTTGGCTGTTCCTCACCCAGTTTTATTCCTCCTACACAGCTGTTTCTGTTTCAGTTAATGATTGTGTTTCAACCTACATATTGAATTGATGATCATTAGCACCTGTTTGGTATAATTGTTTAATCATACACTTGACTATATGCCTACAAAATCCCTGACTTTGTGCAAGTGTACCTAGAAGAATTGGTGCTGTTTTGAAGGCAAAGGGTGGTCACACCAAATATGGATTTGATGTAGATTTTTCTTCTGTTCACTCACTTTGCATTTAGTTAATTGATAAATATAATCTATTAACATGTCTATTTTTGAAAGGATTCTTACTTTACAGCATTTTTTCACACCTGCCTAAAACTTTTGCACAGTACTGTATATATATTTAGCTCAAAGAGCCAGCTGCCCAACGTTTCGATATGTTGCACATATCTTTCTCAAGGGAGCCTGTGTTTGAATCAAAACATTGGAGGTATTTATAGGTTTTTGACGGCATGACAACTACTTGTTATTGTTTACATTCAAATCCATGATTTATTCTTACATGATGTAATACTGTTCTATATATTGTGACATCACTTTTACTTCTATCTTTGAATCTGTATTAATTCTAATTAACATTACTTTATATAAATTTATATTTTTATTATATCATGCAATGCTGGCTCTGAGGATCAGTCTAGATTTGGCCTCCCCAGCGCATCAGCATGCACAACTTTTGAACAAATTTTGTTTATTTATTTAAATGTTATATATTTATTGAAGTTAATTAGTTCATTCTTTTCTGTTGAGTCCCGCTGGCATAATTGTGTTCAGTCTATTTATCCATTTACTTTCTTTTATTCTTCTGTATGTCGCATTGTCTAATTTTAGCTGTTCTAATACTACAAACTTTACATCATTTATGTCATGTCCTTGACTGGTGAAAGTGAAGAAAAATGAGAATTGACAAATTATATCAGGACATTTCGGATTACAAGTGCTTCTTCTTAAGCAGTGCGTAAACAAGCTGTTGTTAAAAACAAGTTGTCTTTCAAAAGAAAAGAAAAGTTCAGAAGGATGATGACATCATGACTTCAGAATAGAATGTTCATTCCAAGAGGTTCCAAAGTGCCTAATTTGAAAATGAATTTGCGTTCTTTTTTGTTTCCTGGCTGTATTTGTCCCATAGCAATGATTTATCCCACACATTGTGATGTCTTCTGCAGTGTGATCATTTGTGTTAAAATGTCTGGCATCAGGACATGTAGAAATGTTAATTCTTATACTTCTTAGGTGTTCCACAAAGTGATCAGCTAAATGTTGTTGTTTTATTTTCTCTGATGTACAATTTGTTACACTTCACTCAACCAATGCAGTATACTATTCATTTACTGGTGGAAGTAAAAGTCTCATCAATCAATCAATCTATTTTATATAGCACCATTCATAGTGGACTACCATCAAAGTGCTTTATAAGATGCAGTAACAAGAAAATCCATAATACTTTAAATACAGAGAAATGCATAATACATGAATGGTGAATGAAGATTTTGCCCCTGTGATTACTGTGGATGTATTTACAAGTAGCACAGCGTGACCTGTTGCATGGAAATTAGCCTTTAAGATTGACATAACTGGGTCGTTGAAGCTGTTTCTATTTGCTTCTGAAGATTCACAAGTCTGCCAACCCTGGTCACCCCATTGTATCAGCATGCTCCTGCCCCTCAGAAATTAGTTTCTTGATAATACTTTCAGACCCATTGTAGAATCTCTACCTACATATGTCAAAGACTAGATAATTGTGCCTTACATAGAAACAGTGAAAATCTCATTCTTTTCACAATGGATATCAAAAGCCTCTACACAGTTATCCCCAACAGTGATGGATTACAAGCACCTGCAACCAGTATTCTTCTGAAACTTGCAGAACTTGTCCTTTCTTTGAATTGTTTTTCCTTTAATGGAGATTTTTATAAACAAGTAAGAGGTGTCCGCATGGGAACCAGCAGTGAGGAGTAGTGGTAAGGCAGGGCAGCAGTGTGGAGTAGTGGTTAGGGCTCTGGACTCTTGACTGGAGGGTCGTGGGTTCAATCCCAAGTGGGGGACACTGCTGGTGTACCCTTGAGCAAGGTACTTTACCTAGATTGCTCCAGTAAAAACCCAACTGTATAAATGGATAATTGTATGTAAAAATAATGTGTTATCTTGTAACAATTGTAAGTTGCCCTGGATAAGAGCGTCTGCTAAGAAATAAATAATAAGAACTAAAATGGGGCCCTGTAACAGGGAGAGACCTGGACTGGCCGTCTGACGCATCCACGATGCTGCAGGAAGGGGGCGGCAGTCCCGTGGGGTCTGCAGGCCAGTCATGGCGGTGACATGGAGAGGTGGGGAGGAGGGTGTGTGTGCTTTCCCCCTCTCTGAGTGGCTGGGATGCGGGCTTTAATGGGATTGTTAACCTATAAAGTAATGCTCCTCAGATCTGCCCCTTTAGACTGGACCAGCGAGCAAAGCGGTCTCATTCTGACTACCGAAGGACGGGAGGATAACAACCGTCCGAAAAGGAAAATCAAAGAAAATAATTTTAAAGAAAGAGAGGGAAAAGTGGGGAATTGTTGGGCAGCCCCAATATTGTTGTGAAGTGAGTTGGAGACAGCAGAGTGTAGAACGGAGTCCCGGGTCGTACGGGTAGCGGCGACTGGGGAGATTCACGCTGCGAAGTGCAGCACATTTGTTTGTAGTTTTTCCTTACTGTGTTTTATTTTCCCTGTTTCTTTTTGCTTTCTTCGTTCTTTATAATTTGTGAGCACCTGCGAGTGCCGGACTGTACCTGAGTACCCTGCCGTGGTATTCCCCGTTGGCTCTGGATACCATAGCTGGTAGCCAGACCACGGACCACAAGCGCCCTCTACGGGCTCAAAGAAATCAGTGCACCCCACCAGAGTAAAAATAAAACCGAGCACCTGTGTGGTGTTTTCAAATACCATTTCTGTCTCCCGTGTCAGTGAATACCCGCACCCTTCCACAGGCCCTCATATGCCTGCCTTTTTATAGGATGGATTGAAAATAAAGTTTTTCAAGAGTACAGAGTAAATATACCTATCATATCTTAGATACATTGATGACATATCCGGCATCTCAGTTTTGGAGTTGAAAAAAGAAAGGAGAAACTACAAACTATTCCTGTAGTCTAGACGGCAGCAAGAGATTGAGCGCTTAGAGAAAGGAGGCAGCTGAGGAAGCAAAGGAGAAGAGAAGAACAAAGTCAGAAGGAGGCACTCAATCTTTTACAAAGGGTCATAAAAGATAAGCTTGCAACATTGCACAGAGCTGAGCACCTACGGAAACACTACAGAAAGAAGGAGCGTGCGAGAACTAACTTTTATAAAGACCCATTCAAATTTGTAAAGAAGTTATTCACCAGTGAGAAGAATGGCACACTAAAAGCATCTAAGTTTGAGCTGGAGAGATATTTGGAGGAAACATATACAGAGTCAAAAAGGCAGGAGCCTGTCAATTCCTTCACACATCCCACCTATCAATCCACCAGAATACCAAATGGAGGACTGTGCACCTATGTGGAAAGAAGTAGAGCGAGTTGTGAAAAAAGCAAGGGCTTCATCATCTCCAGGACCTAATGGAGTTCCGTACAGAGTGTTTCAGGAGTTCTATGAATCCTGTGGAAAATGATGAAAGTGGCATGGGAAAAACAGGTTGTACCAAGAGCATGGCGCCGAGCAGTTGGAGTCTTTATACCTAAAGAAAAAGATTCTACAAGCATCAGTCAGTTTCGCACTATTTCCCTATTAAACATAGAAGGCAAGATTTTCTTCAGCATTATTGCTCAGAGATTGGCAACCTACCTATTAAAGAACTGCTTCATTGACACTTCATTACAAAAAGCGGGCATTCCAGGTTTCCCAGGATGCTTAGAACACATCAATGTGATCTGGCAACAAATTCAATCAGCTAAAAAGGAGAGGAAGGAGCTCCATGTGACATTCCTGGATTTGGCTAATGCATATGGTTCAGTGCCACATGAACTTCTTTGGGCAGCATTTGATTTTTTCAGTGTACCGATGACAATAACAAATTTAGTGAAAGCCTACTTTGGAGATTTGCAATTTAGTTTTTCAACTTCAGAATTCAGCACTACATGGTAATGCCTAGAAATTGGAATAATGGCAGGATGTACCATTTCTCCAATGGAAGTAATCATTAGGGCATCAAAATGGGTAGTGGGAGGAGAGTGCTTGGCTTCTGGAATGCGACTACCACCAATTCGAGCATACATGGATGACATGACAACCATGACTACAACAGTAGCCTGCACTAATCTGTTATTGGGCAAATTAACCAATAACATTGAATGGGCACAAATTCACGCCCACTAAATCAAGGAGCATCTCTATAATTAAAGGTAAAGTAGTAGATAAAATGTTCTTCATTAATGGTGAGGCAACACCAACAGTGTCTGAGAAGCCAGTGAAGAGTCTTGGGAGATGGTACGACGGGGATCTAAAGGACACAGTTTGTGTGGGAGAAGTTAGACAACAAGCAGTGGAAAGGTTGAAGAGCACAGACAGCAGTGCTTTACCAGGCAAACTAAAACTCTGGTGCTTTCAGTTTGGTCTAGTGCCGAGGCTGCTGTGGCCACTGACTGTGTACGAGGTTTCTTTGACAACAATAGAGAAGCTGGAAGCTTTAATCAGTTCATACATGAGGAAATGGTTGGGAGTTCCACACTGCCTCAGCAGAGTGGGACTTTATGGTAAAGGAATACTGCAGCTACCAGTCTCCGCTCTAACCGAGGAGTTTAAGTGCCAAGGTCAGACTGGAAATGACATTAGTAGAGTCACGACAAATGCATAAGGGAGGCAGCACCTGTGTTGAAAACTGGAAGAAAGTGGGCGCAAAGAAAGCTGTGGAGGATGCAAAGGCTGCCCTTCGATTTGGTGATATCATAGGGCAAGTTCAGCATGGAAGAGGGGTCTTGGTCTCAGTTCAGCTCCTCCTACATGGCACAAAGCAGCCCCAGCTCAACAGAGGAAGCTGGTAGTCAACGAGGTGCAAAAGCAGGAGGAGAGGATGAGGTGCATAAAGGCCATTTCCCAGACCAAGCAGGGACAATGGATGAGATGGGAGAGAGTGGAACAACACAAGATTGGCTGGCAAGACCTATGGTCAATGGAACAGAGCAGGATCAGTTTCCTCATCAGGTCAACATATAATGTTCTCCCATCACCACAGAACCTAAACCTCTGGTTGGGTGAGGATCCCTCATGTCCTTTGTGTTCATCACCTGCAACATTAAGGCACATTTTGACAGGATGTAAGGTGGCTCTTAGCCAAGGACGGTTTACTTGGCGCCATGACCAGGTGCTGCGATTGGCCTTGGCATTGGAAGACAAGAGTAACATGACCAATAAGTTGCCACCTGTTCCATCAAAACATTACACACAAAAGACAACATTCCTCCGCCCAGGAGAGCAACCACCAAGAAAAGGTGTTAAAACCAATCCTCGCCCAGGACAACTGGAAGCTGCTAGAGACTGGAAAATGCTGGCAGATGTTGGTCAACGGCTTATTTTTCCACCTGAGATTGCCACCACAAACCTTCGACCAGATATTGTCTTGTAGTCTGGATCAGCAAGCCTTGTTCACCTGGTAGAGTTAACAGTGTCATGGGAGGATGCTGTAGATGAGGCGTATGAGAGGAAGAAACTGTGGTATGCTCAACTAGCCACTGAAGCAGAACATCGAGGATTTGTGGCACACTCTACAACCTGGTTTCTCAGAGATGTCGGATTCAGTGGCCAAGAGTTGCGTCGCACAGTGAAGAACTTATCTGAAGCAGCAGAGAGGAGCAGCAACTGGCTGTGGTTGAGACGGAAAGATTCTGGCTGGGGATCTCAAGCACAATAGAAAGAAAGAAACGCTGATGTACAGGTAAGTAAGCTGGGCTGAGTTAAGTGGGGGGCGGAGGTGGGTGATACTGGGACGCCAGAATCACCGTCGAGCCCTCTTGAGGTGTCATGGGCTAGTCGACGAAACACTGATGGAAGGTGCCCTCTTGAAGACCCCAGAGATGTACCCTACTTAGCTCAACCAGACGGTTGTCATGCTGATGAACTGTGTAGACCGCACTGTGATTGATCCCCAGAGCCAGCATCGCAGCCATTCTGTGTGCTGATGCACTAGGGAGGCAATAAGCTGATCCCTGGAGCCAGCATTACACTTCAGCCATCAACACCAGACAGAAGGATATCTACATCATCATATGGAAGGAAACGCAAATGGATGGAGACACAGATGGATCACATTAGTTTACTGTAAAGCTACGTCTTAGTTGGCGCTTATCTTGGCGAGACTTAAGACTGAGATGCATTTGCAGTGATGATAGGGATTTTTTACACAAAACAAATTAAATGTGTGTATCTTTCAGAAACTGTGGTTTCCCAGACACAACCATTAGAGAAGCTGCATGTAGCTACGATAAACAGAAAGGATGCTTTGTACAAAAGCAACACACAGCATACTAATAGTCATACCTCCCTAATTCTTACCTATCATCCTGTGACCAAAAAAATACAACAAATCATACAAAGACATTTTAGTATTATCCAACAAGATCCCTCTACAGCTCTTATTTTCAATAATCCACCACTGATTTCTTATAAAAGATGAAATTATTTTCCTGTAACTCACTGAAGCCTATTTATTATATATCCTTACTCTTGTTAAATTAGCCCAAGTTCCTATGTCACTGTACCATACATTATTTATTAATTTTAGCAAGTTTTTAAATAATAGCTGGCCATTTTAAAGGTCAGAGGTAAAATCATTTACCCATTACTTAGATTTTTTTTCAGATTTCAAATGGCATGAAAAGATGGTTTTCAAGCTCTTTCAACCTTGTATGCCTTAGCTGAACATTAAGATCTCCCTAGAGTTAATACAAAACAGACGGGCCAACATCTTGCCTGTCTTAGGACAGGAAATTAGACAGCTAGTGAAGCAGTCCAACACTACCCAGGGGAAAGTTAAAAACAAAATGGTAGTACAAACTGGATCAGCCTGCAATAGGGCACATATAGCACCAACCTACATTCTTTAATTTGATCATTGCATTTTGCCTGTCAAGGCATTGTCCCAAGCAGACCACTTAGTAAATGTCTAACCGTTTCCTGTAGTGGTGCATTTCATATAAACCAATAGTGGGCTTAATAAAGGACATCAAACATGTGTTTATTTTACCCAAAAAATAGAACAGTGTCTATTTAGAATGCAACTTTCCAGTTGATGAGCACTTGCAATTGATTACTAATCTTCACAACAATTCAGTATGCTCCTGGATGTTTACTAAGGGGTGGAGTGGGTTGGTTACAGCTGTCCTCATGACTATATACATGTTGATGGTTTATTTATTAAGTTTATTTTTATTTTTGACTACTGAATTCGAGGGATTACTTTCATTGGATCAAGCTCTGCGTCTGCTTAGCAATGCAATGGTGTAATTTGGAACAGTGCGATACACTCTGTCATTGTGCCATTGGATTTCAATGAATGCAAGAAAGATTCAAAAGTGGTAACATGTAAAAAATAAATTCACTTGGCAGGAATCCTTTCAGAATAATGCAAATATGTTCTTTACCTCAGATACTTTGTTTTTTATTTGGAACCCTCGGAGATGTGCTTATGTCACAGTTGCAGTTTGCATATAGATTCTAGTTGTGTCGCTTCCTCCACCAGAGCATATTCTCTCAGTATGCACTCCAGTCTCGTACTGTCAGAGTCACAGTTTAATCCATGTCGATATTGCTCTGCTGCCAATGCGAAAGGCATGGGACAGATTTCAAATCTCTTTCAGCTAGAACCTGGTGGCAAGTGGAAAGCAGGCAACAGCTGATGCTATATGTAGCGCCCAACATAGAATAGGGGTAATATATTATAGCAAGTAAAGATGTGTTTCTATTCATTTCAAACAGAAACTAAAAATAACCAAAACCCTCCCTCTAAATGATATTAACCCGCTAGCTGTAAAGGTCTCCCAGGAAATACACCAAGCTTTTGTACCACTATAGAATACAATAGAATACAATGCTGAAACAGTGCAATTCACTAGTCACTTCCCTTAATGATTTATTCCCTTAGCTAAGGCTGCAGCTAAATAGCCAGTTGAACAAACATTATCCTGGTTACTTACACACTCCCTTGCCTCACTGGATTATTTGGTCAACCACTGCTCAAAAGTCTCACAAATGGTTTGTTCACAATACCTAAAGAAGTCACAAGTATAAACCAATCTTCACAAGGCCTAAACAAGTCACAAGTATAAACCAAACTTCACAATACCTTAACAAGTTACAAGTATAAACCAATCTTCACAAGGCCTAAACAAGTCACAAGTATAAACCAAACTTCACAATACCTAAAGAAGTCACAAGTATAAACCAATCTTCACAAGGCCTAAACAAGTCACAAGTATAAACCAAACTTCACAATACCTAAAGAAGTCACAAGTATAAACCAATCTTCACAATACCTTAACAAGTTACAAGTATAAACCAATCTTCACAAGGCCTAAACAAGTCACAAGTATAAACCAATCTTCACAATACCTAAACAAGTCACAAGTATAAACCAATCTTCACAAGGCCTAAACAAGTCACAAGTATATACCAATTTTCACAAGGCCTAAACAAGTCACAAGTATAAACCAATCTTCACAAGGCCTAAACAAGTCACAAGTATAAACCAATCTTCACAAGGCCTAAACAAGTCACAAGTATAAACCAATTTTCACAATGCCTAAACAAGTCGCAAGTATAAACCAATCTTCACAAGGCCTAAACAAGTCACAAGTATAAACCAATCTTCACAAGGCCTAAACAAGTCACAAGTATAAACCAATTTTCACAATGCCTAAACAAGTCGCAAGTATAAACCAATCTTCACAAGGCCTAAACAAGTCACAAGTATAAACCAATCTTCACAATACCTAAACAAGTCACAAGTATAAACCAATCTTCACAAGGCCTAAACAAGTCACAAGTATAAACCAATCTTCATAAGGCCCAAACAAATCACAAATATAAACCAATCTTCACAATACCTAAACAAGTCACAAGTATAAACCAATCTTCACAAGGCCTAAACAAGTCACAAGTATAAACCAATCTTCACAAGGCTTCTTGCGAATAAATATTACAGAACTAAAAACAGTTGTCTCTCTGTTTCCGTCTTCTGCTCCATGGAAACCCAGTTTTTTTGGTGAATATTTTGGTGAATATCATCAGTATACACATGTTCTGAAATCAGGAAGTGGGACCTGGATGGGCCCATCCTATAAACAAACCAATCAGTTGCTAATTATATATACACTATATAATATATATATATATATATATATATATATATATATATATATATATATATATATATATATATATATATATATATATATATACAGTACTGTGCAAAAGTTTTAGGCAGGTGTGAAAAAATGCTGTAAAGTAAGAATGCTTTCAAAAATAGACATGTTAATAGATTATATTTATCAATTAACTAAATGCAAAGTGAGTGAACAGAAGAAAATCTAAATCAAATCCATATTTGGTGTGACCACCCTTTGCCTTCAAAACAGCATCAATTCTTCTAGGTACACTTCACAAAGTCAGGGATTTTGTAGGCATATAGTCAGGTGTATGATTAAACAATTATACCAAACAGGTGCTAATGATCATCAATTCAATATGTAGGTTGAAACACAATCATTAACTGAAACAGAAACAGCTGTGTAGGAGGAATAAAACTGGGTGAGGAACAGCCAAACTCAGCTAACAAGATGAGGTTGCTAAAGACAGTTTACTGTCAAAAGTCATACACCATGGCAAGACTGAGCACAGCAACAAGACACAAGGTAGTTATACTGCATCAGCAAGGTCTCTCCCAGGCAGAAATTTCAAGGCAGACAGGGGTTTCCAGATGTGCTATCCAAGCTCTTTTGAAGAAGCACAAAGAAACGGGCAACGTTGAGGACCGTAGACGCAGTGGTCGGCCAAGGAAACTTACTGCAGCAGATGAAAGACACATCATGCTTACTTCCCTTCGCAATCAGAAGATGTCCAGCAGTGCCATCAGCTCAGAACTGGCAGAAAACAGTGGGACCCTGGTACACCCATCTACTGTCCGGAGAAGTCTGGTCAGAAGTGGCCTTCATGGAAGACTTAGCGGCCAAAAGCCATACCTCCGACGTGGAAACAAGGCCAAGCGACTCAACTATGCACGAAAACACAGGAACTGGGGTGCAGAAAAATGGCAGCAGGTGCTCTGGACTGATGAGTCAAAATTTGAAATATTTGGCTGTAGCAGAAGGCAGTTTGTTCGCCAAAGAGCTGAGAGCGGTACACGAATGAGTGTCTGCAGGCAACAGTGAAGCATGGTGGAGGTTCCTTGCAAGTTTGGGGCTGCATTTCTGCAAATGGAGTTGGGGATTTGGTCAGAATTAATGGTCTCCTCAATGCTGAGAAGTACAGGCAGATACTTATACATCATGCAATACCATCAGGGAGGCATCTGATTGGCCCCAAATTTATTCTGCAGCATGACAACAACCCCAAACATACAGCGAAAGTCATTAAGAACTATCTTCAGCGTAAAGAAGAACAAGGAGTCCTGGAAGTGATGGTATGGCCCCACAGAGCCCTGATCTCAACATCATCGAGTCTGTCTGGGATTACATGAAGAGAGAGAAGCAACTGAGGCTGCCTAAATCCACAGAAGAACTGTGGTTAGTTCTCCAAGATGTTTGGGCCAACCTACCTGCCGAGTTCCTTCAAAAACTGTGTGCAAGTGTACCTAGAAAAATTGATGCTTGATGCTGTTTTGAAGGCAAAGGGTGGTCACACCAAATATGGATTTGATTTAGATTTTTCTTCTGTTCACTCACTTTGCATTTAGTTAATTGATAAATATAATCTATTAACATGTCTATTTTTGAAAGCATTCTTACTTTACAGCATTTTTTCACACCTGCCTAAAACTTTTGCACAGTACTGTATATATATATATATATATATATTTTAAAGGAATGCACATTTTTACAACCTGCTACAGTATGCTAGCATTAACAATTTTGATATGGAATGCTCAGTAGTTTGTAGGATGACAAAGAATCAATGAATTGTACAGTACTTATTCGTTTTAGAGTTACACGCAACAGGCATCTATGAATGATAACATTGTAGATGACATGACTTCAAAACAGTTTGTTCTGATGTTCAGCTGACTTTCTATCATTGATAAGAACCCTTTATCCTCCCTTTATGTTGGTCAAACCCAGAATTGGAGATATATTTCATAAGCAGTAGGATGTGCACCATGTAGTCTTCAGGGATGTAGCAACCAGCCAAAACAGCAAATCTGATGCTGAATGTTAGCAAAACAGGCACACTACTGGAGCCTAAATAAAACAGTACTTTCATTTACCCAGATTATTAACCCAGCCAACTACATGAAAAACTGATTATTATAAGACCCCACATCTAATTCAACTCTTCCAGAGCACATCCATTTTACTGTTTGTTGGAACATGGAGTGTTACAACAAAAATGATCCTTTTAATGCTTGTTGCCATAAACTTGGTACAGGTTCCTTTCCGTTTATATTCCAGTTACCTTTATGCTTTTATACGTGCATCATTACATCAGAATTAAATGAATATGATGTTTTGAGTTAGTGTGTCTGTTTTTTTAATCCAATTACTAATATAATAAAATACAATGGGGTACACTAAAAACAGGTGTAGTATTGCTGTTAAACAGGTGGGTGGCAATGTAATTGACATTATGTGTTTTTCTTTAAATAGACTAAAGAAAATTCTGAATAATAAAATGAAGACTTGCTTCTCTTAGATTATAGTAATTAAAAAGCCCTGTATTTTGGTTACTGGAACTTGTAACATAAAAGAGCAATGTTATTAGATAGGCAGTGTTTTAATTGCAGAAAATAATAATAATTTGGTCTAAACTATGATACAACTTATCATAGTCAGATAAGAGTGTATCTGGCCAACCACAGCACAAAGAAGAGCAATTATTAAAGTAGTACAGTCAGCGTCGCTTTATCGGGATGCCTCGGGAGAAGTAAAAATATCCAGAATAAGCGACTGTCCCAATTAAATGAGAGGCATTTGAGACGACCTTAGTGAACAGAAAAATAATTAAAGCACATCACATTATGATTAAATGTTACACTTTTTTATTCCTAAACAAAATGAATGACTTTTTTATTTCTACATTAAATGAAAAAGAATGAAATCTTTTTACCTGCGATGTTGACACGGCAACTTTCGCAACTTTCAGCTGCGCAACCAAATCCCTCTCGAAATTGCGCAACTTAATCACCTGCAACTGCTTTGTCCACACCTGAGCAACTAGTTGTGCAACATTTTTACTTCTGCCAATTATGCTGACCCTGCTGGTGCCGTCGGTTCTTTCCTTCAATCTGTCATTATCTTTAGTAAACAATGGCTTAACTAATTACCGATGAAGAACTGACTGCTATAGTCGTCTCATCTGTAGTTATTTTAAATGCGATATTAAAAGCAGAAGCGAAGCCACGTAAATTCTGGACAAGACCTTGGCTGAGGCGTCGGCAGAAACACTGGGCATATAGTTGACATCTTTTTAAATTTACTGCCTCTTTACCACACGAAAGAAAACAACAGTCAGGAGATTGTAACAACCAATAATATTTCGCAACCGTGCACATGATAAAACTACAAATCACTCAGCAGATCGCTTGAAAGTAGAGCTTGTCTCTGTAAGCAACTAGTTGCACAGCTGCTTGCAGAAACATCCACAGATAAGCAATTCAGCTGCATGCAATCAAGCTGAGCAACTGATTGCTCAGGTGTGGACCCGTCTTAAGAAACCATAGGAGACTCTAGCTCCTTCAAGAGGTCAATGTGGTTTACGCAATTTACGCATGTCACAGCGTAATGACGTACTCACTGCACTGTGATATGCGAACCAGTCTTGCTCTGAAAAGCGATCTCCGTTCATCATTTGAAAATACTGCCAATACCCAATTAAACAAAGTGACGTCCTAAATAAATGACATAAATAGCATTGAGAAGAACCGTCTCCCAGAGTTGTATCCCAGGCGCCGACTGTATATTCTCTATTGATGTGGAACGAACAGTACTTATGCTGAGCTCTTTAAATCAAAGCAAGCTAGGCAAAGCCTTTCTGTATTACTGCTTTAAGCCTGTGAGACACTCATGAGTGGCGTGGCACTGCTAGTGGGGAGCGGTCAGTGGCGAGACCGCAAAATTGGTGGACATAAAACAGTGTGGCAGACTAGGGAGAGGAGATGAAAATGTAGTCCAGGAAGGGGATAAAGGACTACATCTCCCAGAATGCCACAAGAGTGACCCAGGGGAGGTACACCTGGCTCCCATTAGTATAATGAAGCCCTGCTTAAAAGAGTGGGGAACCCAACAGCCAGGGCTGTGTGAAGCCATGTGTTTGTGAGTTAAACAAAAAAAAGGTACTGTGTAAAACCTTTTGTGTGTTTAACAGTGTTCTGTGTGTGTTTCAAAAATATTTTTTACACTGGTAAATGGCTTAGACGTCCAGTGTTTAGTAAGGGAATCCTCAAAAATGTTTAGTTAGCACTCCAACAAAGAATTAGGGTTGTGTTTTGGTTTATTTATTTTTTTGTTATTGTAAAATAATAAAAGTGTGCATACACGCTGAAATTTCAATACCGTGTTGGGTCAGTGTTTTTAAAGGGGCAAACGAATGTGAGTGAGTGCAGCTTTGTGACAACATCTTATGCGGTGGTGGTTTCCAAAGTAAAACATGGCCCTACCAATACAGCCAAACTGGCCACACATGATGGACACACAACCCTACCAGACATACGATGAACCTCGACCTTGTAGAATGCTCTATTGTTTGCACGTATGTGCTTCAATGACAATAAAACCTGTGCTGTTTTAATTTCATTTCTAAAATGAGGCTTGAATTAATAAATCATGTAATGTGTTTATAAATACCTGCCATCCATACAGCCTGTGCAACTGAAGCCCAGATGTTATTTTTCCTTTCAGTGTCCTTGTAGTGCCTGTTCTTTGGATCAAACAACTTTGGGTGACGCAAAACTTCAATTACAAGTGGTTCATCCATGTTGATGGATATTCTGAAGTTTTCATCCAGATATGACGTATTATGCAATCCCAAACCAGAAACCATATGTATGTAGTGGTGCACGGAGTGTGGGTTATGTAGCACGGGTGATTTGTATTTAGGCACAGGGATTGCACAATCACTTCACGTGCAGATTAAAGTGTGTATTTCTATGTGGTCACGGGGATTGCACAAATTAGTTCAAGTGCAGACTAAAAGGAGCACAAATCACTCACTCAGGGTTGGTGTTCAGAGTGCAGAATGGGAGAGACAAGACGGTAAAAAGAGAAACTAAAATAATAACAATTGCTACTCGTGCTGACATAGCTCAGCAGGATACCTGTTTGTTTAGTATTCGCCATGTTTTGTTTGTCTGTTTCTTTTGGCCATCATGCCGTTTATTTTGCAGAGTTTTGCTTGTTTAAATATTTAATTAATCAAACTTGCGCACAAGCACATTCAACACCAGTACTGTTGTCTGTCTAACTTCCTGGTCTGACGTCACCACCAGCCACCCTGGTCACAAGTCATATGGAGTTGATATGTTGCAAAAGGAAACAACAAAGTTTTTTTTTAATGAATTTTTCATAATAATTATATTGTACTTAAATTGGCCAGTGGTACTATTTCATGCCATTGTAAGCATTGCTGGGATAAACAGTCACGTTCTCTACATGTCTGCAGCCCCAAATAAGAGTTGAACACGCTCTGAATTCCTCAAGGCGCTTGGGAAAGCCTTAGCTCGTCCCTTTATGGAGCGCAGAACGACCATCACCAGAACTCTGCTCCATTACAGCGGATATTCTCGTAACTCCGCTGCCTGATCTAAACGATGGGTCCACAATACTCAGAATGTCATAGGCATCTAACATCATAAACTAGTCCTGTATGAAAATTACACACCCTGCTTCTAAATCCAGGATACTAACCTTGAACGATACACACTTATGTGGAGCAGACTGTATGTTCATATTCTTATTGCTCCTCCATAAATCCTGAATGGCCCTTGTCTGACTTTCTACCCTGTGTAAACTGAAACACTGCCATTCATCCAGATTTTTGGGAAGGTTTCACTATCATGTAAACTCTGTTACCTTACCAGCCCAAACAAGTCAGTTTGGAACCACGGATTATGTTTTCTGAGAGCTTTTTGATGTTTTAATATTAATATTAAGTTTCCTTACATGCTGTATCACTGGAGCCTCAGTGGCACATATCATCAACTTCACTATTCTAAGAGTAAATAATGAGGTGCTTGATTCAGCTGGATGTCCAATTATGTAAACTTTTCTGTTTCAAGTCAGGACTGAATTGTATTTGGCAAACTAACTTTATGAATTTATTTGAGTCTTATTTTATCGATCAGAAATGTAAAATTTTGAAATGTAGATAAAAGCTTACCTCCTATGTCAGTACGTTAAGCAGCTCTTTGTCTTCCCACTGCATCTCAGCAAAATGTAGAACTTCATTTCCAACTTCTTACTCCAGGCATTCGTTGGTATTTATTAATCAGTTCTACCCAGTTAGCTGGTTCATTCCAGTAGGTAGCTTGGAGTTATAGGTAGTAAGCAATTTACCCAGCTAAGAGAGAGATGGATTACTTACAAAATGCTTTCTATGCATTTATGTCAATTCCTAGTAGCTATCAAGAGCAGCAGCAAAAAACAAAAAAACAAAAAAAACAGCAGCAGAAAAACATATAATCATTTACTTGGGTTTTTTAATTTGCCAATTTTTGACAGAGTAATCTAAAAGTCTGTACTATGGTGTGATCTCTATCTTGGGAAACATCAGTATGAACAGCTGTAATTTGTCACATTTGGATCAGTTTTAAACATCTGCGCAAGCCTGCTTTATTTAAAGCCCGTAAGCCAGCAAAGCATTGACAAAACAGGTGTCCCAAGCCCCAAAAGCAGATTCAGGCTCTTGCAGCCCCTGCTAGAGCTAATGTGCAGAACCATTTTCATGGTGTACAACGAGGAGGCTGGCGCAATTATCGGCGCCCTGCTCACAAGCAGCAGCCACAGCCGCGAGCCTCTACGAGCCAGCAGCCCTATGGATGCCACAGGTCCAGGGCCTGTTCTATCAGGCCCAGCTAGATTATTGGCGATCATGCACCATGGACAGCTGGGTGATTACCACCATCAGGGCCGGTTACTCTCTGCAGTTTCAATTCGGACCCCCCTCCTTTTCAAGACATGATCACAACTACGGTCATGAACCCTGAAGACACTGTATTAGTGTCTCAGGAGGTGGCAGCCCTACTGCAGAAACAGACAATTGTTCACCCTCTCAGCGAGAGAGAAGGGTTTTTCTCCAGGTACTTCCTGGTGCCGAAACGGGATGGCGGCCTAAGACAGATTCTCAACCTCTGACAGGAGAAAGTTACATACGCTCTGTTGTATTATGTTGACCGCATCCACAGTTGGCGGCAATCTGAGCAATTGTTTATTTGCTACGGGTCTAAGTTCCACGGACAAGCCCTGTCTAAACAGGTGCTGTCAAGGTGGATTGCATATGATCTAGCCAACTTGCTGCCACCAGAAAAGGTCATTGGTTACTCCACAAGAGGCCTTGCAACCTCTTGGGCATTATTCAAGGGTGCACTTGTAGCAAACATTTGCAATGCTGCAGCATGGGCCACGCCTCATACTATTATCAAGTTCTACTGACTAAATATCGTAGGTCAGCAGAACCCTGGTTTTGGGACCAGGATTTTTTTTCAATTATTATTCCACTTTAAACCCTGGGGAGTTAGCCACACACTTCTTGGGCTTCTGGTATTAAGTACTGAGGTTATTCAGTGTAACCTTGCAGCATGTACACTGCATTAGGGTCTTCCCTCACTATACTGTGGACTGTATGCCAAGGAACCTTATCGGTCCTCGGCCAGAATGTTAAAAACAGTTATCTTCCTTTTTAGCACATCTGCCAGTGCTACATGTCCTTCACTTGCAATGGCTTGGGTATTCTATCAGGCACATTTTGTACTTGAAAGGGAACGTTAGGTTATTATCATAACCCTGATCCCCTGAAACAGAAATATAATTATTACCCTTCAAGGTCGCTGCCTTCACTCCAACACAGCAGGCCAGAAAACCAGCTGGGGTGCTGTCGTTGCTTAAGACAGGGCCTCTCATCTCTGGTCCTTGGGGTCACCCAACGGTCCAGATTTTTAATCCAACTAGCACTTAATAGATTATTTTAAAATGTACACGGCTTAATATTGCATATGAATATATTGCACTGTATGTCGCCCTGGGTAATAAATAATAATAATAATAATAATAATAATAATAATAATAATAATAATAATAATGAAACACTTCATGCTGCATGTTCAGTGCCAGGCTACACCAACAGTGGTTACAAAAATCCTGAGCTACATTCCCACGCTTTTCCTGCTGACATGACCAGGAGATTACAGTGGATTGCGATCATTAAAAGAGGACCGATTATGTGAATGAGAACTGATTAATTATGAATTGCTTGTCATCCCTAAAATATTCTTCTCAAGTGCGTGTCACTTTCTCAGATGTTTTTTTTTTTTAAAATACCATTAGTATTTTATTAATTAAAATGTGGTTCCAGGCCGTTTTGTCTCGTTCCGGTTTTGACACCATCCCGACATTAACTCCAGCCGCTATTGATATGCATAACTACGTGAAGTAGGGAATGGAATAGACTTCATGACAGCTGATCACTGCTTTAAAAGCTTTACACAGATACACAGGCAAGAATTTAAAAAAAAAGAAATCAGTGTCAAGGCTGGTCAGCAGCAGAAATAAAACCCAGACACAGAACTTCAATTTAAATTTTTATTATATGCACAAACCAAAGCAATAAATGAAAGGTTTAAACAAAATTCTTGCATCAAACAAACTCTCTCCATGTGCTGTCCTCAAACAAACATTCCTGGTGCAGGACAGAAAGCACAACATGCTGCTCAGAAAGCACACCCTGCTGCTCTCAGCCCTGCTCAGGTGTGCAGACCAGGGGCACTTGACTTCATTCATTCAATTCCCACCTGGCCACATTCCACACTTTTCTATTAAATAAAACAACCAAACGATCAAACATTTTAACACGTGGCTGTATAAAAGCAGCCACAAAACACACATTTTGCTTGTGTAGGGCCTCTGCCCGATCCCACCATTCCAGTACAATCACACCGGCTGAAATCTTTCACTGGAATCCGGCAAAACAGTATATAAACCAGCCAGATGGTAACCCTAGCAGTATACCAGATTCATTATTCCCTGCCAATATACAGTTGTTAAAATAACGATTCAATCAAACTATCCTGTTTTAAAAATAACATTTGAGTGATGACACCAAGGGGGAATATCCTGACGGAAATGTCAATGCAATCAAAATGTATTATATCTGTGCAGTTCCCCTTGTTAAAAGTTTACAATTCGAGAACTCTTTATATCATATAAATATTGTTAACAAAAGAATGGTACTCAGAAAAGACAGTGACTTTTTACATGATTACTTTCACATTATAGTGTCTACACAAGCCGCAAGTGTGAGAAATGTATGCCGCTGAGATGTGTTATAAATCGCACATTTACTCACCACTGAGCGCATGTACATAGGCCTCCTTGTAATACTGTACATCCTTTTGTCCAGAGTTCTTAGATTTAGTTTTAATGTAAGTTTCCACTGTTGAAAATGTTAATTCTGGCACAAAAGACAGATCGCGATCGCTGTAACTAACATTAGGTGCCATGATTGTTTTGATTTTAACCCTACTAGCCTCGTTCTGGATTGGCTCATGAATATTCATGAGACAAAATGAAGAGCGGCCTGTGTCTGCTCTTTCCAATGAGGCCCCAGATGTATTACTGTCTCTTGAAGCGCCTGAGTAAAAATATATGTATTCTTTTTTTTTTTTTTTTTTTTACTCATAATGCGTGAGATAAGCTTAGGAATGTACAAGAGAGTGAGATAATATGCTAATGCATTAGTCTCATGCTGAATGTGTGAGAATTGACATGTCTGCAAGTATTTTCATTTCAAAACTTGATATCTTGGACTAAACTAAATTATTGTACTTCCTGGGTCTTTTTACCTGGAGAATGACTGAAACGTCCTCACCCCTTCACTGGCTTCTTTCCTATGAATAGCCAATCAGATGCTTCCCCTATTGACTGACATGCTTTCAGCCAGTAACATAAGAACATAACAACATAAGAAAGTTTACAAACGAGAGGAGGCCATTCAGCCCATCTTGCTCGTTTGGTTGTTAGTAGCTTATTGATCCCAGAATCTCATCAAGCAGCTTCTTGAAGGATCCCAGGGTGTCAGCTTCAACAACATTACTGGGGAGTTGTTCCAGATCCTCACAATCTTCTGTTCCGAATGCCCCTTTATCTAATCTCCATTTGTGACCCCTGGTCCTTGTTTCTTTTTTCAGGTCAAAAAAGTCCCCTGGGTCGACATTGTCTATACCTTTTAGGATTTTGAATGTTTGAATCAGATCGCCGCGTAGTCTTCTTTGTTCAAGACTGAATAGCTTCAATTCTTTTAGCCTGTCTGCATACGACATGCCTTTTAAACCCAGGATAATTCTGGTTGCTCTTCTTTGCACTCTTTCTAGAGCAGCAATATCCTTTTTGTAACAAGGTGACCAGAACTGAACACAATATTCTAGGTGAGGTCTTACTAATGCGTTGTAAACTTTTAACATTACTTCACTTGATTTAAATTCATCACTTCTCACAATATATCCGAGCATCTTGTTGGCCTTTTTTATAGCTTCCCCACATTGTCTAGATGAAGACATTTCTGAGTCAACATAAACTCCTAGGTCTTTTTCATAGTTCCCTTCTTCAATTTCAGTATCTCCCATATGATATTTATAATGTACATTTCTATTGCCTGTAGAAATGTACATTATAAGTGTGCAGTACCTTACACTTTTCTCTATTTAATGTCATTTGCTATGTGTCTGCCCAGTTCTGAATGCTGTCTAGATCATTTTAAATTACCTTTGCTGCTGCAACAGTGTTTGCCACGCCTCCCATTTTTGTGTCGTCTGCAAATTTAACAAGTTTGCTTACTATACCAGAATCTAAATCATTAATGTAGATTAAGAATAGCAGAGAACCTAATACTGATCCCGGTGGTACACCACTGTGGTCGACATGTGGGGCATGTTGTCCGTATCCTCCTTTGTAAAAACCTGTGAAAAGTAATCATTTAATATTTGCTATTTTTTTTTCTTCATCTATGATTTTGCCATTTGTGTCTCTTAGACGTTTAACCTCCTCTTTGAATGTTCTCTTGCTGTTAGAATATTGGAAAAACATTTTGGAATTGTTTTTAGCCCCCTTAGCAATATTGATTTCTATCTCTCTCTTGGCCTTTCTAACTTCCTTTTTGACATGTGTTTGCAGTTCCATGTACTCGTTCTGTGTACTTTGTTTTTGGTCCCTTTTAAACGCTCTGTAAAGTGCCTTTTTTCGCTGAATATTTTTTTTTAATTGATCTGTTAAACCATTTTGGCCATTTTGTTTTAGATTTAGATTTGTCTACTTTTGGGATGCAATTGTTTTGTGCCTCTAGTACCACATTTTTAAAAAACAGCCATCCTTTTTCTGTGGATGTTTTCTCTATTTTACTCCAATCTACTTCTGTTAGTCTCTGTTTCATACCTTCATAGTTTGCTTTTCTAAAATTGTAAACCTTAGCTTTAGTCATTAACTTTTGGGGTTTTAAAAAAGTACTTTAAATGAGACCATGTTGTGGTCTGAGTTTGCCAATGTCTTCGTTATTTGAAAAGACTAAATCAAGGCATGCCTCCCCTCTAGTCGGTGCCTTGACAAATTGCATTAGGAAGCAGTCATTTGTCAATTCCACCATTTCAATTTCGTCCGTCTTGCTCCCCGCTGGGTTTTCCCATTTTATACGGGGGAAGTTGAAATCCCCCATTAGTATGGCTTCTCCTTTTCTACACACATTTCGAATGTGTGTAGAAATAGGTGTAAAAAGTTGTCAGGATGTTAACAATGAAAAGAAAAATTACAAGCACTTTATTTAAACAGTTGTAGCAACATGTGGGGACGCATAACGCTATATTTTTCTTAACCCTGCTACTTACTCTTAACCTAAAGTAGCACCAAAAAAATTACATTTAAAATGCATAAAAATGCATTATTTTTGCATCTTTGTTTTACCCTCTGTGACAGAGACAGAATGATTCTTGGTAATGAATTTCTCTCCCGACCTGTGAGAGCGTTGTATAAAGGGAACAGAGTGCCCTGGACTGGATGGCCTGACAATTAATTCCCAGGGTTAGGTGGAAGTCAACCACCCTCAAAGGAGGCACAGCTGCAGTACATTAAGTCATCGTCCAGAGGGAAAGCGATGTGGCAACTGTGGATTGGAGGAGAAACGGCTGCACTCGCTAACCAAGGGGGCGTGGCTGAAGGTACAAATAGAGGACGTAGCTAGGTGATCTGTTCCTCTGTTATGGTTAAGGTCGAACCGCTAAAGGATGAGTAAAAAGTAACCGTTTGTTTGTTTGTTACGTCTGACTGCACTGTTTGTTATTTATTAGACGGCTAACATGATCCGGAGCTGTCGCTACAGGCCAACTCAAACCCGGAGAACAGACCCGGACACGGATGAATTGCATTTACACCACTAGCACTAATAGCACTCACCCTGGACTTGGACTTCTGTTTGTGTGTTGTGTGTGTTTAAATACTGTGCTTATGATTTCAGGACTGAACCCCGTGTTTATTTAGCAGAGTAGTACACATCATTGAGTCAAGAGTCCACAACCCTGACCACTACTCCACAATGCTGCCCGATTACAAATTAAAGCCACCATTTCACCAGTACTTTGTTGTCTATTGTTATCTTGAACACTGCATCACCTCTACACCTGCTCACTGCAACCCACTTTGCCACAGCCCCGTACCCCGCTTATTTAGTTGGTGACTTAGTATGTTTGTCAGCTGTTTGGGAGTTTACTATTTTAAGTACATATAACTGATCATAAGAATTGTAAACAGTAAATGTGTTAAAACGGATGAAATAAATGGATAGACAAAGTAAAGGTGATATTGTACAATGTTATCTAATGGTAAATAGCTAAACAAAAGTTAGTTTATCACGGATAGCTGAATACCCCAGAGAGGTGCACTTTATGGTTGAAATGAAAAAAATAAATAAATGCAGACAGCAAAAGCAGGAGCTGATAAACAGCAATGTTCAGCGAAAGATAAATGGTTACAATGATCTGACATCCACATTTATCAGCCAGTGGGAACCTTTTTATCTTAATGAAGAATGTTGTTTACAAGTTTATATCTCCCTCTATCGTGTCTATATAACTTTGTCTTTGTTTGAAAAAACAAGGTTCAGCAAAAAAGTAAATAGAGATAAATGAGATGAGACTCCTATAGAATGAAATAGCAATAGACAGGTTTACTGTCTTAACCAGATCTGCTCTTGTCAAAGCCCAAGTCTTGTGTTAACCTCCCTTCCGTTTTGAAGTTACTTCATTTCATACCTAATTCTAACCCCGATATATGCCTGTATTCCTGTTGTAGACTCACCAAATTACAACCCTAATCTAGATCCTGCCCTTTGGAAGATTATGTCCTCTCAAGACACAATTGTTCAAGCAATGATCCTCCACAAACTATTCAACATATAGTTATTTTATTGTTTCCGCAGCCGGAGTTATTACAGTATGTTATGCTGTTCTTTAGACAAAACTGTAATACATCAAGGATTACGATATTGGATTTTTTGTCTATTAAAAGGTTGTTGTTATTCCACCTGCTGCAAACGAGTTATGTGCTGATCCAGTATGGGACCCACATAAGTGCCCACATAAAAAAGCTTGTGGAGTAGAAACTGTGAACATCACAAACCCATTTCACACAGGCTCCCGCTAGCCACTGTTTTTCAATTACTACTGACTTCAAGGCTGCAATTGAACCAGTAATCCAGAAACGATAAGCATCGTATCACCTGCTAACTTAGTCACTCAGCCCAACTTGTGAAATGTCCAATATTTACAGCTACAATTGTATATAGTGTTGAGACCTTTTGCAACTTTGTTACTTGCTGACTGGTATTAAAAATACATTTCTTGAGCAATTGTTTCTGATGCTTTACACTGGCTTTGAACAAATCAATATACGTTACTTATTATGTTATGATCCCATAGTACCAAGCATAAAACACAGAGTCATAGAAGTAGAGTCAACAGTGGCTTTCAATACTTGTGTTACAAGAGTTACAGCTTTTAGTATGAATTTCTTTCAGTGAAAACAGGTGCATTATTTTGATTGGCTTCAGAACATCTACATTGATCTAATTTTCAATTGAGAAACAATTTCCCTACACAATCAACATTTTCTGTATGTTCCAGATCACTTAATAGAAGCTGGCACTGTGGAACTCTCAACAAAAAAATGGACTGTCAATAAAAAGAACATTGAATCTATAGATCATATACAAAGTAATCACCTGTATTTTTTTTCAAATTAGATCCAAAGAGTATGGATACAGTGCATATCACCATAGGGGGTGTCTGACTTTTTTTAACAACTAAGATGCAGTGGAATGAGGTCTGTATATCTGTATACCTTTTATATGCTCCTGATTGGTTTACACATTCTCCGTACAAGGTCCATTAATACTAGCTGGTGTAATTTAAAGAGTAAGTAGTGGGATTCCAAAAAATATAGCGTTACACATCCCCACGTGTTGCTACAACTGTTTAAATAACATACGTGTCATTTTTTCTCTTCATTGTTAACATCCTGACAACTTTTTACACATAACTTTTTAAAGTCTGTTTCAAAGCTCTTTTCAAAATGTCCGCTCTAGTGCACAGGAGGTTGAAATCTGTTCTCTAAATCACTGCAGGAAAAGAGATTATTAAAAAAATAAATAAATCAATAAAAAATAAACAAACATAACAAGTGCTCTGGCTTTTCTGTTCCGTACCACATCATGGATCGTTATTGCTATTTTACCAGTTTAATGTGGTCAATAATTTTTACACAATTAGTGCACTAGTGTGGACATTTTGAAAAGAGCATTGAAACAGACTTTAAAGTTTTAAGTATAAAAAGTTTTCAGGATGTTAACAATGAAAAGAAGAATGACATGTATGTTATTTACACAGTTGTAGCAACACGTGGGGATGTGGAATGCTATATTTAATGAGTTGATTGGTCATAATGTTGCAAACACAGAGGAAACTTTAAAAAAAGACTTGTAGACAGCTCAGAAAACTACAATATTTCATTTGAGTAGCAGAATTGACACATTAAGACATATTTTTATAGGCAGGGGATCAGAGATGAGATTCATTATTTGGAGTGATGGACAGCTGCTGAAAGTTTTCATATGCCCCTACTGGTGAAGCTAATGACAATATACAAACCCCTTACATGCATGTTTAATCAGTTAATTAAAATGAATGAACTACCAGCTGTGTAGAAGCAGACTAACATTATCCCTCTTCATATGGGTGTTGACAAACTACATAAACCATCACTATATGTTTTCCCAGTTACCCACAATATCTCTTATACATGAATCCCCATTTAGCTGCCTATTCCTATAGATTTAAATTTCTTTAAAGAATTTTAGAATGATGAAGGTCTTTTGACATCCACAGTTCTACAGTACTTATGACTCACTGAAAAAAGTACATTTGAATGAAGTTCCATGATTGATTGAAGGCCTACTTCAAATCATATATGGATTTGTTCCACTGAGCACATTCTGCATGCATATTATAGGACATGCGATTTACACCAAGCAAGGAGTGGTTTGAATTCTGGCTCTAAATTACATGCAAGTTTTGACAATCATTAACCTGGATTTTGATGTGGCCTAAAGGAATACCTTTTGATGGTAGAACAAAATTCCCTAAGTACTCTATGCTGGACAGAATGGACCTTGTTAACAAAACTCAGATTGTTTACAGACTGTTTTTATGATTATAAGTGGAATGTCATATCATGCAATATGACTATGAGTTACAGGACCACAAAACCAAGCTGAGTGCTGAAACGGTATAAGATAATAACAATTTCTAATAATATTATAAATAATAAAAAAATAATATTGCACTTAGAAACTACTATATAAAGCTTTTTTTTATTATTATTTTTGATTTTTTTTTTTTTTTTACAATTATGCTTGTCCACATCATCACATCTGTAGACAGGATTTAGATGAAATGGAATTGTAACAAATCTGTAACAGTGATTGGTTGATTTCTTATACATGATTTATACTGGTAATTTGGTATGCATTGCTGGAATTCACTAAGAACTCTAAAATCATATAACTCTCAAGTTTATTTTAGTTTTCATGTGTAACATACATTACTTTAAAATGTATGTTTTAAATAAAGTTTCACTGCTCCTTTAAAAGTAAAGTATTTTTTAAAATCGCATAATCTTCTAAAACCCGGCTGCTTTTTTTATTTATCTTGTCTAGCAAAACACTGGGATAGGTGATTGTGAAGCATTAAAAAACATTACAAAGCATGTGCTTTAAAGTATACACATAAGTCTACAAGTCATAAAAGTATAACACACATTTTAGTAATCAATGGCACACAGACTGCAGCAATGATCAATATCTGAACATGGAATCTACATGATGTTGGAAGGGGAGGTGTCAAGAATCATTCATCTTTAAAAGCACAAAACATAGACTCTGAGATTGGAGTTGCCTTGTCAGGAGACATTGGTCAGTTTCATCCCTTAGGGCCTCGGCTGAATAAAGATCCAGGCCAAGGTTATGTAGCTATTGTAACTGGAAATCATGGTAGATGAAGTCTGCAATAAGTCATTTGTATCCTGACAGGGATGGCTACTGCCAAGATTATAACATCCCTATCCATCAATCCTGATGAACCAAGCCAAATGAGGCTCTGTGGGATGCATTTTACTGTGTTCTCCAGACAGCCTACTTAAAGGCGTAGTGTCCTCAGAGTTAAGTTGGTCATAATCACATTCTTTGCAGCCATTCCAGTGTGATAATTTTGCTTTGCTTTTTCTTTCCAGTCAGGGTATCTGTTACTAAAGTCAGTTATCAGGCAGGTAAACCACACCAACATCCCATCTCATGCCAATAACGACGCTGCATCATCATACAGTGTTTTTTCCTGAGTTTCCCTTTCTAAAAATGAATAAACACAGCGCGCTGCCATCGAGACAGAACAGCCAAATGGTCTACAACAACAATAAAAGCTACAAATAAACCATATTCATAAATAATCTGAAATGCAGACTTAAACTAGGGGAAAAACTAGCTAACACATCTTTTATGCTGGTTCCATTTCTAATCATTTTACTCACAATCAATCAATCAATCTTTATTTTATATAGCACCTTTCATAGTGGACTACCATCACAAAGTGCTTTACAAGATGCAGTAACCACAAGAAAATCCATAATACTTTAAATAAAGAGAAATGCATAATACATGATACACAGTAAAAAAAAATGCAAAATGCATTAAATACAGTGGAAAGTGCATAATACATGAAATAGTAGCAGCAACACAGCAGCTAATAGCAGCTATCAGGCTTAAAGAGCATGGAAGGCAAGATAGAACAAGTGGGTCTTGAGAGTTGATTTAAAGCGATCGACGGTGGGAGCATCACACTCCAAAGCTGGGAGAGAGTTCCAAGAGTAAGAGCCATGAAGCTAAATGAGCGTTCTCCAAGTGTGGAGCACTTTTTCTTGGGGATTACAAGCAGGCCAGAGTCGGAGGACCTCAGCTTGCGGGCAGGGACATAGCGGGTCAGCAGGTTGAGGAGGTACTCGGGACCTGTGTGATGAAGGGCATTGTAGGTGAGCTGGAGAGTTTGGAAAATAATCCTGAACTTTACAGGTAGCCAGTGCAGCTGGGCAAGACAGGGGTGATGTGATCACATTTTTTACATCTGGTAAGGATCCTGGCAGCAAAATTCTGAACTAGCTGCAGTCGGTTTATGGTGCATGCCAGGAGACCACCATATAGAGAGTTGCAGTAGTCGAGTCGAGAGGCAACAAATGCATGATAGCGTGTCTCCGCTAGGTAGGGACAGACTTTAGAGATGTTTTGAAGATGGTAGAAGGAAGATTTGACCACAGAAGAGATGTGGGCATCAAAGGAGAGGTTGCTGTCAAGAAGTACACCAAGGCTTCGTACTGTGGGGAAAGGCAGCAGCAAACAGTTTCCGAGGTTCAGGGCAGCTATATTTAGAATCTTAAGTTGAGTTTTAGATCCTACTAGAAGGAGTTCAGATTTGCTAGTGTTCAGCTGAAGAAAACTGGCAGACATCCAGGCCTCGATGTCTTGAATGCAAGCCGAGAGCCGGACCATGGCAGAGGGGCTAGCAGGGTTGGGTTTTAAGTAGAGCTGGGAGTCCTCAGTATCGGAGTGAAACATGAGGCTGTGTTTGGCGGATGAGGTGACCCAAGGCAAGCATGTAGATATTGAAGAGAAGGGGCTCAAGAACAGATCCCTGGGGGATACCACAAGTGACTGGGTTTGCAATGCTACTGCATCCAGCATAGAAAACAGACTGCATGCGTCCAGATAGGTAAGAGGACATCCAGGAGAGACAGATTCCAGAGATCTCAGCATACTTCTGAAGGCGGTCAAGAAGAATGCCATGATCTATGGTGTCAAAAGTGGCTGTTAGGTCAAGGAGGACAAGCACAGAGGGGGCACCAGCATCAGGATTGAGTAGGAGATCATTCACAATGCGGAGCAGAGCAGTTTCAGTACTGTGATGCGGCCGGAAACCAGACTGCAGAGATTCAAGCAGATTGTAACTCGGGCAAACTTAAGGGCAGCAGGAACGAAGCCAGAATCCAGGGACAGGTTGAGAGTGTGCATAATGGAGGGAGCAAGATCAGAAGCACAGAGACGGACAAGGTTATTTCGCCAGGAGTCCAGGGGGCACGTGGCAGTAGTTGATTTCAACAGTAACCCGGAGTCAGTGAGTGAGCCGGGATTTGAACCAGGGACTTAGTTACAAGCCCTTTTCTTTAACCACTGGACCACACAGCCTGCTATGGGTTATCGCTAGCAGAACCAAAACCGTGTCCTGCATGTACCCATATGGTAAAGCATTGTAGAATAATGTTTGAATGTAATGATCCACAAGAATGATCCTTTTCTCATTTAAATGTTGAACCAGAGGATATAAGGATAATTTAATATTTGGGATGTGAAGAGACTCACCGGGTGAAATGGGGTAATTTGGGAAAGTTAGAATGCAAAGATGGGAAACCTGCTAACAGAGTTCAGGTATCCTGCAGGTATCAGGTATTTGAAACTGTTACACACCCTTGACAAGCTCAGTGCTGGATTCCAGACCTGATGGTGGCTTTTAAGGAACCTTTAAGAACAGAACCAGAAAAGGATTTCCAATCCTGCTGGGAGCATTCCGATATCCTGGACGCAAACTAGATACTGTGTTCAAGAGACCATTGGAAAAAAGTAACTATTAAGGGCAATAATATTATTGTAAATTTGTACTGGTTTAGAAAGTGTTTAAAAAAGCTAGATGCATAAATATTATTGCAGAAACCTGTGTTAGCCTAAATGAGAGACTTAGAGTATATTTTCCCATGAAATGTCTTGAGATAAGCTAAATAAGTTTAATAATTTTATCAACACATGCTAAAGTTATTTAACCAGGTTCCATTAAGCGTTTAACATGTTTAATACATTGCAAATAGTATTACTATAGAGGCACAATCAAGACGTTATGAACTATATACATTGCAGCGATCTGTGCATTTATGTTTCCCACTCTGTATTCCCGCTGCCACTGTATTTACCTCTGTATGTGTAATTCTAGCCTGCTTGCTTGCTTTCTGTGTCTCCCCTGTGATTGGTCCTGCCTGTGTGTGTTCCCATTGGTCCAAAGTGTGTGGCCAAGGACCAATAGGATGTGTGTAAGCTCTGCACTCTGATTTACATACGGGGCGGTGTTAAGTATATAACAAAGGTTGTGACTGGCAATCTGAGTCACTGTTTTGGATCCTTACAGAGCTGTGGACTCTGGTGTGTAATTGAGAGAGTGCCAAAATAAGTCTTTCAAAAGAACCAAGCATCTTTCCTGTTTTCTGCCTCTTTTGAAACACTATATTAGTGGTAGAGTGGGATGGAGTCTTCCAAAGGTGTCATTCTCTTCAAATAATATCTGCAATCGTGCTAATTTTGAATATTCAAACTCTACAGTTACAGCCTCAGTTTAAAAACTGAATTACAATCCTTTGATCACAGAAACAATATATTTTACTGCAAAGAAAAGAATTGTATTAATAATGATACATTTTCTTCACTAGTGGGAGATACCTGGTACCAAAAGGTATACAGTGCTCCCTTGCTATAAGGCTCTCGGTTATAACGTGCCTTGGATATAACGCTCCTACAGTATGTCCCCCAATTCCCTATACTAGATTCAGTTTCTCTTCAGCCTCGCACCGGCAGCTGAACCTGGGGCAAGTCCATTCCCTCTTTTCCTCGCCTGACCCACTCTCCTTCTTGCATTTGGTTTGCTTGTCTGTCACTTTGAACGGAACGCCCGACCACCATTTAGTCAGGCTATTTATAGTTTAAAAACTGCTAATTAAAATGATCCACGAGTGGGAATGTTACCTTTTCTTTCTTCTTGATTACATGGTGCTGTATGCATGGTTAATTCACAGAAAGTTACATTTTTGCTTCACTATACGTGCATTATAGACAGGGAGTTATTTTATTTTGAATTTTAGTCAGATGTGTGTTATGTGTCCCACAGAGCCCCCCACCCCCTCCCCTGTTTATAACACTCTTCGGTTATAACGCTCATATTGTGTGTCCCCCGAGACCCGTGTTATAGTTAGGGAGCACTGTATTATTAAGTTCAGCGATAAAGGCTGTCAAACAAACCAGATGTATAGGCTTAATTAAGCCTTCTGATGCATGATAGGGAGAGAAAAGGTCATATAAATATGGGAGCAAAATTACGGTTAGTTATCAGACCAGTTTGATAACACAGACTGCCTGATCCATCTTCTTTGCGAAGCTGACTGCTGGTGTTGTACGCAGAGCCTCTGGTTTGGACGACTTCCTTTATTTGTTCTGCTTTATATTTTAAGAGATACTTCTCTGCAGAGGGTAAGCAGAATCTTGAATTTAGTGTTAATGCTGTTAGTTTGCAAACACACCAGACCGCCTGGATTGTCTATGAGCAAGGATTCGAAGTAGATCTATGATCACTCGTTCCATTTAAGCATTAATAAACCGAAGGAGTAAATATATACTGTGATTCGTTAAACTTTAAATACTTGAGTCTGTATGATTATTCTTGATTAACTGCTGTCTGGGTATGTGAAGATCTGTAAGCCAGTACATGAACAAAGCACTATAGGAGTTTATGCAATCGAGGTGTCCTCCTGTTTGCCTCCCCTTATTCTGAGAATTAAAAAAGTGCACAAACGTGACAATCTGTATAACATGAATTATAATTGTTGGGTAATACACAGGCATGGCAATGGAGGAAGAGGCTTTCATTTACCACAGAAACGAGTAGTCTTAATTTGTTTACAGCAGTGCAATCATAGTTGACTGTACATTGTGTTTCAAAGGCACGGTCTGCCAGGACAGGATGTTAAGGATATTGTAACAATCTGCTCTCAGTCATGCTTAATATAATTATATACAGTCAAGCAGTAGCTTAACTACACTGAAAAGAAGGTGAGAGAAAGTGTATCACACCTACCATTGAACATTCATAAAAATAATCACAATATCTAACGTTAAGCTTATATAAACAGTACACACATGCTGTAGGTAAACAGATTGTTCACTGTACAGCTCTGCATCACTTAGAATTTTAGGACTGAGACATAATTTAAAAAACAAAATACTATATTAACATAATTTACAGTAAATCTTTTATGAACATAAATAATCTACAATTTCACAAGACTCTATTGGAAGTAGTACAGTATTAGATGTTCGATTTTGAAATGTCACATTTTTTCATGTTTGTCAGTTTTTCATTAAGTATATGGAAAGCTACAGAGCGGTATGTAATTCAATATGTTAACGTAACATTATTCAGCAGGTTTCATTCGACTATGAAGCAAAATTAGTTCATTCTGTAGGGTGATGCAAAACTTTTGGCCATAGCTGTACAAAAAACAAAACAAAAAACAAAACAAACAAAAAAAACACAACAATAGTTAGCTTGTCACTATTAAAAAAGAAATATGGAGGGGAACATTTGAATAATTTATCCATACAAAATTTTCATAAAACAGATGTGCACATAATGATATCCCTAGGAAATGTTGTGAGGCTGACCCAAATTCTTCTGACAAGCATTCACAGCTGCTGTAACGTGTGTACTCTCTACAATCAACAACAGGGGCTGCAAAAACAAGCGAGTACATTACTGTCATAGACCCAAATGCTGCTTATAAAACTGGAATTTAAATATACGAAAAAGAACACTATGACAACAAAGCCAAAAAAACCCAAAGGATATTTATTACAGTTGGCTGGGAAAAAACACCACTACACTTCATGTCTTCAATTAGGGTACCAGTTTCTGTTTTGAAAACATTTAGCATTAGACTTCAATGGAATCATGGACATAGCTAAGAAATATCTCATTGTTCTTCAATCCTACAATATTTCCAATTGTCAGAACAAGTCTTTGCTAATGTTGCCCTATGTGTTTATTATAAACTTGATCACTGATACTTTTGTGTGGCTCTCTAGTCCATTCCATAGCCTTTTCCAATAAGATCCATACATGAAGATTAAATACTACTTGAATTAGTTACAGATATATAAACTTTTTTATCTAGATTGTATCTTATCTGATACCTGCAGCACTCCAGCTAGAACACAGAAATAGCATGCAAGGAGAAGCCTAAATGAAAACCTTCCCCTAAAATGCAAGTTGCAGTAGAAAAGACCTTGAGGACTGACAGAGTCTGGATCTTAGATGTCAAATCTGGATTTCTGTGACAGGATAGAGCTCTGGGCCCAGGTGTTACCGGCAGGGAAGGAGACTCAGACACAGGGAAAAATAGATTTAAAGGGTACATAAGGAACTTTTTATTTTATGTTCCCATCTGTTGCTACAACTGTTTACGTAAGGTGTGTGTTGTTTTAATTATTATTTTTTTTTAACATTTTGACCAATTTTTTAAAATTTAAAGATGGCTTCACATGTACCGCATGGACCTCTCAGAACTACATTTCCCATCATTCTCCTGCTCACATATGTAACTGAGATGGATTTACCAGTGAGCAGGAGGATGATGGGAAATGTAGTTCTGAGATGTCCAGGTGCCAAGGGCGCCCTGGGGCAAAGCGAGCAGATAGGAGTAGGGGCAAGTTTCATTTGAAAGTGTCTACGAGGGGTTAAGTATGGGGCTAAAATTAATCAACTGTAACATATAATGAGGAAACCAACCCTTTTGTTTTTCCCCCTGTGTCCAATATATCATGGCGTGGATGTACTGGTTATGCAGTCCCCCAGGGAACTCCATAGGCAAGCATTGCTGATCGGAGTCAAAGATAGGAAAATAAAGAAGAGCCTGGTAAATTGTATAATAATTGTAAATCCTGGAATGTGCGAAGACAGCCAGACAGCCAGTACCCCTCCATAGCAGCGCATAGTTAAGAAAGATAGATGTGTGGGAATGCCATTTTAGTTAAAGTTTTGTGTGTCTTTCAACAGAACGCCAAACAGTAATTAACTGTGAGATTATAGGGCCTAAGCATAATCTACAGTGCTTGAGAGGAATGTGTGAGTGAATCAAGTCTTGTAATCTATGTGGAGAAACCAATTTTTCTTCTAGTAATCGCTACGAGACCAGAGCACCAGGATCAAGCCAGACTGTAAGTGTACTTAATATAAATGACCAAAAATAAAGTTTAAAGTTTGGCAGTGTTAAACCTCCTGAAACCTTTTCACACTGTAGAGTAGAAAATGTAATATGTGGGCGTTTGCTTTTCCATATAAATTTAGATATCAAAGTGCACAATTGTCCAAGTATCCGGGAAGGGGAGAGAGAGGGAGCATCGAGCTGAAAAAATTGATGCGAGGGAGTAAATTCATTTTGATGCAGGCTTGAAACGAGTTAGGAAGTTGTGCCCATCTATCTAAATCTGACTTCACCTGAGCAAAGATTTTGTTAAAATGAGTTGATACAGTAGAATGTAAGGATGGATTGATATCAATTCCCAGATATTTGAAATGTTTAACCAGCGGTATGTTAGTACCAATTATTCTATTAAGGAGCAGCCACATTCTCACATGTTTTTGGCAGGGACAGGAATTAACCCCATCCCTGCCAACCACCACCAAAACACAAACAAAGAAACACCAATCATTTACAGGCAGAGCTCTCGCTCTGCCACAGTTTCCCAAAACAACAGACATGTACTCTGAATCCTAAAAAAACCTGCTGCTATATCAGATTCAATAATGAATCTGGCTGGTGTTGCCACCCAGTTTCCCTGGGCTATTGTTTAGGATTGCTTTAACTAAAATACATTACAGATGGAGATGTTTAAAGAGCACTTTGGTTGGAAAGTACTATAATAACAGTATTTGCTAATTCGTATTCATAACATTAAAATGCAGTACCTCAGATTTGCCACGATCTGTTCCAGTCCGGCTGGGGTGTTCATCAGCCTTTATTTTGTGGGTGTGTGTTCTTAATATTGCACCTTCCTCTGGCTTTAGCCTACTCTAAATGGCTGGTATTAAAATTCCATGTATTTTATTTACAGTTTTCCGTTGCCATTTAAGTTGACCTTTTAAAAAAAAAAATCTGTACTGCAGAACCAAAGACCATGTTAATGACTAATTCAGTGCACTCTATCAATTTTAAAGTCCATTAACTTTGCCTAGCTTTCTGCATACCAAGTTTTATTATTATAATCTCCCAGACTGTAGCATCTAATTGTCATTCTAACAGGGAATTCTAGTAATACAACTTGGGTTACAGATGCATGACTATACTGAGTGCATTACTATATAAAACCTGAACATAAAATAAAGTATATGACATAATATCTTTTACTAAATACCAAAAAGACACATACAGCATCCAATATTCTAAATATGCTATGATCACAAGGAAAATATTATATGTAGCCAGTTTTGGTCTAGGCTTACAGTACTATAACTATATTTCCTTAAGAATATGTCAAATAAATCGCTTTAGCCTCCACAAATCATATTGTTATGGTGGTAAATAGGTCAGTACTGAATATAATTAGAGCAGCCTCTAATGGCCTCTACTTGTTCATAAATGTTCTAAAGTTCTCATTCGGTAACAGTGTTGCATGAAGGAACTCAATCCCACTTGAGTCCTGAAGTTCTCCGACAGTATGTTTTGTGCACAGGCATTTGGCAGACACAGCATAACGTGATGGTGTAATGCTTTTGTACTGTTTAGTGAAGTCTGGTGCAAAGTCATGCAGTTATGGTGTTTACCATGTAAAGTGTGACAGACAGACAGACAGACAGACAAACAGATCAGTGCATAAGGGTCCTTGTTTTTTGAATGATGATCCTGAAAACTACAGCATTAAAAAAATAATTTTATTTAAAAACAGAGTAGACAGTTCCCAGCAATTCACTTTAAAAAGGCAACTGACCTTAATAAGAAATTGACTGAGAGTACTGAACCATGAAAAAAAAAGGTTGCATCCAAACAAATGGGTGCTTTTATTACCTTCCATTTTCACAGAGAACAACCAACCTGTGCTGTTCTAATACCTTCTAATTCACAGTTACCAGGCAACAGTGATGTAGTTTTTGCAGCACAAGTATCTACTTCTGAATCAATCTTAGGTGAAACAGCATTTACTGAAACATAAATGAAAGACAAGTGGATACCAGACTATTTTATATATTATCTCTAGCAAAAGCTTACTTTGATAACCATGATAATAAAAAACACAGTGAAAACATGGTAACTTTAAATGGAATGTGTGGAATAATGATGATGAACAAGAGTGTATATTTATTATTATTATTATTATTATTATTATTATTATTATTATTATTATTATTATTAATTAATTAATTAATTAATTAATTAGCAGGCACACTTATCCAGGATGACTTACACTTGTTACAAAAAATCACAGTACAAAGTATCACATTACAAAATATCACATTATAAATGATCACATTACAGAATATCGCATTACAGATGAGGGCAGTTATAAGGTACAGTAAAATCAGTAGAAAATAAGATCAAATTCAAATAAGAGCAAAATATATAAAATACAGTAAATAATTGCATTTACCATTGTATTTGTTTTTCAAATAGGGATTACCAATCAAATATCGTAATATGGTCCCAGTTGTCATTAACTGTCTGAGATTTTGGCAGAAGCACAAGTAGAAGTCTGCCCATATAATACAAAAAATGTTTCTAGTATTGTATAGTAATGTCCAAAAGCACTATAGTTTAGTATAGTAAACCATAGTGTTTTAGCCATTACTTAATACTGGTATTTGTATATGGATCAGGAACAATGTTCTTATCATGCTGGTCTGTCGGCATTCTGGTTCCTCAGTTAAATAATAGTTAGTACTGCTTGCATACACAGTGCCTATAGAAAGTCTACACCCCCTTGAACTTTTTTCACATTTTGTTGTGTCAGTGACTCAGAGTTTCATGCATTTAAATTAGGATTTTTTCCACTTATCTACACACCATACTCCACACTGTTAAGGGGGAAAAAGTTTTTATTGAGAAAAAGATTATATATTAAAAGTACAAAACTGAAAGATCATAATTATTATTTGTTTATTTAGCAGATATCCAAGGTGACTTACAGAGACTAGGGTGTTTGAACTATGCATCAGCTGCAGAGTCACTTACAATTACATCTCACCCGAAAGACAGAGCACAAGGAGTGACTTGTGACTGACTCAGTGTCACACAATGAGTCAGTGGCTGAGGTGGGATTTGAACCGGGGACCTCCTGGTTACAAGCCCATTTCTTTAACCACTGGACCACACAGCCACCCCCCTGAGTTAATACTTAGTGGAAGCACCTTTGGCAGCAATTACAGCTGTGAGTGTTGGGATAGGTCTCTACCAACTTTGCACACCTAGATTTGGCAATATTTGACCATTCTTCTTTACAAAGCTGTTCAAGCTCTGTCAAGTTCCTTGGGGAGCGTTGATGGACAGCAATCTTCAAGTCATGCCGAAAAATTTTCGATTGGATTTAGGTCGGGGGTCTGACTGGGCTGCTCAAGGACATTTACCTTTTTGTTCCTTAGCCACTCCAGTGTAGCTTTGGCTGTGTGCTTTGGGTCATTGTCATGCTGAAAGGTGAACTTCCGTCCCAGTTTCAGCTTTCTTGCAGAGGGCAGCAGGTTTTCCTCAAGGACTTTTATGTACTTTGCTCCATTCATTTTCCCTTCTATCCTGACAAGTACACCAGTCCCTGCTGATGAGAAATATCCCCATAACATGAAACTGCCACCACCGTGCTTCACAGTAGGGATGGTGTTCTTTGGGTGATGTGCTGTGTTGGGTTTGTGCCAAACATAAAGCTTTGAATTTAGGCCAAAAAGTTCCATTTTAGTTTCGTCAGACCACAAAACCTACAGAATGGCTACAGAATCTACAGATTCAAGGTGGTCTTTCTTGAGTAAAATACAGGCCAGAATTGTGGAGTGCTTGGGATTTTGTTGTCACATGCACATTTTGACCAGTCTTGGCCATAAAAGTCTGTAGCTCTTGCAAAGTTGCTATTGACCTCTTGGTAGCCTCTCTGATCAGTCTCCTCCTTGCTCGGTCATCCAGTTTGGAGGGACGGCCTGATCTAGGCAGGGTCTTGGTGGTGCCATACACCTTCCACTTCTAATAATCGTCTTGACCATGCTCCAAGGGATATTCAAGGCCTTTGATATTTTTTTATACCCATCCACTGATCTGTGCCTTTCAACAACTTTGCCCCGGAGTTCTTTTGAAAGCTCCTTGGTGCTCATGGTTGAGTCTTTGCTTTGAAATGCACTACCCAGCAGAAGGAACCTACAGGAACTGCTGAATTTATCCTGAAATCATGTGAATCACTACAATTTAACACAGGTGGAGGCCACTTAACTTGGTGTGTGATTTTGAAGGCGATTGGTTACACCTGAGCTAATTTAGGATTGCTATTACAAGGGGGGTGGACACTTATCCAACCAAGCTATTTCAGTTTTTATTTTTAATTAATTTTCTACAAATTTCTAGAATATTTTTTTCACTTGGAAGTTGTGGGGTAGGATGTGTAAATCAATGAAAAAAAAACTATTTTAATGCATTTTAATATCAGGCTATAAGGCAACAAAAGGTGAACCTTTTGAAAGGGGGTGTAGACTATCTGTAGATCCTCTGTGGTCACTAACATTGACACCCATTACAGTTTAACAAGCACTTTCATTTTTCTTTTTGACAGTTGACACTGAAGTTGTAATGCCAGCTCACCTCACTTGACTTACATTGTCTGTATTGTGCCTTTTTTTAATTAGGATAGAAAACTTGCTTCCTGACTCACGTTTACCTGGCAACCTCATGTTTACTGCCAGTCTCGTACGATTCCGATCAACCTGAGATGAAATGTCACGAAACAAGTATATTCCTGTGAACAATGATATTCCTGTCAGTGCAGGGCCAGTTGGTCTGTCAACATTGCTACTTTTTTTTTACAGCAGATTGAATTGTCAATATAAGAGATAATATGGAGAAAATGTGTAAGCTAAATGCTGGATAGAGAAAATACAGTCTCTGTTCTTGCTGCACCACTGTAAAAATGGCACTTTCACATTCAATTAAAATCAGCTTTACAAACACACAATGCCAAATTGTCAAAGGCATTGAAAAACTTAAATGATAAAAATTAAGGAAACACAACAACTCTATGCAAATCGCTTAAAAAAAACCCTACAAGCACAGCCTAATACTGCTAATGTTTTCATAAAAAAAAAAATGTTGTTGTGTTTTTCATTACAGACCTGTAAAATAAAACAATCTGTTGCACTGAGAGGAAAACAAAAACAGGAATTATGAGCAGGCAATTTAAAATACTGTTGGTCTTCAATTATCTTTGATTGTTTCAGTAACTGAGTGGTATTCCATGATGGAGTGATGTAAGCAGGCAGGATATGATAATAACAGGAAGCCCCCTATTGAATGAGGTAGGTCTTGAGATACTGAGTATACATGTGGTTCAATCATTAGTATGTCATTGCCTAGATTTGTTGGTCGATGTGCTGTCAAGGTGCTGGAGAGAGAAGAGGGCCTCATAACAAGCTGTGGGAGCTGCTGAGACAGCAGTTCAGCACTCAACTGATTCACAATAAGTAAGCTACAGAATTAAAGTCCCAAAAAAGCAAGACACATTGAAAAGAGGAAATCGATCCCCTGAAAAAGTTTTACTCAACTTGAAAAGACCACAACACTTGAAAGGTGTTCAGATAACTGGCCAGATTTAACAAAGTCTTAACAGAGAAGTATAATTTGCAATTTTTTTCTGAAAAAAATTTGATTCAGCACAGTTTTAAGTATTTTTAAGCTGCCATAAAATCACACTGCTGCTTTGATCCTTTTTTGCATCTGTATTTAAACATTTTTGTTTAGCAGTCCTCTCCATTTTTTTTCTTTTATTTAAAATGTTAAATCATAACAAAAGTGTAATTAGTGCTGTATTTTTTAATTCAGTTTTAGTATATTTTGCAAAACTATTCAGGCATAGCAAATGATTAGATACAGGGCAGGTTATAACTCTATATGCAACCAATAAGGATATGCTTCTCAAGCTCCAGGGACGGAGGATTAGACATCCTCCTCGCCTGCCTAGAGGACCAAGATTGGTGCCTTACGTGCGGGGAGTTTGGGCACTTGGTGATATGCTGCCCCCTCCAATATCAGGAGGAGGAGCTACCTGCACGAATGCCTGAGAAGAAGAAATGACCTGCCCAAAAGAGGAAGAAGGGGAGGGGTAGCCATTCCCGGAGGCGAGCAGTGGATGCCCGCTATCCCCAGAGCCAAACAGGGAGGGGCTGTTGTCGTCCTGAGAGCCGGAAGGGGAGGGGCTTCTGCTGTCTCCAATGCAAAAGGGGGAGGTTCCACTATTGTCTCCAGAGCCAGAAGAGGAGGAGCTTCCACCGGCACCAGTCAGCAGGGCTACCTGCCGGGTCTAGCATCCGCACATCCAGAAGGTCCAGCGTCTGATGTCCAGAGGGTCCCGCCCCAGCCAGAGTGCCCAGCGCCACCGCCCCAACCAGAGTGCACAGCACCGCCGCCCCAGCTGGACTACCCAGGGCCACGCCCCAGCCGGGGTGCCCAGCGCAACCGCCCCAGCCTGCCACCGCCCCAGCTGGAGTGCCCAGCACCACCGCCCCAGCTGGAGTGCCCAGCGTCACCGCCCCAGCTGGACTGCCCAGCACAGCCGCCCCATCCTGAGTGCCCAGCGCCGCCGCCCCTGGCAAGGTTTTAAATGTTTAAGTGTAGCATGACTGAGCTCTCATGCACCAATATATCTCAAAACAGCTGAGTTAGAACAACCTTATTTATACGTACTGCTCCCTGATAAAACTCATCATCACTGTTGGAACAGATAACGAGGCTGTTAAACATTTACAGCTTCACTGTTTTGTGAGGAATGTATCCTCAACGCTCTTTTGGTCAGACCATTTCAATGTGCAGTTGTAAAAAGTGCAGGATATAAAAAGCCCACTCTTTGAACCAGCAGCTGTATTACCTGCAGCAGTAAATCTTTCCTGGCAATGTGCTACACAGCTCCTCAGGCGAAGAGGCTTTTGCTGACTTTGTACTACTGCTCCTCAGAGAGATGACCTAGCAAATTTCTATATGTGTGTGCTACTGCAATAGTTAACGTTGTAACGGAAGGATAAAGTTTTGGGAAATGGGGGAGGATTTTTTTCTATCTGTTCCCACAAGAAACAGTCTCTAGGGTCTTCTGTATTTGAGTTTAAGGATTAGTTATCTGCTTTCTCATCACTGAACTTGTTTTCAGTGACTGCTCATATAAATAAATAAAAAAATCCCATGCTGTACTAAAAGGTAAGATGTATCAACTGATTTAAGAAGCACACCACAGCGATAGTTTGTGCCCCCTCTGTAGCTGTGATTTTGTATACAGATTTTTCGTTTACTGACTGACAGTTACCATAATTGCAGAGGGGACAGAAATTTTTGTTGCACACAATAAAACAAACCCCTGATTCAGAAATACAGTTTTATGGAGGAGCAGCCTCTGAGGTTTAATAAACATTAGTGAGACTTGCTGAAGGATTTTTCATATACTTAATCCTGTCAAAATATTTTTTTTCAGAAACTTTATATAGATGTGGATCCTCATTCACCTGGGGCCAGTTTTTCAAAACTTGTAACCTGGATCTAAATGATCTGAGTTTTGTAATCCTATATTTTGTGACCAAGATTACTTTTACTGGATCGTTTTGATCAGTTTTTTTCAGAACATGTCACTGCTGGATTACATTTATCCAGATTAAAAATAATCACGATGACGAAATAGGCCATTATTTATGATATAGCCTAATTTAACACTAGCATGACCAAGGCAGTCATTCTGACCGTTTTTGGAATTTAAATTTAAATTGCTGTGCGTGTGTTTAAGATAAGGAGCTGTGCTTTCCTGACTTCTCCTAAATATATGTATTAATTCCCCTGACAAAGAAAGAATCATGTAGCTGCAAAAATTAGCGAGCTAAAATACTGTCATACTTATTCCAACCAGGAGCGGTCAAATTGACCTATACATATTATAAAAATTAAATCTTGCGGTATTATTTGTGTTTATCAGTCAGGACTTGCAGCTGTATTGAAGTTTGATTATATCCGTCTGCATTCCTCAAGTGAGCTGTCTGTTGACATTTCTATTGTTTCAATGAGCCTCTGATAGCCCATCAATCAGCCTTGACAGCTCACGGCACAAGGCTGTCTGTCTGCACTGGTTACTATAAGTCACACGTTTTTCTAAGAAATTCATTGCTACACCAATACACATTGCAAATGGATTGCTGAAGTAGCAGGACAGAAAAGTGTTCGGAATTACTGCAAATTTTACCAAACAAGATTCTGATGCAGCTTAGACGGACAATGTGGTAAGTGCACTGCATATTTTGAAAAGCGCAGTATCTGTGTGATTTGTGCCAGCACTTATACTTTGTAAACAATTGTAAGTGAAGCCCATTCTGTTCAAATGTGTATTTATTCATGTCATTTCGATTATAGTATGTCTCCATATAAACACATAGCTTCGTTTGCACTTTGTTATGAAGGCAATATAAACCTATTTATTAAAAAAGATACTTATTTATATTGTTTCAGTTATACAGTTTTGTCTGTATATAATATACCTGTATATACACACATTTATTTTCAACTGTTTGTTTATTTAATTTTTTTAAAGTTGCGCTTTATGTAATATGTCTGTATATAAACACATTTATGTTCAAATGTCCATTTATTTACAATGTTCTGGTTGTGTAGGTGTGTGGCAAAGTGCCCCCCCCTGTGTATTATATGTTACGTGTTGTGTGTAAATGTTGGTGTATAGTCATCGGTACACGGGATATAAACGGGTCTGTGTTTCACTTGTGATTTAAAAATGTAGATTTATATTTAGGCACGGAGGGCACAAATCACTTCACGTGCTAGTTAAAATGTAATGTGTGGTCACAGGAGTGCACTTAATTAATTCCGTGCAGTTGTACCGAGATTCCAATTGAATGATTGACTAGCAATCGAGTCTCGGTACAACTGCATAAAACAACATGTTTTCACTCACCGGGGTTGGGTGTTCGAGAGTGGAGAGCGGGAGAGAGAAGAGAGAGAAATATTTACAAACAATTGCTATCGCGTGCTGGTAGGACCAGCCGATACTTGTTTGTTTGTTTACTCACCGTGTTTGTGTGTCTGTCCGTCCACCGTTTGTTTAGTGTTAGTTCGTTTTGTTTATGTCTGTTTATTTTGGCGAAAGTGCCGTGTCCTGTGTTTTTGTTACAACCGTTTATTTTTCTGTTTGATTATTAAGCGCTGGGCGATCAGCGCTCAGCTTCTAAAACCCCAAGTCTCTGTCTGTACTGTGTTTCCTGGCTCTGCCGTGGCGTCACCGCTCAGTTGTCTTTGTGACACGTGGTGTCAGAACCGGGATAACAGCGCCTCCAGGACTCAGGCCAGAGCAGGAACCGCAATTTGTTGGTTAAAAAAAAAAAAAAAAAAAATGGGATGGGAGGAAGAAATGCAGCCATGGCGTGTCGCCAGGAGGAGTTGAAGGAAGGAGGGCTCCATGGTGTGCCTCCTGCATGGAGTATGGGCACCTCCGGGAAGGTTGCCCCTATGAAGACCCTCTCTTTTTGAAGGCCCTCGATCAGGGAAAGGTGGAGGATGCGGAGGAGTGGCTTTGCTTAAAGGCCATGAGACCAGTCCACCGCCAGGAGCTGCCTCTGCCTCTTCCGACTGCAGTTTCTGGTTTAGGAACAAAAGAAAATAATAATAAGGAAATGGAAGGCTGGAACTGGAGAGATGGCTGCCAGGATCTGGAGGTCCTCCTCGGTGGTCTAGAGGACCAAGGCTGGTGCCTTGCCTGTGGGGAGTTCGGGCACCCGGTGGTGCGCTGCCCCTACCAAGAGGGAGAGGAGGAACTGGCCCAGGAGAGGAAGGTGAGGAGGAGGCAGAGAAGGGGAAAGGGGAAGAGGAAGGCTGAGTGTCCACAGCCCAAGCGGGAGGAGCCTGAGTGTCCACAGCCCAAGCGGGAGGAGCCCGAACGTCCTACGCCTGAGTGGGAGGAGCCCGAACGTCCTACGCCTGAGTGGGAGGAGCCCGAGCGTCCCTACGCCTGAGTGGGAGGAGCCCGAACGTCCTACGCCTGAGTGGGAGGAGCCCGAACGTCCTACGCCTGAGTGGGAGGAGCCCGAACGTCCTACGCCTGAATGGGAGGAGTCGGTGCGTCCACAGCCCAAGAGGGAGGAGTCGGTGCGTCCACAGCCCAAGAGGGAGGAGTCGGTGCGTCCACGGCCCAAGAGGGAGGAGTCGGTGCGTCCACGGCCCAAGAAGGGGAAGGTAGAGCGTCCACAGCCCCAGTCTCCACCAGCAGAGGGTGCATGCCTGCTGGGTCCCTGTCCACCAGCAGAGGGTGAATGCCTGCTGGGTCCCTGTCCACCAGCAGAGGGTGAATGCCTGCTGGGTCCCTGTCCACCAGCAGAGGGTGAATGCCTGCTGGGTCCCTGTCCACCAGCAGAGGGTGAATGCCTGCTGGTCTCCCCTTCGAGGCAGAGCCGCACCAGTCCCCTGCAAGAGAGGGAGGGCCGCACCAGTCCCCTGAAACAAGGGTAGACTACACGCTGCTCCCACCTCCGCCGCCAGGAGACTACGCCCGCTCCCACCTCCACCGGCAGGAGCAGAGCAGCAGGAGCTGCCTCTGCCTCCGCCACCTCCATCGGCAGGAGCAGAGCAGCAGGAGCTGCCTCTGCCTCCGCCACCTCCATCGGCAGGAGCAGAGCAGCAGGAGCTGCCTCTGCCTCCGCCAACCCCACCAGCAGAGGATGAATGCCTGCTGGTAACACTTCCCCACCAGCAGAGGATGAATGCCTGCTGGTATCACTTCCCCACCAGCAGAGGATGAATGCCTGCTGGTAACACTTCCCCACCAGCAGAGGAGGGATGCCTGCTGGTATCATTTCCCCACCGTCACGAGGAGAGGAGCAGGAGCTGCCTCTCCCTTCACCAGAAGGACCCGGACTAGATGCTGGCGGTCCTCGGCAGCCCTTGCATAGGCTGCTGAGGGAAGCACGGGAAGAACCGCCCGGCCGCAGAGGCCGAGAGAGGGCCAACACCTGCACCCCAGCTAGTCCTGACTCCCTGCCCGCTTAGCCCAAGGATGCCTGCCCGCTTAGCCCAAGGATGCCTGCCCGCTTAGCCCAAGGATGCCTGCCCGCTTAGCCCAAGGATGCCTGCCCGCTTAGCCCAAGGATGCCCGCCCGCTTAGCCCAAGGATGCCTGCCTGCTTCGCCCAAGGATGCCTGCCTGCAGCCCCAAGGATGCCTGCCTCGCTTCGCCCAAGGATGCCTGCCTCGCTTAGCCCAAGGATGCCTGCCTCGCTTCGCCCAAGGATGCCTGCCTCGCCGCCCAAGGATGCCTGCCTCGCAGCCCAAGGATGCTTGCCTTGCATCGCCTGGGGTTGCCAGCCGCTCCGCATCGCCTGGGGTTGCCAGCCGCTCCGCGCTCGCCTGGGGTTGCCAGCCGCTCCGCATCGCCTGGGGTTGCCAGCCGCTCCGCGCTCGCCTGGGGTTGCCAGCCGCTCCGCGATCGCCTGGGGTTGCCAGCCGCTCCGCATCGCCTGGGGCTGCCTGTCGCTCCGCATCGCCTGGGGCTGCCTTTTGCTCCACACAGGGTACAGGGTGCGAGGGAGAAGTGGAGCTCCGCTGCCGCCTCTATGGCCAGGGACTCCCTCCCGAGTTCACCTCCCGAGGGTCGCCGCTGCTGCCGTCGCCTCCCGAGGGTCCGCCCGCTGCTGCCGTCGCCTCCCGAGGGTCCGCCGCTGCTGCCGTCGCCTCCCGAGGGTCCGCCACTGCTGCCGTCGCCTCCCGAGGGTCCGCCACTGCCGCCGTCGCCTGGGGTCGCCAGGGATCCTGCTTAGCCTGGGATCGCCGGGCTCTGCTCCGCCTGGGGTCGCTACACTGTGGCGGAGCCCCATGAAGGGGAGCTGCGGCCATGAAGAAAGGGGAGGTCAGGAGACCAGCTTCCCAGCCGCATTTCCGTGGCAGGAAGCGCTGTGGCCAGAGCCCCACGGAGAGGAGCTGCCGGCCACAAAGGAGGGAGGTCAGGAGACCAGCTCCCCTCGCAGCAGTTTCGCTGCGGAAGTGGGTGGCGGAGTCCCACGGAGGGAACTGCCGGCCATGAAGAAGGGGGAGGTCAGGAGACCAGCTCCCCGCAGCAGTTCGCTGCCGGAGGTGGATGGCGGAGCCCCACGGATGGGAACTGCCGGCCATGAAGAAGGGGGAGGTCAGGAGACCAGCTCCCCAGCCGCACTTTCGCGGCAGGATAGTGTGTGGCTGAAGCCCGGAAGAGGAGCTGCCAGCCACGAAGAATTGGGGTGCCAGACATTGCACCATGGCCACCCCAGGAAAAATTTGCTTCCCCTCTTCCGGGACTTTGGGACTGAGGGGAGGTGGCCATTGAGGCCATGTGTGCTTTGCACAAGGGGGTATATGTGGCAAAGTGCCCCCCTGTGTATTATATGTTACGTGTTGTGTGTAAATGTTGGTGTATAGTCATCGGTACACGGGATATAAACGGGTCTGTGTTTCACTTGTGATTTAAAAATGTAGATTTATATTTAGGCACGGAGGGCACAAATCACTTCACGTGCTAGTTAAAATGTAATGTGTGGTCACAGGAGTGCACTTAATTAATTCACGTGCAGTTGTACCGAGATTCCAATTGAATGATTGACTAGCAATCGAGTCTCGGTACAACTGCATAAAAACAGCATGTTTTCACTCACCCGGGGTTGGGTGTTCGAGAGTGGAGAACGGGAGAGAGAGAGGAGAGAAATATTTACAAACAATTGCTATCGCGTGCTGGTAGGACCAGCCACGATACTTGTTTGTTTGTTTACTCACCGTGTTTGTGTGTCTGTCCGTCCACCGTTTGTTTAGTGTTAGTTCGTTTTGTTTATGTCTGTTTATTTTGGCGAAAGTGCCGTGTCCTGTGTTTTTGTTACAACCGTTTATTTTTCTGTTTGATTATTAAACGCTGAGCGCGATCACGCGCTCAGCTTCACCAAAAACCCCAAGTCTCTGTCTGTACTGTGTTTCCTGGCTCTGCCGTGACGTCACCGCTCAGTTGTCTTTGTGACAAGGTGTTTTATATGACATTCCTGAATAAAACTACGACTTCTATTCAATTGTTTGTCTTTTCATTATAATATTTATGTTGTTTTTAATACGCCGGTCAAATTGACTGGTCATGGCTGTTCTAGGTAAGCCTATAAACACGGCCGTTCTAGTGTTAAAAAAGAAATAATTATGAGCATTAATACATACTAGTTTTGATCTGGTTTTTCAGAACATGTCACTGCTGGATTGCACAATATCACTATCAATTGCAATGTACCAGCCATTGAAGGTGAGGATCTGAGCGACGACCTGCCAGAGCCTCAGGCAGGACACCATGATGCACCTTCACAGAACCACAACAGAATCGACTGCCTGGATGGGCAGTGAGGGATGCCATTGTAAACTACAGTTCCGCACTTTTCTAATTTACACTAACAATTAAACAATTCAAACAATTAAGCCCAATTTAGTGGGTAGCTGTGTAAATGGCTGAGCCAAGATGACCACCAGCTATCAAACACACACACACACATTCATGTGCACTGCCTCTGCTCTGACACATACAATCTAGCTACAAAGTTTTTCTGGTATCCCTTCCAAATTAGGTTTTTAAACTACTGATAATCCAGTGTTTTTTCAAACTTTGCTTGTGTAGGCAGGGTAAACTGACTATTATTTACATGGGGCAATGTGGACCAGAACCACTTTTACCTGGGGGTTATCTATATGGTACACCTGGAAGACCAGTAGGCTTGCTGTGTTTCAGCTGGAGGAAATTTGGTTTTAAGAATTTCTGTGACATCTGTATTGTTTTAATATTTTTAACTGATTGGTCTTCATATTTATTTTACACTGAAACTGTGTTTTCTGTGAGATTTGTGACTACCAACTGATTACTAACTAAGCCAATTTCTTGAATACTAATTAATAAACCATTTTACATTTTCATTCTGTGCTTTGTTTTGCATGCCTCTAAAATACGCATGGTAGAATTAACTAGCTTTGCTGGAGTGCCAGTTTACACTAGAGTTAAAACCAGAGTGTGTGGAAATAACTGTACACTACAGTCATTAATCAGATTGCAGAGACAGAAATATGTGCTGTTCTGCTTGCCTTTTAAAAAATGTGCACAGAATGACAGAATTGTGAATCTTTTCAGCAATGTGACATTTTGTGCTGACACAACCAACATAAATATGCCATTTTATCATGAAAGAGGAGATTTGGGCTCCTATTCTAAGGGTTCTCAAATTTATCATGCAAATCCATTTAGCGTGAACAACTTTGAACAAGCAATGTGAAAGCCTTTCCAATGACAGCAGTATCTGCAAACTCATTTCAGTTGAAGTTTTACAGAACCTTTGTTTTTGTTAAATGCCTTTCAGCTGTGGTCGGCATGGATTTTAAGATAGTCTGAGCTAGCTGTGCTGATTTTTAGTTGATCCTTGGTTCGATAAATAAATAAATAAATAAATAAACTCAACTACAGTCTACACTCTTACACTAATCTAGTATTAGGTTGGTACAGGCTAGCTGGGTAGTTAGAAACAAATGTACAGATTCCCATCTTGTCCTGGGTATTAGCTCATTAGCAGTTGCTAAACATTGCAGCAATGAATGGATACAAGCTGTTATCATAGGAAAATATTCAATGCACATGTATCACATATTAAATACTATGGTATGTTTTGTTTCTCTTTCAACAGCAATCCCAGTCATCCATAGGCCCACATGATGATTAATAATACCGCCTCAAAAAAATTAAATGTAAATGTATGTAGAAAGGTTAAAGGGTATGAAGTTTATTTTAAAGCGTTTTGTATGTGTAATATGATCTGGAGCAGATGGCTGGGTCTAAATAAGGAGACCACACCCGAAAATGTCCAAAACTCCCCGCTTTAATGGTTCACCAACACTCTCCATCTTCTCAGATCACACGCAGTGTTATCGTAGCAGCCAATGTTTATTCAGCAAACAAACAGTGCCATTTTCTCATTCACTCAGTCCTTCCAGATCATCGAACCATTTCAAAACTGGAACATCTTCGCTCCCGGGGCATTTCAATTCTGTCATTTGCATTATTCAAGGCAGGACATGCATCTCTCGTCTCCTTGTTCTGTATGCTATAGTAAAAACTGGCCCATTAGAATATTGCTAGTATGCCCGGAGTGGGGGTCATCTCTCCACCAGGGTTTTTCCCCTCTATGGCAAGCTGTGAAAATAAATAAATAAATAAATAAATAAATAAATAACTATAAATTGATTATTTTAAATTGCCACTAATTAACCTGTATTTTCTTTACTAACCCTTCTTTTTTGCTTTGGTGGCACAGTTGTGAGGAGTCAGGGGTCCTTTTTTGGGGTCAAGTGAAGCTCACTTCTCAACCTTAGAGGCCTAGCAGCGCTGGCCTCGTCCTCCGCTAGTAAGATCCTACACGAGCCAGAGGAGACCCCTGGCCAAATCTATCCAAACACTCTTTCATTTTCCCATTCTCTATCACTATAGATTCTCCTTGGGGGAAGTAACGTTTGCATCCCAGCCTTGGAGGCCGATCGATTCGGTCTCACCTCCGCGAGGGCAGCTCTCTGCGGACCAAGGGGTGACCCTGTACTCTTTACTAACGATCTGCTTTCATCTGTACGAGGCTCCCTCTCTCTCTGGAGACCCCTCCTTTGCATGTCTTATTCTTTCTTTTCAGCGTTCCTCTATCCTCGCATGGCTCTATCTCGGAGGTCAGGCTGCAATGATCTCCCAAGGCGTAGACGACCCTTGCAAGTCAGGGAGACTTCTCTTGGATCTATCCACTTTCCTTCTCTTCATTTCTCCTTGGGGGAAGTAAACTTTGCTTCCCAGCCTTGGAGGCTGATCGGCTCGGTTACCTCCGCCAGCGTGGCTCTCCGCAAGCCAGAGGGGAATCCTGTCATCTTTATAAAGTCACAAGCACATAATTCCTATTTCAAGTGTGATGTGAATAGTTTTAGTTTAATTCACAAAAAGCCATATGGAGATTTTTTTCTTTAAGGGCAAAAGAGCAAAATGCTTAACATCAGACTCACCATGACATAGAACATGAACATTATTAAATAAATGAATAAATACATACATGCATACATAAATAGGGTCAATCCAGCCTATTCAGTTCCCCAGTGTTAATGAACTTAAGTTTTTGCTGTTGCTGCTCCTGCTTTACCTATTCTCTCCTACTGTATCGAGGGGTCATGAAACAGAAAATAAATCTGTACCCGGAAATCGAAATCTACAATAAAAAGGTACAGAAATAAATTAGGTTTGGAAATACTATTTCAAATATCTGGACATCATTTTACCAGAATATATTTTCTTCTGTACCAAACAACAGAAATGTGCTTTAGTTTATGCTTACTTTATCTTTTTTCTTTTTCACAATTCCTAATGTCATTCTCAGTCGCTATAACGAGAGGGAAGTAACAAGACATGCCACTGGTGTTCTGATTAAAATTCAGGAATAAGCAATGTTCACAGGCATATTTTTTAGGAGATATGTTTCTCAACTGAGAAACTGACAACTCATGCTGTTAGTTTTAAAAAGCCATTGTTGGATAATGTATGTGAAAACTAGAATTCAGCATCTGTGGCTCATAAATATGCAAACAAGACCACAGTCTTTCTATACTGTCTACAGAGAATCAGTCTGGTGCAAGCTGTAAGGCCATCTTTTTCATGTAAGGTCATAGTTTGAATACTTCCTGTTTCTTCCACATGCTAATTAAAGCAAATTGTTTTTTGTACCTAGCCAACATTTTCTGATCCACAGTGAATCACCATTTGGTCCTTTGTCTCACATAACCTCACCCTAAACTGCTGTTTTTCATCTTTTGGTCAATTTGAAGCAATTTGAAACAATGTTTATTCACATAAATGACTAAGAGTCCCCCAAAAATGGTTGTAATTTAGCGAGATGGTCTCCATTGGGTTGGTATGGTCCAGGCCCACAGGTGTGCATGAAGCTGAACTCTTAAACCTAAACCCTGGGACCAAAACACATCTGTCGAAGATTTTGGCTTTTGTTTTTTAAAGTTTCTTCAATAATCAGCTAAACATGAAGGATGTGGGTGGCATAAGCACTGCAAACACTTATGTTTAGTTGAGACAACCTTTTTATTTTTGTGTTGAAAATAAATATTGATAAACTTCTCATATACAACTCTAGACTAGACTTTAGACAAAAAAGAAAGTTAGACATAGACTTCAGATAAAAGCCCTCCATCCCCACCCCATAATGTGTTGTATTTACATTGAGTACGGTGACAACACAATAGTTAAGTAAATGGATTATTATTATTATTATTATTATTATTATTATTATTATTATTATTATTATTATTATTATTAAACATAGGCTAAGGTACTTTTACAGTGACACCTTAAAAGCGTTTCAGTCAAAATGTATTGTTCGCAATGAACAATTTCAAATACTATCTATTTGTTTTGGATTAAAATTAGGTTTTGAAATGTTTACGAACAACTGACTTTCTGACAGATAATGAATGTGATCTAAAACTGTGCTAGTGCATTGATATAGTGGTCAACATCTACTTTGTTGGTTTTGATTAAAAAAAAACAAACGTAAAATACAGTGCAAAATACAGTGCAACTGCAGAAGCCATGAAAAAAAGATCAAGGTCATCATTGTTTTTGTTAATTTCAACATGGGGATTTAAAACCAGTTGTGATGAAAGTTCATTGATCACTTAGTTTGAAGATATTGATAAAGACAGAAATATTTTGCATGTTTCTTTGAGAGACAACTCCCTTTCCCCACGCACCCCGCTTTCTACATCAAACGCCATACTCCTTCCCGCTGAAGTGTGAATCGCTGTGCTGGTCGTGATCAAAGCAGCACATAAAGTAGCTTACCAGGTCACAGCTTTCACAAGAATTGCAATTATGATGTTTTTTTCTTGCAATATGGCAGTTTTAAGTCATTTAAGTCATCGAATTGTAGACCCTCCTGAATAATCTACCTTGTTTTCGTTTTATTGTCGTATTTATCTATGACTGATAACAACAACTGATAATCATTTAACAAATGTTCTAAGAGCAAGACATACAAATTATATCTAACTCACCAGGATATAATAAGTACAGTAAACTCATTTGTTAATTCAAGTATGTATACTATATTCAGGAGTTTAATTTTACCTCTGCTTAAACTTTAAACCCTATATTTGTCAGTTAAGCCATTAAAGTAACATCTTTGACTGCTTTCTCAGTGACTCAGTGTCTACTTCTATTTCTCATTAATACTATGTAAATGTTACTCATGTACAGGACACTGTTTCTTGCCCTCAGGTAGGTTTTACTGCAGTCCGACAGCTGCACTGAGGTGTGACAAGATGGCTTTCACAATTGTTATTCATGTAACTTAATTTAAACCATTAGAACAAACAATAGAATGTTACATGTTTTATTTACTGGATAAAAATACACTTCATTTGCAGTGGATCCTTTACACCTGCTGACAATGGTGGAGACTTGCCTGGGAGTAAAGCCTGCTATATTACATTATGAAAGCATGTGTGGTTAACCATGTACATATTGCTAGTGATACATCACTGTCATTAACTAGAAACACCTCAATACTAAGCTAAATAAAGCACTTAAATAACCCGGAGTATGTAAAAACTAATTTGAAGGAAATTCAGTGTTTTTATTGGATGGAAACATGATCAAACTGATTAATCTCTAAACCAAAATATAATTTCGCAATTTTTCATTATGTATCTTTTTTTTTTTTTTGGTCTAAATTACTATTATTATTATTTGTTTATTTAGCAGACTAGGGTGTGTGAGCTATGCATCAGCTGCTCAGTCACTTACAACAACGTCTCACCCAAAAGACAGAGCACAAGGAGGTTAAGTGACTTACTCAGAGCCACACAATGAGTCAGTGAGTGAGCCAGGATTTGAACTGGGGGCCTCCTGGTTATAAGCCCTTTTCTTTAACCACTGGACCAAATGTAATTTGTTTGACAACTCATTTACAGGGTATTATTGTGATTAAATGAAATGCACATTTATTCTTGGCATTATTTAGTTATTTTGGTACTCTTGATTGGGCAAATACAACTTGTTAAAGTAAAAAAAATGGTGACACTGTACTATGTACTGTGCTCTTATTAAGCTAGTATGGAGCATGCACTGATTTCTCTTTGTTCTCAATATGCAGAGATATTCCTCCCAGATTCTGGAGATGAGATCTCAGGCAGGTTACTGGGGATTTCAGACAATTATTTAATCTATCGACTGTGATTTGATGTTTAATTTAGTGATGCATTGTTTTTTTGTGTTCATAGAAAATGAGAAGAGGAGAAGAAAGAGCTGTACTGACAGGGTTTTCAATACATACAGTCAGAAAAAGAGTCATTAAGATCAGTTTCTTAATTTTCCTATTAAAAAAAAAACACACACTTAACAGTCTGCTGTGAGACTGGAGGGTGCCTACACAGCAGATCTAACAGGGCCCCTACACACCAGTTAGCATTTTATAGCATTTACTTATTCTGTACACAGTATAGCTTTCAAACCTTTTTGCACTGGCCAGTAAAATAATATATCGCTACTGTATGTTGTCTTGTGACCATGAGAATTGAAGTTGTGATATATTGCATATCGACCTACTGTGGATAAAAGTTAGATGTGTGTAAAAAAACAAATATAGATGTGTGTGTAGTTCTTTGAAGGCATTATTAAAGTGTAATTTGTGTAGGAGAGTGTATTCATGGGCACTGTAAGAGGATGGGTGGTGGTGTTAGTAATAATGCAGCACAGAGTCAATGAATGCAGTAAAAACACTATGTAAATTATTTACAATTCAGTGTTCCAACCAACAAAACACCACCCTCCTCAACACAGCAAGGCAGACAGACTTCAGGACCATTATTGTTATTATTATTTGTTTATTTAGCAGACGCCTTTATCCAAGGCGACTTACAGAGACTTGGGTGTGTGAACTGTGCATCAGCTGCAGAGTCACTTTCAATTACGTCTCACCCGAAAGACGGAACACAAGGAGGTTAAGTGACTTGCTCAGGGTCACACAATGAGTCAGTGGCTGAGGTGGGATTTGAACCGGGGACCTCGGGCATCAATCCATAGTAGCGCTACAGTCGGGGTACAGGTAACTTGTTTCAGCACAAGCTTTGATTAGGTTTTGGTTGTTGATCTTACTGCTTATTGTCTTACTACTTTATAGGTTAATTGCTTGCTAGCTGTCTTAGATTTTTTCCAGGTGCGACTGACACAAGTGTGAATTATCATTATTATTATTATTGTTATTAGTAGTATTATTTATTTATTTATTAGCAGATGCCCTTATCCAGGGCGACTTATAGTTATTACAAAATATCACAATACAAAGTATCACCTTACAAAATATCACAGTGCAGAAAATCACATTACAGTTAAGAGCAGTTATAAACTACAATAAAATCAGTAGAAAATAAGACAAAATTCAAATAACAACAAAATACAGACTACAGTAAATAATTACATTTAAGAGCAAGTTCGACTAAGAGCAGTTAACTTATAGTAAAAATATTTGCTTAGACGAGTAAAGTCCATTAAGAGCACATAGTAAGTATGATAAGTGGATAAGAACAATTTCAAATAAGAGCAGTTACCAAAAATGTGAATATGGGTATCTAAAAGTGCAATCAAGTACAAAAGACAGCGAATAGTTATAATTAAGAGCAGTATGGAGCAGTTCAGTGCAAGCACAAGCTGATGCAAGTACTGGTACAATAGGGTGCCATATAGTCCAGTATAGTGGAGTTGTGAGGTTTGCAGATGCTGTCTGAACAGGTGTGTCTTGAGGAGGCACCGGAAGGTTGTCAGGGATAGCCGTGGGCAGGTCGTTCACCCACTGAGGGGCAAGGGAGGAGAAGGAGTGGGATCTGGAAGCGGAGAGGGGTACAGGAGGGGTCAAGGGTGACACCAAGGTTCTTGGTGGATGAGGAGGGAGAGAGGGTGGTGGATTCAAGAGGAATAGAGATAGAGAGGAAGAAGCAGAGGTAGAGAAATCAGGTTGGAAGGATTAGTGAAGTGCTAGTGAGAGATTTTGCGAGCGCGAGAGGAGAGAAGGACAGATAGCAGAGAAAATCATAGTGGATAGAGGGGTTTACTCCTACCTCTCCAATCGCACGTACAGGGTGTCCTGGCGTGGCTCACCCTCTGCCTCTTGCTCTCTTTCGACAGGTGTCCCTCAAGGCGCTGTCCTGGGACCCCTCCTGTTTTCTCTCTACACTCGCTCCCTGGGTCCCCTCGTCTCCTCCGATGGCTTCTCGTATCATCTCAATGCTGATGATACCCAGATCTTTCTCTTTTCCCCCCTCTGACTAAGATTTATATAGAATCAAAACTTTTGTTTTTAAAATTTCTGAAAAGGCTTTGTCTTCAGGAATGGAAGAGGCTATAGATCAAGGAAAATTGCCCACCTTGTTTCTTTTCAAAATGACTAATCATTGACCAAATACTTTTAAATATTCCAATGAGAGATTCTATGTGATTGGAGAATTTGGAAATGGGCTGCCTCTTTTCCGAGGACATTTAAACTGAAGCACAGGACATTTCAGCACACACACACACGCTCCTAAAAAAACAGACATCTGCAACCTTCCAGTGTGTCATCTGACTAAAATCTCATCTCAAACACAACACGGCCTACGACGAGAAACTCCTGCTTGTGTGCTGTTCAACGTAACTACAAACTTAAAGGGGAACTGTAAAGCAAATGAATATATAACCATTTCAATAGAAAACATGTTAACTAAAGCTTTTGACGCATTTTCAGCCTCTCCTTGAGCAGTATACTGAAGACAATGAATTTATTTATTTCTTAGCAGACACCCTTAGCCAGGGCGACTTACAATTGTTACAAGATAACACATTATTTTTTACATACAATTACATTATTTTTTTACACATTATTTTTACATACAATTACCCATTTATACAGTTGGGTTTTTACTGGAGCAATATAGGTAAAGTACCTTGCTTAAGGGTTCAGCAGCAGTGTCCCCCACCTGGGATTGAACCCACAACCGTCCGGTCAAGAGTCCAGAGCCCTAACCACTACTCCACACTGCTGCCATGACCATGTTTAGTATTACAAAGTATTTAGGGTATGACTTAATAAAAAAAAAGTGTCCTTGAGCTATATTTCTCATCGGCTTCTGTTTTCCATATGTGGTAAGCATACATCAAGCTAAGTTCTATCCTAAACATCCAGTGGCTAACACAGTATTTCCTTTGATTTCTATTCGACCTGAAGTGACAAAAATATTCAATTAATTCAGTATTTGGATGCCATCTAGTACAAGCCCAGGTAACAAATAGAATGAAAACTGCTCTATGTTGACACTGAAATATCTAGGCAAAGCAAATACAGTAGTTTGAACAATTTCAAATAAAATCCTGATAGTGTTACAGGGGATGCAGATTGTAATCCAAAAATACAATAACTAATTTTCAATTTATCTAACCATTTTAGTTATGTATCCTAAAATAACCCATAGTTAGGTGCTAAAGGACAACAACTGTCTAATAAAAAAAGAGATCTATCATATATGATGATAAAAAAAACTACAGTATACATAAATAGTAGTTATTATAATGTATGCACATTTTTATGTCATTACCTTGGGTTTAAAAAGTGATGCTTTTGCAATTGGATTTCCGTTTTCCCTGTTAGAGATTAATCATTTTCAGAAGAAATGTTTGATAAGCCCAATTAACTTTCTCATTCATTTATCAAAAAGTATGGACTCGATGCTTTTCTAAATGAACACGTGCCTTCTGAAATGTATCCATGCATACAGTTTGCTGTGGGGATTAAATGGAAACAAGGAGAACAAAAAAAGAAAAACAAATAAAGATGTGAAAACAGCAGGGAGTTGGAATTAAGAAAAATGAATTTAAAGAGGAATCAGAGAACAAGAGGCTTACCATTCCACATGCATCATTTTAAATAATACTGCAATATTTTATTCACACTTTGTAGTTGTTTTGAAGCACACAACTACATTGCAGAAACTTTCAGTTTTTTATATTTTATTGTGCAGACGTTCCTTAAAAATAGTTTTTAAAAAATGGAGCACTAAACGGTGTGCCCTACTAAGGACCAAGACCAATCAATAACAGTGTTGATAAAGCTTTTATTTTTATTTATGGGACACATACGTCGCGTGTACCTAAAGGGTTAGAGTAGCTATAATGACAGATGTTGTATAGCCCTACCAAACAACAATTTATTTTTTTTTAACTGTTATTATGCTATTTTCAATGCAGCTTAATACTACTAAGACTGATATTAAAACAATCAAGACTCTGAAATAGTAAATTATATAAACACTAAAGAAATACTACTTGGTATTGCAGCAGAAATAATTACAAGGGAGATGCACATACCTGCAAAATATACAAAGATGAATACAATCAGCACTCACATATCCGACCTTATAAAATTTTGACTTCAGTGCCAGTTAAAAGAGTTGATGCATATCTGATTATTTCATTTTGGCCCGTTCCAACCCTTGACCATTTTTTAGGGAATATCAAAAAAGATACAATGTCAGAAATAAATAGCTGAAAGCAGTGTTTTAAAATAAGTAGGCTTCCATTTAGATGTACTGTAGTTGGCTTTGTTTGTACAGTACTATATTTTTAACAAAATAAGTATTTTAATTCACAACGATATGATTCTGAAAATATCACTTGCCAAAAGAGACGGCTGTGGACACATGCTGTAATACAGTAATACTTTTTAATCCAGTATGTAGTGTAACAGTACATAAAATTCCCTATTAACGACCCAACAGCAAAATGAAATCAAAATGTTTCCCATGCACAGAACTACAGAAAACGTAAAAGGCAATGCAATTTAGCAAAAAAAAAAAAAAAAAAGTTTCCAGAATTAAAAAAAACAGTATCCAAAGTTTTTATTCAAAATTGCAGAATATAGTGCTGGATAAGGCCCTAATGTCACAGTTCACTTGCAAATGAAAAGGCACAAAAGCAACTAAACATCACAGATTTAAATAAAATTATATATATATATATATATATATATATATATATATATATATATATATATATATACTGTATATACACATCACAGTATCTAATGCACTGTAAAGGCAGACTGATTTGCATACTGAGAAAAAATGCGAGCTGTGACGGATAATCAAATCAATTGTAACATTGAAGAGATGGGCTTTGTATCAGAAAACTGGTAACTGAGTCGGAAATCGCGTGTGACAGGTAAGTGCATTCATTTGTTGCATATATATAATGGGGATTGATTTGTTTCTTAATACAGGACGGTAAAACGTGACTGTTGTGTATCTGAGTGTCGTATATATCCGAGTGCTGACTGTATTAAAATTGTGTTCCTTCATTCTGACAGAGATATTGTCTGCTGTGGGTGGGGCATTTGGACCATTTAAAGCTGTGATAATGATATATTAATTAAGGAGCGGTACACACAGCAATCTGCCACTACAGCGTTTTCAGACTCATCCTTCTAACTTTGTTGGCAACAGATCTGGAAAGGACGACTCAGGAAAGAGCCCAGGGACCGAAGAAGGGCAATCTGAACTTCTAGTGCTAACGGTAAAGTTGCTTTCTGACTGATTTCCATTACATGAAAGTAGATGTTAAAACTTCATGCTGATTTGCTCGGCTCTCACCAAGATAAGCACCAACTAAGACAGAGCTTTACAGTAAACTAATGTGATCCATCTGCATCTACATCCATTTGCGTTTCTTTCCATCGGATGATGTAGATATCCTTCTACCTGGTGTTGTTGGCTGAAGTGTAATGCTGGCTTCAGGGATCAGCTTATTTTACCTACCCAGTGCATCAGCACACACAACTCCGGGGATCAACCACAGTGCAGTCTTCCCAGCGCGTCAGCATGACAACCGTCTGGATTGAGCTAAGTAGGGTACATCTCTGGGGTCTTCAAGTGGGCACCTTCCATCCTCGGTTTTTCGTAGACTAGCCCACCTCAAGAGGGCTCGACGGTGATTCTGGCATCCCAGCATCACCCCCCTCCGTCCCCCACAACTCAGCCCAGCTTACTTATCCGTACATCAGCGTTGCTTTCTTTCTATTATGCTTGAGAGACCCAGCCAGAATCTTTCCATCTCAACCACAGCCAGTTGCTGCTCCTTTCTGCTGCTTCAGATAAGTTCTTCACTGTGCAACGCAACTCTTGACCACTGAACTCAAAATCTCTGAAAAACCGGGTTGTAGAGTGTGCACAAAAATCCGCGACAACCTACCTCCACTGGGTAAACCCGGACTCTACATCCTCGCTGTTCCACTTCAGCAGCTAGTTGAGCATACCAAAGTTTCTTTCTCTCATAAGCCTCATCCACAGCATCTTCCCATTGCACTGTTAACTCTACCAGATGAACAAGGCGTGCTGATCCAGACCACAAGACAGTGTCTGGTCGAAGGTTAGTGGTGGCAATATCAGGTGGAAAAATAAGCCGTTGACCAACATCTGCCAGCATTTTCCAGTCTCTAGCAGCTTCCAGTTGTCCTGGGCGAGGCTTGGTTTTAACATCTTTTCTTGGTGGTTGCTCTCCTGGACAGAGGAATATTGTCTTTTGTGTGTAATGCTTTGATGTAACTGGTGGCAACTTATTGGTCATGTACTCTTGTCTTCCAATGCTAAGGCCAAACATGGCAGCACCTGGTCATGGTGCCAAGTAAACCTTCCTTGGCTAAGACCCACCTTACATCCTGTCAAAATGTGCCTTAATGTTGCTGGTGATGAACACAAAGGACATGAGGGATCCTCACCCAACCAGAGGTTTAGGTTCTGTGGTGATGGGAGAACATCATATGTTGATCTGATGAGGAAACTGATCCTGCTCTGCTCCATTGTCCATGGGTCTTGCATTGTTCCACACTCTCCCATCTCATCCATTCTCCCTGCTTGGCCTGGGAAATGGCCTTAATACACCTCATCCTCTCCTCCTGCTTTTGCACCTCATTGACTACCAGCTGCCTCCATTGAGCTGGGGTTGCTTTGTGCCATGTAGGAGGTCCATGCTGAACTTCCCACATAATATCACCGATTCGAAGGCCAACAGGATAAATTAGTCAATCTATATTACTTATACGGCTGCTGTGTGCCTAAATTATTTTTCGGAACCCCACTACTTACTCTTTAAGCAAAACAAATAAATGATAACAATATTCAAAAAATAAACTAGATTCTTCACATTTCTTTCCAGTTGCCAATATATAGTAAAATGTCATTAGCCTAGAACAGTTAGCTAATAAATTAGAAAAAGGGTATAATGTTGTCTTTTCATATGTAAGTGTGCACATGATTTTGATAAAAACATTTATACAGAACAATAAACAATTTTTTTCTTAGCTGGTATGCGAGGAACAAAACACATTTTGTCTTAAAATCTACTTGCATATCTAATAATCACCATAGAAATGACGATAAAAGTTCACAAAATACTGTGATTTAAAGTAAAGCTTGGAACAAATGATTCTACAATACTGATTTATCTGTGCTTGTGTTTCTTGTCAAACTGGATGCATTCTTGCAGCTCCATGCCTCATTCTAGTTCTGAGAAAAAAAAAAACATGTTTTTTTAGGCGACACTTTTTGGTGCACCAGGAAAATATGTGAAAGGTAGAACTGAAATAAACTGCAGTGTGTTATCTAAGTAAAGAAAAGCGGGGTGTGTGAATGCTTACTGCACTCCTGGGTGCGTTGTGAGTCACGACTCCATAACAGTAACACAACTTAACCCATTCCATACACGCACCACTTTCTGTCTCCTAAGTCAGTCTCCACTCATCTTCCAACTGTGTCCACTAGTCCTCATCCTGGTGATACAGTGGTGTTAACATCGTAAACTCCCATTAGAATTTCAAAAGCTCCAATCAAATCGTTCTTAATTAAAAGGATAAATAGAATCAGTTCCACCAACCTATCTACATAACTTATACTGTACCTTTTAGTTCTGGGATTAACCTTTATTGCCTCTGCCTTTTTGATATTCCTCACAACAAAAGTCAACTACAATGCAAAAGTCTTTCTTGCGGCAGGCCTGTTCTAATTCTGTACTACAGACTTGCAAATTCCCCCCCACAATTCCCACAGATATGTATGTAATGAGTTGTCAAATTTTACAGAAAATACATTTTATACACATTTTAAAGTGTATCTTTTTTTTATAAATGCATTTTACATTTTAGCCTAGCACGATTTAAATATTATTTAGAATCTATTTAAATTAAAACGGATTATTTACAACACTGAAGGCCACGATTGACTTTTAAAATGGAGTTTAATGCCATTGTACCAGGATCTGATTAATAGATCCTGAGTGACTGAATATGTTTCTGTCATCCTGCAGCACAGGCCATATGTTACATTATCACATTCATTAGAGGATGCATATCAGCACAGTGACACAAACCATTCTTGACAAACAGGGAAAACATCTAATATACATATACCATCTTTGGTGAAGGAAGTGTCTGAAAATGCAATGCATGAGATTTCCTTTTAGACAATGTAACAGGCATTTTACACTTAGATTTAAGTGTTTCATCCCCAGAGAACCTATTGGTGTTATTATTGTACCATCTTTTGGAATTATAAGGTGTGAGAAGGCAAACTAACCGAAACTATTCAGCTCATGTTTAGTTAACTCCCCTCTGGTTTAAGACACACTGCCACTGCATCCATATGAATCATTTTAAATGCTGAGAGGGGCATGGTCTGTTACCAGAGTGAAGGTCCATCCCACAAGGTAGTACCGAAGGGCACCACTTAATTGCCAAGCACTCTTTTTCAATGACCGGGTAATTCTTTTCGCTGATGTAAATTACGGGATGCTCCTTCTTCTCCATCTCCTGGGACAGCAGCGTCCCCAGACCAACTTCCTATGCGTCATACTGCAAGATAAAAGGCTTCGAGAAATCTGGACTTATTAATGCAGGGGACTGGGTCAAACATTTTTTTAATATATCAAAAGCCCCCTGACAGGCCGTGGTCCATTTGACTTTTCCAGGTGCGCTTATCTTTGTCAGGTCAGTAAGGGGTCTGCCACCGACGCGAAGTTGGGAACAAACCACCTGTAACACACCCCCAATCCTAGCACTGACCTGACCTGGTGTTTCATCTTGGGAATGGGGGTAACCAACAGTGCTTGTACTATATTTACAATGGGCCTCACTATCCCCCTCCCAAGACATAGCCTAAATATTATGTCTCCTCTTTTCAAAAGGTGCACTTACCCACATTAGGACATGCTTTCCTTATTGATGTCAGTACTGCTGCCAACCTCCGTAGGTGGTCCGCCCATGTTGATCTATCCTGTCCATAAGTCGTTGAAAGGTCACTGCTGCTCTATGTAGACCAAAGAGCATTGTTCGGAATTGGGAAATACCCTGTGGAATGGAAAAATCTGTCTTCTCACGGGAAGTTTGTGTCAATGGTATTTGCCAGTAACATTTAGTCAGATCAAGTGTGGATGTAACCTGTGCCGATCTCAGTCGATCCAGCAAATCATCTATTCGGGGCATGGGGTATCCGTCGAACTTAGAGAGGGAACCTTTCTAAAATCGACACAGAAGCGAATGGTTCTGTCTGGTTTAGTTACCAATACAAGCAGACAGTACCGCTCGCTCTGTGACGGCTCGATCATCGAGCTCTAGCATAGCCTCCACCCCCTTTATGATATCCCTCTGTCGTTCTGGCATCCGACACATTCTTTCTCTCATCCTCTCCTCTGGTTTTGTGATTATAGCATGTTCTATTAGATTAGTTCTACCAGGTTTCTTTGAAAAAAACATCAGCAAATTGATTTATTAACATTTTGAGATCTCTTTTCTGCCCATAGTTTAGATTCTCCCCCATCGGGATGTTTATTTGCTGCTTGGTGGACGTACAGGGACCCAGATCAGCACTCAGTTTGACCACGTACCTTACAACATGGCAGGCTTGAGCATACCTTGAGCAACTTGCACATTTGCTGGATCCACTCTGACATAAACGAAATACCTTGGTCAGTGAGTATCTCCTTCGGTATGCAGTTAGAAGCAGTTTGAAAGCAGGTTGACAGCTGCAGAAGCTAAACTAAACTTACAAAGAAAAATAAAAAAATTAACATGGTCTTCAAGCCAGTAATCTGTGACACCTGCATGATGTGGGAAATCCGAGCAGAGCTAAACCAAGTGTGTGTAAAGTGCTGCACGATCCAGGACTTGCTTAAACTAGTAAGTATGCAAGAAATGGAGCTACAGGAAATGAAACAGCAACAGGAGCTTGAGGATCTGGCACACCCACAATTCATGGAAGTCAGTACCACTAGCAGACTGACAGCCACCAGGGAGATAGAAGAGGGTCAAAATAGCTGGGTTCAGGTAGGTAGAAGCAGGGAAAAAAAGAAACTTCGTCAAACACAACCACCAGAAATCAAAACATCCAACAAATTTGAACCACTTCAAAATTTAGATGATCAAAACTAACATCAAGAGAACGAAAGGAACAACATCCAGGACCCTATAAACAGTGCTGGCCAGGCAGCAAAAAGAAGGGAGGTCATGATTGTTGGGTACTCCATATTGAGAAACATAGCAAGTTCAGTTCGCAGTCTGGACCCCCTTACTACAATAGTGTGCTGCCTTCCAGGAACCTCTGTCACGCACATCACTGAGAATGTGGACAGGCTCCTAGAAGGAACAGGAGACGACCCAGTAATAGTCGTACACATCGGTACAAACAACATTGGAAGAGACAGGCCAAGATCCCTGCAAAACAAATCCAGAGAGCTAGGAAGGAAATTAAAAGACATGATCAAAACTGTGGTATTTTCTGGGATACTGCCAGCACCTTGCAACGGAGCATACGGACAGCTGGAAATACATAATAAAAATGCATGGCTGAAATCGTGGTGCACACAGGAAGGCTTCACCTTTCTTGAACATTGGAGCATATTCTATAACAAGGACTATCTATATAGGCGGGACGGACTGCTCTTAAACAAAAAGGGAACCAATCTACTTGGAGAAATGATCCTTGAGGAGGTTCAGAAGCATTTAAACTAGAAAGGAAGGGGGGATTAAACAAAAAAACAGAAGGGAGACCACATCAAAACAAGGGCAACAACTCAGGTAAAACAGCCATTAAATGTATTTATCTAAACGCTAGTAGTCTCAGCAACAAAATGTTAGAATTTGAAGCTACTGCACTAACAAGTAACTACGATGTGATAGGTGTTACAAAAACTTGGTTGTCTGAGAGTGATGGAGACGAATATAATATCAGTGGGTATACACTGTATAGGAAAGACAAGCAGGACAGAAGAGGCGGAGGGGTAGCGCTATACATAAGAAATAGTCTTGAAGCCCAGGTGTTAAATCTGGACAGAGAAAACAATGGCGAATCAATATGGGCCAGAATAATGAACAAAAATTCAAAGGGCATAATAATAGGAGCATGCTATAGACCGCCAAATTCAGACGCCAAGCAAAATAATTTGTTATACAATGACATTAGAAATGCGTGTAACAAAGGAGAAGTCATACTAATGGGGATTTCAACTTCCCCCATATAAAATGGGAAAACCTGATGGGGAGCACGACGGATGAAATTGAAATGGTGGAAATGACAAATGACTGCTTCCTAACGCAATTTGTCAAGGCACCGACTAGAGGGGAGGCATGCCTTGATTTGGACTTTTCAAATAACGAAGACAGAATAACTAAAACAGAGGTCAGAGAATCATTGGCAAACTCAGACCACAACATGGTCTCATTTGAAGTAATGTTTAAAACCCAAAAAGTAATGACTAAAGCTAAGGTTTACAATTTTAGAAAAGCAAACTATGAAGGTATGAAAAAGAGACTAACAGAAGTAGATTGGAGTAAAATCGAGAAAACATCCACAGAAAAAGGATGGCTGTTTTTTAAAAATGTAGTACTAGAGGCGCAAAACAATTACATCCCAAAAGTAGACACATCTAAATCTAAAACAAAATGGCCAAAATGGTTCAACAGATCAATTTAAAAAATATTCAGCGAAAAAATGCACTTTACAGAGCGTTTAAAAGGGCACCAAAAACATAGCACACAGAAAGAGTACTTGGAACTGCAAATGCAAGTCAAAAAGGAAGTTAGAAAGGCCAAGAGAGAGATGAACATTGCTCAGGGGGCTAAAACCAATTCCAAAATGTTTTTCCAAGAGAACATTCAAAGAGGAGGTTAAATGTCTAAGAGATACAAATGGCAAAATCATAGACGAAGAAAACAAAATAGCAAATATATTAAATGATTACTTTTCACAAGATTTTACAAAGGAGGATACGGACAACATGCCCCACATGTCAACCTGTTCCTATCCAGTTTTAAATAACTTTAGCATAACAGAGGCAGAAGTGTTAAAGGGACTAGGAGCTCTTAAAATAAACAAATCCCTAGGGCCGGATGAGATCCTCCCAATAGTACTCAAAGAAATGAAATAAGTTATTTACAAACCGCTAACCAAAATCATGCAAAAGTCTCATGACACAGGGGTTGTACCGACAGACTGGAGAATTGCAAACGTAATACCGATCCACAAAAAGGGAGACAAAAACGAACCAGGTAACTACAGACCAATAAGCCTGACTTCTATTATATGTAAACTTATGTAAACTATAAGAAGATCCAAAATGGAAAATGACCTATATGGTAACAGTATCCTGGGAGACAGTCAGCATGGTTTTAGGAAAGGGAGATCGTGTCTAACTAACCTGCTTGATTTTTTGAGGATGCAACATCGACAATGGACAATTGCAAAGCATATGACATGGTTTATTTAGATTTCCAGAAAGCTTTTGACAAAGTCCCGCATCAAAATGAATGCAGTAGGGATTCAAGGAAATGCATGCAGAGAGATCATACAAATCAAACATGTGATTAATACCTATAGTATATATGTCTAAAAAGTGTAAAAAGCAAAACAGTAACAGTAACGCAATTCATATGCACCAATACCTGAGTAAATATAACACTGTGTTTTTGCACCACTATCTAATTAGTCTTGAACAGTGGTCTTGAATTGGTCTTGAACAACTTATTTATTTATTTTTACACAATTTTAATGACAAATAAGGGATAAGGTACGGAAATTGCATTACAAAATCTGGTACCGTTATGAAAGTATGGGTAAAGAAATCATGAGAAAAGCTAAATAGGTGATACCACACAGAAATCTAAGTGTAAAACTTAATGTAAACCAATTTTACTGTGATTTAAAAAATGTTGGTCAAAGGAAATGTTGCACTCTAAAACAACATGGGCGTTGAAACAAATTTTGTTTTAAATTTGTCAAAGAAAAAAAAGCAATAGCATCTACTTTTTTAAATGTGTTTTTGTGTTGGTATTACAGATTTTTTTTTAAATATTTTCCTTGTTGGTTTATTTGATATCCAGTGTATTATTAAATGTTATACTCCAGTACACACAGACAATATCTAATAAGCTATGTGCCTGTTAAATAACTAATATCTCCACTTTTAACTTACTCTGCAGACCCAAGCTATTGTCTGTTCTGTTGAAAAGCATTAACTTTTAAGATATTTTGTATGGCAAAGATATGTTCCATGAGTTTTATGCTCAACAAGAATTTAAATGACACATTGGGACTTTGAAATGATCAAAGTACTTTTTAAATAAACATTAAACAACTGTCTAGTCACTTTTTGGGTGAAAATCAGGGCCAGAGATACATTGTAACAGCACTTCTGATACTAGCCTTGCCCACCCAATGATGTCCTCCGAATATGAGTATCGGTTTCGGAGTACGATTACAAGTAATGGGTTCTCTGCACACACCCCCTAATTACAAACATTCACACACTCAATCACCCTTTAAATAGTATTTTAGCTTGTTTGCAAATTAGTTAAGTTAGATACATGCAACACATTTGTCCCCAAACATGGTGATTTGCAGAAAACATTTTTGCCCACCAGAGTTAAGGAAGAAACTCTTGCAATAAAAAAAAGAATGATCACAGTAAAAGCACTGTTAAGCACAGAGAGCTAGGGTAAAGCATATTAAAAAAACAAACAAACAGACGAAGCTTTTTTCTCAATGCAGAATTGAGGGGTAAAAATCCTCACAACTGCTCCTGTGAAACTTGAATCTCTTTTGAATATCTGACCAATAGTTTTTGTTTATCATTACGAGTATCCCCCGAAACTTCCCTTATAAATATCTTGACTGATCAGATTATTCAGTTGACAGTTTAATTGTCATGATGTCTTCTTTAATGCTAGTTTAGGTATGCAACCTAGTCAGATTAGAGTAAAGAATCTATGAGCAAATTGAATAAGCCAATGAAATAGAATGTATCATACCATGCATCTGTGTATCATACCATACATCTGTGGTGATCATATGTCTCTTTCACTTGGAAATTTAATGTAATTTAACTGATACATTTTCTTTACCGCGATGCAGGATACTGTAATACGAACGCATTGTGGTGTGGTTAAAAAATCAGACGGACCAATACAAACAACAGAAATAATCTCAAGATATTGGGGTAACCAAATCCCCTTTAATACATACTGCAATCCAGTGCAGCCACAAAACAGACAATGAAAAAGACAATTCTAATGTTTGTCTACAACTTTAAATAAAAATGATCTTAATATAATTTAACAGCATGCAAAGTATTGTAAAAAACATTAATCAGCTTGTAGTAAAAAAATAATGTAAATCTCAGACATTAGTTATATTTGTTTAATTTTGTCAAGCTACTGTTGTTTTTGTGAATCCCGTTTTGCATTCTATACAGCTACTGTCAATTAACATGTCATTAATTATTTTTTGCTGTAGGCACACACTTGCAATTTTCTATCGGGCATGTATGAATATATCTGCCTGTCACAGCTCATGGTATGTCATTTATGGAAATATATCATATAAATGATCTGGTTTACAGCTTTTAATGTAGCTCCAGTGGGAAAGTGTTATCTAAAATAATGAATGCACAAAGAATGCGCAAGACAAATCTAAAAGGGTATTATACTATTTTCTAGAAGAATACAATTTACATGCACATGCCAGAAGATTATACATTGATAAAGAACATAAGAAAGGTTACAAACGAGAGGAGGCCATTTGGCCCATCTTGCTCAGTAGTTGTTGGTAGCTTATTGATCCTAGAATCAAGCTGCTTCTTGAAGGATCCCAGGGTGTCAGCTTCAACAACATTACAGGGGAGTTGGTTCCAGACCCTCACAATTCTCTGTGGAAAAAAGTGCCACCTTTTTTTCTGTTCTGAATGCCCCTTTATCTAATCTCCATTTGTGACCCCTGGTCCTTGTTTCTTTTTTCAGGTCGACATTGTCAATACCTTTTAGAATTTTTGAATGCTTGAATCAGATCACTGCGTAGTCTTCTTTGTTCAAGACTGAATAGATTTAATTATCTTATCCTGTCTGCATATGACATACCTTTTAAACCAGGAATAATTCTGGTCGCTCTTCTTTGCACTCTTTCTAGAGCAGCAATATCCTTTTTTGTAGCGAGGTGACCAGAACTGAACATATTCTAGATAAGGTCTTACTAATGCATTGTAAAGTTTTAACATTACTTCCCTTGGTTTAAATTCAACACTTTTCACTATATATCCGAGCAGTTGAAACAGCATTTAAAACAGCAATCACTATATATCTGAGCAACTGAAACAGCATTTAACTCACTCAACAATCGATTTTTTTTTCATCTGTCACTAAGAATTACAGAAAAATTGGCAAATACACTGTGGTATTTATTTAGCCAGAGAACAGAACAAAGAAAACTCTGAGACAAGCAGTCGCAGTAACACTATTCAAAACCCATCTGAGAAAGTATATGCAGCAGCGGCATCTACTTATTAAACTAAATATGGCCTTATAAAACTGACTAGCGGGTATGCAATTTTTTAATTTGACGCAACAGATAAATCTCACCACTACCCTTTGATTTCAGAAACATACTTAAAACAAAATAAAAAGCTCTGCTACTCTCTGCTGACACAACTGTTGGACTTTTAACCCTTTGCGTAGCGATTTCTAAAATGCACTACCGGACCTACGGGAGTGAGTTGTTTTTTTTTCTGTCTTCTGCATGCGCTTGATTATTACGAGCACAGCGTACAAACAAGCTGAAAGTTATATGTTTGTATGTATATAATGAATACTGATGAAATACAGACAAATCATTTTTACCGTAAATAAATAAAATAAATAAATATTTTTTTTTAAATTTATTCATAGGGAAAGGTTTTGACTGTTGTATGATACTCCTTGCAGCATATAGCAACGCACAGAGCTTGGCGCCACCTCTTCACTGTCGCTGGATGTTGATGGTAAATATTCTTCTCTTATGTCTTCACTGACACACTCGCTGAAATCCGATTCAGTGGAAGAATTGTATGTATTTGAATTTAAATCAGAATCTGAATTCAGTATTATTACTAATACTTCTTTCTCACTGAGTGATTTTTGCCGGTTTACAAACACTGTTGACATTTTTGTGACTGGGATAATTATTAACTATGGAGTAGACAGGGAGAGAAATAAGCAGTCTGCATCTGCCAGCACTGAGATATGCCAAACTAAAATAAACTGTGTCTAAAATAACTTAAAACGTTTTTGGTATTTTTTATTATTCCTTACCAATCAATACTATTTCAATCAATAGATTTTTATTTACGTAAGCTTAAAACTTAAATGCGGTATAAAAGGGGTTTAGTGTTTGTTGTCTGGTTTAATGTATATTGATCTAACGTTATACTATGTTTAAAAAAAAAAAAAAGCCATATTTTTAAAATCGAAACTACCACTTGAGAATCCAAACTCATGTACAAGCTTATAAACTTAAAAAAAAAAAAGTTTTGTACACGGAATTTAATGTAATAATTCACTGTACAAGAAATCAACACACAAACCACCCTCTGGAGCTTTAAAAATTGTATCTATTTTTTTTTTTTACATTCCCGTAGCCTACAGCCACTGGCACAAGCACACGGTACAGATGATCAATGAAACTGTTGCAAGGTCATCTTTGTTTTCCACAATTCCCGAATTCAGTTAATTAGCTCTAGACGTGCTTGATTAATTTAATACATCGGGATTTGCATCCTGGATAGATGTTTTAGAGTTAGTTTGGTTAAAAATGTTTTGCTTTTTTAAAGGCACAATCAACATTGCCAGATGAAAGGAGGTTGAGGATAGAACTGCATTGTTTTCAATTAAGTTTTAAGAAGTGGTCTGTGGATTTTGTCATAGTGGGTGAACAGAACAATGTAGTACTAGAACTAATACTAGTCTTTTACGTTAGTAGGGTTATTCAGAATACAATTGACCTCTTAGTATCACTGTATGTTTGTGCATTTTAACTGCATTGATTTTATTTTGACAAACAACTTGGATTTTATTGTGTTCTGATTTAGATGTGTTCTTTATAAAATATTTTCGCTATTTTTTTAAAGCGCATTAGTGAACGACCCTTATCTGAAAATAACGAAAATTACTTACTTTGTAACAGGCATTATTATCCTAAACTATCCTAGCCTTTCAAGATACATTTCTTTCTGTAATATTAATCAAATTAGGTTGAGTTTATTGATTTTGAACTGGAGCATATATGTGCGAGTATGCAATGAGATTTCACCTCAGTTGCATTACTTGGACTGTTTTCCGTCATAGCTGCTATGTTTTAAGCTTAGAAGCAAGATCCCTATATCAAATATCAAATTAGATGCCACATAATTTACTTTTATATGGTTAAGGTGTCTGAAAAAAACTATCAGGGAGTTTCATTGTTGAGAAAAAGTGAAAAACACTGGCTGCCATCAGTAAAATTGTAAATAAATGGTATGCGTTATTTTGTTTTGTGGTATCCATTACTGTACATCCAGCCCAATTGAGCACAGGTAAAAGGACCTCTGTATGATCAATAACACAATCTGCTTATAAATAGGCCAGGGAATCATGAATTCACTGAAATTGAGAGACAAAACACAAGGCAGAAACCGTGGACCTTTAATGGTGAACAACAGTGGGGCTAGTATGAGCACATTATTGTGCACCTCAATTTTGTATTTTTAATTTAAATGTTTTTTTTTCTTTTTACTTGTAGATTGCTAATCTCCTGTGAAATGAATCCGATTAAATCAAACTGTCTTGAACTGTCAGAACTAATGACTCGATTTGACTCGAGACTTACCCTCCAGTGACTCAACTAGACTCAAGTCCCAATTTTTGTGATCGATTACAACACTGGTCATTTTAGCTAAATGCATAAATGTTAACAAACACATTCTTAAAGTTCAGAGTGTAAGCACAGCTCTGCAGCATACAATGCCAAATCAAACACATCAATGGGCGGTGTGCATACTTTATTCTCCTCGGATTTGCTCACTTGCGCCGTTCGTGTCCGGTCTGCATAGCCTTTTAGCTTCAGATTTAGCTGGCAAAATGATTTTTTTTTTTTTTTTGGTGAAAACCCAGTTTTATTTTTTTAGATTTAATTGCTGAACGATAATGTTTTTCAGATTTTTTTGTCAGGTAAATGTTGAATCGCCAAGTGTAAAAAAAGAAATTAAAATTTACGGATTTATTTGTTACAAACCCAGGTTTAACATGTCAGTAAATGTTCACTTGCTAAGCGCCAAAAACAAAACAAAACTGGGGGCAATAAAAAAGGGGGGCGGCATTTAAAAAGTTTCTCACCACTGTTCTATAAGTTTAGTCCATATATTTAAATTGAGTAGGGGTGCTGTGTTAATAACCATTGTATTAAAATTAATTCTCGTATTCATAATTACTGTAACATCCACTGCTGCATATTTACTGTATGTAGGGGTGCTTTGTTAATGTAGCTTGTCAGTTCATTTATTATTATAGTTTATTAACATATGCTTGCCTATTGCTTTTCTGCTATTTATTCTGTTCATTTTATATTGACATAAGTAATATGGGATTGGCCTTGGCATATTGGGTCTGGTGGTCAACTCTGTCTTGGAGAACACTCTCAACTAGGATGGCTGTTGTGTCACTTGGCAACTTCACTGGTGAGGAAAATCACCAGAGAGTAACAAAACATGGAAAACTGGGACACCAATGGTCAAGCAACAAGATTTGAGGACTTCCACAAGGGTTGTAGAGGTCAATGTGGCGGTGGATGGCTTTCATCATCAAGAGAACTTTAAAACTGAATAATGCTACATTTTCATAGGTATACATAACTTCTTGATGGAAGGCTTCAACAGTTTTGTCTTGCATCACTGTGTCCCATATGGAGGTTTCTGTGGCAGTACCAGCATTCAGCACTACTTTATGACAGCCCTGTGTATAAAATATATTTAAACAAAGTGTACCTGTCTCATGAAAGGACAAAGTTGGTTATTTTCAAAGCTGGTACATAAAGCTTGAATGTAACACATCAAATACTTGATATATGGCTTTTTTTTAATGTAGCGTGCCCAATTAATTCACCCCATATCTTCTCCCCAATTAAGCATGTCCAATTATGTTCCATCACTGCAGCAATTTCCCATACAGCTCAGGAGAACTGAAGCTTCAGTGAACATCTTCTGATCCCACATTCAAGCCTTTTTTCTTGAGACTGGATGTCAGTGAGCAAGCAGCCTCATTTTGCATTCCTGAGCCAATGGAACGCTCCTTCCAGAATAACCCGTGAAAACTGACTTGCACAGGCAGGACATTAACCTGCACTCCCTTGACTGTATGATGCACCCTGCACACAATGTGGCCATGCTTTTACCAGACAAGTCCCTCTGGAACCCCCACTATAACGTCTTTTAAGTTCAGTCAGGTAATTAATTTCTCATTTTTTGTAACTTAGTTTAAAATTAGATTTTTTGTACCCTTTGAAAAAAAGAACAATGGCTCCAAAGCTTTGGAAGATCATGCATCACAGAAGAAATAATTAAATGCTTTGATCCCACATACTTTCACTTCTCTGTCCTCCTATAACATTGGACTTTGAAAAGCATCTTGAATTGGAAAAGAAAGAACAATCTGCCTTAAGGATCTCTGTGTTCAACTCTCTAGGTTTTTAACATTTTCTGCTGAAATATTAGATGTTAACAAAAGCCTGACATGTTTAGTACACAATGCATTTAACAATATGCTAAATTGTTTTGGGTTCACTTTGGTAGTATGTCAAAAAGCTGACAGGTTACCACTGCCTATAGAGACATTGTATATGATAAATGTCTTCATCTATTTCTTCATAATGTCCCCTTTGACACTGGCATGCTCTGCCTGGGTTGCGAGCTGGTGTCATGCAGCAAAATTCACCCGACCACTCTTTCAGCTCTTCAGTTTGCGTGGATTGAATCGTCGGCCCAAATGTTGATTACAGCAGGTGTTTCTTAATCCCTGATGCATTCTGGCTCATGGTGTGTCTGAATCAACAGAAATATGGCTAAACAGAAATGTTCCTTGTGGAAGTGAAACCTTCACGCAGGCGTAGCTGTTTGTTACTTTGTCGCTTACGAACGGCCATCATGCATTTTGTCTCGCTCAACCCGGGTCAAAGCGCATTGAGCCACATCCTGAGGTGGGTTGCTGCCGACCCAGGTATGCCCCCGGGTACGTGGTTTCAGGTAGCCAGGACCGGATCAGAACATGGGTATGAGTGCCAGTGTGAAAGGTGCTAGTATAATTAGTGTATTATGCACTGCATGCAACAGCAAATTCAGTTTCATTAAACACTTACTCCATCAAGTACCCTCTCTTCTAAAAACATAAACTCTGAACTGACTATTGTGTTTTAACTGGATCATTGAACATAAAGGGACTGTGTTAGTAACGCAGTGACAATAACAGCGCTGGAATACTGTACTGATTTAAATGCACATGTATTGTTTAAACTGGCAGGTGTTTCCGCAGGTGCAGGCCAGACGCATATTTCCCTGAGAAGGTGCACATTCTCGGTAATGTGCAATTTGTATTTCGTAACCGAGTTGTTTAAAGAAAGTAAAACTAAACTCAAATAAATAATAAACTAAAATATTTACCGTTTGTTTTGTGAATGGCGTTTAGTCAGTGTGTTGCTTGCACAAGTTTTAAGAAGTGCATCTTAAATTCAAAAGAAATACGATATATAGTTACAGATATTTATGGGACACTAGAAAGACAATGGTCTTTTGTTGTATTGGATAATGTGTTTGAGAGACTGTGGAACAAATGGCAGGTGTGTTGAGGTCTAGATTGAGAAGCACAAGAAAGACAATGGCTGCTGGCCACATGCCTGAACAGTCAGGGCTTTTATTGTAAAAAATAAATTCATAAGCTGTAAAAAAAAACTAAAACAAAAAAAAACTAAAACAAATACCAAAGAAGGGAGACATGGCAGTCAGAATGCAGACCTACAGGGGATACACAACCAGACTGACTCCACTGCGTGACGCCACATCATGAGAGAAGCAGTGTTCCCTGCTGTACTGTCTGAGGCAGCACTGTTGTTTGGTTTGGAGTTACACACAAACAAATGATTGAAAAACAAAAAACTTTTCCAATCTTTAGATTACAACCAAGTGATTTCATATGCCTCTTTTGTTATGAGTCAATAAAATAGCTGAATCTCAATAACAGTGACCATGCTTATTATTCATAAAACCACATTACTAACCATGAAGGGACTACATGTCAATCTGAAGAGATTAAAGGATCCACAGTGATTGCTGAGTTTGCTACAGTGGAACAGAACCTCGAGGGCACTATCAGTCAAGAGAAGAACCTTCAGAAATACAGCAGGACGCAACAGGGATTTTATTGTGCTGTAACACTTGTAGCTTCAATGCTGCTGCTAATAGGGAACTTAAAAGTAAATGGTAGTTAAGGGATCACGACTGCTGCATTGGAAGGTGGCAGTGTGATCAAGGATGTCACTTTCTAGATGACAGTCGACCTTATTTGACAAAACCATGAAGAAAGTGGTCCCTAAAGACCTCAAATTGCATTGTAATTTATCTGGGGGTTAATGTCCCATATTTCTATTGTTTTTCAACCAAGTGCAGTTTAAGATTTTAGGTCAATAACCGCCTGAAGAGCTGAAATGTTTGACCTTGACACAGCTATTATCGTCAAGAGGGTAAAAAGGAATTTAATTTCTAGCAGAGGTTGCTCTGACATGATGCTTTGCATTTTAAGATAAAGGTTTCTGAGACAGAATCAAGACTTGAGGGGTGTGGGGGTCTTGATTTGTTTTTATTATTATTATTGTAGACCATGCTTTTAGTATCCTGTATTTAGCAAGGTGTCTATTTTAATGACTTGTATTATTAGAATTAAATAAATGTATGTTATTGTTTGTAGGCGATGTTTTATATTATCGTACGTTTTTAATTCATATGCACTTAATTGTAATCTTTTAAAAAAGAAAGCCTCCAGCAATGCACTATTTACCGTTCACAGTGCTAGGTAATAAGCAGTGTTGGAATCGAGTCAAAAGTCACTGGGGGGAAAGCTCAAGTCGAGTCGAGTCACCTATATGGCTCGAGTCAATTAGAGTCATTAGTTCTGACACTTAAAAAGAAAAGAACATTTCAATTAAAAATACAAAATTGAGATGCGATTCCTTGGCCTATTTATAAGCACGTTTTGTTATTGACCATTCAGAGGCCCTTTCACCTATGCTCAATGGGGTCGAATGTCACATATCTGCTCCAGTTCAAAATCAATAAAGCCAACCTAATTTGATTAATATTACAGAAAGAAGAGTTTACGATAATAATGCATGTTACAAAATACTGGTAATTAATTTCCGTTATTTTCAGATAAAAAAAGGGTTGTTCACTAATGCGCTTAAAAAAATAGTGAAAATATTTCACAATTACACATCACACCATAAACTCTTTAGCCACCTATACTTAACACAATAAAATCCCAGTTGTTTGTCAAAATCAAATCAACAAAAAATGTAGTTAAAATGCAGTAACGTACAGTAATACTAAGAGGTCAATTGTATTTTGAATAACCCCACTACCGTAAAAGATTGGTGTTATAGCTGTAGTAAAAATAAACACTTTTTTTTTTTTTTGGATCTGTTCACCCACAATGACAAAATCCACAGACCACTTTTGTAAACAATACAGTTCTGTCCTCAACCTCTTTTCGTCTGGCAATATTGATTGTGCCTATTCCCCAAATCATGAAAGTGTGCTGGCATCTGAAAGAGTTGTACACAACTGCGTATTCCTTACTACACCATTGCAATTCGGGAAAACAAAGATGTCCATGCAACAGCTTCATTGATCATCTCTACCGTGTGCTATAGTGCCAGTGAATGTAGGCTATGGGAATGTAAAAAAATACTTATTAAAGCTCCAAAGGGTTGTTTGTGTGTTCATTTCTGGTACAGTGCATTATTTCGTTAAATTTCGTGTACAAAACCTTTTTTTTAAGTTTATAAGCTTGTACATGTGGTAGTTTGGATTTTAAAAACAACTTGTAATTTCTAAAATATGACTTTTTTTTGCCAGTTCTTAAACCAGACAACAAACACTTACCCCCTTTTCTATCGCATTTAAGTTTTAAGCTTACGTAAATAAAAAAATCTATTGATTGGCCTACCAAATAAGTATTGATTGGTAAGAAATAATAAAAAATACCAAAAACGATTTCAGTTATTTTAGACACAGTTTATTTTAGTTTGGCATTTCTCAGTGCTGGCAGATACAGGCTGCTTATTTCTCTCCCTGCCTAGTACTTTTGCAAACTCGCCGAGTGCAGATTTACCTTCCATGCTGCTGACGCTCTTCTCTCTGGCCCTGTCCACACTATGCGTTTAAACCGTATTAGTCGGCTTAAAAGTGCTAAATACGGTTTGCGTCCACACTACGCAGCATTTAATACCGTACTCGAGAACCGGACTCGAGACCACCTCAGGAGGTAGTCTCGAGTCCGGTTCTCATTAGATCGCATCAGGTAGTGCGGTTTATCAGAAGTGTGGACGCTGTAATACCAAACTACATTTTTTTGTGTATCCTCCAATATCCCAAAATGCTTTGTGGTATGTTTGGCGAAACACTCAGAGCAGGCGCCCGAAGGACTTGCTATCAGTGCACACTCCGCACTAGGTATTCATTTTTATGCTTCAAAAAATATGTCAGGACATCTCTGTGGCGGAAATAACAAAAACACAACGTTAAATTAGGCTACTGCAAAAATGAAATGCGAGTTAAAAGTAGGATCGGGGATGAACAAATTACGTAATTTGTCAGCTCTGTTTGAAATAAAATTAAGAGGACCAGAATTAGGCTCAGACAAGATATGAAGGTAAAAACAAAGATTGTTTTGTAATTAACAGCTTTTTTCTGAGTTTAATTATAAAACAGAATCAGCTCAATTTGTTTAAAGGGACTTCACCCGATTAAAAATAAAACCTGAAAACTTCAAGCCCTACTTGTGTGTGTGTGTTCGGATTTACTTTTTCTATAATACTTGTTATATTTCGTTTATGCAATATGGACCTCAGTTAATATGAGGCATAACACATTATTTTAAAATAAAATACAGTGCATGGTGGGATACTATCGTATTAATTTCCACGGTTCGTTGCCCTGCTGGGAATTGTAACTGAACTATTGTAATGGTGTGTGGACGCATTAAGCCTGACTAAACATGAAACGGTACTTCAGTGTGGACGCTTTGAGCTGGATTAATTAGAGTGGTTTCAAGTACGGTTCTCGAGATCAGTTATGTAGTGTGGACAGGGCCTAAGTCTCCATGTTGTCACGTGTTCCTCTCACTCATGAAGAGGCAGGGCTTGTACGCATCAGAAGAAGGGCTGCGGTTATTGAAAACAAAACTGATGGTCTGATTTATTTTAACATAAAGACTATGACTCGAGTCAAGTCGAGACTTTTGGGCCGGGACTCGAGTCGTGTCATTACAACTCTGGTAATAAGGCATCCTTAAAAAGTGCTGCAGATTGTCCTGCGTGTGCCGATAATGAAAGGGAAACACAAGTACCCTTTACATTTGTGATTAGGGCTGTGTGTATATGTTAAGGGCTAGAATGTATTTAAATCTGGTTCTGCATGTCCAGTCCATGTTTTCACACTCATATTTTAAACACCCTTTGTAAAAGAAATGTACTTTTTCTTTGTGGATTAATTATCTTTACATATGAGTTCACAGACATTTCCATTTCTTATAAGCGTCGACCACCTCATTATAAGAGTTGTTAATTGTGAAACAAACTGACCCGACCCGACCTGAAGTAAAACAACTGTTATTAGAGCCGGCCCGACCCGAACAATGAGTGGCACACGTTTCCTTTCACAGCACTACTACAGTATTAAAGCAGCAGCAGTGTCATCTGGAAGCCTGTCAAAGTGTGAACTACAGGCAGCGTGTATTCCATTGTGAACCTACATAGAGGACTGTAACATTAATTCATTAAATAAATAAAATGTTTTTGTGTAAAAGTACTATCTCGTAAAAGCGTGATTATATTACAAACAACAAAAGTGCAAACAGAATTGAGACGTAATATTTGTGTTTTGTAAAACCTATAACAAGAACAGGTTACTAAAATTTACTATTTGAGAAAACAGTCCACAAAAGGGCAAATGCAATTAAAGTTAAATGTTAAACATTAAAGTAACTTTTGCAACACAGTATACACCTACTACAGTATGGCAACGTCTACTCTATCTTTGCCTTTAAAGCTGTAAAACTATACACTTGCCTTTTACTTAATATTGCTGCTCAAAAACACTAAACTGTTGATGGATGATGTTCCTAAAGATGAGCGGCGATTCTCCAGTGTACGACCAGCAACTCACAAGCAACACTTGATGCTGAACACAGAATCTTTATGCTGGGACATCAGGGTGAATTGTTTTTCATGTGTTCTTCAAAATGACAGAATATCTCTGTCATCACTCAGGGCAACTTTCTGTTCTAAGTATGTCGAGACTTCATCTGCTACCTGTTCTCCCACACCCACATCTTCCCACATACTAAATTCAAGCTGAGATACACAGCTTGAGCCTGTTCGATCTGCTCTTGGATTGGAATCTACTTCTGGGACACCATCTTCCTGTGTTCTGTTGCGATCAGTCCCGGTTTCTGCTGCTGCAGTAAACATTGCCACCTCATCCCTAGCTCTTCTATAGCTCTCTTCCCTCTCTTGGTTGTTAAACATCTGTAGTTGTTTGAACTTCGGCCACAGCGATACTGCCAGCATAGTGTGATGCCCAAGTGCAATTCGGTCTGCAATTAGTGATTTGCAGTGTTTTTTCAGGATCTTTAGCACTCTTATGTCGGAGAAGGCTGGCAATGAGTTAACGGAGTCATCTTCCACAGAGCAATGAGGTTGATAGTAGGATATTTTGACACACTCATTTCTTCACTTGCATGTTTAAATGGTTGGAGAAAACAAACAAGTAGCTGAAGCAGGTCCTTACTGATGTTACTTATTCTGTGCATTTCGCCGCGGCTCAGGAGAAGCGTTTGAACATCTTCAAATGATTCCAGCACTGATTCCACCATCGCAAACTTTGTATTCTACCGAGTTTCACATTCTTGTTTCAGTGAGCGCTTCAAGTTTACTTGCAATCCTGAATGTAGCCAATGCCTTGCATTGCTCAAGGCAACTGGTCAAGGGCTGCAAATCTTCTTCTGTTTCTGTGCTCTTTTTGAATGTGTGCTTCAGAATTGTATTAAGCACATGTGCAATAAAAGCTCAATGTGACCATTGGCTTAAAGCTGCTTGAACATTGGCTGCCTGGTCACTGACAAACACAAGATTGTCGATTTCTTCAGGTGACAATCCAAAGTCTGATAACTGCTTTACCATTTCCGATTTTATGTTTGCTGCAGTTTTTGATAGGTATGGAAAAGCAGATGTACAAATCACATGAGATTGCAGATTCCAGTCTCCATCGATAAAATGCAGTGTTATACACATGTAGCTGACTTTTCTGTAATCATCTGTCTACATGTCGGTTGAAGCCCCACAGGCCGATGTTTCTGTGATTGCCTATTTGATCACTGGCAAAATTTCTGCTTTTATCATAGCACATTTTTCATGACTGAAATGAGAGATGGTCACTGCAGAAGGAATAAGATCTCTTGCATTAACTTTTCCATGTGCAGCTCCTATGTCAACAAGTGACTGCGCAAGTTCTAGAAAATACGAGCTTTCAAACATTCGAAAAGGTCACCAATCTTTTGCACAGATTTTAAGGCATTTGTCTTTTATTGTGTCCTTATATTTTGTAGGCACTGTACCTGATCTGACAAAAAATGATGTAATATGTGCCTGGGTTCGTGTCGTTGCTTTAATGCATCCCTTTTTATGTTTCAGAAGACTCGAAGTTCCAGTTTTAACTGAATCGTATCGCAGCAGGGTTCCGCAATCAGTATATTTAGCTGCACTGTTTTCCTTTCTTTGTCCACAATGACAACAAATGTTCCCCACACTGCAGACTTGGATTTTTCTGAGAGCTTTTCCTCCTGGTATTCGTATTTTTCAAGTTTTATTTTCATGTCCTTCATAAACACATCCATTCCTCTTTCTTTTCTGACTGATCTTACGTGTCTCGTGCGTGCAAGCCATACCCGACCCGACCCGAGTGTTGCGTGACAATTTCAGACCCGAAACCCATTCGGGTCTGGGTCGGGTCTCGGGTCCCGGGTCCGGGTAGAACCGTGAAGACCTCTACATCGAGGCACATTGCGTTGATGGGGGGTGGTCACCCTCCCACTGGGAACATCTTGAAAAAAGGTGCTAGACTAATAGTGGTCTGACTGTAGTGTCTGACAAAGTACTCCATTAGTGCAACAAAGGAGCTTTTTTTCAGCATTGCTCACAGCAAGGCAAGATCAACAAGAAGAACAAATGGACTTTAGGATCAACAAGGCCCTTGCAATACAAGACCGGCTGAAAAAAAAACTGGTATTTGTAAGAAAATCGATGAAATACTCTGATGCAAAATATTCTCTTTCACAGAACTTAAATATACCCCTTCTGATTTAAATCACACAAGTTATACAGAGCAGTGTGCAAACTATGGGGCCACCCTACTAAAAATTCCCTTTGGAGGCTATAAACAAACTGAAATGTAAGCAAAGTCTGCATTCTAAAGAAGCTGTGTGCACAGAACTATGGAAGAATGCAGTAAACATCCATATATAATCAACAATAGTGTACATATTGTCTTTCAGAGATTATCCTTTCTATTTCACGTATTGTCTTTTTGATACTCTCTTGACATATTATTTCTTTAACTGCTGCCTTTATCCAAGCGACCCATCTATTTATTGATTATTGATTATTATTTATTTATTTTGCTTCAGTCTCAAATAACTCAAGATATTTTAATGCAGTACATAGGCGATAATATTTATAATGCTGGATTTATACAACACATTGGGAATTAAGGCTTAGGCTATTTGTATAGGAACGGAATAAAAATGCGAAACAAGATTTATATTTATAGCTGAAACTGCTTCTGAACAAAACAAAATAAATCTATAAAACAGTAAAACAAATAGTAAAAGAAAAAACACTGGTGTAATAATGCAAATGTTTGATTTGCATTAGATAAAAGCTGAGACCTTACAACAGAATTCAGTATAGTTACAAAAAAGTACAGTTATAGTTAGGAGCAGTAGTTGAATGCGGCAAGGTATGAAGCAATTCAGTGTAGGTACAAGCTGATGCAAGAACTGGTACAATTGGGTGCCATATAGTCCAGTATAGTCGAGAGCTGTGAGGTTTACAGGTGCTGTCTGAACAGGTGAGTCTTGAGGAGGCGCCAGAAGGTGGTCAGGGACTGGGCAGTCCTGACATCTGTAGGAAGGTCATTCCACCACTGCGGGGTGAGGGTGGAGAAGGAGCAGGCTCTGGGAGAGGAGGGGGGGTAAAGTTAATCTGCCGGTGGTGGAGGAGCAGAGGGGGTGAGAGGGGGTCTAGGGAGAAATGATAGTCTGGAGATAGGAGGGAGCAGAAAGGTCAAGACAGCGATAGGTGAGGACAACAGTTTTGAATTGGATACGAGCAGCGATAGGGAGCCAGTGCAGATAGCAGTGTAGAGTGGGAGAAACAAGAAAGGGAAAGACAAGACGAGCAGCAGAGTTTGGGATGAGCTGGAGTGGATGGATGGCAGAGGCAGAGAGGCTGGCCTGGAGGGAGTAGCAGTAGTCAAGGCGGGACAGTACCAGGGCCTGAACTAAGAGCTACATGGAGTAGTCAGTGAGGAAGGGGCAAATTCTGCGTATGTTACTGAGGAAGAAGTGACAGGACTGTGCCAGAGTCGAGATGTGCTGAGAGGAGGAGAGGGAGGGTTCAAGGGTGACACCAAGGTTCTTGGTGGATGAGGCCGGGGGGGGGGGGGGGATTGAAACGGAATTGAGATAGAGAAATCAGCGGTGGGGGGGGGAAAGGGGGCGAAAAGGGGGTCTGATTTGGAGAGGTTGAGTTTGAGATGATGCGAGTGCATCCAGAAGGAGATGGCCGAGAGACAGGTAGAGATATGGGAGGAAATGTCGAAGTCAGAGGTGGGAAAGGAGAGGAAGATCTGGGCATCATCAGCATAGAAGTGATACGAGAAGCCATGGGAGTAGATGAGGGGACCCAGGGAGTGGGTGGAGAGAGAAAACAGGAGGGGTCCCAGGACTGAGCCTTGGGGGACGCCTGTTGAAAGAGAGCAAGATGCGGAGGGTGAGCCACGCCAGGACACCCAGTACGTGCGTTCAGAGAGGTAGGAGGTGAACCAGGCAAGAGCAGTGCCAGAGAGTCCCAGGTCAGCGAGGGAGGACAGGAGAATAGAGCAGTTGACTGTGTCAAAGGCAGCAGAGAGGTCGAGGAGAATTAGGACAGAGGTGAGGGAGGCAGTATAAGCAGAGAGTAGAGAGTTTGTGATGGTGAGAAGAGCAGTTAATAAATCAAAAGCAATATTTATTTAACAAAGAAAATTTGAAACTATTATCTATTTTTCCATCTTTTTTTGTGGACCCGGTGTAACAGTTGGAAATACCTAGGTTTTTTCAGTGGGCTAGTACATTAAAAAATATTCCACATATACCAAAGTGTACATGACTTGAATGGATTTAATCTTTCTGTTTTTAAAGAAGAAGGCATTAGGCTGATGGACAGAAAACATGTATGCTGCAGAATTTCCTAACCCTTTTCTCACAGGAAACCAATCTCACTCTAATAAATGCAATGTAATAGGAATATGGTTTAAGAAGTAATTTGCAACATTGAAATCAGCATTCATTTTAATTTTCTCAAGACTCTTGATGACTTTATAGTGCTAATTATGCCTATTACTGTGTCATTTACTTCTGAGTGTTATGAGTGTTCCCTCCTGAAATAGAAATCCCCAATTTTGCTTTGTAATGAAGAAAGCTGTTCCATTTCAGTGAGTCTTCCTAATATAATGACTCTCATTGGATTACAAAAAAATACATTTAGTTGTACAAAGAATGGTAATGCATATGTTCAGTATAGACTTCATCAGTAAATTACTTCATATATATATATATTTTTTTAACTTGTGCGTACTGTGGTCAAGTATGGTAAGATAAATCCATTTGTCAAAGTGGATGTATTCGAAGAAGGCATCTCTGCTCTCCCTGCTCTCCTCTGAGATAACAGATACTATTGTGCTAATGGTCCCTCCTCGCACCCCCTGGATCTCTTGACTTGAGACTGATAGTCATGACTGCCCTATAGGACCCAAGGAGCTTATTCAGTGTAAGTTTTTACATGATTTTTTTTATTTAAATAACAGCAAAATATTTTTTTACCTGTACTCAGAATTGCCATATTCGTTATGAATATTAATTTGTACTTGTTGCTCGGCCCAGCTGTATGAAACCTATGGGTGTACTTATTTACAGACAGTAAACCCAAATTATTTTTTGCTGAACTTTATCAAGGTTAAACTTTAACTATATACATTGTAAATTGGCAAATTAACATTTTACACAGATGACATTATACGGACGAACACCTATGTGTGTATATGTAGTGAAGTTTTATCTTAAGACCATATACCTTCTGCAATACATACTGTATACATTATAGACACTGTGGCCGCTAGTTGTCACATCATTCAGCTCTTCTGCTATCTTATTTTCCAGGCTTACTTGGAGCTGAAATATTTATAGATAATGATCAATACTTGTTGCTTTCAGCAACATTTTAATTACAAGGCCAATTGGATTATTTGAGCTGGCTAGGCTGATAAATGATGAATACTCAACAATGAAAGGTAAATTATTTCTCTGCAAACATACATCTATGATGTCAAAAGTCTAACAGTGCTGTATCTGACAAAGCACCTCAATGCATCTTCATGTTATTTGGTGCTTGCATGTAAAACAGTAACATTTTTATGTTTGCTAAAACCCATATTCAGAATTGTATAAATTGTACAGCTAAATACTGTCTCACTTCCTCAAAGCTTCTTCTTCTTCTTCTTCTTCTTCTTCTTATTTGTTAATTTTAAGGTACAGTTCCTATGCGATAAACCTAGCATTTTGTCTGGTTAATAACAATGGTACATTATGAAATTATGGCAACGTATATTTTAGTTTCAGTTGAATAGAAAAGAGTACAGGGTTTCCCCTTGCCTCACGGAGAGACCGAACCGATCGGTCGGCCTCCAATGCTAGGAAGCAACCATTACCTCCCCCAAGGGGAACCGACAGGGGAGAGAACAGGAAAACAAGAGAGTTAAGATAGATTTGGCCGGGGGTCCCCTCTGACTTGCAAAGAACCTTCCTGGCAGAGGAGGAGGCCTGCGCGGATGGGCCTCTAAGGTTGGGAAGTGAGCACTTTCCCCCAAAAGAGGCTCCCTGGCTCCCCCAACGGTGTCGAGGGCAGATGGCTCAGCTGCGTTTGTCAGCTGTGTAGCGATACATGAATATAGCGGCACGTAAACAACAAATGCAAGACAGACAATAAAGGCATGATTTGAGGTTTAAATAGGGAGATGGGCAGATATTATTGGTGGGACAAAACGGGGGAGGAGCCCCAGCTCCTGCCCCCTAAACCACACAGAAGGTTATAAAAAGGCAGAATTGCAGAAGCTCATAGTGCCTGTGGAAGGGTGGTGGGCAATTCACTGACACACAAGGGAGACAGAAGTTTTATTTGAAAACACTGCACTGGTGCCCAGTTTTATTATTTTAGCTGATTTTTTTTTCTTTTAGCCCGCAGAGGGCGCTGTTGTCCGTGGCCTGAGTACCGGCAATGGTACACAAAACCACAGGAATACCAATACTGGTAATAGTTAAAAGCTGGCACACTCACGGGTGCTCAAAATAATAATGAAAACAAAAAGCGAAATGAAAAGGGAAAATAAAACACAGTAATAAAACTACAAAACAAAAGGTGCTGCTTACGCAGTGCCCCCACTGCCACTAAGCCGGTCAGTATGGGCCTCCAACCTACGCTCAGCTATTTCTATATACTGGGGTGGTCAGAGTTCCCCATATAATGACACTCGTCCCCTCGGGTACGTAATTATTACTTTTACTTTTTAAATTATTTTAAGGCAGGCTGTCTCCCTCAGCCGGGTTTGTCTGGTCCTTGTTTACACTGGCGTCTTCTGTCAGCGTCACTGTATATTCCCAAACACGGCCACCCGAATGCACAACCAAGCGCAGTTGTTATGGGCCGAGTAATCCCCCAAGGCCCGCCTCTCAGCCACTCTGAGAGAGGGAAAGCCAACACACCCTCTTCCCCACCTCTCCGTGTCATCGCCATGACTGACAGGCGGATCTTGCGAGACTGCTGCCCTCTTCCTGCAGAACCACGGACACACCAGATAGTCAGCACAGACCTCCCCTATTTCACTGCCATAAAGAAATACATATTTATTGTGAAATAACGCAATATTATCTCGTAATAACCCACTAAATATTTTTTCTATCTTTGGCGCTAATGAGCTTCCATACAGAATAGTAGTTAAGGGAGTTTTTTTCTGAAAGGAATAAAACTATTTTAACAGTATAAAACTACCAGGATTTCTTGGCATCAAGTGACGACAGACAGCAAAGCAGGAGAGGTTAATCTGTGTAAAACAAACAGAATACCTTGGCAATAATTTCTTGTGTTTGGCTGAAGCACAGATATTTCAGTTTCAGTTTTATTTGTTATATTTGGCCCAGTCCCTGAACACCTTCCGGCATGTGTGTGCGTGTGTAATAGTAAAAACATTAGTAAAACTTTTTTTTTTGTTTGCTCGCTTCCATTGTCGTGCTTTTTTTCATACGCATAACGTTTTAGCGCATATTTTTTGGGGGATGGAAACATACAGTAGCTACTGACAGTTTCCATAACAAATTCAGACCTCACAAGTTTCTCTTCTCAAAGAGCTGAAATGGCAACGAAGCAGCCGCTGTCATTCAGTTTGCCTATATTAATTCTGAAATTGAAGAACACAATAATAAATGGATGGCAAAGTGCAAGCATTGTAACACAAAGGTGACAGAAGTGCAGGGAACTTATTTTTCTAGGTAAGCCAATTGTTTTCCATGTGTATAGCTGTTATATCTAGCAAAACCGTCTTCAGGCACGGGGGCCTGATCATAACACCACATTGAGCGAAACTGTCGCCACGGCTTCTCTCATCTCCGGTGTTTCTGAGATGCAACAAACACTTGTGATTGTATCACAGGTGTCCAGCTCAGTTCGGAAGGATCCTAGTGTCTCTCGGCTTCCACATGTCCCAGCAATATATTTAATTTCTTCCGAGTCAGTACAGGGGTTGCAGCAGTGAGCTAAGTTGAATAATGGGCAATTTCCTAATTGTGGTATAAAAGGTTGTAAAATAATTGCAGATTCAAGTTTAAAGTTCAAAATTCTCTTAAGATGTTTCCAATTATATGTAAATATTTCATCTAAATGTTTTTATACACCTTTTCAGGGTGTGTAGTGTGTAAGTGGTCTCGGTACGTTTGGTCTCGGTACGTTTGGTCTCGGTCTTGGTCTCGGTACGTTTGGTCTCGGTCTTGGTCTCAGTACGTTTGGTCTTGGTCTCAGTACGTTTGGTCTCGGTACCTTTGGTCTCGGTCTTGGTCTTGGTACGTTTGGTCTAGGTCTCGGTCTCGGTACGTTTGGTCTAGGTCTTGGTCTCGGTACGTTTGGTCTCGGTCTTGGTCTCAGTACGTTTGGTCTCGGTCTTGGTCTTGGTCTCAGTACGTTTGGTCTCGGTCTTGGTACGTTTGGTCTTGGTCTCGGTCTCGGTACGTTTGGTCTCGGTCTTGGTCTCGGTCTCGGTACGTTTGGTCTCGGTCTCGTACGTTTGGTCTTGGTCTCGGTACGTTTGGTCTCGGTCTTGGTCTTGGTCTCGGTACGTTTGGTCTCGGTCTTGGTACGTTTGGTCTTGGTCTCGGTCTCGGTACGTTTGGTCTCGGTCTTGGTCTTGGTCTCGGTACGTTTGGTCTCGGTCTTGGTCTCTGTCTCGGTACGTTTGGTCTTGGTCTTGGTACGTTTGGTCTTGGTCTCGGTCTCGGTCTTGGTCTCGGTCTCGGTACGTTTGGTCTCGGTCTTGGTCTCGGTACGTTTGGTCTCGGTCTTGGTCTTGGTCTCAGTACGTTTGGTCTCGGTCTTGGTACGTTTGGTCTTGGTCTCGGTCTCGGTCTTGGTCTCGGTCTCGGTACGTTTGGTCTCGGTCTTGGTCTCTGTCTCGGTACGTTTGGTCTTGGTCTTGGTACGTTTGGTCTTGGTCTCGGTCTCGGTCTTGGTCTCGGTCTCGGTACGTTTGGTCTCGGTCTTGGTCTCGGTACGTTTGGTCTCGGTCTTGGTCTTGGTCTCAGTACGTTTGGTCTCGGTCTTGGTACGTTTGGTCTTGGTCTCGGTCTCGGTCTTGGTCTCGGTCTTGGTACGTTTGGTCTCGGTCTCGGTCTTGGTCTCGGTCTCGGTACGTTTGGTCTCGGTCTTGATCTCGGTACGTTTGGTCTCGGTCTTGGTCTTGGTCTCAGTACGTTTGGTCTCGGTCTTGGTACGTTTGGTCTTGGTCTCGGTCTCGGTACGTTTGGTCTCGGTCTTGGTCTCGGTACGTTTGGTCTCGGTCTTGGTCTTGGTCTCGGTACATTTGGTCTTGGTCTCGGTCTTGGTACATTTGGTCTCGGTCTTGGTCTCGGTCTTGGTACGTTTGGTCTCAGTCTTGGTCTCGGTCTCGGTACATTTGGTCTCGGTCTTGGTCTCGGTACGTTTGGTCTCAGTCTTGGTCTCGGTCTCGGTACGTTTGGTCTCGGTCTTGGTCTCTGTCTCGGTACGTTTGGTCTTGGTCTTGGTACGTTTGGTCTTGGTCTTGGTCTCGGTCTTGGTCTCGGTCCCGGTACGTTTGGTCTCGGTCTTGGTCTCGGTACGTTTGGTCTCGGTCTTGGTCTCGGTACGTTTGGTCTCGGTCTTGGTCTCGGTCTTGGTACGTTTGGTCTTGGTCTCGGTCTCGGTACGTTTGGTCTCGGTCTTGGTCTCGGTACGTTTGGTCTAGGTCTCGGTCCCGGTACGTTTGGTCTCGGTCTTGGTCTCGGTACGTTTGGTCTCGGTCTCGGTCTTGGTCTCGGTACATTTGGTCTCGGTCTTGGTCTTGGTCTCGGTACATTTGGTCTCGGTCTTGATCTCGGTCTCGGTACATTTGGTCTCAGTCTTGGTCTTGGTCTCGGTACGTTTGGTCTTGGTTTTGGTCTCGGTCTCGTTACATTTGGTCTTGGTCTCGGTACGTTTGGTCTCGGTCTTGGTCTTGGTCTCGGTACGTTTGGTCTCGGTCTTGGTCTTGGTCTCGGTACGTTTGATCTTAGTCTTGGTCTCTGTCTCGGTACATTTGGTCTCGGTCTCGGTACGTTTGGTCTTGGTCTTGGTCTCAGTCTTGGTCTCGGTACGTTTGGTCTCGGTCTTGGTCTCGGTACGTTTGGTCTCGGTCTTGGTCTCGGTCTCGGTACATTTGGTCTTGGTTTTGGTCTCGGTCTCGGTACGTTTGGTCTCGGTCTCGGTACGTTTGGTCTCTGTCTCGGTCTTGGTCTCGGTACATTTGGTCTCGGTCTTGGTCTTGGTCTCGGTACATTTGGTCTCGGTCTTGGTCTCGGTCTCGGTACGTTTGGTCTCGGTCTTGGTCTCGGTCTCGGTACGTTTGGTCTTGGTTTTGGTCTCGGTCTCGGTACGTTTGATCTTAGTCTTGGTCTCGGTACATTTGGTCTCGGTTTTGGTCTCGGTTTTGGTCTCGGTACGTTTGATCTTAGTCTTGGTCTCGGTACATTTGGTCTCGGTCTTGGTCTCAGTACGTTTGGTCTCGGTCTCGGTACGTTTGGTCTCGGTCTTGGTCTCGGTACGTTTGGTCTTGGTCTTGGTCTCGGTACGTTTGGTCTCGGTCTTGGTCTTGGTTTTGTTATGTTTGGTGTTCGTCTCAGTCTCGGTACGGTTGGTCTTGACTACATCACTGTATCTAACACTGATGTAACTATCAACACTGTTGTCTGCTCTTGAAGTGCCCTGATATCAAATCGTACTGTATTTTGTATTTGCTCTTAATAGGACTGAAGTCATTGTATTTTGTATCTTGCTCTTAATTGTACTGTAACTCTTGATATGTATTTTTTGTATACAACTGTAAGTCGCCCTGGGCAAGGGCGTCTGCTAATAAATAAATAAATAAATAATAATCTTAATAATACAAATCACAGTAGCACAACAAACCTTGGGGGTGGGGGTGGGGGTGTTATCGGTTGCCTCGGATGCCAGTTGAATTTGTAGCTGGAATGGGGTGTTTACGCTTCAACCTGTGTAGCTTTGAATTTTTCTTATTCTTATTGTCAGACAATAGTGCTTGCCAGAGATTGGATAATGTCTGTTGGGTTGTTTTTTCTTGTGTACGGTATCCTAGTAACATTCATTCTGGGAGATGTAGTTGTTAGTGGAAGTTTTAAGGGAGGTAAAGAAGCTGTGCAGCAAAGTTGCTATGCGTATTTTTACGTATTCAGTTTGTGCGTATAATTTTTTAATGGGTAAAAACAGCAGGTACTCTGCTTATCTGGACAGCTATATGAACAAATATATACTTGATTCTTCTGTTGCCTCAAACTTTTGTCTCTTGGTTTAACTGCTTAAACTATTTTCAGTTTAAGCAGTAAGACTTAGCTTCTGTAAAGAAGTGTTCCAAGAGAGAACTGCCACTTGTATCCTGCTGAGAATGAACAACATGTAAATGTGTTTTTTGGGAATCATAACAACAATGATCTTGTTGCACAACATAAACCATGTCATATGCTTTGCAATTATCCATTGTCGATGTTGCATCCTCAAAAAAATCAAGGGGGTTAGTTAGACACGATCTCCCTTTCCTAAAACCATGCTGACTGTCTCCCAGGATACTGTTACCATATAGGTAATTTTCCATTTTGGATCTTATTATAGTTTCCATAAGTTTACAACTAATAGAAGTCAGGCTTATTGGTCTCTAGTAACCTGGTTCAGTTTTGTCTCCCTTTTTGTGGATCGGTATTACGTTTGCAATTCTCCGGTCTGTCGGTACAACCCCTGTGTCAAGAGGCTGTTGCATGATCTTGGTTAGCGGTTTGTAAATAACTTCTTTCATTTCTTTGAGTACTATTGGGAGGATCTCATCCGCCCAGGGGATTTGTTTATTTTAAGAGCTAAAGTTATTTAAAACTGGATAGCAACAGGTTGACATGTGGGGCATATTGTCTGTATCCTCCTCTGTAAAAACTTGTGAAAATATAATCATTTAACATATTTGCTATTTTTTTTTCTTTGTCTATGCAATTTGTATCTCTTAGACATTTAACCTCCTCTTTGAATGTTCTCTTGCTGTTATAATATTGGAAAATACATTTTGGAATTGGTTTTAGCCCCCTGAGCAATGTTCATTTCTATCTCCCTCTTGGCCTTTCTAACTTCCTTTTTGACTTGCATTTGCAGTTCCAAGTACTCTTTCTCTGTACTTTGTTTTTGGTCCCTTTTAAATGCTCTGTAAAGTGCCTTTTTTGTCTACTTTTGGGATGTAATTGTTTTCAAAAAGGAAAAAAAGGAAAGGTAATGTAGGTACACAAAAATGTGAATAATTGATACAAGTCCTTCAGCTGGATGAAAAAAGCAGTGCTATAAACAAGCTGTTATAAACAAGTTGTCTATCAAAAGAAAAGTTCTGGAGGATGATGACTTCAGAATAGAATGTTCATTCCAAGAGGTCCCAGTGCCTAATTTGAAAAATGAATTCACATTATTTTTGCTTCCTGGCTGCCTTTGTACCACAGCAGTGATTTGTGCCACAAATTGTGATGTCTTCTGCAGTGTGGTCATTTTTATCAATTATTCACATTTTTGTGTACCTATATTGCCTTTTGATTTTTAGTTTAAATTTTGCTCATTTTAGTACACAGCTGTTTTCCTTTTTCAAATTGTGTACAAATCCAGGCTGGTAATTCAGGGGGTGATGTCTGGCCTTGTCTTTACCTGCTTTTTTAAAAGTTTTCATGACTGACAGGAATGTGTTCTTGTTGGTTTTAAACTTGCTGTCAGCAGAAATGATAAAACTTCTACTGTTAAAATATCTATTTAGTCCAGCTCAGCGTTATAAAACTAGAGACTGAATACTGGTCCCCAGTTCAACTTCTTGCAGTGGTATAACATTCCCTCATGATGTTTTTGGACTTATTTCCTTAAAATGAATGTTCATATTTTTCTTTAAAACAGTCTTTGAGTACATTAACAGCCCATGCTGTAGTTTTTTTTAGTGTTTTTTCAATCTTTCTTTTCATCTCATTTTCTTTTCTTTCTTTTAATTTAGCTGTTCTGTTATGTGTCTACTCTTGAGAATTGCTGGTGCACTTATTTATTTATTATTTTCAGGTGGACTGCTGTCTTTGCTCAGAAAGTTGCTGTTGTACTAGTGATCTGTACCAGTGATCTGGAGTTTCATCCCCAAATGTATTAAAGGAAACAGGTGGAATTTCACTATTTTTTGGCAGTGGTTTTGTAACTAATAACAAATAAAATGGCAGTTTGTCATGGAATTTAGAATGTAGTGATGCTTAGTGATTTATTCAGTGTGAAGCGGCTCATTAGTATGCAAGCCATTGTATACATTACATATGCATGGTCATGTGATGCTGCTTAACCAATCAGAGGTTGTTATTTTTCCAAGCCGTGTTATATATAAAGTGCCTTGCATAAGTATTCACCCCCCCATGGACTTTTCCACATTTTTGTAGTGTTATAACCTGGAATTAAAATGGATTTAATTAGGATTTTTTTGTCACTGATCTACACAAAATAGTCCATAATGTCGAAGTGGAGAAAAAAATCTACATATTTTTCAAAATTATTTACAAATAAAAAACTGAAAAGTCTTGATTGCATAAGTATTCACCCCCTTTGCTGTGACACCCCTAAATAAGCTCTGGTGCAACCAATTGCCTTCAGAAGTCACATAATTAGTTGAATGGAGTCCACCTGTGTGCAATTAAAGTGTCACATGATCTCAGATTAAATACACCTTTTTCTGGAAGGCCCCAGAGTTTGTTAGAGAGCATATCTAAATAAACAGCATCATGAAGACCAAGGAGCTATCAAAACAGGGTTGGGTTATAAAAAAATATCCCAAACTTTGAACATCCCCCGGAGCGCCGTTAAATCCATTATTAAAAAATGGAAAGAATATGGCACAACTGTGACTCTGCCTAGAGAAGGCTGTCCACCAAAACTCAGTGACCAGGTAAGGAGGGCATTAGTCAGAGAAGCAACCAAGAGGCCAATGGTAACTCTGAAGGTGCTGGAGAGATCCACAGCTGAGATGGGAGAAACCGTCCATGGGACAACTATAACCCGGACGCTCCATAAAGCTGGGCTTTATGGAAGAGTGGCGAGAAGAAAGGCATTGCTGAAAAAAACCTATATAAAATCCTGTTTGGATTTTGCCAAAAGGCATGTGGGAGACACAGCAAACATGTGGAAAAAGGTTCTCTGGTCTGATGAGAACAAAATTGAACTTTTTGGCCTTAGCACAAAATGCTATGTGTGGCGCAAAGCCAACACTGCTCATCACCCTGAGAACACCATCCGCACGGTGAAGCATGGTGGTGGCAGCATCATGTTATGGGGATGCTTTTCATCGGCAGGGACTGGCAAACTGGTCAGGATTGAGGGCAAGATGGATGGAGCCAAATACAGGGAAATTCCAGAGAAAAACCTGTTTCAGTCTACAAGAGACCTCGGACTGGGGCGGAGGTTCACCTTCCAGCAGGACAATGACCCTAAACACACAGCCAAAGCTACACTGGAGCGGTTTAAAAACAAGAACCTGAATGTCTTAGAATGGCCCAGTCAAAGCCCAGACCTCAATCCGATTGAGAATCTGTGGCAAGACTTGAAAATTGCTGTTCACCAATGGTCCCCATCCAACTTGACAGAGCTTGAGCAATTTTGCCCAGAAGAATGGGCAAAAATTGCAGGATCCAGATGTGCAGAGCTGGTAGAGACTTACCCAAAAAGACTCACAGTTGTAATTGCTGCCAAAAGTGCTTCTACAAAGTATTGACTCAGGGGGGTGAACACTTATGCAACCAACAAATGTCTTTTTTTTTGTTTAATTAACTTTTTTGTCACAATAAAAAATATTTTGCACCTTCAAAGTCTTAAGTATGTTGTGTAAATCAAATGTTAAAAATCCCAATTAAATCCATTTTAATTCCAGGTTGTAACCGTACAAAATGTGGAAAAGTCCAAGGGGGGTGAATTCCTATGCAAGGCACTGTATATATATATATATATATATATATATATATATATATATATATATATATATATATATATATATACAGTACTGTGCAAAAGTTTTAGGCAGGTGTGAAAAAATGCTGTAAAGTAAGAATGCTTTCAAAAATAGACATGTTAATAAATTATATTTATCAATTAACTAAATGCAAAGTGAGTGAACAGAAGAAAAATCTAAATCAAATCCATATTTGGTGTGACCACCCTTTGCCTTCAAAACAGCATCAATTCTTCTAGGTACACTTGCACAAAGTCAGGGATTTTGTAGGCATATAGTCAGGTGTATGATTAAACAATTATACCAAACAGGTGCTAATGATCATCAATTCAATATGTAGGTTGAAACACAATCATTAACTGAAACAGAAACAGCTGTGTAGGAGGAATAAAACTGGGTGAGGAACAGCCAAACTCAGCTAACAAGGTGAGGTTGCTGAAGACAGTTTACTGTCAAAAGTCATACACCATGGCAAGACTGAGCACAGCAACAAGACACAAGGTAGTTATACTGCATCAGCAAGGTCTCTCCCAGGCAGGGGTTTCCAGATGTGCTGTCCAAGCTCTTTTGAAGAAGCACAAAGAAACGGGCAATGTTGAGGACCGTAGACGCAGTGGTCGGCCAAGGAAACTTACTGCAGCAGATGAAAGACACATCATGCTTACTTTCCTTCGCAATCGGAAGATGTCCAGCAGTGCCATCAGCTCAGAATTGGCAGAAAACAGTGGGACCCTGGTACACCCATCTACTGTCCGGAGAAGTCTGGTCAGAAGTGGCCTTCATGGAACACTTGCGGCCAAAAAGCCATACCTCCGACGTGGAAACAAGGCCAAGCGACTCAACTATGCACGAAAACACAGGAACTGGGGTGCAGAAATATGGCAGCAGGTGCTCTGGACTGATGAGTCAAAATTTGAAATATTTGGCTGTAGCAGAAGGCAGTTTGTTCGCCGAAGGGCTGGACAGCAGTACACAAATGAGTGTCTGCAGGCAACAGTGAAGCATGGTGGAGGTTCCTTGCAAGTTTGGGGCTGCATTTCTGCAAATGGAGTTGGGGATTTGGTCAGAATTAATGGTCTCCTCAATGCTGAGAAGTACAGGCAGATACTTATCCATCATGCAATACCATCAGGGAGGCATCTGATTGGCCCCAAATTTATTCTGCAGCATGACAACGACCCCAAACATACAGCGAAAGTCATTAAGAACTATCTTCAGCGTAAAGAAGAACAAGGAGTCCTGGAAGTGATGGTATGGCCCCCACAGAGCCCTGATCTCAACATCATCGAGTCTGTCTGGGATTACATGAAGAGAGAGAAGCAACTGAGGCTGCCTAAATCCACAGAAGAACTGTGGTTAGTTCTTCAAGATGTTTGGGCCAACCTACCTGCCGAGTTCCTTCAAAAACTGTGTGCAAGTGTACCTAGAAGAATTGATGCTGTTTTGAAGGCAAAGATTGGTCACACCAAATATTGATTTGATGTAGATTTCTCTTCTGTTCACTCACTTTGCATTTTGTTAATTGATAAATATAATCTATTAACATGTCTATTTTTGAAAGCATTCTTACTTTACAGCATTTTTTCACACCTGCCTAAAACTTTTGCACAGTACTGTATATATATATATATATATATATATATATATATATATATATATATATATATATATATATATATATAAATGCTCACCAATACAGATGCCCAGTATTCACAGCCATAAAACTACAGCAAAAAAAAACAAAAAAACACATTACCTACTTAAACTTATACAGACAATTAATATCCATAACGTTGAATACTGCAGTACAAACTTTGTTTAGCACCCACATAAACATGTAAAAAAACAATAATAATAAAGTAGCTTTCATCCATACCTGTGTCCTCTTTAGTGGCTTCCTTGGCCCTGTTTATGACTGCTAAGGTTGGATATGTCAGGCTGGTAGTTTGTTGTCATCAGACGCAAACACGCATCAGAATTGTCAGTGGTCAGACGGCAAGTTCTAACTGGACTTAGAATAGTTTTCAATTGTGAAAACACCTGTTTACAGCGGTAAGTAGAACCAAAGGCCGACAGAAAGGCAAAAACTACTTTTTTCATGCAGGTGTACTTGGAAGGAAGGGAAGATCTTGAGTTGCCAGCCACTTTCCTTTTCAAGCTCTCCTTTTTCAAACTTTGATACCCAGATGCCTGAGCTTTGGAAGTCAATCAGCTCCAATTAAAATCCGTCAATGTTCATCCACTCAAAATACAGAAGTTGTATGTCGCTTTCCTTCATATTGTCAGGGTTCACAAGAAATGAAAACATGGGTTTCGAAAGTCTTGAAAGTCTTGGTATTTTCTTGTGAACTCATTTTTCAAGCTGTCCCATATAGTTGCATATATCCTCAGTGTTCACTCGATGCTTCTCTGAATGGGTTTTCACAGTGGGGAAGTAACGAAAGGTAGACGTTTCGATATCTCGTCAGAAAACCGATAACTTAGCACAGAAACCTTTCCAGTCTTCATACAGCTGAAGTACGGTTTTCTCTGTTCCTTGTAGCTTAGTATTCAGGTTGTTTAAGTTTGATGTCTGTCAGAAACATAACTTTTGTTAGCCACTTGTCATCAGTAAGGTCTGCATATTGTTGACTACTTTCTTCTCCAAGAAAGAGCTTGATGGGCTCAAGACAAGCAACAAATCGCTTGAGCACGTTACCTCGACTCAACGAGTGTACATTACTGTGCAGCACTAAATCTCCATATGCAGAATCCATATCAAAGAAGAGCGGGCAATCAAAAAGTTGACCATTTTCACAACTGTTGTCATTATTTAATTTAAATCAGAAGACGAGATCTTAGCGCACAGGATCTCCTGATGAATGATGCAATGGAAACTCATAAGAGAACGTCCGATCTCAGTTTCCATGTTTTATAAATCCAGCTGTTTTACCCACCATAGCAGGTGCACCAACGTGGTAACAGAAAACACTTTATGTCGATTTGTTGTTGTGTGAAAAAGTCTTTGACAACATTAAGTGTGTCAGTAGCCTTCGTTGTACCATGCATAGCACAAAGAAAACAGTTCTTCCTTAACTTTCCCATTGATACAGTACAGAACAATTATAGCCAGACGGGGGCTTTCGTCCAGGCAAGGCTCATCACAGCACATGTTTGTAGGTCTTCCGTCATCTGTTTCCTAACATCAGTTGACATTTCATCTATTTGCCTTTGAACAGTCCTGGCTGACAATGGCATTTCTTCAATAAGCTGGCTGTCTGTTTTTCAAAAGAATCAACAGCTTTTCTAATGCACTCACATTTGTCTGCTTCATCGACTCCAGAAATGTTGGCTTCGTGCTTGGATGTGAAATGGCGCTGGACGCTGGAAGTACGAGGTACCACACTTTCACTGCACAGGCTACAAACAATACAATCCCCACATTCTGTAGAAATCCATATACTTCTCTCCACGCTGGCTGAAACATTTGAATATCTATTTTTTTTTTTACTTTCCATAATGAAGAATAGCTAGGCCTCCTAACATCGTGATTTACCGTTCGTGTATGACCGATGACGTTTCATATCATATCTCTTCCGTCCAATCAACAATCTTTTTTCTTTTTTTTTTTCGTGGGTCATAACCATGACTACACAATAGTGTATACTTGCAAGACGGATGCACCACGTCTTGGACTACAAGCCTGGTACTACAAAGCTCATACCACACCAACTCCACCTCTACAGTGACGCAATCGCCAAGCCCCACACTGATCCCACCCATGGGAAGTCAAGTTTTTTTTTTATTTTTTACGGAATCTACTTTCCTCTGTATTGTCAATATTGCAATGTTTGTATTGTTAAGAAAGGCTCAGACACCTAAAAGTAAAGTGTAATATGCCAATTGTATGTGTTTTACAAAAAATGAATTCATCGTCATTGCACTATAAATTAACAATTGAATTATCATTACGTTTAAAAAGGCAGTATCAGCTAATGCTCTTACATGTTTCCATATAACACAGCAAGAGCAGTGATCGTTAACTATTTGAGGTATGGAATGCATGATAAAAAAAAGACAAACGGCAAGCATTTTCAGTGATATTTAGTTTCATCTGCAAGCATTGTCGGAAATGGTCTTGATGTAAGCGTATTTTAAAAATATTGCTTGATACTCTCTGATTAATATATTAACCTCTGCTTCTTTGGAAACCGCTCAATTATCTGTTTGTGCCCATTGCAACAGACCTCTATAAAAATGTACCATGGTACTTGTACCACTGGATTTGGAACAAGGTACGATGGTATCACTGTGAAAGTACAATGGTACTGTGTAATATATGTACATATCCTATACCATCAATGTACAATTCCTTATTATGTTACTAAAATGCAAGACAACCATAATAATATATAGCTACACTATACCATGGTATAGTATTGCAATTTGATATCATGACACTTCTTATAAATAAAAAAAGTATAATGCTTTATTATAGTGGTACTGCACTGTAGTACCATAATACGGCATTATACATTGATGGTATACGATATATACATGTTTTATACAATACCATTGTACTTTTCACACTTCTTCCAAAATCCAGTGGTACAAATACCATGGTACATTTTTATAAGGGGATAGCTTCACACAATCTACATTTACCAAATCGTATTAGTTAAATTAAGAATTATGTATGCCATTCTCATTTTATTTACAATGTAAAATGTACATGCTTACATGTCTGTACAGGTTAGCCTAGGTATACGCAATAAAATACAGGGAGCTGAAGTTGGCTTTATTCAGGTAGCTTAGTCACTCATATCTTATTTGCATCCCAGTTTTTTGTTCTGTCCTTTATTTATTTATTTAGCAGAAACCTTTATCCAAGGCGACTTACAGAGACTAGTGTGTGTGAACTATGCATCAGCTGCAGAGTCACTTACAACTACGTCTCACCCGAAAGACGGAGCACAAGGAGGTTCAGTGACTTGCTCAGGGTCACACAATGAGTCAGTGGCTGAGGTGGGATTTGAATCGGGGATCTCCTGGTTAGAAGCCCTTTTCTTTAACCACTGGACCACACAGCCTCCTTTAAGCTCATAGGCCAATTGATTTATCAAAGTTGAATGATTATCCCTTTAAGTCCCTTTAGTTAGATCACGTTGACCCGCTTTTTGTCTGCGAATATCCCACAAGGAGCATCCCTTCTACAAGTGCATGTAACCTGGCCCAACATGGATTTGTGTGGCACATATGCCAATGGACTTTGTATGTCATGGGTAAATATCCTTGTGCCACGTATTTACATATCCTAAATGAAATACAAACTGAAATTACAATTTCAATGTAGATGTAAAAGAAATATATACCCCTCGTTATATCGCCCCCCCGCTATACTGTGGATTTGGATGTATCGCAGTCCTGGAGTTGGCTCCCTATTTTTACTGTCTAACTGAGTATGCCTTAGCTGCAGTATACATAGGCACTTAGAATTATAGCTCCAGAGAAATATCCACTTCTCAACTTCTCCATCACCATTTAGCAGATACATATATTTATTGACATTCTTTCTGTGAACTAAAAGATAATAAAGGAGTTAATTGCGGTCCCGTATCTGATGTTTTAGACGTATTTTATAGCGCTCTTAATTTACTGAGGTTGCTCTAAAAGGTACATATGCTAAAACAATGTCAGGAGGGTGCAGGGCTGCCATAAGTCAATCTGTTTATATTGTTCAAGAGGGATATGTGACCATTCCTCTGGGTTTTGCTGTAATTTATATGATGTCTTATCAATTTTCAATTTTCAAAACCAATAAAAAATGAATGTGAGGGACAGGTCCTGTGCTACAGTCCTTAATAAATTAAAACATTCTATATTCTGGATACTACTATGATTTTTACTACTGCGTTCACTGCAGTATGTTCTGCTGTGGCCTGCCTGCGGATCTTAGAGTGCAGCCATTACAAACCTCTTCTCTAACCGAAACGAATACACCCAGTCAAATCACACGAGACTGAGTGCGAGGGTGGGTAACTTCCTAAAGCAACATGTGCTCCATTTCAAATTGGAAAAGAAATAACAAGTATATTTCTGTACTCCACATTCACTTCTTCTGCTGGGTATTGGCTTCTGCATTGTGTTCATCCACTTGTTTTCTACAACACCTATTAACATATAGAAAGCATTTTAAAATACCTGTTAGAACCCAGTGCAAAGCAGAGGCAGTGCTAGCTGCTAGGGCACTTTAAGTGCATAGCTTTAAAGTGCGTCCAGTATGGTCGCACATGCAACAAAAACAGCTGCTGATGCAGTCATCTATTTTGTGTGTGACCAATGCTTTCATAACCTCACAGGTGATTGTATTACTCATGATGTACAGGCATGTGGTATTGGTATTGTCTTAGTACTCAAGAGCTATGCATCTTGAGATTAAACTTCTTTAAAAGGTCTGCATTGGGGCAACAGTTTAGAAAAATGTAGTGATTTTTTTTTATGCACGTCTAATATTTTTAATGTGCGCATATATATTTTAACTTAGACCCCTGGAATGCCAAGAAAGAAAATCAGGCTCACCGTAAGGTTAGTTCAGAAATAACTAATTTGGCTGTGAAACTACCCTCAGGATTTCCATTACACGAGAGTAGATGTTAAAACTTCATGCTGATTTGAACTCGGCTCTCGCCAAGATAAGCACCAACTAAGACGTAGCTTTACAGTAAACTAATGTGATCCATCTGTGTCTCTATCCATTTGCGTTTCCTTCCATATGATGATGTAGATATTCTTCTGTCTGGTTTTGATGGCTGTAATGCTGGCTCCAGGGATCAGCTTATTTGCCTCCCTGGCGCATCAGCCACACAAAGGCTGTGATGCTGGCTCCGGGGATCAACCACAGTGCGGTCGCCCCAGCGCATCAGCATAACAACCATCTGGATTGAGCGAAGTAGGGTACATCTCTGGGGTCTTAAAGTGGGCAGCTTCCATCCTCGGTGTTTCGTCGACTAGCCCATGACACCTCAAGAGGGCTTGACGGTGATTCTGGCGTCCCAGCATCACCCCCCTCCGTCCTCCACTCAACTCAGCCTAGCTTACTTACCCGTACATCAGCGTTTCGTTTTTTCTTTTGTGCTGGAGATCCCCAGCCAGAATCTTTCTGTCTCAACCACAGCCAGTTGCTGCTCCTCTCTGCTGCTTCAGATAAGTTCTTCACTGTACGACGCAACTCTTGGCCACTGAATCCGATGTCTCTGAGAAACCGGGTTGTAGAGTGTGCCACAAATCCTCGACAACCCACCTCCACTGGGTAAACCCGGACTCTCCATCCTCGCTGTTCCACTTCAGTGGCTAGTTGAGCATACCGCAGTTTCTTCCTCTCATACACCTCATCTACAACATCCTCCCATGGCACTGTTAACTCTACCAGGTGAACAAGGCGTGCTGATCCAGACCACAAGACAATATCTGGTCGAAGGTTAGTGGTAGCGATCTCAGGTGGAAAAATAAGCCGTTGACCAACATCTGCCAGCATTTTCCAGTCTCTAGCAGCTTCCAGTTGTCCTGGGTGAGGATTGGTTTTAACACCTTTTCTTGGTGGTTGCTCTCCTGGGCGGAGGAATGTTGTCTTTTGTGTGTAATGTTTTGATGGAACAGGTGGCAACTTATTGGTCATGTTACTCTTGTCTTCCAATGCCAAGGCCAATCGCAGCACCTGGTCATGGCGCCAAGTAAACCGTCCTTGGCTAAGAGCCATCTTGCATCCTGTCAAAATGTGCCTTAATGTTGCAGGTGATGAACACAAAGGGCATGAGGTATACTTTCCTACCCAGAGGTTTAGGTTCTATGGTGATGGGAGAACATCATATGTTGACCTGATGAGGAAACTGATCCTGCTGTTCCATTGACCATAGGTCTTGCCAGCCAATCTTGCGTTGTTCCACACTCTCCCATCTCATCCATTCTCCCTGCTTGGCCTGGGAAACAGACATTCCGCACCTCATCCTCTCCTCCTGCTTTTGCACCTCATTGACTACTAGCTTCCTCAGTTGAGCTGGGGCTGCCTTGTGCCATGTAGGAGGAGCTGAACTGAGACCAAGACCCCCTTGCCCTATGCTGAACTTGCCCTATGATATCACCAAATCGAAGGGCAGCCTTTGCATCCTCCACAGCTTTCTTTGCTGCCCACTTTTTTCCAGTTTTCAACACAGGTGCTGCCTCCCTTACGCATTTGTCGCGTGACTCTACTAATGTCATTTCCAGTCGGACCTTGGCGCACTTAAACTCCTCGGTTAGAGCGGAGACTGGTAGCTGCAGTATTCCTTTACCATAAAGTCCCACTCTGCTGAGGCAGCGTGGAACTTCCAACCATTTCCTGATGTATGAACTGATTAAAGCTTCCAGCTTCTCTACTGTTGTCAAAGACACCTCGTACACAGTCAGTGGCCACAGCAACCTCGGCAGTAGACCAAACTGAAAGCACCACAGTTTAAGTTTGCCTGGTAAAGCGCTGCTGTCTATGCTCTTCAACCCTTCCACTGCTTGTTGTCTAACTTCTCCCACAAGAACTGTGTCCTTTAGGTCCCCGTCGTACCATCTCCCAAGACTTTTCACTGGCTTCTCAGACACTGTTGGTATTGCCTCACCATTAACGAAGAACGTTTTATCTACTGCTTTACCTTTAATTATAGAGATGCTCCTTGATTTAGTGGGCTTGAATTGCATTTGTGCCCATTCAATGTTATTGGTTAATTTGCTCAATAACCGATTAGTGCAGGCTATTGTTGTAGTCATGGTTGTCATGTCATCCATGTATGCTCAAATTGGTGGTAGTCGCATTCCAGAAGCCAAGCGCTCTCCTCCCACTACCAATTTTGATGCCCTAATGATTACTTCTATTGCCATGGTTAAAGCCAGTGGAGAAAGATGGAGAAGATGATTAGTATTTTCTAGTGTAAGGTGAACATTAGATAATCTAATAAATGCTATGCCTGAAAATAATAATAATAATAATAATAATAATAATAATAATAATAATAATAATAATAATCATTGTTTTTAAATACTTTGAATAAATAATTACATCCCAGGAAAAATACAATATACATTTTTAACAGAACTTTTATAAAGGTTATGCTTTTTTCCAATAAAATCTATGTCCATTTGTTAAGATCATACACACTGCCTTTATTAATTGAAAATGTAAGTCAGTGTGGAGAAATTGGATGAATCCCCCAGGAAGAAAATAGCCTTTGAAAAGATATTCAGTGTGATATAACTTGTTTATGCAGGTTTTTATGGAACTTGTAATGCTAAGCAGATAGAACAGAATGATGTATTGATGCAATGGCTTTGACAGCCTGTCTCTACATGCTGAATATAGGCAGATGACATAGCCTGTAGTCTGTCACTCCAGAATGGAAGTAAAAATGTTCATTTGATTTAGTGCTATCTTGCCAAAGAAAATATGTAATCAAATTCTATTTTAACTTTATAAATTGATTACAATTAAATTGCATTTGAATACTCATTGAACCAACACGATTCACGCATTTTTAGATAAAGAGATGGTTCTTCAGGTGGAAGTAATTTCCAGCTAGGAACTTCAGTCACTGTTTTTTCAGTGTTGGTGCACCTAACGCCTGGTTAAACGGGTGGCTTTTGTCAATGGCAACAAGAGGAACACATTTTATTGCCTGCGTGTTGCCTTGTATTTTGTGGTGGCCACATGAGAGACAAGCATGCGGTCGACTAGCTGGTAACACACAGGCAACAACGTAATGCAAACTAGGAGTGGGTATTGGGACTGAGGATCTGTATTGCAATATATTGCAATACTGAAAACAATATTACGATATGTATTGCAATACATATTGGAATTCAACGGCGAATGATGCTGATGTAAATTTTTTGCTACGAAAATAAATCTACATATATAAACTGTGCTTTTTGTCATTTTTATGGAACTTATTGAGATTAAACTCTCATATGAAATGGCCAGTAACTCATTTTTGTTGGATCCTCTGAAAATTAGAAAAAGTGCTGGTTTTAAAGCTATTTAAAATTCTCTAAAAACATTGATTTTAAATGTAATTTTTTATTTTTTATTATAAACAATATCTTTAATTTCATTTTAAATTAAACATGTTTTTCAAAAGTTTATCCTATGACTGTGGCTATAAATACAGGTTTAAAGCTTTTTTATAGATCGTCAGTGCAGAGACCCGGGGTTTGGAATAAACGACTGACCTTGCTTTTAAGATTTAATATATATTACAAAAGCATAAATAAGTGCTAGTTTTTTTTTCCTCACAACTTACAATACCAGAACCGCTGTTTTTTTATCCCATGAGATATGTGGTAGGTCCAGGGAAAAAAAAGTTATTCCCAATATCGTGTAAAATTACTTTGTCCAGAACTGTAGGCAGATAGTCTTTAAAAATAAATATCCAAACAATTAAAATTGCACTGATGCAGTTCTTAAATTGGTGAAGAATAACAAAATAACTGAGTGTTTGTGTAATTCGTAATTTTGTTGGATACAGAGCTCCAGAAAAAAAGGGAGGGGGGAGGGGGGAGGGGGCACATGCAGGAGGCTGTGTGGTGCAGTGGTTAAAGAAAAGGGCTTGTAACCAGGAGGTCCCCGGTTCAAATCCCACCTCAGCCACTGACTCATTGCGTGACCCTGAGCAAGTCACTTAACCTCTTTGTGCTCCGTCTTTCAGGTGAGACGTAATTGTAAGTGACTGCAGCTGATGCATAGTTCACACACACTAGTCTCTGTAAGTCGCCTTGGATAAAGGCGTCTGCTAAGTAAACAAATAATAATACAGGGCATCGTGTTGATTGAAGTCCTAAATCACCATAATCGTTGCAGGTGTGTCGTCGGGGAGTTGACCAGGGTGGACAAGCCGGCAACAGCTGTCATTCCCCTGTTGCCGTCGACAAAAGTCGGCCGTGTGACCAGACCTTAAGGGTTTAAAAAATAAAAAGACAAAGGTCATAAATTTAGTGGTGGCACATGTAATCCAGCTTTGTACATGTACCTAAAAAAAATAGGTAGGTCTGTATTTATTTCTCTTTTCTGTAGCAATATGTATGCAGATTGATCTGTATTTATTTCTCTTTGCTGTAGCAATATGCATGTTAAAACAGTAAAATCGTCAATTTTTTGTCAATTATTGGTGCAACAGAAACAATCAGAATGTGAAAAGTGCAATGGAAAGAACAAACTAGTTGCTGGGGAACTGCACAGGTTTGCAAAAAAAAAAAGAGCCTTGTTTGTCACTTTCTGATTTTTTCTCTTTCAGTTTTGGAAAATCTAGGTGGGCTTTGAACGTCACTTCCGTCAACAAATGTCTCTCCCATGCCACATCCACCCCATTTCGGTAGTACCGTTGCGATACTGAAAGTAGCCAGATAGCCAAAACCAATCATGGTTTGCAGCATGCACGGAAGTTGTAGTCAAATTACTCATAATCAATAGGCTACTGTACTACATTATTTTAATGATAATACATGGGCAGATCTGGGGGGTCCTGGGGGTCCGGACACCCCTCCCCCCTCTTCAGAAGTCTGGCTCCGCCCCTGTAACATGGTAAAGATGAGTACATTATTTACTTTAATTATTTGGCAGCTGTGGGGTGTCAGTGATGACACAGTTTGAAGATTAAAAACACTGTCACACCCTCTTTTACTCAAGCTTTTCCATCAGCACCCACTATGGACTGAAATTACTGCAGTCCTCACCAACATAAAAAAAATGTAAAACAAATAATCACGATTGACCAGCATATGCATGTACAGTAGTGTACAGGGATTGCTTCTGCAAAGAGCTATATACAGTATGTAGGCTTAATCTGCGCTAAGACTGGATAAGATACTGTAGCTGTTACTTCAACACTATTTGGAGTCCAAAATAAAAATCTACAGCAGGTCAAATTTGATTGCATTTATGCACCTCGGCAACAGTTTTATGAGAATAAACAATACAATTAAGTGTCACTAAGTTATGAGTATATAATACGCTTCGGGGTGAATTGAAAGACTGCAGGTTGTGCTTGGCCTTTTGTTATAAATGATTTATTATTACTTCATCAATAATTAATGCTATCACATGCCTGGCTGCTTTATCTAAATAATGTCATCGATAGAAAGGTTATGATTGTCAAGTTGCAGAGACAGCAGTTTTTGGGCTTTTGCCAGGAAAACACACACATTAAGTATTCATATATATTTATGTGTTTCATTTTCTTTCTTTGACTGCTCTGGAAAGAATGTGCCAGGATATTGTTTTTTGTTGTGAACGAAATTGAGTATACGAAGCAGCTTTATGTGTAAAGCAGTGTCATTGTATTTTAAGAGCTTTTCAATGATGTTTTTTTCAATGTGTGGAAGTAAATAAAGAAAACAGCATCTTCAGAATAAGGATATCGGAATGCAGACTATTAGTGGAATAGTAGTTCATGTAATAGCAATTTTCATGTAACAGGCATTTCTTAACTTACTCTATAAGGTTAGGGACCCAATGCCCCACACATAATTGTACACCTGGTGCGCATGGCATTTTTGTGTCATCGCTGGCAGGAAGCGTATCATGAATGCATGTGCATACCCAGACATGTGAAGTCTAAAACTTTGAAATGCAGATTGTAACTTTAGAAACTGAAGCATGTTTATAGTGGCTACTAAATATTATATCTTTTCACAGTTAGGATATAGCCTGAATAGATAATACTGTGTTCATAGTGTTGGGCTGAAGCTTTGCATTTTAAACTACTAGATACAGTGGCTCTCAAAAGTATTCACCCCTCTTGGACTTTTCCACATTTTATTGTGTTACAACATGGAATCAAAATTGATTTAATTAGGAGTTTTTGCTACTGATCAACACAAAAAAAGTTCATAATGTCAAAGTGAAAAATAAAATCTACAAATTGTTCTAAATTAATTACAAATACAAAACAGAAAATAATTGACTGCATAAGTATTCACCCCCTTGAGTCAATATTTGGTAGAGGCACCTTTGGCAGCAATTACAGCCATGAGTCTATTTGGATAAGTCTCTACCAGCTTTGCACATCTGGACACTGCAATTTTTGCCCATTCTTCTTTGCAAAATTGCTCAAGCTCCGTCAAGTTGGATGGGGACCTTTGGTGAACAGCAATTTTCAACTCTTTCCACATATTCTCAATTGGATTGAGGTCCGGGTTTTGACTGGGCCACTCCACTTTTTGTTTTTAAGCCACTCCAGTGTGGCTTTGGCTGTATGTTTGGGGTCATGTCCTGCTGGAAGATGAATCTTTTCCCAAGTCCCAGGTCTCTTGCAGACTTCTGCAGGTTTTCCTCCAGGATTTCTGCAGCATCCATTTTGCCCTCTATCTTCACAAGCTTTCCAGGCCCTGACGCAGAGAAGCATCCCCATAGCATGATGCTGCCACCACCATGCTTCACGGTAGGGATGGTGTTCTCAGGATGATGTGCGGTGTTAGGCTTGCGCCAAACATAGCGCTTAGTGTTGAGGCCAAAAAGCTCTATTTTGGTCTCATCAGACCATAGAATCTTCTTCCACTTGGTCTCAGAGTCTCCCACATGCCCTCTGGCAAACTCTAGCCAAGATTTGATGTGAGTTTTTTTCAACAATGGCTTTCTTTTTACCACTCTCCCATAAAGGCCAGTTTTGTGAAGCACCCGGGCTATTGTTGCCGTATGCACAGTGTCTCCCAGCTCGACCGTGGAAGACTGTAACTCCTTTAGAGTTGCCATAGGCCTCTTGGTGGCCTCCCTGACTAGTGCCCTTCTCGCCCGGATACTCAGTTTTTGATGATGACCTGTTCTAGACAGATTCACAGTTGTGCCATATTCTCTCCATTTCTTAATAATGGACTTTACTGTGCTCTGGGGGATATGCAATGCCTTGGATATGTTCTTATATCCTACCCCTGATTGGTGCTTTTGAAGAACCTTATTCTGGATTTGCTTTGAATGTTTCTTTGTCTTCATGATGTAGTTTTTGTTAGGAAATGTACTAACCAACTGTGGGACCTCCCAGGGGGTGCATACTTATGCAATGAATTATTTTCTGTTTTATATTTGTAATTAATTTAGAACAATTTGTAGATTTTATTTTTCACTTTGACATTATGGACTTTTTTGTGTTGATCAGTGTCAAAAACTCCTAATTAAATCCATTTTGATTCCATGTTGTAAAACAATAAAATGTGGAAAAGTCCAAGGGGGGTGAATACTTTTGAGAGCCACTGTATACTGTCCAGCAGTACGTGGGTATGAAGAAGCAGTTGGCAGTTTATTGGAAGAATTACATTTGAACCACACTGAGATTGTCTGTGTAGTGTTATTTCTTAAATGTAAAATATCTAGGACACAGCAGCAAAACACTTCTGTTCAACCGGTCATGCTTTGTAAAAACTAATTCTGGCATTGCACGGTCCCAAAGTGAATCGTGTTCTGGATATTTCTGTAAACATTAACGATCAACTCCCAACTGTATTTATTTCCTGCGGGAATATAAACAGCAATTTCAACAGCATCTTTCCATGCTGGTGACTATTTATTATTGATGTTTCAAGGCAGGCAAATTATAACTATGGATGTTTAATTAGCGAGAACCTGCAATGCCCAGACCTTTAATAATGTGTGGAACAATTCCATTATTTTACTTTGGTCAACGCAACACATTTTGTTGAGGTTTATTATGTTGTTGGAACACTGATTTTGTAGGGCTTCATGTATTAGCATTTAGATGTAAAAGAAGGAATGAGCCAAAGTACATTAATGCTAAATTGTAAATTATTATATATAAATATGCATGCATGGTCTTGACAGGTGAATACCAGAAAACTATTGAGACATAATGCTATGATTTGCCAAATAGTGACTATAAAATTGAAATTATTACAGGCGTAGGATTGGATATTTCATCTACTTTATCAAGTTGAGAAAAGGAATAGCAATTGGCTACCACTGTACCAAATAATATTTATTTTGAAATTGAAAAACAACTATAATTATAACTGAGGCTTTTTTCACCATAAATTATTGATGGATAGATCAAAACCAGCAATCAAGCTGGCCATTTTTAACTTTATTGTAGAGTGTGGGACCCATTTGAAATAGTTTCAAACAACATTTTGACAGCTGATTTAGTGTTTTTTACATTTCAGCATTTCAAGTATAACAGTGTGATCGTACAATCTCATATTTTTATAGCAGTAAATATACATTTTATAATGTCACCCAGCAGGTAATATCCATCTCAAAACAGAGCTCAAAATGAATACCAGGATTCCTGCTTAAAGAGATGGGGTGACAGCTGTTAATGAAGATCAATACATAATAAACATCTCTCTCTCTGACTTGTTAACATTTAGAAAGTGAATCACAGAAAAGTAAATAAATATATAAAAATGTAGATAAAATACGGTATGTGGTCACATTTGCCACAACATGACACTTGTGAGGCAAACCAACCATTCCTTTGCAAGGTTTAATAAATACTTACATTTCTTATTGCTTCAGAGTAGCTTAAGTGATGGGACCCATGGACCCCAGAAAGCGAGATGTCAGTGGAGGGGAGGAGGAGGAGGAAAGAACTATCACAACAGAAGGCTGGGGGTACAGCAAGTCCCACCTTTTAAACAATTTACATAAACCAATGAGGGAAGATGAAGGGCTGTCACCTATAGAATAGCGGCAAGCCTTTAAAACAAAATAATATATTTTCACTTTTCTGAAATAGTCGATGCACTGATTACCCTACCCCACCCTATTGTAAGGAAAGGAGTGATGAACAGTTCCCAACTATAATAGGCTTATTCAGCTTTCAGGCAGGACTCACACTTGCATTTTTATACCGGTATCGTTGCAGAACAGTATCAAAACGTCTGTTCACACTGGAGTTGTTATCCCGGCCTTAGGCTGTGCGGGGCCCTAGGCCCTACATATAAGATACAGTAAATGATATTAATGATATTAATGTTAATCAATACTTGTTTCAATTTGTTTGTTAGGCTTTACCATTTTATATAGGCTAATCCACAACTGCAAAGCATTCAGAATTCCAGTCTACTTCAAAAATATCACATATTAACTTTTTCTAAAATGACCCCAGTTGGCCTATTGAAAAATACTGTAATGTCTGGCTATAAGTGGGTTATGACAGGTCGGCGGCGAGAATAAGCAGGCGTAAATAAATAAATAATAACAATAGCAAAAAAAATCCCTCTTTGACACTTGACACTGTGCAATGCCACTTTTTTCAATTTTTTTTTTTTTTTACAAATTAACCCCAGGGCATTATCAAATCCTTTTTTTCATTTTACGTTCTAAATTACAAAAGAACATAAATTACAAGCATCAGCAGCAGCAAAGTGCTTATCAAATCTGAGTATTCTAAATTCTTGGCAAGCTCGCTGTAATTTGACAGTATGGCCAAATTTAATAATCTTTTTTTGAGTCCTCGTTGAGTGCAAATATGTCTTGATCAATTTCAGCCTGGAAAAGCTGCGCTCCCCAGAAGCAGCCGTCACTGTAATGCTGTGTCGGCTCATCTGTTTCCATGCATGTGCTGCAGCATTTTCATGCGACTCCTACCTGCGAGGTGCCGACATGATGAGCTGCAGAAATCTTTTAGAAAACTGTTTTGAAAAAGTTTAGCACCAAAGACACCCCCCCCCCCATTAGTTTTTAATGTTTTGTGTTACAGTAAAATAATTAACAAAATGTACCCCATATCTAATCACACCCATATATTTAATATTTTTTAAAAAGAGAAATTCTGCCACACCTTTCTCATCCATGGCAAGACTCATAGCAGTCTGTAATATTATTTTTTTTTCTTCTAAAAAAATAAATTGGTAAACAAACATGAACTTAAAAATATGTGGGTAGATGTAATTTAATTGTCATTATTATGATGTTATTCCATTCAGAAATAGAGTATTTTACTGGGTAAAAGAGAAATCTAATTAACAAAATGATGAATGGTATTAGAAACAATTGTGCTGTGTGTGTATATATATAACACCAAAATGGATTTATTAAGAAACCTAAGACGGCAGACCTGAGTAGCCCAAATGTTCGACATTAAAACGAAACAATAGCTCATGAATTCAGCTACACTGAATTTTATTAATTGATTAGATTTAAATTAGCTGCAAAAACTGATTTGGTTTTAACTGATTTTGGTTATGTATCTAACCAAAGCTGGAGCATTTTTAAATTTAAAAAAATGGTTTATAAACTAGCAAAGCTTAACTTTCGCGATAAATGAAGAGGCTTGTGAACACAAAACATTATTTTACAATGTATTGTTACCTAATCTACTATTGCCCACGTACCTTTTTGACTTGCTGAACAAAGATGTAATTGATAACTGTGTAAAAATGTGCTGCAACATGTTTGCTACCACTTTCCCACACAACACAAACCTTCTCTCCTGTGTATGTGGATGAGTGTGGGTGGGTCATGTGAGTAGTCCAAACCAAATGAGAAACTATCATCATATACAGTATGGTTGCTAAGGAATACAAAACAAAAAAGTAAACATGTCTATTGGCGCCAGATTTTAATGTTGCTGGCACTATATGAGGTACCACAAATTTGCACCCCTGAGCGTTTTACACGCATGTAACGAACACATTAATTCTGACAGCAGACCGTTTGAGTGTGGGGCCCCCTAAAGGGTGTTTTCTGCATTCAGAAGTGAATTTTTCGTAAAAATTACGGTATGTCATCATTACCACCGGTTGTGTTCTTCATCAAGATACCCTGGGCAAGAGTAAAACAGACTCTACAAGTTTTGTATATTTTTAAACATCGATAAAATAAGCTCAAGCCAACACTGCTCTATTGACTGTCAATAGAAAATCTTTTTCTGAGCTCTCTATTCCACAACCCTTAGCATGCAGCATGACAGAGGTCCCCACAGAGAATCAGTGGATATCTTTGTATAAGGTGTATTGGTATAAACCAGCTTACATGTGGACAGGTATATCGCAACAGTATCGCTCTTGTACTGGTGTTGAAAAGTGAGTTAGGACAGAAAGTGGTATCGTATCATATTATTTCCTGCACTTAACACTGTACCCAGTATGAAATCTATCTTCCAGGTTCATCGGAGTCCACTTGTGTTTCTCTTTTCTTGTCTCCCTACAAAGTAACTTATTCAGAGTTACATATCAAGACCTTTTAAGGTTTTCTTTATTGTTCTCAAAGTGCATTCCTAAATACATTTATTTTTCACCACTGCAAAAAATGTTGAGTACCAGTACCACACAAACTGTTATAAGGACCTCAGCACTATGGGGCAAGCAGGCTGACAAAGCATCACAATATTCGAAAGTCAATATTCAGTCTGATGCACAATGCATATGGAAGGTTACATTTTAAAATGTGAAATGTGTTTTTTAAGGAGCGATGTTTCAGTATTTCTTAACCATCTTATATTTTATTTTGCTTTCAATAAAAAAAAGTGAACCTAACTGAATGCAGGGTTTTATTTAGTGATAAACTGGTTTACTAGTCTGACTGTTTTGAGTTCCTGTGGTAAAAGAATAACAGTGTATGTTGGATATACATTTAAAAGGGTGTAAATGCACCTAATATAATCATTATTGACATTGGGACTGGTCCCCTTTATTGTGTTGAAAATATTTTGGCTCTTCATTTATTTTTATTTTATTAATCCAGGATATACAAATAGGTGAAATTACTGATAAGAAGCATTGTACAGCATACACAGAAAGTAATGTATTCTTATTGTTATTGAAATACAATTGTATTATTGTTTACAAAGGAAATTTTTTCTTTACGAAAAGCAACATTTCTGCTTTTTCACACAAAATCCTGTTCCTCTTCTCATCCACAACATGTGAAGCAGCACTAAATAAACGTTCACTGTCAACACTGCTACAAGGAGCAGAAAGAAACCTTCTTGCAGCTTCAGCCAAAGTTGGAAAACGGCATTCATTATGTGGCAATGTGCCCCGCCCCTGTGTGCATTTCTGTGTTATATGTTCCGTGTGGTGTGTTAATGTTGGTGTATTGTAGTTGGCTGCACGGGATATAAATGGGTGTGTGCAGCACAAGTTATTTAAAATGTTAATTGTATTTAGACACAGGGATTGCACTTCACTTCACGTGCATTTAAAGTATTTAATATGTGAGCACGAGGTAGCACATAATCAATTCACGTGCTGGTATTCAAGTGAATAATGAATTAGTAATTGAATCCCGGCACAACAGTATATAAAGATGCACATTTCATTCACTCGGGGTTGTGTGTTCGGCGAGTGGAGAACGGGAGTGTGGAGAAGGAGAACAATAAGTAAACTAAAATATACTAAAATAATAATTGTTATTTATTTATTCTTACTCACTGTGTTTGTTTGTCTGTTCATCCACCGTTTGTTTAAGTGTTAATCCGTTTTGTTTGTCTATTTATTTTGGCCTCAAGTGCCGTGTCCTGTTTTCTGTTTAAAACCTTTTGTTTGTTTATTAAACACTGAGCGCTGCCGTGACTCAGTTTCACTCATCACCACTGTCTCTCTGTGTATTCCTTTCTGACGTCATTCACAAAGCCACCCTGTGACACATTACTATGCCAATATTGGAGTTGTTCTGATTTTCTTGGAAACGTCGGCTCACTCAGGTAAGTCTGGGTCTGTAGCACAACACTGTTCTGTTGGTCATCAATTCTACCTTGCAGGGACTTTCCTCCAATATTTCTTCAAACATCGAACACAGGGTATTGCTGGATCCTGTAGAAGTCCCATCATCTGGTTTCTTCAGTATCTTTTTGACAGGTTCTGTTGATGTCGGTTCTGTGCCATTCTTTTTTTGTTTCCGGTTGTTCCAGGTGTGTCAACAGCATTTGCTTGGATTGCAGCTTTCTTTGCATCTGTAACGTACCTGTCCAGCAGGGTTTCTGCAATAGAGTGGTTCTGAATCAATTTCATTCCAAAACAGCACTGTACAGTTACTGCAGTGCAGTCTCCGACATAAACCTTTGACTAGGCAGTGTGTAAAGAGACTCCAGACATTCAATCAGATAGCGAAATCCAGTATCTTGTACAAACGAAAATGGCTGATCATACAGAGCTATAAATTCCATTAAATTTAGTTATTTCTTTTTCCCTGGGATCTTCACGATCAGATTTCTTTGAGCGTTTTAGTGCTTGGATTAGTTAGCTGCTTTGACTCAGATTGTTTTTTTTTCCGATTTTGCCTTTCTTTTCCTTAGCTATCTTTAAGAATCACTGATATTGTAGTTTAATCCAACAGTAAGCATAATCAGCAGAATGACTACTTGAGTTTCTTTGCTCTTGTCAAGATATTGAAGATCCTGGCTGCTGAGAAGTTTGCTGATTTTGTTCGGGTTTGGTGCCACTTCTTTTTGTAGGTCTGATGTGTTTGTGTCGGAATGGTCTTTCGGTGATTGCTCAGTCCTTAGATTGCTTTGGCTGGCCCAGATTGCTCTTTTCATTTTTACATCATAAAACTAGTACACAAAAATAAAGCAGACGAAATTCAACACAAAGCATATTAGTAGGATTTGACTGGTACGATTTGCAACACACATAAGCAGGGCCCTATGGCAAGCCAAATGATCATTTATAGATACCTCAAAATGCATTTCAAGATATCTTAAATTGAATTGCAGATATCTGAAACTAACTCGATTTCAAGAAATCTCAAACTCATTTCGAGATATCTCAAATTGACTCCCTGTCCTGTTTGAGATATCTCGAATTGAATGTGAGATTTCTCAAATCGACTTCCTGTCCTGTTTGAGATATCTCAAATTGAATTTGAGATATCTCCAGAGTTGTAACGAGTCACCAAAACTGGGACTCGAGTCGAGCCATTGGGGAGTAAAGACTCAAGTCGAGTTGAGTCACTAAACTGGCTCAAGTCACTTCGAGTCATTAGTTCTGACCAGTGCTTAATTTGTAAAGAAAGAGGTGCCGGGGCGCAAGCAATGACAATAATACCGTCCTTAAGAAGCGCACATTCAAAATCATAACACGTTTATTTGAGAGTGTTGTATGTACTTGTGTTAGATGTTTACAATCACGTATTCTACATCATATACAAAGCAGTAGTGCGTGCAGAGAAATGAATTAAAGGTAACCGCAGGACAAAAAATAAATAAATAAAAACAGCCTGTTTTACATGTTTTGTTATGGTTTTGCATTTAAATGGTTTAAAAAAACAAACAAATTAAAAGGCATTCAGAGGGCTCCAGAAGGACGATGTTAAAAAAAAAAAAACGCACCCCAACACGAACATTGGTCTGACCCACGGTCTGCACTATTATCAGTGATGTGTATGCAACAGAAGCCACTGGTAGATTACAAAAACGATTAATTAAACTTAGGCTAGGTAGTTGTTATCCTAGTATGTTTTGATTCTCTATTAATTAAATTATATTCATTGAGAAAGGCAAGAGAGAACCAGATTGTTTTATTTTTTATTTTTTTTGGTTTAATATAATAAAGCAGGCTAATGTTCCTATTGAATTAGGCTACAATATTTTTTTTCATTAAAAAGTTGTCATTGTTCTTTGTTGAAATTAATGTTCAGCTTTCATATTTTGTTGTGTACTACTCATTTAATCAAACCAAGTAGTGTAAGAAGTTGCTTGTATCGTTCATGACGTTTTTCAGCCACACTAGAAAAACTTAAGCCACTTAACAATACTATAAACAAGTTATAAACACACTGTTTCAGCAAAGCAAAAATACATGTATTTTATTTGTAAACACATTGATATTTAAATGCCAGACCCTCATTAAAATACACATAAATATTATATTGAAATTGCACTATAACACTGATTCTCATTTAATAAATGCCAAACTTAATCCCACGTGAAAAAACGTCATTACAGATTTTCTAAACTTTGAATAGGCAGAGATATTCATGTACTGCATAATCCTTTACCTTATTTAGTAACACTTTATTTTAAGCACTATATATTAGGTATTTATTATGTACTAATAAATAAATAGGAGGCTGTGTGGTCCAGTGGTTAAAGAAAAGGGCTTGTAGCCAGGAGATCCCGGGTTCAAATCCCACCTCAGCCACTGACTCATTGTGTGACTCTGAGCAAGTCACTTAACCTCCTTGTACTCCGTCTTTCGGGTGAGACGTAGTTGTAAGTGACTCTGCAGCTGATGCATAGTACACACACCCTAGTCTCTGTAAGTCGCCTTGGATAAAGGCATCTGCTAAATAAACAAATAATAATAATACTAATTTGTGACTAATTAGCACATAATACATTGTGTATAGCCTCCTAATAAGGATTCGAAAGAGGAACAATTTAATAAAATAATAAACATTTATTATTTTAAAAAAAGGGCTCGTCTCGCTATGATTTATTGTGTTTTAATGTCAAAATCGGTGCAATATTACTGCCAGTAGTCCCCAGTGAAAGAACATGGTTAAAAAAAAACTTTTTTTTTAAACACACTAGTGGCTGTTCAATCTTACTAATATTATTAATCACATTAGCACAATCTTGTGTAACTAGAGCTGTGGTTGGTCAGGGAGGCATTAATATTAACATACACTAATAGCACTGTCTACTGGCACAATTTTGCCTGTGTCAGTCAAAATAATTTTTTAAGCACTACATATTCAGCATTTATTATGTACTTATTTGTGACTAATTAGCACATAATACATCATGTATAGCCTCCTAATAAGGGTTTGTTAGGTACTTATTATGCTTATTCTCAAATATGCCTTACTAACAGGTTACTGGACATTAATAAATGATTTGCATGCCTTATACTGAAGTAAAGACTGTTCTTGGCCATATTAGGTCCTACTAGCTGCTTGTATATGATAAATACCTTGATAATAAAGCAGCAAAACAAAGTGGACCATGCATGGATAGCACTCTATCAGAGTTGGACTTTTGTTTCCAATAAAGGGCTTATTAGGAGGATGTTGGTCACTAGTAAAGCATTTTGCAGCCCCTACTCTAAAGTGAAGGTTTAATTTTCATTTAGAGCTTATTAGAAGCATATAGGTCATTAATAAAGACTTTTGCAACCACTATTCTGAAGTGAAGGTTTCATTGTCATTCATTAAGAGCTTATTAGAAGCATATAGGTCATTAATAAAGACTTTTGCAACACCTATTCTGAAGTGAAGGTTTCATTGTCATTTATTACGAGCTTATTAGAAGCATATTATAGCAGTATAGGGCAGCAGTGTGAAGTTGTGGTTAGGGCTCTGGATTCTTGACTGGAAGGTTGTGGGTTCAATCCCAGGTGGGGGACACTGCTGCTGTACCCTTGAGCAAGGTACTTTACCTAGATTGCTCCAGTAAAAACCCAACTGTATAAATGGGTAATTGTATGTAAAAATAATGTGTAAAAAAAAAATGTAATTGTATGTAAAAATAATGTGATATCTTGTAACAATTGTAAGTCGCCCTGGATAAGGGCGTCTGCTAATAAATAAATAATAATAATAATAATAATAATAATAATAATAATAATAATAATAATATTATTAATAAAGACTTTTGCAACCCATATTTTGAAGTAAAGTCTTATTTTACATTACTTAAAAACTTATGAGCAGCATATGTCATTAATTCAGTTTTGATCTAACAACTAATGCACAAAGAAGCAGTTATCACCTGGGTATCTTTAATCAGTTGTGCAGCCTGTATACTGAAGTGAAGACTCCAGGCACCCCATGAAGCTCTTACTCACATTAATGAACCTGACAAAAAAAACAATAATAATAATAAGTTGAAGTAAAAAAGAAACAGACAAAATCCTTTTAATTAGGAATTTATTTGGGTTTTTTGAAAGAACAGTTAAAACTTGTAACAAATTGCTATGTAATTATTTTTTCAGTAAAAAATCTTAAATTGGAAATCATTTTTTCAAAAAAGGTCAGATACATTCTGCATTCCTAAACAGATGCAGCACCAACTGATGCAATGTATAATGTGTCTTTGTATAACGTATTTATTTTCGGGTATTATTGTACCAAAAAATGAAAAAAAGCATATTCCTTTTGTTATGAGAAATTGGGGAGTTATAGAGGCGGTCTCCTTTAAGAAGAAAGGCATGCTGGGATATCAGCAGGTTCCTTGTCAGCTAACGGGCAAAGAAGAATGGCAGAGATCTGAGGAAGAGAGTTTGGAGACAGGACAGCACACTTTACAAATAAATCTGGGTCAAACTGCAATACTTGGTACCAACAGGCAATGTTGCATTTGTTCAAGTTCATGTTTGTTATGAAAAGTTATTGAGGTACATGTTTTAAATAATATATATATATATATATATATATATATATATATATATATATATATATATATATATATATATACTGTATGTGTATAACATACCATATATATATATATATATATATATATATATATATATACAGTATGTTATACACACAAACATAAATGCATAATTTTTATTTTAAGTACACTACCATTCAAAAGTTTGGGGTCACTTAGAAATTTCCTTGTTTTCGAAAGAAAAGCAAATTTTTTGTCCATTAAAATAACATCAAATTGATCAGAAATACAGTGTAGACATTGTTAATGTTGTAAATGACTATTGTAGCTGGAAACGGCTGATTTGTAATGGAATATCTACATAGGCGTACAGAGGCCCATTATCAGCAACCATCAGTCCTGTGTTCCAATGGCATGTTGTGTTTGCTAATCCAAGTTTATCATTTTAAAAGGCTAATTGATCATTAGAAAACCCTTTTGCAATTATGTTAGCACAGCTGAAAACTGTTGTGCTGATTAAAGAAGCAATAAAACTGGCCTTCTTTAGACTAGTTGAGTATCTGGAGCATCAGCAATTGTGGGTTTGATTACAGGCTCAAAATGGCCAGAAACAAAGAACTTTCTTCTGAAACTCGTCAGTCTATTCTTGTTCTGAGAAATGAAGGCTATTCCATGCGAGAAATTGCCAAGAAACTGAAGATCTCGTACAACGCTGTGTACTACTCCCTTCACAGAACAGCGCAAACTGACTCTAACCAGAATAGAAAGAGGAGTGGGAGGCCCCGGTGCACAACTGAGCAAGAGGACACATACATTAGAGTGTCTAGTTTGAGAAACAGACGCCTCACAGGTCCTCAACTGGCAGCTTCATTAAATAGTACCCGCAAAACACCAGTCTCAACGTCAACAGTGAAGAGGCGATAAGATTAAGGCGATAAGATTAAAAAGATAAGATTAAGATGGGCAAAAGAACACAGACACTGGACAGAGGAAGATTGGAAAAAAGTGTTATGGACAGACGAATCTAAGTTTGAGGTGTTCAGATCACAAAGAAGAACATTCGTGAGACGCAGACCAAATGAAAAGATGCTGGAGGAGTGCTTGACGCCACCTGTCAAGCATGGTGGAGGCAATGTGATGGTCTGGGGGTGCTTTGGTGGTGGTAAAGTGGGAGATTTGTACAGGGTAAAAGGGATCTTGAAGAAGGAAGGCTATCACTCCATTTTGCAACGCCATGCCATACCCTGTGGACGGCGCTTGATTGGAGCCAATTTCCTCTTACAACAGGACAATGACCCAAAGCACAGCTCCAAACTATGCAAGAACTATTTAGGGAAGAAGCAGTCAGCTGGTATTCTGTCTCTTAATGGAGTGGCCAGCACAGTCACCGGATCTCAACCCTATTGAGCTGTTGTGGGAGCAGCTTGACCGTATGGTTCGTAAGAAGTGCCCATCAAGCCAATCCAACTTGTGGGAGGTGCTTCAGGAAGCATGGGGTGAAATCTTTTCAGATTACCTCAACAAATTGACAACTAGAATGCCAAAGGTCTGCAAGGCTGTAATTGCTGCAAATGGAGGATTCTTTGACGAAAGCAAAGTTTGAAGGACACAATTATTATTTCAATTAAAAATCATTATTTCTAACCTTGTCAATGACTATATTTCCTATTCATTTTGCTATATTTCCTATTCAAACTCATTTCATGTATGTTTTCATGGAAAACAAGGAAATTTCTAAGTGACCCCAAACTTTTGAACGGTAGTGTATATTTAAAAATCTTGGCAAAAACGTCATGAAAACATACCTGTTATTTGTGACATCTACCTTGAATTAAGATGTGTAAATGTATATATTTGCGATCTCATTAAATATAAGTTATTTATATCCAAAATAGCAACATTTGCTGTGTACATAAGTTCAATTAAATCAACCTAATTACATTTTATTTTAAATGGTAAAAACTCTAATCAGAAAATAATAAAATGATTTTAATAGGGCCCTAACTGTTAATGTGATTTCTAATATGATGTTAATGCTGAAAATCATGTTAGAAATCACATTCAAAATCCCCATTTTTGTAATGCTAATAATACAGAATACGGAAAAAATAAATAGTACTTTGTTTAAATTTCCAATGTTACTGCATATGTTATCCCTTTACAAGAGATTGCTTATGGCCTTAGAAAAAAAGAAAAAATACATTATACATTGCATCAGTTGGTGCTGTATCTATTTAGGAATGCAGACTGTATCTGACCTTATTTGGAAAAAATATTTCCAATTTAAGATTGTATGTTTTACTGGGAAAATAATTATATAGCAATTTGTTACAAGTTTTAACAGTTCTTTCACAAAACCTAAATAAATTCCTAATTAAAATGATTTTGTCTGTTTCTTTTTTACTTCAGCTTATTATTATTATTATTATTATTATTATTATTATTATTATTATTTTTTTTTTTTTTTTTTTTTTTTTATAATGTGATTTAATTAATGTGAGTAAGAGCTTCGTGGGGTGCTTGGAGTCTTCACTTCAGTATACAGGTTGCACAACTGATTGAAGATGCCCTGGTGATAATTGCTTTTTTGTGCATTATTTGTTAGATCAAAACTGTATTAATGACATGTACTGCTAATAAGTTCTTAAGTAATGTAAAAGAAACCTTCACTTCAGAATAGGGGCTGCAAACCCCTTTATTAATGACCTATATGCTTATAATACACTCTTAATTAATGGAAATTAAACCTTCACTTCAGAATAGGGGCTGCAAAACCCTTTATTAATGACCTGTATGCTTATAATAAGCTCTTAATTAATGGAAATTAAACCTTCACTTCAGAATAGGGGCTGCAAAACTCTTTAATAAGCCCTTTATTGGAAACAAACTCTGGGATAGAGTGCTATCCATGCATGGTCCACTTTGTTTTGCTGCTTTATTATCAAGGTATTAATTATATACAAGCAGCTAGTAGGACCTAATATGGCCAAGAACAGTCTTCACTTCAGTATAAGGCATGCAAATCCTTTATTAATGTCCAGTAACCTGTTAGTAAGGCATGTTTGAGAATAAGCATAATAAGTACCTAACAAACCCTTATTAGGAGGCTATACATGATGTATTATGTGCTAATTAGTCACAAATAAGTACATAATAAATGCTGAATATGTAGTGTTTAAAATAAAGTGTTACCCATTATTTTGACTGACGCAGGCAAAATTGTGCCAGTAGACAGTGCTATTAGTGTATGTTAATATTAATGCCTCCCTGACCAACCACAGCTCTAGTTACACAAGATTGTGCTAATGTGATTAATAATATTAGTAGGATTGAACAGCCACTGCTGTGTTTAAAAAAGTTATTTTTTATTTTTTTAACCATGTTCTTTCACCGGGGACTACTGACAGTAATATTGCACCGATTTTGACATTAAAACACAATAAATCACAGTGAGGCGAACCCTTCTTTATAAAATAATAAATGTGTTTATTATTTTATTAAATTGTTCCTCTTTCGAATCCACTCTGTTACAATTTTCAAAATATATGTCAGCACATTTTGAAGAGATAGCAAACAACGAAAAAAAAAACTTAGCTGTGATCTTTTGAAGCTGCGTGTTTCTGGCTTGCCGTCTGTGAAAAGGTATGTTTGAAACCATGACTGCTTCACCTACATACATGACTGGTATTCCTTGGGCTACATCTTTCGGAACATGATTCTGATCATTTGTCTGTACAATTTGTTTTCTTAACATTTTTTTCCGTTTGGATGCCATGGTTTTTTTTACAAGCAGCGCCATTCGCTGACTTTTTCTAATTAGAGCCTCTGTCCTCCTGCCAAACACAATGTTTGCGGCATGCATTAACTAAAACTTTAAACATAAACCTGTAGTTTCACAGACCCTGATTAGCACTGACCTTGGACTACCTAATATTAGTTTAGGTAAACTTCCAAATGTTTGTAGTTTTTATTAGTTTGCATTAGCTTAACAAATGTGTACTGTAAACAATGTTTTATTCAGAATTGGATTTAAAGGCAAATTTAAAAATAGCTACAAAGCACCAGCTCCCTTAAGAGATATGGTGTCCATAAGTAAATAGATATAATACATACAACCATACATATATACATTAAATAAAGAGAATAGTGAGTACCAAATACTTCCCAAATTATTTACTTTTCAAGCTTTCACTAGGCAAAATTTTACTTATTAGAAACGTTATAGATGCATTCATTACCTTTATTTGTGTGCTAACAAAACCTGAAGTCCTAATCAGCATTTTTTTCTAAATATCGAATATTGACTACTCATTTTGGAAAAATACTGCTGCTGCATTGTGCCTGAGTTTTTAATTAATTCAGATTCTCATTTTAGCTGTTGAAAAAAAAACTAAAAACCTACTGGTATAAATTAGTGGCAGTTACCAGTGCTATGTTTTGAATGTAGTTTATTCATATTGTTGCTTTACAGTGCTGGCAGGATGCAGCCTGCTTGTTTCTCTCCCGGTCGACTGTGTAATTATTAAAAGCGAACTCCACCACCGCAGGTACTTTTAGTGTACTCTAAACTCAAAAATCACTATTTCCTTAGGATTTTCTGTGATCAGAAATCTGTCTTTGCTTCCCGCCTACACATTTTGATTCCGGGGCTCCTTGCTGCTTGTAATGTGATCTCAGAACGGTGCTATAGGCTAGAAAGGTGTTATTGATTTCCTTAGCAATGGTCTTAGCAACCATGGCAGGAACCTGTTTATGTGCAAAATGAAAGATGACTCTGTGTGTTAGAGAGGAACTGCATTATTGAAAATGAAGTTTGTTATTGATTTTATCATAAAGACAATGACTTGAGTCAGATAGAGACTTTTTTGAGCAGGGAGTCGAGTCGAGTCTTTTGAGCAGGGAGTCGAGTTGAGTCGAGTCTTTGCTTGAATGGACTCGTGTCAAGTCTAGTCATTTGATGGCAATGACTTGAGTCGAGTCACAAAAAATTGTGACTTGATTCTGAGTCGAGTCATTGACTCAAGTCATTACAACTCTGGATATCTCAAATTGACTTCCTGTGAAAATGCTCTATGTTTTGAATGGACTTCCGGCCCATTTCAAGATATCTCAAACTAGACAGGAAGTCAATCGAGATATCTCAAATTCAATTCGAGATAGCTCAAACTGGACAGGAAGTCATTTTGCGATAACCCAAGTTCAATTTGAGATATCTCAAACTGGACAGGAAGTCAATTCGAGATATCTCAAATTTAATTTGAGATATCTCGAAATGAGTTTGAGATATCTTGAAACCGAGTTAGTTTGAGATATCTGCAGTTCAATTTAAGATATCTTGAAATGCATTTGGCTTGCCATAAGGGCCCTACTTTTTCACTTGTTTTTTAACCTGTAATTTAGTCCTCTAGCCACACAATGTCGATATAGCCTCCACAGTAAGCCACATCATGAGCAATCATTAAACAATCATCCCATTACATTAACCATTTTATATTTTGCTGTTAAACTTAATCATCATCAGTTGGTTAACCCGGCCTTCTTTCATGGATTGACATTGTTTTGTGAAAATGTGTCCATATGAAGAAACACTTCTTTCAGCATCCACAGAATTGGTAACAACTGACAACTATCTTTTAGCCTTTCTTGATAAATTGGGAAATTGTTCTGCATTACTCCAAAATTCAGTCAAAGAAATTCCACTACCGTTTCCTTTTGCATATAGCTGATATCCCTCCATTTCTGGTTTACAGTCAGCATCAAACCCTGGAATACAATCTAACAGGAGGGTTTCTTTATCCAAACTACAAGTTTGTTGTGGGATGAAAATCCTTACTGCCTTCAGAAACTTGTGAGCTGGTTGAATAAAACGTAGTTTTATTCTGCATTGAGTAAAGTGATCAATTAATGTGTTGATTCCTTAATTATTCTTTAGGACTGAATTGCAGGTTAGTCCTGTTGTTTTTTTTCTTTTTTTAAAATTTGGAATTGCCAATTGTTTTGTACCCCATTTTCTGCCCAATTTTTTTAAGCCTGGCTCACCGCTGCGCCGCAGCCTGGGAACTCCATCCACAGCCGGCAGTGGAATAGCTTGGACCCGAACCGGCGATCTCCAGGCTATAGGGTGCATCCTGCACTCCACGAGGAGTGCATTTACTGGCCTCTCCTGTCGTTTTAATTCTCCCATGAATTTTGCAGGGACCTACACATAATGCATACAATTGGTGGGTACACTGACCTACAGGGGAAGTGCTTCCGGAGAATAAGGGCAATTACCTGAGGTGAAACATACTTGCACGATGTTGAGACACTAAATTCAAAAAAAATTTTTGTTTGAAACTAAAGAGGTCCGGGTTGGGTGTTTTGCAGCAGTATAACATTTATATAATTTTTTTCCTACTAGATTTTTTTTTCTTTTGCCGGTATGCCATACTGTCATTTTTTTTTCTTCTTACCGGTTTGCGTAATGGCGTATACCTCCCCACTTTAACCACTGCTTGAGGTGATGTATTACATTTGTTGTATTGTAATTTTTACAACTGTTGCCTCCATGTGAAATTTTTGCTGCACATAACTTGCAATGAGCTATCCTATTGTTGTCTTGACATAATTTAAAAAAAAAAATTCAAACACCGCAGGTTGATCGCACATTACACAGTACTGCAAGTAAAATTACTGTCTCAGTGCTCTTGTGTCATCGGTAATTTCTGTGCTGGAAGAAATTCAAGCATGAATATCGGTGTACATTATCGGCTAAAATAACAAAAACTACCGATAGCCGATTGTGATTGCCATGTCGATAGACTACCGATTATTGGTGCACCCCGAGTTAATTCTACCCCTGCTAGAATCCACATTCTCTTTAGCCTAGATATGTCAGTGGTCTTATGCAAGTTTGCACACCCTCCAATCTTTTCAGAACAAGATGCTTTAATTAACGCTGATATTATACCTGTAGTTTTCAGTTACTCAATTGTTTCATTACTCGGCTAAGGAAAGGGCATGTGTGCGTGATGAATCATTACCATTTTTCTAATTTGCATACGCTTTCCGTCTTGTTTTATATAATTTATGGCACTTCTGAAATTCTGACAGCGACAAAGAAGATGTCAGCGCCCAGAGTAAAAGAAAAGTTTGCTTCCAAACTGTTTTAAACCTCATTCTATTTAGAAAAACATCTTCAATCACACATGTGCCAGCGGAGGAAGTTGAAGTAATCGAGTGATTATATATATGTAAAAAAAGACAGTTCAGGTAGTTCTCAGAAATGCTGCTATGATGTCAACACTATGACTGAATGGGCGAACACTGCTTCTAAAACACACAGTAACTATGACAATGGGCTAACTGCTTCTAAAACACAGAGTAACACTGACTGAATGGGCTAACACTGCTTCTAAAACACACAGTAACTCTGACAATGGGCTAACACTGCTTCTAAAACACACAGTAACTATGACTGAATGTGCTAACACTGCTTCTAAAACACACAGTAACTGACTAAATGGGCTAACACTGCTTCTAAAACACAGAGTAACTATGACTGAATGGGCTAACGCTGCTTCTAAAACACACAGTAACTATGACAATGGGCTAACACTACTTCTAAAACACACAGTAACTATGACAATGGGCTAACACTGCTTCTAAAACACACAGTAACTATGACAATGGGCTAACACTGCTTCTAAAACACACAGTAACTATGACAATGGGCTAACTCTGCTTCTAAAACACACAGTAACTATGACTGAGTGGGCTAACACTGCTTCTAAAACACACAGTAACTATGACTGAATGGGCTAACACTGCTTCTAAAACACACAGTAACTATGACAATGGGCTAACTCTGCTTCTAAAACACACAGTAACTCTGACTGAATGGGCTAACACTGCTTCTAAAACACAGAGTAACTATGACTGAATGGGCTAACACTGCTTTAAAACACACAGTAACTATGACAATGGGCTAACTGCTTCTAAAACACAGAGTAACTATGACTGAATGGGCTAACACTGCTTCTAAAACACACAGTAACTCTGACAATGGGCTAACACTGCTTCTAAAACACACAGTAACTATGACAATGGGCTAACACTACTTCTAAAACACACAGTAACTATGACAATGGGCTATCACTGCTTCAAAAACACACAGTAACTATGACTGAATGGGCTAACACTGCTTCTAAAACACACAGTAACTATGACTGAATAGGCTAACACTACTTCTAAAACACACAGTAACTCTGACAATGGGCTAACACTGCTTCTAAAACACACAGTAACTCTGACAATGGGCTAACACTGCTTCTAAAACACACAGTAACTATGACAATGGGCTAACACTGCTTCTAAAACGCAGAGTAACTATGACTGAATGGGCTAACACTGCTTCTAAAACACACAGTAACTCTGACTGAATGGGCTAACACTGCTTCTAAAACACACAGTAACTATGACTGAATGGGCTAACACGGCTTTAAAACACACAGTAACTATGACAATGGGCTAACTGCTTCTAAAACACAGAGTAACTATGACTGAATGGGCTAACACTGCTTCTAAAACACACAGTAACTATGACTGAATGGGCTAACACTGCTTCTAAAACACACAGTAACTATGACTGAATGGGCTAACACTGCTTTAAAACACACAGTAACTATGACAATGGGCTAACTGCTTCTAAAACACACAGTAACTATGACTGAATGGGCTAACACTGCTTCTAAAACACACAGTAACTATGACTGAATGGGCTAACACTGCTTCTAAAACACACAGTAACTATGACTGAATGGCCTAACACTGCTTCTAAAACACAGAGTAACTATGACTGGATGGGCTAACACTGCTTCTAAAACACACAGTAACTATGACAATGGGATAACTGCTTCTAAAACACAGAGTAACTCTGACTGAATGGGCTAACACTGCTTCTAAAACACAGAGTAACTATGACTGAATGGGCTAACACTGCTTCTAAAACACACTAACTATGACAATGGGCTAACACTGCTTCTAAAACACACAGTAACTATGACAAGGGTCTAACACTACTTCTAAATCACACAGTAACTATGACAATGGGCTAACACTGCTTCTAAATCACACAATAACTCTGACTGAATGGGCTAACACTGCTTCTAAAACACACACTAACTATGACAATTGGCTAAAACTGCTTCTAAAACACACAGTAACTATGACTGAATGGGCTAACACTGCTTCTCAAACACAGAGTAACTATGACTGAATGGGCTAACTCTGCTTCTAAAACAGAGTAAGTATGACTGAAGTCTCGGTATTTAAGATTTTATTATTCGTTGCTACAATAAAGCTATCCACACACGTTCACCTTGAGTAATTATATTTTATTTTGAAAATTGAGGGTCCACTCTGGACACTATGAAAAAGACCACACTGTGTACGCTTGCTGTATTTGATGATTTTGGGGGACCCCTTACAGTTTAGGAGACAAGCTGCTATCAGTGAATTCCTACATACATCCACCGTGAAAAAATGATTTACATAAGAACATAAGAAAGGTTACAAATGATTTGGCCCATCTTGCTCATTTGGTTGTTAGTAGCTTATTGATCCCAGAATCTCATCAAACAGCTTATTGAAGGATCTCAGGGTGTCAGCTTCAACATTACTGGGGATTTGGTTCCAGACTCCACAATTCTGTGTGTAAAAAAGTGCCTCCTATATTCTGTTTTGATTGCCCCTTCCATGTGTGACCCCTGGTACTTGTTTCTTTTTTCAGGTCGAAAAAGTCCCCTGGGTCGACATTGTCAATACCTTTTATGATTTTGATCAGAATAGATTCAGTTCTTTTAGTCTGCATATGGGATGCCTTTTAAACCAGGAATAATTCTGGTCGTTCATAAGGATATTCTTTCCAAAATCACACTTTATTTAAAAATATTTTTTCAAGGTTAATAGTAGATTTGGGGATTTTAGCCTTTTTCCTGTGTTATTCATTTACCTGTAGGTTTGCAGAATGCAACTGTCTGTGTGCACATGTCTGTAAAACTAATTTTGTTTTATTTTGTTAAAACATTGCGCAGAGCTGAGCGCCTATGGAAACGCTACAAAAAGAAGGAGCATGCGAGAACTAACTTTTATAAAGACCCATTCAAATTTGTAAAGAAGTTATTCACCAGTGAGAAGAATGGCACACTAAAAGCATCTAAGTTTGAGCTGGAGAGATATATGGAGGAAACACATACAGATTCAAAAAGGCAGGAGCCTATGTCAATTCCGTCAGACATCCCACCAGAATACCAAATGGAGGACTTTGCACCTAAGTGGAAAGAAGTAGAGCAAGCTGTGAAAAAAGCAAGGGCTTCATCATCTCCAGGGCCTAATGGAGTTCCGTACAGAGTGTACAAGAGTGCTTCAGGAGTTCTACGAATCCTGTGGAAATTGATGAACGTGGCATGGGAAAAACAGGTTGTACCAAGAGCATGGCGCCAAGCAGGTGGAGTCTTTATACCTAAAGAAAAAGATTCTACAAGCATCAGTCAGTTACGCCCTATTTCCCTATTAAACGTAGAAGGCAAGATTTTCTTCAGCATTATTGCTCAGAGATTGTCAACTTACCTATTAAAGAACTGCTTCATTGACACTTCAGTACAAAAAAGTGGGCATTCCAGGTTTCCCAGGATGCTTAGAACACATCAATGTGATCTGGCAACAAATTCAATCAGCTAAAAAGGAGAGGAAGGCGCTCCAAGGGACATTCCTGGATTTGGCTAATGCATATGGTTCAGTGCCACATGAACTTCTTTGGGCAGCATTTGATTTTTTCAGTGTACCGATGACAATAACAAATTTAGTGAAAGCCTACTTTGGAGATTTGCAATTTAGTTTTTCAACTTCAGAATTCAGCACTACATGGTAATGCCTAGAAATTGGAATAATGGCAGGATGTACCATTTCTCCAATGGAAGTAATCATTAGGGCATCAAAATGGGTAGTGGGAGGAGAGTGCTTGGCTTCTGGAATGCGACTACCACCAATTCGAGCATACATGGATGACATGACAACCATGACTACAACAGTAGCCTGCACTAATCTGTTATTGGGCAAATTAACCAATAACATTGAATGGGCACAAATTCACGCCCACTAAATCAAGGAGCATCTCTATAATTAAAGGTAAAGTAGTAGATAAAATGTTCTTCATTAATGGTGAGGCAACACCAACAGTGTCTGAGAAGCCAGTGAAGAGTCTTGGGAGATGGTACGACGGGGATCTAAAGGACACAGTTCGTGTGGGAGAAGTTAGACAACAAGCAGTGGAAAGGTTGAAGAGCACAGACAGCAGTGCTTTACCAGGCAAACTAAAACTCTGGTGCTTTCAGTTTGGTCTAGTGCCGAGGCTGCTGTGGCCACTGACTGTGTACGAGGTTTCTTTGACAACAATAGAGAAGCTGGAAGCTTTAATCAGTTCATACATGAGGAAATGGTTGGGAGTTCCACACTGCCTCAGCAGAGTGGGACTTTATGGTAAAGGAATACTGCAGCTACCAGTCTCCGCTCTAACCGAGGAGTTTAAGTGCGCCAAGGTCAGACTGGAAATGACATTAGTAGAGTCACGCGACAAATGCATAAGGGTGGCAGCACCTGTGTTGAAAACTGGAAGAAAGTGGGCGGCAAAGAAAGCTGTGGAGGATGCAAAGGCTGCCCTTCGATTTGGTGATATCATAGGGCAAGTTCAGCATGGAAGAGGGGGTCTTGGTCTCAGTTCAGCTCCTCCTACATGGCACAAAGCAGCCCCAGCTCAACAGAGGAAGCTGGTAGTCAACGAGGTGCAAAAGCAGGAGGAGAGGATGAGGTGCATAAAGGCCATTTCCCAGACCAAGCAGGGACAATGGATGAGATGGGAGAGTGTGGAACAACACAAGATTGGCTGGCAAGACCTATGGTCAATGGAACAGAGCAGGATCAGTTTCCTCATCAGGTCAACATATAATGTTCTCCCATCACCACAGAACCTAAACCTCTGGTTGGGTGAGGATCCCTCATGTCCTTTGTGTTCATCACCTGCAACATTAAGGCACATTTTGACAGGATGTAAGGTGGCTCTTAGCCAAGGACGGTTTACTTGGCGCCATGACCAGGTGCTGCGATTGGCCTTGGCATTGGAAGACAAGCGTAACATGACCAATAAGTTGCCACCTGTTCCATCAAAACATTACACACAAAAGACAACATTCCTCCGCCCAGGAGAGCAACCACCAAGAAAAGGTGTTAAAACCAATCCTCGCCCAGGACAACTGGAAGCTGCTAGAGACTGGAAAATGCTGGCAGATGTTGGTCAACGGCTTATTTTTCCACCTGAGATTGCCACCACAAACCTTCGACCAGATATTGTCTTGTGGTCTGGATCAGCACGCCTTGTTCACCTGGTAGAGTTAACAGTGCCATGGGAGGATGCTGTAGATGAGGCGTATGAGAGGAAGAAACTTCGGTATGCTCAACTAGCCACTGAAGCGGAACAGCGAGGATGGAGAGTCTGTGTTTACCCAGTGGAAGTGGGTTGTCGAGGATTTGTGGCACACTCTACAACCCGGTTTCTCAGAGACGTCGGATTCAGTGGCCAAGAGTTGCGTTGCACAGTGAAGAACTTATCTGAAGCAGCAGAGAGGAGCAGCAACTGGCTGTGGTTGAGACGGAAATATTCTGGCTGGGGATCTCAAGCGCAATAGAAAGAAAGAAACGCTGATGTACAGGTAAGTAAGCTGGGCTGAGTTGAGTGGGGGACGGAGGGGGGTGATGCTGGGACGCCAGAATCACCGTCGAACCCTCTTGAGGTGTCGTGGGCTAGTCGACGAAACACCGAGGATGGAAGGTGCCCACTTGAAGACCCCAGAGATGTACCCTACTTAGCTCAATCCAGACGGTTGTCATGCTGATGCGCTGGGGAGACCGCACTATGGTTGATCCCCGGAGTCAGCATCGCAGCCGTTGTGTGTGCTGATGCGCTAGGGAGGCAATAAGCTGATCCCTGGAGCCAGCATTACACTTCAGCCATCAACACCAGACAGAAGGATATCTACATCATCATATGGAAGGAAGCGCAAATGGATGGAGACACATATGGATCACATTAGTTTACTGTGAAGCTACGTCTTAGTTGGTGCTTATCTTGACGAGAGCCAAGTTCTAATCAGCATGAAGTTTTAACATCTACTCTCATGTAATGGAAATCAAATCATATGCATTTTTTCTGTTGGTATATCAGTTGTTATAACTATTTCTTTGTCTAGGCAAGGTCAAAAAAAATAAACAAGCACATTTACTGCTACTGTGTGCTTTCAGCATTTTGTTGTAAAGAAAAGCAATAGTATATCTTGTGGGTTTTTTTTCTTTTCTTGTGGTATCTTTACATTCAATCTTCCTTTCCTTGTTTCAGTTAAACCAAAATAATATAAATAAAGTAAGCTTGGACCAATTTGTCAAATGTTATTTTTTGTTAAATTAGTGTGCTATATTAGTCTTCCCACAGGGCACAACATGCCTGTTTCTCTTTATTCCTGATTCCCTCTTCTTTGTTGGGGAATAACTTATTATCTCCTTCTTGTGAATCTGCCTTGAATAAAAAATAATGTTCTGATCTCCTTCGTTTTCACAAACTTCATTGCACACGCGTGTAGAACTTAATCTGAGCATGTAGCCTAATGGTGTTAATGGAAATGAATTCCTGTCTCTAATTAAACACAGATGTAGATCTAGAATTTAAGAAAGAGGCTAGCTTTATTCCCCAGCCAAAGCTCATAAATATCTCCCCCCCGCCCACACACACACACGCACTACAGGCCTGATGACAGTTCCAAGGAGCATGCCACAGATGCACAATAATTACCAGTTCTCTAATTACTAGTGTACTAATATGTGGGAGGGTAGTGGGCAGAGCTTAGGGAAGGACTAGAAATGACAGCACACAGGAGCCGGAAGTGATGTTAAGTCCTGGAGCCCTATAACAACAATGGTATCTGGGTAGGATTTTATTTTAACACACAACAAAAATAAACAGTCCAGTATTGCAGAAAACAAACAAGAAAACTACCTGGGATACCAGCAATGGTAAACTCAGGTTTCAAATAAAAAGAGTAAACAAAAACATCACGGTTACAAGAAACAACAATAAAGGAAGCACAGGGTTTCTCCCTGCTGCTTCCTGCTAATGTATAGCATGGGGTGTTCTACCCCATCGATCTCCTGGGACAAGACTGCCCCCAGACCGACATCTGAGGCGTCTGTCTGGAGGATGAATTCCCTGTCGAAATCCGGTGACACTAGCGCAGGAGCTTGGCAAAGTAGCCACTTTATTCAAACGCTCCCTGTCACTCATCTGACCATTTTACAGAGTTTGGGGCGCTCTTCTTAGTGAGGTCAATCAAGGGGCTAACAATGGTGGAAAACTCTGGGATAAAATGGCGATAATAGCCTGCCAGCCCCAAAAGTGACCTCACTTGAGCCTTGGTTTACTGGACTGGAGTGTCCACCCAGTCCTGGACCTTGGAAGCCACTGGTTTCACACGACCATTACCCATGCTAAAGCTGAGATATTGGGTCTCTTGTTTGCCAAAAGCACATTTGCACTTTTACCCAGGTTGACTGTTAGCCCCGCCTCCCTCAGAGACTGCAGGACAGCCGCCAATCTATCAAGGTGCTCCTTCCAGGTAGAGCTAAAAAATAACCACATCATCAGTATACACCGCTGCATACTGATGATGGGAACATAACACCCTGTCCATCAGTCTCTGGAAGGTAGCTGGGGCCCCATGCAACCCGAAGGGCATGGTCTTGAAATGGAACATGCCATCCGGGGTAGCAAATGTGGTATTCTTGGAGCTGTGTGTTAGCGGGATCTGCCAATATCCCTTCGGCAGGTCCAGGGTCGAGAAGTACCTCGCCTTACCCAGTCTGTCGAGGAGCTCATCCACTTGGGGCATGGGGTATGCATCGAACTTGGAAATAACGTTCACCTTTCTAAAGTCCACGCAGAAACGAGTGGAGCCGTCCTTCTTAGGTATCATTAACACAGGACTACATCGCTCGTTCTGGGAAGGCTGCACTATTCCCAGCTCGAGCATACTGTCCACTTCCCGGCGCATTACAACCCGCCGACTTTCCAGGACCTGGTAAGGCTTTTGACGCACCCAAACACCTGGCAGAGTAATAATGGCATGTTCGATAATGTCAGTTCTACCGGGCAGCTCAGAAAAAAACATCACTGAATTCCTCAATTAATTGGCCAAGCTCCTGTTTCTGATGGGGAAGTAACTCTTTCCCCATTGAAATCTTAGTTGTTTGGCTCAGGGCTATCATTATCAATGAACAGGGCTTCTCTGTCTCTCCAAGGTTTTAACAAATTTACATGATAAATTTGGAGTGGTTTTCTGCTGCCTGATTTCATAATTGACCCTCCCTATAGCCTGAACCACCTCATGAGGCCCCTGCCACTTGGCAAACAACTTAGATTCGGGTGTGAGAAGGAGCAGCAGTACCTTATCTCCAGGTCGAAAAGTCAGAATTTGTGCTTTTTGATTGTACTGCTTTGGTTGAGCCAAACGAGCAACTAATTCTAAGCGATCCCGTAATAATAGTACATATTTGACTACATTTTTAGAAGTAGAAGTTTGATCGGCCCACCCTTCTCGCACGAGATCGAGAATGCCTCGGGGTTGTCTCCCGTACAGCAGCTTGAACAGGGAGAACCCCGTTGAACTCTGTGGCACCTCTCTCACTGCAAACATCAGGAAGGGGAGTTTTGCCCAATGTTTTTGTTCCTGGTTCGCAAAATCGCCTCAGCATCTGCTTCAGGTCTGATTGAACCTTTCCACCAGGCCATCTGTCTGCGGATGGTACACAGAGGTCCTGATGGGATGGATTTTCAAAATTTTGTACACTTCTTTGAGGGTATCGGACATGAAGTTGATTCCCTGATCCGTCAGAATCTCTTTGGGCACCCCTACTCTAGCAATAATCTTAACTAGTTCTTTAGCAATTGCGACAGCACTAGTGGAGCGCAGTGGCCCCACCTCTGAATATCGAGTAGCATAATACACCATTTCTAGAATGTGCGTATATCCAGAGTTGGCGGAATGCACTGGGCCCACTATGTCCATTGCTATGCGGTCGAAGGGAGTACAAACCAGAGGCAGTGGGACCAGCGGGCCGGGCGAACCCGCCCCGGCGCTACTCTCTGCTACATATTTCCTCACATCCACATGGAGTCCCATCCAATAAAACCGGGCCAATATTCGTTCCAGGTCTTTTCCCGCCCCAGGTAGCCAGAAAAGGGAATATCATGTGCCAACCGCATCACCTCCCAGTGGAAAGAGCCCAGAACTAATAATTGGGTTACAGGCTGTCCTGTATCCGGGGCTTGGGATACCTTATACAGCAAAAGGAAGGCGGACCAGAGCTCCTGCACCACATGCATGCCCTGCTCCTGAAGATCTGGGACAAGGAAGAACTGCCCTCAGAGCTCAGGGATGCTCTGATAGTGACAATCTTCAAAAGGGAGACAAGGCAGAAGTACTTGCATGTGTCCTTGCCAACCGACTTCTACCCCTGTCTGAAGAAGTACTCCCAGAATCGCAGTGTGGTTTCCGCCTATCCAGAGGTACTGCAGACATGATCTTCACAGCACACCAACTACAAGAGAAATGCCGGGAACAAAAGCAGCCATTGTACTTGGCCTTCATAGACCTAACAAAAGCCTTTGACATAGTTAACCGCCACGCTCTCTGGCGGATACTCTCGAAATACGGCTGCCCTGACAAGTTCATCGGAATACTGACCAAATAATAATCCCCGGCAACACACTTGAATGTGTAGTGCACGTAGTAAATAACAACAGTGTTACAGTCCCAAACAATAAACACGAATATCCGTCCCACAATATACTAAAACGGTCACCAGTCCTGGGTGTGTGCTGTAGTGCTCGTGGTGGGTGATAACAATTATACAGTGACTGTGGTGTAGTGTTGTTCCGGGTAGTGCAGGCCCAAGGCGACAGCTCCGGATACATGTTAGCTGTTTAGTGATTTACAAAACAAAACACAATTACTAACAGCAACAAACAGACAAAAAACACTCACAAATCCTTTTATATTTTTGGGTTTCTCCTGGTCCTTCCAGTTTTGTTCTTGCTCAAAAACAAATGAAGGAAAAGATTGCGATTCTCCGTCCCCTTTCTGCTATCACGCATGACCCCTTAGTAAACGAGTGCAGCTGTCTCTACTACTTCCCGGCCCGGGGAAAGAACTGTCAGGCCAGCCTGTCCAAAGGCTTATTTCGCTGCTTAGCGCCCTCACAGGTCGGGAGGGAGATTTACAACCAAAACTCATTGTATTTCTGTCACAGTTACACATAAATAAAATACATTAAATGTGTTTCTAAATTTGCTATATAAACCCTGTGTGGGAATCGAACCCAAGACATGCTTCCAATGCAGCTTGCAATGTAGATGCCCTCGCTTTCACGCCACAAAGTTTGTACTTCCATTTCACAACATTTGCAAGTACTACAGCAGTAAAGTTACAGTTTTTAACAAGTAACGAGACAAACAAGATTTTGTAAATTATTATGTATTATCCCGATTGTATTGAAAGCTTTCATCTGATTGTGCAAACTATCATAATAAGCTTGATCCATTCATTTAGCATATTCTAACGTATTCATGTTTAGGAAGTAGTACTCAGGGAGACAGTGTTGAATTCTCTAAATGCTCTGCAACCCCCGAAAACAACAACACACATTGTCCCCATTCATTCACTCACTCCTCCTTCCCATGCTAAGTAACAGCGTGACCCATTCCCCTTACAATAAATGTAACATATAAAAGACAGACGAGACAAATTGAACAGACAGCAAGTCTGCACCAAAGCAATTGTCCAGGTCATTACAATATATTTTTTTTAATTTGAAAGTAAAAAATAAAGGAAGCATAATGACCTTTATGTACAAAGATCTTCACTAATATAAAATTGAACAAGAACTGTTGAGTATTTATTTTATTTTCATGCAGTATTAAATGGCAGTGTTTAATATGATAGTGAAAAATAAATAAATACCTATGTATGTATTCATTTATGTAGTCATTTATTTCAATATTTATTAATGTATTTATTTATGTTTTACTTTTACCAAATATATAGGCTATCATTCAGTATATAGCTAATTCTCAGAAATTAACTTTCCTTTTGTCCAGTGGGGACCACAAATAGTGTTACTTTTATCAACCAGTATCGAGAGGAAGCCATACTTCCTTGCCAATAGGGACCACAATGAGCATTACACTGACAGGAAACCAACATTTTTTAGATAACTTGGCAAGGAACTATTGTTCCTCTCAATATATATATATATATATATATATATATATATATATATATATATATATATATATATATATATATATATATATACATACACACAGTCACCTCCAAAATTATTGGCACCCCTGATAAAGATGAGCAAAAAGACTATCTAAAATAAATAATACCAGTACTGAGCTATATTGTAATTTTCCAACATGTGGAATATATTTGACTTTATTAATGATTCAATGGAATCAACCAAAATTACACATTTCTCAAATTATACATTCATTTCCAAAAACAAAAATGAAGTGTCACAATTATTGTCACCCTTGTTTTCAGTACTTTGTGCACCCTCCCCTTGCAAGGATAACGGCACTGAGTCTTTTTCTATAATGTTTGATGAAATTGGAGAACACATTGGGAGGGATCTTAGACCATTCCTCCATACAGAAACTTTCCAGATCCTTGATATCCTTCGGTCTGCGCTTATGGACTGCCCTCTTTAATTGAAACCACAGGTTTTCAATGGGGTTCAAGTCCGGAGACTGAGATGGCCATTGCAAAATGTTGATTTTGTGGTCAATTAACCATTTCTTTGTGGATTTTGATGTGTGCTTGGGGTCATTGTCTTGCTGGAAGATCTACTTGCAGCCAAGTTTCAGCCTCCTGGCAGAGGCAACCAGGTTTTTGGCTAAAATGTCCTGGTACTAGGTAGAGTTCATGATACTGTTGACCTTAACAAGGGCCCCAGGACCAGTGGAAGCAAAACAGTCCCATAACATCAAAGATCCACCACCATATTTTACAGTAGGTATGAGGTTCTTTTCTGCACACGCATCCTTCTTTCGACGCCAAACCCACCGCTGGTGTGCGTGGCCAAAGAGCTCTATTTTCGTCTCATCTGACCGTAGCACCCGGTTCCAATCGAAGTGCCAATGCCGTTTAGCAAACTCCAGGCGCTTACGTTTGTTGGTTGCTCTCAATAAAGGCTTTTTTCTGGCAACCCTTCCAAATAGCCTATTGGCATGGAGGTGGCATCTAATTGTAGATTTGGAGACTTGGTGCCCCCAAGATGCAACCAAGTTCTGTAATTCTCCAACTGTGGCCCTTGGATTTCCCTTTGCCTCCCGAACCATCTGCCTCACTGTCGTGGGGCAAGATACGCTTGCATCCTCTACCAGGCAAGTTTACCACTGTTCCAGTGGTTTTGAACTTCTTAATTATTGCCCTAATAGTGGTAAGTGGTATATTTAGTTTTTTAGCTATTGTTTTGTACCCATTGCCTGATTTATGAAGGTCAACAACCATTTGTCTATTTTCATTTGTGAGGTCTTTGCCTTTCCCCATGGTGATGGATGACAAATGGATTTCATATGCGTGTTACCTCATTTTTATACCCCAGCGAAACAGGAAGCCATGGAAGGCCACAATACAGTTCCTTAAGACTGAGATGAACTTAAAGAAGTAGAATGTTAATGCAGATTTAATTTTGTTTGATTTTATTTATAAGAATCTTTAGGGGTGCCAGTAATTCTGACACCTATCTTTTTGAGAAAAAAAAAGTATTACTTGTTAATAAAAAACTTTTTCTCTGAGCAATTGTATTAGAATAAAAGAATATGGTTTTCCCATATATTTGAGCATAAAATATAGCTCATTACCTGTGTTGTTTATTTTATATATATTATATATACAGTACTGTGCAAAAGTTTTAGGCAGGTGTGAAAAAATGCTGTAAAGTAAGAATGCTTTCAAAAATAGACATGTTAATAGATTATATTTATCAATTAACTAAATGCAAAGTGAGTGAACAGAAGAAAAATCTACATCAAATCCATATTTGGTGTGACAACCCTTTGCCTTCAAAACAGCATCAAGCATCAATTCTTCTAGGTACACTTGCACACAGTTTTTGAAGGAACTCGGCAGGTAGGTTGGCCCAAACATCTTGGAGAACTAACCACAGTTCTTCTGTGGATTTAGGCAGCCTCAGTTGCTTCTCTCTCTTCATGTAATCCCAGACAGACTCGATGATGTTGAGATCAGGGCTCTGTGGGGGCCATACCATCACTTCCAGGACTCCTTGTTCTTCTTTACGCTGAAGATAGTTCTTAATGACTTTCGCTGTATGTTTGGGGTCATTGTCATGCTGCAGAATAAATTTGGGGCCAATCAGATGCCTCCATGATGGTATTGCATGATGGATAAGTATCTGCCTGTACTTCTCAGCATTGAGGAGACCATTAATTCTGACCAAATCCCCAACTCCATTTGCAGAAATGCAGCCCCAAACTTGCAAGGAACCTCCACCATGCTTCACTGTTGCCTGCAGACACTCATTCGTGCACGCTCTCCAGCCCTTCGCGAACAAACTGCCTTCTGCTACAGCCAAATATTTCAAATTTTGACTCATCAGTCCAGAGCACCTGCTGCCATTTTTCTGCACCCCAGTTCCTGTGTTTTCGTGCATAGTTGAGTCGCTTGGCCTTGTTTCCACGTCGGAGGTATGGCTTTTTGGCCACAAGTCTTCCATGAAGGCCACTTCTGACCAGACTTCTCCGGACAGTAGATGGGTGTACCAGGGTCCCACTGTTTTCTGCCAGTTCTGAGCTGATGGCACTGCTGGACATCTTCCGATTGCGAAGGAAGTAAGCATGATGTGTCTTTCATCTGCTGCAGTAAGTTTCCTTGGCCGACCACTGCGTCCACGGTCCTCAACGTTGCCCATTTCTTTGTGCTTCTTCAAAAGAGCTTGGACAGCACATCTGGAAACCCCTGTCTGCCTTGAAATTTCTGCCTGGGAGAGACCTTGCTGATGCAGTATAACTACCTTGTGTCTTGTTGCTGTGCTCAGTCTTGCCATGGTGTATGACTTTTGACAGTAAACTGTCTTCAGCAACCTCACCTTGTTAGCTGAGTTTGGCTGTTCCTCACCCAGTTTTATTCCTCCTACACAGCTGTTTCTGTTTCAGTTAATGATTGTGTTTCAACCTACATATTAAATTGATGATCATTAGCACCTGTTTGGTATAATTGTTTAATCATACACCTGACTATATGCCTACAAAATCCCTGACTTTGTGCAAGTGTACCTAGAAGAATTGATGCTGTTTTGAAGGCAAAGGGTTGTCACACCAAATATGGATTTGATTTAGATTTTTCTTCTGTTCACTCACTTTGCATTTAGTTCATTGATAAATATAATCTATTAACACGTCTATTTTTGAAAGCATTCTTACTTTACAGCATTTTTTCACACCTGCCTAAAACTTTTGCACAGTACTGTATATATACAGTATATATATTTGGGGGGAAAGAGATACAGACTTGCCAGCTGCTTAATGTTAGTTTATAGTTTATGTATGTTATAAATGTTTATTGGTAGTAAACTAAATGTAGGTGTTTACACGTTTAAAGGTGGCACAGCCTTAGGTTTCATTCCTCTCAGAAAATTATTCTTTTCTCTTGTACCTGTGCCTAAATATGTTTTCCAGATAACCTTTAGTCACTGCACACTAATAAAGAGAAGTATAATTAAAGTGCTTTTTTTAATTAATGCATATTACATTTATTTTTGCTACATTTATTTGATACAGAGGCCATATAGGAGACAGACATGAATTAATTTGTTTGATTTGAATGTTTATTTCTCTCTGCGTACTTTGTTCATGAGGAAGCTGTGTGGTCCAGTGGTTAATGAAAAGGGCTTGCAACCAGGAGGTCCCGGGTTCAAATCCCACCTCAGCCACTGACTCATTGTGTGACCCTGAGCAAATCACTTAACCTCCTTATGCTCCGTCTTTCAGGTGAGACGTAGTTGTAAGTGACTCTGTAGCTGATGCATAGTTCACACACCCTAGTCTCTGTAAGTTGCCTTGGATAAAGGTGGCTGCTAAATAAACTAATAATAATATGTGACAGAGCTGTTTTTTGAAAAGATAACTTTCTACTTTAGTTCAGTATCCTTGAACAGTTCCTTAACACAATTACAGTAATGCTCAGCATTCAGCTCATGTGGCATTGATAGAACCTTTGCCATTCTGAAAAACAGACCTGGGTCTCTCAACCATTGTGCTGGCTGGCCTTCTAAAGTCTTCTCCAGAACGCTGGTGTTGGTGCGTCTGTCCTCCCAGCTAATACTCCGGATTTTTCCGTAAGGATCTTTGGTGGTGTTGTTCCAGACAACGAGGCAATCAACACCCGATGGAGAGAGCACTTTCAGGAGCTTCTCAACCGCAATGGTTGTATAGCTGTTAGACTTGAGTTTTTGTAACATCCCAGGGCTCTTGGGAATGGGGTAGACCTATTGTGGGGGATTACTGTGACCTGCAGGATCTGCAGTATTATCCTTGCATCTGTGCATACTGTACACGAGTGCCTCCTTCACAACAAATTGGTTATGTTGAAGCATTCTGTGAAATGCTCCACTGTTGTGCCACCAAGGCATACAGTATGTTGGTCGGCCTATATGTTGACTTAACACTGTCTGGGGTATAAAAAGAGTTACCCCTTATATGTTATCTTCATGCAGAGCTTTTGTGAAATATTTTTCTAGTACCTTGATTAAAGTACAACATTAAAGTACTTGTTCATAATTGAGGAAAGAAAGAAAATATATCTGTCTTTAATTTCTGCAGCTTTGTACACATGCTCAGCCAGGATATTTACAGTATAGCTGTAAAGATGATTTCATGTTGTACACAAGTCTGCAATGTGTGTGCTTTTTTATTATAAAATCAATGTAGCTTTCAAGCCTATAAGCCCCAACAGTTCTGATTATTCAGCAAACATAAGGTTACAAACTCAGCATATCATTCAATGCAAGGTAATATGTTTTTATTAGGCATATCACAACAGTTAAGGTAATGAGGCTATGCAAATGATAAATTCTTCCCTAGCTTATTTTCTTGCTGACAAGTTATGGAATAGCTGAGTGTTCTAATATTGATTTCCACTTGTATATGTAACTGGAAATTAACTTAATATGTTCTCTGATAAATAATGTCTGGTGCAGCTTATATTCCTATCTCTTACATTTTAGAAATATTTTAAAATCCTTGTCTATGTAATTTATAAGCTTTGTTTTTCTTTCTATTTATTTAGAGGTTGGTCTTAACATTAGAAAGATACTTTCTAACATGGTCAATATCCATTTTGGCACCCATTTTCAAAACCACCTTCAGTGTGTAAACACTATTTAGACAATGAATGGCTAAATGCCAGTGAACACCAGCGAATAGTGTTTATTTCTGGAAACAAAATACTGTTAAAATCCTGTGAAACACAATTAATATAAAACTATCCTGCATTTATTGTTAGGTAGCCTTAATACTTTACCTTTGCACTTGAAGGAGAGGTTAATTAGTAAAAAGGAATCTGATTTAAAAACCTTTGATGTAACTTCAGAAAGCAACACTGAATTGTAAGAATTAATGAAGCTGCACAAATGAAAGTCAAGGTCACTGAATGTCAGAATGCCCCATTACTTTAAAATTAGTAAGATCCCTAATTCACTTTGATGTGAGAAAACAAAGTTTGTTTTCTTTGATATTTATTCAAAAATGACATTAAAGTGTGTTACACCTAAAATTAGACTGCTCTCCAAGGGCTGGTTAATTGTAAGGGAGTCAAGAAAAGAAAAAATAAATCCAATATGAATTTATATTGACAAATAAAATGTTTAGATCAGGCAATATTAAGATGGTCTTCAGTTGTACATTCAACAGGTATAACAATATATATATATATATATATATATATATATATATATATATATATATATATATATGATTTAAGGTAACAGTTAAGCCACAGTTACAGTAGGTCATTATTTCAGTAACCGCAGACTCCTTTTATTTTGACATTGCAAACAACTTCTTCTCGAAACTGAATTTGTATGCCGGATAACTGGGGAATCCCATGGTGAGTGAATGTCATGGATTTTCTTCTGTCTAAACAACACCATAATTTTCAGTTGTTTATGTTTGTTTTAATAATTCAAATCTGGTTGCTATTTCATTTTAAAGGGAAATATTCCCACTAGCAGTAATATTAACATAGCTTATGTCAATTTAATTGATGATGACCTTTGACCTTTTTACCTTATGAATATATGACCTTGTAAATATATGAATATATGACTAGATGAATATCTAATGAGGGGCCGTGTTTTTATATAATATATGTACACTGAGTGTACAAAACATTAGGAACACCTTCCTAATATTGAGTTGCACCCCCTTTTGCCCTCAGAACAGCCTCAGTTTGTCGGGGCATGGACTCTACAAGGTGTCGAAAGCGTTCCACAGGGATGCTGGCCCATGTTGACTCCAGTGCTTCCCACAGTTGTGTCAAGTTGGCTGGAAGTGGATCTCTACTCCGAATAGCTCATTCCATCTCATCCCACAGATGCTCAATTGGATTGAGATCTGGTGACTGGGCAGGCCACTGCAGTAAGCTAAATTCACTGTCATGTTCATGGAACCATTCCTGGACAATCTTAGCCTTGTGGCATGGGGCATTATCCTGCTGAAAAAATCCATTAGCAGATGGATACACTGCTGCCATGAAGAGATGCACCTGATTGGCAATGATGTTCAGATATCCTGTGGCATTCAAACGTTGCTCCACTTTTATCAAGGGGCCCAATGTGTGCCATGAAAACACACCCCACACCATCACACCACCACCACCAGCCTGCAATGTTGATACGCGGCATGATGGATGCATGTACTCATGTGGTTTTCTCCATACCCTAGTCCTCCCATCAGCGTGAAACAGGAGGAACCGGGATTCATCAGACCAGGCAATGTTTTTCCAATCCTCCAGTGTCCAGTGTTGTCATTCCTTACCCCACTGCAACCGCAGTTTCTTGTGTTTTGCTGAAAGAAGTGGGACTCTGTTAGTTCGTCGGCTGCCATACCCCATTCGTGTCAAGGTACGACGAGTTGTGCATTCTTTTATGGGTCTTTCGGCACCAATGTTGTACTGGACTGTCAGTTGACTAACTGTAGGCTGTCTGTTGCTCTGCACAATTTGTGTCAGCCTCCTTTGGCCTTTATTCATCAATGAACCGTTTTCGACCACTGGCCTGCCATTGGCTGGATGTCCTTTGGGTGGTGGACCATCCTTGATACACACAGGAAACTGCTGAGCGTGAAAAACCCAGCAGCGTTGCAGTTCTTGACACACTCAAACCGGCGCGCCTGGCACCTACTACCATACTTAAATCTTTTGTCTTGCCCATTTACTCTTTGAATGGCACACATACACAATCCATGTCTCAATTGTGTCAAGGCTTAAAAATCCTTCTTTAACCTGTCTCCCCTTCATCTACACTGATTGAAGTGGATTTAACAGGTTACATCAATAAGGGATCATAGCTTTCACCTGGATTCACCTCGTCTATTTCATGGAAAGAGCAGGTGTTCCTAATGTTTGTACACTCAGTGTATATATACATATGTATATATATGGACCCTTAGGTATTTTACAAGCGCTTATAAACTTTAATATTTATAACTGTAGAGAGTCTTAAATAAAATGTAATTAATGCCGGTAGGATTCAAACCCATGCTGACAATTGAGTCAAGTCTTAAGTCCATCACCTTAACCACTTGGCCACAACAGTTTTTCTTAAAACGTTAATCTTAGTTCATTGCCTGTGGTAAAGTGTAGAATATGATGTTTTTTTTAGCATGTTCTGAAATGTTCTGTTTAGAAAATCGGTCCCTTTATCAGTTTCTAGTTTTTTAGGCTTCCTGCCCGTGCTGAGGATCCTCTTGAAAGCCTCTGTCACCATCTTAGATGACTTATTTTACAGGGTTATCACCCAGGCATATTTGGATAAGACATCTATACACATTAACATGTACTTGTACCCTCCGTTTTCTTTTGACAAGCTACACATATCCACTAAATCAGCTTGTCACTGGTCATCGATATTAGATACATACATGGTATTTCTTTTAAAGTTTATTCTAGAGGGTGTATGAGTCTTGCTCTGATAAAAAAAAAAAAAAAAAAAAAAAAACCTTTTAGGACACTTTCAGAGACTTTAGGGCCTTCAGCCCCCAGAGCCCTTTGAAGAGTCTGGGGCCCCCCTAAACCCCCAGGATTTGAGGAATCGTAGTATATTTTTTTTCATACGCTGAAGTGACATATTTAACCAAAATAACACATCTGAGACATGTGTGTAGTTCAAAAGGTTTATTCACAGTTTATCAAGAAGATTAGGCCATTTTAGAAGGCTTATAAAGTTTTTACGCAAACATTCATGGTTAGTCACTAAGTATTCCACAACATTTTGTACAACTTTTCATATATCCTCATCGCCTAAAAACCTAGCCAGGTTATTAAAACAGACATCTGTCACATAAGCATACAAAACAATTATATGTATACATTTGTGATCATCTATTTCATTAAACATTCAAGATAATTGTAACAGGGCGAGGTGCCCTGTACATTGTTTTGTTTATTTATTTTTAGAACAGGGTTTTCCCCTCCGCCCCGTGTTATTTTTGTATTTTATTATTATTAGTATTATGGTTTATTTATTATTATTATTATTATTATGTGTTTATTTAGCAGACGCCTTTATCCAAGGCGACTTACAGAGACTAGGGTGTGTGAACTATGCATTAGCTGCAGAGTCACTTACAATTACGTCTCACCCGAAAGACGGAGCTCAGGGTCACACAATGAGTCAGTGGCTGAGGTGGGATTTGAACCGGGACCTCCTGGTTACAAGCCCTTTTCCTTAACTACTGGACCACACAGCCTCTAAATTATATTTATGACGCATGGCGCAGATTATAAATATGATGGCATAGCCATGTGCTTTTAGTTTGTTTAGTCGTGTGGATGGGAAGCCCCATCCACAGCAGTTTTAATTAGTAAACTCGTGCAGAAGGTGGCCATCTCCCGAATTAATTAAGTGATTAATTTTGTTGCTAATCAGGAGATGGTCACCTGAATATAAAAAGCCTGCAGCTCTCCAGCTCGTGTGGTGGGCGTGTAGAGAGAGAGAGCAAAAACAAAACTGAATAAATAATACAATACAGGAACAGTGTTAGCGACTGCCCAGCCTGACCTGTATGGTTTATGTATTATTTTGTGTCCGAGATTTGTTTTGTTTACCTGTTTTATTTTGCTCTGTGAGCAGTGTTTTCTGTTCAAATATTTTATTTCTTTTTGTTATTTAAAATAAAACGGCAGCCAGCCGATTCTTTCTTTTGAACTGCAGTCCCTGGTGTCAGTATTTTTTCCTTCCTGCTTCTGCCTGACGTCACCGCTCAGCCACCCTGTCGCAGTAATATAGTCATTAAAAAAAGTCCTTTAGGGGTTTATGTAGTTTTACAGGTGAAGCGATCAACTCTTGCCATTCTTGAGCCTCAACAACTGTATATATTAAAGAGGTTATACTCTTTAAGTTGTTGTACATTTTTATATTTATGGGGATCATGTTTTGAGAGTCTCTTACAAGCCACTTTCTCGGCTATTAACTCAAACAGCAGCCCTTCCATGGTGTTCCTCAGTTTTGCTGGAGTCTGGACATTCCCCATATTCAAAGTCACAGGCTCCATAATAAGCTAAAGGAGCTTGGGGATTAGTAAAACTGCGGTGGTAGAAAGCTTTGGTTATTTTGTTGACAATGTCTCGGGTCTTGTCATCCAGGGCTTCTTGTAGATGGCACAGTTTACGTCTAATGCTGTTTTCTGGTCAGCTTTGTTAAAATATCATCCACCAGTTTCTGAAGTTCTGTCAAAGAAGAGTGAAAATTGAAACAAGCTAGAGCTTTAGCAACCAGAAGCTTCAGCCACAGGACGTGTATTTTTTCTAGTATTTCTTCAAAATGTTGATCGGAATAATCTGGGTCCGCTTCAAAAAGGCAACTGTGTCTCAGCTGGCTCAGGTGGTCAACTTCGCAACCACGGCAATTTTTCAGCATGTCACGATCAATGACCACTTCCAAAAGAGAAGCCAGGAGACCCCTAGAGATCTTTAATACTTTTTCAAAAGAGATGCCTAAAGAACTGTCGACGTCGTCAGACTCTTTTATGTCTGGTCATCTCATCAGTTGACCAATCCATCTCAAGATCGTCGGGTTCAAGAACAGCAGTCTCAGAGAAGTATCTAAAGTTTGTAGAAGACTATCATTCAAAAGAGGTTGGAGGGTCCTTTAGTAGGCTCACTAAGTGACCGTGGAGGGGCCAGGAAGGCGGAGTCCATTGGGTCGACCCTTGGGACAGCCTATGAGGGGGCCAGGAAGACGAACTCCAAAGACACGCCCTTAGGGGAGGTTTCCGAGATAACCTTGGAGTAGTACTTTTTATATAAATTATACATATATATAAATACAATAAAAACACGCCCCCTCATTAGATATTCATCTAGTCATATATTCATATATTCACAAACAAGGTCAAAAGGTCCCTAAAAAGGTCAAAGGTCCTCATCAATCACATTTTGACATAAGCTATGTTAATATTACTACTGCCACTACAGTTCAGACAGCAAGTTTAATAGTCAGTGTATATATATATATATATATATATATATATATTGTGTTTACCATAATTCTGAAAGATAGACATAGCAATACAACAGCTTTCTGAAACATAAAGAAAAATGTATTTCTCTACTTAAATCTATTGTCACTATAAATATCTAAGCAGTTTTTTTATTGATTAAAATAACTCAAAGTAATGTCACATCTGAGGTGCAAATGCATAATATACTGAAGGACACGCAACCTGTTACTAGTTGCTAAGTTTACATTCAGCTAGTTTTACTTTTAGATGTGGTTTTTGCTATATGCACATTTACATCACAATCTAAACTGATAATGAGAATATTAAAACTTTTAAGTGCTGTAAAAGATTATATCAGATGAATATTTTCAAATGTTTTGGTAGGTTCTGGACACAGTGCAATTGAACACTATGCTGACTTGTGCCTGGAATAATTAAATGAGCTGAATGCAAAAAAAAACAACAATATAGTAATTCATTGCGTATCCAACTGTGGTGGGACCAGAGTAAGGGTGGATATGTAAAAAGGCGAATAAATGAATCCTGTTTTAAATACCATTATACACAGCTGCAACAATTACTATATTTACACAATCATTGTCTTGAGATTCAGCTTTTATTAGGGAGCTCCCCTAAATCCCTTGTTTAGAAAGATACCAGGTATTAATGCTTGTGACAGAGTAGCCGTCTGCCATGTGGGTGCGTGCATCTGCTGAAGGAGAACGAGACAGAGGTTGAAGTTGATATGCCCCGCAGGCGAACACGATTTATTTGCATATCAACACACTGAACAGCTCACTTGACACTACCAGCAATGGCAGCGCACGGAGCACATACAACACAGTGTACAAAAACTTTGGTAGGATCTACAATCTCTGAACTAATCTTCTCTGTTCAATAATAAACTAACGTTGCTGAGGAGATTGATGATGGCGGAAAACTGGTTAGGGTGAATATGTGATGGGCGGATATGTGATGGATTACTGTAGTGATAGATTCTGCAATTCCTAAAGTGATTCTGTCTCCTTCAGTGACTTAATATGGATGCTACCTCCAGAGCACCCCTAGGAACGATCATATTCGAACCAGAGTGCGTGCAGCAGTGGAGTTTACTTAGAGGAGGCAAGGGAGGCAGTGCCTCCTCAAAATTTCAAAGCAATATATATATATATATATATATATATATATATATATATATATATATATATATATATATATATATATATATATATATATATATATATATATATATATACACAGTACTGTGCAAAAGTTTTAGGCAGGTGAAAAAATGCTGTAAAGTAAGAATGCTTTCAAAAATAGACATGTTAATAGATTATATTTATCAATTAACTAAATGCAAAGTGAGTGAACAGAAGAAAAATCTAAATCAAATCCATATTTGGTGTGACCACCCTTTGCCTTCAAAACAGCATCAATTCTTCTAGGTACACTTGCACAAAGTCAGGGATTTTGTTGGCATATAGTCAGGTGTATGATTAAACAATTATACCAAACAGGTGCTAATGATCATCAATTCAATATGTAGGTTAAAACACAATCATTAACTGAAACAGAAACAGCTGTGTAGGAGGAATAAAACTGGGTGAGGAACAGCCAAACTCAGCTAACAAGGTGAGGTTGCTGAAGACAGTTTACTGTCAAAAGTCATACACCATGGCAAGACTGAGCACAGCAACAAGACACAAGGTAGTTATACTGCATCAGCAAGGTCTCTCCCAGGCAGAAATTTCAAGGCAGACAGGGGTTTCCAGATGTGCTGTCCAAGCTCTTTTGAAGAAGCACAAAGAATCGGGCAACGTTGAGGACCGTGACGCAGTGGTCAGCCAAGAAACTTACTGCAGCAGATGAAAGACACATCATGCTTACTTCCCTTCGCAATCGGAAGATGTCCAGCAGTGCCATCAGCTCAGAATTGGCAGAAAACAGTGGGACCCTGGTACACCCATCTACTGTCCGGAGAAGTCTGGTCAGAAGTGGCCTTCATGGAAGACTTGCGGCCAAAAAGCCATACCTCCGACGTGGAAACAAGGCCAAGCGACTCAACTATGCACGAAAACACAGGAACTGGGGTGCAGAAAAATGGCAGCAGGTGCTCTGGACTGATGAGTCAAAATTTGAAATATTTGGCTGTAGCAGAAGGCAGTTTGTTCGCCGAGGGGCTGGAGAGCGGTACACGAATGAGTGTCTGCAGGCAACAGTGAAGCATGGTGGAGGTTCCTTGCAAGTTTGGGGCTGCATTTCTGCAAATGGAGTTGGGGATTTGGTCAGAATTAATGGTCTCCTCAATGCTGAGAAGTACAGGCAGATACTTATCCATCATGCAATACCATCAGGGAGGCATCTGATTGGCCCCAAATTTATTCTGCAGCATGACAACGACCCCAAACATACAGCGAAAGTCATTAAGAACTATCTTCAGCGTAAAGAAGAACAAGGAGTCCTGGAAGTGATGGTATGGCCCCACAGAGCCCTGATCTCAACATCATCGAGTCTGTCTGGGATTACATGAAGAGAGAGAAGCAACTGAGGCTGCCTAAATCCACAGAAGAACTGTGGTTAGTTCTCCAAGATGTTTGGGCCAACCTACCTGCAGAGTTCCTTCAAAAACTGTGTGCAAGTGTACCTAGAAGAATTGATGCTGTTTTGAAGGCAAGGGTGGTCACACCAAATATTGATTTGATGTAGATTTTCTTCTGTTCACTCACTTTGCATTTTGTTAATTGATAAATATAATCTATTAACATGTCTATTTTTGAAAGCATTCTTACTTTACAGCATTTTTTCACACCTGCCTAAAACTTTTGCACAGTACTGTATATATATATATATATATATATATATATATATATATATATATATATATATATATATATATATATACATACTATGTTTTTCCATCCAGCTGAAAGACTGATATAGATTTTTATTTTATTTATTTTTTAACAATTATTCACATTTGTGTGTACCTACATTACCTTTTTCTTTTTGATTTTGCACCTTTTGGTACACAGCAGTTTTCATTTTTCACATTTATATAGATATATTTTAATTTTTCAGTTTATTAAGATTGAGAAGAAAGGAGCGTGCATGCAATTGCTGCACAACTAAATAGTGTAGGTAAACAGAAAAAAAGGAAAGATACGCTTGTACAATTTTGGGGAAAACAGGGATAGGCTGTCCCCTTTATACAAGGAGTCTTGGTTGACCATGTCTGAAGGTCAGACTCAATGAGTTTAGCATCCAAAAAAGGGTTAGGTTTATTTTTGTGTTTTGTTTTACACCGTTAAAAGGACAGAAACCTTGTTGTCTACTGTTGTAAATGAAAGGGCGCTGTAGCATTTAACAGTATTTTGAGCTTCCGGAGTGCTTCCTAAAGCAACAAGAAGATAATATTGTGATCAGAGGACAGGGGGCGCTACACTATATATTATAGGAGGCTGTGTGGCCCGGTGAGTAAAGAAAAGGGCTTGTAACCAGGGGGTCCCCAGTTCAAATCCCAGCTCACTCACTGACTGACTATGTGACCCTGAGCAAGTCAATTAACCTCCTTGTGCACCATCTTTTAGGTGAGACGTTGTTGTTAGTGACTCTGCAGCTGATGCATAGTTCACACACCCTAGTCTCTATAAGTCACCTTGGATAAAGGCATCTGCTAAATAAACAAATGATTATAATGTATTTATTTCAGGATGCTTAATTTTTTCTCTACACAGATGAAGACGGGCTTGAGTCTAATACGACCTGAAATAAATTATTTTTTAATCATGTAAACCTTTTTTCATTTTTATGTTATGATCCCCACCGTTCACTGACATTTTTAGAAAGCCGAAATCTTATTCTGTTGTGCAGAAAACTTGCTTTATCCAAAGCCGACCTGAAGAAGAACAAATACCAGAACAAGATCTGATCACCCCTTTGTGTCAAAGTGAGACTAGTTTGAATTATTTTCCAGGATATTAGTAAAAGCAGAAATGTTTACTCCTCTTTCTCATTTTTTAGCACAAATACTGCAGGTCATTTTCCATACTACGTGTATTGATGCTGTGATTAAAGGCGATGCAATTGCACATCCTTAGATTAATAAGCAATTTAAAGTAAGAGGGAGGATTACATGCTTGTCAAAATATGCAGTGAACTTGCTGAAATGCCCTTGTGGTCTTTGCTATGTTGTTAATCAGAAAACTTAAAATTTGCATAGGGCGATTAGAGATGAAGACATAAAATCACCAGTAGCGAGACACTTTAATGAACACAATGCTTGTACTCTCAGATTTATAGGTAGCCCACGTTGGGGAGGTGACCATAACAAACTTCTGTTTCAAAGAGAAGCTGTGTGGATACATATTTTATGTGGTGATTTTATTGTTGTTACTAATAGATCAATTAACATGACTAATACTTGAATAGTATGTGTTAATTTTATTTAATGCTGTAGGTATGGTTTGTCTGTGACACATTGAAGAAGGCTTGTGGGCGGAACGTGTTTGCTTAGACCTGGAATTATTGCTTTTGTTTTGTATTCAGCCCTTGTTTTGAATCTTTTAGCAAAATGAGTTTTTGTAAATAAAACATGAAAGCATGATTGCTTGTGTTTGGTGAGTGCTAGGCATTCTCCTTTTTTTTTTTGGTGCTAGAGGGAACCCTATACACCACAATGGAAAGTATTGGTTAGAATACAGTGAACCTAAAATAAAACAATATACAAAAATACAACCAAAAAATAGCAGAACATATAAGTAAAAACAGTACAAGTAATCAAACAGCTGGTTTATAATAGCATTACTGCATACTGAGCGTGGAAACCCATGAGGTAATCACACGCCTTGGGTGAAATATATTTTATGTTGTGCTTCATCATTCCTTAAAGTTTAGGGGCTTGATTACCTCAGCGTAACCTAACTCCTGTTGTGCAGTAATGCCTAATGTGATTGTTGTGACTAGAGGCTGCTGTGATGCTCTCTATAGGGTATGTCTATATTAAACAAAGTGTTGCATCACAGACTGATTCCGCATGCATAATTAATAACTGGGAAATACAATTCATAATAGCCTTGCAATGTGACGCTTTCCTGCTACTCTACTGATGTTGCTCAATGGCAGATTTGGATAATGAAACCCTTTGGAGGCAGTGCTGTACAGGAATACACGCTAGCAGCAAACATGAGGGTGTGAGAGAGCTGCTTGATGTTAACAAAAGCCTGTGTTTTGAAAACCACTATGCTTATAAAGTGACCTCATAACTTCAGTTTTAAGTAACGTGATAAGTTAGTGCTGAGAGAGATAGTGACTGTATGCCATAATATTATTCCCTCAGCAAAACAGATCACTATAGTTTCAAGCCAGTAAATTAAAACATCTTTAATTTGATAAAGCTATACAAAGTAGCTATGAATAAACAGAATCTGAGCTCAGAAACAAAAGTAGCAATAGCTAAAAACATGACTGTTTTTTTCATATAATCTTGTACATGTTAAAGACAATGCAGAGTCTGTATTAACACCCACCAATAAAACACCAAGCATGCAAGAGAGACTCTTTACTGATGCATGTTTTTGAAAATCAATATCATCTAAAGCTCATAGCACTTAAAATTATATTTAAAAACTACAGAAGATTACAGTGTAGTAGGTAGCCTTTTAAATAAAAAAGGCACTTGTTTTGAAAAAAAAAAATCATCTGTAACTGTAAAAGCAAGATGGCGACCATCTGATACTTTAAATTCTGTGAGGCAGCGCAGTGATTTAGAGTGACTGGCTGGAACCTTGCTTGACCAATCGCTTGTTTCACATTCCATTGCCAGCTCTGGATTATAAATGTATAATAACTAACAACTACAAACACCAATGGCACTTGAAACGTATGTAGTTATATACCGCCTACAATCGTACATACTAAAATACAGACAAACGCAGATGTCAACATAAGAAAATAAATTCCAACTGAGCCTACATAGATGGCTTGCAGTATTTTTTTTTTTTGGTTTAACCAAAGATTAACATTAAATGAGTTGTATATGTGGCAAAATATCCCCCTGAATGAGGGTAAATTACTAATGGGTTTTAATTTTTAATTTTTATTTTTAATCTGTGCCGTTCGATTTTTACCCACACGCCAGATAATTGTAAATCAGGATTTTATATGACAAGCGTTCTAAATAAATGTACATTCTGCATGACAAAATGCACAATTTTAATTGAAGTTTACAAATTATACACAACATAGATATTCCCATTATTTTTAATTTCCATTTGACTACTGCTCGCTGGTGGGAGAGCCGTCTCCCTGTACGCTAGTAGCAGTTTCCATAACAGCGAATTATGCTTCCATTCATTTTTCTTGATCTCGTTAACATGCATTTTGATTAGTGAGCTCCCCTTATCTCGTCATTGAGACAGGAAGTGATGTAGGTGACCATCGACGATTAAGCTTTTTAACGAGAAATGTGTTCATTAACGACCTCATCGACTCAATTTGAAAGCATTAATGGATTGATTTAATTAACACATTTTGTTTTAAAATCACTTGCTACTAAAGCTCTCGTTACTATACCACGAGTTCGATACAACTGTTTTTTGAAAATCCTGCACGCATTACACAAATGTATTAAAACGTATGAATGTAATAAAAAAGTAATTGCAAAAAAGTAATGCAAGTGCAGAAATGTACAGTACAGATAGGCTACATTACTGCAAATTATTTCCAGCGCAGAACTCTGTGATATGATGGTCTGTTTTTGCTCCTTAGCACACCACAGTGTTAAAACGCAGCACGCACGCTTACGTCATCAGAGTCTGTTTCAGGCAGAGCGTCCTGGTCACCAAGGTGAGACAGCTGAGAGTTCTTCCTCTGACATCCCCTCTGGTGTTGTCAGAGTTTCAGTTTCAGTTGTATTTTCGTCGGCACTCTCCTCAACTATAGAAAACCCAGCTTTTTTTTCTCTGTGTAAAAAAGTGCCCCCTATTTTCTGTTCTGAATGCCCCTTTATCTAATCTCCATTTGTGACCCCTGGTCCTTGTTTCTTGACCCTTCTTCTGCCCAGAACTATCTACTTGTCTCTCTTCTCCTGTTCCTCTTTAAAACTCTCAAGCGAGCTGCCCACCACCATCTGGCATCCTTCCTCACCGAGCACTTTCTGCTTCCATGGAAACTGCCCTCCTCTCTGTAACTGACTCTGTTGATGCTCAGATATTCTGCTGCTTTCCCTCTTTTGACCCCCACATCTCCTCCTGCATCTCAGAAAGCCTCTCGGCTATCTCAACTTGGATACATTCTCACCACCTGAAACTCAGAAAAAACTCAGAGTAGGAAATGAAATTAAAACCCAAATACATGGTGGATGAGAGAATGATGTATATTTCAAAACATGTCCAGTTCTGAAGAGGGCATTTTCTGCCTGCTCAGCAAGGGTATATTTAGGGCTTGAGGTTTTCGGTTTTAACCGATAATAAACGAAAAACACCACTGAAGATTTGCTTTTAATTTTTTTAAACTGATCAAATGTTTTAACCCTTTGCAACTCTATGTTGGACCAGGTCCGACATTACAATTTTCCCTTTCCAGTCCGATGTCGTACCCTGTCCGACGTTATCAAAAAGACGTCAAGCACAGGTCTCTAGTCGTTTTTTCTACGAAAAAAGCTGAGAAAATCTTTCAATGGCCGAGTGAGACCGATAAGAGCTGAGGGAAAGTCATACCTGGCTGGATTAAAAACTACAACTCCCAGCAGCCTCGCCTCCGAAAGATAATAAAAACCTCCTGTCATGTGCTGATGACAGGCCCATGTGCTATCTACAAACAAAACACTTGGTGCAAGATAAGTACAACCAATTCATAAAGAAAATAAGTAAAGCAAATGTGTATATATAAACATGCCCTAAAATACATATAATCAAAGAATGTGCATAACTTAGTGTTAGTTAAGGTGCTCTATGGTGATTTCTTAAGCAGATCACCCTGTGACACAGTCATATGATGGGGTGGGCAGAAAACAAAACATGAACTGTAGTGTGATAGATACACAGACGGTAATGGGCGTAAAATGAAATTTGTTATTGTTCTTTACAGGGGAACAAGCTTAGCTTGCCCTATTGCTAGAGAGGGAGAAAAAGTGTTTAGCTTGTCACAAGTGACCCTCAAACCCTTTGTCTTCTGTATAGATATTAGTTCCTTTTGAATGGAAGGCTTATACTGCAAAAGTATTTGGTCCTTCAATAGAACCAACTTCATTTTCCGGGTGGGTTCCTGTGGCAAAGTGGTAATTAGTAGCAGGTGTGGTGCGGATGCAGTAATCCCAAGAACAAACAGACAACAAAGTACGGGTGAAATGGTTAATTTAATGATTATTAATCCAATGGTCTGATGACCAGCCAGCAAATAATAATGAACTGGCAATACACAACAATGTGTATTGAACAGAAACGAAAAGGGTTGCAGTCCCGTAAACAATAAGCACAGTACACACACAATTATACACACACACGATCACAAGTCCAAAGTGAAGTACAATATAATACGTGCTATACTTGTGAACAAGTGCTGATAACAATGTTAATCGTGACTGTAGTGCAGTGTTGATCCGGTTTTGTGCTGGCCCTTGGCGACAGCTCCGGATTCGTGTTTAGCCGTCTAGTGCTATATAACAAAAACACAGACAGTTACACTGTCACGCATAACCTCTTGGTAAACTAATGCAGCTGCCTTTACAATCAGCGGCTGCTACATTGTTTACCTTCCGGGTCAATACGTTCTTGCAACAGAGACTCGCCTTCTTCCAGACTGGCCAACTCCCTGACTCGGGAAAGAACTGTCAGTCCAGCCCGTCAAAAGAACTCTGTCCTCGATGCTTAGCACTCTCACAGGTCGGGAGGGAGATTTACAACCAGAACTCATTATATTTCCATGACAGTTCCCCACTGATGATGGAGGTGATAATGAGGCTTGGGAACCCTCTGATATGAATAATAGTGGATTCTGGCCAACTCAGATATTTTGGGTGGAAGGAATGCCTACCAAATAGCCCTCTGTGATCAAATTGAAATGTATGAACAAAATAGTTACCATTACTCCCTGTGTAGAAAGGGAGTATAGAAAGGCATATGTCTAGACTAATATGTGGATGTCAAAGATGTAGAACTGGGCTGCCACAAGCAGAACCAAAAACATGTCCTGCATGTACCCATATAGTAAAGCATTGTAGAATCATGTTTGAACGTAATCACCCACAAGAATGATCATTTATTCATTTGAATGTTAAAAAAGACAATGTAAAAAGAATTGAATGTATGGCATGTGATTCAGCTCACCAAGTAAAGTGGGCTCACTTGGGAATGCTAGAATGCAAAGATGGGAAACCTGCTAACAGAGTTCAGGTATCCTGCAGGTATCAGGTATTTGAAACTGTTACACACCCTTGCCATGCTCAGTGCTGGATTCCGGACCTGGTGGTGGCTTTTAAGGAACCTTTAAGAACAGAACCAAAAAAGTATTTCCAATCCTGCTAGGAGCACTCTAAGATCCTGGCTGTAACAGGATACTGTGTTCCAGAGACCATTGGAAGAAAAGCAACTGGTTAAGGGCAAGAATATTGTTGTAAAAACTCTATATTCATTTTGAGTTTGCTGGGACAACTATAAGCAGAAATATTACTGCAAAGATATGTGTTACCCTAAATGAAAATCCTAGTGAATTGTAAAAGGCTGACATAATCTAATAATCTTGGTGAGTTCTCTCTTGCAATGTGCTTGTAGTTTCTTATCAGCAGAAGCAACTTAAACTAAACAGGCCCCCTTGCTTATATTCTTAAACTAAGCAGGACCCCTTGCTTATATTCTTAAATTGTGGGAGTACCAGGATTCTTATGATACCAGAAGACATTTTAACAACCAAGGCTCACTGACATTGCAGGTGTTCCAATTCAAGGGCCCCTTGCTTTTATAATCGTTTAGCTTAACAAGTGAGAGGCAACTCCATGGTACAAGAATATATATTATTAGTTTTAGAGAAGACCTCATACATTCGTATCTTATTATTATTTATTATTATTTATTTCTTAGCAGATGCCCTTATCCAGGGCGACTTACAATTGTTACAAGATATCACATTATTTTTACATACAATTACCCATTTATACAGCTGGGTTTTTACTGGAGCAATCTAGGTAAAGTACCTTGCTCAAGGGTACAGCAGCAGTGTCTGCCACCTGGGATTGAACCCACGACACTCCGGTCAAGAGTCCAGAGCCCTAACTACGACTCCACACTGCTGCCCTAAAATGGGAAAGAGGCTGGTACTGTATATTATTCGTTTTAAGGAGTAGCCTGGCACCAGAAAGTATATTATTAATTTTAGAGATAAGGACTGTCTAACAGACCAGATGTTTAGATTTAATTAAGCCTTCTGACACACAAAGGAGAGAACAAGTCCTATAAATATGGGAGCAAAATTACAGTTGGTTATCAGACCAGTTTAGTAACACACACTGTCTGGTCCATGTTTTGAAGACCTGACTGCGAAGCTGACTGCTGGTGTTGTATTCAGAGCCTCTGGTTTGGACGACTGTCCTTTCTTTGTTCTGTTTTATGCTTTAAAACATAGTTCTCTACTGAGGGTAAGCATAATCTTGAATTTATGTCTCACCTATACTGAAGCTACAGGATATGATTATTATTACCTTTAGAGATGTTGTTTTATTGTATGCATTTAGTCTGCATGAAGGTGCATGATATAACCATATTGCTTTAAGTATTAATGCTGTTAGTTTGCGAAGACACCAGACCGCCTGGACTGTCTATTAGCAAGGATTTGAAGTAGATCTGCGATCACTCGATCCATTTAAACGTTAATAAACCAAAGGAGTAAATATATACTTCGTTAAACTTTGAATGCTTGAGTCTGTGTGATTATTCTTGATTAACTGCTGTCTGGTTATGTGAAAATCTGTAAGCCAGTACACGAACAATGCACTGTAGGAGTTTATGGAGTCGATTTGTCCTCCTGTTTGCCTCCCCTTATTCTATTAGAGAACTAAAGAAGTGCTCGAACATGACAAGTTACGTCCTCAGAAAGGAATTAGGAGGTTTTTTTTTAAATCTTGTTTTGTTTTTAAATAAACACAAGCTACAACATTTTCCTGGACACAGACACTCTGGTTTATTGTGAAAATATGATTTAGAAAACTCAGCTATGTTATTGTTTTCTATTCATGACAATAAAAACCTTTGATGAAGTTTGATGAAGAGAATACCTGTGGAAGTTTGATGAAGAGAATATCTGTGGAAGTTTGATGAAGAGAATACCTGTGGAAGTTTGATGAAGAGAATACCTGTGGAAGTTTGATGAAGAGAATACCTGTGGAAGTTTGATGAAGAGAATACCTGTGGAAATTTGATGAAGAGAATACCTGTGGAAGTTTGATGAAGAGAATACCTGTGGAAGTTTGATGAAGAGAATACCTGTGGAAGTTTGATGAAGAGAATACCTTTGATGAAGTTTGATGAAGAGAATACCTGTGGAAGTTTGATGAACAGAATACCTGTGGAAGTTTGATGAAGAGAATACCTGTGGAAGTTTGATGAAGAGAATACCTGTGGAAGTTTGATGAAGAGAATACCTGTGGAAGTTTGATGAAGAGAATACCTTTTATGAAGTTTGATGAAGAGAATACCTGTGGATGACTTCTATAAGCTGCCCATTGTTAGGAAGACTAACAAAAGAGAAAGAAAGTGGCAAGAAACTTTTACAAAAGCCCACCTGCATGTTTTGTCGGATGAACTAGAAAAATAAGAAATGCGTGCTATTTGGAAAGAACAGCAATAAAGTGGGCTATTCCATAAAACAAAAAATAAGGACAACAATGACTGCATTGGATAATGCTGTGGGCGCAGAAAAGCGGTCAGTACCAGTACTGTAGGTAAAGTTCAACTTTAATTAAGCGCTTTGAACTGTTGAAATTGTCTAATTTGCACACAGGTCACTGATATAAAATAGGAACATCCAACAATATGACACAATTATCATCACTATAGTCAACAGTTGCCTACTACATTATTATGATTGACAACTATTTACTGGTACATTTAAATTATGGATATCTTAAACAATTTATCACCAATTAAAACAAAGAATGCCTTGGTTGCCTGACAACCTGTGCTCACCTTTGACAGTCTACCATTGTTGTTGTATATATATATATATATATATATATATATATATATATATATATATATATATATATATATATATATATCTCCAGGACAATATCATATCACAAGCACAGCACTGTTTAAAAGGGGCTGGCACATAATGAAACAGTGAAGCTGCACTGGTAAGGGTTATTAATGGTACACTTCAGAAGTGACAATAGATCTATGAACCTCCTACACTATTGACCATAAAGTATTATTGGTTCATTTTGTCCACCAATATTGTTTTTTCACATTCACCTCATGATTAGATTTTCTCAACCATTTGTTGCAATTCACTGGACGTGATCGAGGGCTGTGTGGAGGGAGAAGCCTATTGATAATAGAAGATTTGTGCTTTTAAAACTTAGAGAAGATTAAGGAGATTCCCCTTGGCCAAGGGGAATCTCCTTAAGCAACCGATACTTCCCCTAAGGGGGATCTAGAGGAGAGAAATGGGAAGATGACAGTCATAGTTTATTTATTTCTTAGCAGACACCCTTATCCAGGTATTAATGCTGTAGCTATAGTTAACCCTTTGCGGTCCTATGTCAGACCAGGTCCGACATTACAATTTTCCCTTTTCCGGTCCAATGTCGGACCCTGTCCGACATCATCAAAAAGACGTCAAGCACAGGTCTCTAGTCGTTTTTTGTCTTTTCAGCGAACGAGGAGTGGGGCGGGGCTGGAGATGCAGTACTGAGTGTTCTGTTGATATGCAGTGCCTTTTAAACCTGCTTTACTATGAAAAAAAAACTTTTAAACAGCGCGTCTAAAATAAACAGTGCGTGTGAAAATACATTGGACCTGACGCGCCTGAGAGCCGCTGAATAAATGGACCGCTAAGGGTTAAATTTGGCCGTGGGTCCCCCTTGACTTGCAAAGAACCTTCCTTGAGGACGAAGCCAGCAGCGGCTGACCTTCTAAGGTTGGGGAGTGAGCTTCACTTATCCCCAAGAGGGAGACCGTTGCAGAGGAGTGCGTGGTTGCAGAGGTGGAGCCGAATAGAAGAGGAAAGCATCGTGGGGAAGGAAGGGAGGATGGTGGAAAACAAAAAACGCAAGATGGAGCAAACTCAAGGCTTGGGGTTTAAATAGGGGATTAGCAGATGTTGTTGGTAGGAAGGAAGTGGGGGGAGGAGCCCTCGTTCATGCCCCCCAAATAACACACAAGTTTAAAATTGAAACTGTTTTTGTTTTTTGTTTTTAACAGGGCTTACTTCATAGTCACTGGTCCCCTTCTGCTGATAACCATGTGGACTTCGCATCTATATAAATGTACATACATATACTTGTGTACTTTTATGACACTTATACATACATTTGATTTCAAGTTGCCTATAAATAATAATAAACCGCAGAACCCTACTGTCATGAAAATATACAGAAAATCACTGCATTTTTCGATTATGTTTTCAAGTATCTCAGTACAATACAATTGCTTCTGTTAAACTCAAAACAAATTGATCCTTTGGTTTGTTACACATATAAATCTAACTGTCAAAATCACTGTATTTTTAATATTACTGGATACACTGAGTTATTACTGATCTTACATCTATATACTTGGTAAAAGTAAAGGCAGCTACACACTAGATGTGATGTGTCAAATGAAAATGTGCAGCTATGCGGCAACATTAATAGAACCTAAACTTTTGATAAGTACCTTTCAGACCACCGGCAACACAACAGGTGATACGGGAGCAACACCAGTGCAACACTGGAGCGACGCAAAATAAATAGAATTGAATCCTATTTTTTGCAATTTTGTCGCATGACAACTAGAGAATTGAGAAATCAGAGAACAGCTTCAATGCACGTGGTCTAGCAGGGTGAAGCAGTATCCAAAATGACAGAGCAATCAGAGAACAGCTTCAATGCACGGGGTCCAGCAGGGTGAAGCAGCATCCAAAATGACAGAGCAATCAGAGAACATCTTCAATGCACGTGATCCAGCAGGGTGAAGCAGTATGCACAATGACAGAGCAATCAGAGAACAGCTTCAATGCACGGGGTCCAGCAGGGTGAAGCAGTATCCAAAATGACAGAGCAATCAGAGAACAGCTTCAATGCACGTGATCCAGCAGGGTGAAGCAGTATCCAAAATGACAGAGCAATCAGAGAACAGCTTCAATGCACATGGTCCAGCAGGGTGAAGCAGCATCCAAAATGACAGAGCAATCAGAGAACATCTTCAATGCACGTGATCCAGCAGGGTGAAGCAGTATCCACAATGACAGAGCAATCAGAGAACAGCTTCAATGCATGTGGTCCAGCAGGGTGAAGCAGTATCCAAAATGACAGAGCAATCAGAGAACAGCTTCAATGCACGTGATCCAGCAGGGTGAAGCAGTATCCAAAATGACAGAGCAATCAGAGAACATCTTCAATGCACGTGATCCAGCAGGGTGAAGCAGTATCCACAATGACAGAGCAATCAGAGAACAGCTTCAATGCACGTGATCCAGCAGGGTGAAGCAGTATCCAAAATGACGGAGAAAAAAATAATACTTGCCGTGGAAAAATACCCAGAGCTCTATGACAAAGGTCATCGCAATGATAAAGATACAGAGATGAAAAATAATATATGGGAGTCCATTTTGAAGGAACTGAATAAGCCTGGTATGTATGATTTATTGCCATATATGTTGAAATACCATCAGAGAAGGTACTCATAATTTCCACACCATGTTATTTATAAATTTTGATCAAAACAACACATTTTTCCCCTTTGTCCTTGGCTTAAAAACAGTCAGGCTTCAAACACACACTCTAGTAGTTACAATAAAATAACGCGACAGTTACTATTGTTAAAATGTGGTCACAATATCTTGACCTTTTAAATTTTTTTCGTTCTTTAAAATTAAAATATTTCTATAACAGATATAGTACACCTTCTGATGCAACTGTCTCTAGGACACTTACATCTTTTAGAACAAAAAGTACATTTTTTTCCACAAGTTACAATTGCAGCCATTGAAACATGCTGCAGATTGGTTGAAAGAGATGTTGATACTCTGCTACTAATGAACACAATTAAAATGCCAAATAATTGTAGTAAAGATGATCTTGATGCATTAAGAACTATCAAATGTAATGAGATTGTGATTGTTAAACCAGCAGATAAGGATGGTGGCCTTGTTTTATTGTCTAAAGATTTCTATAATGCAGAAGACGCCAATTATCTTACATTAACTTTTATAAGAAATTGACAGATGACCCCATTACTGTTTTCAAATCGGAAATGGATTGCTTTTTAAAATCAGCATATGAATCGGAGCATATTCCAGAAAGTGTTTATAAGTACCTAACATGTAATCACCTAGTAAAGCCTGTGAGATATATATATATATATATATATATATATATATATATATATATATATATATATATATATATATATATATATTTATATATATATTACCCAAGGTTCATAAATCATTGGACAATCCACCAGGCTGCCCCATTGTCTCTGGAATTGGTTATATACAGTACTGTGCAAAAGTTTTAGGCAGGTGTGAAAAAATGCTGTAAAGTAAGAATGCTTTCAAAAATAGACATGTTAATAGATTATATTTATCAATTAACTAAATGCAAAGTGAGTGAACAGAAGAAAAATCTAAATCAAATCCATATTTGGTGGGACCACCCTTTGCCTTCAAAACAGCATCAAGCATCAATTCTTCTAGGTACACTTGCACACAGTTTTTGAAGGAACTCGGCAGGTAGGTTAGCCCAAACATCTTGGAGAACTAACCACAGTTCTTCTGTGGATTTAGGCAGCCTCAGTTGCTTCTCTCTCTTCATGTAATCCCAGACAGACTCGATGATGTTGATCAGGGCTGTGGGGGCTATACCATCACTTCCAGGACTCCTTGTTCTTCTTTACGCTGAAGATAGTTCTTAATGACTTTCGCTGTATGTTTGGGGTCGTTGTCATGCTGCAGAATAAATTTGGGGCCAATCAGATGCCTCCCTGATGGTATTGCATGATGGATAAGTATCTGCCTGTACTTCTCAGCATTGAGACCATTAATTCTGACCAAATCCCCAACTCCATTTGCAGAAATGCAGCCCCAAACTTGCAAGGAACCTCCACCATGCTTCACTGTTGCCTGCAGACACTCATTCGTGTACGCTCTCCAGCCCTTCGGCGAACAAACTGCCTTCTGCTACAGCCAAATATTTCAAATTTTGACTTATCAGTCCAGAGCACCTGCTGCCATTTTTCTGCACCCCAGTTCCTGTGTTTTCTTGCATAGTTGAGTCGCTTGGCCTTGTTTCCACGTCGGAGGTATGGCTTTTTGGCCGCAAGTCTTCCATGAAGGCCACTTCTGACCAGACTTCTCCGGACAGTAGATGGGTGTACCAGGGTCCCACTCTTTTCTGCCAGTTCTGAGCTGATGGCACTGCTGGACATCTTCCGATTGCGAAGGGAAGTAAGCATGATGTGTCTTTCATCTGCTGCAGTAAGTTTCCTTGGCCGACCACTGCATCTACGGTCCTCAACGTTGCCTGTTTCTTTGTGCTTCTTCAAAAGAGCTTGGACAGCACATCTGGAAACCCCTGTCTGCCTTGAAATTTCTGCCTGGGAGAGACCTTGCTGATGCAGTATAACTACCTTGTGTCTTGTTGCTGTGCTCAGTCTTGCCATGGTGTATGACTTTTGACAGTAAACTGTCTTCAGCAACCTCACCTTGTTAGCTGAGTTTGGCTGTTCCTCACCCAGTTTTATTCCTCCTACACAGCTGTTTCTGTTTCAGTTAATGATTGTGTTTCAACCTACATATTGAATTGATGATCATTAGCACCTGTTTGGTATAATTGTTTAATCATACACCTGACTATATGCCTACAAAATCCCTGACTTTGTGCAAGTGTACCTAGAAGAATTGATGTTGTTTTGAAGGCAAAGGGTGGTCACACCAAATATGGATTTGATTTAGATTTTTCTTCTGTTCACTCACTTTGCATTTAGTTAATTGATAAATATAATCTATTAACATGTCTATTTTTGAAAGCATTCTTACTTTACAGCATTTTTTCACACCTGCCTAAAACTTTTGCACAGTACTGTATATATATATATGGACATAATCCTTTCATAGATAACATCATGTGGTAAGAGTATATTGATTATATTTTCCTGTTATGGTCCGGCACCGATCTAGAACTTAAAGCATTTGTTGCTTATTTGAATGGTCTGATTTCCTCTATTAATTTTAGTTTAAATATGATACATTCAAGGTTAGTTTTCTCGATACCACTGTATGTCTTGATAAGGGATCTTTATATACCACCTGTATAGTAAATTGACTGATAAAAACAGTATTCGGCATGCTTCTAGCTTTCCCTTTGTACCACTCCCTTATAGTCAATTTTTGCGACTCAAACACATTTGTTTTAAATCTGAAAATTTTGACACTGGCAAAATGTATGACCAATTTCTATCTAAGAATTACCCAAGGGATTGGTTAGATAAAACTATTTTTAAAGTTCAAAACGTGGCTGTAAATCCTCATGTGAATAAGAATAACAAAGAATTATCTTCCTTTTGTTACACGACTTTTACTACACAGTCATGAGATTAAAAATATTATTAAGTAACACTGGCATATCTTATCAACTGATACTATTGGCAGCAAGTATTTGAAACTATGCCCCTTTTTACACACTATAGAGGCAGAAATATGCGGGACATTCTTGTTAAAGCCGATTCTTTTAAAGATACAGCTAAAAATTTAAACTGGGGTACAGTCATAAACGGTTTCTTTCCATGTCGGAAATGTGTAGCTTGTGACAATGCTATTAAAACTAAAACCTTTATAAGTCACTGTGAACAGGCTGGCTATAGGGGTGACGTCAGGCCAGAAAGAAACACACGGACAGATAGTTCTGTTTATTATTTTTATCATTATTGTTTGTACCTCCTCACTTTCTCCCGTTCTTTCGCCCTGAACACACAACCCTGAGTGAGTGAAAAGTGCATCTATATATACTGTTGTGCCGGGATTCACTTACTAATTAATTATTCACTTGAATCCCAGCAAGTGAACTAATTTGTGCAATCCCGTGCTCACATATTTTATCTGCACGTGAAGTGATTATGCAATCCCAGTGCCTAAATACAACTATATATTTTAAATCACTCCTGCGACACAGACCCATTTATATCCTGTGCACCAATACACCAACATTAACACACCACACGCAACACACAACACATAATCCACACATGGACGGGGCACACTGCCACAGTCATGTAACTAAAAAAGAATTCAAGATTTTACAAGTTATTACGTGCACATCTGATTTTGTAGTTTATTTAATTTCCTGCCCTTGTAACTTACAATATGTTGGTAAAACCAAGAGACAAGTACATGTGTGCATTAATGAACATAAGAAAGTTTACAAACGAGAGGAGGCCATTTGGGCCATCTTGCTCGTTTGGTTGTTAGTAGCTTATTGATCCCAGAATCTCATCAAGCAGCTTCTTGAAGGATCCCAGGGTGTCAGCTTCAACAACATTACTGGGGAGTTGGATCCAGACCCTCACAATTCTCTGTGTAAAAAAGTGCCTCCTATTTTCTGCTCTGAATGCCCCTTTATCTAATCCCCATTTGTGACCCCTGGTCCTTGTTTCTTTTTTCAGGTCGAAAAAGTCCCTTGGGTCGACATTGTCAATACCTTTTAGAATTTTGAATGCTTTAATCAGATCTCCGCATAGTCTTTTTTGTTCAAGATTGAATAGATTCAATTCTTTAAGCCTGTCTGCATATGACAATTCTGGTTGCTCTTCTTTGCACTCTTTCTAGGGCAGCAAAACATAAAAGTGCCATCCGTAGGAAAGACTTACACTTGCCACCGGTTAGACATTTTGCAGAGGTAAATCATTCCGTTTCAGATTTAAAATTTTGTGGTATACAAAGATTATTTTAGTCTCGTAGAGAGAGTGACTTAAATAAAAAACTACTTCAATGTGAAGCAAAATGAATCGTCTATCTCAAGACAGTGCAGCCAGAAGGATTTAATGAAGATACATATTTTGTGAATATTAACATCAGTGTTATTTATTTGTAATATATTCCCTTTGCCTGTTCTTCTATAAATAAAAGTTGCATGATTTTGTAATGGTTTTTTATTGCCACTCTTCAAATAGCAGTGTGTGGATCATTTTTGACTCTTAATTACTTCATAATCTTTAAATTTAAATCAGGCATTGTTTCATGACTTAATATTCTGTGTTTGTAAATGTATTGGTAAAGCTAAATTGTTATGCTGGCAAAACTATATTTACAATACAAAGGCCGTTGTTGCTCATAATTACATCTCCAGGCAAGGAATCTGCATACATTAAATGATGTTATTATAATATCCAAGGTGATTATTTTACATGTAGGTCAGATATCTTATGCAATCATAATCATATTTACTGAGGATTTAACTGTAGCTGAAAAATAACGTGCCTTCATTGTACACCATTTGAATTCACAACATGTCCATTTCAGAACATTTCTTTTTGAGCAGACCTGATGGAAAAACCACCCCCTCTCAAACACCTGAATGTACACGCCACAAAAAACAAAATTTAAAATCAAAATACATTTAAACCACAAATCCAATCAGGATCTAACCACCATAGCTTTTACAGTTTTTTTTCTAGAAGTCAGTGTTAAAATTTTGGCCCCACCCTTTTATCGTTTAAAATACTAATCGTATTGAAAGACCATTTAAAGATTTAAAGAGACAATGACACAAAGTACCATTGCCGAGATATTAATTTTGGAAAATCAGACTTAACTATCATAAATAATAAACTTGCTTTCTGAAGGAAATAATATGTACAGTTTAGAGACTGATCTGTATAAAATGATGGCTGGAATGCATGTTTATCCAGGTCAGAAGGCACATAATAAATCCAGACATGGATTGTGGCTACAAGTGCAGAGCACATTTGTTTTAGTTGTCAAATGCTTCAGACTTTAGCCAAGTTGGACACTATGTAACACACGTCATCAAATCAAGGACTTCTATTATTTAGCCTTCTAGTTAACATGTTATGCTGGATATCCCCAAGCCACATCTGCATAGATCTCTGTCCTCTCCTTAACAGAGATTCTCAAGAGACTAGCCCAATAGGTGGTGCTATAGATCTATGAACATTACAGGTACAACAGTACAGTCATCAGTAATGACAAACAATGTTGATGGTGCCCTCATGAAGGACAGCACTCTAGATATTGGTTGCAGCATTGCAAATACACACAAGTCCCACAAGATCTGCTGTTCATGGTGTTTGGTAATAACACGTTCTACAGAAAGACAGTGTACAGAAGTGAAAAAAATAAATACAAAATCAATAAAACATGATAAAAGTCAATGTACAGGAAATCATTAATGTATATTAAGGCTTTATCTGCATCCTCTTTTCGGGAAGCTTCTAAATTAGATGCCAAAAATATTAGTGGTATGTACCTGCTATGCACACGTACGTTTGCTAAAATTGGCTCCTCTTAATGGCACACAAATAAAAAAGGACTTCATAGTTGATGTTTAATGCATTGCAACACGATACAATACCAATTCTGGTATCACAATATTTGATACTATCAATTGCACACAGTCCCCTAGAAAATAAGGTCATGTAGTAACCGAAGGGAAGAGAGTAAAAACTGCAAAACGTGATCCTGTTTATTGTTCTCTTTTAACACATACATCACAGAGTATGTACGTACAGTAACACAAAAGATAACACAACAATTTAAATAAAAAACAAAAACATTGAGTGCCATCTCCCTCAGATTTTTTATCATAACAGTTTAAGTTGTAAATAAATCTATTCATTATTAAATGCATAACAATTGGCACAAGGTTAACTGAGGAAGTAAACTGCACAGTTTGCAGCTAGGGAATTATATTCCATATAACTGTTTCAGAATGCCAATGTTGCATAAAATATAACCAAAATCAGGTGAAACCCAACTTAATATTGTGTAGGGAAATTTCAATTTACAAGCCACTCCATCAATATACAGTACTTGCAAAAGTTCAAATGAATTAATTTACAAAACCATGTAAATAAAATATTCAGGTGAAAACAAAATAATTCAAGTGACTCTAATTAAAGATTTTACAGACCAGTGTTATAAGAAATACACACCATGGACTATATATACTTGATTAAATGTACATTACTACAGCACAGTACTAAAGAAATACTGCCTGGCATTACAACAGAAGTAATTAAGAGAAATGTACCTGTAAAATAGACAGAAATAAATAATAAAAAGGTCAACTTCCAAATTGTGTTCCTTTACTGCAATAAAAACAAATAAAATAAAAAAGGGTCTACCTGTGGAAGCTCACTAGTTAGCAACTGCACAATATAAACACTTTGTTAAAGGGGTACCACTTTCCATGAAGTGTCTGTAATTACTGTGTATTTACATAGTAGTTACATAGTAAATACACATGTACTTACACACAGTTACAATGCTATCATGCATAGTTACAATGTACTGAAAGAGTAAGCAGCGGCGTTCCGAAAAATAGTTACATGTCCCCACGTGTTGCTAGAACTGTTCAAGTAACATTGGAAAATAGCTTTGAATAAGACTTTAAAGTTATAAGTGTAAAAAGTTGTCAGGATGTTAACAATGAAAAGAAAAATTACAGATACGTTATTGAAACTGTAGCAACATGTGGGGATGTATAACGCTATATTTTTTTGAACCCCCTTACTTACTCCTTTAATGTGTAATTTTATTTACATGAAATGACTCTAACTCTAAACCTAACCCTAACCCAACTAACCCTAACGCTAAAACCTAGCCCTAATCCAACTAACCATAACCCTAGACCAAACCTGTTTCTGATACAATTGTGTACTTGCATATGTCTTGTTAAAAGGTTTACATACATTGTAACTATACATAATAACATGTAATTGTGTGTAAGTACTCATGTATTTACTATGTAACTACTATGCAAATACACAGTAATTCGAGGCACTTCATGTAAAGTGTTACCGTTAAAGGTTTATTTTTACAAAGATTTAACAGCTGTAGGGCAAATGAGATCGTTTCCAAGAATTCCTAAAACTATCTAGAATATTACAGCAATATGTATGCATTTTAAACCATCTAAAAAGAGCAGTGCCAAAAATGTGCTTTTTATACTAGAATACACTGACTGGAAACAAAAACATACTATCATGTGATCAAAAGCTGAGATTAAAAACAATATGCAGGCTCTAATTTCCCAAGTTAATGGGTTAATAGTATTGCACATATGTTCTCTGTTCTTAAAATAAGCTTGAGATAGCAATGGCTGTAGTTAAGTTGAAAAACAAGTTTAGGTCATGAGGTCATTTAGTGACTTGGCATATAAGGGGCAGGTTAGGAATAGGTTAGTTGAGCAGTGGTTGAAGATGAGCCGCGGTAGAAGAGGTCCATCTAACAAAACACTAAAGCCAACACATCCTTGCTACATGAGTTGGTAGGCGTTATGTAAATGATTATTATTTATTTTGTATCGCTGTGCCTGTCATTGTGAAGCTATATTTGTATGCATAATGCAACATCATATTAAAGCACAGGCATGTCATTTACTGTTGATAGCAAGGTTTTGATTTTTAAAATAAATACATATTTATGCTTAGCACTTTAAAACAAAGTTTATTTTTGATAAATACTTGCTTAAATAATAATATAAACCAGTGTTGTGTCTTTTTTCTTTTAAATAATAAGTTGCTGACAAGTGGCAAGTGACTGCCATTTTTAAAAACATGCGCAAGTCAAATCATAGTAGTGCCTTCTCCATGATATTATCGTGCCACAGTCAATGGCCCGACACTGGTGTGATAAGATTTTGGTATCGTGATATATTGTGGGTACCGGTATATCACCCAACACTAGGTGCAGAAAAGAATGTGAGCTTAAAAAACATACATAATTTTGTTTCACTTAATTTCCACAGAAGGTATTTTGTACAGATTAGAAGTCTGACGGGAAAGACTGCAAACATATACAAAGCTTAAAGTCCGGCACTTTGAGTAGTCGATTCTACATGATGATAAAATTAAGTTTAAGAGTTTTTACTTAAACTTCAGAAGGTAGCAAAACAAAGTGTTGTGTTATTGATCCAAACAAAAACTATATTGAAACATTCTGTGTGACATGAATTTTAAGATGCAGGCCTACTTCGTTTGAATCCAGTTAATGGGTAAACCAAGCCACAGTGTCAGGAATCATTAATACCTGACTGTTGTAATAGGCTATGAGGAATAAGTTCATTGGTCTCTACTTACTCCCTTGTGTACATAAATGCATCAGTTATGCACATTAATTCGTACTAATTTGTTATGATTGGCAGACATTTCTCAATCCAGCTCTGCTCTACTAGAAAGTTTCTGCGTTTCTATGACTGATGACTATTCACCTCAATAGCTTCTCCTAGGCTTTATAAACAGGCTTATAAACGATAGATTGTGAACATGGCAGTGTTAAAGGAGTGCTAAGAGAGGTTTTTCTTTTGGTTCTTTGCTTGACTAGATTTTTTTTTTTACTCTTTCCTTGCATTTTATACTTCAATGTGGAATGTGCACATATTTAAAAGACAACAGTGTATAATAAATATTAAGTGCTGTTTCCTGGTACCTAATTGCTTTCTACGGTATTTCATACTCGCTCAAATGATAAAGCTGCAATCAGGCCAAATTAATTAGGATGCATGCAGCAGTTTACAGTATTCGTATTTGTAATGACAAACAATTCCCCTGAATACTTGTGTGAGCATCCTAAATTAAGAGAGCCCCTTCCCTTGACACTTTAAAACACAGATTTGTTTTCTGGATTAGGTATAAATAGGTAACACAGTAAGTTAATGTCTTTAATGCCCTTCTCATATTTAAAATAGGAAGTTCACCCAAGAACTGCTTGTAAAGGTCAGACATTATTAAAAATGTCACTTATCTAACCTGGCCAAGGCTTTTGAAATGCAATTTTAAAGACATTTCTAGCTCATGGAGCATCAGCCGTTTATCACGTTGCTCTCTGTGGAGTGCCCAGTCATGTATTTTATCCCTGTTTTCTCCCAAATTGTGAAATAATTTTTATGTCACTTTACCTCTAGGACTCACATATTGCCCCTTTTTCCCAGAACCTCTGGAACTCACATATTGCTCCTTTTCCCCAGAACCTCAGCTACAAATGTTGCCAAGCAACTGAACCCTGGAGGCAGAATTTCAGCTTGACTGGTCTCGTAGTTTGGCGTGGGCTTCATTTAAAAAAATTAAAATAAAATGATATTGTTATCATGGAGGTTGGCTATATATTGTTATAATTGATGACTCCTATAGCATCTCCTTATCAAAACAGAAAAGAAAAAAATTCTTAATATGTGGATGACTGCATCTTATAAAATGGCTTGGATAAATTAACACCATGATTGGCTGAACAAGATCACATGATCGTGCAGTAAGAATTGTCTTCCTGCTAGGGGCTAATCCCCTCTGAAGATCAAAGAGGCATGGGAAAAAATTATATAAACAAAATCTAACAAATGTACCATGGTAAACTTTTATAAGGGGAGTGGAATACTGATCCGCTGCTAGGATAACTTTTAAGTAAGTCTTTAAAAATGTTTTTTAAAATGTAACAATCAGTTTTCCTACTGCTGTGGTTAAAGTGTATAATGACCTGTCAGTGGCCGCAGACTAGGGAATATACAGTGGAGTCATTTCTATTACCCTCTTCAAGGCCTTTGACACAGCTGGTTACAGGCGGATGCCTGCTAGGCTGGTACATTTGGGATTTAAGACTGTTTTATCATTTGGATTAACTGTTACCTTACTGTTTCAAACTAAAGGGGGCTTTCACATACATACATATATATATATAATGCCTACACGGGTATACAGTATACTACTAATAGTGAGTTAATTACCTCTGGCAAAAGTGCACCGCTTAAATACTTTCTGACAATGCAGTTTAGAGCAACGGAACTCAACAAAAATCCACAGGTAATATCATGGATTAGATACGGGGTGGGGGGGAGTGAGGGGTCAGAATGAAATACAGCAATGTTTTATTGCATTCTTATTGCAGTAATGCATACAGATCTCAGTGCAGAGTTGCTTTGTTTGAATGAGAGATCATAAAACAGGTAAAGATACGGAAGCTCAGTCATGTAAAAAGGAGTTCATATCTACCACATCATACTTTTAAACTTTAATTTCCACGAAGCCGCATCCTGGTCAAACTTCACTGGCGACATCTTTCATTCATTCGTGCAGCACTTCCTCTCTATTCCAGTTGTATTCCCAAAATACGATTATTATTGCTGTGATAAATGAGTTTCAGGGAACTATATTTAACTGGGTGGCTTTTACATGTTTAAACTGTGATTATTAGTCTCTTACTGATATTGAATGATCTATCATTAACTAAACTCTGTACAGAGATCTATATTGCATTACTGCAAGAATACAATAAAATATTGTTGCATTTTATTCTGGACTCGTTTCGCGAACTGCCCGGGCATTTCGGCAACTGCCCAATTTCAGCAAGGGTCCAAACACGCACACTATAACGAACCATCTTTTTTAACAATCCAAGCAGCAAGAACCATTTTTTTCACTTTTACTAAATCTACCCAGATAAAACGATCTTGGTACTGACTGACACTGAACTTTCTCCCGTGTGAATGTGTTATTCTCTCAGTGAAAACAAAGACCTTGGTAGGCTAATTCAAAGATAAGGCTGATTCATAGATAACCTATTGTAGTGTGAATCATGGGTGATGTATGCAACTGTTGCCATCTTCACCCAAACTGCAACCATGGCAACAGGCGTGAGGCGGTAACAAGATTGAAACACCGTGAGAAAAGCATGAAAAATATGAAGCAATCTACGCTGGATATGTTTTTCAAGAGAAAGGGCACGTAATTACTGTATTCAGCATGTAAGTGCACTTTTTATTTTTTCATTTCTTTACTGTTTTCTTTTAAATATACAGTTTAAATGTTGATCAATGTGAAGTTGTCTTGAAAGAACTATCGTATACTGTATAAAGATGTTCAATTCAATTTGGCCGTTTCTCCATTATTTTGATACAGCAAATTGCCAAACCCTATTATACTGAACAACCTGATATAATGAACATTTCTCCAGGTCCCAGAGGGGGTCGTTTTAATGAAGTTAGACTATATATATAGTTATAGTGTAAGGTCAATATTTAAATACAGTATAGTTTACAGTAAGTGAAAATTATACTATTAATGTACATTAGCTACAAACCTATTTTTGAGGGTCAAAAGAAGAGAAAATGTCATACCCAGTCTTTCCGCATTGTTAGTAAGAGGATCATATTTGGGATGTCACTGCACAGAGATTGCAAAAGTTGCTATGGCGGTGCTACTGTTAAGAGGGCTCGACAGTGATTCTGGCTTCCCAGCATCCCCCCTCCATCCCCCACTCAGCTAAGCCTAGCTTACTTACCTTTACATCGACATTGCTTTCTTTGTATTGTGCTTGAGATCCCCAACCAGAATCTTTTTGTCCCAACCAGAGCAGTTGCTGCTCCTCTCTGCTGCTTCAGATAAGTTCTTCACTGTGCGTCGCAACTCTTGACCACTGAATTCGATGTATCTGAGAAACTGGGTTGTGGAGTGTGCCACGAATCCTCGACATCCCACCTCCACTGGGTAAACCTGGACTCTCCATCCTCGCTGTTGCGCTTCAGCAGCTAGTTGAGCATACCGAAGTTTCTTCCTTTCATACGCCTCATCCACAGCATCCTTCCATGGCACTGTTAACTCTACCCGGTGAACAAGGCGTGCTGATCCAGACCACAAGACAATATCAGGTCGAAGGTTAGTGGTGGCAATCTTAGGTGGGAAAATAAGCCATTGTCCAACATCTGCCAGCATTTTCCACTCTCTAGCAGCTTCCAGTTGTCCTAGATGAGTTTTGGTTTTAATACCTTTTCTTGGTGGTTGCTCCCCTGGACGGAGGAATGTTGTTCTTCGTGTGTCATTGTCACAAAGACGACTGAGCGGTGACGTCACGTCAGAAGCAGGAACAAAAACAACAGAGAGAGATTTGGTGAAGCTGAGCGAATGCTTTCGCTCAGCGTTTAATAAACAAACAGACAGAAAATAAAAGGGTTGTACAAACAAACACAGGACACGGCACTTGCGCCAAAATAAATAGACAAACAAAACGGACTATACACTAAACACACACGAACAGACAAACACGGTGAGTAAGAACACTTTTACTAATACTCTCACTATCACCTCCGTCTCCAAACCCGTTCTCCACTCACCGAACACCCAACCCGAGTGAGTGAAAACATGCTGTTTTTATGCAGTTGTACCGAGACTCGATTGCTAGTCAATCATTCAATTGGAATCTCGGTACAACTGCACGTGAATTAATTAAGTGCACTCCCGTGACCACACATTACATTTTAACTAGCACGTGAAGTGATTTGTGCCCTCCGTGCCTAAATATAAATCTACATTTTTAAATCACAAGTGAAACACAGACCCGTTTATATCCCGTGTACCGATGACTATACACCAACATTTACACACAACACGTAACACAAAATACACACGGGGGGGCACTTTGCCACAGTCATATATTGCTGGAATTGGTGGAAACATGTTGGTCATGCTGCGTTTGTCTTCCAATGCTAAGGCCAAAGATCACAGCACATGATCATGACGCCAAGTGAACCGTCCTTGGCTAAGACCCACCTTATATCCTGTCAAAATGCGTCTTAATGTAGCTGGCGAGGAACACAAAGGACACCACAGATTTTATCCTACCCATAGATTAAGGTTCTGTGGAGATGGGAGAACAGCATATGTTGACCTGATGAGGAAACTGATCCTGCTCTGTTCCACTGTCCACAGATCTTGCCAGCCGATTTTGCGTTGTTCTACACCAGGGGTGCCCAATCTTGGTCCTGGAGGGCCGGTGTCCCTCCTGGTTTTTGTTCCAACTGTACACTAAATTGCTTAATTGGACCAATTAAGCTTCTAATAAGTGCTTGATTGGTCCAATTAAGTAATTCAGGGGGCAGTTGGAACAAAAGCCAGGAGGACACCAGCCCTCCAGGACCAGGATTGGGCACCCCTGTTCTACACTATCCCATCTCGTCCATTCTCCCTGCTTGACCTGGGAAATGACCTTTACGCACCTCATCCTCTCCTCCTGCTTTTGCACCTTGTTGACTACCAGTTTCCTCCATTGAACTGGGGCTGCTTTGTGCCATGTATGTGCAGCTGAACTGAGACCAAGACCCCCTCTTCCATGCTGTACTTGCCCCATGGTATCACTGATCCCTGTGGTACACCACTCGTTACCTTGCTCCATTTTGAGGTTTCTCCTCTAATCAGTACTTTCTGTTTTCTACATGTTAACCACTCCCTAATCCATGTGCATGTATTTCCTTGAATCCCTACTGCGTTCAGTTTGAGGATTCATCTTTTATGCAGATTTTTGTCAAAAGCTTTCTGGAAATCTAAATAAACCATGTCATATGCTTTGCAATTATCCATTGTCGATGTTGCATCCTCCAAAAAATCAAGCAGGTTAGTTAGACCTCCTTTGTAAAAATGTGTGAAAAGTAATCATTTAATATATTTGCTATTTTTTTCTTCGTCAACGATTTTGCCATTTATATCTCTTAGACTTTTAACCTCCTCTTTGAATGTTGTCTTGCTGTTATAATATTGGAAAAACATTTTGGAATTGGTTTTAGCCCCCTTAGCAATGTTCATTTCTATCTCTCTCTTGGCCTTTCTAACTTCCTTTTTGACTTGCGTTTGCAGCTCCAAGTACTCTTTCTGTGTTCTTGGTCCCTTTTAAACGCTTTGTAAAGTGCCTTTTTTTTCGCTGAATATTTTTTTTAATGGATCTATTAAACCATTTTGGCCATTTCGTTTTAGATTTAGATTTGTCTACTTTTGGGATGTAATTGGGATGGTGGATTGAAGCCCTTGCTTTTTTCACAGCTTGCTCTACTTCTTTCCACTTAGGTGCACAGTCCTCCATTTGGTATTCTGGTGGGATGTCTGAAGGAATCGACATATGCTCCTGTCTTTTTGAATCTGTGTGCATTTCCTCGAGATATCGCTCCAGCTCAGATTTATTTACTTTTAGTGTGTTATTTTTGTCCCTGGTGAATAACTTTGCAAATTTGAATGCGTCTTTATAAAAGTTAGTTCTCGCACGCTCCTTTTTGTAGCATTTCCGTAGGCGCTCAGCTCTGTGCAATGTTGTCAGCTTATCTTTTATGACACTTTGTAATAGATTGAGTGCCTCCTTTTGACTTTGTTCTGCTCTTCTCCATTGCTTCCTCAACTGCCACCTTTCTCTAACTAAGTGCTCAATCTCCTGCTGCCGTCTAGACTTTACAGGAATAGTTTGTACTTTCTCCTTTCTTTTTTCAACTCCAAACCTCTCGTTTCCGTATGTGTAGATGGTATCCCCAAATTTATCCAGCTTCTTTTCAACTGTTCCACCTAACCTTTCCAACACAACACAGAGATCAGTGTTTACTGTGTCCCACACTGTTTTCTCAGAAGCTCTTGGTCATTTAACTCCAGGCTTGTGCCCGTTGAGGTTCTTTTCTCTCTTATGCTGGTTCATCTCACCGGGTTCACAAGGATCATTAGGTTCATCATTAGTTGTGTTTATAACACAAGACCTCCTCTCATCTATGACAGGGGTGCTGATATCCTGCAAACTGTGGTTTGCTTCCTGTCGCTGGATTTTGACTGACTTGACTGACTGTAAAAAATACTGATCAATGCAAAGCCCTTGTCCCTTCTCCCTCAAGCATTTCATTCTCCCTTGATGAATCTTCAAACCCCTAACCATTGTCACTTTGCTCCAGCCACAGACACAAACCTGGAGCTCCATGTCTTTGCTAACTGCAGATCTTGAGGTATTCCTTTGCAAAGTACTCTCCGTTCTCATATCCGTTTCCTTTCCTAAGTCGTTAACCGTGTTGTCAAACCTTGAGCCATCCTCCGCCCCCGCTCTCGTAGACTCTAGGGGTATTTTTCTCTTTAATTTCTTAGAAGCCTTGGGTGGGTGTCTCCAGCATCCTGTTCCATTTGAAAACACAGAGCTGGATACTGCCAACAAGGTGGCTAACCCCTGCCAGCCCCAATGGGGTTTATTTCCTCCTGTCAGCTGTCTCTCCAGGCTGGCACAAAGTATTTCCCTCGACGCCAGCTGCACTATTCACAGCAGTCTCTGGACATATCCAGATCTTCATGATTTCCATTACATGAGAGTAGGTGTTAAAACTTGCTGATATTGGACTCAGCTCTCGCCAAGATAAGCACCAACTAAGACATAGCTTCTTTTACTGTAAGCTAATGTCATCCATTTGCGTTTCCTTCCAAAGGACATTAAGAGCCTAAGAAACAATGGGGGGTCACAGTAGGGGATAATAAATCAGTAATTAAAGTATACAACTGGGTGTCATGTCAGGGCCTGTTTTTTTTATTATTGTAGAATACTGCATTCAGTTCTGGTACCTGCACTACAAGATTAACATTGCAAAATTGAACATTGCAAAATTGAAAAAGTGCTTCATCTTTGAATAAACAATTGTTGGGGGTGGGGGATACACATCCTGACAAGCCCTGTAGTTCCTCCGTCTTTCGGGTGAGACGTATTTGTAAGTGACTCTGCAGCTGATGCATAGTTCACACACCCTCGTCTCTGTAAGACGCCTTGGATAAAGGCGTCTGCTAAATAAACAAATAATAATAATAATAGTTCAATTGTAGGATGACTATGTTTGTAGTTGGGTTCATGGATGTTATTAATACTATGTGACAGGTCTATTGATGTAGAGAGATTGTGCATGCCTATGAGACATGGCACAAATATGGAAGACCATTTGGTGCATTACATTACCATATTTTACAAGAACAGGTTACAATGCTTTCAGTCTAAAGTGCTCCAATTTGTCAAATATTGACAGACCTGCTATTTCAGGTTCAAAGCACTTAGTTCTTACTTAGATTGCAATGTGCTAAATTCATGCTTTAATGCCAACAGACAATATTGCAGTTGCAGCTGTTTTACTTGGTAACTCGTAAAAGGCACACTGTGAATTTGGTTGATTTATAGTTTGCTGCAGCACCGGAACAGGAATGACCACTCAGACATGTTTATTTCATCCTAATTTCATAGCCGGGATTGACTGTTTCAGTATAAAGCAAAAGGGCTTGAGCTGTACTAACTGTCCCTACAGCTGTCTGGGCGGAACTCATCACTGTGTACACTGCACCTGTTAACTACTCTCCTTCCCTCTGAAACCAGCCATATTTATAACCCCCATCTTGCCTTGATGGGTGTCACACCAACCCAATCACATCCACCACCTTGCTAAACCACTCCTATGCTCAGCCTAAAGTGACAGGAAAGCAGCCCAATAACGTAAACGGAGACTTATTTAGCCGTGGAACACTCACAATTATTAACGTGCCTGTGCACTCCCAGACCATTTTGATGTATTCTTACACCAACCAAGCCTGAACACATGTCCTTTGAGCCGCTCTGTCCAAGGGTAAAGCATTTGGAAAACGGAAGGCCATTATGTGCCATGTATAACAGAATTATTTTTGAAAAGCTGATGTTTGATAACTTGACTATTGCTATTTACCAGTCACAAACAAAATATTTGTATATATCCCTTATAGGAACTATAGAAAACTAGATATATTTGTTTTGGTTTCCATTGCTTAAATATAGACATTCTACTGTTTTCTATAATATATGGTATAGGATACTACAGAAACAGCTACAGAAAAATGGCAAAATAACTTTTTTGTTGAAAACTATAGTTTTTTTATAGAAAGACCTTTATAATGTTTTATATATTAAATATAAAAAATTGAAATAGGTTTAAGGTCTTTTATTGAAAGACGGCACCCTTGCTTCACCTGTGCGTGGCTCTCAGGGATGACTTTATTATTGAAAGACTGCACCCTTGCTTCACCTGTGCGTGGCTCTCAGGGATGACTTTATTATTGAAAGACTGCACCCTTGCTTCACTTGGGCGTGGCTCTCAGGGATGACTTCATTATTGAAAGACTGCACCCTTGCTTCACCTGGGCGTGGCTCTCAGGGATGACTTCATTATTGAAAGACTGCACCTTTGCTTCACCTGGGCGTGGCTCTCAGGGATGACTTCATTATTGAATGACTGCACCCTTGCTTCACCTGGGCGTGGCTCTCAGGGATGACTTCATTATTGAAAGACTGCACCCTTGCTTCACCTGGGCGTGGCTCTCAGGGATGACTTCATTATTGAAAGACTGCACCCTTGCTTCACCTGGGCGTGGCTCTCAGGGATGACTTCATTATTGAAAGACTGCACCCTTGCTTCACCTGGGCGTGGCTCTCAGGGATGACTTCATTATTGAAAGACTGCACCCTTGCTTCACCTGGGCGTGGCTCTCACGGTTGGCTTCATTATGGGAAGACTGCACCCTTGCTTCATCTGGGCGTGGCTCTCATTATTGAAAGACTGTAGCCCTTTTCACCTGGGCGTGGCTCTCAGAGATGACTTCATTATTGAAAGACTGCACCCTTGCTTCACCTGGGCATGAGTCTCATGGTTGACTTCATAAGTTTATCGTTCATTTTGATTGTCCTTTCACTATAACGAACCTTTTGATATAACGAACAAAAGGCTTGGAAACCAACACGTTTGTTATAGCGAGGGTGTACTGTATATGTTTGCATTTGCATTTTGACTTGTTTTTTTCCACTGTTTTGGGACAGGTTTTGATTGTACGTATATAGCATTGCTAACATATTTGAACCGGAACCATTTCTTTGGTAGATTGCACTGCTTAAATGATTCATTTAAGCTGCTCATTACTTATTAATGTAAATCTTCTTCTTCTTCTTCTTCTTCTTCTTCTTCTTCTTCTTCTTCTTCTTCTTCTTCTTCTTCTTCTTCTTCTTACACATGGTGAACCTTTTTCTTTGAGTTTAGATTTTGTATTTCTTTTGTTTTGTTGCCTGCATCCTGAGTTCAAGTTATACACACAAAAAAAATCATATCCTGTGTTACATGTAATTGGACCCCACCTGACACCATTAGTTTCCTACCAGAAACAGGAAGAGAACATATGTGGCCCTTTTTTGAAGCAAGGTGAAGGAAAGTTTTATAACAGAATTATAACAGAATAAAATAAGCTTAAAATTGATAATATGTTACACGTTAAAAAAGCATTATCCCTTTAAAAAATAACCCAACCATAAAATGACCCAGATTTTATCTTACATAGATAAATTGATCTAAATTAGGGTTACGTACTGTAACTTCATTATTGAAAGACTGTTAAATAATGTCTTTTCCCATTTTTAAACCAACCACACTGAATACCAATATATGTAAATATTGCAGATAAAGGAATCTCATGAGAAATTGTATGCTTGTTAAGAAGAGTCCCTGAAATGGTTTTGTGTAATTTTGTTAAAATGCCTATGTAAATTGATTGTGACTAATATGCAGCTAATTAGTTTAACTAAAAACACCAATAATTATACAAATCCATGATATGTATATTATACATTCCAGAAGCAATTAGCAGCAACATATGGTTAAGTTTAATTAAAATAACTAATTATACACAACCACCTCTCCACAAGTGAATGCTATTTAATTCCTATAATTATGAGTATATCTTAAACAGACGAGAACAAAAACTCGTTCATACAGTGCTTTTGGGACTAACGTCAATTACCATTTTGCTAAGCAGTGTACGCAAACAGCTGCTATTAGAAATTGCATTTTTTAAATACATCTTAGGGCTATAAGACCATGAGATGTAGAGGGTATACGCTTGCAGGGTTTAAAAGAAAACTTTTAAATAAAGTGCCATAAAAGAGAGAAAGTAATTGGGAAAATAAATGTCTTGCTGTACGGTGGTAGTTAAGCATAACATATGCTTATCAGTATGCAGATTCCGCAACAGTACGTAATGGTATTTAACTCACACAGTGTTCTAGGAATGGGGTTGATAGTAGCTTGGTTGGCTGTTGTCACGACAATCTTTTATAAGTGTGTCATTATAGCCCCCTCCTCATACTCTATAGTACTTCTAATCCAGATCCAGCAGCTAATTATATCGTCTTCAGCATCCTCTTGTGTACCTCACCCATAGAATGTCGCAGTGATTTCCACGATGATCAGATACTGCATCTCTTTCTGACTACAACAAGACATACAGTAGTGGCATCTCTACAATGGAAGAAGGGAACTGCAGCCTTCAGTCCAGGTCCACTCTTAGCTGACAGTCCTGTTGAGGCCAACCCTGTCTTGCTTGATATTGCACTGTACTAATTCTTTTTTTTTTTTTTGTAAAACTGCATACATTGGCCAAAATGTAAAATCCTTAGCAGAATTTTTCCATAAAGGATAAAATGCAATAAATAAAGATACCAAACTCACGACATCACCAAATTCATTTTTTTAATTGGTGTTTTTTACTTTCAGAATTGTGCTAGTAATAATTGAGTAAAAAGGTTTGAGAAGAAATAAGAATAGCGCAACACTCGCTCATTGAATTAAAACAAATACTTTATTTTATCTGCATTAAAAATAAAAACATTTTGACGTTTCGGCTGTACATGCGACCTTCATCAGAGACTGACCTTCATCAAAGGTTTGAGAATCTTTCTGGTATAAATATATAGAGTTTGGATGAGTTCTGTTAATGGTACATCCCTGCCATCCCATACAATATAGCTAAAAAATATCTCACTGCTGTTAAGTATACAGAAACAAGAGTTTTCCCATGTGTTTGCGTGTATAGGACGATGGGATTGAACCATATTTTATCAAGACATTTATTCAGGCATATTTCAGGTTTCAGACACGTACCCTGCTGCAGTTGATGCACTGAAAATCAGGAGAATACGTTTGTATTACTTCTGTGCATTTGCATCAGAGATAAAAGAGAGCAGTTTAATGTGAACATGGTCTTTTTGAACTTAAATGTAACCTTTCAGATTACACTTCATTAGTCTTTTAGAAATTGGTAATGCTCTGATCGCACATATTTCTCTGTCTTCCCTGCTCCAAATAACTGCAGTTTGATGCAATTGTATCCTCTCCAGGCTTCACTACACATCATTTCTAAATGAGAATTAGTTTTGACAAACTTTATTAAGCAATTGTCAGTATTTTACTCCACAGATCACAGAGATCTAAGCCTTGAAGCGGTATATATCAAATGAGGGTAGACTCACTGCGGACTTAAACCAAGCTCACCCTTTATTTATTCATCTTTGAAATGGTTCCCATTGCTGTCACAACTTTTTTAAACATGCATCTCCATTCATGCCATGAATTAGCATTCATTTGCAGTACAAAGCATAATGTGCAATTTAGCTTTTACTTCTTATAATCTGACGTGACAAGGTATGGTAATATAAACTGTTCCAGAACTGATTTTAATCTAGTAATTTGAAAAGTAAGTTTTCACTGCGCCTTAAAAACAATGCCCAACAGGCAGTACCTAACAGGTGTGTCAATCTCCATAAATTCATAGGTAACATGCCATTGATCCGCACACTGAGGAAAAAAGCGTACCAATGCTATATTCAATGAAAAACAACAGGCTGTGTTTATTTATGACAGGCTATAACACAATGTGCATACTGTGCAAAAAGTGTAAAGTGCAGATGTTTCAGTCAAACATTGACCATCATCAGTGCTACCAGAAACAAAGAACAAACACGTTTATAAATAGTTGTTTCAATTAGCTTAATTGATGTGATACTAATTATGTGCAAAACAGGCAATTGAAAACAGGTGTTCGAGTGTCAACATATATGGACCATATATACTATGCATTATGTGCATAAACAGAAATAATACAATAGTAAGCAGTACAAGGATAGACAGCATGTTCACAGCTAGCAGGACAATTACATTACAATAAAGTCAGATTCAAAAAGTTAGTTAATTACATCATTCCAGCGCATTATTGTCATCTTCAATATATAATCAATAACTGATTTTAATCTAGTAATTTGCACATGCTAAACATGCTTTTGTGTTAAAAAAGCATAAGTACACAGTACATTATTTTAAGGTTCTGTGTTTTATAAGGTAATATAAAAAATAAAAAAACACATCACCTCCTTTGTATTGTAGTGTCAGTAAATGTATAGCATGAAAAACAAATAATCCTGGCTTTTTTGGCATAGTGGTTAAACTGCTCGCTTGCAGTGTGTAGGGTCCCCAGTTCACACCCAGTCTCTGCTCTCTTTCACTGGTAATGGGGTCCTTTTTTGGAGATCTGCCATTGCTACCTTTTCAACATGTCTCATAAACAGTTTTTCAGCATGTCTCATAAACAGTTTTTCAGCATATCTCATAAACAGTTTTTCATATGCTCTCTGAGATTGCTGTGCCCCACAATTAGCCAAGAGGCGTTTGCACAGTTTGCATTCCACTTTGCTTCGCTCATTTGGAATTTGCAAAACAAATACCCAACAGCGCCCGGGAGGTCTTACATAGTCTGCTCCAGGTAATGGTGCACATTGTATGGGTGCTTAAGTATGAATTAAGTCATATATGTTTTTTCAGATTACCCAGGTCTTATATAGAATTGAAAATAAAACTGAACTACTGTGTTTCAGAGGCTCACCCTTTCAGCTCACAACCCACAAGATTTAAATCTGGATCCCCTGTGTGCTGTTTGGCTAGTTCAGAAATCGGGAGAGCAGCCATGGAGAACACTTGATTGTGCAGTATCAGTACCACTCACAAGATGTCTTAGTGGAACAGCACATCAGTTAAACAGCACTGCCTAACCACATAAACACAAAGCGATTTGACATATTTCTTTCAAATACCATTCACAACTATAATCTTTGATAAGTTTAATTATGGAAATCATCTATTAAGACTATTTAAACTTGAGATCAATATAAAAGTCAACCTTCTTGAAAACGGAATGTTATAAGATACTATTTACTGCACTTAAATGTAGACAGTAAAACTGAACAGTTGCTAAATGCACAATGCATCCATCCCCTTTATAAGAATATCAAAAAGCGTAGACAGTTCCTCTGAAATGTTCAATCAGGAGCGACTGGCTATATTGTTATTTTATGGGGTTTTTTTTTGCAAGAATGGTTTTAATTTTGCCCCTGATTTTTTGCTTCTAGAATAATTGCTTCACATATGGTCATTAAATAGAGTTAATGCAAATATTCTACATTTCAAGCCAGGTTCAGTGAGTGTTATAAATTGGATGCTACCCAAATGCTGTGAAGGCCTGCTGACAGGAAGAGAACAAATATTTGTATCAGTCATTTAGCAAATCTAACACAGCACAGCTGTGCATGTAAATTGCTGACACAGATAAATTTCCAACTTGACCTGTTTAATTACTTGCTGAACTTAACCACCTGTTCCTGCTCAACTTTACCATTTTAGCCACTGTCAGACTCCTTTAAATACAATCCAACGACCTTCATCCCCACACAATTGCTTGTCTCTAACAAAAACATTTCATGACTCTTACCTGTCTCAAATCTGTAGTTTCGAAAGAAACATGATATTACCAACATGTATATTCATTTAAAAAAAGACAGTTGGTACTACACTAGGTAAAAAGATAGATCAGTCTCGCTTTCTATGAAATGTGCTACACTTGCACTTCTCAGAAGTGTCTTCAGGGTCAAGCATCCTATTGGCTACAAAGCATGTCAATCATCAGGAAACACAGCTAGCTGGTTTCTAACAGGAAATACCCTAAAGGGCTATAGACAATTGAACTCTCCATGTAAAATGACTATGAAAGCACAAGACTATCTGAAATACACTGCAAATAGACATTTCTCTAACCTACTGTTGTATCAACTATCATGATTTAAAATGACAATGTTTGCTAAAAAAAATAGATTTCTTTCAAAATGTAACACATTTAATACCTATAGAGAGAACGGATGTGCATGGTGTGGAAAATGTATAGAATTATTTTGTAAGCCCATGTATTAGCAAAATGATTAAATTAATAGGTGTTCTATTTTAAGCAGTAAACAGTAAACTAGTGACCGTCTGGTGCATACAGCAAGTCCATGCATTTTCACTGTGTTAAGAGCACATCAGCATTTATGCAGCCGTAATGTATTATTTGATTTGTTCACCTCCTGTTATCCTGGTTCAAACATTAATGAAGACACATAGTCCCCAGTGGCCCACCTATAAAAGCACAACTGCTTGCTGTGCAGAATGAGTCTTGAGAGCATGGTTTGAATCCTTACCTTCTGATCACTGAGTCGAAAAGGGGGAATAAAATATGATATATATATATATATACAGTATATATATATATATATATATTTTTAATATAAAACATTGTTAAAATAATAGTAATTTTTAAAACATCTTTGCATATCACCTTCATGTTATTAAATCCCAAACCCATATGAGCTACTGGTACAGATTCTGGCCAGTGACATTGAGATGAGATACAGTTAAGAGCTCTCCCCATAGCTGCAGAACTGCCTGGCTCTGGTACGAGCCCAGCCTCTGCCCTGCTACACAAACATATCAAAGGAATTGGAATAGCCCTTAGACATGGGCGAGTATAGCAGGTCCCAATTAGAAATTTGGACACTGACAGCACTGATAGATTGCCCTGGAAGCCCATGCTATGGCCTTTTATGTGTTTAATATTAAACATCAGAACAAGGTTTTTCTGGTAAAATGAATGATCCAGTCAAACTCTTGGTCTTTCCAATTCACCAGCCGCTTGCACACCTGAGCACTGCATACCAGAGAGCAGACAACATTACAGACCTCCTATTGTATGCCATGGACAAACATCATTTTCAGAGTTGTTTTCTCCTATTGACTATAGGGCAGCGGTGTGGAGTAGTGGTTAGGGCTCTGGACTCTTGACCGGAGGGTTGTGTGTTCAATCCCAGATGTGAACACTGCTGCTGTACCCTTGAGCAAGGTGCTTTACCTAGATTGCTCCAGTAAAAACCCAACTGTATAAATGGGTAATTGTATGTAAAAAATAATGTAATATCTTGTAACAAGTGTAAGTCGTCCTGGATAAGGGCATCTGCTAAGAAATAAATGAACATAATGTTCATTTAAAAAATTGGCAAAACTATAATTTTCAATTCCTCGCAAAACAAGCCAACACCATTAATAAAACAATATCTTGGGTTCTACTGCAAATGTAGATGATATCTATTAAGTCCAGCTATTATCTTACCATACCAAATGCTCAAATCAGAAAAGACCACGTTTACTATAAAAAAAAGTTGTACAGTAAATCCTTCATTATAATGAGCTGTCATCTTTTTTCAGCCGCAAGTGTTGTCACTTTTAGTTCATTGACAGATTTCAGATGAGTAGGTCATTGTATTTATACTGCCAATGTTTCCACATTAAAAGTTAGCATTAGCTGTGAACTGAGAAATACTAGTCCAAAATGAAAATGAGGTTTAGCCAGATGACCCATTTCCGTGCTAATTTTAGCCAGGTGACATTAACTTTTATACATACATGCTGTCTGATTTTCATCTGCTTTACTTACAGCAGCAATTTTAATCAACACTTTGAAGATTTTATGTCTTAACTGAAATTGAGTTGACCCAAAGATGTCAGGAAAACCTAAATGTTAGACCCCACTTAAAATCGCCAGGCTTAGCTAATTAAATACATCTATGTATAGGCATACATCCACACAGTATTTAATCCAGAATAAAATTATTAGGTTATGTGGCCAGAACTTCAAATCCTTCCAATATAGCTAGTTTTAAAAAAAGGAAGTAGCTTGCCTGCTTTTTTTTATTTTAATGCAAAAACCTTGTCAAGTCAATGATTTCTTATACCAACAAAACATATATTGGTTCCATTTACCACAGACTAACATACTTCTCCGTCATGACCTGCTTGTGACCAGAGTTGTGTTTTCCAGTGGTGGTTTTGTTTTAAACAATAATCTTTAACTTGCATATACACCAACTAGCCACAGAAATCAAAATAACCCCAAAACATCTCTTTAGGTTTTGGCTAAAGAGATGTTTCATGCAATCTGGAGTTATAGGGGCTCTATTTTAATGATCTAAACAGTGGCAGATCTCACAGCAAGCATATATAGAGGGCTGTGTTGTAACAGGTGTTTACATTTTAGTATGGAAACATTTCATAATAATTAATAGCTACATGTTTTTGAGACATTTGGCCACCAGCAAAGTTTACTTTTGGTCATCGTCAAGCACCAGACACATAATACTGTTATAGTATATTGCTAGTCCCAGTTTCCTAAGGGGTCTCACACGTTCCCAGAACTGATGATTTAGTTCTGCTGCTTTTGTTTCACATCAAACAGGCATTTCATTTTCAAAGGCAACAATACTATGGCACAGATCCTATTTGCTTGATGAAGTATCAGTCTAAATCAGAATACATTTACATTAACATATGGAGCTTCTCTTAAACCATTTCAGTCACATCAATGAATATATTTTCTGGTACAGTATTTGCGGATCATCACATCTCAGATTAGGCTTTTTGTTTATGACGTAACACACAAAAAACAGCTCTGAATTTACTCCATTAGAAGACACTGACTAAGAGCTAAAATATTGAATGACTGTGGTATTTAGCAACATTATTAATATTTAAATAATGAAGCATAACTGTGAACACCCACTGCTGCTGCCACCACATCCACACCTACAGTACCAGTGTGAATCTCTCATAAACCGTTCTACAGACGCCCTTCACTTTACCAAAGTTGTCATTTTTATTTAAGTCATACACAACAGAGAAATCTAGGCGAGGGAGACACTTCTGACTACTCCTTCAGAACCATCACATATCTCCATCAGATGTTATAATTGTTTAATATTATTATATAAATCACTGCAAATGTGACATTATCAAAAACAAAAATATATATAAACAAAGGTTTGCAGCAAACGAAGAGCAGCTATTTGCTTTTGTCTTTTGTTATGGAAATATCAAAATATTCTGCCATACAATGCTTAATTTGCAGTCACAAGATGAAAAAGATAGAGAGAAGAATGGAAAGGAAGGGTTTTCTTTGAGCATAATACTGCACCCATTTTGTCATCCTTCCTGTTCCCCATAATGGATTTGCTTTTAGAAGCAGAAAAAAATATTGTTGCTAGATATCAAATAAACGGGCTATGGCAAGTATGAAAAGGTAAGCATATTATGCTGGCACACAAAAAGGGTTGGCATTAAAACAAGACTGTACTCCCTTTCATTTGTGCATTACATTAGAGAGTCCAGATCTATAGTCATAATTAAATTATGCTTTTCATTATAGTTCACTACCTGCAAAAGTAAAGATGTTATTTCCTTTTTACTTGAGAATCATTTGAAAACATATTTTTAAAGTAAAGGTGAACAGCTTTGTTCACATTGTTGCATTTTGAAATCAATGAAGTCTGCAAGGATAATGCACATTTTTGCACTGGTCACTCATCCCTATGCTTCATGGAAATGTCATGTTTCACCACTATGGCAACTAGAAATGCATCATAGGATCGCTAGTCCCGAAACAGCACTAAAATATAGTGCAGAGACACTGATCTGGATGCAAGTGAATACATTTCCCAATATCCTTTACACTAAGCTGTTCAGCCTAGAGCAATTGTTTTTTATTTAAAACAAATGGCTTCCCTGGGAGGGGCTCCAAAATAATTTGCTCAAATAGGAAATGTGTGTTAAGTGAGTTTGTATTATAAGAAGTTATTTACAATAAGCAACTTGGCTGGGACCATGTAGAAATGTCACAGTATCAGGAAATACGTTTAATATTAGTTAGTCTTAATGAGATTTTACTGTACATACATGCGGTACAACATGGGCACTGCTTTCTTGGTTATGTTAAGCTCCCTGTTCAGTAAAAGGTGCAGTGGTATATTGGGAACAGGAATTAAATGAACAAAGCAGCCCCAAAGTGATTTGCTTTCCGGTATTGGATAATGCTGTTAGAATAAGCTGCCCTGAAAGTGATATGTTTTCCTGAAGGGATTTAAATTTGTTTTCTCTTGTATGAACAATTGATTAATGGTTATTCTTATAGTGCTAAAATTAGCTTTTCTCCTCAAGTTATCTTACTTAACAGCACCACAAATGTAGTTGTTTTATTTTTATTTGTTTGTTTTATTTTGTAACCAAGATACATTTATGACACTGTCTATTTAGTGCTGTAATAACACAGAGCAATTATACCTCGATTACTAGTACTAATACAGTCATGCCTTTCCCTACCATAGAAAGCACACACCGTAACTACGGCAATACCCACGTGATGCATTTTGTTGCATTCTACACCTAGACTATAAAAATGTGCAAAGAGTAAGTTGAAAGGGAGGAATTTGAGTACATTAAATAAGTATTGGAAAGAAAAAAAAAACTGTTTACCATGGTAAACTTTTTAAAGTAAGTACATATTTAATAAAAAATGTGTTAAGAAATTCAACAGGCAAAGACAACCAAACAAAAATAATATTTTTTTTAAAGAGATCTGCTTTCAATTGCATATTTCATTACTTACTTACTGTTAGTGCAAGAAGACTGTGGAAAGGGCTTTGAGATAAGCCTGTTGCAGTGCAGCCATTTCTCATTTAAAGATTGTGAGAACGTATATCCCTGCATTATACAATTATTTATTTTGCCTTTTACTTACTTCTTTTGATTATTCATTTAGCAGGCTTGACATGAAAGATATGCAATTTTCTCTGCTACTGCACTATAAAGAGAGGCATTCTTATATTAGGCTTGATAGCTGCATGTGGTAGTCAAAGCACTGTGCAAATGATCTGTCCCTGAGTGCTTGCTGAAATGTAAAATCTATATAAACCGTTAATAAAACTGCAAAGGTCATTTGCAAATGATATGGGAAGATCACTCAGAAATACTATTGAGATTGTACAAATAACAGCAGGTCATGCATTTTCATGTTCTGCATATTTTTAACCCTGTGAAGGTCAAACTCAGCTAAAATACCCCTATCAGATGTTTGCTTTGCTGTAAGAAAATAACACATCTTTTAAGACCATTTTTTATCAGTTGGTGTCAGGGGGCATATTTGTCCTTAGAATTTCTTAGTTTGATACATTTACTGGTGCTTAAATCAATAGAATACATGTGGGAGAAAGTTCAATCAGTAACAATTTTTTAAACATTCTGGGCTGTATTCTTATAACAGCGCAAATGCGAGTGCAAGCGTGAATGGCACTTGAACACAATTCTGTGGCACATAAATGGAGTGAAGACGTAAAAAACTTGACTTGCGCTGTTATAGAGCGCCTGCCCCATTGCCGCGGGTCGGCAGAAATTTTGGACTGTGGAATCACATTAACATGTTCGCCAAAGTGATTTTGATGACAGTGCAATGGGGTCCCAAATAGACAAGACGTAAGAAACATAGACGTAAGAAACTAACAACATTACTCGTAAATTATTAATAAACAAGCATTAATTAAAAAAATCCTCTTTTGCAGATACAATGGAGTATTACATTTATTTCCATGATGACTGTAGCAATTTATTTTCATGGTAATTATTACAAATGAAAATATTTACGTACAGTATATGGAGAGCAGCTTATCAGGAACACCACTTCTGTATCTGTGTGTGTATGTCTGTCCTTCCTTTCCCTGGTTGTTGTGTGTGCATGTGTAACGTGTGGAACTGTAAAGTTAACTGCTGTATTTGCTTTGTTTCTGTGTCACTGCTATCGGGAGACCTGAAACAAGATATCGGTTTGGTTGCCCGATAATGTACGAGCTTAACTAGTTTGAAAGATTGGGCTCTATACTCAAAACCTTCGGTATTTCAGTGTGTTTTACCAAATGTTCCAGAAGCACATTTTTTACCATTTTGTCGGAAAGTCAAAGTGATACACAAACATTATCCCCTAAAATAAGGAAATTCGGTGAGCACACATTCCTCCTTAAATCCATCAGTGCAATCAGTCAATTATTTAATCGGTAAATAGGAAATGGATTAAAGACAGGGAGTAACAGGCAGATGATATTCCTCCCACGGAAAAGCAGACGAAAACCGATTGAATATCATCATGAACTACAAGGTAACAAACAGTTTCAAAAGATAACTTAGGCTGGGTTTTACTAATGACAGGAACCTGCTGAAAACCAGCTCTTTTTTGCATGTGTCAGGCTCTAAGAGTGTGTTGGTGTTAATAAAAGGGCTTCAAATGTTAAACAGCATGGTATGCAGTCATAACAAAACAAGACTACAGTACCTTTTAGTCATTGAGTATCATTCTAACTACCCAGAAGTTGCACTATTGACTGAAACCACAGCGAAGCAAGTGATTAAACACTCACAATCGATCTTTGTAAGACACAGAATGCCGACAACTGTAATTACGGACAATGGACCACAATTCAGCAGCCTGGATTTTCAAGTATTCGCAAAAGAGTACGGGTATGAACACGTCACTTCAAGCCCTCTTTACCCCCAGTCAAACGGAAAGGCAGAAAAGGGAGTGCAAATGGAGAAAAAGACAAGTTTAAAAAGTAATGGAAAATTCAGAGGATCTCTATCTTGCATTATTAGCATATAAAGCAGCACCACTTGAAAGCGGTCAATCTCCTGCTGAGCTTCTAATGAAACGAAAACTGCAAACAAGACTGTGGAACCCAGAAACAAACAGGAATGTCACACAGCCAGCAGTGCAAAGAAGGAAACAGCTGGATGATAGGTCCACCAAATCTTTGAACCCACTGGCTGAAGATGATATTGTAAGGGTTAGAGGCAGTGGACAGTGGGGACCCATTGCAAAAGTAATAAAATAACCTACCCGAAGTAGGTTTAGAAGAGTGTTTAGAAGAAATCAGAGACACCTACTCAAAGTACCTGGGATCTTCAACCTGCTGAGTGAACAAACTCCAGTACAAGAACTGTGGCTAACACTAATCGACCACAAATACAGACACACAGCACACCTGTGTCAGACAACAGCAACGTGATCCCAACTTTAGAAAATGAAGGAAAGACAGATGGCAATGTTCAGAGACTGATAGAGGAATGCTGAATGGACAGAGACTAATACAATTGAAAAAAAAGGGAGATGTACTGATAATAAGTTTTCATCACTGTTGTAGTAAACACCCACTAGAGTGCAGTGTTACATTGTGATAAGAGTGTGTTGGTGTTGATAAAAGGGCTTCAAATGCTAACCAGCGTGGTGTGCAGTCATAACAAAACAGCAAAGTGGAACATTTGTCTTCTAACCACTAACCGTGTATAAATAATTTTCAAAATACGCTATAATTCCTGTGGTTCCTTTTTATTCATTGCGCTTCTTTTCCCCGATCGCCACAAGTGCAATGAATCATAAAATCCGTAAATCAGTAGAGGAAGAAGTTTATTTCGTCCTCGATGTTGTTTATCTTCGGTGTAATAAGAGGCATGCATGTCTGCACCAAAACAATATCAATCTAATACGACTGCAATACTGCACATTGTGGTATGATATTCAATTTGCTATCTAAATTCGTGTAGGTTGTTTGTCTACAAATATATGGATAAATAGTAGATGGAGTGATGTTTAATTTCATTCTGTGGCACACCACTGCACTGTTACTGCCATCAGCAGCAGGGCAGGGCACCAGAAAACAGTGCTGGCACTGCCACCTCTGGCATTATTATAGGCAAATCCCATTGTATTTATTTGAAGATGATCTCTTGAGTAAAGCTATCGTTTTTATAAGAGCTTCTTATGACAGTGGGAAATGCACACACAGCCTGACATCATATTAATGTGTGGCTTGTCAGAATCATCTTTCCCATTCTAATCTTCTCTCCATGTTTCATAAACCAAGCATTTTGTGCTCCATGAATAATTTGTATCTCCTAATTTCTACCACAACTGTTCACATCGACGCTTGAGACCTAGAATGGAACCTTCTGTTTCTAGAATTGGGATGTTATCATATCATCATCTACATCAACTGTTTTGTCTAGATATTGTGATACACCGAAAGCGGGTAGACCCATGACATTTTAGTATCTTTACTAAGTATCACATTCTCACCTTGACGTTTTTGTTCATGTAAAATAAATTGGTCCGATTACTACAAGGACCTGGGTAGCCTCCTACATGTATTTATAAGAACATAAGAACATAAGAAAGTTTACAAACGAGAGGAGGCCATTCAGCCCATCTTGCTCGTTTGGTTGTTAGTAGCTTATTGATCCCAGAATCTCATCAAGCAGCTTCTTGAAGGATCCCAGGGTGTCAGCTTCAACAACATTACTGGTGATTGTCCGCACATGTGACATTAATCAGGTGTTGGATATAATAGACCGTTTGGGTGTTGTGTTAACTCCAAAATTTAGCAAGCCCGTTCACAGTGACCTGTGACCTAAGATGGCCCAATATTAAGGTCATGAGATAGCGGCTTCATACTTGACTTGGTACACAGGTGTATTTTGTGCTTCTCAGAGTCAAGTTCAATTGTGGGGCTGGTACAATAAAAGTTACCCTTTTGTGCCAGTTCATTTGAAATGCCTTGAAACCACTGGTAGTGATTTAATATTTGCAGCCATGACAATGACCTTTATTTCACCATGTCACTGATACACTCTACACACTTTTGATATATAGTCTTTATTTGACTTGGTGTCCAGTAGATATTACTGTCATATTCTTCAGTCTTTAGAGACACAGATATTTTTCACTTCCTTTATATTCAATCTGATATGCCATTTCCTCTTTGATTATGCCCAGAGGTTTTATTTTTTATTTTCCACTTTAAATAACTCTAATCCCTGTTGATCACTCATTTCAATAACCCACAGAAAGTGGATGGAACACCATCAGTACATGTGAAAGGTAAAATAAAGCATTCAAAATTAAAGTTTGACAAGGTTGTACACTTCATTATCCACATGCAACCACATGGAGAAATCATGAAAACCATGACCCACGGGGGTAGTCTTAGAATCTATTCTGAGCAGCAGTGAAAGAGGCCAAGTACATTTGTAACCCTGTATTTATTAATTGCTTATTTTTTATGCTACAGTACAATATACAGTTGCTTATTTCTTTATGTATTTATTTATTTTATAAAAAAATGTAAAATGCTACAGAAAAATATGATTTACTAAAGAATGGAAAATGTAATGTTTGTGCATTTTTTCTTGACATTACTTTACTAAAGAGCTATTTGTTCCATCTCCAAGTTCGAGTGTATACGTTTTGCTTGACAACGCTATACCTTTTATAAGCAACAGTGGACGAAAGTATGTTATTGAGTTTTTTTTTCCCATATACTGTATATTTTGTACTGTACATAGGCATTTGAAGATAGTTTAAATAGGATTGCAAAAAAGACATCTAGAGTTTTGAAGGGATACTATTGTTATCAATGTGGTACAGTTATATTATTAGTTTGGACTGAAAACAAGGCAGGGAAGTCACCTTTGTCTATCATCTGACAGTCAGTTGATACCAAATAATTTCCGTTTAATTTCCAGTAGTTAATTGACATGCTGCTTATCTAGCAGTAACTAATGTAAGGCATACATGGAGCTATTGTTCTGTTTAAACATTAAGCAGCCCCTGTTGATTTACTAAATTAGCATTTTAATTTTATTATCAAGTTTGCCTTATCAGTAACTACACATTTTCCTATTTGAACTGTAAACAATATGATTGTTTACAGTGTTTGTTTTAGGAATCCTGCACTACATGTTTTATAGATACATTAATCCCTTCTTCTTCCTGTCACAGGGCATATTGTGGTAAAAAAAAAGATATCAGGCTTCCAATGGCAAGTCTTTATAGCCTCTCTGAATTACCAAATTGGGTGTATATTGAACATTGTACACAACAATAATGATGTCTTTTTTCACATTAAAGCAATAAGATAAGCACCATTAGGAAGCAAACAAAGTAGACAATTGTAACCCTGGACTGTAATTACAGTTCCTGGGTCACAAGATAGATCAATCAAATCTCCAGCCTGCCCCTGGACATTCTGGAATCTGTTCATTTACTGTTTGTTTACCACCCAGCTGCAAATCTAATGACAAGCATAATCTGAACCCAGGCACAGAGGTCCTGACCCACGAAATAGACAGCTATATCCTGTTCAAACTGGCACATAATGGTGGTGCAACATTTTGGAAGAATACATCGTGAAAAAGTCCCCATGGTTAGGAAATGCAATAGCTTAAAATAGCAATACTCATATTGCTTCCAAGTTTTTAAATCAAATTACCTATTTGCATGATGGATGTGTGGTTTCAAATCATTGAATTTGAGACCTACATAAGGAATAACATGTATTAAACCTGAATATGGTATTTTAAATAATGATTTCAGAAGCTTTGTGGATTCATTTCAGAAAGATATGCAAGGGATGGATCCAGATGCATATCCCCATGTGGACATTCCTGCATCTTTATTTGCTGAATGTGTACTAATTTTGCCACCTGTTGCCTCTCTCACAGGTGCTAATGTGCCTCCTGGTAGATGTTCATATAACAAGTATGCATTTGGCTTTAATTATGGCAGTCTTTGGAGCAAATCCTGTCTCATTTACTGTAACCAATGACCACCAGCTGTTACTTCCCTTAACCTTCCTGGATGTGTCCCAGCTGATTGAAAATGCCTAAATGATGCTTCAGGAAACTAAGCCACGTATTTGTGTGTTGTACCTCCTTTATCCCTATGTTCATTTATCAACTCCCAGGCTACAGTATAGGAGTATTAGTCACTAACCCTACGACTAAATATTAATTATGGCGCTGATATCCTCAAAACAAAAGACAATAGGACTAGACCGAGATTTTAATTCACTTTGATGCACCCAGCTAAAAATAAGTTAGCCCAGACAAGCACTGAAAATAATTATATTTCCTCACAATTGAGCTTTTTGACATACTCATCCATTGTTATTGTGTATATATCTAGAAAATGGATATGTTTTTTAATTGAAAACTAGTACACTGTTTCAGAAAGACTTTAGTTTTGACCCATTACAAACTATTATTTCCCACTTACATACAGAACTGTACAACAGTTACATACACACATACTGCTGCAGTTTGGCCCCAGCAGCTAGAGATGTAATGGTGCATCTATGTTGCTATGGGCCAAGACTGAACAGAGATGCCAACATGACTATTACTTTTAATGTCATTATGCGCTAGTATTATTTACTACGACAGTATAAAAAAATGCTGTAGCCACTGACTTTTTTATTTATATATGGTGTGACAGGGCAGAGGCAGAGTTTAAAATGTTTTGAATTTAATTTTGTCACGGATGGGGTTAACATCCCATCTCTGCCAAATCCAGGTGCAGAATGTGGTTGCAGCTTAATTGAATAATTGGTGATCAATTAAGCCCAGCCACATGCTATAAAAGGGGAGCCAGACCCTTTGTTTAAATGATTTGTTAGTTTGGTTTTGTTGTTTGTTGAATAAAAGAGTGTGAACACTCTGAACTGCAGTTACTGCCTGTGTTTGCGCTATTCCTGTAGTTGACCAGCCTTGACCTCACAACACTCTACCACAATGGAGATACAGTATATGCTTCTGTTCGAACATCAGGGAATGCGGTACAAGAATACACCCAACCTTCTTGCAATCCACAACAAAAGAAAAAGACTAAACCTCTTAATACATATATAAGGGCTGTAGTGATGCTTTGGATTCAACACTAACCATATATTATACACAGTTTAATCCTGGTAATGTTATCAACAAAGACACTTTGAAAATCACATTGTGCAGCTGCATATTTTAATGTGGCACTTAATCCATGAATAATGAACATAAATGACTTGCTATTAACATAATATGGATTCTCATTTAATGCTATTTTTTGTTTTTTGTTTTGGTTGTTAATATATATCCAGTCCCGTGTTTCCTTTAAAATATTATTGTTGACCTTCATAGTCAGGGTCCTTGTTATGTAATGGACCTTCTTAGCTCTTCCATCCCTGGGAAGCAGCTTCGATCCTCTAACTCTGGATTGTTAAAATGAATGGTTCCAAAACGTGTTCCGCTCGGGGGTGTGCTTTTAGCTGTGTTGCTCCTTTTCTTTGGAACTCATTCCCAACTTCTATTAGAGAATCCACAATAGTGGCCAAATTTAAAAATACCCTTAAGACGCACTTATTCTCTGCTGCATTTTTTAACTCTTAGACTCTGCTGCAGTCTGCATTATTATTATTATTATTATTATTATTATTATTATTATTATTATTATTATAGGTTTGAAAATGAGGTATACAGTGTATATATATATATATATATATATATATATATATACAAAAGGTTAAAATGATTCAAATGATTTACTTCAGGACATTTCGGACAAAAGGTCTTCTTCAGATTTGTATGTATATTATGTATATATTGAAAAGGTTTGCAGGGTTATGCATTTCTAATCCAAATTTTAAAAAAAGTTAACTTATACTTGTGTGAATGGTTTATATTGCACAAGCATGTGTAAATCCGCATCGGGCTCAACGTTATGTGAGTCACATTTTGTGTCAATGAGGTTTGTGTTACTCGCAATTGCAGCAAGTTTAAGAAAATAATTATTACATACACTGTATTGACATGGCAGAAATGCCACGCAGGAAAATAAAACTGTGTCCTTGGATTCATTATTCCTTCGGTTTTTAGTAACAGTTAATATTTCCTCCAACAAGAAAGACTGTCAGGAAGAAGAATGCAATGGGGTACTAATATTCACAGGCCAGCATAGAGGAGGGCTGCTTTATTAAAGAATGCAATGGGGTACTAATATTCACAGGCCAGCATAGAGGAGGGCTGCTTTATTGAAGAATGCAATGGGGTACTAATATTCACAGGCCAGCATAGAGGAGGGCTTCTTTATTGAAGAATGCAATGGGGTACTAATATTCACAGGCCAGCATAGAGGAGGGCTGCTTTATTAAAGAATGCAATGGGGTACTAATATTCACAGGCCAGCATAGAGGAGGGCTGCTTTATTGAAGAATGCAATGGGGTACTAATATTCACAGGCCAGCATAGAGGAGGGCTGCTTTATTGAAGAATGCAATGGGGTACTAATATTCACAGGCCAGCATAGAGGAGGGCTGCTTTATTAAAGAATGCAATGGGGTACTAATATTCACAGGCCAGCATAGAGGAGGGCTGCTTTATTGAAGAATGCAATGGGGTACTAATATTCACAGGCCAGCATAGAGGAGGGCTGCTTTATTGAAGAATGCAATGGGGTACTAATATTCACAGGCCAGCATAGAGGAGGGCTTCTTTATTGAAGAATGCAATGGGGTACTAATATTCACAGGCCAGCATAGAGGAGGGCTTCTTTATTGAAGAATGCAATGGGGTACTAATATTCACAGGCCAGCATAGAGGAGGGCTGCTTTATTAAAGAATGCAATGGGGTACTAATATTCACAGGCCAGCATAGAGGAGGGCTGCTTTATTAAAGAATGCAATGGGGTACTAATATTCACAGGCCAGCATAGAGGAGGGCTTCTTTATTGAAGAATGCAATGGGGTACTAATATTCACAGGCCAGCATAGAGGAGGGCTTCTTTATTGAAGAATGCAATGGGGTACTAATATTCACAGGCCAGCATAGAGGGCTGCTTTATTAAAGAATGCAATGGGGTACTAATATTCACAGGCCAGCATAGAGGAGGGCTTTATTGAAGAATGCAATGGGGTACTAATATTCACAGGCCAGCATAGAGGAGGGCTGCTTTATTGAAGAATGCAATGGGGTACTAATATTCACAGGCCAGCATAGAGGAGGGCTGCTTTATTAAAGAATGCAATGGGGTACTAATATTCACAGGCCAGCATAGAGGAGGGCTGCTTTATTGAAGAATGCAATGGGGTACTAATATTCACAGGCCAGCATAGAGGGCTGCTTTATTGAAGAATGCAATGGGGTACTAATATTCACAGGCCAGCATAGAGGAGGGCTGCTTTATTGAAGAATGCAATGGGGTACTAATATTCACAGGCCAGCATAGAGGAGGGCTGCTTTATTGAAGAATGCAATGGGGGACTAATATTCACAGGCCAGCATAGAGGAGGGCTGCTTTATTAAAGAATGCAATGGGGGTACTAATATTCACAGGCCAGCATAGAGGAGGGCTGCTTTATTAAAGAATGCAATGGGGTACTAATATTCACAGGCCAGCATAGAGGAGGGCTGCTTTATTAAAGAATGCAATGGGGGTACTAATATTCACAGGCCAGCATAGAGGAGGGCTGCTTTATTAAAGAATGCAATGGGGTACTAATATTCACAGGCCAGCATAGAGGAGGGCTGCTTTATTGAAGAATGCAATGGGGTACTAATATTCACAGGCCAGCATAGAGGAGGGCTGCTTTATTAAAGAATGCAATGGGGTACTAATATTCACAGGCCAGCATAGAGGAGGGCTGCTTTATTAAAGAATGCAATGGGGTACTAATATTCACAGGCCAGCATAGAGGAGGGCTGCTTTATTAAAGAATGCAATGGGGTACTAATATTCACAGGCCAGCATAGAGGAGGGCTGCTTTATTGAAGAATGCAATGGGGTACTAATATTCACAGGCCAGCATAGAGGAGGGCTGCTTTATTGAAGAATGCAATGGGGTACTAATATTCACAGGCCAGCATAGAGGAGGGCTGCTTTATTGAAGAATGCAATGGGGTACTAATATTCACAGGCCAGCATAGAGGAGGGCTGCTTTATTAAAGAATGCAATGGGGTACTAATATTCACAGGCCAGCATAGAGGAGGGCTGCTTTATTGAAGAATGCAATGGGGTACTAATATTCACAGGCCAGCATAGAGGAGGGCTGCTTTATTAAAGAATGCAATGGGGTACTAATATTCACAGGCCAGCATAGAGGAGGGCTGCTTTATTAAAGAATGCAATGGGGTACTAATATTCACAGGCCAGCATAGAGGAGGGCTGCTTTATTGAAGAATGCAATGGGGTACTAATATTCACAGGCCAGCATAGAGGAGGGCTGCTTTATTGAAAGAATGCAATGGGGTACTAATATTCACAGGCCAGCATAGAGGAGGGCTGCTTTATTGAAGAATGCAATGGGGTACTAATATTCACAGGCCAGCATAGAGGAGGGCTGCTTTATTAAAGAATGCAATGGGGTACTAATATTCACAGGCCAGCATAGAGGAGGGCTGCTTTATTAAAGAATGCAATGGGGTACTAATATTCACAGGCCAGCATAGAGGAGGGCTGCTTTATTGAAGAATGCAATGGGGTACTAATATTCACAGGCCAGCATAGAGGAGGGCTGCTTTATTAAAGAATGCAATGGGGTACTAATATTCACAGGCCAGCATAGAGGAGGGCTGCTTTATTAAAGAATGCAATGGGGTACTAATATTCACAGGCCAGCATAGAGGAGGGCTGCTTTATTGAAGAATGCAATGGGGTACTAATATTCACAGGCCAGCATAGAGGAGGGCTGCTTTATTAAAGAATGCAATGGGGTACTAATATTCACAGGCCAGCATAGAGGAGGGCTGCTTTATTAAAGAATGCAATGGGGTACTAATATTCACAGGCCAGCATAGAGGAGGGCTGCTTTATTAAAGAATGCAATGGGGTACTAATATTCACAGGCCAGCATAGAGGAGGGCTGCTTTATTAAAGAATGCAATGGGGTACTAATATTCACAGGCCAGCATAGAGGAGGGCTGCTTTATTAAAGAATGCAATGGGGTACTAATATTCACAGGCCAGCATAGAGGAGGGCTGCTTTATTGAAGAATGCAATGGGGTACTAATATTCACAGGCCAGCATAGAGGAGGGCTGCTTTATTGAAGAATGCAATGGGGTACTAATATTCACAGGCCAGCATAGAGGAGGGCTGCTTTATTGAAGAATGCAATGGGGTACTAATATTCACAGGCCAGCATAGAGGAGGGCTGCTTTATTAAAGAATGCAATGGGGTACTAATATTCACAGGCCAGCATAGAGGAGGGCTGCTTTATTGAAGAATGCAATGGGGTACTAATATTCACAGGCCAGCATAGAGGAGGGCTGCTTTATTGAAGAATGCAATGGGGTACTAATATTCACAGGCCAGCATAGAGGAGGGCTGCTTTATTAAAGAATGCAATGGGGTACTAATATTCACAGGCCAGCATAGAGGAGGGCTGCTTTATTAAAGAATGCAATGGGGTACTAATATTCACAGGCCAGCATAGAGGAGGGCTGCTTTATTGAAGAATGCAATGGGGTACTAATATTCACAGGCCAGCATAGAGGAGGGCTGCTTTATTGAAGAATGCAATGGGGTACTAATATTCACAGGCCAGCATAGAGGAGGGCTGCTTTATTAAAGAATGCAATGGGGTACTAATATTCACAGGCCAGCATAGAGGAGGGCTGCTTTATTAAAGAATGCAATGGGGTACTAATATTCACAGGCCAGCATAGAGGAGGGCTGCTTTATTGAAGAATGCAATGGGGTACTAATATTCACAGGCCAGCATAGAGGAGGGCTGCTTTATTGAAGAATGCAATGGGGTACTAATATTCACAGGCCAGCATAGAGGAGGGCTGCTTTATTAAAGAATGCAATGGGGTACTAATATTCACAGGCCAGCATAGAGGAGGGCTGCTTTATTAAAGAATGCAATGGGGTACTAATATTCACAGGCCAGCATAGAGGAGGGCTGCTTTATTAAAGAATGCAATGGGGTACTAATATTCACAGGCCAGCATAGAGGAGGGCTGCTTTATTGAAGAATGCAATGGGGTACTAATATTCACAGGCCAGCATAGAGGAGGGCTGCTTTATTAAAGAATGCAATGGGGTACTAATATTCACAGGCCAGCATAGAGGAGGGCTGCTTTATTAAAGAATGCAATGGGGTACTAATATTCACAGGCCAGCATAGAGGAGGGCTGCTTTATTAAAGAATGCAATGGGGTACTAATATTCACAGGCCAGCATAGAGGAGGGCTGCTTTATTGAAGAATGCAATGGGGTACTAATATTCACAGGCCAGCATAGAGGAGGGCTGCTTTATTAAAGAATGCAATGGGGTACTAATATTCACAGGCCAGCATAGAGGAGGGCTGCTTTATTAAAGAATGCAATGGGGTACTAATATTCACAGGCCAGCATAGAGGAGGGCTGCTTTATTAAAGAATGCAATGGGGTACTAATATTCACAGGCCAGCATAGAGGAGGGCTGCTTTATTAAAGAATGCAATGGGGTACTAATATTCACAGGCCAGCATAGAGGAGGGCTGCTTTATTAAAGAATGCAATGGGGTACTAATATTCACAGGCCAGCATAGAGGAGGGCTGCTTTATTAAAGAATGCAATGGGGTACTAATATTCACAGGCCAGCATAGAGGAGGGCTGCTTTATTAAAGAATGCAATGGGGTACTAATATTCACAGGCCAGCATAGAGGAGGGCTGCTTTATTGAAGAATGCAATGGGGTACTAATATTCACAGGCCAGCATAGAGGAGGGCTGCTTTATTGAAGAATGCAATGGGGTACTAATATTCACAGGCCAGCATAGAGGAGGGCTGCTTTATTAAAGAATGCAATGGGGTACTAATATTCACAGGCCAGCATAGAGGAGGGCTGCTTTATTAAAGAATGCAATGGGGTACTAATATTCACAGGCCAGCATAGAGGAGGGCTGCTTTATTAAAGAATGCAATGGGGTACTAATATTCACAGGCCAGCATAGAGGAGGGCTGCTTTATTAAAGAATGCAATGGGGTACTAATATTCACAGGCCAGCATAGAGGAGGGCTGCTTTATTAAAGAATGCAATGGGGTACTAATATTCACAGGCCAGCATAGAGGAGGGCTGCTTTATTAAAGAATGCAATGGGGTACTAATATTCACAGGCCAGCATAGAGGAGGGCTGCTTTATTAAAGAATGCAATGGGGTACTAATATTCACAGGCCAGCATAGAGGAGGGCTGCTTTATTAAAGAATGCAATGGGGTACTAATATTCACAGGCCAGCATAGAGGAGGGCTGCTTTATTAAAGAATGCAATGGGGTACTAATATTCACAGGCCAGCATAGAGGAGGGCTGCTTTATTAAAGAATGCAATGGGGTACTAATATTCACAGGCCAGCATAGAGGAGGGCTGCTTTATTGAAGAATGCAATGGGGTACTAATATTCACAGGCCAGCATAGAGGAGGGCTGCTTTATTGAAGAATGCAATGGGGTACTAATATTCACAGGCCAGCATAGAGGAGGGCTGCTTTATTGAAGAATGCAATGGGGTACTAATATTCACAGGCCAGCATAGAGGAGGGCTGCTTTATTAAAGAATGCAATGGGGTACTAATATTCACAGGCCAGCATAGAGGAGGGCTGCTTTATTGAAGAATGCAATGGGGTACTAATATTCACAGGCCAGCATAGAGGAGGGCTGCTTTATTGAAGAATGCAATGGGGTACTAATATTCACAGGCCAGCATAGAGGAGGGCTGCTTTATTAAAGAATGCAATGGGGTACTAATATTCACAGGCCAGCATAGAGGAGGGCTGCTTTATTGAAGAATGCAATGGGGTACTAATATTCACAGGCCAGCATAGAGGAGGGCTGCTTTATTAAAGAATGCAATGGGGTACTAATATTCACAGGCCAGCATAGAGGAGGGCTGCTTTATTAAAGAATGCAATGGGGTACTAATATTCACAGGCCAGCATAGAGGAGGGCTGCTTTATTAAAGAATGCAATGGGGTACTAATATTCACAGGCCAGCATAGAGGAGGGCTGCTTTATTGAAGAATGCAATGGGGTACTAATATTCACAGGCCAGCATAGAGGAGGGCTGCTTTATTGAAGAATGCAATGGGGTACTAATATTCACAGGCCAGCATAGAGGAGGGCTGCTTTATTAAAGAATGCAATGGGGTACTAATATTCACAGGCCAGCATAGAGGAGGGCTGCTTTATTGAAGAATGCAATGGGGTACTAATATTCACAGGCCAGCATAGAGGAGGGCTGCTTTATTAAAGAATGCAATGGGGTACTAATATTCACAGGCCAGCATAGAGGAGGGCTGCTTTATTAAAGAATGCAATGGGGTACTAATATTCACAGGCCAGCATAGAGGAGGGCTGCTTTATTGAAGAATGCAATGGGGTACTAATATTCACAGGCCAGCATAGAGGAGGGCTGCTTTATTGAAGAATGCAATGGGGTACTAATATTCACAGGCCAGCATAGAGGAGGGCTGCTTTATTGAAGAATGCAATGGGGTACTAATATTCACAGGCCAGCATAGAGGAGGGCTGCTTTATTAAAGAATGCAATGGGGTACTAATATTCACAGGCCAGCATAGAGGAGGGCTGCTTTATTGAAGAATGCAATGGGGTACTAATATTCACAGGCCAGCATAGAGGAGGGCTGCTTTATTGAAGAATGCAATGGGGTACTAATATTCACAGGCCAGCATAGAGGAGGGCTGCTTTATTAAAGAATGCAATGGGGTACTAATATTCACAGGCCAGCATAGAGGAGGGCTGCTTTATTAAAGAATGCAATGGGGTACTAATATTCACAGGCCAGCATAGAGGAGGGCTGCTTTATTAAAGAATGCAATGGGGTACTAATATTCACAGGCCAGCATAGAGGAGGGCTGCTTTATTAAAGAATGCAATGGGGTACTAATATTCACAGGCCAGCATAGAGGAGGGCTGCTTTATTGAAGAATGCAATGGGGTACTAATATTCACAGGCCAGCATAGAGGAGGGCTGCTTTATTAAAGAATGCAATGGGGTACTAATATTCACAGGCCAGCATAGAGGAGGGCTGCTTTATTAAAGAATGCAATGGGGTACTAATATTCACAGGCCAGCATAGAGGAGGGCTGCTTTATTGAAGAATGCAATGGGGTACTAATATTCACAGGCCAGCATAGAGGAGGGCTGCTTTATTGAAGAATGCAATGGGGTACTAATATTCACAGGCCAGCATAGAGGAGGGCTGCTTTATTAAAGAATGCAATGGGGTACTAATATTCACAGGCCAGCATAGAGGAGGGCTGCTTTATTGAAGAATGCAATGGGGTACTAATATTCACAGGCCAGCATAGAGGAGGGCTGCTTTATTGAAGAATGCAATGGGGTACTAATATTCACAGGCCAGCATAGAGGAGGGCTGCTTTATTGAAGAATGCAATGGGGTACTAATATTCACAGGCCAGCATAGAGGAGGGCTGCTTTATTGAAGAATGCAATGGGGTACTAATATTCACAGGCCAGCATAGAGGAGGGCTGCTTTATTGAAGAATGCAATGGGGTACTAATATTCACAGGCCAGCATAGAGGAGGGCTGCTTTATTGAAGAATGCAATGGGGTACTAATATTCACAGGCCAGCATAGAGGAGGGCTGCTTTATTGAAGAATGCAATGGGGTACTAATATTCACAGGCCAGCATAGAGGAGGGCTGCTTTATTGAAGAATGCAATGGGGTACTAATATTCACAGGCCAGCATAGAGGAGGGCTGCTTTATTGAAGAATGCAATGGGGTACTAATATTCACAGGCCAGCATAGAGGAGGGCTGCTTTATTAAAGAATGCAATGGGGTACTAATATTCACAGGCCAGCATAGAGGAGGGCTGCTTTATTGAAGAATGCAATGGGGTACTAATATTCACAGGCCAGCATAGAGGAGGGCTGCTTTATTAAAGAATGCAATGGGGTACTAATATTCACAGGCCAGCATAGAGGAGGGCTGCTTTATTGAAGAATGCAATGGGGTACTAATATTCACAGGCCAGCATAGAGGAGGGCTGCTTTATTAAAGAATGCAATGGGGTACTAATATTCACAGGCCAGCATAGAGGAGGGCTGCTTTATTAAAGAATGCAATGGGGTACTAATATTCACAGGCCAGCATAGAGGAGGGCTGCTTTATTAAAGAATGCAATGGGGTACTAATATTCACAGGCCAGCATAGAGGAGGGCTGCTTTATTAAAGAATGCAATGGGGTACTAATATTCACAGGCCAGCATAGAGGAGGGCTGCTTTATTAAAGAATGCAATGGGGTACTAATATTCACAGGCCAGCATAGAGGAGGGCTGCTTTATTAAAGAATGCAATGGGGTACTAATATTCACAGGCCAGCATAGAGGAGGGCTGCTTTATTGAAGAATGCAATGGGGTACTAATATTCACAGGCCAGCATAGAGGAGGGCTGCTTTATTGAAGAATGCAATGGGGTACTAATATTCACAGGCCAGCATAGAGGAGGGCTGCTTTATTAAAGAATGCAATGGGGTACTAATATTCACAGGCCAGCATAGAGGAGGGCTGCTTTATTGAAGAATGCAATGGGGGACTAATATTCACAGGCCAGCATAGAGGAGGGCTGCTTTATTGAAGAATGCAATGGGGGACTAATATTCACAGGCCAGCATAGAGGAGGGCTGCTTTATTGAAGAATGCAATGGGGGACTAATATTCACAGGCCAGCATAGAGGAGGGCTGCTTTATTGAAGAATGCAATGGGGTACTAATATTCACAGGCCAGCATAGAGGAGGGCTGCTTTATTAAAGAATGCAATGGGGTACTAATATTCACAGGCCAGCATAGAGGAGGGCTGCTTTATTGAAGAATGCAATGGGGGACTAATATTCACAGGCCAGCATAGAGGAGGGCTGCTTTATTGAAGAATGCAATGGGGGACTAATATTCACAGGCCAGCATAGAGGAGGGCTGCTTTATTGAAGAATGCAATGGGGTACTAATATTCACAGGCCAGCATAGAGGAGGGCTGCTTTATTAAAGAATGCAATGGGGTACTAATATTCACAGGCCAGCATAGAGGGCTGCTTTATTAAAGAATGCAATGGGGTACTAATATTCACAGGCCAGCATAGAGGAGGGCTTCTTTATTGAAGAATGCAATGGGGTACTAATATTCACAGGCCAGCATAGAGGAGGGCTGCTTTATTAAAGAATGCAATGGGGTACTAATATTCACAGGCCAGCATAGAGGAGGGCTTCTTTATTGAAGAATGCAATGGGGTACTAATATTCACAGGCCAGCATAGAGGAGGGCTGCTTTATTAAAGAATGCAATGGGGTACTAATATTCACAGGCCAGCATAGAGGAGGGCTGCTTTATTAAAGAATGCAATGGGGTACTAATATTCACAGGCCAGCATAGAGGAGGGCTGCTTTATTAAAGAATGCAATGGGGTACTAATATTCACAGGCCAGCATAGAGGAGGGCTGCTTTATTAAAGAATGCAATGGGGTACTAATATTCACAGGCCAGCATAGAGGAGGGCTTCTTTATTGTGTTCTGCTTTCAGAGGTGTTTCAAAAATAAGAAACTTACTACAACTGAAAAGTTCAGAGAACAAAGGAGTCAGTAAAAGGGTTCCAGCGCTAATTAAGAGTAAGATTGGCTTTTAAATCTTTGAAACTACATCTGTAAGGGTGAAAACTGTTTCACCAACAACTTGGCACTTACAACTTGAAACTTGATTGCATTTCCTAGTTGTGGTTCCTATTACCAGAACCATATAACAAAGGTTGGTTATTGTTTTGATTGTTCATTTCACTACTTATTGCTTATTTGAATAATATTATTGACATTTTAGTACAGATAGTATTCGTCAAACTTAAATTAAGTTAATGCTGACTAGCATTTCAGTGAAAATTGTATTTTAATAATAGCCTATATGTTTAGTTCTCTCATTCGTTATTGCTACAGCAGTACAATAATTCAAGATTCATAAGAACAATTTCATAACAGTTGATAATAGAAGGGAATGATATATTTCATATGCAGTGCATGAGTTCTAATATTGTGATCACAGACCAGTCAAAAGGGATCTTGAGTCATCATTTTGATAGTTTGTGCAACAGGTTCCCAGTGGCCTGAAATCTGAAGTTCAAAGTGTTGTTTAACCTAGATAGCACTACAAAAACAGAGAGAAGGGGCATCCCTAAGGGGTTCACAAGAAATGTAATTTTGCAGGGTCAAATAGTTTTGTCAGTTACAAGATAATAAGTACTTTGTAGTCTATGTCATTTGTCATTGTACAGTATGTGGTAAAGTATATTGAAGCATGAGTCTGAAAGAGGAAAGATAATGTTATTTGTAGACATCAGGATATTACACATGGGATCTGAGTGCATCCTTTAAAACCAATCACACATATGAAATGCTATGGACATATTCAACATGGATCTCATGTATTCCATCTTTTGTATTTTTCCACTGCAATATGATATATACAGTATATAGATTTTCCGATCAGATCCACTGCACTGTCACACCTTTCATTTTTAAAGCTAGATCTGTGACGGAAGAGGTCTGGGAGAGGTTTAAAGTTTTCTTTGCATCACTGATTGTACAATTGAGATGAACCTGTTCTGGTCACAGTCAATATAAATCAATAATTAAAAAGGCTAAAAGCAGAGGATATTTGTTATGCTGTCCAAAATAGGTTTTATACTACTGGTATGTCTACTGTATTTGAAAATAATAATTTTCAACCTGGTTTCAGCTCAAGTACCCCTTTCGCTCTGTTGAATGGTACCACAGTTGCAACAAAATGCACAACAATCTGATTAACAAATACCCATTTTCTTGTTTGTTTAATATATAATTTAAGTCACAACCAGTGCTCCAGATAAGGTTGTGGGTCTGAGAGTATTTCTAATTTTGACACAGAGGGTAAAATGTATTTTCAGGGGGTAAAAGGCAACATTACCTTAAAGTCATGAGTAATCTCAATGAAATATTGTACAATATTTAATGGTAATGGGGCAGGCATTAGAAAGAGCCTTCCATTTTAACTGCAATGTTACTTTGAACTACAGTACTACCACGTGTGTGTTATACAAGGTTGTTTATTGGCTCAGTGCATTTTTTCGAGGTATCGTACTAACTGTGAATCAATTACGTTACTTATATTTTAACATTACATTCTTAAACTCAGTGAACATGTTAAAACATCAATATAAAGCCGTACAGATAAGCAAAATAATCAAATGCATTAATAAGTTATAAAACCGTTTGTTTAATATTATAGGCACCTTTTTGTTAGCGGTTGCCTCTGATGATGGTTCCAGTTGGAATTGTAACTGGACTGGGGTGTTTACGATTCAACCTGTGTAGCTTCGAATTTCTTATTCTTACAATAACGTTACGTAATTGGTTGCAAAGACCACAGGGCTAGCCAGAGATTGGATAATGTTGGTTGGTTTGTGTACAGTTTCCTAGTAACTGAAGACATTATATTCTGGTAGATGTAGTTGTTAGTGGAAGGTTTAGGGGAGGTGGGACGTGAGGCAGTCAAGCTGTGCAGCAAAATTGCTATACGTATTTTAGCTTTTTTAATGCATAAAAACGGCAGGTGTGCAGCTTATCTCAACAACTGGTCACAACAGTTTTGGACTAACAAACTGCTGGTTTAGGACAGAATACCAAACAGTAATTTCTTAAAACTTTTAATTACAATTCTTTGGATACACAGAATCAAAAGACACATATGCTCTTTCTATTCTGCAATGTTATTATAAATAATCCAAAATAGTCTGCACTGTAAATGTTTGTCACGTTACCATTCCCATCTCAGTTAATTATGTGTGCCATTTAAAAGCACCATGCTTTAAAGCAATGCTTAAACTGTAACAATAAACCCAATTTATAACCCATTTCAGTTTCAAAGCAGGAAGGGCAAAACACATGCTTATAGTCGCACAGAGTATGTCAGGGTTAAGGATGAATAATAGCGCTCATTAAGCACATACTATACAAAATCTACAATCTGCATGACAATTAATTGTGGCTGTTTTCTCATTTGATGTAATGTTTATTGCGCAAAAGAGTAATAAATGCCAAATCATGTTTTATTGTAAAACAAAATATACCTTGATTTGTATATAGTACTGTGGCAGGATAGCTTTGTGGTGTGTCGTCACAGACCCGGAAGATATACACAGACAGCACTGGGGTAAGAATGCGCTGCTTGATCGTTTATTATAAATAAAAGGTTTAAACAAAACAAAACCACACAAAACAAAAGGCACGTTGGCCAAAACAAACAGACAAACAAATAATAACTAAAACAATTATCGTGCTGGTGTTGAACTATGGAGGGAGATCACTGTCAAAAATAATTTGTGCTTGTAATTACAGGTATAAATCAAAAATACGAGTACGACTCAAGAAAAGCTATGGTTACAAATCACAAAATTACGAGTTGGATACAGTGTCAAATCACTGTCAAAAATGCGTCACAGAGGTCACAGGACAGGCTGTTGATTGGGGGAACAATCGATGAGTATTTACAGCTCATGCGTCTAGCACCTTGCATTTCTGATATAGAAGGGAAGGAGTGGCTGCATGTTGGTGAAATTTGTAGGAGGAATTTTCGAAGCGTGAATATGGCACAAAGTTGCCCAACAGATGGACAGTCAACTCCCCCTTTTTTTCCATCACCATCGATGAGGTGCATCATGGGAATCCAAAGGGTTCCGGTGGCGACTTTTCTCTATAATGTAAAGTCTACTTGATTTCCTATTCAAAGCTTTCTCTTTTGAAAATGATTGATTTTTTTTTAGCAAGATTCACTTGGATTTAGAGACACCCCTCCTTCACACATATGTGTTATTATTTCTACGATCGATGTTGGCGTGACAAGAGCTCTTTATCGCCGAAGTGCTGTCCGAAATATATTTATAAAATGTATTTTTACATTATATGTAATAGCAGAAATGTAATTATAAATAAAGTATAGCAGCAGTGGGATTATGATAATAGGTGAACTGTATTTATTTTGCTTTATTTAGCTTTTGCTTTATTTTTTTAAGACGTAAATGTGCAACTTTTTAAAATGAAACAGTTGTTATCAATTTACATAGACATACAATGTATTTTTTTGATAAGACACTTTTAAATAATTAAGGCATAAACAATGGATCATAAATAATTAATAATTAATAAAGCATACTAATTAATAGTAGTCCTAAGCCTAATAATTGTAGCGATTGAAATAATATTAACAATGATAATAATCAATTAAAAATATACCTAATTAACCTAATAAATAGACCTAATTAACCTGCTACCAAAAAAGTTGAAGAATTGAGTTGCCGCCAATGTCGTTCACTCTCGATCGCTGCCTATCCCGTCCCTGACAACCAAGCCAAAGATCAAACCACACACCCGTCTTGTCTGCTCATGAATATTCATGAGAGCTGGCAATTTTGGACAGCACTTCGACAATAACAAGCTCTTGTCAGGCCAAGTGAATACATTGATCGTAGAAATAATAACACGTATGTGTTAAGGAGGGGTGTCTCTAAACAAATCCAGGTGAATCTTGCTTAAAAATGCAATCATGTTCAAAAGAGAAAGCTTTGAATAGGAAATTAAACAGACTTTACATTATAGAGATAGGAGAACAGTCGCCACCGGAACTCTTTGGATTCCAATGATGTACCGTATCGGCAGGCTAGAAAAAAGGGGGAGTTAACTATCTTGTGTATATAGAATATATTTGCTAAGACTGAGACTGTCCATCTGTTGGGAGACTTTGTGCCATATTCCCGCTTTGAAAATTGCTCGTACAAATTTCACCAACATGGAGCCACTCCTTACCTTCTGTATCAGCAATGCAAGGTGCTGGATGTATGCGCTGTAAATACTCATCGATTGTTCCTCCAATCAACAACCTGTCTTGTGACCTCTGTGACGTATTTTTCAAGCTGCTGCTCCTGCTGTACTTCTCTTCATCTCCTCCCTTCTCAACACCTCTCTCCTTTCTGGTCTCTTTCCCTCTGTCTTCAAACAAGCTTCTATCACTCCCCTCCTCAAAAAACCAAACCTCGACCCCACCTCCCTCCAGAGCTACCGTCCTATCTCCCTCCTACCCTTCCTCTCCAAAATCAATGAGCAGGCTGTCCAACCACTCTCTGCTCGACCCTCTCCAATCTGGCTTCCGCTCTGCTCACTCCACTGAAACCGTCCTCCTGTCTGTCACCAACTCACTAAACTCTGCCCGAGCTGCCTCTCTCTCCTCTGTCCTAATTCTCCTCGACGTCTCTGCTGCCTTTGACACTGTCGATCACTCTATTGCACTATCCTCTATCTGGGAATCTCTGGCACTGATCTGGCCTGGTTCTCCTCCTACCTCTCCAACCGCACTTACGAGGTAACCTGGTGTGGAGCAACCTCCACACCTCTTCCTCTCTCAACAGGAGTCCCCCAAGGGTCAGTCTTGGGTCCTCTCCTGTTCTCTCTCTACGCGTGCTCCCTGGGCCCCCTCATCGCATCCTATGGTTTCTCATACCATTTCTATGCTGATGATGCTCAGATTTTCCTCTCCTTCCCCACCTCTGACTCCACCATCCCCTCCCGTATCTCTACCTGTCCGTCTGCTATCTCCTGGATGTACTCGCATCACCTCAAACTCAACCTCTCTAAATCTGACCTCCTGTTCTTTCCCTCCTCCTCACCCTGGACCCCTGCCTCTCTTATTCCCAGCACATCTCCACTCTGGCACGCACTTGTCGATTCTTCCTGAGCAACATATGAAGAATCCAACCCTTCCTCACCAACTACGCCACCCAGCTCCTGGTCCAGGCCCTGGTACTCTCCCGCGTAGACTACTGCAACTCCCTCCTGGCTGGCAGAACTCTGCTGCTCGCCTGGTGTTCTCTCTGCCTCGCTTCTCTCTCTGCCTCGCTCGTACACAACTCCACTGCTCCACTCACTCCACTGGCTTCCGATCACCGCTCGCATCCAGTTCAAGACTTGTACTGTGATTCTTCGAATGTATTTTTGTTTACGACTGTAAGTCGCCCTGGATAAGGGTGTCTGCTAAGAAATAAATAATAATAATAATAATAATAATAATAATAATAATAATAATAATAATAATAATAATATTTCACACTCTATCCAACTTGTAATTTTGTGAGTTGTACTCGTAACTTTGTGATTTGTACCCGTAGCTTTTCTTGAGTCGTACTCGTATTTTTGATTTGTACTCGTAATTTTCTGATTTGTACTCGTAATTTGTTTTGAGTTGTACTCATATTTTTGATTTGTACCTGTAATTACAAATACAAATTCTTTTTACACATACAAATATTTGTGACAGTCATCTCCCTCCATATTGAACCAGCACCCATAGCAATTGTTTCTTCAGTTATTCTTTTTACCCCCCCCTCTCTCTCTCTCTCTCTCTCTCTCTCCCTCTCTCTCTCCCTCTCTCTTTCTCTCTCTCCCCGTTCTCCACTCCTGAACACTCTCCGTGTAGCCACAGCTGCAGGTCTTTTATATTATGGCCGAGGGATTAACTGGCTTTTAATTATCTTATTAATCCCTCGGCCATAGTCTGCTAATTCAATAGTCACGCATTCTCACGAGAGTACTAAATACAAAAATACAAATAATAAAAGTTATGGCGGACAGCTTTTCGTCTGCCCTGCATTTTAAATAATAATGCAAATACAAAATAATACAAAACATAATATGCACAGGGGCGGGGTGTGCACCTCCACAAGTACCGAGTACCAGTTTTGTATAATTATTTTGTCAAAATGAAACAACCTAAAATAAAGTTATCAACTTACCATCATTTTTTTAATGACTGAGTGTATTTTTACTCCTTTGGTACTGTATTCCAGATACATCTGCATTAGCCAAACATGTCTACCATTTATATGAATATGCAATAAAGTATAACAAGTTAAAAACAATAAAAATCCTAAATGCTGAAATTGGGAAATACCCTGTTCATCTTGAGCATAATTTGGGAATCCGTTGAGTACTTTAACACTTCTTCAGCTGCTGTTCTTTATCTCATTTGATTATTTACTGCATGATCACCAATCTTCAAATACTTGAGCTTCATTTAATAAATACAGCTTTGGCTTCAAAACAAGCATACATTACCATTGCTAATATACAAGCCAAAGGATGCAACTGCGACAATATATAGCTGTAATGAATTTCAATAAAACATTAAAAACACACACACACATGGTATTGTGTCTATAATCACTCTTGCATGCAACCATAGAGCAATTTGTTTAGGGGAAATTAATTGTAAATACATTTTAAGTGCCTGAACGGCATTGCAATGTCACTGGTGTACCCCTCCCTTCATAGGTATAAAAAGAATACTCCGTGCACACTCGGGAATGATTATGAATGTTACAACATGAATGTTTGTGGAGGATCCTCTGTGAATATTTATCCAGCCTAAATCACTGTGGTCTGTTCTGCTGGGTAAGGGTAGCTCTTAACTTTCACTCATGGAATTAGTCGTTGTTAATAATGTCAGATGCTTACCAGACCAAACAATTCACTGCAGGTGTTTATGAAGGTTGTATTTGAAGCTACTTTGCATCAATACAAATGAATATACATTACTGAGAGTGTGCCATTACTAATTTACATACCAAAAACCTAGAAGTATGTTATATGCATAGCTGTATAATGGCATGCCAATGCAAAGTGGATAACCTGGGCTGAAGTTTGAAATGACCTTGATTATCAAATCATTAATCATTGCACCATAATGAAGATGATATGTATCATCATTTACAAAATCACATCAGCAACTTCAAGGCTGCTTCAAAAGTATTAAATGTGATCTTTAATAAACAAGATTGATGGCATTACAGGGTTAATTGTGTCATTAAAATACAATAAATCAAGGCATTAAGCAAATGTATTGTAAGTTGTTAAAGAGAAAGTAGGTTGGAGATTGCAGGGATGGAAATAAGACTCGTGTTGCATAGCAGTTTGATCCATTCCTGTTTTACTATGAGTTAAATAAGGCACTTCTGAGCTTGTTACCTATACACTATGGCTAACCAAGCTTGTAGTAAAACCTGGAATGGGTGACTCTGCTGGTCTTATTTCCATCACTGCTTTACAATGCAGCTGATGCTACTGAAAGGTAGGAATATGTTTTAAATATTGTTTTGTTTATTACAATCCAAATAGAATTTCTGAGAAAATTAATACCATACGCTGTTTAAGATCCCCATAATTGCTTAACAATTCCTTTGACTAACTCATGAATATTGAACAGGTACTTATGAAAATGGATGCTAAAAAAATGTAATGTAGGAATTAGCCCAAAACCTATCAAACTCGTCAACTTTACACAACCAAACAATGACTGTTCAGTCGGATCATATGATTCTGCTTTATAGTATTAAAAGAGTAGAAACATGCAAAATAAAATAATAAAAATACTTGTACTGTGCTTATATGAACATGATGACAGGTTCATTGTGCAAAATTCAGCCATGTATGTTTAGAGTATAATGTAGCGAATCAAGGGCGTGCAATTGTCAGTACTTTTTACATTTCGATGCCCAATAGCACTCCTTCCCAGGCACCTTATACAGCAACTCACAGCCATACAGTGCATTATCAGTAAGGAGGTATTACAACCGGAGAGTGTTCCCCCCTAGTCCATGTATACATATATACTGTATATACATACATACAGTATCAGTAGTTCTTAGAAATGAACTATTGCTTCTATTGGTCTAAGTGACAGATAACATAAAATGACTGATATACCCATGATAAGGTATATTCATTGAAGCTGACGACCTGTGGTGCAAACTGTTAAAGAGTGTGGCCTTGAGAAGGCAACCCAATGCACAGGCACAGGTGGGTGCAAACGTGTCACCTTGCACACTTCAGCATCTTAATGACTACATAAAAAGAGCTCTCATAAAACCTGTTATGGAACATTGCAGTGGTCAGCCTTGTACTGACTATTCTCACCCTGTACCACACAAGTCAACCTGTCAGCTCATTAATCTGAAAACTTTCTCGAGTCTTAAAGGGTGCAAGTGATTCTGCCTCAACAGCATGACTAAGTAGCCCATTCCATAGCATCACCACTCTGTGTAAAGTAGTATCTCCTTCCATCTGTCCTAAGTCTATCTCCACTGTGTCATCTGGTCCTGGTTTCTGTACTGTGCTTAAATTATTGATTAGGGTTAATTATGTTAACTCCTTTTAAGATTTTAAAGACCAATCGTGTCCCCACTAATTCGTCTTTGTTCTCGGCAGAATAGGTTCAGTTCTTAGTCTACCTTTGTAGCCCAGTCCTTTAAGGCCTGGGATTAGCTCTTGGATTTGGACTTTCCAAGCAGTGGAAATACAAGTGAACTGTTTAATTTGAGTTACCACAATCCACATTAGTTTAAATGATTGAGTAATAAAGACAGTTATCTCAGTTACAATTCATTTGTAAGTTTAAAATCCTGGAGGCATATGAAATATAACTAAGTAAGATGTTGTCAAGGTAGTGAATTAACATGCTATACCATCTGAGGACAATGAAATGGGTTTACATGTAGCTTATTTTTAAGCATGGCATTTTGATGCTATACGAATGTGGAGTGATCTTTAAATATGGTGTCATACTGTTATAAGTATAGTTAACAACATCAGAAATATGAATCTCAAAGCATCTATCAAACAAGTTAAAAACTTTTTTTTTTTTTATCTTTTAAGTACATATGTTTTTTTAAAACATTTTAAAGATATCTCTAAATGATTTGCAGTTATCTCTAAATTACTTCCTGTTCATTTAAAGATATCTCTAAATCATTTGAAGATATCTCAAAATAACTTCATGTTCATTTAGATATCTTTAAATCATTTGAAGATATCTTGAAATAACTCCCTGTTCATTTGGAGATATCTCTAAATGGACAGGAATTCCATTCAAAACATAGAGCATTTTCACAGGAAGTCATTTGGAGATATCTCTAAATGAACAGGAAGTTAGGCTACAGATACTGTGATTTTACAGGATGGAGGGATAATTCTGCCCACGCAAAACTGTCATTTGTGTCATTAACAACATATAGGTTTCTCATTTACATACTGAGTCTGTAACCTTTATATAAATTGCACTTATGTCCACCTGTCAGAAAACATAAAAAAAGTTTCATATTTTGATGGAAACGACATTTGGAATAAGAGTCGGGTTAAAACAGCCAGCAAGTTTCGGACTGTCAGAAGACACTTGATATTCAGGGCAAGTCACGCACACGCCATCATTTCTTCTCCATCTCCCCTCCCTGGCTCCGTCGTTCTTTTCCGTGGCTGTTTTCTGTGAACTGTCAACATTTCACTGTAAATTGTGCACCTGGTTTTAACTCGCACCCTGTCATCAGTTCAGCAAGCTGAATCTGAATTGTGGTCTCATACAACTGATAATATAGAGGATTTTCATGCTGCCTCTTTTGTCAATGAAACAAGGGCCTTGTTTAGAAGTAGATCTGTGGACTCATCACAAATGACAGGTAACATAAAACATAAAGAAAATATATTATATTACCAACCTGCGTTACGCCAGCCAGTTAATTAATCTTAGTGATCATTTAAATGCTTTTTCATTTTCTTTTTTACATAGTGACATTTGAGAGATAAAAAGGTGTAGGATATCTAATGACATGCCGGTGCTTTTATTTGTTTCTTTGCTACATTGGTAGTATAAAGCAACAAAGCTACCCTCATATTTAGAGTGGTGCTAAGTAATTTGTGTTAGTTATTTTTAAATATTTTTAAATGATAATAATAAAGTAATTTTCTTTGATTTTGTATGAACTTTGATTTTGTCTGAACTTTTTTCTGCTCTCTCCATAGTTCTAGAATAATATTCAATGTTGACTATCTGTAAGTTAGAAATTTTAACCCTGACTTTAAGCTCTTTCTTTCTTTCTTTCTTTCTTGGAAATTGGAAACACATTTAGGAAGGAGAGGCCGAAAAAAAGGACAGAAAAGGGGACATTTATGGAAAACACATTTTTTCTTGCTGCAAAAGCATAATTAAGCATTTCTACCTATGTCTGAACTATCAAGACTGACCAGAAATGGATTAGGTAGGTTACATATTCTCCTAATAATAATCCCTCCATAGTTTGATGTGCCTATTATGTTTCACTATTTTAAATGTGGTTTATACTTAAGAAAAAAAAAAAAAAACACTCCTACGGGTTAAAAACAAGAATTTAATTTGTAAATATTGTGTTACACAATAAAATTATATATTGTAAACAAATCACGGATTACTTCTCCATTTTTTATGTTGCTGTAGGAGTTCCTAAATGTGATCAACCTGCTACCAATGAAAGACATGGTTAAAAATCTTCTGTCCAGCGAAGCTGGAGTCTAAGACAGTTAGAGAATTTTGTGCTGGATAGTTTTCCTAAAGTTCCTTTGCATCTAACTGGCTTTAGCTTTGCAAAGGCAGAGAAGGGCCGGTGTCTCAGTAAACTAAACATAATGTCTGCAGCTTACCTACAAACCAAGATAGGAAAAGAGAACATTTTTATTGTTCCTAATTGTGATATACCACTGCCCATTGAGGTAGGTCAGTTTATTCTTTATGACAGATGGTCCTTTAGCGCCTAATTATTGTATTGTAAAGATGGATCAAGTTTTTTTTTTGATGAATCAGAATACAATAATAGAAGCTTAAATAGTATGCATGTATAGAGAGAGAGAGAGAGAGAGAGAGAGAGACACATACATATACCTATATAGATATCAGCAATCTCTGCCTACTTTAAATGTACAGCTATAGGCAAACGTTTTGCATCACCTAGAATTTCAGATATTTTATTTAACATGTAATCAAAGAAACTTCAAAATGATATTGCAAAAGTCTGCCGGAAGCCTTAATAGTAGTACAGTATTTTATGTTAGATTTTGAATTTGTCAATTTTTTGTTTAATGTATGGAAAACTATGAAGTGGTACAGCATGTACAGTAATTCAATATGTGAACTTAACATTATTCATCAGGTTTCATTCGACTTTATGAATCAAAATTAGTTAATTATATAGGGTGATGCAAAACCTTTGGCCATAGCTTTAGCTACAAAACATAACATCAAACAACCCATTTGGCTGCCAGTGTTGTATTATTGAGATGATATTTATCAATTAAGCTAATTTACAAAAACTGAGGATGTTTTCCTAAGACGCTATGAAGATTTATGCTTGACGGTCCCCGGTTCAAATCCCACCTCAGCCACTGACTCATTGTGTGACCCTGAGCAAGTCACTTAACCTCCTTGTGCTCCGTCTTTTGGGTGAGATGTAATTGTAAGTGACTCTGCAGCTGATGCATAGTTCACACACCCTAGTCTCTGTAAGTCGCCTTGGATAAAGGCGTCTGCCAAATAAACAAATAATAATAATAATAATAATAATAATATACTGCAGTGCAATTCATAATACAGATTTCCTTGTTTAAATTCACCACATATGTGATTCCTACCAATTTTGCAAATGTAAATAAAAGTAAATGCCAGCGTATTTGATCAGTCTATTACAGTGGTCTGTTAGTAATTAGTTATACTTTTATAAAACTAGTTTTAATTGCAATATCTTTTCTTAAGTCTAATATATGGTATTTATCTGCTGGCTGCCGATAAATAAGTTTATATCAGGACTTAAAGCACATGCTTTTAAAATAACTTATTATTACAGTACTTAAGAAACACACTTTATCTCATGATGAATGTTCAGTTATCATGCACTTTATGTCTAAATAAATGTGAATTGTAACCTGCTGGTGTGATACCCACGCACGCGCACACACACACACACACACACACACACACATACATACTCACACACTCACACTACATGTAGGCCTTTCACCCTGCCACACTCACTGTTCATCCTAAGGTTTAAAACAAATGTATGTCAATAAATACAAAAATACAAGAGTACAAATGCAAAAATGCATGTGTTTTCCTCATTAGCTATAGATTTTAGGGAAGGATGTTAAATGAAAGTAACAGCAGGAAGCAATGCATCAGTGACCCAATTGCAAGTTCAGGAGCAGGTAGACATGACCTCTACAAAAGAACAAATGACAGGATAGCTTCATAAATAATTCTTGTATTTATACTGTACTATGAATCCAATGGTCATTGTATCATACCGCTGCTCGCTAAAGAATCTGCTACTATTGCATGCCCAATGTCTAAGGTGCTAGGAACCCTTTCATCTCGTGGTGGCAGTATGACATTAATGATCAGTTTACTCTTATATTAAGTTTACACATCTGGAATTCATTGTGCTTTTTACTCTGCCAGAAGGCAAGGACCTAAATGTTTGTATTTTATAATTTGGAGTTCATAAGTAATTGATTAATGTTTTCATGCGTAATATGATGTTTAGCTTAGTCTTTGTTTATACAATGTGTAGCGATTGCGGTTAACGCAGGCAGGCGCATCACACAGGTTGAGGCAATCCACACACAGGCAGAGGGCGGGTGCAAACCGGGACCTCTCGCACTAAAGCATAGTGCCGGTACCGCTGTACAACTCAGTTAGAACTCATTACTCGTCAACTCCTGATATCACAGTTTAGGAACACTATCAAACTGACCTTTTTTTTTTTACTAGAACTGACGGTATACTACTGTATTACAGTTTAGTTTATGAAACAGCGCAAATTTAAAAAAAAAAAAAGAGATCCTCAGTAAGACTGCACCGGTTGACAATCCATACTTCGTAGGCTCTTGGGTGTGTATTTCATGTTCACTGTAGTGATCTCTTCAAGAAACACAGTGTCCCTCGCAATTCAGATGCCGTGATAGTGGATATTTTAATGACATCAAGGTTCAGCATATTTCTGCACAATACAGAAGTCGAGGAATGAAGGTCTTTATAGATACAACTTACTGTAATATATGATTTGTGTTTCAATCTTATACAGCTTTCTCTGAACTAGATATGTTATTGGAAGAAGTTGTTGCAGTTAAAGTTAAAAGGCACAGTGTTCTAGAAGATGTACAAAGAATTTACAGTAAACAAAGTATCCTTAATAAACTTTTACATGTGAACTTTATTGGGGAAGAGGGAGATGACTTTGGTGGGTTAACAAAATATATTTTTTCTTCTTCTTGGAACAGTGCTTTCATTCAGTGGTTTAAAGGAAAGGTGAGGATGCTCTTTTCCATGTATGCCAAAGCTCAGGACATTTTTGCTGTTGTGGGCAAAGTTTTGTCACATATGTGTCAGCTTAATCATTGCGTGTCACCAAGATTTTGTAGATCAACACTGCTATCTATTGTGTTTAATACCTCAGTGATTGATAGTAGAACACTGTTAGATGACTTTATGCTCTATGTAACAGTACCTGAACGAACCTTACTGCAAAAGGCTTTGAATGGTTTTGAAAAACTAAGCATTGCTGAAAAATCTGATTTGCTGACCGTTTTTTCAGTGAATGGCATGCACAAGTTCCTTCAGCTAAAGATTTTATAGAGCAACTGGTTGTTGTAGCACTGTGACAGTCTGGCTCGCAGTGGTGAGTGTGATGACGTCACGGACCAGGAAGTAACTGAATCACAAACAGTGGATGGGCGGGTGAAGCTGAATGCTATGGCACTCAGCGTTTTAATAAACAAATAAACAAAACAAAAGATTTAAACAAAACAACAAAACACAAACCAAAGCAAAGGGCATGAGGGCCAAACGAATAAACAGCAAACAAGTAAGTGGCGTGCTGGCTAAACCAGCACGTTTAGCAATTGTTTTGTACTCTCTGCTCTCTCTCCGCTCTCCCGTACTCTCCTCTGTACACTCAACAACCAACCCGAACAGCTGCTGGTTCTTATACTCTGGCCGAGGGTTAACTAGTTGTTAATTATCTTATTACCCCTCGGCCACAGTCTGCAGCGTTTGGTAAGGATGCATGACTGTCAGCTAGTTAAATAATCAGTAGCTGATCAGTCATGCATCCTCACGAGGTTTTAAATATAAATATAAAAAACAATAACAAGCGGCGGCTTTTATCTGCGCCGCAAACAAATACAAATAATAATAAATAGAGGCGGGACACTCCATACACATGCCCCATGCGCAGCACACATGGCCTTTCGGCCACCTCCCCATATTCCCTAAAGTCCCGGCTAGCAGTCCTGGCCCGGAACAGGGGAAGCAAGGTGTCTCGAGGCGACCGCGGCGGGATGTCCTCCTCCCACCCCAACAACTGTAGCGTCCTAGTGGACCACGCACAGGCCGGCCCCTCTGGCCAGAAAAATTTTGGGGGTGGTCTCCAGACCTGCCCCCTTCTTCATGGCGGCATCTCCCCTCCGTGGGGCTCCGGCCACAGTATTTCCTGCAGCGAAATTGCTGCGGGGAGCTGGTCTCCTGACCTCCCCCCTTCTTCATGGCCGGCAGCTCCCCTTCATGGGGCTCCAGCCACAGTATTTCCTGCCGCGAAAGTGCGGCTGGGGAGCTGGTCTCCTGACCTCCCCCCTTTTCCGTGGCGGCAGCTCCCCTTCATGGGGTTCCAGCCATAGTATTTCCTGCAGCGAAAGTGCGGCTGGGGAGCTGGTCTCCTGACCTCCCCCTTTTCCGTGGCGGCAGCTCCCCTTCATGGTGCTCCAGCCACAGTATTTCCTGCCGCATGGCAGGACTGGTAGCGACTCCAGGCAAAACAGGACCCTCGGGAGGCGAAGGTAGCAGCTGCAGACCTTCGGCGAGGCAGCGGCAGCAGCAGCGGACCCTCGGGGCGGCGGCAGCCGCAGCGGACCCTCGAGGCGGCGGCAGCCGCAGCGGACCCTCGAGGCGGCGGCAGCAGCAGCGGACCCTCGGGAGGCGGCGGCAGCAGCAGCGGACCCTCGGGAGGCGGCGGCAGCAGCAGCGGGCCTTCGGGAGGCGGCGGCAGCAGCAGCGGACCCTCGGGGAGGCGAACTTCGGGAAGGAGCCCCTGGCCATGGAAGCGGCAGCGGGAGCTCCACTTCTCCCTTGTACCCTGTAACTGGTGGCTCTCCAGGCGATCGCGGAGCAACAGGCAGCCCCAGGCGTCGCGGAGCAACAGGCATCCTTGGCGTCGCGGGCAACAGGCATCCTTAGGCGTCGCGGAGCAACAGGCATCCTTAGGCGGTCGCGAAGCAACAGGCATCCTTGGCGGTGCGAAGCAACAGGCATCCTTAGGCGGTCGCGAAGCAACAGGCATCCTTGGCGGTCGCGGGCAACAGGCATCCTTGGCGGTGCGAAGCAGGGCAGGAGCAGTCCTTCCCATGATGGTGGATGTGGAACCAGCAGGTATTCACCCTCTGCTGGTGGAGGTGGAGATGGAACCAGCAGGTATTCACCCTCTGCTGGTGGAGCTGGGAGCGGCAAGCAGTCCTCCCACGGCGGTTGAGGCGGAACCAGCAGGTATTCACCCTCTGCTGGTGTATGTGGGAGGGGCAAGCAGTCCTCCCACGGTGGCTGAGGCGGAACCAGCAGGCATTCACCCTCTGCTGGTGGAGCTGGGAGAGGCAAGCAGTCCTCCCATGGCGGTTGAGCCGGAACCAGCAGGTATTCACCCTCTGCTGGTGGAGGTGGGAGGGGCAAGCAGTCCTCCCACGGTGGTTGAGGCAGAACCAGCAGGCATTCACCCTCTGCTGGTGGAGCTGGGAGCGTTAAGCAGTCCTCCCACGGCGGCTGAGCGGAACCAGCAGGCATTCACCCTCTGCTGGTGGAGGTGGCGGAGGCAGAGGCAGCTCTTGCTGCTCTGCTCCTGGCGGTGGTGGAGACAGAGGCAGCTCCTGCTGCTCTGCTCCTGGCGGTGGTGGAGACAGAGGCAGCTCCTGCTGCTCTGCTCCTGGTGGTGGTGGAGACAGAGGCAGCTCCTGCTGCTCTGCTCCTGGTGGTGGTGGAGACAGAGGCAGCTCCTGCTGCTCTGCTCCTGGTGGTGGTGGAGACAGAGGCAGCTCCTCCTGCTCTGCTCCTAGTGCTGGAGACAGTGGCGAGGGCTCCTCACCCTCTAACGCTGGAGACGGCAGCAATGGCTCCTCTCCCTCTGGCGTTGGAGGCGACAGCGGCGGCTCCTCTCCCCTGGCTGGAGGCGGCAGCGGCGACTCCTCTCCCTCTGGCGCTGGAGAAGGCAGCGGCGACTCCTCTCCCTCTGGCTGGAGAGGCAGCGGCGACTCCTCTCCCTCTGGCTGGAGAAGGCAGCGGCGACTCCTCTCCCTCTGGCGCTGGAGAAGGCAGCGGCGACTCCTCTCCCTCTGGCTGGAGAGGCAGCGGCGACTCCTCTCCCTCTGGCTGGAGAAGGCAGCGGCGGCTACTCTCCCTCTGGCTGGAGAAGGCAGCGGCGACGACTCTCCCTCTGGCTGGAGAAGGCAGCGGCGGCGACTCTCCCTCTGGCTGGAGAAGGCAGCGGCGGCGACTCTCCCTCTGGCTGGAGAGGCAGCGGCGGCGACTCTCCCTCTGGCTGGAGAGGCAGCGGCGGCGACTCTCCCTCTGGCTGGAGAAGGCAGCGGCGACTCCTCTCCCTCTGGCTGGAGAAGGCAGCGATGACTCCTCTCCCTCTGGCTGGAGAAGGCAGCAATGGCTCCTCTCCCTCTGGCGCTGGAAACAGCAGCGGGGCCCCTCCCATATCTGCAGCCAGGTAGTTGAGCACCATGGCTGCGATGTCTGGGAGGGATGCTGGTTGGTGTTTCTGTTCCCAGGCCTCCCAGCGCTCCCCATCTCTAAGCCCACAGGAGGTTGATCACAGCAGGGAGGCGACCATTATATCCCTCTCAGGCTCCGCCAGCCAGTCCCAGATCCCCTCAGAGGAGGCGGGATTCTTCCGCCTCGGAGGATGCGGGTCCTCTCTCACCCTTTCTGGATGCTCAGGCTCCTTCCTCTCCTGCCATGGAGGGTTGGTCGGTGCCACGTGCCCAACCTCACCAACCGCGAAGCACCACTCCTCACCCTTCAGGCAGGTGAGGCAGGCGTCCAGCGTGGTAAGGACCTGCTGCTGTTGCTGCGCCTCCTGCTGCTGTTGTTGTTGCTGCTGCTTTCTCCTCCGGCTACTCTTCCCCATTTTTTTTATTTTTATTTTTTCCAAAAACACAAAAAAAAATACTGTTTGAAAAACAAACAAAAAACGTCCTTTTCTTTCCTGGTCCGGCTCTTGGAGGCGTTGTTTATCCACTTCTGACACCATATGTGACAGTCTGGCTCGCAGTGGTGAGTGTGATGACGTCACGGACCAGGAAGTAACTGAATCACAAACAGTGGATGGGCGGGTGAAGCTGAATGCTATGGCACTCAGCGTTTTAATAAACAAATAAACAAAACAAAAGATTTAAACAAAACAACAAAACACAAACCAAAGCAAAGGGCATGAGGGCCAAACGAATAAACAGCAAACAAGTAAGTGGCGTGCTGGCTAAACCAGCACGTTTTAGCAATTGTTTTGTACTCTCTGGCTCTCTCTCCGCTCTCCCGTACTCTCCTCTGTACACTCAACAACCAACCCGAACAGCTGCTGGTTCTTATACTCTGGCCGAGGGTTAACTAGTTGTTAATTATCTTATTACCCTCGGCCACAGTCTGCAGCGTTTGGTAAGGATGCATGACTGTCAGCTAGTTAAATAATCAGTAGCTGATCAGTCATGCATCCTCACGAGGTTTTTAAATATAAATATAAAAAACAATAACAAACGACGCGGCGCTTTTATCTGCGCCGCAAACAAATACAAATAATAATAAATAGGGGCGGGACACTCCGCCACAAGCACAAAATGAACTGGTAATAAAACCAGTGTTCTTGACTTGATATATATATAGGGTAGGCTATTCCAGAGTCTCATATGAGAGCGTTTGGTCATAGTTAGATACAGACTTAATTTCATACTTGTATTGGCAGGAGCTGCCTACTGCAGACCATGTGTTGCAGTGTATAACAACATCTGAATATGACCTGAAACCTGAAGAAGTTGCTTATTACTATTTATGTGACTTCATCAAGTCAGTGGATCAGGATGGCATGTCCAAATTTCTGCAGTTTGTTACAGGATCCTCATTGCTGCCAAATGATGGCATTACAATAGTACAGGCGCTCCTCGACTTACTACGCTTCGACTTAAGACACGGCACTTAAGACTCTTTTGCATTATTACCCTGCTTCGACTTTGATATCGATATGGCATTTACGAAACGGCGAGACACGAGTCATGCGTCATGTGTGCACGCTCGGTGTCCCAACCGCAGTACCTGTCGCGGTCGCCCTGACTCAGTCACTTAGCGTTTGTTTTTTTTATGCATGTAACTGTTTTTTTTAGAATGTATTTGCACTTAACAATGTCTGATAAGAGTAATGGACTCAAAACAAAACCTAAGCTGTGAACTCTGTCACATGATGAGAGGCTTAACTTCAGGCGATCGTAGTTCTGGCTAGGAGTACCGCATACACACACAGAATATGTCATTGGAAAGCCCCGAGTCTGTACTTTTAAACAAGCCGTAGGTGCCTGAGTAATATGCGCATAACCACCGGGGATTACCTGACAAGGATATAATATATATATATATATATATATATATATATATATATATATATATATATATATATATATATATATATATATATATACTTGTAAATGCCCAACTACTCAAGTGTGCTCCTCTCCCCATTTGTTTTCATATTGATTTGTAAATCCTTGATAGCCTGACTTCCCAGGAACCCCAATGTCTGCACCTGGTAAGGCATTGGTTACCTGCGACAAGAGCACTTTTGGCTTCTGTTGCAAAGCATTAATAATTATAAACAAAGGAGTGTCGGCAATCAGCGTTGGGATCAATTTATGGTTTTCTATTCCAATTCTCATTCCCTTTTAAACAATTCCAATTCATTTTATGACATAGGTTTTATTGAGCCATATATATTGTAAACCGGCCTGCACTCACGGTCGTTCGTTTGTTGCCCCTTTAAACACAGACCCAGGACACAGGAATGGAGTTTTCAAAGCGCGGATACGCTATTGTTAATTCACAAAAACAAAATAAACACCTAGCTCTATACGAGCACTAACTACACACACAGGAACCTAAACTAAATTGCAGGACGGCTAAGCCGTTTTCCTGCTGCACAAGCTCTAACAAAACAACACAAAAAAAGGTTTTACACAAAACCTTTTTTTCCCCACTATGCTTGTGCACACTCTCAAGCGGGCTCTTCACACACAGCAGCCCTGTGCAGACTGACTGCACTCTTTAAATACCCTGCACCTGGTTCTAGTTTACAATCACTACCAGGTGCAGGGGATAATTAACAATAAAACAATTAAACTACATGTAATTAAACAACTAAATTAAACCTAAAATGTGCCTACACACGTTTTCTGCAGGGAGGATTTTAACCCCCCTCCCTGCTGTGTTATAATATATATATATATATATATATATATATATATATATATATATATATATATATATATATATACACACACACACACACACCACCCACTCGATATATCGTGGGTATCTGGGTCCAATATAAATCCGCTATATTGTGACAGAGTGGTTTGTGGGATGTATAGTAAATTGTATAACTATGCATACGTAACTAACAGAATGAAAACAATTCTGTTTCCACAACAAATAACTGTCTGTATACTGGGTACTGTGTGTAGTGGGGTAAAATGGCTGCCGATCAAAATACTACGTTTCCCAGAAGGCCATAGTCAAAATGGCCGTAGTTAATTGTGTAACAGGACGCAGCTGTGTCTTGTTAGGGTGGGGTCCTGGCTGTATAAAGCCAGCCTCAAATCCAGTTTAGAGGAGAGACTACCAGGGAGAAGGTTGTAGAGTGAGATATGGTGGTACTGAAAGAGTTCTGTAAGTACTCAAGAAGAAGTGTTACTGTGTGGAATAGTTGTGTAAAATTACCAATTGTTTTCTGTACAGGGAAACAGCCTAGCTGTCCTGTCCTAGATAGGGACTGGTGATTAGTTAGCACTCCTTGCTGGAGTAGGTTTTTGTTTGTTTATTTGTGTTTTGCCACTGTACATAATAAGTGTACGCTACGGCGTTTCACTGCAACTCCTGTGTTTTGCATATTTCCTACCTTGGGTTGGCTTGGCCATTGGTCACTCTACCACAGTATATATATATATATATATATACAGTAATCTGTCGAGTATGTGCCCATCACATATCCACCATGATCGTTAGTTTATTATTGAACAGAGAAGATTAATTCAGAGATTGTACATCCTACCAAAGTTGTATGTACTCCGTGCGCTACCATTGCTGGTAGTGTTGCATGAGCGGTTCAGTGTGTTGATATGTAAATAAATCCTTTCGCCTGGGGCGTGCGTATCAACTTCAACCTCCGTTTCGATCTTCTGCCTGTCACTCAGCAGTGAATGCACGCACCCACATAGCAGACGGCTACCCTGTCACATTACTGCCCTGTATCTTTCTAAACAAGGGGATTTAGGGGAGCTCCCTAATAAAAGCGGAATCTCAAAACAATGTTTGTGTAAATATAGTAATTGTTACAGCTGTCATACACACATGCAATACACATTTTTCAAACCAATTCAACTTGCTGTTACATATAAATACGCTTGTGCAATAAAAAAACACCTGCGTTGCAAAATAATTGGATTTGGAATTGATCTTAAAAGGGAATTGGGAATGGAATCTGATGGAATTCACCCCAAACGTGTCAGCAAAACAGATATTCAATTATTTGCACTCTTGTAAAGTATGCTTGAAAAATTTGCTGCTAAACGAGACTTAACCTGTGATGTTCCTCTCTGAGTCTTAACTCACCAAGTTCTGTGATGGTGGAAAATATGATAAATCTGCCTTCCAAATGTTTTATTGCATTATCTTATCGCCTACTTTAAAGTCACCGGTTTTCAGCCATTTGATAGAAATAACAATTTTTATTCTGTTGCATTTTACTGTGTGAGCTTGACATTGTCATGCAAAATCAAATATCAATGAAACCTTGCCTCTCATGGTCAAATTGTTTGTACAAATGACCTCTTGGGATTCAACAGCGTATGTAACCTTTCTTTACCCTAGTGAAGAAAGAAAATGTGTGAGTTTTATTATTTCCTGACTTTGGATAAGGAGATAATTACCAAATTCACATATTTGATGTGTAACTTTTGTACCAAAATGATGTAACATTTCATATTTATAAAAATAAAGCTGTCTTAACTTTCAAACAGACATTGAGGGTGTTCATGTTAAAAAAGACGCACAAATAAAAAAAACACATGTTTTTGAATGATAACATTGTTATAGCCCTCAGTCATAACTTTAACGGTATAATATTACAATCAAAACAGAAGCATTTAAATAGTTTGGTGTTATAAATACAATGTGTCCTGCTGTCATATTGCACTGGGCAAATTATATGAAAGTATTTACCACAGGTAACTATGACCACCAAGCATCTCTTTGAGTTAAAACAAATAAATAAATAAATACAGGAGCAGTTCCTCAAAGGCATGGCAATATTTTTTTTTTCTAGAAAAATTGTGATTAAGTGGAATTGTTAAGATATTTACCTAAAAGTAAAATATGCAAGATGGTGATTTTGCAGTTTTTGGATGTTGCTTGGTAGTTTCCCACAGCCAGTGTACCCTCCAACTTACAAAACTACACAGTTCTAGGTCCACTTTCAGTTTCTAGATACGCTTACACTAGGTGTAACTCGTGACCAAATCATAAAACAACTTCATTTGCCCCACACCACAGCTAATTTTCCCTCCCCAGCCCATGGGACCGCAGTGGCCAATTCAGCCCCCCCTGGGAATCTCCAAGTTCAGCATATGGGCACATCCAGGATTCAAATCAGCAGCCTCCTGATTGCTAGGTGAGGCACCGGGGAGTCCCCATTGACAGCAATTTTGAGAGTTAATTTGGGGATGCATTGGTGGTATCATTAGAAAACATAAACTCTAGTGTTTTGTGAATGCAATGTGAATATTTGTCTCTAAAGTCTCCTTCAAGTTGGATTTCCTCTTTAAGGGTATTAAGCTGCTGAGTAGTTAAATTAAGTGGATTGGAATGCTCTTCAGTTTCTGTCATGCTAAACATATCTGTAGTTTACACTCAACCTCTCTGTAAATGTAATATTTAGAAAATAAGAACATAAGAAAGTTTACAAATGAGAGGAATCCATTCGTCCCAACTTGCTTGTTCGGTTGTTAGTAGCTTATTGATCCCAGAATCTCATCAAGCAGCTTCTTGAAGGATCCCAGGGTGTCAGCTTCAACAACATTACTGGGGAATTGGTTCCAGACCCTCATAATTCTCTGTGTAAAAAAGTGCCTCCTATTTTGTGTTCTGAATGCCCCTTTATCTAATCTCCATTTGTGACCCCTGGTCCTTGTTTCTTTTTTCAGGTTGAAAAAGTCCCCTGGGTCGACATTGTCAATACCGTTTAGAATTTTGAATGCTTGAATCAGATCACCGCGTAGTCTTCTTTGTTCAAGACTGATTAGATTCAATTATTTTAGCTTGTCTGCATACAACATGCCTTTTAAACCAGGAATAATTCTGGTTGCTCTTCTTTGCACTCTTTCCAGAGCAGCAATATTCTTTTTTATAACGAGGTGACCAGAACTGAACACAATATTCTAGACGAGGTCTTACTAATGCATTGTAAAGTTTTAACACTACTTCCCTTGATTTAAATTCAACACTTTTCACAATATATCCAAGCATCTTGTTGGCCTTTTTTATAGCTTCCCCACATTGTCTAGATGAAGACATTTTTGAGTCAACATAAACTCCTTGGTCTTTTCCTAGATTCCTTCTTCAATTTCAGTATCTCCCATATGATATTTATAATGCACATTTTTATTGCCTGCGTACAGTACCTTACACCTTTCTCTATTAAATGTATTTGCCATGTGTCTGCCCAATTCTGAATGCTGTCTAGATCTTTTGCATGATCTTTGCTGCTCCAACAGTGTTTGCCACTCCTCCTATTTTTGTGTTGTCTGCAAATTTAACAAGTTTGCTTACTATAACAGAATCTAAATCATTAATGTAGATTAGGAATAGCAGAGGACCTAATACTGATCCCTGTGGTACACTACTGGTTACCTCGTTCCATTTTGAGGTTTCTCCTCATTTTTTGCACATTTTTAAAATTTTTTTGCACCGTCACACTCAGGGTGGTACAGTCGTTCTGCCTGAGAAATGTAGTGTAAATAATAATAATATATGATGTTTAGAATGACTTTCATCAGAAGCAAGTGCTTATAACTTATTCATTTTTTACGATTCTGCAGCCAAAACACCGTATGGATATTTAAATCAAATATTTACTAACACTTAAGAACGGACATGCATGAGATATTCACATACGTGGAGATATTTCAATTTGAATTGCAAAAGTTGCTATGGCGGTGCTACTGTTAAGAGGGCTCGACAGTGATTCTGGCTTCCCAGCATCCCCCCTCCATCCCCTACTCTGCTAAGCCTAGCTTACTTACCTTTACATCGACATTGCTTTCTTTGTATTGTGCTTGAGATCCCCAACCAGAATCTTTTTGTCTCAACCAGAGCAGTTGCTGCTCCTCTCTGCTGCTTCAGATAAGTTCTTCACTGTGCGTCGCAACTCTTGACCACTGAATTCGATGTATCTGAGAAACTGGGTTGTGGAGTGTGCCACGAATCCTCGACAACCCACCTCCACTGGGTAAACCTGGACTCTCCATCCTCGCTGTTCCGCTTCAGCAGCTAGTTGAGCATACCGAAGTTTCTTCCTTTCATACGCCTCATCCACAGCATCCTTCCATGGCACTGTTAACTCTACCCGGTGAACAAGGCGTGCAGATCCAGACCACAAGACAATATCAGGTCGAAGGTTAGTGGTGGCAATCTCAGGTGGGAAAATAAGCCATTGTCCAACATCTGCCAGCATTTTCCAGGCTCTAGCAGCTTCCAGTTGTCCTAGATGAGTTTTGGTTTTAATACCTTTTCTTGGTGGTTGCTCCCCTGGACGGAGGAATGTTGTTCTTCGTGTGTCATATATTGCTGGAACTGGTGGCAACATGTTGATCATGCTGCGTTTGTCTTCCAATGCTAAGGCCAAACATCGCAGCACATGATCATGACGCCAAGTGAACCGTCCTTGGCTAAGACCCACCTTACATCCTGTCAAAATGTGTCTTAATGTAGCTGGCGAGGAACACAAAGGACACCACAGATTTTCTCCTACCCATAGATTAAGGTTCTGTGGAGATGGGAGAACAGCATATGTTGACCTGATGAGGAAACTGATCCTGCTCTGTTCCGCTGTCCACAGATCTTGCCAGCCGATTTTGCGTTGTTCTACACCAGGGGTGCCCAATCTTGGTCCTGGAGGGCCGGTGTCCCTCCTGGTTTTTGTTCCAACTGTACACTAAATTGCTTAATTGGACCAATTAAGCTTCAAATACGTGCTTGATTGGTCCAATTAAGTAATTTAGGGGGCAGTTGGAACAAAAGCCAGGAGGACACCAGCCCTCCAGGACCAGGATTGGGCACCCCTGTTCTACACTATCCCATCTCGTCCATTCTCCCTGCTTGACCTGGGAAATGACCTTTACGCACCTCATCCTCTCCTCCTGCTTTTGCACCTTGTTGACTACCAGTTTCCTCCATTGAACTGGGGCTGCTTTGTGCCATGTAGGAGCAGCTGAACTGAGACCAAGACCCCCTCTTCCATGCTGTACTTGCCCCATGGTATCACTGATCCCTGTGGTACACCACTGGTTACCTCGCTCCATTTTGAGGTTTCTCCTCTAATCAGTACTTTCTGTTTTCTACATGTTAACCACTCCCTAATCCATGTGCATGCATTTGCTTGAATCCCTACTGAGGATTAATCTTTTATGCGGGATATTGTCAAAAGCTTTCTGGAAATCGAAATAAACCATATCATATGCTTTGCAATTATGCATTGTCAATGTTGCATCCTCAAAAAAATCAAGTAGGTTAATTAGACACAATCTCCCTTTCCTAAAACCATGCTGTTTGTCTCCCAGGATACTGTTACCATATAGGTAATTTTCCATTTTGGATCTTATAGTTTCCATAAGTTTATATATAATAGAAGTCAGGCTTATTGGTCTGTAGTTACCTGGTTCAGTTTTGTCTCCTTTTTTGTGGATCGGCATTACGTTTGCAATTCTCCAGTCTGTCGGTACAACCCCTGTGTCAAGAGACTGTTGCATGATTTTGGTTAGCGGTTTGTAAATAACTTATTTCATTTCTTTGAGTACTATTGGGAGGATCTCATCCGACCCAGGGGATTTGTTTATTTTAAGAGCTCCTTGTCCCGTCTGTTATGCTAAGGTTATTTAAGACTGGATAGGAACAGGTCGACATCTATGATTTTGCCATTTGTATCTCTTAGACATTTAACCTCCTCTTTGAATATTCTCTTTCTGTTATAGTATTGGAAAAACATTTTGGAATTGGTTTTAGTCCCTTTAGCAATGTTCATTTCTATCTCCCTCTTGGCCTTTCTAACTTCCTTTTTGACTTGCATTTGCAGTTCCAAGTACTCTTTCAGTGTACTTTGTTTTTGGTCCCTTTTAAACGCTCTGTAAAGTGCCTTTTTTGCTGAATATTTTTTTAATTGATCTTTTAACCATTTTGGCCATTTTGTTTTAGATTTAGATTTGTCTACTTTTGGGTTGTAATTGTTGTTCGCCTCTAGTACTTCATTTAAAAAAAAACAAAAAAAAAACAGCCATCCTTTTTCTGTGGATATTTTCTCTATTTTACTCCAATCTACTTCTGTTAGTCTCTTTTTCATACTTTGCTTTTCTAAAATTGTAAACCTTAGCTTTTGTCATTACTTTTTGGGTTTTAAAAATCACTTCAAATGAGACCATGTTGTGGTCTGAGTTTGCCAATGGCTCTCTGACCTCTGTCTTCGTTATTTGAAAAGGCTACGTAAACGTTTGTAGTGAAAGCAGGCAGACCCTCAACAATGAAAGAACATAAGGTTGAACACCAATTTCAAACCTAGAAATACAATTACAACAAAATACAAGGAAGTTATTTCGAGATATCTTAAAATGATTTAGAGATAGCTCTAAATGAACAGGAAGTTATTTCGAGATATCTTAAAATGATTTAGTGATAGCTCTAAAGGAATAGGAAGTTATTTTTAGATATCTTAAATTATTTAGAGATAGCTCTAAATGAACAGGAAGTTATTTTAAGATATCAAATAATAAATACTGCGGTGCAAATGCGCTGCGGCGCCATTTATTTACAAACCCAAAAACAAATAAAATATTTGAACAAAAACACTTGCTTCCAGAGCAAAAACAAAAGGTTAAACAAAAACAAATCACGAACACAAAAACGTGCTACAGGTCTGGCTGGGCAATCGTCTTCACTGATCCTGTATATTTTTTAAATTTTACTTTTAAACTCCTCTCTTGCTCCCGTTCCTCCTCTCGAACACCCACACTGAGTGCAGAGAGCTGCAGGCTTTTATTTACTATGGCCGAGGGGTTAACTATCAATTTATCTCGTTACCCCTCGGCCACAATCTGCATGAGTTTAATTACTACTGGCAGAGGATGAGCTAACGACCTCGCCTCTGCCAGAACACATTTAAATGAAAATAAACAAAACATACGGCTTTGCCATCACATTTATAAATACAAAAACAAAACAAGGCTACGTCGTTATACTTATAAATAAATAAATAAATAAATAATAATACTAAATAATTAATTGCACAGGGACGGAGGGTTACCCCGTTCTAAAAATAAATAATACATTTATGGCAGGGCTTCAGTAGGAACTAAAGCATTCAACAAAGAAGTCATAGCCAAACACACCTGTTACACATTGCAGAGATGATTTTCAAGTGGAAAGAATAAGGCACATTTCTGAGAGGAATAAACAGGGGTGTCATGGCCCTGCACTAATTAAAAATGTAATTCCTGCCTGTGTGCCCATGGAAAAGTACCTTGTGTACAATACCCTCAGGAAGAAAAAAAACTGCATAAGCTGCTAGCCTGCACAAGGAAATCAGGAGGCTTCACCTTTTCCTCTGAACAAACAAATAATTATGTAGCTTGGAGAGGCTTGCAGTCACAATGACCTGTATGGCAGGTGTTCCATGATGTTCAGTAATGCAACACCCAATTCTCCCAATGCTAACACCTTCCTGGCAGCTCTGTATTTGCCTTGATAAATGTTGCAATTAGAGCGATCGAACTGTGCATAAACAACCTGGCTGACTCCTAATTCAGATGAACCCCAAGGTTGTTTAAAGTTGTAAACAATAAATACATTGGAAATAGTTATACTCAAGAGAAATTATATATATTTTTTAAACTTGGCAGGCGTTTGGCTTGTCAGATAGTAGCAGATGGGTGTAGCACTCGGGAGGAGATGGTTTTGTAGTTGCAACGTAAATTATGAAATAACTGTCAAAAATTGACAAGCAAGTAGTATGCTGATACTTTGGATTATAGTGATGTCATTGAAGGGGTGTTTGTTTAGGGGAGAGGTCTACTGCGACAAGTGCTGTATTTAAACTCCCTGTAATCCTCAACTGTGCTACTAAGACTGTAAAGAACAAACTAGGCAGTCACAGTAACAATAACAAATATAAAAAGAAAACAGGCTAAAAGAATTGAATCTGTTCAGTCTTGAACAAAGAAGACTACGTGGTGATCTGATTCAAGCATTCAAAATCCTAAAAGGTATAGACAATGTCGACCCAGGGACTTTTTGACCTGAAAAGAAACAAGGACCAGGGGTCGCAAATGGAGATTAGACAAAGGGGCATTCAGAACAGAAAATAGGAGGCACTTTTTTACACAGAGAATTGTGAGGGTCTGGAACCAACTCCCCAGTAATGTTGCTGAAGCTGACACCCTGGGATCCTTCAAGAAGCTGCTTGATGAGATTCTGGGATCAATAAGCTACTAACAACCAAACGAGCAAGATGGGCTGAATGGCCTCCTCTCGTTTGTAAACTTTCTTATGTTCTTCTGTTCTTAATAAATACACTCATATTTTTTAATTAATTGAGCTCATATTCCCTGGTGTATTTCCACCTCATGTTTTCAAATTATCTAAGCATTTTACAAATTAGAAAAAACATTTGCGATATTCACTTTTATTTCAAAGTAATATAGTCAATTTTATAGCAGATGTCCAGATTGTAATTCAGACTTGCAACTTCATGATCATATGGAAACTGGTGATTTTTTCATGTCTCTACCTATAGAAAGACATCTTCAGGATTTTTTTTTTTTACAATTCACTGATGCAGCCAAACACACCAAACACTGGCAAGAATCTCCTCGTACTGATGCAGTAGCGATGTTTACAATGGATTATGTTTTGAAAATCTGGTGCAAATTGACAAGAATGACTTCTCACTGACTCACTTTATTCTGTTTGGCCAATTCAATTTCATATGCAGTGGCTCTCAAAAGTATTCACCCCCTTGGACTTTTCCACATTTTATTGTGTTACAACATGGAATCAAAATGGATTTAATTTGGAGATTTTGCCACTGATCAACACAAAAAAGTCCATAATGTCAAAGTGAAAAATAAAATCTACAAATTGTTCTAAATTAATTACAAACATAAAACAGAAAATAATTGGTTGCATAAGTATTCACCCCCTTTGCTATGACACACCTAAATAAGCTCTGGTGCAACCAATTGTCTTTAGAAGTCACATAATTAGTTGAATGGAGTCCACCTGTGTGCAATTAAGGTGTTTCACATGATTTCAGGTTAAATACACCTGTCTCTGGGAGGTCCCACAGTTGGTTAGTACATTTCCTAACAAAAACTACATCATGAAGACAAAGGAACATTCAAAGCAAATCCGGAATAAGGTTCTTCAAAAGCACCAATCAGGGGTAGGATATAAGAGCATTTCCAAGGCAATTAAAATCTCCCGGAGCACAGTAAAGTCCGTTATTAAGAAATGGAGAGAATATGGCACAACTGTGAATCTGTCTAGAACAGGCCGTCCTCAAAAACTGAGTATCCGGGCAAGAAGGGCACTAGTCAGGGAGGCCACCAAGAGGCCTATGGCAACTCTAAAGGAGTTACAGTCTTCCACGGTCGAGCTGGGAGACACTGTGCATACGGCAACAATAGCCTGGGTGCTTCACAAAACTGGCCTTTATGGGAGAGTGGCAAAAAGAAAGCCATTGTGGAAAAAAACTTACATCAAATCTCAGCTAGAGTTTGCCAGAAGGCATGTGGGAGACTCTGAGACCAAATGGAAGAAGATTCTATGGTCTGATGAGACCAAAATAGAGCTTTTTGGCCTCAACACTAAGCGCTATGTTTGGCGCAAGCCTAACACCGCAAATCATCCTGAGAACACCATCCCTACCGTGAAGCATGGTGGTGGCAGCATCATGCTATGGGGATGCTTCTCTGCGTCAGGGCCTGGAAAGCTTGTGAAGATAGTGGGCAAAATGGATGCAGCAAAGTACAGAGAAATCCTGGAGGAAAACCTGCTGAAGTCTGCAAGAGATCTGGGACTTGGGAGAAGATTCATCTTCCAGCAGGACAATGACCCCAAACATACAGCCAAAGCCACACTGGAGTGGCTTAAAAACAAAAAACAAAAAGGTCAATGTCCTGGAGTGGCCCAGTCAAAGCCTGGACCTCAATCCAATTGAGAATATGTGGAAAGAGTTGAAAATTGCTGTTCACCAAAGGTCCCCATCCAACTTGACGGAGCTTGAGCAATTTTGCAAAGAAGAATGGACAAAAATTGCAGTGTCCAGATGTGCAAAGCTGGTAGAGACTTATCCAAATAGACTCATGGCTGTAATTGCTGACAAAGGTGTCTCTACCAAATATTGACTCAAGGGGGTGAATACTTATGCAATCAATTCTTTTCTGTTTTATATTTGTAATTAATTTAGAACAATTTGTAGATTTTATTTTTCACTTTGACATTATGGACTTTTTTTGTGTTGATCAGTGGCAAAAACTCCTAATTAAATCCATTTTGATTCCATGTTGTAACACAATAAAATGTGGAAAAGTCTAAGGGGGGTGAATACTTTTGAGAGCCACTGTGTATATATATATATATATATATATATATATATATATATATATATATATATATATATATATACACACTAGACTCACGTCTCGCCTGACACTCTTCACCATGCAGCCCAACTGCAGGTCTTTTATATTCTGGCTGACGGGTTAACTAGCTATTAATTAATTATAGTCTGCACGAGTTTAATAAGGATGCGTGACTGTCAGCTAATTAAATACTCCATAGCTGATCTGTCACGCAGTCCCATGAGAGCTGGCTACACAAATACAAAATACAAACAGACACAAATAATAACAGTAATGGCGGACAGCTTTTCGTCCGCCCTGTAAGTAATAATACATTATAATACTGAATACTGGCTTTTCATAATACACAATACACACAGTAACAATAATAATAATAATAATAATAACAACAATAATAATAATCAGCGCACAGCCGCACACACATTTATACACAACGGTGTGGGCACTTTGCCACATATACCCAAATGTGAGTCCCAACACCATAACAATATACATTTAGAAAGCAATAACATACAACTGGGGGTTTAATATCCGCACACCTTGGGGATGTTGTTTGGCCTGTGTTGTGCTTATAAATGGGCACCCCCAAGCCTACCTGAACCCCTATTAAAGTGAATTGGTTGTCCAGTGACTCAGGCACAGTTACAAACTATGCTTGTATAGTGATATATTTGCACAGGTTGGAACACATGTCAGCCAATGAGATTTCTCTCTCTATTCTGCCATTATATAATACTTATTATATACCACTCATGTTGTTAGATAACCTATTAGCTAAAAATTTAGATTTATTTTCCATTTACACAGAAAAAACCAGAAACTGGCACTTAAGTTTGACTGGCACTTCCTTCTTTGTGTTGAGGAGCATTCCTTGAAACGTTCCCCAAACTCCCACATCCATCAGTGAGAAAATGTTAGTTACGTATAAGGCTTTCTTCAGAATAAATCAAATTATCCACATATATAAATGACTTTTGGTATAAGTAGGATAGTTGATTGTAGTCTAATAGGTGCAATATTTATCAAATTCATTCCTCGTCACTGGCTTCACATGTCGTAGGGTATTTGCTCTGACGTCCCTTATTAGATAAATACTGTACCTAATAGCATGTTTCTCATGTCATCTTACATGTGCAGGCTATTGTTAACATGGATGAAGGTCACATTGAGCAAGTACTAGGGTTAACAGTGCCCCCTGGTGAATCCTGAATTCTGCCCTATTCACCGCGGTCTGGTGAATAACAGATATCAAATCAGTTGTCCTGCACAACAGACAGTTCCAAAGTAATTACACCAATAAACTTTACTTTAACCCTGTAGACCATGACAGCTTACTCAAGACAAACTATTTTCAAAACAGAAATACCCAATTCATACCATTTTAATAATACATTATTAACATGGCGGGAACAGGCTTGCATTCTTTGCATATTTTCTCCAAGGGACACCATGGTACATTTATGAGTTACCAACTCTGTTAGTATATAGAGTACACAGCGGGCGAGGCTTTAGTTTCCAAGCAACATGCGATGATGGTATGTGACGAGGTAAATAAAATTATCAGATGTTATTGTTACACAATGGGGGCATACATTGCACTGTCACAACAGAAAATAAGAGGACACCCCCACTGCCACACAAGGAACCGGTAGACAGAAAAGATCACAGCCATCAGAGCCAAGCCGATCCCCTCTACCTTCTGAGCAGGCCACATAACAGAGCTCCAGAGAGAGCTAATAGTGTATTTTCTATCACAACCGTTGATCCTCTTCACAGCCTGCTCCATTCTATGTCACTTCCACAGTTCCGCTGCTCATCCTCTCCTATCTTCACCCACCTAATGACCTATGTCATGGCCCAGCCACCAATAGCATTCGGTTCTGACATGCGAGTGAAACCCAAAACAAACTGTTGGAACGTGAGGTGGGGAAGCACATTAGAGTCGCAAAGGGTTCAGTGTCCAGTGTTTTAACAATGGGACTCTACCTCATTCACAAGGAGGAGTCTGTGTGTAACTGTGTGTAAGCATGGCAAAAAATGATCTAAGCAGAAGCAACAATAGAGAACCATCCATAACTCCATAATAGCATATTAAACAGGTAAGGAATCAAGTCTTAGGAGAATGTAGATGACATAATGTATCCCTGTAATGTCAACTGGGTGTTTGGTTGAGGCCATCTATGTCTTTTCCTTCTATTTTAAGTTAAGCACGCCATTGACTTTAATGTTCTACTGTCTATTATAGTGAACATGTAAGCTTTAAAATGTATTAAATATCTGAAAAACCACCTGAAAATACCAATAGCACAATGCAGTTGCAGCGCTAGGCATAAGCAGACTAAGCAATTACTTAGGGACCCAAACAGTTCAACAGGGTCTCAAATGTTTTAAACATAACTTTGAATTTTTTTTTATTGTTCTCGTGAACCGGTCTGAAAACACATATCAACCCACACTATTGACATTCAAGACTTTTTTGTATTTATTCATTTATTTAAAATAAATAAAGAGATAGCTGAGAGTGATACCATCCCATCCCTATTAATTTAAGGTATTAATTTATGTTTTTTGTAAATTAACAAATAAATAGCACTGCTTTTAAATGCATCAATCTAGTAGAATAGATTAGTCGCTAAGGTATTTAGCTGATTAGAAAAAAATAGTGTTTATAAAATTAGACTGCTTTGTGGTCAACCGTGTACTGTTGGGGTGTTTTAAAAAAACACATTTTCTTTTGATTTAGTGTTGCTAACCTAGTTTACCATTTGTCATATTTGCATACTTTTTATATTTGAATGCTACTTTGGTATAAAAAAAATAATCAATCGATTGTGAAACTATTAAAACATGAATTGACAAAATGTTTATGATAGAAATAAAATGCTTAAATGTAACATTATCTGTATAGTATTATTGTGTTTTTTAAATAAAATACTGACTGTAAATCTCATGGCAATATGTTTATTATTTATTTATTTATTTATTTATTTGAGAGTAGTGCAGGAAAAGAATGTTGCCCCTCTGCAAATATACTCCAGCTAATTTTCCAAAACTGTTTAAGTGATATTGAATACATTTCTCTTTCCCATACCTGCATTGTCTCTTGCTAGATTTGCACCTTTAAACTTTCACAATTACTTTCAGAAAATCAGGAGCAAATTTTGCTTTGGAGCAAAAAGCTTTGAAAGTCACCCTGTTACTGTATTAGCTAAATTCATTTCACAATTTACAGGTTTATCAACATTTTAATTAAAAATTGGATTAACAGCAGTCAGTTACAAGATAAAGGAGAGAGTAATACAAAATAGAAACCAAAAAGGGGGCAAAAATATCATGGACAATGGATTAAAATAGCATCAACCATTTTATAATTTGAAAGAATGTATTCTTTGTAAATCTAAATCGTAAGATGTTTCCAATTAATGTTGTAATGAACCAGGGGGTCCACATGAGTGCAGTCAAGCACCTTTCTTCAACTCCCCAGTAATGTTGTTGAAGCTGACACCCTGGGATCCTTCAAGATGCTGCTTGATGAGATTCTGGGATCAATAAGCTACTAAACCAAACGAGCAAGATGGGCCGAATGGCCTCCTCTTGTTTGTAAACTTTGTTATGTTCTTATGTTCTTATGTTCTCATGTTCTCTTAAAAATGCTCAAATCCAAACATTACATAATGGGTTGGACTTTTATGCTTCAAGAGAATTTAAGAGCTTCAATAATAATGCATTATATTGGCTTATAAAAGAGAGTATGTGCTGTAGCGTACCGTTGCCATTAACTTTGTTTAAGTTGTGACTTCTGTTGTTATTTTGTTTTTCTGCAGCTACCGTATAAGCCTTCCTGGCCATGTCACATCTGCAAATGGGAACATTCTCAAATGTTTTACCTTGTTAAATAAAGCAATTGACTTGACAGTACTTTCATCAACTTGAATTCCGACCAGAAATTGTACATTACCTCGATAGAAACAACCTGGAAACAAGCCTGGGTTTGGGAATTGGATAATGTAATCTCAGACAGTTGCTGAAACCCTAAGAGATCTATACATAGGGTCTTTTTCTGGGTGAGCCTGTGAATGTAGTGGTGTTCCTACCCTGGGAATAGAAATTGGAGCAGTTTTTTCTCTTGCAGCAATAAACATCTTATAGTGTATAGGCATATTATTACGAATGTGTAAGTTGGTTTGTTGGAGATACTGCTTGCTTCTGCTTTGACAAATTACCTCTGTTTAAGAGTTTATTTTATTTTCTTATGGGGAGAGGGGGATGTCTCCAACTGTCTTAAATTGGTTTGAAGCTTATTTGTGCAAAAGAACACAAAACTGGTAAAAAAAATTAAAAAAAAAAGTCAACATGTGCGATCTGTTTCTATGACCATCAAACAAGGTGTACAGTACTTCCGGGTTCAATATATGTACACAAAAAATATATATTGTTTACAAGAAGATAAATTAAATGTCTTGATACGGAAATCTGTACAGGAATCGTTGACTAACACAGTTTTCTGAGGTAGTTTCCATGTTGTACTGGCTACTTTTCTAAAGCATGGCAAAGTGTGAATGGACTCAATTGTTATTATGTTCTCAAAGTAAATTGAATACAAAATTAAGAACTTTGATTGGGTTACCTAAAAACAAATATGTAACAATCCCTTGTAACTGACCATTTCATAGCACAATGTTATTATTATTTATTTCTTAGCAGACACCCTTATCCAGGGCGACTTACAATTGTTACAAGATATCACATTATTTTTACATACAATTACATTATTTTTTACATGCAATTACCCATTTATACAGTTTTTTTTGTTGTTGTTTTTTTTACTGGAGCAATCTAGGTAAAGTACGTTGCTCAAGGGTACAGCAGCGTCCCCCCACCTGGGATTGAACCCACGACCCTCTGGTCAAGAGTCCAGAGCCCTAACCACTACTCCACACTGCTGCCTTATTTGTGTAAAATAGTTATAGCCAGCCCCCAATGGAAACAGCACGCTTCCAGCTGTTCTGCGGCACAAGCAGCATGCGACCAAGCAGAATGAAGATGCTACTGGCTTCTGTCAGTCCCACAAGCAACCAGTGGGAATCGAGAGTGTGCCAGCTTCTGTCATGCCCTGAGACAGACCATTTGTCTGAATGAAATGGTACACTCATCTACAAATGTTTAAATATAGAGAGCACTACGACATGTCCTCCATAGTCTTAAAGAGTGGCCTGATTGAAATACACCAGGGATTAGTGCATGCATTACTAGTATTGTTACTGACGAGATTTCATTCGTTTTGTAAATTTTGAGTATTCATAATGTCAGTAGCATTGTCCACATTGACTTTTACCTTGCTGATGGTGGGGGTTATGGCAACAAGTAGAAGTACCATCAAAATATTACAATAAAAATAAAAGGGCACCGCATTTTTACAGCCAATTTGTATATCAGTTTTATATGATCAAGCATATTTGCAATAATTGCCATTCCTACTATTTATTTTTTTCAGGACAGGACCTATTGTAAACATGGTCATTAGTATTGTGTACATTTACACAATATTGCATTTATAATGTCCTGTATTAAAAATTTTCAACCAAGTCTAGGTCTATTAAAAATGGGCCTACACTTCCTGCTCATGCCCCCCACATTGTGAGTTAATATAGACAGTCGACATTTTACAGTGTATTCTCATTTGGAGGGCAGTAAGGTTAATGAAATGTATTGCTGTACTTGTAATGTAGAGTGGATGATGTTTTTTTACATTCAAATTACTGCAACGTTATCTGAAGATGTTGCTGTTGACAATTTATCAATATCTGTATGGATAAAACAACAGATACATATACACTAATAGGTTAAAAGGCCTGCAGCTGAGGAGCTTTCTTAACAAATGATTAGTATCTTTTAATACAATATTAAAGACCATAATAATAAACCTGTTCACATAACATTTACATTTAAGTTCTCGTTTTGCATTTGTTTCTGTGCAGTAGATTTATTTTAAACTATACGGGTGAAGGATATATGCATAGGAAACTGCAATGACTTTAAAGGAGCTAAAAGTGGATCTTACTCATTACTTTAAAGTGACAGCAATGAAAAAGAAAAGATGTGTGTTTTACCATATGAAACACAATCCTTTATCAAAGTACAGCTGCAGCAGGTACCCATAAACATATTGCTGTGGTAAATTAGCATCCTTCCCCAGAGAAAGTGTCCCTGCTGATACCCTTCACAGTCCAGAGAGATTTTCTACTTTAACATCCACTGAGCTTTGTTAACAGGTTTCACCCATTCCTGCTGATTCTGCATTCAGATGTCAGAATATCTAGCCAGGGATTGTAGTCATTTTGACAAGCACATACAATTACCTGTGTGCATAGCACAGATAAAGGTGAAAGAAATATAAATACATTGCTGAGCCCAAAAGGTACATAAACAGATCTTTTATTGCATTTCATGTTACATTTTGGGGGAAAAATGGCTTCACAAACCATAATATAACGTGGAAATTCATTTTCTTTTATATTCTAATTAAAATGTTGCTATGGTCTCTGTTGATTTAAAGCTGATAATGAGAATATTGTAATACTGATCTCTCATTATGCCATGCAAATCCCTTGCTATGTTTTTCTTGCTAGCAAATCACTTATTATTGTGAATGTGTTTTACATAACTGCTTGTAATTTAAGCTATATTTATTTTCAGCCTCACAAAAATACACTTCCCACTGATTTGGCACCCAAAGATCCTACCACATTTAAACATTCTGCAAACGCAAACCTGCCAACCCTATGGCTTTAGGACAGCTTACGTCATCACATCCCCTCTCCGACTAACGACTGCTACACGGGTTTGATGTTGATCCAGGCCAGAAGACAGTATAGACATGGATTGTGCATTCAAGCACATTTATTTTAGTAGTCAAATGCTTCAGACCATACCTGTACAGAGCCTAGTTCCAAAGTTCACACCATAACTTGCACGTCATTCATTTGCTTTTATTATTTAGCCCACTAGTTAACCCATGTTATACACCACTCCACCCTCCTCGCAACTATGAGGTATTGAAAAGAGTACAGATTGAGGTGGCTCTAAACTACTGTATACATTACATTGTACATCAATTATGATAATGATAATGAGAATGCATATAAACGGTACCTAAATTGTGACTGCTAATAGTTTTTTTTGTTACGAGACAGTGGGTCAGAAGATTGTACTGTTTGAATAACGGAAGTTATTGTCAATGAACTGTGGTGTGAAAATGTATTTTTTTCTTCTATAAGGTGGCTTAGGGTGTGTCACAAAGACGGCCGGAGTGGGCGGCGTCAGACCAGAAGCAGGAACTGGAAAAGGATACCGCAGGTAGAGTGAAATGGCGTTTGCGCCGTCTTTATTGTAAATACCACAAAAATAAAATAAAAGGTTTAAACAAAAACACTTTGCTCACAGAGCGAAAATAAAAGATTTAAACAAAAACAAATCTCAAACACAAAACAATCCTTAAGGACCGGCTGGGCAGTAGCCTTCACGGAACCTATAGCTTTTTCGTTTCGTTTCGTTTCGTTTTAGATTTCTCTCTTCTCGCTCTCCCGTACTCTCCTCTGTACACCCACCACCTCGAGCTGCAGAGCTGCAGGCTTTTATATTCAGGTGACCATCTCCCGATTAGCAACCAAATTAATCACTTAATTAATTCGGAGATGGCCACCTTCTGCACAGTTTAATTATGTTGTGGATGGGGCTACCCATCCACGCTAAACAAAACAAACAATCGGCCATGCCGTCCTAATACAAAACAATAACATACGGCTTTGCCGTCATACATTTAAATACTAAATCATAATAAACCAATACAAAAATAACACAGGGCGGAGGGAACCCGCGTTCTAAACTAAAACAAACAAAACAATGTACAGGGCTGCTCGCCCTGTTACAGGGTGTCATAGAGAAAATTATTTAAAAATATAGTCCTGGGGCTCCCGAGTGGCGCATCCAGTAAAGGCGCTCGCTAGAGTGCAGGATGCGCTCTATAGCCTGGATGTCGCCGGTTCGAGTCCAGGCTATTCCACAGCCTACCGTGGACGGGAGCTCCCAGGGGGCGGCGCTCAATTGGCCGAGCGTCGTCCGGGGGGAGGGAAGGCTAGGTCAGCCAGGGTGTCCTCGGCTCACCGCGCACCAGCGATCCCTGTAGTCTGGCTGGGCGTCTGCGGGCTTGCCTGTAAGCTGCCCAGAGCTGCGTTGTCCTCCGACGCTGTAGCTCTGAGGTGGCTGCAAGGTGAGTCTGCAGAGTGTAAAGAAGCGGGTGGCTGACGGCACATGCTTTGGAGGACAGTGTGTGTTCATCTTCGCCCCTCCCGAGTCAGCGCAGGGGTGGTAGCGGTGAGCTGAGCCTAAAAATAGTTGGGCTTTTCAAATTGGGGAGAAAATAATAGAAAACTAATTGGCAACGACTAAATTTAAAAAAAATATATATATACAGTACTGTGCAAAAGTTTTAGGCAGGTGTGAAAAAATGCTGTAAAGTAAGAATGCCTTCAAAAATAGACATGTTAATAGTTTATATTTATCAATTAACAAAATGCGAAGTGAGTGAACAGAAGAAAAATCTACATCAAATCAATATTTGGTGTGACCAACCTTTGCCTTCAAAACAGCATCAATTCTTCTAGGTAGACTTGCACACAGTTTTTGAAGGAACTCGGCAGGTAGGTTGGCCCAAACATCTTGGAGAACTAACCACAGTTCTTCTGTGGATTTAGGCAGCCTCAGTTGCTTCTCTCTCTTCATGTAATCCCAGACAGACTCGATGATGTTGAGATCAGGGCTCTGTGGGGGCATACCATCACTTACAGGACTCCTTGTTCTTCTTTACGCTGAAGATAGTTCTTAATGACTTTAAGCTGTATGTTTGGGGTCGTTGTCATGCTGCAGAATAAATTTGGGGCCAATCAGATGCCTCCCTGATGGTATTGCATGATGGATAAGTATCTGCCTGTACTTCTCAGCATTGAGGAGACCATGAATTCTGACCAAATACCCAACTCCATTTGCAGAAATGCAGCCCCAAACTTGCAAGGAACCTCCACCATGCTTCACTGTTGCCTGCAGACACTCATTCGTGTACGCTCTCCAGCCCTTCGGTGAACAAACTGCCTCCTGCTACAGCCAAATATTTCAAATTTTGACTCATCAGTCCAGAGCACCTGCTGCCATTTTTCTGCACCCCAGTTCCTGTGTTTTCGTGCATAGTTGAGTCGCTTGGCCTTGTTTCCACGTCGGAGGTATGGCTTTTTGGCCACAAGTCTTCCATGAAGGCCACTTCTGACCAGACTTCTCCGGACAGTAGATGGGTGTACCAGGGTCCCACTGTTTTCTGCCAGTTCTGAGCTGATGGCACTGCTGGACATCTTCCGATTGCGAAGGGAAGTAAGCATGATGTGTCTTTCATTTGCTGCAGTAAGTTTCCTTGGCCGACCACTGCGTCTACGGTCCTCAACGTTGTCCGTTTCTTTGTGCTTCTTCAAAAGAGCTTGGACAGCACATCTGGAAACCCCTGTCTGCCTTGAAATTTCTGCCTGGGAGAGACCTTGCTGAGGCAGTATAACTACCTTGTGTCTTGTTGCTGTGCTCAGTCTTGCCATGGTGTATGACTTTTGACAGTAAACTGTCTTCAGCAACTCACCTTGTTAGCTGAGTCTGGCTGTTCCTCACCCAGTTTTATTCCTCCTACACAGCTGTTTCTGTTTCAGTTAATGATTGTGTTTCAACCTACATATTGTCACTCTTCTGCTAACAAAGCTGATTTCATCTCTGCCTTTGCCTCCCACCTCTCTCTCGATTTCCTTGCTCTCACTGAAACCTGATAACACTGTAACTCCTGCCGCCCTGTCCTCTCTCTACGTCCTGTTCCATACCCCACGTCTCACTGGACGGGGAGGTGGGACTGGTCTTCTCTCTCCCCCCTTACTCTTTTCTGTCCCCTCCGACCTCTCCTCACTCTCTGTTAATATCTTTGAATTTCATGCCGTCCAACTAACCTCTCCCTGTCAACTCCTGCTAATTGTACTGTACCGTCCCCCTGGACCTCTCGCTCACTTTCTAGATGAACTCGACTATCTACTCTCCTCCCTCCCCTCTCTGTCTACCCCAACTGTCCTGTTAGGTGACTTCAATATCCATCTCTCCAACCCCAGCCACTCTGCCGGATTCCTCCCTCTCCTTCACTCCTTCGACTTCTGTCTCTCGCCATCCCCCCCTACCCACAAAGCTGGCCGTCAACTGGACCTCACCTTCTCCAGGGCCTGCTACCCCTCCACCCTCTCTGTCACCCCCCTGGACTTCTCTGATCACTATTTTATCTCTTTTTCTCTGTCTCACCCCTCTCTCCCTGCTTCTCCTACCCCCACTGTCACCTCTCCCGTAACCTCCGCTCTCTCTCCCCCTCTGTCCTTGCCTCCACTGCTCTCTCTCACCTCCCTCCTTCTCACAACTCTCTGTAGACACTGCTACCTCCACCCTCTTCTCCTCCCTCACCTCCTCCCTCGACTCCCTCTGTCCCCTCACCTCCCTACCTGCTCGCCCCTCCCCTCCCCAAGCTTGGCTCTCCTCTGTGCTCCGCTCAGCAAGAATCACACTGCGATCTGCTGAAAAGAAATGGAAGAGAACCAAACTCCCTGCTGCCCTAGACCTCTACCGCACTCTCCTATACTCCTTATCCTCTGCTAAATGTACTTATTTCCAATCTGTAATCCAAGCCTCCACTAACAACCCATGTGAACTATTCTCTACGTTCTCCTCCATCCTAAACCCCCCTCCCTCCTCTATCTCCTCTGATGACTTTGCCTCTTTCTTCTCTTCTAAAATCTCAGATATCCGTAAACTCTTTAACACCTCTCCCTCCCCCGCACCCCCTCCTGCTCCAACCCCTACACCCACTGCATCCCCTACTAACTCACCCTCCTTCTCCATCTTCTCTCCCCTCTCAGACTCTGACCTCTCCTCCCTGCTCCAGGGTCACAAACCCACCACTTGTGCCCTGGACCCCCTCCCCTCTCACCTCTTTCAAGCTGCTGCTCCTGCTCTACTTCCCTTCATCCCCTCCCTTCTCAACACCTCTCTCCTTTCTGGTCTCTTTCCCTCTGCCTCAAAAAACCTACCCTCGACCCCACCTCCCTGCAGAGCTACCATCCTGTCTCCCTTCTACCCTTCCTCTCCAAAACCCTCGAGCGGGCTGGTCCAGGCCTTGGTACTCTCCCGCGTAGACTACTGCAACTCCCTCCTGGCTGGCCTCCCTGCGCCCGCCACCCGTCCGCTCCAGCTCATCCAGAACTCTGCTGTTCGCCTGGTGTTCTCTCTGCCTGGCTTCTCCCACGCAACTCCACTGCTCCGCTCACTCCACTGGCTCCCGATCACCGCTCGCATCCAGTTCAAGACTCTTGTACTAGCCTACAGATGCCTTGACCAGACTGCACCCAGCTACCTCCAGACCCTCATCTCTCCCTACACCCCCACTCGACCTCTCCACTCCTCATGCACTAAAAGACTGGCTCTACCTCCTTTGCGCTCCCCTGCCTCCAGAGCCTGCTCCTTCTCCACCCTCGCCCCGCAGTGGTGGAATGACCTTCCTACAGATGTCAGGACTGCCCAGTCCCTGACCACCTTCCGGCGCATCCTCAAGACTCACCTCTTCAGACAGCACCTGTAGAACTCCTCTGTTTTTCCCCCTGGACACTTATCACTCTTCCTTAAATGCACTTTACTTGCTCTTATCTGCCCCCTATTTTACTGCATTTAATCCTGTAGATTACTGCAATCTGTCAAGTGTTATTTAATCTGTAGTATTTTGTATTTAATTATATCCTGATGCAACTATCACTGACACTGTTTTTATTATTTATTTCTTAGCAGGCGCCCTTATCCAGGGCGACTTACAGTCGTAAACAAATACATTTCAAGAATCACAGTACAAGTAATAATACAATTAAGAGCAAGATAAATACAATGACTTTGGTTCTAGCAAGTACAAGTATGACAAAATACGATTCAATAATGAAGCAGATAAATGTGATATCTTGTAACAATTGTAAGTCGCCCTGGATAAGGGCGTCTGCTAAGAAATAAAGAAATTTAAAAAAAATAAGCTGTTTGACCCATCAATGCTTGGCTGGCTCCTAGTTGCTGATTGAGCTACAGTGGAAGCAATGTCATATTTGATAACTGATTCCATTGACATCTCCAGAGATGGGCGGATATTGCAGGCTCTAGTACCTTACATATGTACCTTCCTGGCATGTGATTAGTTAGACTCATGAGATATTTCTTCGGCACTGGTAATTTATATCCAAGAAAGGTACACTTGTGATAGAGCAGTTTCAACTCTACACATCTTTATTTCTACAATAATTTACAGTGGGATAGCCAGCTATGTTTTAATTTGTTTTTATGTGTCACACATATTCACACCTGGCCATTGTGCAGCTATCTGTTCATATTGCTTTGGACATTTAAATAAGTCTACTACCCAGGCCAAAGTAGTCACTTTAGTTGGCACGTGTTATTTCCTTTTTGTTTTTTATATTTTCTCCATAGGATTAAAGAATGACAGTCACATTTCATTTATTTGTAAGACTGTGTTAGTTTGTAATTCCTTTTAACAAGTTTCTAGTTATGCATCTATGTCACTTTCATATTGTTTTTTTTTTTTTTGTATTTTGGTCCTTCTCTTGGGAAGTCCCTTAGACATGCAAGTTGGGACTTTGCAGAAATATTTTCAGCACTAACACGTTTATTATACATTTTCATTTTTGTTCCTGTGGCATAATTGGTGTTTCTATCTCTCAAGGAGATTGTACAAACAATTACATGTTTCTCAAGGGAGAAAATTATTTCTTTCTCTTTTTTTTGGTTTTCTGAGAAGCAACCATGTGCATGCAAACATTCATGTGTGCTTAATGAATGTCTGCATGAACAATGTTCTATACTTTTGCTATGACATTTTTGGGCTATTCTCATTAAATATTTAGGTATTTCAACAACCATTCTCATAATGTCACATAATGTTTACCATGTATTTAGTACAGCAATGCTCACCTTGACTTATTTTGCAAATCCTACTGTATATGAAGTGAAGGGCAGTGGGGGTTTAAGGACTCAAGAAAGGCACAAACAGTTGAAACTTACATAGATTCAATATTCTTAATATGGAACTACTGTATATAAGGGCTAAATATGCATTTTTTTTATAGTAATGTCCAGTTATGTAACATTTAGTAGTGCAATATGCTTGATGTCTTCTTATAGTCTCTAACAGTCTTGTCTGAAAAATGATGTATTCAAAGTAAGGGTGTTCAAATGATCAAATTGTTCAGGGGGAAAAAAAAACTATATTAATTTGTTAATTAGATGTACTGTACTTGAGCAATTCTTTTAGAAAAATACTCATGGTGATACATTGAGTTTTTTCTTTTTTTTAAACAAAATAATAAAACAAATAATTCTGAGAAAGTGTGTGAGTGAGTGTGTGTGTGGTGCCCTGCAATGGACTGGCGTCCCATCCAGGGTGTAGTCTCGCCTTGCGCCCTGTGTATGCCGGGTTAGGCTCCGGCTCACCGCGACCCTGTAAAGGAGTAAGCGGTTAATGATAATGGATGGATGGATAATTCTGAGAATCTGATACTGTTTCTACAGATGTAGAATAACAACACTACATATGACTTACAGGATTGAAGAAAATGCTTGTTAAATACCACACAATTTTGGAAAGCTGTATGTTCAGGTGTTAAGGCTGTAGAGAGCTGAGGGGCGAGCAGGAAAGGGAATGCCATTGGTCAATAATCCAGCATCCTTTTTTATTGAGCATTAAACTCTAATTACCGCAGTCTAGAGAATCGAGCTTGTCTCTTGCACTCTGGCAATCATTACCTCACTCTGTGACAGAACTATTCACAGTATGAGGGTTGTGCAGGTTTATTCACGTCACAAAGACTCAAGAGACAGCAGCTTCAGCTCACAAACATGATTTTGCAGTACATTAGTAATTTGTCAGGTAACAGTTCAAACAGAGAAAAACAACAACAGATATTCCCTTCAGTTTGAGTGCAGGAGCAGACCCTTTCACAGTTTATTAGAGTTGAGATGAGCAGGAGGCAGGACTGTGATAAGTAATGGTGTAAGTGGTTCAGTCAATGCCACATCATCCCGCTAAACCGAACTAACTGAAGCACACCAGAGTGCATGTTACAAAGTAGATAGGGGTAGCTGATGAGAGAAGGGCTCAGTCTGATTACATGGTAAAAAAAATGAAGAATGGCTTCTTAGAAATCCCAGTGCAACTCTCCATTTGCATACAATCTTAATTTGCATTCAGTCAGGGCCGGATTAAGTTTAATGGGGGCCCGGGGCTGTTATCGTTTTTTGTGGGCCCCTCTTTGCATATTCATTTGCTTCCCTTTACTGTTTTACTACCACCACACTTGATTAACATTAACTTCAAATTATTCAGTCTTAGCTGATCCATATTTTACCTGATTCGATATTTGCATTAGTGCCAGTTTTGAAAATGAGCATTGGTCACAGCGTTAGTTACTGGCAGTTTCAAATGCAAAATGGGACTCTTTTGTCGTAATAGCAAGTTATCTGGAAATGTGTTGTCCTTACCTCTTACGAATATGTACGTGTATAACAGGTATATAATAAATATATACACTACCGGTCAAAAGTTTTAGAACACCTCCATTTTTCCAGTTTTTATTGAAATTTACGCAGTTTAATGTCTCAATGTACTCTGAAATTAAAGCATAGAACAAATAAACAATTGGAGATAAAAAAGAAATCATGGAATCGTTTTGTTTAACAAAATTTAATCTAAATTTTTGACTCATCAAAGTAGCCACCTTTTGCAGATATAACAGCTGAACACACTCGTGGCATTCTTTCTACAATGGAAATCAAATATTGTTCGGAAAGTTCTTCCCAACACTGTTGCAGAAGTTCCCACAAATGTGTTTCACTTGTAGGTTGCTTTGCTTTCACCCTTCTCTCCTGTTCATCACAAACAAGCTCGATGGGGTTTAAGTCTGGCCATTCCATGATTTGAAGCCTACCGTCTTGTTCTTTTTCTTCTAAGGTAGTTCTGACATAGCCTGGAGGTATGTTTTGGGTCATTATCTTGCTGTAGGATGAACCCCTGACCAACTAGGCGTATACCAGAGGGTATTGCATGGCACTGCAAAATGCTGTGGTAGCCGTTTTGGTTCAGGGTGCCACTCACTCTGTGCAAGTCGCCGACTCTGGATCCAGCAAAAGAGCCCCAGACCATCACGCTTCCTCCTCCATGTTTGACAGTTGGTGTCACACACCGAGGAACCATCCTTTCTCCTACTCGACGGTGCAAAAACCCTGCGTGATGAACCGAAGATTTCAAATTTTGATTCATCGGTCCATAAGACCTTCTTCCAGTCTTCAGTAGTCCACTGGCGGTGCTTCATGGCCCAGGCAAGCCTCTTTTTCTTATTTTGCCATCTTAGCAATGGCTTTCTTACTGCCACTCGACCTGTCAAACCTGCAGCTCGAAGTCTTCTCTTCACAGTTGAAACTGAGACTTGCTTACTTCGACCAGTGTTAAGCTGTGCTTGAAGCTGTTGTCCTGTGAGCCGCCTATCACGCAAGCTGTTGACTCTCAGAAACTTGTCTTCTGATTCTGTTGTGGCTTTGGGTCTGCCAGACCTCTTCCTGTCAGAGTTTCCTCCAGTTTCCAAGTGCCTTTTGATGGTGTAGGAAACTGTACTCACTGACACCTTGGCTTTCTTTGCAATTTCTCTAAAGGAAAGACCTACACTTTTAAGGGTTATAATGGTCTGTATGTCTTCCTTTGTTAATTGCCTTTTTCTCGCCATTATGATAGCAATATACTACTTCCTGCAGTACAATACTGTCCAAATAATGCTTAAGAGGGTGTAGTAGCACAGTCTGTTCCAACACTGCTTTTATACAGACAGAGGGTTTGTAAGTAATCAACAAAAGTTGGGACACCTGTAGGAATTGTTAGCATCAACTTTCAAGGCTTAATTTACTTCCATTGCTGCAGAACAGCTGTAAGTTGTTAACCCATTACTTGTTCCCTGAAAAAGGCCTTTTTGTATAACTCTGAAATGTACATTATTTTTCAGTTTTTGGTAACCTAAACTTTTTTTTTAACCTCTGGCAGTTTACCGCTTACCTTTGTACCATTTCAGGTTATTTATTCACTGGACTTGAACTGCTTAAATTTCAATAAAAACTGGAAAAATGGGGGTGTTCTAAAACTTTTGACCGGTAGTGTATATATATATGCAGCCAAAAAAATGTCTAGTAAATAGTAGATAGTAGTAGAATGTTGTTTTTTTATTATTATTTGTATCAGCAGAATCAGCAGAGCTGCACACAAAGGAACAACATATTTCTTTTCTGTTTTGTTTTTTTCTGGGACCAAATGAGGCAGGCTGTGTTTTAAGACAACCTAAAAACTTCATGGAAACCGGGTTTAAGAAAGCTGTACGATATCAGTAAGTCGCACAAGGCCAAATTGTAACTCAGGCACACACATACTGCCTCCAGTATTTTAATATGGATGACTTTATTTGCATTTGGAACGAGAATTTCTCAGTCTAAAAGAAAACTACATGGAAACACACACAACCTGAAACTACTATCAAAATTATTATTTTTCCATGGAGATTGCCCCACTGTAATCCATATAAACCTAGGTTGTTTCCTCCTTTTCCAAAGTACTGGTACCTTCATATACATTTGTTGGTATTGTATTAAAATAGCATGTCAGCGTTGGTATTTTGTTTAACATATCTTCCTCGCGATGAGATTTGCTAAGGTCATCAGCACCAGTAATTTCCTGAAATATATTTTTCACAATATATGCTAATAATGCATATACACAAGTACCGGAAACTTATGAATACATTCTTAATGTATTTTTATTCCGTTCCAAAATATTTACACCAATATGCTGCTAAATATTATTATTTTTTAAATATTTAAACGGAATCCATAAATAATGTATTTCAAATGTATGAAGAATGTAGGCAAACTCACAATACAGTTAAATGTATGGTAAGTTAGTTGCAAAAATATGTAGCAATATATTTTTTGTAATTTAAATAAAATTCATTAGTAATAATATATAAAACAATACATGAGAAATATCTAGTAAATTTGGAATATATTTTAAATATAATTTAATTTGTGTGTCATATATTATATATGTTGAAAATATATGATATTATTCATATATTTAACATGTTTCCATTCATAAAACATATATTAAAAATATATTTTAGTATGGGTTGTTGACGGTAAAGTCACATTTATATATGTACTTCAATAAATGATACAGGGTGAAAATGAATGGTGCATTACCAGGGGAGGGACTGGATTTTGTATCAAATACTTAAAATTTCTTAAGAAAAGAGAAATGCAGAAATCTTCAAGAGGGTTCAATCTATTTATACACATTCTTGTTGGGAAGACTGGTTTTCTGGCATGAACCATCGTTTGATTTGAAAATTTCTATTTGATCACTATGTAAAGAAATGCTTTTAAAAACTGTCACCAGTCACACTAGCACCCATAGTTAGTTTTCTGCTTGGTCAGCTGGCACTGCTTAATGGATTTGCCTACTGTAATTGTTAAAATAACCTGTGTTCGAGCATGTTCTATGGGTTGTGTTTGAGTTCACACATGGGTGTGTTCTTGTACTAAAATCAGTTGGAGGCTGGGCTGTGACATTAGTATTTAAGAGGTGATGAAATGGCTCCAGTCTTTGACTCCATTTCCTGGCCTGCTCAGAAGATGGTGTAAGGGTCGCAGCTTGAACCTGTGAATGTTTCCCTGTCCTGTTTTTCTATAAGTCCAGGGCAATGGCCACCCCTGTACTTGTCTTTGCCTCTGAAGTAAACCTTAAATGAAAGTGTTTGTAATTCTGTACAGTCAGTCATCTCCTTGGGACTGGAAACAACAATAGAACTGCATTACATTAATTATTTACATGGTATTAATTTCGAACAACATGGCATTTGTTAATCAGGGACTTTACAAGGCAATGCCTTTCCTGGTGGTTTTGAACCCCCTAGAAAATTTACAGTAGGTTAGCATTGAGGGTAAGGAATTTGTTTTTTTTTAACTGTATGATGGGGGGAAATACATCAATGATAGTCCTCCCAGATGGTCCTCTATAGCTGGAGCAGTAGGGAGTTCAAATTACAGCCAAGAGTCAATGCAATGCATCTGTTTTTTTGTTAAACTTAAATGAGGTGCTTCTTTCTATACACTTGATAGTTGAACAAAGCTATACAGTTATTTGCTCCCTTGTGTCCAAGACAGCAGCGGTGTACACTTTAGATTTACAAACACGTGATGCTGATGGATTAAAGTGTTAGACCGTTGGAGCATAGTATTCTTTAAAGCTTCTCCAGCATTTCTCATCTGCTCTTTGAACAGATATGAAAAGGCAAGTCCAGACAAGTCCAAAGCTGCAAGTGAACATTTTCTTAATTTTTACAGACATAAAAAACAAGGTTTAAACACCCAAATCTTTTCAGTAAGCTACAATCTCAGCTTCTTGAGAACAGTTCTAGCTGAATCCACATTGAACTCACTGAGGCATTTGAAGTCTAATAATTATAATTTTAACATGATTCGTGCCCCCTTTAGTATTTGTACGTTTTTAAAGTATCTCTTCTGTTTCCACTGAGTGTTCTCAGCATCATAAGTAGATAAGGAAAGCTATTGTCTCAGTGAACAATCTTGCAATAAACTGTAAAACACTGCTTCACTTTTGATATTCTATACAGTATATAGATTTTAGAATGTACTCTAAATAGATAAAAACAAACCACAATTGTAGAATATTTAGTTTACAAATAATCTCAAGTATCCTTATAATTGTATCCGACAATTAAGACATTGATGCAGCTTCTTTATTTTCTACAAATTATGAACAGTTATTTAAATTGACGGGAGTGGCATACAAGCAGCATACTCCTACTATTTTTAAGTAGGATTACATTGTTACTAGAGTGTAATGTATTAAATTTCCCAACTGGTTAAAATATTAAGGAATGCATTGGTACATCGAACAAGGGGTATGTGCCAAACAACACATATTTATTTTGGGAAGAGTTGCTAATTTGGTATCCAGCTGTAAACAAAACTTCAAAACAATGAGCACATTTTTTTTTTTTTTTTACCAGTGGTTAGCACTGAGGTTCAAAAGACGTATTGCTTGAACTATTTCACCAGTAAACCGCAATGATCACGACTCACATGTTCAGTCAGAAAACATAACCAGCAGTGGGTTTTTTTAAATTAGCTGCCTTGTGTGCACAACATGCATGTTGCATAATGTGTCAGGAGCCAGCAACCTCATTAATAATGTATTGCTTGACTTCCGCAAGCTTGCTTAGAATGCCAAGAAGAGATTCAAGAGGATCTGGAATTTGGGTTGGAAGGGCTGTCAAAATTCTACAACGGTTGATGGCATATAACTCCTGGTCACCTTTCTACACAGCTTGTTAAGATTTCACTGTCATGTTACCTACTCTGGTCAGCCCCACTGCTCTGTTAGCCTCAGTCTGTGGTAAGCATTGCAATGACAAGGGTAAACGGTCCTTGAAATGTCCTTGAGGCAGGAAGCAGTACGCTCGCTGTGCACAAGTACACAAGGTTTACTGTTATGCTGTCACCCTAGACTAGTTATTTTCTATTATAAATGAAATGTAAATATGTTGTATTTATACATATCTCTATGACATACTATTGCATTTAATATGCACATTTTCCTGATCAAAAAGGTGAATACTGAGTTAAATTTGTTTCCCAGAGTCACTAGAATACAGTGCTACCCATTTATAACGTGGTTCTCAGGGTCCATAATTGTAGACCGCATTATTTGTAATTTGCCTTATAACAAATATTGCCGTTTTTGTTCCTGAAGCTGATTTACAATGGCCAAATTAATATTATAGCGTACTTTGGAAAATGAAGGCAGGAGACACACACAATGTGCAGGTACTCAACGGTTTATTGGGACGATTATTCGGCGCCCATCAGCCTGGGCCACACCAAAAACAACAAACAGTCATGCACATTGTGGCAGGGCAGCAGAGAGCCCTGCATGTCAATAGGGGGCTTGTAAATAAATGTATTGTTATGATTTAAAATGTATTGTTTATTAGAATGGGTGAATTTATGGGTGCATTTAAAATGGTTTGTGGGTTTATTTAAAAAAGAAATGTATTTTGTGTTTATTTAAAATACAATGTGTTGGTTTGCCATTGTTTAAGTGTGGTCTGGTAGAGGCAGCGTTAAGCAACTGGTCTCTGGCAGACAGCTCGTGATTATTGACAAACTTGACTGTCCACCACACAGATATAAAAACCCTGTGCAGAATGTGGCGTCTCCGAATCAATTCATCGGTTGTTAATTCGGAGATGGCCACTTAAACCCGTCTGTTTGTGTGTTTGGGGTGGGTGTACAGAGAGGAGGTATGTAGGAGAGACAGGAGGAAAAGAAATTAAAAACAAAACTGAAAGGAAGCAATTACTACTTGTGCTGGACAGACAAGCACGGTATTTGTTTGGTGTCAGTGTTGGAGATTTGTTTTTGTTTGAACATTTTATTTTGCACTGTGAGCAGTGTTTTTGTATATCCTTTTCATTTATTTTTATAAAAACGACGCACCAGAGCTTTCACCCGCAAGCACCTGTGTGTCGCTGTCAGCTTTCTGGTCTGGGACGTCATCACTCGGCTGTCCTGCCACAACATTCACACAGCAGCTTGTCTGACTCCGCTGTCAGCTCTGTCCGCGTTGATGTGGGCTTTAATAGCCCCAGCCTACCGGGATGTCTATCAAGCCCGGCTGAGACAAGCTTCCCTGCTTACATGCACGCACACACACACACAACCTGATTTTGCTGTGTGGCTGTTGTTCCTGGTCCAACACTGTAGTTGGCCTTGGAGCAACATCCTTTTAACCAATCATCGTTCAGTTTACTGAGACCATGGTTATGTGATGTCATGAAAAAAGCGCGCCCGAAAAAGACGAGTGCCTGAGATTGAGATGGAAATGGAAATGGAGAACGACGTTGGAGTTTTCAAATTGAAGGTAAACTAATCTGGCATATTTCGTATGTAACAAATGTGAAATGTTTAAAAAGGGATGGGGATACCATCCTTGTGCTGGTTGAATATACATATAAAGTATTTTACATTTGCAAACTCATCTGACGTTTATTCCAGAAAGCTTTAATGTAAATTACATAATTGATAACTGTTAATGCTGTTGTAAGTAGTCATAGTTGTTTGTTTACTTTGTTATTATTTGCACGTTTTCTTTTGAACATGTATATGTATGTTTTATTCATAATATTATATAAAGGACACGTTTATTATTTGATTCACGTTTGCTTTGTTGATTTGATTTTGTAATATTCACACGAACCATTTCGAGTAGTTGCACTTTTGTCGCTGCTACTCACCCCCTCTTTAACGAGTTCACCTGCTAATTAATTCAGCTGTTGAGCAATCTGGGACAGCTTTAAAAACCAGTCTCATCCGCACAGCAGCAGTGATACACAGAAACTGAGGCTACTGCTGATCTGCTTATTTTAAGGTAACGAAACGACCAGGATTTCCAGGCTGAGCTGACGTTCCGGTCCATCCTTAAATCTCCTCTCTCGTGGATTAGAGATTGGACTTTGTTTTTAAACTTTGCCGCGCTGTTAAATCCCTATATGGTAGGAAGGTCGCATCAGTTTTAACAATATGAGGAAAGTGATTACCCCTTGTATCTGTTGTGACCAAGCTGGCCGTACCTTTGGGTTCGTGCCCCTTTTAAAAACGTGACCCAGAGATCTTTAGCGCTTCTGCGCACTTTTATTCAAAACACAAAACAAACAAACGAACAAATTTAGCTCTCATTGAGCACTCATTACACACAAGCAGGTCCTTATCTAACGTGCAGGACAGCTAAGCTGTTTACCTGACATATAACACCAAAACACTTTCACAGAGATTTTTATTTTAAAAAAAACAAAAAAAACCTGTAGTTTTTAAACAGACCTTTACGACTTTCCGTCAGGCTCTTCAGTCAACAGCAGTCTAGACCAGACTGCTTCCCTTTATACCCAGCACCTGCCTCTAATTTTCAATGATTGCCAAGTGCCGGTGATAATTAATAATTAAAACAAAACAATAAAACAATTAAATTAAATTAAATTAAACAGAAGCAATTACCTTGGCAGGAAGGCTTTAACTCCCTGCCATAAAACAAAAAAAATGTTATATAGCAGGCCCCCCTGTCCTGCTACATCCGTTACACTGTGTACTCTTGTGTTACTTTTTGTATTTTAGTGGTAGTTCTTAATTGTGTTTTATTTTAATATACAAAGCTTCATCCTTTCTACTGGTGTCTGCTAAATAAACAAATAATAATACTATGCAGTTTTTATGATATTGTATATTTTGTTTTGGGGTTTAACATTGTTTTATTGTATTTTCTTTTAATATACAAAGCTCCTGTTTTTATACTACATAATTTTATTGAATGATTTTATGATAGTTGCTTTGTGTACTTATTGTAAACTGCCTGGAAATTAAACTTGGCCATTCCGGTTGTCCTGTTTCTCCCTGTCTTGTATTGGCACACAACCTTTCCAGTGCTGAACAAAATAACCTGTGCGGGTGGGTAATTGCCACCATACTTATTGAGTGGGTTTTCACTCTGACAGAGTCAGGCTACCTTATTGCACTTTTATAGAAAGAAGTACATCTGTGTGTTTGTCCAGCAGATCTACTGTTCATTTATACATTATGAGTAATGTTTATAGCTTATATTATTAATTTTTAATTAGGAATGTTGTCCCAGGATTTACGTATATGTATGCATCCTTTTTAAATTGTAGACAAATTTAGAATTTTAGCAGCACAAGTAAAATATTTCCAAATTGTCCAATCGTATACTAACGTGTTCTTTATTGCTCCTTTTTCTTTCTTTTTTTTTTTTTTAAGTTTTCTTCTGTTCAGGGCCAGAGGGGAGAGGAGGCACTTAAACCTTGTATTGCTCACTGCTATAACCAAATACTTGCAAATGTAGTGGGCAGCTATTCTATTAACTCTTTCTTAGTCACTTTAGTTAAACAATCCCATTGCTTGGACCATACACGTTTATTAAAATTGATGTTATGTATTTGTGGTCAACGAATTAATTCCATGTGGTCAACCAAAAAAAAAAGAAAAAAAAGTTATTCATAAACCAATTTTTCACACAACCAATTACATGTTCCATGTCATTATGTTTCTTAAATTATGCTCATATTTTAAAGGGCAGGGTACTTTGTGGCCTAGAAATACACAAAATGGCCCCTTCGCAAGCTTTATTGTGAACACACAGTTACGATTGCTATTTTAAAACAAAACAGGCTGTGGAAACTAACAATCACGAAGGGCTTCTCCCAGCTGTAGCTCTCGGATGCTTGCGGTCTCTGGATCAAGGCAATCCTCCCGGTCGCTGCAGTCTACCTCCCTCACTGGAAACTTGGTCCTGCTCAACACCGTCCAGCTGCTTCTCAATCGCTTTGTTGATTTTACACTCTAGTCACTGTCTCTGTTCTTTCATTTGAAGCATGTAATAACAGTGCTTGAACTTAAACTTTGCAATACAATAGGTTGCTTTAACAATACCGTATATAAAAGGGGGCTCCCAAGTGACGCATCCAGTAAAGGCGCTCCGTTTAGAGTGCAGGATGCGCCCTATAGTGTGGACGTCGCGAGTTCGAGTCCAGGCTATTGCTTTGCTGACCGAGGATGGGAGCTCCCAGGGAGGGAGGGAAGGAGGGCTAGGTCGGCCAGGGTGCCTCGGCTCACCGCGCACCAGTGACCCCTGTGGTCTTGCCAGGCGCCTGGGGACTTGCCTGTAAGGTGCCCAGGGCTGCATTATCCTCCGACGCTGTAACTCTGGGTGGCTGCATGGTGAGTCTGCAGTGTGTAAAGAAGCGGTCGGCTGACGGCACATGCTTCGGAGGACAGCGTGTGTTCGTCTTCACCCCTCCCAAGTCAGCGCAGAGGTGGTAGCGGTGGGCTGAGCCTAAAAATAATTGGACATTACTAAATTGGGAAGAAAACAATAAAAATAATTGCCGACCACTAAAACATTTTTTTGAAAAAACAATACCATATATAACAATGCATAAAGAAAATAATTCGTACTGAGTGACTAAGTAAACTGACAGACCTAAGCTGCTTAAAATAAAACACGAGCTTGGTACGTGAACTCAAAAGAAATAAAAGTACAAATAACAGAATACTGTTGTTTTTTTTTTTATAAATTTAGTCGTTGCCAATTATTTTTTTATTAGTTTCTCCCAATTTGGAATGTCCAAATATTATTTTGAAGCTCGTCTCACTGCTACCACCCCTGCGCTGACTCGGGAGGGCGAAGACGAACACACACTGTCCTCTGAAGCGTATGCCAACAGACAACCGCTTTTTTACACACTGTGGACTCACCATGCCGCCACCCAAGAGTTACAGTGTTGGAGGACAACGCAGCTCTCGGGCAGTTTACAGGCAAGTCCGCAGGCGCCCGGCCAGACTACAGAGGTCGCTGGTGCGGGGTGAGCCAAGGACACCCTAGCCGACTTAAACCCTCCACCCCCCGGGCGACGCTCGGCCAATTGTGCACCGCCCCCTGGGAGCTCCCATCCACGGTCGGCTTTGGAATAGCCTGGACTCGAACTGGCGACGTCCAGGCTATAGAGCGCATCCTGCACTCCACGCGGAGCGCCTTTACCAGATGCGCTTTTTTTTTTTTTTAACTGCAAAGCCAGTAATAGGAAAAAAATATAGGCTTACACACAGCAATTCAGCTTTGGGAGAAACACAGGCACCACACCAGGTGGGTGAGCTGTAAATTTAAATTGTTATTATTATTGTTATTACCAAGCGTGCCGAGTAGGTGGGCTGAAACAAGCCGGCGGATGCAACTTAACAGAGCAGAGCTGGGTCCTGGTGGAGGTATCAAGCCTGTATTTTTTATTCTTTTTTTTTAAACTGCAAGGCAGTAAAAGAAAACCACACAAACACGCACACAAATAGAACAGACACCATGGCAACACGGTTGAACTGAATTTTTAAGTGCTCCGAGAGGGCGGGCCAAGACAATCCAGCGGAGTCAACTCCACAGCGGGGCGCGGCATAGCCGGGGTCTGGTGAAGGTTCACGCGTGTTTTTGCAATAGCAGAGGAAAACACAAACAGCGATGTAGGCTTTTAAAAATAAAAAGAGTAACCACAGTGCAGTTGTGCAGCGATTATAGCTGAGTTCACAGAAGCGCAGTTTCTGATTCCAGGGAATGGCAAACCGGCTTCCAGCAAAACTCGAGAGAGAGCTGTTTCACAGTCTCGATCACAGCAGCTGTACAAGGGTGTCTAGCCTGGACTACATGCAGTCAAACAGCCGGGGCAGCACGTAGCCTGCAGCGGAGTGGAGCACCGTCTACAGGCAGGGGGCATCGAGGCACCGCATGAACCGAGCATAGCTTGCACCAGGCACCGCGTGCTCCAGGTGCGCCGAGTACTGCATGCATTTATTTATTGTTAAATGCTACAGGTCCTGTTGCAGCCCAGATAGTGGCCCACAACAAAAAATGGCATGAATCAGTCCTTGTGGCCTTAATCGTGGTTTTAGAACAGATAACATTCAAATGGAATTAGAGAGCAAGCCCTGTTCATATCAGACCGCATGCATGTTTTATTGGTAGTTCTTCAGCAGCCAATCACTGGTGTAAACAGGACATTTTTCTGACCTGTATGTTATTTGGAAAGATATACTTTTTCCCTTTGTATTTCTAAATTGAGCCTGGGTGACCGTCTTCCCTTAATCAGAACAGACATTATGTGACTTCCCAAGTGACTACTGTCAAGATTGAAATATGCAGTGAGCTATGGTTTTAGGCGTCTGGAAGAGCAGTGGTGTATTCTGATATCACAATACTGTTGTACACCAGTTTCTCTTGAAAATGTTAATTAGCTCGTTCAAGTCCTTTCCTAAAGCTGCTATAAAAGTCACATGGGAATATGTAAGTTACCATGGTCCAAAGATGGCTGCAGGGAAATTCATGTTTTGTTTGCTGTATTTCCTTTATCAGATTGATGTTGCAGATAACCCCACTTTTTTCTCTGTCTTCCCTAGAACTTTGCAGAATGCTAATCATACACAGATCTAAATGTGCATGTAAATTATCATACAGATTGTATTTACCAAGTTTCTGTTTAAAACTTACTACAAATGTTTGATAAACTGTATCATGGGCCTTCAGAATACACTTGCATATAGCTTTCTAAACAACTGTCAAAACAACTTTATTGTAAAGTACTACTAAGTACTATGTTTAAATGTGTATAACTGTATGCCAATGCAATTTCTTCTAGTTCTGTCTGAGCAAAGCCTGTGTCCATCCTCCACTTATGTCCGTTGGAGCGATGAAGAGATTCAGGTGTTAATATCCATAAGGGAAGGATATGATGAGGCAGCTTGATACAATGCACAACACGAACATTGTTTAACCCATTCTCAAAATAAAAAGTTGTGAATTTTCATGACTTATTTATTGGCAATCAACAATACTACTAGGCTGTAATAATTTGGGGAACAAGCTTGTGGTTCACTTCAGTGTGCTTCAGTAGTATCCGCCCCCTCCCTTGCAATAGCCCAAACGCCTGTTCAACCATCACTTGGATTTGGCCCAGTTTAATATTAATAAAGATCTATTCCACCCCCCACCCCCACACACACACACATAGATGATGTGTGAAAAGCAATGTGGGCAACAACACTGAAACATAGTATTAAGAAAAGTGATTTCTTTAAACAGTAAGATACTTCTAATATTAAACTGACAAAAACACACTCGTGTAAAACAGCAGTTACCCACTGACTTTATTTATGTCCAGAGTGTCCTTGCATTTACAATCTAGTGATATTTTAAATATATATGTTTTTTTATATTATAAAATTTTTAATTATCCATTGTTCAAATGCATTTTCAAAGTCATTTTTCTATGTGCTTCATGTGTACTGGCGAGATACATTCATATTCATTCAGTGCAGATTAAATACTGTATCATTTTTCATACAACACAATTCATTTTTTATATTTAGGCTATTCTGCTAATAATCCTGTCGTTATTTTAACAATTTTTGGGTTATCTTTTTTGCCCATCTGTATAAACCCTGAGATTTCTTTTTTTGTTGTAAATTTGCAACTTGCTGCATTTTAACCTGCACTATTGATTGTCAATAATGATTCCATTCATCTGGTAATGAGCAGGTGAGTGACATTTATTGAGCAAAAAACAGACAATTTTGAGTGAAACGAAAGTCAGATTGGTTCAGAAATTAGACTTTAATGACAGTACTGTCGTATACAAATGGAAAACAAATCTCTGTACCCTTAGGGACCTTGCCTTTCTCTTCATCCTCCGTCTATACAGCAATGCAAGGACAATCGGGCCACTTTCCTCTATGTGCAGGTGAAGATACTTAAACGACTACAAGCATGATAGGCCAGTGGCTAGCTCTTTATTGAACACACACTCTTGCATTCAGGGTGATGCCCCATTAGCTTAGCAGCAGAAGCTGCACTGCAGACTTCAGAACCAAGTGAGACGACAGGTATTGCCCAATGATGGAAAAGTAATAAACACAAAACTAAAACAAAAATGTATTTTCACGTTTCCACCACTAAACCTGATTTAGCACACACTACTGATACCTAAACTACCTAAACCTGACTGGCCCAACTGAAACATTGAGACACCCTCACAAGCATGTTGAATTGCAGTGAATCTTGGAAGGACACTCACAAGTCTCTATCATGCGTTATGTATGTATAAAGCAACAAAGAGAAAGCCATGATGTGAACAATGCAGCAGTTAATTACTTCCTTGGCCAGGAAGTCGAATGCTAAATTTAGAAATCGATCAGCAAATTAAATGTATTGCTTAATTTGTTCAGTCATAGCCATTGTACATTCACAAATGTTAATCTTGGCATATTTTTTTTTTTTAATTTAGGGATATAAAAGCATATAATAGCTTGATGTCCTTGCTTGCAGCTTTCTGCCATTAGAGCATGCTTTTTAAATTGAATTAGTTTCATTAAATTAGACTGAGTAATCTTAATCATCAAAATGTAAATTGTTTTATTAGGTTATGATTCTGTACTAGAATCTAATGAGTTCTAGTCTGATACACAATGTAAAGCACATATTCTGATTTAGCATATATATATATATATATATATATTAGAGGTCAGCACAGGTAAAAAAAATCCATAACCGGTACCCACTGAAAAATACCCAGGTACCCGGATCTTTTCGGGTTAATGATTAAAAAAAAAAAAATCATATATATTATTGTTTTAAATGCATGATACATATTTAAATACTATATACTACACATACATTTAGTCCCTTCATATCTTTAGACTTGTGTAACCTTTTTCAGTACAGGAAACATCAAAATAATAATAATAAAAATAAACATCTCTGTTAAAATACAGTTATTCATGTTAAATGCGCTTCATGCTGCGGGATTATTTGCGACATATATTGGTCATATTCCACTGTTGTTGTTATCATGGCTGTTATGTTCAGTTTTAAACTAATGCAGTAGTACAGCACCGCTATTATTATTATTATTATTATTATTATTATTATTATTTATTTCTTAGCAGACGCCCTTAACCAGGACGACTTACAATTGTTACAAGATATCACATTATACATTATACAGATATCACATTATTTTACATACAGTTACCCATTTATACAGTTGGGTTTTTACTGGAGCAATCTAGGTAAAGTACCTTGCTCAAGGGTACAGCAGCAGTGTCCCCCACCGGGGATTGAACCCATTACCCTCCGGAGCCCTAATCACTACTCCACACTGCTGCCCCTCATATTAAGTTATGGACTGTCGTAATAGCTACCATAAATTGAGCCAGCTGGGTTTTGACGGCAGTCGGAAAAGAGACATGTGCACCTGTTTGGTTAAGAATGAAGTGTCGTTCCTGATCAGATCACTAAATTATGTCTTGTGAATAATTAACAATGGCAACCAAGCAAAGCATTGGGTGGAATTTCTTTACCAAGCAGGAGAAAACGGAATTTGCAAACTCTGCCAAGGACATATTTCATTCAAAGGAGGAAGCACACTTACTTAATGTGCTCCACATTATTTTATTTTTATTTTATTTATTTGCTTATTTATTTGATCTTTTTGGTAAGAAACGACATCTGCGCAATAACTGTAGATAAAGCATTTCGTATTGGAAGCCACATGGTTATTATTATTAATAGATCACAGAGTTATCACTGACATAAACCAACAGGATGTTGAAGTTTTGTTTCCAATTTACATCCTGAGAAGAACAGAAAAAGGGGGATGACTGGTTTAAGTGGAACACCGTAACCACCTTAGGGAGGAAAGCTGGATTTGTGCTTAACGATTCCCTGTTTCCATCATCACAAATACGCATACAGGCACTGTGCACTGACAGAGCCTGTAGCTCACTAACCCGCTTAGCGGAGGTGATGGCTAGCAAAAAGGCTGTCTTCAAATAGAGATATTTTAACTCTATGGAATGTATAGGCTCAAACAGGGCCTTAGTGAGGGCCTCCTATACCATGTCTAGACTCCACTCAGGGAGGACATCCTTTCCAGGAGGACGTAACTGCCGGACACTCTTTAGAAAACAGGTCGCCAGAACATGAGCACCCAGGGAAACTGAGTCAATGGGGACATGGCATGCAGATATAGCGCCTCGAGCAGGTCTTGCAGAAACTGTAAAATAATTGCTATAGGGCAATATATGGGGTCATGACCTCTGGTCATACACCAATTTTGAATACAATGATCTTGTGGAGAAGGCCCTAGCATTCTGCAGTGTACTGATGACTGCATCTGAGAGCCCCAAGGCGGACAGATGGTCCCGTTCAGAGGCCAGACCCACAGTTGGAGTCTGCCCGGTTCTGAGTGCCAGAGGTTGCCTCTCGCCAGACTGAGGAGATCCAGGTGCAGCGGAATCTCCCAGGGCTGGCCTTGCAGCAGCTGGCAAAGGTTTGAAAAACAGAATCTCCTGGGCCATCTGGGGGCCACCAGGAGAACTGTCGCCTCTTCTCTCCGGACTTTCTCTAGGAAGGCTGGGAGCAACGGTATCGGCGGGAATGCGTACAAGAGCGTCCTTGGCCATCGTGGGCTAGGGCAGGCAGGGACATGTAAATATATGTCCTTTAAGTCCACAGTGGTAAACCGGTCGCCTGGCTGGTCAAACTGGAGACTGTGACGGTGTGTGACCATTTGGAGTTGCAGGATTGGCGTGTCCAGCAAAGCAGACTTGTCCGTATCCGGGACCCTGGCGTATCCGGGAAGCTGTCTGCGCACCACAATAAGGCTTGCCAGGCTTAGACCAAGGGCTTGCCCTTGGAAGCCTGATATTTGCAGAAGCATGCCTGAAACCAAACGTATCTCTGAAGCTACTGGTTCAGGGAGGGGCGCCGATTGCAAAATGCCATCCAGGTATGCAATGAGGATACCTGGCGTGTTGTCCATAAGCCTTCTTAAGGTGGGCCTTTGTTATTCTGCATTGGCCGTTAGGGCATGCAGGGTCTTTAGACAGACCTCCTAGTGCAGGGGCTCGCACCAGGGCTGCGATGGTAGAATCCACCTGCAGGAATTCCGCTAAGCCCAGGGCCCCCGCATCTTACAAGAAAGCCAGTGGGGCTGCTTGTTTTGAGACACTTGGTGCTGAGGCCGGTCGGTGCCGGGGCCGGGGCCCTGCACTGTTCTAAAACTGCCATCCAGAAAACCTGGAGGAACTTGGAGGCTCGCTCCATAAGCTCCCGAATTGAGCTTGAGGGAGGGATAACACCAGTCTCTGAGGTAACTTCTGAGCTGGGCTCCGTCTTCTGTGTCAGCTCCTGGACCTCTCTTTCTTCCTTTAGGAGGGAGCCACCATCCCAGGAAGCCACGATTGAAATCACGTCTTGTTCCTCCTCGCTCATCGCCATGTCTTGTACTGAGATGTCTGGGGTGACCGCCGGTGAGGGCGAGGTCGGTCCCAGGGCAGGTGCCAAAGGCTGAGCTGGGGTCGGAGCAGAGGGAAGAGCAAGAACTTGAGCTATTTGGCTCTTCAGTTCGGAGATATCCTTTGCCTGCCTCGAGTGTCTCGCCCGCTTAGTGCTCCTTGAAGGAGACCTTCAGCGGCTGCGAGATGGATGGGCTGGAGCCTGCACGCAGGGAATACTCTGCGAAGTGCTCGAGGGCAGATGGAGGAGGGGGAGGCCAGGGCTCCCAGTGCCGCAGAGGGCTCAATTGAGCTTGCTGAGGAAGCTGCACCAGTGAACTCTGTGAGCCTCCTGTGCAAGGTCCATGGCTGGTATGCTGCACAGATTTTGCAGAACGTCTCTTCCCCCAAGGCATAGGAGGCGTGCTGCATGCCCAGGCACCGTACACAGAGGAGGTGCTTGTCCTGTGGAGGAAGCATCCTTCTGCAGGACGTGCAAGGATGAAATGTGGGCATTGTTACTGACGGGCTGATGGCGAAGCACCAAGGCACGGAGCTGCGTTGTCCTCCGACGCTGTAGCTCTTGGGTGGCTGCATGGTGAGTCCACAGTGTGAAAAAAAGCGGTCGGCTGACGGCACACGCTTCGGAGGACAGTGTGTGTTCGTCTTCGCCCTCCCAAGTCAGCGCAGGGGTGGTAGCAGTGAGCTGAGCTTAAAAAATAATTGGCCATTCTAAATTGGGAGAAAAAAAAAATTGGCAATGACTAAATTTATTTAAAAAAAAAAAAGAATATTAGAATGCAGACATAATTTTTTTTAAAGACCAATATGAACATAATTTTGATATTTTATTTAACATCATGCAATCTCAAAAGTCTACCAGAAACTACAATAGTAGTACAGTATTTCATGTTAGATTTCAAAATGTCACATTTTTCAATTTTTAGAAAACTACAAAGCGATATGTAATTTCAATATGTCAATGTAACATTATTAATTCTATAGGGTGTGATGCAAAACATAGCTGTAATACCCCCATATAATCTACTAAATAAAAACACTGGTTTGTTTTTTAAAGTTGTTTTTCTGTCATCTATATGTAGGTGTATGAAATGAGTGATCAGCTTAGCAAAGAAACATACAATACATTGCTGACAGCAAGTAGCCTACTACTAAAGTGTTAGAAAATATATCCTTTTACAGCCAGTTATTTAACAACATAAGAAAGGTTCTAAACGAGAGGAAGCCATTCAGCCCATCTTGCTTGTTTGGTTGTTAGTAGCTTATTGATCCCAGAATTTCATCAAGCAGCTTCTTGAAGGATCCCAGGGTGTCAGCTTCAACAACATTACAGGGGATCTGGTTCCAGACCCTCACAATTCTCTGTGTAAAAAAGTGCCTCCTATTTTCTGTTCTGAATGCCCCTTTATCTAATCTCCATTTGTGACCCCCTGGTCCTTGTTTCTTTTTTTCAGGTCAAAAAAGTCCCCTGGGTCGACATTGTCCATACCTTTAAGGATTTTGAATGCTTGAATCAGATTACCGTGTAGTCTTCTTTGTTCAAGACTGAACAGATTCAATTCTTTTAGCCTGTCTGCATACAACATGCCTTTTAAACCCGGGATAATTCTGGTTGCTCTTCTTTGCACTCTTTCTAGAGCAGCAATATCCTTTTTGTAGCGGGGGGACCAGAACTGAACACAATATTCTAGATGAGGTCTTACTAATGCATTGTAAAGTTTTAACATTACTTCCCTTGATTTAAATTCAACACTTCTGAATTTAAATCACAATTAGTAAATATAGTAGTGAACTACAGAAATAATAAAAAAGGCAAAACATGATAACAGTATCAAACTGGCTACAGGAAGGATGCTTATCAGGGGCGATGAATAAAATACTGAACTGCCTGTCCTTGTATGAAATATGGAAGCGATCAAACACTTCAGGGTGCTTGGACACCTCTGTAGACAACAGTTTCATTCATGATTTTTCCTGGCAAGCACATGTTGTCAGCACTTGGCTGTGATTGGTTAATCCACCGACGGTACCGCATGGATTCGATTTGAGCGGTAGGCTACTGCTCAGCGTCACCGTGGGACTAGCGGTAGCGTCACGCGTTGATCTGTCCAACAACATATTAAAGCAATGGCAGCGATGCAGGCAGCAAAATGCCTTGCATGCCGCACCACGCATGTCTGTCCCGGGCTTTAGAGTGGAGAAGGGGTACAGGTGTCCTATTGTAAAAGGTACATGCTAGGTATGTAAAGTGCTGTGTCAGCATAATTTTAAACAGATGTGAAGCAGAGGATTAAAGTATACAGAATCTGTAGGAATGAGACTGCGCATGTTCAGAGCCAAATTAAGTTTACTATATAGACTTAAAGGAGACTACACCTAGTTGAATTTGCTTGGGTCTTGAATGGAAAAAACATCTCTGTAACCTGTCGAAGGTAAAATGGCTAATTACTAGACTGTAAGTTAGGTGACTACCATTTCTCGTCTTGAAAAATGTGTTGCAATAATTGTGATGTGTCTGTATCTTGAATAACCAATGAATGTAAACAAATGCAATCATGTATTACATATCTGTTAAGACCAATCGTTCATTCATCAATAAACCGTGTAATTCAAATAATTATCAAAGTAGAATGGTCAGATTCATAATAATAAATAATACAGTTACCACAATTCCCTACAAAACTGATTATAACTGCAAAACGATGACCTAATCTGCATTGCAGACTATGAAGATGAATATTTAGTTAATGTTAGTAAATAATTGATTCCTGAGCTTTCTTCTATGGGGGGGAAAAAACATTCCCTAAAAAATCTAATTGATCCTAACTTCTCAAAATGAAAACCTAAATGTCCAGAAAACACATCTAAATATTGTATATGCAATCAAAAGCTACTTGTGAAATGGAAAATATGTAGTAGTAGTTATAATACATCCTACACTGTTAAAGGTAACATTTTTTTGTAATCATCAAACCCAATACAACCAAAACCAAGGTGAATTTGACTTGACCTGTTTGTACGCAAAGGTACAGTAGAAAAACCAGTACAGATAGAGGTGTGTTACACAGCTAAATAAATAGCTAATAATACTGTCAGGCAAAGACTCTTAGCAATTACATTGAATAGGGAAAGACTTACAGCAACCATATTATTATTCAACTGAACAATGCTTATGCAGGGATTAGCAGCCTTAGTGTGATTACAGCTTACCCTCAGGCCTGGTGACGCTGACTTTTTAGTCATTGAAGTCTGACAGGGTCTTAAAGCTCCATGATGCTACTTCTTATTTTGGAATATTTTCTGGTAGGATGATTCCTTTCATTGAGAATAGTGTATATGCCAGTCAAACTGTAAAGAAAGCAAATGCTCTTTAGGGTTATACTAATGTACAATACTGGTGTATGACCACCTCCTATTGTGCAAATTGCCAAATAGTTAAGATGGTCCATATTGCCAGTAAATGTTGTTCACAGTAGACAGGGTAGCAGACCTGATAGACTTCAGTAAAGGGCAGTAGGCTGGATGTAGTCAGTCAGTGACACTGCTTAATTTACTGATTCATTCTGTAAGTGGTAATCTTGGAAAAACAAGACATGAGGTCGTTTTTACAATGTCTCCCAATGCATTTGCAATCTGATGTATAAGGAACATACGAACATAAGGAAGTTATTAACAATAAGCCATTCAGCTCATCAATGCTCATCTGGTTCTTCATTGAACTTTCCACACACTCACCACCCTCTGTGTAAAAAAGTCTTCTATCTTCTGTCATAAGTTTGTCTTGACTCAATTTCCAACTGTTTACTCTGGCCTTGGTCTCTGTGCTGAGCCTTAAGCAGTAGCTAAGATTTTGATCAAATCTCCTCTAATCATTCTTAGTTCTAGGTAAAAATCTTGACTAAATTGTTTTAGTTCCATTAAAGGTACAACTTTATATGACACACCTTTTTGCCCCATGGTTAGGCTACTTGATCCTCTTTGGACTCTCCCCAAAGCTGCAATATCCTAGCTTTAACACTGAGGAAGAGATTTAAAATAATAACATGGATGGCTAGTTGCTTGCCTTGGTGTGGCTTGGGAGCACTGGCTTATCATTTAGGGACTCCTGCCATTGGGCCCTACTTCTCTGGGGTGGCTATCCTCTGGAACGGTGTGAAATCCCTGGCCATATAAAAACCTAAAAGTTTACATCGGGCCTGTCTTGTAAATACCAAGTAGGCTCAAAATGACTACTCAGAAAAGCACAGAAGGTTTAACAAAGTAAATTGAAAAAAATAAATGCTTGTTAATGACCTATACATTTTGAATAGATTAAGGAACTGCAAAATCAATGAGGTTTTAATCAATTTGCCATCTGTGTATCTTAAATGTATCTTTAACAAGAGGACCATCACAGTGTGTTGTTTTACAGTGATAATTAAAGAGCATTATTTAATAACAGCCAATTAGCTGTTTTGAATATATATATATATATATATATATATATATACACACACACTGTATATATATATATATATATATATATATATATATATATATATATATATATATATATATATATATTTGAAAAACAAAATACTTCATATGATGTTTCCACCACTGAAGAATGAAGACGGCAACTCTCGCTTAATGAAAATCTTAAATCCCAATTATTCATATTTTATTTAAGAACAAGGTAAAAAATAAATAAAGCGTATGCGTTTTGACATATTGTCTTCATCAGAACATGTTGAAATACGTAAGCTTTATTTATATACGTTGTATGTATATTTTTGGGAGTTGAAAAACTCAACTTTGGTTTGAAGGTCAGAACTTGTAAAATCCAGGATACAACTATAAGCTCCCCAATGGTTTACCACAGTGCATTTGAAATGTGTGACGTTGTGATCTTCTCAATAGTTTGTATTGACTTTTACCTTTTATTTAATTATGTGTCCATTAGTGTTCCTCTATCAGCATTCTGTTTTGTAAGCATTTTGACCCATATCCTCTCATACTGCTGATGAGGGGTGTTTCTTGTCTGATGAGGCTATCAGGAATGATGTGTTTCCTTGTGTTTAACAGCTCTTAATAGGTTCTTTTTTTGTTAGCTGTTAAGCATGAAGGGTATTGTTGGTGGTAAACAGGTATTAACACATATCACAGTGGACTATTGTTTTTATTTTAATAATAACTCAAATAGTTGTGATTTGACTTTGTATTATTGCAACTCAAGGCCAAAATAAACAAACAAACAAATGTGTGTGTTGGGGTTCCTGGTGAAAGTAGGCCAGACCTTTGGTTTTCAAGTTTTGTTCGGTACATGTACAACCTGTATTGTATAACTGCCTTTATGTGTTTAACATTGTTGATATACACCACAGTCCCGCTGAAGAAGCAATATCACCACGCGTCTGGTAGCTTGGTGGTGGAGCATGCTATTGCAGTCAATCCTGCATTTGCATATGTTTGCTTTTGAAAATAAATAAACCTGGGCGTCTGATTGATGTTTGCAAATATACCATCTATCTCTCATCTATGAAAGCATCCTGTAGCCCCTTTTAAAGCATCTATTTGATGCTTTAGTTCTAAAAAAAACTAACAATATAAGAATAAAATGTGCAATACTTTGTAGAAGTAGGGTGTTTGATGTGAGCTGCAGGCTGATCTCATATGTATGTAAGATTTGCCCAGGGCTAGGAGTGTAATGGCTACATCCCCAATTGACGAGGATTCAGTAGAGCAAATAAAGGATGCTTTACCAAAGTCAATATATTAAACACAGGGCACATGATACAATGCGTGGAGGCTGTGTGGTCCAGTGGTTAAAGAAAAGGGCTAGTAACCAGGAGGTCCGCGGTTCAAATCCCACCTCAGCCACTGACTCATTGTCTGAGCAAGTCACTTAACCTCCTTGTGCTCTGTTTTTCGGGTGAGACGTAGTTGTAAGTGACTCTGCAGCTGATGCATAGTTCACACACCCTAGTCTCCGTAAGTCGCCTTGGATAAAGGCGTCTGCTAAATAAACAAGTAATAATAATCAACAATTATTCATTCTCTTGGTAGAACTGATCACATAATGAATATCTGTAAACTTCCTGGATTGTATCTGTTTGTGACAGGCAATAGCATTTTTAACATTAAAATGAATTTAAGTATCTTGACCGCAAACACACTATAAAATAGAAACTTGATGAATACAAAGAAACAAAAAAAGAAAAAATGAATCTCACAAGAAACTTATTTTATTTATTTATTGAAATTACTTGCGCAATATAACTCAAAGAAGAGGGCTTTACCGTCTGGTAGACCTTCTTTGTGCCTTATATGCCCAAGCTGAAGGCAACAGAATTTAACCACCAGATGGTAAAGCCCTCTTTCAAGGCTGGAAAGCTGCAGTGCAAGTGCTAAAGCGCATGTTTATGAATCCCTCGGGGACAAAACAACGATAAACAAACAAATTGTGTAGAATCAGACTACTCTATGGGCCTCCGTGAAGCACTCTGTCACACTTCATAGACAAAATCACTTTACACATAAGTATTGAATAATGCCCTGTGGTTTAAGCATGCGTTTGTAGTTACGGTTCAATTAAGAAAGATGTAACTTGCAATACAAAAGGGACAAAAAAAATGTTAACCATTACTAATAATTACTTTTAATTAATTAATAATTACTTTGCTTCTAAACAATCATGCACACGCTTTTTGCGAAAGGGCTACAGGATATATTCTGGAATTTCCTCTCAACTAACTTGTTTCAAGTGCCCAATATTTAAAAGCTGCATTCTTTTTACCAACATATTGAACTTAAACTTGACTATTGTATGTGCCACAGACCAAAGAACTTGATGTTTACACCTCGGTCAGAATAGTACTTCAAAATCAAAATGCGATGTACTGTATGCTACTCGGGGGAAAAAAAGGCAATTTGAAAGACGACATTTGGTGTTATTGATGTTTGGTCTCTTTTACCCTTAAAAGGGAAATTTCTAAGTTTATCCCAAGTTTCTAGTTTAACCATTTCTGTTATTAAGAGTAATTGTCATCAGTGACAAATTCTGTCAATAGGGGTTTAAATAATTTGTTGCACTTAAGTGTTGAATTATGAATTATTGCACATTAGTATGAAATATTGTTGTATGTTCATTTATTATTATGATTTTATATTTGCTTTGGTTGTTTGGAATGTGTTATTTTTAGATATTTTGATAACTCTGCACAGCAGTATAATTTTCTGTTTGAATTGTGTATAACTGGTTTGTTATGTTTTTGGAAAGTGATAGAATAGCTCTCGTGGACTTCCAAGGAACCGAGTTACATCATTAGCCACCAAGTTAAGTACATCATTACCTGTTAAGTAATCTAATTTTGTCCAGCCTATAAAGAGAGTAGGCAGTAAGCAGAAAGGGAGACGTTGGGGACAAAGGGATCAGAAGAGCAGCTAGTTATGAGCACAGCTGCAGATTTGCACAGTGGATGCAGGCAACCACAGTCGTTTTGCAAGCGATAAAGGGAAGTACTTTCTGAGTGATTATCGCTATGAAAAGAATCCTGTTTGCTATATTATTTGACTGCGGGGTTCATTGTGAAATGAAATCTCCTTACTGAGGAGAGTGATGCGATATTTTGTTCAAGGAAGAAGAGAAACTGAATAGTCGTTATTTAGAAAAATAACTGTGTGCTGCTGTTGGTGTGACTATTACCTTTCATAATTGGAGTGCTGCTTGATCCCTCCCGCAACACTGCCGCATCAAGGAGACTGCCTTGAGATCCTGAGAAAGAGAATCGGAGCTGACGTCAGAGACCTGAGGGCCCCGCCGCGGAACCTATCCCCCGTAATCGCCCACCTCGCTCTGCCCAAAGTTAAGTACTGTGACCAGGGTCAGGCCAGTGCAGGTAGCACGGATAGGCTGACCCCAGTAGTGGGACCAATGCTAAGTGCTTGACCTGGGATAGAGTGGGGTGGGGGAATAAGTGGCTGTTGTTTGGGTGGGGTCAAGAACTAGTGCACACTCGTGCATTTTCTCTTTATGTCATTCCCCAGCTGTGGGCCCCAGCTTTGACCAGGAGAAAACTTGAGTACACAGGACCGGGACCATCGGATATACTAGTTTAAAGCCACTATCACTGTGTTCATCACACTACTGCTGCTGTCACTGTTCATCACACTACCGCTGCTGTCACTGTGTTCATCACACTACTGCTGCTGTCACTGTGTTAATCACACTACTGCTGCTGTCACTGTGTTCATCACACTACTGCTGCTGTCACTGTGTTAATCACACTACTGCTGCTGTCACTGTTCATCACACTACCGCTGCTGTCACTGTGTTCATCACACTACTGCTGCTGTCACTGTGTTCATCACACTACTGCTGCTATCACTGTGTTCACACTACTGCTGCTATCACTGTGTTAATCACACTACTGCTGCTGTCACTGTGTTCATCACACTACTGCTGCTGTCACTGTGTTCATCACACTACTGCTGCTGTCACTGTGTTCATCACACTACTGCTGCTGTCACTGTGTTCATCACACTACTGCTGCTGTCACTGTGTTCATCACACTACTGCTGCTGTCACTGTGTTAATCACACTACTGCTGCTGTCACTGTGTTCATCACACTACTGCTGCTGTCACTGTGTTCATCACACTACTGCTGCTGTCACTGTGTTCATCACACTACTGCTGCTGTCACTGTGTTCATCACACTACTGCTGCTGTCACTGTGTTCATCACACTACTGCTGCTGTCACTGTGTTCATCACACTACTGCTGCTGTCACTGTGTTCATCACACTACTGCTGCTGTCACTGTGTTCATCACACTACTGCTGCTGTCACTGTGTTCATCACACTACTGCTGCTGTCACTGTGTTCATCACACTACTGCTGCTGTCACTGTGTTCATCACACTACTGCTGCTGTCACTGTGTTCATCACACTACTGCTGCTGTCACTGTGTTCATCACACTACTGCTGCTGTCACTGTGTTCATCACACTACTGCTGCTGTCACTGTGTTCATCACACTACTGCTGCTGTCACTGTGTTCATCACACTACTGCTGCTGTCACTGTGTTCATCACACTACTGCTGCTGTCACTGTGTTCATCACACTACTGCTGCTGTCACTGTGTTCATCACACTACTGCTGCTGTCACTGTGTTCATCACACTACTGCTGCTGTCACTGTGTTCATCACACTACTGCTGCTGTCACTGTGTTCATCACACTACTGCTGCTGTCACTGTGTTCATCACACTACTGCTGCTGTCACTGTGTTCATCACACTACTGCTGCTGTCACTGTGTTCATCACACTACTGCTGCTGTCACTGTGTTCATCACACTACTGCTGCTGTCACTGTGTTCATCACACTACTGCTGCTGTCACTGTGTTCATCACACTACTGCTGCTGTCACTGTGTTCATCACACTACTGCTGCTGTCACTGTGTTCATCACACTACTGCTGCTGTCACTGTGTTCATCACACTACTGCTGCTGTCACTGTGTTCATCACACTACTGCTGCTGTCACTGTGTTCATCACACTACTGCTGCTGTCACTGTGTTCATCACACTACTGCTGCTGTCACTGTGTTCATCACACTACTGCTGCTGTCACTGTTCATCACACTACTGCTGCTGTCACTGTGTTCATCACACTACTGCTGCTGTCACTGTGTTCATCACACTGCTGCTGCTGTCACTGTGTTCATCACACTGCTGCTGCTGTCACTGTGTTCCTCACACTACTGCTGCTGTCACTGTGTTCCTCACACTACTGCTGCTGTCACTGTGTTCCTCACACTACTGCTGCTGTCACTGTGTTCCTCACACTACTGCTGCTGTCACTGTGTTCCTCACACTACTGCTGCTGTCACTGTGTTCCTCACACTACTGCTGCTGTCACTGTGTTCCTCACACTACTGCTGCTGTCACTGTGTTCATCACACTACTGCTGCTGTCACTGTGTTCATCACACTACTGCTGCTGTCACTGTGTTCATCACACTACTGCTGCTGTCACTGTGTTCATCACACTACTGCTGCTGTCACTGTGTTTCCGATATTAGTGCTACTATGATTTTTATTTAAGATTGGGTGCTAATATATGTTACCTTAGGAGGGGGGCTGGTAACAGAGATAGTGATGTTAAAGAGTAGTACATTGGGGCAGTGAGATATTGCTTGCTAATTGGGACAGCTAGGCTTGGACGGTGTCTGGTTACATGCTGTGAATCTAGAAGATACATTAATATTACTATAACTGATTTGTTTTGCAATACTGTTATATGTAAACTGCATTAATTATTTTATACTATGTAATAAACATGTAACATGTAATAAACATTGAGAACATATTACCTCCCTGTGCAGTATATAATTTATTAAGATTTTGCTGTTAACTTACAAGACCCTGAATGGATTAGCACCTAGTTATTTGCAGGAGTTACTGACCCTGTATCTTCCAAACCGCACTCTGAGATCACAGGATGCAGGGCTGCTGGTTATTCCTAGGGTCAACAAAAGCAGCACAGGAGGTAGGGCTTTTTCTTGTAGAGCTCCTAAATTATGGAATGCTCTGCCTTCATTTGTCAGGGAAGCTGGGACCGTTACAGTTTTCAAGTCAAGACTAAAAACGCACTTTTATAAAATGGCTTTCTTGTCTTAGTGGGTTTTAATGTAACTTAAAATTGCTGCTTTTGTATTATATGTATACTGTTATTTAAATGGTTTGTTCTTTTTTTTCTATGTACTGTACAGTGTTTTGAGATACCTTTGTATAAAAAGTGCTATATAAATGCAATAAATACAAATATATACTTACCTGTCTGGTTGTTCCTTTTCATCTGGATGTGGTTTAGGGTGGTCCAACGGAATCTAAAAATTACCTGTGCAAAGGAAAAGAGAAAGCAAATAAGGTTAATGGTATATTACAATATACTTACCAGGGTTTCCCTGTAGTCATAAATAATAATAGTGGCGATATAATGATTCATGACATCACTGGGCCGAACATTTATATTGTGTCAAGTCAGAAAGACTAGCAGAACCTTGATAAATTCTGAACAAGCTGTAGCCATGAAAAGGCGTAGTCTGGTAACCCAGCAAAAAGAGCATTGCAGTAATCGAGTCTAGATGAGACAAAACATGAATTAGCTTCTCAGAATCTGGCAATGAAAGACAAGACCTAATCTTAGCAATATTTCATAGATGATAAAAAGACACTTTGGTGACATTACGGATATGAGCCTCAAAACATAAACCAGAATCAAATACGAAGCCCAGATTTCTGGCCTTTGATTTTGGGTTTGAATTTAAATTACTCAACTCTGTCTTATCTGAGTTTAACTGCAAGCATTTTCAAGACATCGAGATTCAGACACTCAATTAAGTCAAAGACCACAGTTTTCACAGAAATATAAAGTTGTGTGTCATCAGCATAGCTGTGAAAATATACACTATATTAATAAAATATCTCCCCCAGTGGCAGCATGTATAAAAAAAATAATATGGGACCAAGAATGGAATCCTGGGGAACGCCACAGTTAATTACAGATACTCCTGATGCTGAATCTTCCAAGGAAACACAATTCATTCTATCAGTAAGATATGATTTAAACCAGTTTAGTACAGTTCCAGACAATCCTACCCAGTTTTTAAGGTGATACATTAAAATATTATGGTCAACAATATCAATTGTTGCACCTAGGTCTAATAAAACCAGAATGGAAATATACCCAGTCTGCATTTACCAATAAGTCATTTACAACTCTAACCAGTGCAGTCTCTGTACTATGAGCAGGTTGAAAACCTGATTGGAACTTTCCAGAAACTTTATTGTTATCAAGAAACATATTAAGTTGATTGGCTAGTACCTTCTCCATGATCTTAGTTATAAAAGGTACATTGGAGACAGGTCTAAAATTGGTCAAAACTGTAGGATCTAAATGAGTTATTTGAGTAATGGCTTAACGACAGCAGTTTTAAAAGTAGTTGGTAATGTTCCAGTTGACAAAGATCTGTTAATAATTTATAAAACAAAGTCACATAGATCACTAAAAATACTTTGAGGATTTTCATTGGAATTGGATCTAAAAACAAGCGGAAGAGTTCATCTGCATCACTGACTTATTCCGATTTTGTATTGTAATAAGGAGAAATAATTCTGTTATTACTTATTCCAAATAAGTCATTGGTCTAATCAGCACATGAAGATCAAAACCACCCTGAAAAAAATGTTTCCTAATATTGGTAATTTCACTTTCAAAATAATTAAGCAATGCCTCAGTTAGCTGTTGTAGCTTTGATATGTGGGGCTGCAGTCGAGGAGGAGTTAACTCATATATCAGCAGTGGAAAAGAGGACCCTGCAATTATCTCTGCTTGCATTAACAAATTTCACTCAAAGTGTTATTGTACTCCAGCCTATGCTGTAGCTTAGATATGAGGGGGTGCAACTGAGGATGGGTTAACTCATTTATCAATAGTGAAAAGAGGACCCTGCGATTGTCTCTGCTTGCATTAACACATTTCTTTCAGAGCGCTATTGTTCTCCAGCCTGTGCTGTTGTAGCTTCGATATGAGGGGATGCAATTGAGGATGGGTTAACTCATTTATCAATAGTGAAAAGAGGACCCTGCAATTATCTCTGCTTGCATTAACAAGTTTTGAAAAATGAGAGCGTCACGCTTTTATCAAAACATTATTGTACTCTAGCCTATGCTGTTTCCAGATATCATAATGAATATACAATTTTGTAGTCTTCCATCTCCGTTCTAGTTTACGACCTTCCCTTTTCTTTCGGCGTATGTCAGCAGTTACTCAAGGTTAGGTTCGTTTCGAAGAAACTTTATGAGTTTGAACCGGGGCCGCTGTATCAAAAGTATTTATTAAAAGATAATTAATACTATCAACTAAGCTTTCAAGTGAGACACAGTTTTTTTTAACTGTGTTTATTTCTTACCGTAACATGCCCCTATATGTTATTCTGGTAAGGCATACTTGTCAGGAGCCATCATTAAGGGCATATTAGAATAAAACATTTTAAAAAAAGATTCCGTTATGCTAATACACAAGGGAAGCATTGCCTTATTGCATCTGCACTTCATAAACTAGAATTCTGGGAAACATGGTATGCCTGTAAACTGAGCACTCTTTTGGCTAATTATGATGTTACCATGATTTGGCATATACTACTACGACTACTAATAATAATACTAATAATACTAGAAATTTACTAAAAAAAAGCAGTTACACATATTAATCTATACTATTTTAATCCAAAATTGACATTAGCACTATTTACCAAATTATCCTTTCCTTTTCCTTATCCTAATTCTGGAACATACATCATTAAAGCAAGTGCTTAATTCATTATCTTTTGCTGCGCTTTCAGTATAAATTAGAATGGATAATTCTGCAATCTGTTTTTTTTTTATATAAAGTGCATCCCTTGTACTCAGATAGGCGCATGCAGAGGTTTACTTTGTGTGGATGAGCATCGATTGATAACTACTTTAGGAAAAGGCTCAAGTGAGTAATCCCCATGGGCATAATGTACTGTCAAATTATATATCTCACAAGAAAGAGAGAAAGAAACGGTTTGAACGCCAGTCTGAAATTAGCAGGGATATTTGTCTTGACAAGGTAACATCTCCACCACCAAGCCTCCATACAGTAGTATATAATATTCTAGGTGTTGTTTGCTGTATTCAGTTCTTTGCTTTTAGCTGTGATATTTATCATCATTTCATCTAGACCTGTTTGTTAAAGCAATTTTCCGTGGTATCAATTATGGTATATCATACATATAATTATGATATATTATGATATCATACACACAATACAGACTTAGGGTGCCATAAAAACACAAATGACAAACTAACCATAATTCGTTTTTTAAGAAATAGGCCACAAAATGCATTTTTGCAGCAGGAAATACTGCACATAAGTTGGGTCTCAGCTGATTATGCGATAAAAGAACACGATATTCTCTAGTTGGCTTCTTATACTAATGATAAGCTTGTTTCCTCACAGGAATTGTCCCAGGGTTACAAATGAGAAACTCTTTTACAAATTGCAATTCACATTTCTATTATACAATATCCAACACAAATCATACACCAAAAATGTACATTTTGTAATATTACTCTTGATAAAAGTTCCTCTCCCTGAACTAAAATGTTTTATCTTTTCCAGAATATGTTTCAATATCTAATTTGAAATATGCACTTAAATATGAAATATGCAATCAAATCCCCATTTGCAAAACAACAAGCTGAGCTATATAGTTGCATAACTTACAATTATGTCAGTCCCTTTATTTAAATGAATGTTGAGATTATTATTTACTATCATATAACGTAGGTGTTTTCATACCAGAACCAAGAATGCCTTATACTTCCAATTAAATGCATTCTAGGTCCCAGCTCCAAAACACCTATGATGTATAATTTAATAAACAAAAATCCCAACATCCCTTTTAATTTCATGAGAAGAGTTTTAACTGGCCAGTTGAACAGGATTCATTAATATTGCAAAAGCTTTGTGAAAAAAAGAAATTCATGAAAAGTTTTTAAACAAGAGTCATTAACTAAGGAGCACTGTTGGAAGAGGGATCTTAAATATAATGTTATGGTTGAAGACCCTCAATTGTAAAAGCCCAAGTACCACTGTGATCAATGTGATCAATATCTCCCTGTAACAGGAGTGTTCTGTTATTATGTGGGTATCTGCTGAGAAACAACAGAGGCACAGACGGTTTGTAGTTGCAAAGGTTTTATTAACTGAAACGCAGTTGCAGTGATTGGTGGCCGCCACTTGGGTACCATCAATGGTAGCCCTTGTGCAGAAAGATATACACAAATACAGTGTAAATGACAATACAAAAATATAAAACAAAACACAGTGAGAAAACAGCTAACAAACACAAGGTGGCCAAGCACGGGCCGAGCACTGCTCTGACTAAAAGGGAGGTCCCGCTCCAGGAACCTTCTTCCGATTAAAATCCCCTAAATGAATCCCTGCCATAAACGCACTGCGGTCCTTGGTCATGCACTTGGTTCCCACTCCCTGGCAGTCCGCACAGTCATGAATCCTCACGCTGGTACACAGAGAACAACACAAAGCACAACACAAATCAAGAACAAACCAAGAACAAAGAACTGGCTTTCCAAACCCTTTTTAAAGGCATCTGGCCAGTGTTAATTGATCATTAATTAGCCAATTCACACCTGGCCACCTGCTGCACATTAAGTTTCAATTAGGCAGGCGGGAGGTCTACCCTCCCAGCCCTGCCATCCAGCACACACTTTGGTTTTACAAAATTGTACACATTTTATTTACAATCAAAACAAAACCATATTTTATTTAGAAACCCCACCAAATATTATTATTTATTTCTTAGCAGACGCCCTTATCCAGGGCGACTTACAATTGTTACAAGATATCACATTATTTTTTTTACATACAATTACCCATTTATACAGTTGGGTTTTTACTGGAGCAATCTAGGTAAAATACCTTGCTCAAGGGTACAGCAGCCACATCCCCCACCTGGGATTGAACCCACGACCCTCTAGTCAAGAGTCCAGAGCCCTAACCACTACTCCACACTGCTTCCCAAACCAAGAACAAAATATTTGTTATATTAATAGATTGTTATACAGATTTTATATAGATTGTTATACAGATTTTTCTCTCGCTCTGATGTTCCCTCCCCTGCACAGACAACATGCTTTATGTTTTGTGTTTTTACAATGGTCATTGTTTGTATTATCCTCTATTTATGCCTGGGTAATGAACCACACCCTTACTGCATGCACTAAGCACTTTCTAAAGTGCAATATTACAGTCTGCACTTTGGTGATTTAAAATTACTATTTTTATAATTCTTAATTATTAGGACCTGTTTATGGAAAATCTGTAATTGATCACTTGGATATTGAACAATGTGTTATTGCTCCTTTTAACCATGCTGTCAAATAAAAACATTCTCATTGATTTTATATGTATCTATTGTCTGTGTTTTTCTTGGTGACACAATTCCCTGTAATTTAACTCTATCCAAATAAAAAGAACCTGATTATTATCTAATATTGTGCTGTGCTTCTCGCTCTGAATTGGTGTAGTCGGACTATATATTAAAAACAACCCCTCTGTTGGTGCGAGTGGGTGTTACATTAGCATGTTGTACATTTTGTATTATGGAATAGGCATTGATGTTTTTGCCATTTTCTGATTAAAACTACTTTCTGTTTAAAACAACAAACGTCTATAAAACAAGGCCTACTTTTCGGTGCTATACCATACAAGCTTGTCATAAAATGTCACACAAACCACTGTTGTAGAAGCCAAGTCTTAGTTATTATGGGGTATCTACAAACCTCCTAAAACTTAAGGCAATTTTCGGCATTCTTTATTGAAAAAGAAAATGTGTCAAGTAATGTATCTGAATGGATGAATAAAAAGCCAGAAGAACCATTCCCTTTTGCAGTACAGTAAATGTTCTGTTATTGTTTCCTAGGAAACCGGAGTAACAAGGTGGAAATAGGCTTATTATCTGTACATTTGCGATGTGAGCAGGTGGAAATGTAGATTGATTTTAGCTTGGTGATAACTTATACATTTTTTCAATGTCATAACAATGTAATTAGCTATACTTTTTACAGGTGAAATTCACAAACCAGACAGTTGAGAAAATGTAGTTCAATTGAGTTCCAGATGCATTACATGTACAGTATAATTTAGGATAGAGTAGTCTGGTGGACAAGACTATCAGGTATGGTGTCAGCATGTAAGTAAAATCAATGTAGATAACATCAGTTAAGAATGCATTTCGTTTATACTATAGTAAACCTAAATACAGTTTAGTGCAAGATGGCAAAAATACAAACAGCCACACACTTTATTTTGTGAAGGATTGGTATTTTCTAATAGTTTTTTTATTTGTTGTAAAGAAAGATTCAAGACTTTATAGGAAATGGGCGTGGAATTATTTTATCCACCTATTTCCCATTGATGCTTGCTTTCATTTTTCATTTGAAAAACATATATAAATACAGTAAATTCCCACAACAGGACATGCACAGCTTTGATTTAAAATTAGACAATAGTAGTGCTTACATGTGATAGCAGAGTCCACATAGAAACAACACATTATCTGTTAAAGAGGGAAAATACAATAGTCTATTTTTACAATTACAATATTATTATTATTTGTTTATTTAGCAGACGCCTTTATCCAAGGCAACTTACAGAGACTAGGGTGTGTGAACTATGCATCAGCTGCAGAGTCACTTACAATTACGTCTCACCCGAAAGACGGAGCACAAGGAGGTAAAATGACTTGCTTAGGGTCACACAATGAGTCAGTGGCTGAGGTGGGATTTGAACCGGGAACCTCCTGGTTACAAGCCCTTTTCTTTAACCACTGGACCACACAGCCTTAATTATTTTAAAACTACTCCAACAGAAAGAAATAACAAAAAAACACCTTTGTTATGCAAATATGTTATTCCAGTCATATTTAACCTGACATTGATAAAACATTAAATTATTCAAGCTGAGTGTGAGCCACACAATCAATTGGTCCCTGATCAAATACTAGTGAAACTGACATAAAAGTAAAGTACCTCAGGTGCCATGTTTAATACAGTGTGTTGATAAGATGCTTGTCATAAAATATTTTATGACAAGATATTCTACACATCTGCAGCACCTCCTAAGACTAGAGGGCCTCAGAAAAGGCAGGGTTTTCAGTGAAGGTCACCTTCTTCAAGGTTATTATATATTCTGAGTATGACGCGTCCAAGTTATCTAGGCGAGTGAAACGTAATGAAAACAACTACCAAGATAGAACTTGCCAATTAGCTTTTGATACCTTCCCTAAGCCTTAGTTAGAAGAGGAAAGTGCTGTACTAATAATAACAAGAGACAGAAATCAAGAAGGAAAAAAATGGAAAACAAAATCCTTGGTATTAACAGGAAATAATATTTTATTCAGATTAATTTATGTGCTTTCTATAAATAGATTTAATACAATTAAACAGTTGCAAACTAGAGTTCATATTTGATTACAGTTAATGGCTATTAATTACACTTGGCCTGCTAAACACACAGGAACATTGAATAGCTATTCTGCAGAATGGTGACAGTCTAAGCATTCAAAACACACAGGTCTATTTTAATGATCTAAACCGTGGCAGATATTAATTCAACAGCCCTTAATTTCATAAAGCTGATTTTTTCACAAACTTAATTTGACTGTATTTTTATTGTACATTGTAATGTAAATAAGTGGATACATAAATAACCCCCAGGAGAAAAGCTGCTGGATTAATTAATGGCTGGTTTCACAGACCCTGATTAGGGCTATTCTAGGACTACCTACAGTAACGTTGGGTAGTCCAAGATTAGTGTTAATCATGGTCTGTAAAACTAGGCAAGAGCATACAGGATTGGTTATATTTGTATAAGCCACGGTTTAGATCATTAAAATAGACTCTGAAAAAAAGACTTATGGAAAAAGGAAAGATGTTTTGTTACCCCACAAGTCTGTTATTTTAACTCATTGTTTCAGGACTTTTTACATTTCTCAATAAATCGATGTCATGCTGTCAAAAAAAAAAAAAAACATTCGCTGAAACAACAGAACATATGTGAACAGATAACATGTCTAGACTCACAGAACATGTCTAGACTCCATCACAGAAGAACACACCATGAAAAGGATATTATCCTGGGCATCTGACACACTGGACAGTTCACGCAGACAGACCCACACTAGATTTCCTTCAAGAGAACTGATCTGTATACAATAAAAACATAAACATGTTGTATTTGATTTAATACCACTTGTTTAATTTAAATTGGGAATCAGTTTGCAACAATAATAATAACATTATTACAGTGGTTTGCAGAAGTGTTCACCCCTCTGCAAAGTTTTCACATTTTGTTGGCACCTGAGCGAACCCCACAACGCTTTAAAATTAGACTTTACATGTAGAATCTACACAAACTACTCCACATTGATAAAGTAAAAAAATGAATATAAAATATAAATAAGTACAATTTACAGAGAAAACAGATTCATCTCAGTTGCATATTGTAAGTATTCAACCCCTTTGCTACTGCAGCCCTAAATCAGCTCAGGTGCAAATGATTTGTTTGAAAGGTCACAAAATTAGTGAAATGGTTTCAGCCTGTGTGTATTCAAAGTGGTTTAACTTGTAGATAATTTCCCCCAGGTATATAAAGACTTCCAAGCTGCAACTTACAGAGTGATCCAACAAAGTAACCATGATGACCAAGGAGCTTTTGAAACAAGTCAGGGATAAAGTGGTAAAGAAGCACAGAGCAGGAGAAGGATAAAAGAAAATTTAAAAGCCTCTCAGCACAGCGAAGTCCATCATTAAAGAAGTGGAAGATGCATCATACCACCCAGACACTACCCAAGTCAGGGCGCCCTCCCAAACTGAAACTGGTTTGGGATGTCACTCTGAAGCCAACAATGACCTTGAGAGATCTGCAAAGTTCTTTGTCAACTGGCCTGTATAGACAGGTGTCAAGAAAGAAGCCATTACTCAAAAAGCCTCATCTTAAAGCACGTATGGAGTTTGCGAAAAAGCATGTAGATGATACTGCAGACATGTGGAAAAAGGTTTTGTGGTCAGACGAGTCAAAAAATTGAACTTTTCGGTCTAAATTCCAAGCGTTAGGTCTGGAGCAAGCCCAACAATGCACATCACCCAGTCAACACCATCCCAACTGTCAAGCATGGTGGTGGCAGCATCATGTTATGGGGATGCTTCTCTTCAGCAGGAACTGGGGAGCTTGTCAGGATAGAGGGGAGAATGGATAGTGCAAAGTACAGGCGAATCCTTGAAGAAAACCTATTTGAGTCAGCCAAGACACTGAAACTGGGGAGGAAATTCACATTTCAGACGGACAATGACCCGAAGCACAGAGCCAAAGGCACACTGGAGTGGTTTAACAAGAAGAGAATTAATGTTCTTGAGTGGCCCAGTCAAAGTCCTGACTTGAATTCAATCGAAAATTTATGGCGAGACTTGAAGATTGCAGTCCATCGACAAACCCCAACAAACTTATCAGAACTGGAGCAATTTTCCCGTGAAGAATGGGCAAAAATGTCACCATCCTACTGTGCAAAGCTAGTAGAGACCTATCCAAAAAGACTCATAGCAGTAATTGCTGCAAAAGGTGCTTCTACCAAGTAGTGACTTAAGGGGCTGAATACTTCTGCAAACCACTGTATATATGAATATACTTTTAATCAATAGTCCAGTGAGACTGAACAAATAAACATAAAAAAAAATATCGTATTACTTTGACTTACTATTTATCCAGCAAAGGTAAGCAATTAGTTCACTTTGTATGCCAAGTCTGCTGTCAAAGTATCTTTACCATGTTAAGACAAACCAATAATTGTTAAGCAAACTTTCAAAACAACTATGGCCCATCAGCCCCTGCAGAATTTAAATACTGTACATCTGTCTGAAGCAAGGCCAGATATCTTAAGATTCAGGAACAGCAGATGTCGATACAGTTTCTGTTCTTTTTGATAATGAAAGAGAATGCATCATTTTCTGAGTCTGTGTGCTAACAAAACCAGAGCCCATGGTCACCTTGCTGCATGATTAAAAGCAAGCTCTTTGTCCATAAAAAATAGATGTCATGTTAAAGATTAGATTATCAATTGCTGCCAGAAACAGATTTTTCCATTTTCCGTGATTAAGCAATTTTAAGGTCATACAGGAAAAATATCCTTAAAAGTAACACATACACTCTAATACTCTGATCTCTTGTATTTAAAAACTCTCCTCAAAGCCTAAATATGCTGTATAAAACTTCAATCACTTTTGTTTAGTATTTCTTTTGCTTGTAACCATGACCTTACATTTGAACTGCTATCAAATACCAAATGGAAGCAATTACTTCTACACCCGTATTTCTTTTTTTTTTTGGCTGCTCTGATTAGCATATGAAGAAAGCATGCAGTCACATTTTAATCCAGTTTAGTGGGTACAGCTGAAAGGATAAAACAAACACATTCTACATTTTAAACCCATTACACTCCACTGTCAACCTCCCCACTTCCATTTCAAATGGTTTAACACTTTTACCGTTAAGTCCATAACTGATAATCAAAAGTAATGGTATTTCAGCAACCTTGTGTCTGTTCATGATGAATGAATTATGTCTGGGGTTATAAGGGCATTGCCCCGTTAGCACTGAAAATCAAACAAGGAGAAATCACCACATATCCTCATCTTGACCTGTTATTTATTCTCTTCTGTCTACACCCCCTTAAAGGCCAATGTCGCGTCCCATCCACCAATACTGAATGTATTTATTTTCTTTTGGCACTATCTTTGAAAAAATAATGTGATATCTTGTAATAATTGTAAGTCGCTCTGGATAAGGGCATCTGCTAATAAATAAATAATAATAATAATAATCTCTTTGATTTTTCAATCAATTCAAATAGATTCATTCAGCTGTCATTCAAATGTTAATTGTGTGGAGGAGCTAAATTTAGACAAGAGACTCATCCATGAAATCTTATTCAGTTTGTTCAACATGGCTTTTTTATCCACTTTGGTGCACTTGATTTTAAATTCATGATATATATGGTACATATTTTTGTGTAAACCTACCATAGTCGTATTTGCATTCAACGGGAGAAACATGGTATAGGGAAAACAGACATTTGTCTACTTTAACATATGAAATAACATATTATCTATCTATATCTAATTATATTATATGATACAAATATCTACTGGAGTTGAGGCAGATTGAGAAAAACTATTGTCCCGGCTATATTTTCCCCTGGAGGACTGTATCAACACCAGGGGACAAAAGTTTTCTTACAAAACATGAAATATCCAGTCCATATACTAAACCATGAAAGGCAAGTTTATCTGCATTTGGTTTCCAGACGGCAGCACAGAACTTGCACAGCGCTGTTCAGGTCATGGGGGTCTTTCTCCATGACTTCTTTAAGTCTATGTTTTTTAACATATTGCTGAAAAATGGCGGTAGGTGCTTTTGTTACAACTTTAGTGATTTTAGTGTTTTTCGTTTAAAATGTGTTGGAAGTTCATCTTTAGAAATTGAGGAAAATGTGCTTTTGCCATATTTTTTCTTTGTGAGGTGAAAGGTGATCACGTCAGAGCGATTGCTATGAAAATATGGACCATTGCTATGGGAGAATGTAAGTATATGTACTGTTGCTATGAATGCATACCATTGTGAAGGACCATAGTGCAAACTAGAATCTGTCACGTGATGTTAATAAAGTTCAGGTAACCCAGTACTCATAAAATAATATGTTGAGCCATTATCCCTGTACATGGAATTGCGTACGGAATTGTGAGTCTTTGTTCCATGTAGAATTGATTATTGTAATGCACTTTTTTTTTTGGTGTCCCAAAACGTGTGGTATCCCGCTTGCAGCTTATTCAGAATACCGCCGCTAGAATTCTGACTAAAACCAGGAAAAATGAACATATTACCCCTGTTTTTGCCTCTTTACACTGGCTCTGTGTGCAGTATAGAATTGATTTTAAGATTTTGCTGTTAACTTACAAGGCCCTGAATGGATTAGCACCTAGTTATTTGCAGGAGTTACTGACCCTGTATCTTCCAAACCACACTCTAAGATCACAGGATGCGGGGCTGCTGGTTATTCCTTGGGTCAACAAAAGCAACACGGGAGGTAGGGCTTTTTCTTGTATTGCTCTTAAATTATGTAATGCTCTGTCTTCGTTTGTCAGGGAAGCTGGGACCGTTACAGTTTTCAAATCAAGTCTAAAAACGCACTTTTATAAAATGTTTTTCTTATCTTAGTGGTTTTTAATGTAACTTTAAAATTGCTGCTTTTGTATTATTATGTGTATACTGTTATTTAAATGTAGCAGTTGTATGAGTCACATGCTATACAAATGTATTGTGGTTTGTTCATTTTTTCTGCTGCGTACTGTACAGTGCTTTGCGATACTTTTGTATAAAAAGCGCTAGGTCAATGCAGTAAATAAATAATAATAAATACACTTGTACCAATCAACTAATACATCTCAGAATTAATCACTTACAATGAACAATGTCTGATCGCCATTTAATACCACAAATACGGAAGGTCAAGTGATGCGTCGGGAGTGAGCAGTTGCAAAACAAAGGAGCTCCCTTTAAAAGTCTTTCATATTTCATTTAAAATCCAATAAAGTGCTCAGCATAAGTTATCTGTTATCCACTGAGATGGCAGGGAACAACGTAAAACCAGTTCTGGATGCAAGAATTGAAAAATCTGCTAATAAAAGATCTAAACCCGACTCTGACACAAGATATGCTCAGGAATGTTCTCGAGAGTCAACTAAAATTTCATGAATGGGTTGTTGCTCTCGAAAAATGAACTGCTGAAGCTGAAACTCGCATTTCGGGTCTGGAAAATAAAATAATATCAATGGAACATTTTTTTTCACAATTTACAAACGGAGCTACAAAAGACAAATATGAAACTACAAGACCAAGAAAACAGAAAAGGAGGAATAATTTGTGCATAGTCGGTGTTCCTGAATCAGCTGAGGGAAATAACTGTTCTAAATTTGTGAAGAATCTATTTTGTGACTTGTACGGGAAGGAAAAAGTGGAACTGGAAGACCTCTTGAAATTGAAAGAGCGCTGTGACAGGATTGAAAGGAGTCCCTGTCGATTGGCTGACGTGGGGCAGCATGCTGATTGCAGGGGCAGGACTCCGCAGTATTTAGGCAGCGTGGTTTTGCCATTCGCTCTCCCTGTCCTGAACTGAAAGCACAGAAGAGACGCGCTGTGCTTTATTGTTTTGCTTTTATTAACCCGCTGTAATTCACAGAATCCTGAAACTTTGGAAACCCTTGGTGGATTACCGCTTGGGAAAACCCAGGACTGTCGTTATTCCTTGGAAGGGAGCTGAGAGTCAGTGAGAGGAAACCCACTTCAATAGCACGGAGAAACCCAGTGCTTCCTTTGTTGTTGTTTTTTTGTAGCCACAAAGTTTTTGTTTACCCTTTTTATTTGAAACCTGAGTTTACCTTTGCTGGTATTCCAGTTGGTTTTCTTGTTTGTTTTCTGCAACACTACATCACTTCCGGCTCCTGTGCGCTGTCATTTCTGGTCCTTCCCTAAGCCCCGCCCACTACCCTCCCACAAGCGCACAGAATACTCGGGCCTAAACCTAGAGATGGAGGAAGACCACGCTCAATTGTTATCAGGCTTTTGCATTTTCCAGACCAACAAAAAATACTGAACCTAGCAAGAAGCAACCTACAAGGGACATAGAATTTCTGTTTTTCAGAACTACTCGGCTGAGCTTCAGATGAAACGCTCCAAACTCACACCAGCGAGGAAATTCCTAAAAAAAAGGAGTTCAATACAGTCTGCTATATCCTGCAACACTGAAAGTGACAGATAAAAACAGCACTGTTCTACTGAAAACCTTTGAAGAGGTGAAAGACTATCTCAGTATCAACTTTAACTTGATTCTGAAGGACCAGGATACCCAAGAAATGGAGCAGTGAATAGCTAGCTTACATTACACCAAATTGAATTGAACATTGTGGAAAAAATGTGTTAACCTTGTAATTTAAAGATGGGAATGCTTTTAAATGGAAGATAACACCTGCAACTGACATGATATTTAAGCTATACCGTAGCGTTTATACTTTAGGTCATATCCTTGTAAATGGTTTATCTTATTGTTTTCTATTTATTTAGCTTACCTACTTATTTATCTATTTATTTGAGGGAAACTGACTAATTATATGAACTTTTAATAATTAAATTTACTTTTATAAATCTATAGTAGTTCAATATGCATATTTATATATTACATAGTACATACCGAACATATCGGTACAGTAAAACGTTTTGTTTTCCAGTTTATTTATTTGATCTATTTTAGCATTTCTGATTGAAGATTATAAGAAAGGTGTATTCTTGTATGTTAGTGTGTGTATAATATGTATAATAATATATATATTTTTTAAATTTCAATTTAGTTATCTGTCCATACTATGCTTTGCTGAGATTGTTTCGTTACAGACTACATTTGCAGTTTTTATCGTTCGGAATTCCTGAGGGTTTTTTTGTTTTGTTTTTCTGCTCTACTTTAATCCTTTCCACTCTGTTGGGACTCATTTTGAGTAAGATGTCACGACCAGTCAGATTTTTCTATATATTGTATCCTTTTACATTACTTTTTCACATTCACTGTCTCGTTTTGTTATGTTCTCTCTGTTCTGTTCTGTCCTGTTTTTTATTTTTTTGTCAACTCCTACTAACACAATTGATCTCCTTTTGATTGGCACAAAGTAAAAATTTAACAATATACAGTTTCTTCTCCAAATTAGATTATTAAATATTTGTTTAAATTATTACAACCGTTCAGCAATTGTATATTTTAATAACATTGTATCTTATATGGCCTTAACAAGTTTATATCGTTATATTAATCTCTCTAACAGTCTTAATATTTCTCAATGAGTAGTTCATCTGGGTCCAAAAAACTTAAATTGATCTCTTGGAAAGTTAAGGGCTTTAAACAACCATATAAAACGCTATAAAGTCCTGAGTTATCTGTCAAGACTAAAATGTGATATAGCCTTAATTCAGGAGTCTCATTTGATTGAATTAGAAGTAATTAAATTACAAAAAAGGTGTGTGGGTACAGCACTACATTCCTCACACTTCTTCGTCAACAGGAGTTCTTATTTTAATTAATAAAACAACTTAATATTAAAATACTTGATCGTAAACAGGATAAAGAAGGTACATTTTTAACAATTCGTGCTGAGTTTGGAGGTAAAGAGTTAATCATAGCTCGTGTTTATGCCCCCTAACATAACACAGACTCTAATTTCATTATTAACTCATTAAATGATTGGATTGATCTTCCTTTGATACTGGGTGGTGACTTCAATGCAGTGATGGACAACTTCAAAAAGAGCACAGAATTTTAGTAAATCAACTCAAATATTAAATAACCTGGTTGAAGAGGTTAATTTACTTGATGTTTGGAGAGTTTTTAACCCAACTGGTAAAGACTTTACATTTTTCTCTGCTGTGCACCAATCCTTTGCTAGAATTGACTTTCTGTTTGCTAATCGTTCTCTTTTACAATGCATGTGTGATGCCACCATTGAAACCATTGAGATTTCAGACCATGCCCCTGTTATATTATCCTTTTTCTTTACTGACAACCCAATTAAAAACCTTAGTACATGGACATTCATAAAAGAACTCTTTGAATTAAATAGCAAAGGTGAAGTATCTCAGGGGATCATTTGGGATACCCTTAGATGTTATATTAGAGGCAAAATTATAGCTTTTCCATCAACCAGAAAGAAAGAACAGACAGGTAAGATTAAACAGTTGGAAGATTATTTAGAAGGGAACCTGGTTCTACACAATGTTCCACACTTCTACAATTAAAATTCCAATTGAATAATCTTCTAACTGATAAATAAGTCTTCCTTCTTAAAAAAAAAGAATAATTTGCATATTCATTGAACAAATAGAAGAATCCAAGATCATCCCTTCACTTAAGCTTCCTACAGGTGAAATTAGAACATAAGAACATAAGAAAGTTGACAAACGAGAGGAGGCCATTCAGCCAATATTGCTTGTTTGGTTGTTAGTAGCTTATTGATCCCAGAATCTCATCAAGCAGCTTCTTGAAGGATCCCAGGGTGTCAGCTTCAACAACATTACTGGGGAATTGGTTCCAGACCCTCACAATTCTCTGTGTAAAACAGTGCCTCCTATTTACTCTTCTGAATGCCCCTTTATCTAATCTCCATTTGTGACCCCTGGTCCGTGTTTGTTTTTTCAGGTTGAAAAAGTCCCCTGGGTCGACATTGTCAATACCTTTTAGAATTTTGAATGCTTGAATCAGATCACCGCGTAGTCTTCTTTGTTCAAGACTGAATAGATTCAATTCTTTTAGCCTGTCTGCATACGACATGCCTTTTAAACCCGGGATAATTCTGGTTGCTCTTTGCACTTTTTCTAGAGCAGCAATATCCTTTTGTAACTGAGAACTGAACACAACATTCTCACAATATATCCGAGCATCTTGTTGGCCTTTTTTATAGCTTCCCCACATTGTCTAGATGAAGACATTTCTGAGTCAACATAAACTCCTTGGTCTTTTTCATAGATTCCTTCTTCAATGTCAGTATCTCCCATATAATATTTAAAATGCACATTTTTATGGCCTGCGTGCAGTACCTTACACTTTTCTCTATTAAATGTAATTTGCCATGTGTCTGCCCAGTTCTGAATGTTGGCTAGATCGTTTTGAATGACCCTTGCTGCTGCAACAGTGTTTGCCACTCCTCCTATTTTTGTGTCGTCTGCAAATTTGATAAATTTGCTTACTATACCAGAATCTAAATCATTAAAGTAGATTAGGAATAGCAGAGGACCTAATACTGATCCCTGTGGTACACCACTGGTTACCTTGCACCATTTTGAGGTTTCTCCTCTAATCAGTACTTTCTGTTTTCTACATGTTAACCACTCCTTAATCCATGTGCATGCATTTCCTTGAATTCCTACTGCGTTCAGTTTGAGAATTAATTTTATGTGGGACTTTGTGAAAAGCTTTCTGGAAATCTAAATAAACCATGTTGCATGCTTTGCAATTATCCATTGTTGATGTTGCATCCTCAAAAAAATCAAGCAGTTTAGTTAGACACGATCTCCCTTTCCTAAAACCATGCTGACTGTCTCCCAGGATACTGTTACCATATAGGTAATTTTCCATTTTGGATCTTATTATAGTTTCCATAAGTTTACATATATTATAGTTTCCATAAGTTTACATATAAATTACTACGGACCCAAAACAAATTAATAGCACAATAGAGAATTTACAAGAAATTATATACCTCAGAATCCAAGGAAGATGTTTAAAAACATTCCTAGATAAAATAAAATTACATTCCTTAACAGAAGAAGATAAAAATATGTTTGATTTACCAAATAATTTGTCAGAAATAATCTCAGCCATTGACTCCCTCCCTTCTAATAAATCTCCAGGCCAAGATGGATACACTTCAGAGTTTTTTTTTTTTTTTTTTTAAACATTTAAGGAACTAGTCGCACCTATTCTTCTTAAAACCTTTAACTCAACTTTCCTGGAAGGTAAGCTTCCACCTTCAATGAATGCTGCAATTATATAATTACTTCTTAAACCTAATAAGGATCCACAAGAATGTCAAAGTTACAGGCCAATTTCCTTTTTGCAAATCGATTGTAAGGTCCTAGCAAGAATTCTTACCAACCCATTAATCAGGTGTATTGGTAATTTGTGTTGATCAGAAAGGGTTTATAAAAAATAGATTTGCTATAGATAATATTAGGCAACTGTTAGCAGTACTTGATATTCATAAACACACGTTAGTTCCAGCAATGGCCCTTTCGTTAGATGCTGAGATTCTGGGATCAATAAGCTACTAACAACCAAACGAGCAAGATGGGCTCAATGGCCTCCTCTTGTTTGTAAACTTTCTTATGTTCTTATTAATGAATATAGCATTTACTCAGGTTATAAAATTAATTGGGCAGAATCCGAAACACTTCCAATCTCCAAATCTTGTTTAACTTCCGATTGTAATACATATCCCTTTCGGTGGCCTAAAATAGGCCTTACATATTTAGGAGTTACATTTCAAAATAACATGAAAGAAATGGTCAGTACAAATCTCAAACCATTAATTCATAAGATCGAAATGAAACCAGAAAGTTCGAATAGCCTCCCCCTTTCATTATGGGGCAGATTAGAAGTTTTTAAAGTGATGATAGTTCCCCAACTGACTTATATCCTGGCTATGCTTCCTATCCCTGTACCTATGTCCATCTTTAAATATATACATTCATTATTTACAAAGTTTATATGGGCATACAAGAAACCAAGAATCAAATTTAAAAAAAATATATTTTATCACTACAGTAGGAGTGGTCTAAAGGCACCAAATTTATATTGGTACTATTTATCCTATCATCTTTCAACTCTCAAAGGATATTAAATCCCCATTATGGTTTGATATTTTACAACAAGCTGCTAAATCCTTTCACCTCAAAGAAATTTGTTTTCATGGCCCCCCAGCTTTACTGAAATACATATCTTTTAGGTTTCTAAATCATATTCTAAGGAAAGCCATGTTGCATTTCCATGCAGTTATTATTTAGGACGACAAATCGGGCCGAGACAATGCAAATTACTGCAGTCATAGTGACAGTCATAGGGGAGGGGATATTGAAATGCCTGCATACTAATTAGGGAAAGAACAACTTTTAATATCATGAGGAGAGCTTGCATGCGTTGCCATGAAGATAAAAAACATTTAACAAGATACATGAATTCACGTGTTGCCGCACACATTCTGAATTACGCCGCGCATTAGCTAACTGTTTGTATGGTTACCTTTCCAACACAACGGCACACACACACAATTATATAAGATATCATTTCTACAAGTTTTACTACTTAGAATTTATATTTGTGTGTGTGTGTGTTGGTGGAACATCTAAAAGATAAATTTCATTAACACTAGACCACCTTTTGTACAAGGTAGGAGAGATTTCATCTTGAAGCTAGCCACAGCGCTTCAGCAGAAACATTTCGAGCACAAAACTGCAAAGCTGCAGCAGCTCAGGCTGGATTCTGTGCTGCGAGTGACACACACGCAAGAGAAATCACATGTTACTTTCATTTTAGATTGAATTTATCTTGCTCTTAATTGTATTATTACTTGTACTGTGATACTTGAAATGTATTTGCTTACGATTGTAAGTCGCCCTGGATAAGGGCATCTGCTAATAAATAAATAATAATAATAATAATAATAATAATAAATGAAATTTATAATTAAAGTTCGGGAGGAGGGTCAGACACCAATCTCCGCATCACCAAATTGAATCATTCAATTTACACATTAGATAATTAAATTGTTAGCACTATAAATACCCCTTCACTTATCTCTCAGTTGCGTTTTGATTTCATCAGAACCCACCACCTCCCATCTCCACCTTTCTTAATAACAATTTTATGTTTTATCAATGGGGGTCTCAGCCTCGTCCAGTCGGCCAGGCAGCGAACCCTCAAACCAAGTTAGGTTTGATGCCAAATGAATGTGTGTATATACAGCATACTTTTCTGTAAAATCGCATACTCCGCATTCTCTACAATAAATATTTGTACTAAAACATTTTGTGATTGGTGTTTGTCCCGAACTACTGAATAATAATAATAAAAACTACTTTTGTTTTTACAGTTTTGTATGTGCATATACCTGTTTAGACACTAGTTTCTTTTGAAATGTTTATTTTATTATAGTTTTTCATTTTTTTAAGTAGTGCTTTATATGTGGTAAGTTAGAAAATAAACCCCTTTATGTTTAATTGTTTATTTAAATACAGTGTTTCGGCTGTGCAGATGTTTGATATGATGTGCTTGAATAAAACTTTTGAGTTGTATCCGACAGTTTGTCTTTCATTTTAATATTGATGGTGTTTAAAATGTACCGGTGATTGCTGGTATGAGTATAACTGCGCCGGTTCTAGTGTTGAAGTAGTCCATAAATGTACTGTGTGTGTGTGTTGGAGGAGGGTGTCAATGTTTTGTACAGCCTTGCTGCTGGAGTTTACATTATGTACATTTTGTGTGTGTGTGTGTGTTTTGTACGGCCTTTCTGCTGGAGATTACATGAGATTAAGTCAGAAGAACTGGATCTTGACTGCTGAAACCTCGTAAGCCACAAGCTTGATTCCTGATCTGGTTTACATGGGTTTTTACAGCTATTTTTATCACGTGAAAGCGATTGACCCTGCCATTAAAGTCGCGCTGACGAAAGGACGTTATTTTGCTGTTTTGTGTGACAGCGTCACAGAGTCAAGACTGTAGAGTCGATTTTCATGTGCATGTAACCTAGCCAATGATATGAGAACAATTTATCTATCCTCAAGTATATGGAATAACCCCATTTTAACTTATAAGAAAAAATGTCTAAAGGATGATTTGTGGATTAATGCTGGCATAAATACAGTGACATTTTTATTGATAAATCCTTTCCCTCTCTAAGAGCACTCAAATTAAAATATAATATAAGTAATTCATTTGTATATAATCATATTAAATCTACTCTTTCTAAACTATATAAAAGGAAACCTTGTCGTCCACAAATTACAATATTGAAACAGTTTTTATCTGATTCTAAGAATACACAGATTTTTGATCAAAATTATATAAATTGTTTCAACATAGTCAAATTGACTTTGATGGCTCTTTAAAAGCTTACTGGGAAAGTGTTTTGAAAACAGAGTTCAGCAATAATACGTGGAGATTGATCAATAAAAATGTCAAATTATCCTCACAAATTGCTAAATTGTGTTCAATTCAATATAAAATACTGCATAATGTTTACTTTACCCCTTCTTAAGTTATATAATTCTAAGCTGTGAGATAATTCTTCATGCTGGAGATGTGGCAAAGATAACTGTGATATATTACATTTAATTTGGTATTGCACAAAATATTTTAGAAAGATATTCTTTCATGTAAATAATATATTTAATGCCAATAGAAAAATGTCTCCTAAACCAGCAATACTTGGAGATACCTCTAATCTACATCTTTCTTTTGCATAATGCAAATTACTTCTTGGTCTATTCGTTCTTGCTAAAAAAGCTATCCTTTGTGGTTGGAAGGATACTGAACCTATGACTCTATTTTCCCAGTTGCCTAGTTTTCCCATCTCTGGCGTGAAGTAACTGCTTATTTATTATCGATAGACTAGAGATCGCTGCATGTATTTTATTTATTTATTAATGCTTGGCCATATGGTTAATGAACTATAGAGTTGTAATTTTACATAATTGTATGAATGTGATGTAATTGTAGGAGATGAAAATCCTGTTATTGTTATTAAAAATCCTAATAAAATAGACATTACAAAAAAATAATACAAATACAAAGCAAACATATTGTTCTGACAATATTCAAACATCTTGCAAACAAATAATTACACAAATCTCACTGTAATGCTATTAAAACAGCATGTTATTCATTTTAATTCTATTAAAACTAGAAATGTTGACACTCGCTCGCACTATCTTTGTTTTCAGTAAATTGCTGCGCAGCAAGCATTCAAGTTAGCTAATGAAAGCACGTCAATTATTGATCACTTTATTTATGTTGCATAAACATCTTATTAAGCCCCTGATTAATCGTGTAGGACTGTGTCTAAATATATATATATATATATATATATATATATATATATATATATATATATATATATATATCAATATGTTCAAACTCCAATGTGTTTTATTATTATTATTATTATTTATTTCTTAGCAGACGCCCTTATCCAGGGCGACTTACAATCGTAAGCAAATACATTTCAAGTGTTACAGTACAGGTAATAATACAATAAGAGCAAGAGAAATACAATGACTAGTTCAAGCAAGTACAAGTGTGACAAAATACAATTCAATAATACAGCAGATAAAAGTGACAGTGATAGTGATAGATAGTGATAGTGACAGTGATAGTGATAGAAAAGTTTCTAAATTAAATACATGGCATGACAGTAAACAGAGGGAAGATAATCTTAAGTGCATATTCAACGTGCCATCTTTGAGAGGCTTGCCGTAGGTGCTTTCTGTTACTGTTGCCAAACAGGTTTTTTTAAGCCCAAAGAAAATGTCTTTGACAGACTCGGTTTCTTCGGCCAATTTCCTGTGCTTGAACGTACTGGTGGCCGCATTGCTAATTTTTCCGAACAATACTTAGTTTATAATATGAAAAATAAAGAAAATATAGACATATGCACTTCTTACGTTTTTCATTTATTTCTATAATAAAACCAAACTGTTTCTCATTTTAAAACATCTCTCAACTTCCCAAGCCTTTCTATAATAAACTGGAGACAAAAATCTGGTGTTTTGCACGATTTAAAAAAAAAAAAATTACTCTAACACCAGGTCAAACGTAATAGGTTAATCAATCATATAACTTAATAAAATACTTATGCTAAAGTACATTGCTAACATATTTAAGTTAAATAAATACAAAAACAACTTTCACTTTCCAGTTCCAATCACATGCTGCACAATTCCAACCTAAATCTAGCAAAGTTAAAGTGATTTCCACACTATTATATCCTAAAATTATATGTAAAACTGTAATATTCCAGAATAGGTTGTGAAGGCTTTACTTTGCTCAGCTGAATTAACTATAAAGCAGATGATGTCAAACTTAAAATTATACACTTTTGCATGTGTGTATTTCAGGCAGAAACAGTACAAAAGTAGACTTTTTTTTTTATCCCTGCCAGTGCAGTTTCTTCGCAATAAACAAAGTTTTTAGCTCTCCACACAAGTGAAAACTGTCACATTTAACTTAAATAAACTCTTCAAAAAATAAATGTGGAAAAGGGGGCATTGTACAAAGAAAAAAAAATCACCATTTTGTTTATTACTCTCCTCATAACAGAAAATAGGATCACAACAAAACAAAACGTTGATCACTATACCTAACATTTACCTTGCAAGTTTGGCCGGTGTCTGGAAAGTGTGTAGCATTTTCGAGTGATGTACAGTACCTGCATCTGTATCCCCTGATTCTGTCTCGTTTGCCAAATCTAAAGCATCACTTTGTTGATCCTGTTTTGTATGTTAATCCCACACATCACTCACCATTTTAGAAACTGTCACTCAATTCTGACATGGTGGTAAATCAGTGCTCGGCAAAACACGTTGTGATACGTATTTCTAATATCTATCAACTATGTAGTTCATGACAGACAGACGTGGATTTGTGGCTTCGAACTAATGTGCAGCAATGTTTGTAAGAATATTCAGATAGTTTCTCTGCACTAAAGAAAATAATATTACTCCATACCGCTGTTTTCATATCGCACTACTAGGCCTTCTCTCGTTGCTCAACCAATGAGGCACTGACACAAAGCGAAATGGGCGGAGATTTGTGACGCATGCAAAATTAAATCTTATCAGAGTCAAAGCTCGGCCAATCAACTCACTTGTTCCTGTATTAGGTTGCCAAAAAAACTGCTTGTTAGGGGACACAAATACCCTGTAGATAGCGGCGACCTTTCAATCTTGTGTATCAGCAATTTCAGCTTTTGTATTGAAGGACAGCTGACGCTCGACGGGCCAAAAAGGAAGGCCGCCAATTCAAGAGCCCTGCATTATGGGGTACCTTGTCACGTTGATACAATTATGGGCCAGCTTTGAGTACACTAACCTTTAACACACATTGGAACAAGATTGAGTTTTGGAGGTTAAGTTGAACCCAAAGGTTTGTCACTGGGGTTAATTCCTACCTGAATGAACCATTACTCTTTCTAGATTCCATTTACTAATAACCCTTTACCTAAAACATGTGGGTGGACACGTCCAAATCATGTCACTCCATATTTAAAATAGGCTAAAACCTTGTGCTACCATTTTTAATTTTTAAACAGAATTAAAACTAAATGTATTTATAGTTGACAGAGTTGGCTACCTGAATTATTCATTAGATTTATTGAATATTCATAATGTACCAACTACATTACTATTATGATGAATAAGCTTCTAGCTCCAAAGGGAGTGTGGGGGGAAGGACACACACACACACACACACACACACACACACACACACATACGACCATCAGCACAGCATTCTTTGAGCTACTTGTCCTTCATTAATTACAGTTTCAGAGGACAGCGACTGTCAGCGAATTCCAACATACACTACATCTGCTTTGACAAAAAAGGGATTCATTACCAAAATGTATCCTGCTTAGACTTAAGCATCCAGTGATAACTTGGTAGGATTCTACTTCAGTAATATTACTGTAAAACTATCAAGGGGAATAGACTTTGTTTAATAGCTTCCACGGAACAGGTGCTATGAATTTCAAATTCACAAATAAGACATTTTCCCATTCTTTTCGAATTTAAAATGGATTTTTATATGAAGATGTGGCATAGTGGCGGGCGGTCAAGGCTGGCCAGCGGCAGAAAAAGCAAACTCAGTTTAAAGCACCTTCGCGCACTTTATTCACAAATAAACAAATCAAAACACAGGAACAAAAACCCTACACCAAACCAAACACTATAACACATACAAATACACCAAAGCTACAGCTATCCCGGTGTTGTTTCTCTTACTTTGTATTTGTATTTCCTTTCCTTTCCGACTGGACCAACTGGCTTCACTGAATCACACATTTTTCAGTGTACAGGGCCTCTGTCACAGAAGAGTATATTGAAATTCTTTCAAAATGATAGTTTCTGAAGATGTCATTTTAACCCATGCTCAAAATAATACAGGGTTATACTATTTACTCTAATAATTAAGTTTTTAAAAATATATATTTCATTTTTATCCCTAACTACAGAAACATTGCTACTGGCTCAATTTAATCTCATAAAGGCATGAACTAAGGCATACACAACAGTTATTTTAATTAATATTCATACTGCATCTCTCATTACAGTATAATTTCAACAGTTAAACATGTTATTTGTAAATGTGTTTATTACATTTTCATAGTAATAAAATAAGACACGTGTGAAGAGTGCTTGCATTCCCCCATTCACTTAAGAGTAATCAGCAGTTCTTGTAATTATCCTTGTTAGCTTGCACTGTAGTTTTAGCAAATTTGCTAGATTGAAATGCCTCCTGTTTTAAAGAGAAAAACTGTTGGGAAAAAAGCCATTTGAATGTGTTTTTTTTGCACCTGATTATGGGGTGCTAGGTGGGCATGAACAGGCGCAATCAGACTTCTTATATTATGTTGGTACCATGTTTTGCCATGAGTTTTTACCGCCAGGTGTTGGCTAAAGTATTTTTTTTTTAAAGACGGGGTACAGGTTTGCCTTTGCAATCCAAGCTAACCTGCTCCAGACAGGTCATATTAAAGAGCAAACAGCGACTGAACACACAAACAATAGGAATTTGTTGCAGGTTTCAAGTACTTGGCAAGATACAAAGATGGGGGGCTTGGTCCTATACTACTATGTGACAAACCGCCTATGTTTCATACCTACCCAAATGCAGCACACACAATTCTAGAGATCATTTCACGCCATCAATGAAATGATTAAAGTTCCTTGCTTGTTTAAAGGCAGGCTGACCTGTTTGTATTCGTCATACAAGGTTATGTTGTGTCTCTGCTTGATAAACGTAATGTCTCTCTGACAATTAGAGGATATACTTCGGGCTCTTTGTTTTCGGTTTTTATTTTTGATCACGTGATGTCCCTTTTTTAAACTCTTGGAAAAGTATTGATTGTGAAATAAATTCACTTTACTTTTTTCTCCCGAAACTTGATTGAGACAATGATTCTGTTTCATTGATAATGTAAAAAAAAGGCAGCTCTTTATTTTTTATTAAAAAACTGGGTGCAGTATTACCATGGACTGTCTTCTTTTTCCACTGCAAGTTTTAGACTTTTTTATATTATTTAACTTTTTTAACTTGTTTATAAGGGGCAGGGTTTCCTTATCATTTGTCTGACCTGCTGTTACGGTAGTTATTTGTCTTTGTTGTATATTCTTCTTTCAGTGAAATAAGTGCTAATTAATATTTGATTCAGTTCTAAGCCCTTCAGCAGATCATGGCATGACTAGAATAGCCAGTCTGTGTGAAATCAGATTTCTCTTTGTTATTAACCTTTCACCAAACTTCCTAGCTCTCACTGAAACCTGGATCTATCCTGATAACTCTAAGGCTTCTGCCTATCTGGGTTCAGATAGGCAGAAGCAGGGAAAAAAAGAAACTTCGTCTAACACAACCACCAGAAATCAAAACATCCAACAAATTTGAGCCACTTCAACATTTAGATGATCTAAACCAACATCAATAGAATGAAAGGAACAACATTCAGGACCACATAAACAGTGCTGTCCAGGCAGCAAAAAGAAGGGAGGTCATGATCGTTGGGGACTCCATATTGAGAAACACAGTAAGTTCAGTTCGCAGTTTGGACCCCCTTACTACAACAGTGTGCTGCCTTCCAGGAGCCTCAGTCAAGCACATCACTGAGAATGTGGACAGGCTCCTAGAACGAACAGGAGACGACCCGGTAGTAGTACAAACAACATTGGAAGAGACAGATCAATATCCCTGCAAAACAAATTCAGAGAGCTAGGAAGGAAATTAAAAGGCAAGACCAAAACTGTGGTATTTTCTGGGATACTGCCGGCGCCCTGCAAAGGACCATATGGACAGCTGGAAATACAAAATCAAAATGCATGGCTGAAATCATGGTGCACCCAGGAAGGCTTCACCTTTCTTGAACATTGGAGCACATTCTACAACAAGGACTATCTATACAGGTGGGACGGACTGCACTTAAACAGAAAGGGAACTAATCTACTCGGAGAAAGGATCCTTCAGGAGGTCCAGAAGCATTTAAACTAGAAAGGAAGGGGGGAGAAAACAAAAAAACAGAAGGGAGACCACATCAAAACAAGGACAACAACTCAGGTAAGACATCTATTAAATGTATCTATCTTAATGCTAGAAATCTCAGAAACAAAATGTTAGAACTTGAAGCTACTGCACTAACAAGTAACTACGATGTGATAGGTGTTACAGAAACTTGGTTGTCTGAGAGTGATGGAGACGAATATAATATTAGTGGGTACACACTATATAGGAAAGACAGGCAGGACAGAAGAGGTGGAGGGGTAGCTCTATACATAAGAAATAGTCTTGAAGCCCAGGTGTTAAATCAGGACAAAGAAAACAATGCAGAATCAATATGGGTCAGAATAATGGACACAAATTCAAAGGGCATAATAATAGGAGCATGCTATAGACCGCCAAACTCAGACGCTGAGCAAAATAATCTGTTGTACAATGACATTCGAAATGCGTGTAGAAAAGGAGAAGCCATACTAATGGGGGATTTCAACTTCCCCCAATTACATCCCAAAAGTAGACAAATCTAAATCTAAAACAAAATGTCCAAAATGGTTTAATAGATCAATTAAGAAAAAATATTCAGCGAAAAAAGGCACTTTACAGAGCGTTTAAAAGGGACCAAAAACAAAGTACACAGAAAGAGTACTTGGAACTGCAAACACAAGTCAAAAAGGAAGTTAGAAAGGCCAAGAGAGAGATAGAAATCAATATTGCTATGCTAAACCAATTCCAAAATATTTTTCCAATATTATAACAGCAAGAGAACATTCAAAGAGGAGGTTAAATGTCTAAGAGACACAAATGGCAAAATCATAGATGAAGAAAAAAAATAGCAAATATATTAAATGATTACTTTTCACAGGTTTTACAAAGGAGGACACGGACAACATGCCCCACATGTCGACCTGTTCCTATCCAATTTTAAATAACTTTAGCATAACAGAGGCAGAAGTGTTAAAGGGACTAGGAGCTCTTAAAATAAACAAATCCCCTGGGCCGGATGAGATCCTCCCAATAGTACTCAAAGAAATGAAAGAAGTTATTTACAAACCGCTAACCAAGATCATGCAACAGTGTCTTGACACAGGGGTTGTACCGACAGACTGGAAAATAGCAAACGTAATATCGATCCACAAAAAGGGAGACAAAACCGAACCAGGTAACTACAGACCAATAAGCCTGACTTCTATTATATGTAAACTTATGGAAACTATAATAAGATCCAAAATGGAAAATTACCTATATGGTAACAATATCCTGGGAGACAGCCAGCATGGTTTTAGGAAAGGGAGATCGTGTCTAACTAACCTACTTGACTTTTTGAGGATGCAACATTGAAAATGGATAACTGCAAAGCATACGACATGGTTTATTTAGATTTCCAGAAAGCTTTTGACAAAGTCCCGCATAAAAGATTAATTCTCAAACTGAACGCAGTAGGGATTCAAGGAAATGCATGCACATGGATTAGGGAGTGGTTAACAGGTAGAAAACAGAAAGTACTGATTAGAGGAGAAACCTCAAAATGGAGTGAGGTAACCAGTGGTGTACCACAGGGATCAGTATTAGGTCCTCTGCTATTCCTAATCTACATTAATGATTTAGATTCTGGCATAGTAAGCAAACTTGTTAAATTTGCAGACAACACAAAAATAGGAGGAGTGGCAAACACTGTTGCAGCAGCAGAGGTCATTCAAAATGATCTAGACGGCATTCAGAATTGGGCAGACACATGGCAAATGAAATTTAATAGAGAAAAGTGTAAAGTATTGCATGCGGGCAATAAAAAAGGGCATTATAAATATCACATGGGAGATAGTGAAATTGAAGAAGGGAACTATGAAAAAGACCTAGGAGTTTATGTTGACTCAGAAATGTCTTCATCTAGACAATGTGGGGAAGCTATAACAAAGGCCAACAAGATGCTTGGATATATTGTGAGAAGTGTTGAATTTAAATCAAGGGAAGTAATGTTAAAACTCTACAATGCATTAGTAAGACCTCACCTAGAATATTGTGTTCAGTTCTGGTCACCTCGTTACAAAAAGGATATTGCTGCTCTAGAAAGAGTGCAAAGAAGAGCAACCAGAATTATCCCGGCTTTAAAAGGCATGTCGTATGCAGACAGGCTAAAAGAATTGAATCTATTCAGTCTTGAACAAAGAAGACTACGCGGTGATCTGATTCAAACATTCAAAATCCTAAAAGGTATAGACAATGTCAACCCAGGGGACTTCTTTGACCTGAAAAGAAACAAGGACCAGGGGTCACAAATGGAGATTAGATAAAGGGGCATTCAGAACAGAAAATAGGAGGCACTTTTTTACACAAAGAATTGTGAGGGTCTGGAACCAACTCCCCAGTAATGTTGTTGAAGCTGACACCCTGGGATCCTTCAAGAAGCTGCTTGATCAGATTCTGGGATCAATAAGCTGCTAACAACCAAACGAGCAAGATGGGCCGAATGGCCTCCTCTCGTTTGTAAACTTTCTTATGTTCTTATGTTCTTCACACTCCGGCGCCCTTTCCTCTCTGTGTCGTCTCCCACTCTCCTTGCCCCTCTGGACAGGGTGTGGGAACAGGACTTCTGCTCTCTCCCTCCCTGCTCTTTTCTGTCCCCTCTGCTCTCTTCTCTCTCGCCTCCTACTCATTGCTCTCTACCGCCTGCCTGCACCCCTTTACTCACTTTCTTGATGAGCGTGACTTCCTCCTCTCCTCCCTCCCCTCTCCCGCCACCCCTGTTGTTCTATTAGGTGACTTCAACATCCTCCTCTCCAACCCCATCCACTCTTTTTTTGTATTTTGTTCTTACCCATTTATAGTACTTACTACGTGCTCTTATTGAAATGTACTCAACATTTTTTTACTGCTATTAGTCGAATTTGCTCTTAAATGTAATTATTTACTGTAGTCTTTATTTTGCTCTCATTTGTATTTGTAGTAATAATAATAATAATAATAATAATAATAATAATAATAATAATAATAATAATAATAATAATAATAACTATGGCATTCAAGATCATGATATTGTAAGAGAATGCACTTTGCTTTGCAGTTGCTATGTTTTGTTTGTTTTTTTTTAAAATAAAATACAGCATTTTAATGTATGCTCTAGCCTTAATTTATACACTACATTACACTCATTCTTTGTTTAATTTCGTTCATAATGCGAGTCTCTTGTGTCCTATATTCTGCTTGCTTTCATTCAGTGGAAAAATATCAACTATTAACATTTGGCAATAACATCAATAAACATTATGAATAGCTTGTATTAATTTGCATTACATATCCAAATCCAATAATAGCTTCAAGTAGCATTTTTATTGAGATTTTGTTTTCGTGTCCTTAAAAATTATCATGGAAAATGCCTACCCCGTGAGGTACAGCAGCAGTGTTCTATGTGTCAAACGGAAAGCATAATACATATTGTAGTCAACACCATCAGCAGTTAGTATAACAATAAAGCCAACCAATCATTTATAAATCAATACAGACCATTTATAAAATGCAAATACCGTCAACGAAGTAAAACAGCATGACTATTATTTGCCTGGTGTTTTCAGCAAAGACTTCAGTCTATGCTTTTTTATTTTGTACCATTCACCATTTTTGTCATTCATTTCCTGTCATTCTCTGATGCAATTAAAAACAGCACAACCACAAATGAATTTGGGGCTCTTAAACTCACAATTCAATGAATTATTATGTACTTGTGGGGGAGTGTCCCTCCCCTTTATATATATATATTTGTGCATTGTTTTATTATTTGTATTATTGTTTGCGGCGCAGATAAAAGCGCTGCGTATTTGTTATTGTTTTAATATTTTAAAAACCTTGTGAGGATGCGTGGCTGATCAGCTACTGATTATTTAACTAGCTATCAGTCACGCATCCTTACTAAACCCGTGCAGGCTGTGGTCGAGGGGTAATAAGATAATTAACAGCTAGTTAACCCCTCGGCCATATAAGAACCCCTCGGGCCGTATAAGAACCTGCAGCTGTCCGTGCTGCGAGGAGAGTGTACAGAGGAGAGTACGGGAGAACACGGGAGAGCAAGCAAGGAGAGTGAAAAACAATTGCTATATTTAAAGATACTTGTTTCTGTTTATTTGTTTGGCCATCGCGCCTTTTTGTTTGGTGTTTGTTTCGTTTTGTTTAAACCTTTTGTTTATTTATTATTTAATAAAAGCACCGAACGCCGTAGCGTTCAGTTTCACCCACCACCATTTCTTGTTTTGGTTCCTGTTTCTGGTCCGTGACGTCACCACACACGCCACTCAACAACAGCTATATTCAGCTGTATTCACATTCATTTGGAATTGCAAGCCCATATCCTTTATTGCTGTTCTGCTGGAGTCCAGAGCCTTGTGGTGTAGAGCTGGGCTGTGAGGAAAGGTCATCACAGGGTTGGATGCTTCTCTGATCACTGTCCTGCAGAGAATCTTGTTAGAGGTACCCAAGAATACTGTGACTATTGACAAGTGATTGCTTAACATGCTGTTATAGTCAGAAATCAGATAAAGTACTTCCACATAATTACCTCTATTTAAGGAATTGGTGCCTTCATCGTGCCAACAGAATCAAGTGTTTAAGAACCTCACAATTTTTTCTTACTTGATCATTGTGATGTATCGTATCCCTATTCATCCACTTGAATATAAATCTGTGTTTGTCCAAAAGTTTTGCATGTTACAGTGGCTCACAAGTGACTTTGGGAAGGTTTACAGTGGCTCTCAAAAGTATTCACCCACCTTGGACTTTTCCACATTTTATTGTTACAGCATGGAATCAAAATGGATTTAATTAGGAGTTTTTGCCACTGATCAACACAAAAAGTCCATAATGTCAAATCTACAAATTGTTCTAAATTAATTACAAATACAAAACAGAAAATAATTGATTGCATAAGTGTTCACCCCCTTGAGTCAATATTTGGTAGAGGTACCTTTGGCAGCAATTACAGCCATGAGTCTATTTGGATAAGTCTCTACCAGCTTTGCACATCTGGACACTGCAATGTTTGCCCATTCTTCTTTGCAAAATTGCTCAAGCTCCGTCAAGTTGGATGGGGACCTTTGGTGAACAGCAATTTTCAACTCTTTCCACATATTCTCAATTGGATTGAGGTCTGGGCTTTGACTGGGCCATTCCAGGACATTGACCTTTTTGTTTTTAAGCCACTCCAGTGTGGCTTTGGCTGTATGTTTGGGGTCATTATCCTGCTGGAAGATGAATCTTCTCCCAAGTCCCAGGTCTCTTGCAGACTTCAGCAGGTTTTCCTGCAGGATTTCTCTGTACTTTGCTGCATCCATTTTGCCCTCTATCTTCACAAGCTTTCCAGGCCCTGACGCAGAGAAGCATCCCCATAGCATGATGCTGCCACCACCATGCTTCACGGTAGGGATGGTGTTCTCAGGATGATGTGCGGTGTTAGGCCTGCGCCAAACATAGAGCTTAGCATTGAGGCCAAAAAGCTCTATTTTGGTCTCATCAGACCATAGAATCTTCTTCCACTTGGTCTCAGAGTCTCCCACATGCCTTCTGGCAAACTCGAGATTTGATGTGAGATTTATTAAACAATGGCTTCCTTTTTCCACTATCCCACAAAGGCCAGTTTTGTGAAGCACCCGGGCTATTGTTGCCGTATGCACAGTGTATCCCAGCTCAGCTGTGGAAGACTGTAACTCCTTTAGAGTTGCCATAGGCCTCTTGGTGGCCTCCCTGACCAGTGCCCTTCTCGCCCGGATACTCAGTTTTTGAGGACGGCCTGTTCTAGACAGATTCACAGTTGTGCCATATTCTCTCCATTTCTTAATAATGGACTTTACTGTGCTCCGGGGGATATTCAATGCCTTGGAAATGTTCTTATATCCTACCCGATTGGTGCTTTTGAAGAACCTTATTCCGGATTTGCTTTGAATGTTCCTTCGTCTTTATGATGTAGTTTTTGTTAGGAAATGTACTAACCAACTGTGGGACCTCCCAGAGACAGGTGTATTTAACCTGAAACCATGCGAAACACCTTAATTGCACACAGGTGGACTCCATTCAACTAATTATGTGACTTCTAAAGACAATTGGTTGCACCAAAGCTTATAGAGGTGTGTCATAGCAAAGGGGGTGAATACTTATGCACTCAATTATTTTCTGTTTTATATTTGTAATTAATTTAGAACAGTTTGTAGATTTTATTTTTCACTTTGACATTATGGACTTTTTTTGTGTTGATCAGTGGCAAAAACTCCTAATTAAATCCATTTTGATTCCATGTTGTAACACAATAAAATGTAGAAAAGTCCAAGGGGGGTGAATAGTTTTGAGAGCCTGTGGCAGGATGGTTTGCAGTGGTGAGGTGTGGTGACGTCACGGACCAGGAAGTAACAGAAACAAAACAGTGGATGGGCAGGTGAAGCTGAACACAATGGCGCTCAGCGTTTTATTAACTAAATAAACCAAAATATTTAAACAAACAAAACACAACAAAACAAAAGGGCACGTTGGCCAAACAAATAGAAATAAACAAATAAGCGTGCTGGTTTTACCCCAGCACGATACTTAGCAGTTGTTTCTCTTATTCGCCTCGCTCTCTCCGCTCCCCGTACTCTCCTCTGTACACTCAATCCCGCAGCACGGACAGCTGCAGGTTCTTATACTCTGGCCGAGGGGTTAACTAGCTGTTAATTATCTTATTACCCCTCGGCCACAGTCTGCATGAGTTTAGTAAGGATGCGTGACTGTCAGCTAGTTAAATGATCAGTAGCTGATCAGCCACGCATCCTCACAGGGTTTTTAAATTATAAAAACAAGCAACAAATACAAATTCTAATAAATATATATATATAGGGGCGGGACACTCCGTCACAGAGCCACTGTATGTTTTTGTGCTGACTTCGATAGGCATCCTAGATTGCTACAGCGAGTGCTGTTCCATATTGCCTTTTCTGTACTGAACAAAAGAGAGTTCCAGCTGTATAATCTTTTTAATTGACAGCTACCGGTAAGCCACGGATACCTTTAATAATTTGAAGGTTGGAAATGGTGAGTATATTGTATGATGACATTTTTTTTAACTTGTAAAAAGCAATTCTAAATAATACTTCAAAGTTCTCAATATAATTCCCAATAACGGTCTCTATAATATTAGCAATATCGCACGAAATTCAGCTATTCTTATACCGCGCACCCTAGCATATTTCCCTCCTCTGGTCACTAATGATTGGACACCTGTATAACACGGGGCAGATTTTTGACTCACCCATTGGTTAAACCTAAAGACTGTCAACTATTTCTGTCCCGCCTCCGCTCACTTATGATTAGACTGCCGTGGACAAAAATGCAGTGTTTAGGGCTCTGGACTCTTGACCGGAGGGTCGTGGGTTCAATCCCAGGTGGGGACACTGCTGCTGTACCCTTGAGTAAGGTACTTTACCTAAATTGCTCTAGTAAAAACCCAACTGTATAAATGGATAATTGTATGTAAAAAAATAATGTGATATCTGTATAATGTGAAATAATGTATGTGTATAATGTGAAATAATGTGATATCTTGTAACAATTGTTAGTTGCCCTGGATAAGGGCATATTTTAAAAAGGGGACACTGCAGCTGAGTATAAAAAAAGGAAAGAAAGACAACACTGGTGGTTTTAAGTTTCTTTATTATTAGTTGTGTTTTGTTTAATTTGAACGTGGCTATTAGGCCAGTAGGCTGCACAGGGAAACGGGCTGCACATCAGTACATGCCATAAGCAGAGGACGCTCTTGTAACCTGGAAGAGAGAATAAAGAGATCAGTACTGATCTAAAAGCAGTGAGCTTGGATAATGTGCAGTCCAAGCAATCTCGTGGACTTACCTGATACTGCAGGAACACTATCTTCTTCCCCGAAGGGGGGGAACCATACTTACCTTTCTACCTGCAAAGGAATACAAATATGGTTACTGAACCTGTTCCTGTAGGAATACAAATTAATTACAATACTAATATTCACCTAGAGGATTCCTGTGACCAGCAAACCCTCTTCTGGGTCAATTGCAGCCAGTAACAACTGCCAGCCCAAATACTGGACTTTTCTTGACTGCTGTAAATTTGTATATATATATATATATATATATATATATAAAACATCGAGTAAAATTTTGAAAATCCAATCTTCAGCATTTACATTTCTCCCCCAAATGCTGCTGTTTACGTGCTTTTCTTCAAATCAACACTCATATAAACAAATGTGAGACAATTATTTTGAACATTGTATTTGAAAGGACACCAGGTTTAGCTAAATGAGTATTTCACTAGGATTTGAAGTTCACATAAATCAAGGAGTAAAATAACCTTAAGAAAATGATTATGCAGGCTATAAAAATGATCTTGTAAACCCACTCTAACTTGGCCCAGGTTAGAAACATGGCATTGTAGTCGTCAACCATAATAACCTGGCCCAAATATATCAAATGTGTGTATACGTAATTTTTTTAACTGTCACATGCAGGAATTGATTCTGATTCATCAGCCTCACATTGAGGCTTTAATAAATCAGTGTTAATAAATCTCAATGCTGTTTGTACGTGGAATTTGCATTTGAACCATCACATATACAGTGCGTTTTACCCTACATAGGCAGTCAGTGGAGTGTGTTTGTAAATATGCTAAAATTATTGCAGAAAAACAAAGTGAACAGCCAAAAAAAAATGTTCTGATGCAGAGATAGAAGTAATTATGTCTAAAGTTCATGCACGGAAAAATCTATATTTACATAGACACGTAGATAGATATTACATAGAATAATACAAATAAAAATATAAAAAATACATATTTTACAGAAAGGCACCTTTTCAAAGGAACAAGAGCAGAACAAATAACGTTTCAGCAGCAATGTTACTGATACAGAAAACTCCCAGTAAGAGTGCCGATCGTCTTTTTACACATCTGTGGCAGGATGGCTTGCAGTGGTGAGGTGTGGTGACGTCACGGACCAGGAAGTAACTGAACCAAAACAACAATGGATGGGCGGGTGAAGCTGAACGCTACTGTGGTCAGCGTTTTTAATAAATAATAATACAAAACAAAAAGACACAAGGGCCAAACAAACCAGACAGATAAACAAACAAGTAAGTGTCTCTCTTCAGGGTCCCCCTGATGTATTTGATTTCTGACTTTACCCTATGTGTATACTGAAGTAAAGTCTCTTCCCAAATACCTTGGGCAAAACTAAGAAGAAACTAATTCAAGTGGACAAACATTTCGGCTAGTGCTGTCTTCAGTGTACACATTTGCCTACTCACTTAGGGCTTCATTTACTGAAGTTTCTTAAAAGCAGCCATAAGACGGGTGTTAACACAATCCCGTAAAGCACAGTGTTTGCATAGTAAGTTATGACCATTTTTTTTTTCGTTTGCATAGTAAGCTTTTGCATGCTTTTTTTTGCACATTTATTTTCAATGTCCTCTTACTTATTTTGTTTGTACAGTTTTATTTAATCATAATATACCTGTATATAGACGCATTTCTGTTCAAAAGTTGTTTTTCTTTCTTTATTTTATGTGCGTTTTACTATATAAACGCATTTATTTAAAAATGAGTCTTACTTATTTACAGAGTTTTGGCTGTGTAGTATTGTACATACATATACCTGTACCTTGTGCTGACAGACAGCTTTAAGACGGATCTCGGCTCGTAACACCTGCTTTCCATCAGTGCTATCTAGCACGCGATTTAAGGTGTGCTTCATGGTTAGCACAGTTTAGTAAATATCGTCTTAATATCATTAGCCTCATTAGCTTGAACTTGTCATTGTATTTATCTTGCTCTTATTGTATTACCTGTACTGTAACACTTGAAATGTATTTGCTTGCAATTGTAAGTCGCCCTGGATAAGGGCGTCTGCTAAGAAATAAATAATAATAATAATAATAGTGCTCTCATGCCACTTCATTTGAATACATCACCGTGCATTTTGCATATTCAGCAGATGCTAATGGGCCCATTGTGTTATTTTTAAGGCGTGTGTGCTAACTCTTATGCATTAAGTCACGCTTTATCATGGTTGATAAATACAGGATTATCTATCACGCGCCTTATCCTTGGATAACACACGTGTTATCACATAAGAACCTTTAGTGAATGCGACCCAAAGTGTCTTATAGCTTTACATTGGAATTCACAACGTTTTAAAGTTATGAATGCCCTAATCCTGGCTGTAGTGAACTTTTTTCAGTGTCCTCCTCTGTCATTGTCTTGACTTAGTCAATTCTTATACAGCCATGACCCATGCAGGATGCTGTCTATCCAGCTTTAACCTCCCCACTCAGCTAGTAGCTCTCAGGTCTCCTCAAGAACAGATGGTTTTTTTACCCAGGTACTGCATTTTGCTTAGAGGGCTGGTATTTTACAGGAAATTACTGATCACAAAAAGGTTGCTTTTCAAAACCTGAATCACAGAAAATCTGCCTTGATATGAGATATTCAAAACATTTTACTACTAACATGCTGGTTTGCTTATGGTACATTTGTGTATAATAACTAGAGGACCTTTCTCTTGTTTTATGTGTCTGTTAACTTGTTGTAAATTATGATTCAGTTTGTCCATCTGGTTTAATTTGGGTCAACACAATTACTGATTTAATGCATATTAATGATTTCAAACTGCAGCATGCTATCTAAGGTGCATACTGATCAGATTCTAGATAAGCAACATACTTGAAGGGAATTCATGATTGAAAGGTGTGGCTTGAATCCTTCTGTTACAACATTTCCACATTTTGTCAGCTACTGTGACAGAGACAGAATGATTCTTAGTGATAAATCTCTCTCCCGACCTGTGAGGGTGCTGTGTAAAAGGAACAGAGTGTCCTGGACTGGATGGCCAGACAATTTATTCCCAGGGTTAGTAGGAAGTCGGTCATCTAGAAAGGGGGCGGCGCTACGATACACTAAATCATCGACCCGGAAGGGAAGCGACGTGGCAGCCGCGGATTGGAGGAGCGGTTGTACTAGTTAACCAAGGGGTCATGATTGACGGTACAAAAGGGGGCGTAGCGAAGTGATCTGTTCCTTTGTATGGTTAGACCTGAACCTAGACCGTGTATTGTAATTGTGAGTGTTTTGTTTGTTTTGTTCTGTCGTGTCTAAAGAATTACTGTTTGTTATTATTGAATTACTGTTTGTTATTATTAGAGAGCTGAACACGATCCGGAGCTGTCATCAAGGGCCAGCACATATCCAGACATCTCTGCACTTGTTTCACGATAAACTGTATTTACACCGCGAGAACTGAACCACTAATTGTGGACTTGTGTTTGTGTTTTGTGTTACGTGTGGGTGATAAAGATCGGGACCAACCCGTGGATTAAAACAGAGCAACAAACGGCGCTGCATTGCCTGTTCTCATTGCTATTGTTTACTGCCGTTTGTCATCAGACTTTGGATTGTACAAATAAATATCATTGCACCTGGATTACTGTTGTCTGTCTGTTCATTGAGCACTGCTGCATTCCTGCACCTGCACACTGTTAACCACTTTGCCACAGCTACCCACTTGTTTTAGGCTGTTTACTACGGAGTAACAGGAAAATGTTTGTGCTTTACTTGATATTGTGGTACATAAGGGTTAAGGTGATGGCTTCTGTGAAAAAGTAGCATTCTGCCCCATGCTTTCCACTATTAGGAATGCTTCTTTCTTCCCATTTACTGAACTAAAACGTATTTTACACACCAGGTGTTGATTTTCTGTGCTATAAAATCTATGTGTTCATTTAGGAACCCTATTATCCTCCCTTACATTCGATAAGCAGTGAGCTAGAAAGATGAAAACCAGAACAGTTTCAAAACAGATATTTCATCTCCCCAAAGGAGGACTTCCACTTTCCTGAAAGTCAATGTACTATCAGTGTTTATCACATTAACAATTATATACCTGACTGATACTGCTGAGATACAGTAGTGTTAAATTGTGTTTTGCCAGTTTAAATTGTGTTTTATTTAAAAAATAACTATATATGAATGTTTAATTTGCTAAAAAAAAAAAGAAAAAAAAGTTGTATTTAATTTCACTACCAGTATTTGGTTTTGAAATATAAATAGCTCACCTTGTAAAAGCACTGCCAAATGGAGTGCAGGGCGAGTCATGTAATTGGGAGCTTGCTGGTTCAAATCCTGGTTGCCTAAAGGCTGCTACCCACCAGACGTGATGCAACAAACGAAACTGCGCAGTGATGCGACAAAATGAATATAGCCTATACTTTTGATAAGTATCTTTCACACCACAGGCGACACCATAGGCGACGCGACGGGCGACACTGGAGCGACGCAAAATGAATAGGATTGAATCCTATTTTTTGCGATGTCACACGACAACGAGGGAATTGAGCATTCAGAGAATAGCTTCAATGCACGGGGTCCAGCAGGGTGAAGCAGTATCCAAAATGACACAGCAAACAGAGAACAGCTTCAATGCATGTGGTCCAGCAGGGTGAAGCAGTATCCAAAATGACAGAGCAAACAGAGAACAGCTTCAATGCATGTGGTCCAGCAGGGTGAAGCAGTATCCAAAATGACAGAGCAATCAGAGAACAGCTTCAATGCATGTGGTCCAGCAGGGTGAAGCAGTATCCAAAATGACAGAGCAATCAGAGAACAGCTTCAATGCATGTGGTCCAGCAGGGTGAAGCAGTATCCAAAATGACAGAGCAATCAGAGAACAGCTTCAATGCATGTGGTCCAGCAGGGTGAAGCAGTATCCAAAATGACAGAGCAATCAGAGAACAGCTTCAATGCACGGGGTCCAGCAGGGTGAAGCAGTATCCAAAATGACAGAGCAATCAGAGAACAGCTTCAATGCATGTGGTCCAGCAGGGTGGAGCAGTATCCAAAATGACAGAGCAATCAGAGAACAGCTTCAATGCACGTGATCCAGCAGGGTGAAGCAGTATCCAAAATGACAGAGCAATCAGAGAACAGCTTCAATGCATGTGATCCAGCAGGGTGAAGCAGTATCCAAAATGACAGAGCAATCAGATACCCATTGAACAATACCCAGAATTTTATGACAAAGATCATCGCAATTATTTGAAAGATAATATATGGGAGTCAATTTCGAAGGGACTGTACAAGCCTGGTATGTATGATTTATTGCCATACCTGTATATGTTGAAATACCGTCAGAGAAGACATTACTACATCATATTGACGAATATGCACCAGTCTTGATTATAGTTTTGTCAATAGCAATTTGCAATAGATCTGGCAGTTTTCAAACCTGTCACATCGCCTCTGTGTCGCTTCCGGTGTGTATGGTCATGTCACTGCGAAAGTGTCTTGTCACCCAATGAAAAATCACATTGTGTCTGGTGTGTGTCAGCCGTCTGGGGGCCTGTGAAGAGCATTGCACTGGCCTTTGCCATTGTAGTAAACACAGAAATCTGGGAGAAATGAGGATATGACAGATTTGATTGGGTACTCGAAATGAAAAATAAAAAGAGAGAAAGTACTACTATTGGTTAAAGTCTATGCCTGAATTTGTCTATATTGATTAGCATTATTTTAAAGAAATAATAATATAAGGTGCTCATAATATAATAGAATACCTTAAAAAAAACAAAAAACAACAGGCATTAATTTAGGACCTAGTGTCCAAAATCCCTTTTATTCCCTGATCTTGATCCTTTTACCTGACAGTGAACATGGCAATACTCATATATCTCAGTCTTTGGAGTAAAAGATTGGCTGGAAAAAGTGTGTGGTCTTATTGAAACAATAAGCACACAGAGCCAGCTGGTGCAGTCTGTGGGGAGCTGGTATGTGGGTCAGCACATTGCATCATCAGCATTTCCTTTCTATAGCAAAATCCACCTGCCTGAATAAACAGATAACACCAGGCCCCTGTGCAACAAACTACATTATTGACAAGATAAGTTTCCAATTTTCTGGCCTACTTAGGCTCTGATTCAAATGGTATTTTCCCCCAAATAAATATTTACTTATATGACAGCTAAAGTACTGTACCTAAAGCAGCCAATAATAACCTTTTAGTTAAAATTTAACCCCAGAATGGATCCCAGAGTGAAATCATTTTTTTCCCCAATAATCTGAACAGTTATGTTGAAAAGCATTTATTCACAAAGGAAGGTACACAATTGTTAACCTGTTCCAAGGAGAATCAGACTATTAACCCTCGACACAATCTTCAAAATCTCTCCAAAAACAAAAATACATATTTTTATTCACAAAGGTCGAAAATGTCTATGTTCAATTTAATGAAGGCTCACAGTAAAACCATGTGGTAAGTCAGAAGTTTGATTATTATTTGTCCTTTGTCCTTACCAGTCTATTTTGAAAGGTCTTTCAAATGGTTCAAGTAAATACCACGTTCATGCCTGTGCAATCGGTACACTTTGACTAGCCCCCCGCACATAGCCTTAGCTGGATGTGGTTGTATATGACACAGAACTAGCCCAATTAGATTAAAAGAAAATTTTGAACGTTTTATGTTTTTGCTTATACCGAAATTCCCATTCATCTCAAAATTGATATCGGTCAGGATTCAGGCATGTTGTGATTTTGAAAATAGTCAAATCAGAGAAGCTACAATATAGAACATATGTAATGCTTGTGTGGTTTGAAAATCTGCCTAAATTAAATGAAGTTTTCTGCAACAAGAAATCAAACTTTTAACTTGCGGTAGGTTCAATTTCTCCCCTCTGTGAAAGGAACTTGATCAATGTATCTTTGTGTTAGGGTGCAAGAGTGCTAGGCAGATATTATCCAAGCAAAATTGTATTCAGACATGTTCAATTTGACTGATTTCAACATGATTGTAATTGTCAAAAATAGGATTAACAAGGGTTTAGAACAAACTTCTAAGTGCCACGCCAGGGGTTGTCATTTTATGGTAATTAAGCAGGGCCTATGCTAATATTTCATATAGCACACATCATAAGAACATTGCATTAAAAAGGGTGTTTGCAGTGACTGTATAAGAATTATAAATTATATTACAGAAATTTTACTTACTGGATTTACAGCAGATGTAACTGGAACATTCTTCTGGTCATCTTTTTTTTTTTTTTTTAAATATCTCCAAGGATGGTTAAATGTAATCAACTATCAGGATCCACTATACTGTAACATGAACTTCATAAAAAAAATTAAAAAAAAATGTCAGATACGATTTTTGCAAATCAATTCATTTTCAAATAAAGACTATAACTACTGTAAGTATTATAATGATTTCCATTACATGAGAGTAGATGTTAAAACTTCATGCTGATTTGAACTTGGCTCTCGCCAAGATAAGCACCAACTAAGACGTAGCTTCACAGTAAACTGATGTGATCCATATGTGTCTCCATCCATTTGCGCTTCCTTCCATATGATGATGTAGATATCCTTCTGTCTGGTGTTGATGGCTGAAGTGTAATGCTGGCTCCAGGGATCAGCTTATTGCCTCCCTAGCGCATCAGCACACACACGGCTGCGATGCTGGCTCCGGGGATCAACCATAGTGCGGTCTCCCCAGCGCATCAGCATGACAACCGTCTGGATTGAGCTAAGTAGGGTACATCTCTGGGATCTTCAAGTGGGCACTTTCCATCCTCGGTGTTTCGTCGACTAGCCCACGACACCTCAAGAGGGCTCGACGGTGATTCTGGCGTCCCAGCATCACCCCCCTCCGTCCCCCACTCAACTCAGCCCAGCTTACTTACCTGTACATCAGCGTTTCTTTCTTTCTATTGTGCTTGAGATCCCCAGCCAGAATCTTTCCGTCTCAACCACAGCCAGTTGCGGCTCCTCTCTGCTGCTTCAGATAAGTTCTTCACTGTGCGACGCAACTCTTGGCCATTGAATCCGACATCTCTGAGAAACCGGGTTGTAGAGTGTGCCACAAATCCTCGACAACCCACTTCCACTGGGTAAACCCAGACTCTCCATCCTCGCTGTTCCGCTTCAGTGGCTAGTTGAGCATACCGCAGTTTCTTCCTCTCATACGCCTCATCTACAGCATCCTCCCATGGCACTGTTAACTCTACCAGGTGAACAAGGCGTGCTGATCCAGACCACAAGACAATATCTGGTCAAAGGTTAGTGGTGGCAATCTCAGGTGGAAAAATAAGCCGTTGACCAACATCTGCCAGCATTTTCCAGTCTCTAGCAGCTTCCAGTTGTCCTGGGCGAGGATTGGTTTTAACACCTTTTCTTGGTGGTTGCTCTCCTGGGCGGAGGAATGTTGTCTTTTGTTTGTAATGTTTTGATGGAACAGGTGGCAACTTATTGGTCATGTTATGCTTGTCTTCCAATGCTAAGGCCATACATCGCAGCACCTGGTCATGGCGCCAAGTAAACCGTCCTTGGCTAAGAGCCACCTTACATCCTGTCAAAATGTGCCTTAATGTTGCAGGTGATGAACACAACGGACATGAGGGATCCTCTCCTACCCAGAGGTTTAGGTTCTGTGGTGATGGGAGAACATCATATGTTGACCTTATAAGGAAACTGATCCTGCTCTGTTCCATTGACCATAGGTCTTGCCAGCCAATCTTGCGTTGTTCCACACTCTCCCATTTCATCCATTCTCCCTGCTTGGCCTGGGAAATGGCCTTTATACACCTCATCCTCTCCTCCTGCTTTTGCACCTCAATAGAAGTATTTTTCAACAGCAAGATTCGCTACTATGATCTCAAGGACCGTAAGCTAAGGGGTTTCTTGCTTGATCTAAATGGAGAGCTCAGCTCCTTGCTGAGATTTAAATGAATTTGAACAGCGTCCTGGCTTTGTTAGGGAAGAAAGCACTGTGCCTGTGTTGTTACTGTGATATGCTGAAATAAAGTTGCTTAAAGTAGTCAGTCTGCATCCAGTTGTTTGATTTCTATAACTTGTCATTCAAACCAGAGACTAAGTGCTATTGCTTTTGTGGTTACTGTGCTCTTTATAAATACAACCCTATCTTTTTTTTATTAAATGGCTTAATTTAAATTCCTGAGCCTGAGCAACATAATGAGGAAGAAACGTTTTGTGACATTGAAAGGAGAAATTATATTGGTCAATTGTATGTGGTACACAGTGAGACAGGTAATCTCACTGTGTACCACATATATATTTACAGGACCTCAATGGAAATAAGTCTACTTAGTTGACTTTTTGGGTCATCCTGGGTATAAGGGCAACATACTATCTGTCTATTTTTATGTTACATTTTTTGATTTTGTAAGAATTGTCTTACTGCTGATCTGTTTTATTGAGGTTTGAACTTTTTACATTTTATTCAATATTCTGCTTTCTTTTTATGAACAATGTATGTGGACTTTTACCAAATAAAAAATAAATAAAATAAATAACCTGGGGTTATTTTGAGAATTGTCACAGTATCATAAAGTAGGAGGCTGTGTGGTCCAGTGGTTAAAGAAAAGGGCTTGTAACCAGGAGGTCCCTGGTTCAAATCCCACCTCAGCCACTGACTCATTGTGTGACCCTGAGCAAGTCACTTAGCCTCTTTGTGCTCCATCTTTCGGGTGAGACGTAGTTGTAAGTGACTCTGCAGCTGATGCATAGTTCACACACCCTAGCCTCTGTAAGTCGCCTTGGATAAAGGCGTCTGCTAAATAAACAAATAATAATAATAATAATAATAATAATAATAATAATAGGTATTTATGCAATACAGCTACTGTACATACAAGGCAGTGTTGTATGAAGTCAGCTTGATAAACTCAATGCTGATTGTAGTAGGGTATGGGAAGACACAAGACAGACACAAATTTCAAATATGAAACGCTGGCACAGGCGCCCAGATTTATTAGTTTGCGCTCAGTTGGCAGGTGGTTTGTTACAGTTCGGGACACTCTACCAACAATGGTATTGTGCCCCGTCTTCATACAACACACAGGTGAGTAATCCAAAAGAACAATACGTAAAAAGGCGAAAGGAAAAATTGGAAAACAAAATACTTTAAGGAAAAACTACAAAATGAAATGTGTAGGTTTTTTTCCACGGCTCGTTGCTGCCTCCAGCGGTGGGAGCCCCGAGGAACAGGCACTGCTCTGCACCCTCTCATATACTGTGGGACGGCTCAGTCCCGCTAAACTCGCTACCTACAATAGTCTTCCAATAAATGAACCCGTGTGCCTTGCTTGCACCCCGAGTCTGTTAGCCTCGCGCTGAATTGCCACTCCGTCTCTCCGAGTCGCTGCTCCAGAGCCTCTGACTGTTCAGGATTCGGCCGTGAAGTCACGCTCCACTATGTTTCCTGCATGAGCCAGAGAGGATACAAAACAGCGCCTTTTTATTAATTCATTCACCCCGTGTAGTCCCACCCCCCAGCCAATGACAGAACGTCAGCCAATTTCCTCACAGCAGAGTCCCGTCATAACACATTGCCTGACAGCGTGGGAATACACGGAGAATACAACCCCCCTACAGGCTCCCGCATGCACCTGACGGTCAGTCCAAATCCCTACCCTCTCACACTGATCTAGAAATGTAGGTTTTAATCAAACAAAAACTGTTCTAATGATATAATCCTTTATACATCATACCTGTGTGAAGTAATTCATTCCAAATGAAGTTCTGTATTGTATAAGCATTTTAACAAGTACAATACAGTAGGCCTTCAGTGTAGAAAGGAACTTGCTTCAGTAAGCCATGCAGTAATGTCTTTCTCTTCCACTGTCTTGTTTTGGCATTGATTTTGTCCATTAGGAGCTTTGATATATTCCAACACAAGCAACACCGTACTACATTGGCTTTTTACATTAACTCGGAGCAGACCATCTCTGAGCAGTGAATTCTTAAGTAATTTATATGATCTACTTACAAAGCATGGATTGAATTATTTATCCTTTTCTGAATCCAGCTTGATTCCTTTGAAATATTGGTTTATGGCTCTGATTTATACTGCTAATCTGAATACATTTCCCAGAAGGCCCGGCAGGCTAAACCCCATGAATTCCGAACTCCTCTATAACCTTTTTGTGCAATAGGATTAAAATGGCCTTCCAAATACGGTACTGTATGCTATTTCCATTATTGAAATAGCTGTGATGATCTAAATTAGTCTGAGGACTCTGATCCATATGAATAGACTTTGAGCAGGGACATATTAATTAGGTGTTACAGACAAAATACAATATCCGTACAAGAAGGTCTGCAATGCACTTCAATAGTTCATTATAGTAATGGTTTTATGACTCATGGACTCATACACAGATACTGTTGAAAATATTGTTGGCGTGAGATGTTTGACAAATAATTGATTGTCATTATGTTACTTTCCATTCGTCTTTAAGATACATTTGTCATGGTTTTAAAATATTACAGTTGTGTTAGCTTATGTAAGCCTCTTCTTCTTCTTCTTAACATTAACTTTATATAGCACTACAACACATCAACCCAGTGATGTAAGTTATAAACTGTTGAATTCAGGATCTGTACTGCGCTCCAGAGTTAACTCATCAGTTATACAGTATATCGGAATCCTGTCATGTTTAATTGGAATGTATTTGCCATTGTTATACATGCATTAATTTCACAAGCAGTTTCTAATATTTTTTTCTTTTCATTTTTTGATTGCATTTCCTCTAGGAATAGCCCATATTATGTTGGAATATTTATATTAATAGTATTTAGTGTAATACTTGCTAAATTAAAATGCATTTGTCAAAGCATTAGCCAGAGACCAATGCTTTCCATGGATCAGCATCACATCAAAATAAGACAGCCAAATTACTGTTTGTTCAATGATGTATCCTCTAGTTTCATTATCATTTTGAACACTAACATATGCTTCAGAAGAAAACCTGTTAAAATGCATTTGTGCTCATACTTCTTGAATGCATCAGAACAATTAAATCTTCATTTATGTAATATGGGCTGTATAGCTAAAAATAACTGATTTTATTTTGTTCCATCATTTATGCATTACCATACCACCAACGCAAAATAAAAACAAGGACATCTAAAGATATGCATCACACAACGGATATGCTTGACAAGCAAGAACTAGTAGTATGTTTTTTAGAATAATAATCAGGTCAGAAAAAAACTTTTTAAAATCTATGCATGCCTAATAATGTCAGTAACTGATATTATACAACAGTACTCTTAGTTGTGAGGAATCTTGGATCCTGGTACTAAGCCAGTTTGCACGACAGTATTTTAATGTCACAAGGTTACATTTTTAGGTTTAATTAGAGAATACGTATCGTAGCAACATGTCATAGGACTGCTGGGAGACAACACCCTGGTGTTGTAAAATTAATTATATCACTAATACAGACCTTGTGCTTGTGAAAAACCTGAACTACAGAAATGTCTCATTAATCTTCAGACAAGAACTACTGTGGTAGGTGACGTATTTCAATATATACCCTTCTACACATAACCTTTCTGCAGTAGTTGTAGAAATAGACTATGATAGAAACACATTTTCACTTCACAAGCTTTTAAGAGTGGTTGCTGCATTTACAATAATGTAACATCTGTTGAAAGTGTGTGCTAAACAGCATGGCATTTGAAGTGAAAGTAACATACAATTAAGAGGTAATACAAATCAGACCCAATACTGAAGTTTTTGCATATACTAATTATATAATATAATTCTCTCTCACAAGTAAATTATCAATATCTTTTACTATTTACTTATGACACAAAACAACAATCTTCCCAGACATCTTCCTGAAACACTTCACATTTTTAAAAATTTTATAAAGCAAATACTGTAAATTCCAAGAATCCTTCTTTTTGTGTACTGGATTTTTGTACAAACTAGGTATTGTATTCTAGGTTTGAAAGAAATGCATACATCTCACCAAACACAGGGACTACTTTTGAAGCAAGTATAAGCAACAAGCAATGTTTATGATTGTTATTAAATGATTGTAATTGTGAAAACTACTGTAGTAAGAAAAACTACTGTAGTATGAAAAACTACTGTAGTACCTTGCTTACACAAAGCTCTCACAAAGTGTCTTTGTAGATATGGTCATACAGACCTGTTTAGGTGCTAGCTCTCAGCTCGGGGGCATGTCATGGGCTCCTTTTATAGCAAGACACCCCACCAGGACACACCCACCAGCCGGGCATGGAACCGCAGCCAACCAATCCTCAGCTACGATTCCCTGTAAGCAAAACACAGCTGGTAGAACGTCACAGACGAAGAGTCTGGCTCTCTCCTGCAAACATACGCAAGTGCCAGACAGTGCCAGCACCAGGATTTACTGGTCAAAAACGTGTTTTTTATTTTTCAACAAAACATATTCTAGCGTTATTTTAAGATGACTCTGAACACGACAGTAATTAATCAAGTAACAGTGTATCAAAACATTTGAATAAATCAATTATATAACAAGATTAATCAATTTGATTAATAACTCGATTTACTTAATATTGAAACATATTAATGGCTTCAAATTAGTCACAAAACGTATTAATCATAGGCATCAATTTGATTTTTAAATTAAAGTTATCAAGTATAAAAGTTAGTAGGAAAATGTTTCTATAAAAAGCTCAAAACCTAGCCCACAGTACAAATGCATTTGTTACAACTCAAGCGAAAATATAATTATATAGACTCACGTAACAAATTAATATCCCAAAAAGCATATCTTTTTTTTTTTTAATACTGAATTTCGACCATCTGTTAGTTAAGGTGGAATTTCATGAGGCGTCTAGACAACACGTTCAGCTTGCTCGATGTGGAACGGGAACAGGTTTTAGCCTTTTCACTAAATCATTTAGTTAATTTTCTGTTCTAGCATCATGGCTGAAAGCGATTTTTTTTAGACGTTAACATATTGAATTACATAACACTTTGTAGTTTAAAGAAAAACATTTCAAAATCCAACATGCCTTAAATACTACTGTACAACTATTATGGCTTCCGTTAGACTTTTGCGATATCGTTCTGTAGTTTCTTTGATTACATGATGTTAAATGAAACATCTAAATTATGTTAATCTAGTTTTTTTTAATTGTCTTAATCTAAAAAAGAATGTAGGTGATGCAAAACTTTTGGCCATAGTCTGTACCTGCGGGACTTCACCATGTGTGGAACTGCTCCTTTTTTTTTAAATTAGTAATTTAGCAGACCCTTTTATCCAAAGCAATTTACAGAGACTAGGGAGAAAACTATGCATCAACAACTGCTGTTTTACGTCTCATCCAAAGGATGGAGCACAAGCAGGTGAAGTGACTTGCTCAGGATCACACACCGTGAGTCAGTGGCTGAGCTGGGATTGAACTGCTAACCTCTTTATAACAAGCTTTCTTTAACCACTGGACCACCATGCCTTTTTGAGCCGACCGGGCTGTTTGACCGAACAAGCAGAACATGTTTCATAGCAAGAAGGTTGTCCAGTTCTGTTCGGGCTCACAAAATTACGCTTTTAGTATCACATCTCCCAGCAGAGCAGTCACATGATCTTAACACTGACCTATTGCCAGAGCACTCACTCTGCGTCCCGCCTCCAGACAGACAATCTGTCAGCTGTGATTTGAGAATTTGTGTTTTGATCGACAGGCCGCCAATACTACATTTTTTTTCTTCTAATCCGAGTAGAGTAGACCACTTTAATGACTAAATCTAGTCATTAAAGTGGGCTCAGAAAAAAAAAAAGAAATGGACTTGGGGCTGGGCCCCCCAAAAGGCTGAGCTCGTCGCTGGGCACGTCGCCTAAATTTCCACTAAATGGTGGAAATACAAGCTACACTGTCACAGTCCCCCCCCCAACACACACCCCACACCCTTATTTGTTATATTTGGATTTTAGATCACTTATGTTTAAGAGTTGTTTTCCTTATCTATTGGCTTACATACACACAAAAGTCATTATCAGTCAGTAATCTTTTCATAAATTAGTATTATCGACTAAGTCAAGGGGACAAGTACTGTGTGTCATTTTAACATTTCTTTGATGTATGCAGTAAAAACCCTCTGCACAGTGGTACTTAAACCCATTTCAATTGTTTTTTAAAATGTTAAGCCAATTTATTTAAGAGGAACTTATTTTAATGTATTATAAATTAACACTATGAATAATTGCACATACCTCTTTGAGAATTGTATATGAGTTCAATGACAGCCATTTGGAGTGTTTGAGTCCTGCGTGCTGAAGAGCCCTCAGGGTTTTAAATGGTTTTGAAATGCACAGTAATGGTAATTTGCAAGGCAAAGATCTGGGCTGAATGGAATTTAATGTTTAAATTATTGTAGAGAAACTTTGTCTTATAATAATTCAAGATAACCAATGAAAGCAATGATACGAGAAAGGGAGGACATGAAGCTGTTTGATTTTTATTTCTTATTTTCTTTATTCATTATTCAAGTTTATATATATATATATATATATATATATATATATATATATATATATATATATATATATATATATATATATATATATGTTTGTATTTACTTTCATGTAGGCTTTTATATAGGCTACTTGAAGCTTCAAAAGGATAAAAATAATAACAAGAGGTATAAATCAAATATCAATGCACAACATATATGCTAACTACACACAACTGTAAAGTGGCATATGTTGCAGTTGTCTATGACAGGCCAACTAGTACAAAAGAGTAGTTTGTAAATTCTGCTGAAACCACCTTAATACAGAATTCTCAAAAATGTATACTAATGTCTACTAAGAATGATTGTAAAGATCGCAGAAATGCATGGGGGCATTTACTCAGTTTATAAATAATTAAATACATTGATGCTTTCTTTCCTTCCGTTCTTGCCATACTCCTAATGTGTGTGTCTAGGATCCAACCCCTGCTTCTACTGAAATAAAAGTGTGTCTGATTCATTAGAATTGAAACTTCAGTGTTCCCCACAAAGTAAAGTCTATAGGTTATTCTGTATTTTCCCATTTTACAGCACCCTAATTTTCATGACACTGTAGATCAGAGGTTCTCAACCACTGGGGTGTGTCCCCCCTGTCAAACTTTCAAAGGGGGCGTAGCGAGTGTTCTAATTGACCGCAAGTTATGCATCCTGAGCTGAAGTCAAGGTCAACTACCACACGGTTGAGCCTTCATCAAGAGGGCACTATAGCTATTACAAAACACACATTCTAGTTAATTTCTTTACAACACTTTAAACCCTAGATTTATCTTGAACTTGTCATGATTTGTACCCGTTTGCTGAGAAAAGTTTTTGGAAAATAGTCTAAAAAAATGTTTATAAAGGATCACATACAGAATGAGAGAAAATAATTAATAACTTTATGAAACAAATAACTTTTTACAGTTTATCTGGACAGTGCCAGCTGTCTGACTGAAGCAACATTACTGAACTGTAGAGCCGACAGATGTGATTAGCTCATTCGACAGTTGCGGGTACAGGACTGGTTGCTTTCGTCAGTGCAAAGTATTGATTGGCTAGTTTTGGTGGATAATAAAATAAATTTGTACCAATTGCCTTTGTTTTGTATTTGCTGTCCAGTAGATGTAAACTGAGCTTTCATTACTGCAAGTCAAAATGAAAAAGCCGGTACTTGATTTTACATTAGATTCACAGTTGATGCTTTGACGTAACAGTGCATACCTACAGTTAGATAGAATCAAGCTGGACAGTGCTGAATTGTTTTCTAATAATACAGTAATTATAGTAATAATACACATTTTCAATATAACATTTTACACAAGTCACATTTTTACAAACTCATAAGGTTTTTTTTTTTAATGTATTTATTTATTTTACATATGATACTGGTAATTATTTAGTCTGGATAAACACACTTAATAAAGCAGAGACCCAATCGTGTGGTGCATTGATTCACTGATACAGTGATTCTGCAAATGCTTCATCTTCTTAAAAACAAGTCAAGGAAATATGAAGATAGTTACTTAGAAATGGAATTTACCTTTGTTTGCACTGTAGATGAACCTCATCCAATTGTGCCTGTGCTGATGTACTGGCCATTTGGAGATGAGACATCCTGGACTGAAGGATAATCCAGTGGAGTATTTGAAGCGAAAACTTGAAACATTAAGCCAGCAAAAAAACAAAGCAATGCCATATTTAAAGAAGGGTTATCACTCATGACTATACTTTCCAGAAGCGGGACTCAATGCTATGATCTTAAGGACTGCAAGACAAGGCTTTATTGATTGAGCTACACTGAGAGTTTAGCTTGCTGCGAAGACTAAACCAGCAATACATGTAAAGTTTAACAGCGAGTTCAGTATTACAATTACGGTCTTGTAATGCCACACATGGGTTACCTGATAGAATTGTAAAACAGCTGTATCAAACAACATTACATGTTGGACCGTGAACAGCTTGCATATTATGTAAATGTCACAGATATAAATTCTGTTGACAGCTGTCACTGAGGCCTTGCTCAATCCGAAGATGCTGCTGTGTTGCTAAATTGGTGGATCTGCCAACCTATTAAATGGGCCAATGTTTTCATTCCATTCAAAATTTATATAATGTACACCCTTGGGACAATGAGCTTCAAAGGTTCTGTCATCCATTGCTTATGCAGCGACCTTTAACCCTTTAGGACCAATTGTTTTTCAGTGGGACACTCCCCCAGGACCATTTTTCAGTGGGATACTCCCCCAGGACCATTTTTCAGTGGGACACTCCCCCAGGACCATTTCTTTTTTTTTTTTTTGGCTGCATTTGACTCTTCCTATAAAAATTCACTAAAAATCATTTTTTTTACAGTAGCATTTTGGAATTGGTGTCCTTTTTTCAGAACACTTTGGGGAACATTATAAAGTACTTAAGTAAACACAATATTTCATTTTTTTTAAACGTAAAGTATTATTATTATTATTATTATTATTATTATTATTATTATTATTATTATTATTATGTATTCTGGTTAGATATACACATATAAAAGCAGGTTATTCTATGACCTTAGGGACCATACAATAATTCCTGAAAGTTTTGTTGAAAAATATTGATTACAGGACATTGTTTCACCGAAGTGATTGCAATGGCAGAATACTCAGGGTCTTTATAAGCAATAATGGATACTACTCTCGATTATTTTCTCAAATTAAATATTTATAAATAAAACAATAGTTCTTCATTCCATTATTCAGTAATAAGGGAATAAAACGTATCTGATAATTTTAGTTCATGAAACATTATCTGCTTGTATCCACTCATTTCTTGTAAAAACATTCTTCCAAAACAACCTTCCAGAGAATACAATTTTATTTTGCATGGATGTAAAATCCTTGTAGCTAAGTGTCCCTGGTAAAGAAACTTTAGAAGCTTGTCAAAAAGCACTAGATAATAGACTAGATAAATCAATACCAACAGCAGAAGTACTGAACATGATCAACGTAGTTTTAGAAAACAGTTATTTTACATTTGTTGATAAGAATTACAAACAAAATGATGGTACAGCAATAGGATCAAAATTAGGAATGCATTTTGCCAGTACATACATGGGAAAATGGGAAGAACAATTACTTAGAAAATCGGAAAGAGAACCTTTAGAATACATTCGGTTTGTAGATGATATTTTTGGGGTTTGGACACATGGAGAAGAGTCTCTTTTCCAGTTTCATAAAATAGCAAATGAAATACACAGTAATATTAAGGTGGACCTTCGATGGACAAGGAAAGAAATAGAATTTTTAGATACCATAGTAAAACGTGAAGAAGGTTCAATTGAGACTGACCTCTTCTGTAAACCTACTGACATGCACTAGTATTTACACATGTCCTCTGCACATCCGATACACACTAAAAGGGCAATCCCAAAGGGTCTAGGAATAAGAATACGAAGAATATGCTCAAAAGAAAGTGACTATGTAAAACAAAGAAATGTATTAAAAACAAATCTTAAAAAAAGAGGATACAAAGAAAGAATTATAGAGACGGAGTTAAGAAAAGTGGATAAACTAAAAAGAGATGATCAACTAGATTATAAAAATAGAGATAAAAAGGTCAAAAGAGTCCCATTAATAATGACTTACTCTAAACTTTTGCCCAATATTTCTAAGATAGTTTGGAAACACTTGCGGGTTCTACATAATTCAGAAAAATTAAAGCATTTAGCATGTAGCATTCAAAAGAGAAGCTAATTTAGGTGATATTTTAGTTCACAGTAAACATAAAAGAATACTTGACAAAATAGGTTCTACGAACATGTGCACCAGTAGTGTGTAAATACATAGATGAAAGTAAAAATATAATTAAACATAAGAACACCACATATCCACTAAAAACTAATACCTACTGTAAAAATAGCAATGTTGTTTATGGAATAGCTTGTGAAAAATGAGATGAAATCAAATATGTTGGAGAGACTGGAACTACTTTATATAAACAAATTCAGAACTACCTTTCATTAATTAGAAATAAAAAAAATGAATGAACCAATAGTACAGCACTTCACCAGTCAAGGACATGACATAAATGATGTAAAGTTTGTAGTATTAGAACAGCTAAAATTAGACAATGCGACATATAGAAGAATAAAAGAAAATAAATGGATAAATAGACTGAACACGATTATGCCAGCGGGACTCAACAAAAAAGAATGAACTAATTAAATTCAATAGATATATAACATTTAAATAAATAAACAAAGTTCGTTCAAAAGTTGTGCATGCTGATGCGCTGGGGAGGCCAAATCTAGACTGATCCTCAGAGCCAGCATTGCATGATATAATAAAAATATAAATTTATATAAAGTAATGTTAATTAGAATTAATACAGATTCAAAGAGAGAAGTAAAAATGATGTCACAATATATAGAACAGCATTACATCATGTAAGAATAAATCATAGATTTGAATGTAAACAATAACAAGTAGCTGTCATGCCGTCAAAAACCTATAAATACCTCCAATGTTTTGATTCAAACACAGGCTCCCTTGAGAAAGATATGTGCAACATATCGAAACGTTGGGCAGCTGGCTCTTTGAGCTAAAATATATATATATTGTAAGACAGCGGGGACGGGGGGACGGGGGTTAAATCCTCCCTGCAAAAAAACATGTGCGTAGGCACATTTTTGGTTTAATTGTTTAATTCATTGGTTAATTATTTGATTGTTAATTATCCCCTGCACCTGGTGGTAATTGAAAATTAGAGTGAAGCCTTTTTTGTGTGTGCTGTTTTGTTTATTTTTGTTACAGGTAAACAGCTTAGCTGTCCTGTCTTTTAGTTTAGGTTCCTGTTTTGTTTAGTTATTGCTCAAAGAGAGCTAATTGTTTGTTTTGTTTATTTTTGTTTTTGTGTGTTTGTGTTGATTAAAAATAGCGCAACTGCGCTTTAAAAATCCATTTCTGTGCCTGGGTCAGTGTTTTTAAAGGGGCAACGAACCGCGGTGAGGGGCGATTCTTTTACAATAAATAAGATTTGTAGCTGAGCGAGCAAGTGTGTACATGTGTGAAGTGGAAGTTTGTGGGGTGAAACCGGGTGGAAAAATGGTGATGTCCTGGTTGCAGTTGAAGTCTGGGACATATACTCCAACTTGCCACCCTGTATCATGTCCTTCAATTCATGCTACAGCCAATAAACTAGCTGTTAACCCCAATTTGACATGTCACATGGTTCAACAAATTATTACCAATAAATTATTTCATAAAGCGCCCTTGCTGTAGTAATGATTTGTGAATCCATGTTATCCTGCCACCACATTTCCTGTGCGACAAATACCAGCTACTAGGACTCTGGAACATTTTTTCATTCGTTTTGCACCGGTGCAAACTTTCGCCTCCTTCAATCATATGTTTTCTGATAAAAAATCTGCAAATGTTGTTGTCTTTAGCCAATTTGTGGTGCTTCATGCTGTGGAAAACAGACACTATGCAAGCTATAGTTAAACCTACTCAGAAGGAAATGTAAATTGCATCAACACACCGCATGCTGAAATTCATGACACAAAGATACATTCAAGTAGCTCAACAGGAGTTCAAAGATTTGTTTGAAATAATAAAACTGCATCTGCCAAGAACTCCCATGAAAATTCTTGTGGTGTCACTGTATTTGGGAAAGCTTAGAGATATTGGTTATAAATAATTGATTGTTAATCCCCTCTTTCAGTGAAGCTTAGTGAGATTTAATCTATCCCAACAATCATTAAAGAAATTATATCAAGTGGAAGGCCACACAGGCTACTAATCATTATGTCTAATCATTATTTTATTTTTTTTACTACTGCAAAAGAAAAGCTAGGTAGAAAAGAAAAAAAAAGGTTAAAAACATTCAGGTATTTTCCTGTACTTAAACCTGTTTGTGTGGTAAATTTCCCTACTGTGCAAGATATGAACAGTGGTACATTGGACAATATAATAATACATCCAAGCAACTTAAAAAACAAGTACTTGGGTGTCGCTTTCTTTACCCTGTTTAAAAGCCATATGGGTGTTCACCCTTACTTGTTCAGTAAAAGTAACTCACACACAAAGTGCATTTTGATTCTGTTTCGTCCAAACAGTCAGACAGTGGTGCCTTAACCTAGAGAGGTCGAGGCCAAACTGTTTTAAAAAATGTGAATTGTCAATAGAAACTGAACATGAAGGAATTCTCAAGTTAATGCACCACCTAGAATCTACAATGTTAAGCTCTCTATACCCTACTTCTTTCTGGTTTTCCTTGTCCCTCTTGACAGTTGCAGCATTCTTTGTGAGAGGACTTTACCAGTGTAGGCTTTTTAAAGGTACTCTTCTCGCCTCAGTACATTCTATACTCAATAATAAAGCCCCAGCTTGTTGCAGTTATGCAAATCCCCAGTGCTTCTAGCCTTTATTCATCAATTCTGTATTTCAAAGCACATTTCTTGGGAGTAGCATTTGATCCACTTTATGCTGGTCTCAGGACACTGGTTGAATCCCTATAGATGGCAGAATTAGGGCCCGTTTAAGTACAAAGTTAATATGGGTATTAGGTTCCGTAGTTATTTACCCGATGCAGGATTATTTCCCAATTACCCAATTCAATGATCCACTAAAGAGTTTAACCTTCAGGATTTTCAATATTGGAGGTTACCACTTGTCATTTTTTCTACAGCTGGATTATTACAGCTGGCATACACACACTTAGATTTCATTATTTACACTGCAAAACTAAAAATATAATATCAACTATTTGTATACATAAAGCAAGTTTATCTGTTAGACATGTGTAAAAACCACAGCTACGTTTGGAACCTGTGGTTTGTAAGACAAAGGTAGGGCTTGCTTGAGACTGGATCTTCAGTTATTTTAGTCACATTTATGCAAGGTTAAAATAAATACTTTTCTCTAAGTCATTCTTTTTTTTAACTTAAAATGTATTTTCATAAAAATGTGCATGATATTTATTTAACAGTATATTAACCCTTCAACAGCAGGTTTGCACGCCAGCGTGTTTAAAATTAACATATCACAATACTCTGAAGTTCCTGAATCACCTGAAGCATTAAGCGATAATCGATTTAATATTACACATTGGGAGAGTGACTAATAAGTATTATTTATTTGGGTCAAACAGCAAGAAAAAAAAAAATGAAAATGAACATTTATTTAACCAACAATATCTTAAGCAAGAGCTGGAGGCATGACTACAGTATATTTATTTTGTTAAGTCAAAAACTGATCCCAGTTGCTGTAATTATGTCTGCCTCATTTTTTCCCTGTTTACTGCAAAATCACATTTCCTTTCATACTGCTTGTCACTAAAACAGTTATTTTACCCTAAATGAGGGAGCATTTTCAACATGTTAATGACTGAGATATGGTATACTCTCTCCCTGTACAGCTGGTATTCCTATTGATATAGTCCAATGTCAAATGAAAATAACTGATCAAAACTGCTTTATGATCAATCATGTGTTGATAAAATATCAAAACAAACAAGATTATGATGAAGAAGATGTGGGAATTCATACAACACAGCAGGCAGCAACTGTAAACGATGTGTTTTGTACAGAACCGTATGATGGTTATGCTTTGTGGACTATACTGTTGATTGAAACCATCAAACTTATTTCAAATGTGACCTAAGCAGGATCAAAATAGCTTGTGTATTGTGCACCACCCACCTGTATAACCATTTAAAAAGAAGTATAGTATAGTAATCCATCGCATATCTGACTGCGGTGGGACCAGAGTAAGGGCGGATATGTAAAAAGTCAGATGAATGAATCCTGTTTTAAATACCATTATAACAGCTGTAACAATTACTATATTCACACAGATATTGTTTTGAGATTCAGCTTTTATTATGGAGCTCCCCTAAATCCCTTGTTTAGAAAGATACAGGGTATTCATGCTTGTGACAGGGTAGCCGTCTGCCATGTGGGTGCGTGCATTCACAGCTGAGTGACAGGCAGGCGATTTGAAGTTGATATGCCCCGCAGGCGAACAGGATTTATTTACATATCAAGTCAACACACTGCACAGAACTCAGTGTACGAAAACTTTGGTAGGTTCAACAGTCTCTTAACTAATCTTCTCTGTTCAATAATAAACTAACACTGCTGAAGAGGTTGATCATGGTGGATAAACGTCTAGGGCAGATATGTGACGGGCAGATAAGCGATGAATTACTGTATACTGAAGATGAAATCATGGTAAATTAAACCTGCACTTTAATTTGCTGTAAGCAAAACATGATAATGTAATGATTTGTGTTTCCTTCCCTGTATTCCCGCTGTTTCTATTGTGATTCCCGTTGCGTATTTCCTGCTGCTCTGTGTTTACCTCTGTCTGTGTGATTCTAGCCTGCTTGTGCACGTTTGTGTCTCCCCTGTGATTTGTCCTGTCTGTATGTGTTCACATTGGTCCGAATTGTGTGGCCGAGGACCAATGGTACGTGTATAAGCTCTGCCCCTGATTTACATACAGGGCCGGAGCGAAGTGTATAAAGGGGCTGTGCCTGTCATTCTGTTGTCTTGGTTGTCATGGTGTCACTGTTCCTGAATCCCGAGTTGCTGACAGAGCTGTGGGTGTCTTGAGAATAGCGTGCTAATAAAGCATTGAAAGAACCAAGCGTCTCTTCTGTTTTCTGCCTCTTGCACAACACACTACAGTGCCGTATGCATTAGAACATAATACATGGTTTAATAATTTGTTCTATGAGTCACGGGACTTATATAAGTAATTAACAACTGTAGAAGATCATAGCAGAGCTCAACATCATAGTCATAAACGTAGATGTGTGTCTGTGTTGTTGGTGTAATTCCCTGAGGAAGTTCAGAGTATCATATCAGATCTCAACAGCATAGTCATAAACGTAGACTTGTGTCTGTGTTATTCAGTGTAATTCCCTGAGGAAGTTCAGAGTATCATATCAGATCTCAACAGCATAGTCATAAACGTAGACATGTGTCTGTGTTATTCAGTGTAATTCCCTAAGGAAGTTCAGAGAATCATAGCAGATCTCAACAGCATAGTCATAAACGTAGACGTGTGTGTTATTGGTGTAGTTCCCTGAGGAAGTTCAGAGTATCATACCAGATCTCAACAGCATAGCCATAAACGTACACATGTGTCTGTGTTATTCAGAGTAATTCCCTGAAGTTCAGAGTACCTTCTCAATAATGCTGCTTGCTATTTGGCAAGTTTCCATTTCTGATGAGGGATGGCAGCTATCATCACTTAACTTGTCACTGCTCAAGTTTCCTATTGAGACATTTCTAAGCTTGTAATGAATAGGGTGGAGCAAGAGGTTTTAAAGCTTAGTGCTTAAATCTGCTAGACACAGTATCCAGCCTCATCATTGACATTGTTTTGTTCAGGGGTGGAATTCAAAACAAAAATTGCAGGTATGCGCTGCTGGGTGGAGAAGACCTGTGGTTCTTTTTTTCCTACATGTAAACATTACAAAAAATGTACCCAATTTGAGTGTCAATGAATAAATACATCTAAAATCAATAGCTATCACTACACAATACAATTTTTATACAAAATAAGCCTTAAATAGCAGGTATCACTCAGTCATGTACTGTAATATAAGACAAGTTCAACCCTAAATGACAAGCATTAAGAAATATTACATTATGCAGTAAATGCTGTAGAGAGTTGTGTTTCAGGATATCCTAAAAAAGGTGTGATGTTATAAAAAAAACTGCTATGAACAAATTATACAAAAAGGTCAAAGTTAAACAATACACAAGAGGGTCTGAAATACCCATCTATTTTGTAATGTAACAGGCACTAATATTAAAATTAAACACATTTCAATCTGCATAGTATTCTCTGAAATCATCCCCATACTTTCCAGACCCTGGGTACTCACCTACAACAGGACCTGGCCATGCTACATTGATAATATTGGATTAGAACATATATTCCTGTTATTTCATTTTTTTTATTTTTACTTATACTTATCTACAATATTATATGTCTGCTTCTCTGTTGGGTTTATGTTTAGATTAATTACTATGAACTATTCCAGAAAAAAATAATAGTTTATGAAAAGGATTCTCAAAGCTGAACAATAGGAAATGTGATTCAATTATGTCAGTTACACATACTCTACACCTTGAATTGATTTTTCATCATCCCCACACACTTCCTGGGATCAGCTTTAAGAAGTCTTTTCAGGAGAATTTTTTAAAACAGATTTGTTAGTGAACATGGCAGTGATTCTCAAGCATTCAATACTTAAGCTAAAGTATATGACTAACTTATTGAAGTTAAATAAATACAAAAACTTTCACTTTCCTCTTCAAATCTCATGCTGCGCAATTCCCAGCTAAATCTAGCAATTATAATGATTTGCAATGCTGGAATATCATAATATTACATGTAAAACTGTAATGTTTTAGAATCTTACTAGGTTGTGAAGGCCTAACTTTGCCTGTCACACAGTAGTTAAATGTATAGATTTTTGTATTTAGGCTTGGGTCAATTGCAGCGTACCAAATTTAGTCCACTTGATATTTCTAACTAGTGGATTAAGCAGGTTTAGTTCACTTGATTGGACTAAAGTTAGTACACCTTCTAATCCTGATTGCAGCATACCAGAAGTGAATCCTCACAGGTGGATCACCTGCTAAATCAGACTAAACAAGATCCCGATTGCAGTGTACCAACTCAGATTCGTGATGATCCTGTTCAAGTGGATTTACTTAGTATTGTGAAGGATAAGACTATATGCTTGCTTGTCCTAGGCATTTACTGCTGCCTTTTTTGCTCTGAAATTCTATACATATCTTATGTCCATGTTCGGGCAGTCAGATCCATGAGAATAAAGTTTTTATTATATATATATATATATATATATATATATATATATATATATATATATATATATATATATATATACAGTGCCTTGCAAAAGTATTCAGACCCCTGACCAATTCTCTCATATTACTGAATTACAAATGGTACATTGAAATTTCATTCTGTTTGATATTTTATTTTAAAACACTGAAACTCAAAATCAATTATTGTAAGGTGACATTGGTTTTATGTTGGGAAATATTTTTAATAAAAATAAAAAACTGAAATATCTTGCTTGCATAAGTATTCAACCCCCACACATGAATATTTGGTAGAGCCACCTTTCGCTGCAATAACAGCTTTAAGTCTTTTGGGGTAAGTATGTACCAGCTTTGCACACAGTGTCGGAGTGATTTTGGCCCATTCTTCTTGGCAGATTTGCTCCAGGTTGTTCAGGTTGGTTGGACGACGCTTGTGGACCACAATTTTGAAATAGTGCCACAGATTCTCAATGGGATTGAGATCAGGACTTTGACTGGGCCACTGTAGGACATTCACCTTTTTGTTCTTGAGCCACTCCAACGTTGCTTTGGCCTTGTGCTTGGGATCATTGTCCTGCTGAAAGGTGAATTTCCTCCCAAGCTTCAGTTTTTTAGCGGACTGAAGCAGGTTCTCTTGCAGAATTTCCCTGTATTTTGCTCCATCCATTCTTCCTTCAATTTTAACAAGATGCCCAGTCCCTGCTGATGAGAAGCATCCCCACAGCATGATGCTGCCACCACCATACTTCACTGTAGGGATGGTGTGTCATGAGGCAGGGGCAGTGTTAGGTTTGCGTCGCACATAGCGCTTTGAGTTTTGGCCAAAAAGCTCTATCTTGGTCTCATCTGACCACAAAACCTTTTCCCACATCACAGCTGGGTCTCTCTCATGCTTTCTGGCAAACTCCAGACGTATTTTCAGATGGTACTTTTTGAGTAACGGCTTCTTTCTTGCCACCCTCCGATACAGGACAGTGTTATGCAGAGCTCTTGATATGGTTAACTGGTGCACCATTACTCCACTCCCAGCCACTGAACTCTGTAGCTCCTTCAAAGTGATTGTTGGCCTCTCTGTGGCTTCTCTCACAAGTCTCCTTCTTGTTTGAGCGCAGAGTTTTGAGGGACGGCCTTTTCTTGGCAGTGCCTGGGTGGTGTGATGCAGCTTCCACTTCCTGATTATTGATCCAACTGTGCTCACTGGGATATCCAAACACTTGGATATTATTTTGTACCCTTTCCCTAATCTATGCATTTGTATTACTTTATCTCTAACTTCTGTAGAATGCTCTTTGGTCTTCATTTTCCTTCAGATTCACAGCCTGACCAATGATCCTACAACAGTGGGGTTTTTACCCAGAAAATGTGACAGCAACTTTAATGGTTCACAGGTGGAGGTCAATGGTAAGGTAATTGTGTCCTCGTTAGGGCAATTTCTTTCATCGGTGTAAACTGGGAACAGCACAGGGGTTGAATACTTACGCAAGCAAGATATTTCAGTTTTTTATTTTTCTTAAAAATATTTCCCAACATAAAACCAATTTCACCTTACAATAACTGATTTTGAGTTTCAGTGTTTTAAAATAAAATATCAATATATATATACACACAATATACAATTACACTTTTCTGTGCCTATGCAGCAGTGTTGGCAGCTTAAATGCAAGTGCAGTATTATCCGCCAGTTTGAAATGTGCACGAAAAAGACATGACATTTATTTTTACTTAAATATGTTTGATGTAATCAAAATGTGTCTTTTAAATATATAAAGATCCCTTTATATATTTATCTGACAATGAATTCCACATAACGGATTAGTAAAGAATGGTTTATACAGCTATGGCCAAATGTTTTGCATCACCTAGAATTTTAGGATTGAGACATAATAAAAAAAAAAACTAAAAAAAAAACTATATAAACATAATTTAGATCTTTTATTTAACATTGTGTAATCAAAGAAACTGCAAAATGATATTGCAAAAGTATACCGCATGATAGTACTAGTATAGTGTTTCATGTTAGATTTTGAAATGTCAACTATTTCAATGTGATGTATAAGGAAAACTACAAAGTGGGGTATGTAAGTTAATATATTAATGTAACATTATTCAGCAGGTTTCATTCGACTTTATGAAGCAAAATGTGTTAATTCTATAGGGTGATGTAAAACTTTTGGCCGTAGCTGTAGGTTAGTCCCCATTGTCGGCCTATCTTGTTCCACTTGTTCCAATCAATTAAACCAATTACCGGGACCATCTGTTTGCAATCAAGATTAAGTTAGTACATATTTGCAGGATTTCCTACTACGCACTCTAGTCCACTTGATGTGGAAAATCACAGGTACACTGCAATTGACTCCAGTTTTTTTTAATTCCTGCCATTGTAATTTACAGTTCAAGGTTGAATAAGTGGATTTTGAGAAGATGGTAGAAAGCAGTAAAAGACTGAACAGTCCTGAGGAGAACCGGCAGCTGCTTCCATGAAATAGGTTTACAAAAAATCTTAGATTCAGTGTCAGACCTTTCAACACTTAAAATTACACATTAGTTACAGTGGGGTTACCACTGAATTAAAGCGATTTCTAAGGCTCTGAAACCGCCGGTTGATGCCTGTCTCGGAGGGTCCGGGTCTATCCATCTTTCACTTTACCCAATGCCAAGTCCATATTCCGCCACGAATTGGGCAGGAATGCCAGATGTAAGGTGACTTTTAATTGGATAATTTATTACACATACAATTTTCTTTAAATTCATTGGTTCTCATTTCATTTTCAGTGATCTGATTGGCCAAATTAGTACTTGTAATAATAAGAATTACAACATGTACTAAAGTCCAATTAGAATGTGTATTAAATATTTGAAACGCGTACTAAATAATGCGGTTTTGACCCGGGTGGCCTTCCATATGTCTCCGCCCTTTAAAAATGAAATGTCCATCTCAATCAGGAAGTGAAGTTCAATCCCTCCCCAATCCAATGCATTTGCGTCTTAAAAACAATATGGAACACCACATTTTTTTTATCTGTGCACATGCGTACCTGCATACCAGTTAAGCAAGCCTTGATTGAGTCTTTTCAAATAACGAAGACAGAATAACTAAAACAGAGGCCAGAGAGCCATTGGCAAACTCAGACCACAACATGGTTTCATTTGAAGTGATTTTTAAAACCCAAAAAGTAATGACTAAAGCTAAGGTTTACAATTTTAGAAAAGCAAACTATGAAGGTATGAAACAGAGACTAACTGAAGTAGAGAGTAAAATAGAGAAAAGAGAAAAAACATCCACAGAAAAAGGATGGCTGTTTTTTAAAAATGTAGTACTAGAGGCGCAAAACAATTACATCCCAAAAGTAGACAAATCTAAATCTAAAACAAAATGGCCAAAATGGTTTAAACAGATCAATTAATATATATATATATATATATATATATATATATATATATATATATATATTTTTTTTTTTTCAGCGAAAAAAGCACTTTACGGAGCGTTTAAAAGGGACCAAGAACATGTCGTATGCAGACAGGCTAAAATAATTGAATCTGTTCAGTCTTGAACAAAGAAGACTACGCGGTGATCTGATTCAAGCATTCAAAATCCTAAAAGGTATTGACAATGTCAACCCAGGGGACTTTTTCGACCTGAAAAAAGAAACAAGGACCAGGGTTCACAAATGGAGATTAGATAAAGGGGCATTCAGAACAGAAAATAGGAGGCACTTTTTTACAGAGAATTGTGAGGGTCTGGAACCAACTCCCCAGTAATGTTGTTGAAGCTGACACCCTAGGATCCTTCAGGAAGCTGCTTGATGAGATTCTGGGATCAATAAGCTACGAACAACCAAACGAGCAAGATGGGCTGAATGGCCTCCTCTCGTTTGTAAACTTTCTTATGTTCTTATGGGAACCCTTGAGTATATTACTACCTGAAGTTCTGTCTATATTTTTTAATATTTCACTGTACGGTAGTTAGGCAAGGAGTCAAATTTGTATTTTACAGTCACTTTTACAATTTCAATAAATTATTTTAAAATAATTCTTTAGAAAAAAAAGTAGAAGAGAAAAAATAGGTAATTTAATACATTTAGTAAATGTCAGTTTTGTGTGGTTACAGAGACATTTTCTTTGTATGTGTACCTAAGGTTAATAAAATTACCAAACGAGTTACATACTGTGCATGTTTTAATCCATATGATTGAGTCTGTGGCTATAATTTTTTTCAATTCATACATTTAGTCAAAAAAATACTATTAGCGTTAGTGTTAGTGTGCGTGTGTGCGTATAGTGTGAGTGTGCGAGGGTGGGAGGGGCCCGAGGCTATAAGTAAGGGGGGGGCCGCGAGGAGGAGAACGCGTGCAGACTTCAACTACTGTGGTTGCTGTGAAACTGTGAGGGACAGAGAGGGGCTGAACTAGAGGGCCACAGCTGTGAAGCAGTCAGAAAAACCAGAGAGTGAGTCTGTGGAGTGGAAGAGAAAAGAAGATACCTGAGAGTGAGAGAGAGAGAGAGGAGACGATTGAAGAGAATTGGAATTAATTTTGTTTCATTATTTTGGCGTGAATCCTGGCCCAAACAGGGATTCATTGTTCTTTCAGTTAGCTCATTATTAAACTGAACATGTTTAGAATCCCATCTGGTCTCCCGAGTTCACTCACAGACACAAAGAATGTTACAATATAAACACAACTAGATTTGTTCCCAGAGAAAGGAAGTGGTATCATAACATGAAACTTTTAAAATATATTTCTTTACTGACACTTCCAGTGTCACAATGCAACAAGCATACGAGCGCACAGTGTCTTCTGGGAATAGTAGTTTATCTGGTACACGCTGAAAGGTGTTTTCCAATCAGCAGAAATGCAGAGAAAAACTACAACCCGTCATCCACGCTTGTCAACAACCTGCTGGCTTCATATTTAACTTTCTGTTAAGTTTTAAATTTGTTCCTACTGTTATGATGGTCACTTTTTAAAATCTTCAGAAAAATTGAATGCAAAACCGAATAATGTAATTTCAATTATTCAACACTTCACTCATAATTGAGCACACTCAGAAGCAGTGCTTCAGCTGGGGGCAGGTGGGTTTAAGTTTCTTCTCCAATTAAAACCAGGGATCAGAGCACATACTGTAGTACTGTACTGTACAGATAGGAGTTTATAACAGAGCTGTCTCCTCTGAGACAAAAACTCTCTGGGCTCCTCCAATTAAAACCTGAGCTGCTACTGCTAGTACCATGGTTGATAGCAGGAAAAAAAAAACTCTTAGCACTCCAGAATTGCTGATAATATAGGAATGTTGACTTGGGTTTGGGTTGAAATGTCATTTTTTTTTTTAAATTAATTTTATTTTCTTTTATTGAACATCTCTCTCTTCAGTGGAGGTGCTGCATACATGGCTGCTGCATTTATAATACAATCTTCATTAAAAGTGAAAAAAAAAATCATGTACATGAAACAAAGCTCGCCAGTTAAAACAATAAAAAAAAAAGTTTGTATATCTCCAGGTGCGCTCCCAGAAACCGTTCTCATGGTAACGCACAACTGAACCACATCTCATCTCATGCCGATAACGACTCTGCATCAACATGCTGTAAAGTGTTTCAGCCAATCGGAGTGCTGCATTTCTGTTCTTTCCTGAGTTTCCCTTTTTCAAAATGAATAAACACAGCGCGCTGCCATCGAGACAGAACAGCAACTACAGTGACAGCCAAATAGTCCACAACTACAATAAAAGCTACAAATAAACCTATTTGAAATACAGACTTAAAGGAAAAAGTAGCTCACAAATATTTTATGCGGGTTCCATTTCTAATCATTTTACTCACACAATCACTACAACTAATCATTAGCTGTAAAAACCCATGCAAACCTGAGCAGGAATCGTGCTTGTGGCTCACGAGGTTTCAGCAGTCAAGATCCAGTTCTTCTTCCTTAATATCACGTAAACTCCAGCAGAAAGGCTGTACAAAACACACACACGCACACACACACAAAATGTACATTTATAGACTACTTTAACACTAGAACCGCTGCGGTTATACTCCTCCTACCTACAACCGCCGACGGCAGTCATTATCACACTACATTTTAAACATCATCAAAATTAAAATGAAAGACAAACTATCGGATACAACTCAAAGTTTTACTCAAGCACATCATATCAAACACCTGCACAGCAGAAACGGCGTATTTAAATGAACAATTAAACATAAAAGAGTTTATTTTCTAACTTAGCACATATAAAGCACAACTTGAAAAAATGAAAAAACTATAATAAAATAAACATTTCAAAAGAAACTAGTATGTAAACAGGTTTATGTACATACAAAACTGTAGTAGTTTTTAATCTAAAATGAAAGTAACATGTGATTTCTCTTGCGTGTGTGTCACTCGCAGCACAGAATCCAGCCTGAGCTGCTGCAGCTTTGCAGTTTTCTGATCGAAATGTTTCTGCTGAAGCGCTGTGGCTAGCTTCAAGATGAAATCTCTCCTACTGATATTTTCCCCGGTGCATTTCTTGTACAAAACGAAGGAATTGATGGCTGCCAGGTCCAGTAGAGATAACAACAGGCTTGTATATTTATAAAAACATAGAATATTGTAGGTTATATTCAAAATAAAACATGTATTGTAAAAGGTAGTTCTAGTGTTAAAAATGAAATTTAACTTATATGTTCCACAAAAACACAAACACTAGCGTGACAAGGGAATGAAACTTCTGTCCTGTCAAAAATGTTCCCGTCCCATCCCATGAAAGAGTAATAATTTCCAATCCTATCAAAAAAATCCCGTCTAATCCCATCCCGTGATAAACAGAGATTATTTGGAGGTACATATATTTTCGTAGCCATGTATAAAATTAGGGTTTATAGGGTTTTGCAGTAAACACTACCGGTATACTACTAGTAATTTGTTTTTAGTTTTTGTTTTTTCAGAAAAAAACACAGTGCAAGCACAGGGTCTTTATAAGCACAATGTGCAATATAATGATGTAATATATATACACTCGGTAATATAAAAACAACTGTTTAGAGTTCTGTGCGGCAGTTTAGGTTTCTAAATCGGTTACTAAGCAACCCGGCTCAGAGATTTTAGTATGTCAATGCCACAAGTCAGTGAAATACAGTATTACAAACCATGGTAAATGAACTTGAACAAAAAAAACATGGTATTGAAATTATATTTCATAAACATTCAAGGAGTATTCATCATGCATTTATTTATTAAAAATCGTAGTATTATACACACCCTTCAACATAGCGCCGAAGCAGTACATCCAAAAAATACTAGCTGCTACGGGCAAATCGCAGCCTTTGACATCTCTGCATTATGATTTGCACATCCTTAATACTGTACACATATGTATATAGAGAGAGATATGTCAAATACAGGCCAGTAGCAATCCACAGCTAACTATACAGTTATGGGTGATATGAAATATTTTAAGTATCAATCTATGTTAAACGTAAGGGTTTTTATTAACCATTCCATGTTGCCAAGACGCTGATTCTCCGCGGACATCTGCTGTCCCACTGGTCCCTCCGCGCTGGTAATGTCGGAGTCTCTCTCCGAGTTTGAACCTTCTGATTTGGAGGCATACGGCTTGAATTGATACGGGAGACAATCCCTGTTTTCTCTCTCTACACCAGATCCATCACTACATAATTCACATTCATAGGAGGTGTCTGAAACTGATAAAATTTGGCTACTCTCACTTTCACTGTCACTGTCATACATACTGGCAGATGCAAGGAGCCTGAGGTCACACTCCTGGCCCCACACCAGGAAATGGAGATCGCTCTCTGTATTTCTGGGTATTATTTGATTCATTGTAGCGCGACTAAACGTAATTTGGTCAAATGTATGTGATTTGCATGTTCAAGTGAGACCTGTATTTTGTATGTTTATGGTAACAGTCAAGTTCCATGTCATAGGCTCTTTTACAACTTTAAAGAGCAACAAAAACACTCTTCCGGTGGCAGAGTAGTCCTGTTCCTTCCCATTCCCGGAAGCTTAAATCCCGTTCTTGCCAGACCTGAGAGGTTTATTTTTTTTTAAATTCCCAGTCTCGCCCGTTCCCATGAGCTTCACTCCTGTACCATACCATCCCGCAAAATTTACGTCACGGCTGCAGGTTCTGTGGCTTTTGGTTGCCGAGCAACAAACAGTAAATGCCAGCGGGAAAATAAAACTCTTTTGACAGAACTGAAGACACTGACAAAAGACAAAACTGAGGAGCGAAACATTTTACATATTTTTTTTATAAAACCTAATTGTAACCCACAATCACCCCCCTCCTTTTTTTAATTAATTTTGTTTAAAAAACTGTTAAAATATAATATATGTTCACCAAATAAAACGTTTTGCTTTATCTGCACTTAATTTATCCCAAAAAAATGCTTACGTTATAGTAGCACCACAATCACCCCGAACAACCCTCCTCCCCCCCCCACCCCGCCAACAAACTGAGGGACAGAGAAGAAATGAAGTGGCAGGAGTCAACAGCCAGACACCATTTATAGAGCACCCAAAACATCAGGCAGTTGTAAAAAATAAAAGTATAAAATAAAAACAAGTAGTTTTAAAATATATATATATATATATATATATATATATATATATATATATATATATATATATATATACACACGCACACAATACTTCGAAGAATGAACAGCAAACAAAAAAATAATTATGATAGCTCTGCTCTACCGGAGAAAGAAAAACTGTAAGATCGCTAGGGTACATGACATCCTGAAGAAAAGAAAAAGTACGACGAATACCATCGGCTGCCTGCTCCAGGTGATATCACATTATACAGATAACATTATTTTTTACATACAATTACCCATTTATACAGTTGGGTTTTTTTACTGGAGCAATCTAAGTAAAGTTCCTTGCTCAAGGGTACAGCAGCAGTGTCCCCCACAAGGAATTGAACCCACAACCCTCTCTCTGGTCAGGAGTCCAGAGCCCTAACCACTACTCCACACTGCTGCCCTTTATCTTTTAAAAGTTTGTCTGCTGTTAATTTATCCAAAAAAAAAAAGCCTACATTATAGTAGCAGGTGCATAATTATTTTCAATGTGGAGTTTAGCACAAAAGATATACTGTATATTACCTCATTTACGTAATTATGTATATTTAATATTCACTCGGTAATCCCCATGCTGCAGCTTCTTTATTAATATCTCGGTAACTATTAATTGTTGTATTATACAACGCCGGGAAATCTGAAATTAAAGCGAACAGCTTTTCCTCTATTCAATTTTTTTATTTCTTCCTCGCAAAGGAACCTCCTACTTTTCCCTGATTGGCTGTTGGTAGAAGTTACGCCACGCGGCGCGCGCAAAAAGTTGAAAACATTTTATCTCTTGCGCCGCTTCATGCTAACCGCCTTCATTGAAAACCATTGCTAGTGCCGCGCCGCGTCCGGTGTGAATGCCACTTTAGGGGGCAGGCTCTTTTGTACAGCAGTATCCCCCACCTGTGAGAAGCCCCTGCTGGAACTGAGGTTCGCCACAATATTCTATTACATTTTAATATACAAGCCTGTTGTTATCTCTACTGGACCTGGCAGCCATCAATTCCTTCGTTTTGTACAAGGAATGCACTGGGGAAAATATCACTAGGAGAAATTTTATCTTTAAGCCAGTCACAGCGCTTCGGCAGAAACATTTCGATCACAAAACTGCAAAGCAGCAGGCTGCCTGCAGCTCAACCTGGATTTAGTTTTTACACGTACATATACCTGTTTACACATGTTTACACACTAGTTTCTTCTGAAATGTTTATTTTGTTATAGTTTTTTTTTCATTTGCTGAAGTAGTTCTTTATATTTATTTATTTATTTATTTACTGCATTTATATAGTGCTTTTTATACAACAGTATCGCAAAGCAAGTTACAAAATAAACCCTTTTATGTTTAATTGTTCATTTAAATAGTGTTTCGGCTATGCAGATGTTTGATATGACATGCTTGAATAAAACTTTTGAGTTGTATCTGATAGTTTGTCTTAAGTTTTAATACTGATGTTGTTTAAAATGTAACTGTCATAATGGTTTTAGGTATGAGTATAACCGTGGTGCTTCTAGTGTTAATCTGGAAACAGGGATACTATTCACCACACATATTTTCAAGCACTTTATTACTTGTTGTTATATATAATTTTTTAATAATTGCATCAAAACAAACTTTGTAATAGACAATATTCTTACCTCAGACTAGGGTTGCCAACTGCCCAGTTTGTTTTTTTTTGCGAATCTTGCTTACTCACTTTTTTCAAAACATGCTTGATAAATGGAGCACTGAGAAGGAGAGAGTTGCTGCAATAACAACAGCATGTCTCAAACATGAAAAAAGACATTTGGAGAGCACGTCCAGGTTTGTTAGCTAGGCTTTTTTTGGCACAACTAAACCTGCCACTTGGAAAGGCTCCAAAAACACAAAAGGTGGATGCTGCCATTAGAGCGTGCCAGCGCCTTGTTCAAGCATTCAGACAGAGTTGGAAAAGGAGAAGGGATTTGACAGAAAAGGGTAACAAGATGGGGGTCAACCTAGCCCATGGTCTTCACAATTCCTGGAACAGCAGCAGACTGTGTGTGTGCAGTCCTGGTTTCAAACAGGAACACGTGGCATTTAATGCCAAATTATTCAGATGTGAGCATTGTGCATGAAAAAAAACAAAAAATAAATTGAGACTTTGTTGCCAGGTATTTAGGTGATGAAGCCAGGAAAGTGTTGGACATCTCCTGCTTTTTAGACCCATGATTTAGGGCCTACTTTTGCAACAACTTGGATGCCACAGTCAAATGTCTCAAGAGGAAGCTCTTAAGCTCATGGGCACTGTTCTGGTGCAAATGAGCAGGCAGAAGCAACATCCATAGCAACATCTGCAGCTTCACAACAGAGAAAAACAAGTCTGCTTGGATTGCTGAAGCAGATCACCAGTAAATGCCTGCAAACTCAAGGTAGCAGTCAAAAAGACGGCACCCCAGAATCCACGGTAAAGAATAAGACATCACACTACTGAGCTTTACCATGTCTCAATGCTGACGAGAACCCATTGTCCTGGTGGAAGGAGCATGCAGTAGAAATGCCTTTGTTATCAAACTTGGCAGGAAAATATTTGTGCATCCCAGCCACAACTGTGCCTTCGGAGAGGGTGTTCAGGTGTAATGGTCACATCCTTACACCATGTCGCTCCAGATTGAGCCCTAAAATGTTAATATGCTGGTATTTCTGCACAATAATTTTAAATAAGAACATAAGAATATAAGAAGAACATAAGAAAGTTTACAAACAAGAGGAGACCATTCGGCCCATCTTGCTTGTTTGGTTGTTAGTAGCTTATTGATCCCAGAATCTCATCAAGCAGCTTCTTGAAGGATCCCAGGGTGTCAGCTTCAACAACATTACTGGTGAGTTGGTTCCAGACTCTCACAATTCTCTGTGTAAAAAAGTGCCTCCTATTTTCTGTTCTGAATGCCCCTTTATCTAATCTCCATTTGTGACCCCTGGTCCTTGTTTATTTTCTCAGGTCGAAAAAGTCCCCTGGGTCGACATTGTCAATACCTTTTAAAATTTTGAATGCTTGAATCAGATCACTGCGTAGTCTTCTTTGTTCAAGACTGAATAGATTCAATTCTTTTAGCCTGTTTGCATACAACATGCCTGTTAAACCCGGGATAATTCTGGTCGCTCTTCTTTGCACTCTTTCTAGAGCAGCAATATCCTTTTTGTAACAAGGTGACCAGAACTGAACACAATTTTCTAGATGAGGTCTTACTAATGCATTGTAAAGTTTTAACATTACTTCCCTTGATTTAAATTCAACACTTTTCACAATATATCGGAGCATCTTGTTGGCTTTTTTTTATAGCTTCCCCACATTGTCTAGATGAAGACATTTCTGAGTCAACATAAACTCCTGGGTCTTTTTCATAGATTCCTGCTATTGTTGTGCTCATGTGGGGGGGACTCACTGCACTGCACAGTTGGTGCCTGATGGAATAGTTGGTACCTGATGGAATAGTCACTCCAATAGTTCCAGATTTATGACCCAGGCTGCACAAGAGAAATCAATTGCAAGTCCTGCATTTGTTGTAACCACTAAAGAGTGTTAAGTAAAAACTGATGTAAAGCATTTTCAAGAAATGTGTCTTTGCAAGAAAAACCTTAACAGTTGGTATAATACAATTACATACCAAGGTATTTTTTTGATGGGGATACTTCTACAACAGTGGTTCCCAACCTGTGGTCCGTGGACCACTTGTGGTCTGTGAATAAACTCCATGTGCTCTGCAAACAACTCCTAAAATTCGGTTACACAGTTCTAAGCAACACAACAAACAGCTTGTGATCGTGTAAACATGATCATACTGAAGTGTCACGATAAAAAAAAAAAAAAAAAAAACGTTTCTTTGTTTTGCTGGGCCACCATAATTTGCAGTATAACTTGCTAATGTAGGTCATTGGATAGGGGATGAATTGAATTTCACTGCCTGCTTTTGTGAACTTGATACATTTTCAGCAGCACAGAGAAACAAAACATGACTTGTTTACAGCTAAGGAAAAAAAAAACATAGAAAAACTGTAAATCCGATGTATTTGACTTATAGTTATATTTGAACATTTATTCTGTCTCGCGTTTTAATATATATGTTTTTACAACATTTATAAATATTGTGGCGGCGGCATGTGGTGGGTTCTCAGCGGCAGCAATGAAGACGCTACTAGGAATCTTATTGGCTCTTAAAAGTGATGTTTAATATTTGCTCATTCAGAAAATGGATTTAGCTCCTTTACACCCCCCAGCAACAACAACATAAACACTCCACAACACAATCCCAAGCTGCACACAGGCAGCTCCTAAATAGTGACCCCCCCCCCGAACCCTACTGGCTCACACACAGGGGTACATTTCCATACACATTACATTATTAATTTCTTAGCAGACACCCTTATCCAGGGCGACTTACAATTGTTAATTGTAAGGCGACTTACAGAGGCGACTTACAGAGATTAGGGTGTGTGAACTATGCATCAGCTGCAGAGTCACTTACAACTACGTCTCACCCGAAAGACAGAGCACAAGGAGGTTAAGTGACTTGCTCAGGGTCACACAATGAGTCAGTGGCTGAGGTGGGATTTGAACCGGGGACCTCCTGGTTACAAGCCCTTTTCTTTAACCACTGGACCACACAGCCTCCTATAATAGACATTATTTTTACATACAATTACCCATTTATACAGTTGGGTTTTTATTGGAGCAATCTAGGTAAAGTACCTTGCTCAAGGGTACAGCAGCAGTATCCCCTACCTGGGATTGAACCCACGACCCTCCGGTGAAGAGTCCAGAGCCCTAACAACTACTCCATACACTCGGTCCTATTGCTTAGACCCTCGGTCCCGTGCAAACAGCTGACTGGCGGAACCGAACACAAATCCCAGTTGTTATTGCTTATAAAGACCTTGAGAATAAACGTGAATTATGTCATTGCAATCACTCAGGTGAAACAATGTCTTGTAATTTGCCCAAACATATTTTTCAACAAAACTTTCAGGAAGTATTGTAACATCCGTTGGGTCATAGAATAACATGTTTTTATACATGTACCTAACCAGAATATATAATAATACAAAAATGCTTAATGTTTTAAAAAAAGAATGAAGAAAATGTTTTAAAAAGCGAAACTTTTATATGGTTTCTGAAGTACTTTAAAATGTCCTCAAGAGTGTTCTGAAAAAAATGACTACTGTAAAAATAGATTTTTAGTGAATTTTTATAGGAAGAGAGTCAACTACAGCCAAAAAAAAAAAAAACCTGGTCCTGGGGGAGCATCCCAGTCTGCATTTTTCCCCTTTATCTGTTTTCTTTTATTACGGCTGTGTTTATAAATTAATATTACACAGCTCCCTTTGATACAATACCAAGCATCACCTTTAAAGCTACACATTATGAAAGCATATTTGTCTTATTACAGACTTCTTTTTAGCTAGCATTATTTTTTAAAAAAATCTATATCTAGCATTCACATAAATGAACATCTTTTTAATCCATGCTCATTCTACTGCTTGTGTTCACTGTTAAATTAAAACAAAGAAACAAAAAGAATCATTAAAACCAAAGTTTTCATTTTCAACAATATAAAATAATGTGCTACAGTTTTGCCAGGGATATAGGAATATCCTTATTATTTCCAAATTATACGTTTAGCTGCATATAGTGACAGTAGTTAATGTGAAACACAGGGTCTATTTGTTGCTTGACTTAAGAACTGTACTGTAGTGTGAATGATCGATTTCAGCTCCATGTTCAGCAGTGTGGCGAAGTGGTTAGGGCTCTGGACTCTTGACCGGAGGGTCGTGGGTTCAATCCCAGGTGGGGGATTCAGCTGCTGTACCCTTGAGCAAGGTACTTTACCTAGATTGCTCCAGTAAAAACCCAGCTGTATAAATGAATAATTGTATGTAAAAATAACGTGTAAAAAATTAATGTAATTGTATGTAAAAAAAATGTGATGTCTAAGTCGCCCTGGATAAGGGTTCTGCTAAGAAATGAATTAATAATAATGGGTTTATTCAGCAAGGTTTAATATCTCACAAGACTATATACTATATACTATATTTAACCAACATGCTACAAATCCTATTGACTGTGCGCCACCAATACCGTTTCATTTACTGTGACAGAAATATAATGAGTTCTGGTTGTAAATTTCCCTCCCGACCTGTGAGGGCGCTAAGTAGCAAAAGGGAAAGTCTTTGGACAGGCTGGCCTGACAGTTCATTTCCTGGGTCGGGAAGTCGGTCAGCCTGGATGAAGGCGAGTCTCTGTTGCAGGAACGTATTGACCCGGAAGAGAAACAAGGTAGCAGCTGCAGGCAATAGAGACAGATGAAATCGTTTACCAAGCATAAAGGGGCCGGAGAATCATAAATCTTTTCCTTCGCTTGGTTTAAGAGATACGAGGAACTGGAAGGACCGGGAGAGTTCCCAAAATAAAAAGAAAGAGTTTGTGAGTGCTTGGTTTGTTTTGTCTGTTTAGTAACTGTCTGTGTTATTTGTTATATAGCACTAGACGGCTAAACACTCACTTTGGACTTGTGATCGTGTGTGTGTGTTTAGTACTGTGCTTATTGTTTACGGGACTGCAACCCTTTTGATTACTGTGCAATACACATTGTTGTGTATTGCCAGTTCATTATTATTTGCTGGCTGGTCATCAGACCATTGGATTAATATTCATTAAACCAACCATTTCACCCGTACTTTGTTGTCTGTTTGTTCTTGGGATTACTGCATCCGCACCACACCTGCTATACACCTGCTACTAATTACCACTTTGCCACATTTACACATCACAGCCCACCAGAAGTGGTATGTAAGATCCTGTACACTCTCCAATCATTTTTCAATTTTTCAAATTGCTTCTCACCCACCTTGTCTTCGTATTCCGATGTGTTTTTTATATGTACATTGAGCGACTCAGTGAGTGCAATACGTTGCGTTAGAAATGGATAGATTAATTTGCTACACGAGGTAACGGTTGCGGGGACCAGCACTGGTATTCTCATTTCCCCAAGCCCCACTGCATTATTTGTCACAAGGTTTTGAGATGTCGTTTACTGTATCTACAAAGCATTCAGAATTTGAAACACATAACTTTTTTAAACAAAATAAAAATGAACTTTGCCATCAGCAACTTTCAATTGGTAAAATGACAAAATTCCTTGATGAACTGGTAGTTAAGATTCAAGCCCAGGAATCTCATTTTAGGTGTGTTATGTAAATACTTTACTTCCTACATGTACTTATGCATATACACATACAAATTAGTTTCAAAATGCTGTTGTGAAAAAATGCGTGGCAAGTGGTCCGTGGGAAAAATCCAAACACCAAGGGGGTCCCTACATTGAAAAAGGTTGGGAGCCACTGTTCTACAAGAAACAATTTCTCCTATACAGGGTGATCGCATTGGGAGACCTTTGCTGTTTGGTCCTTGTGTGTCTTTACAAATATTATATTATGTTCTCGTGGATTGTTATCTGACCAGAGGCTTAAAACTAAACCTAGGGAGCCAAGGCGTAGAAATGATCTACTGGTGCATCAAAACTGACACTGTTATCTGCTCCTTTATTGAATTGTATTTTGTCATATACTTGTACTTGCTAGAACCAAAGTGATTGTATTTTATCTTGCTCTTAATTGTATTAATACTTGCACTGTGATTCTTGAAATGTATTTTTGTTTATGACTGTAAGTCGCCCTGGATAAGGGCGTCTGCTAAGAAATAAATAATAATAATAATAATAATAATAATAATAATAATAATAATAATAATAATAATAATAATAATAATAATAATAATAATAATTAATAATAAAAACATTGGGGTTTGTGACACAATAGTGAGAGCTGGTATCACACTTCCAGATATAAAAGATTACCGGTAAGGTGGATCACAGCATTAGCACGAAAAGCAGTCCTAGCTTGGCTTTGATAATGCTTGTTTGTTTATTCTCTGGCCCTGATTTTCATCTAGAAAGTGACCTAATGTTTATTTCACAAGGATTCTGATCATTTCAAAATCCTAATGTGTCATTTTAATTATTGTTGAGCAAGACTTATTATTTTTTATTATCAAATTATAGAAGACCACTTTGACCAGATTGCAAATCTGCAAGATGTATTTATTTATTATAATTGATATACTAGTTATTTTGGGGATTATTGTGATGGGAGTGGGGGTGTGTGCTTGTGTTGAGTACATAGTAAAGTATGCGATCAGCTTAGTATGATGAGATCAATTCGAGAAGACAGGAAATCTGCAAGACATATGTGACAGATGAATCCTAGTCAACAATTTCCCTCCCGACCTGTGAGGGCACAGTATAATAGGAACAGTGTGCCCCGGACTGGATGGTTTGGCAGTTCATTCCAAGGTCAGTCGGAAGTTGGCCATCCAGGAAGGGGGCGGAGTCACAATACCAGAAGTCATCGCCTTAATTAGGTAGATGATTGGTCAGTCATGGATTGGAGGATACGTGATTGCACTCGCTACCGAAGGGGGCGTGACTGAGGGTATATCAGGGGATGTGGGAAAGCAATCTGTTCCTTTTTTATGGTTACGAAAGGACCAGTGAAGGAGTACTGTGTTATAAAGAAACCGTGAGTTTTTGTGTGTTGTTTTGTTTCTCTATTAAACTGTTATGTTTGTCGTTTATAGAAGGCTAATATCCTTGAGCTGTAGCTGAACAGCCAGCAACTAAACCTGGACTACACTTCACCATTGTGCACGTATAAACCTGCAAATCACCACTTTCACCAAGAGCACTCACTCTGGACTTGTGACCGTGTTGTGTTTGTGTGTGTCTTGTTTTGTGTATTATTATTTCGAGACAGAACCCCGTGTTTTCCCTGTGCGATACACATTGTTGTGTAGAGCCGGGTATTATTTCTGGTTGAAAAACAAGCAACCCAGCCAAATAAAGAGCTGTTTAACTGTGGACTGTGTTGTTTCAAATCATTCCTGAGCACTGCATCACCTCTACACCTGCACACTGCAAACCACTTTGCCACAACATACTATTTATTATTTGTGTTATTTGGGGATTTTATGTATCTATTATGATGGAGAGGTGCTTGTGTACAATTTATTTTTCAGTATTAGGCTAATGGCTGCTTATTGAATCTGCACTTTTTTCAAAAATGTTAGAAAGTAATATTTGATGTAAAATATATCTCGTTGACCTTTAAACAACTTGTGGGAATAAAAAAAAACTGCATTCAGCTCCTGGAACATACCTTTGTCATAAACAAATATGTTGTTTAAAAGCTAAACCAAAACAGACAATAGCTCAGGTGTGCAAAGTAAATAATAAGATGTAGTTATTAGTTATTTCATAAATACTTAGCTTATTAGGTGTTATTGCGTGTATAACTGTACAACATGAAATAATACACTGGATATTAAATAAAATGACAAGGAAAATAAAAACAGTACCCCCCACAAAACACACCTCCTTGAAAAGGTTTATATTTTTCTAATGTTAAAGATTATTTTGATTAAACTAAAACAAGGAAAGATCGAATTTAAATGTGGTACAAGAAAAAACAAAACATCAGAAGCAATTCAAAATACATCTTGCCTTTAAGATAAAACCCCTGTCCTCTTAATCTTACAGGATGATATACTATTGCTTTTATTTTCAACAGAATGTATAATAAAACAGTCGTTTCTTACTGAGCAAAAAATCAGGCTGAGATGTTGACTGTAGATCAGACAGCACATCTCACAAAAAAACAACTAAAGACACCGAGAGATACTATTGCTTTTCAACAACATGACTGAAAGTGTGCAGTTGCAGTAAATTCAGTTCTGTTTATTGTTTATAAAAATATATGTGCTCATTGTTTAGTTTTTTTTTACTTTGACAAATTAAAAAAACATTATGTCAGACTTTAGTGCTATGTCAGATTTTACAGACTTTAGTGTAGGGCTGGGTATCGGCAGTGTCCACGATACAATAACTATAGCGATACAAGGGTCACAATACGATACGTATCTGTCACAAGGATGGCTGGTGGATGATGTCACAGACGTGGAAGATACAGACACTCAGACAGCACTGTGGCATGAAACACACTGCTTGAGCTTTTATTAAACAAATAAACAAAAATGAAAGGTTTACACAAAACACAAAAGAAAAAGGCATGTTAGCCAAAAGAAACAAACAAGCAATACTAACATGGACCACGCTGGTGCAAACCACTGTGAATAGCAATTGTTATTTATTCTCTCTATTATCTTTTGACCTCCTGCCTCCACTCTCGACCACCGTTCTCCAATCAGAACCCACTCAACTCGTAGCAGCCACAGCAGCAGGTCTTCATAGTGGTGATTGAGGGACTAACTAGCTAACAATGATCTCATTATCCCTCAGTCACATTTTGCATGGGTTTAATAAGATGCATGACTGTCAGCTAATTAGGAGCTGATCAGCTGCGCATTCTCACGAGGTAATTTAATAAACACAAAACAATAACATGGTGGACAGCACCCTGCTCGTCCATACAATAATGAAATACAATACATGGCTTTTCACCATCATATATATTTACAGAAATCATAAGAATACAATAATAAACACATACTTACACAAAGGGACAGGCACCCTGCCACAGTATCACAATACAGTAAACTAAGCATGAACATAAAAAAATCACACAATTGTCTCATTTGCTTGTGCAAGTGTTTGCAATAACACCGGTAAATCACTTTCGGTCAAATAAACTTCACAGTCTGTTTTGCTTTTGTTTCCTGTTTATTCTTTAAAATACATTTCTTTAAAACAAAATTACATATCAGGGCTCCAGACAGAGTTTTTGCCTTAGGAGTCAATGGCTTCAGGACAAAAAAATTGGTCCCCAAATTCAATTGCTGGGTGCCACTTCAGGAGCAAGTTAGTTGCTACCATCTCCAACTGCTTAAAAGGGATGCACCGAATCCAAGTTTTTGGGATTCGGCCGAATACCGAATCCATCTCAAAAGATTCAGCCGAATACTGAATCTACAAAAACTGTCAAGAAAATTGAAGGAAACTGTTGAATGAAAAACTGACTGGCAGCTACTAACAAGGGAAGCGCACAATGTATAGTTTTGAGCCTTTTAGTTAATAGTATTGTTATTACTGAATGGAAATATATCCCTGAATAAGATTTCAGTTTGAAACTTACACAATTTACCACTACCTCCCTCCCCCACAACAGAAACGTCAAAATACAGAACTGTTTACTTTACCTTTACAAGAATGGATAGCTGCATCTTTGCCTAAACCTCTACTTTCTTTAATGACGTTTCAGCCTGTGTCACCTGATCTGAAAGCTATGAGGAAAAAATTACCGTGATGAGTGACCTGAATCTCCCAGCGAAATAGAACCCACGTTGATTTAAATGCACCGTGTGTGTAACACATATCAAATAGGCTACGAAATAGTTTAATAAAACACAGCAGTTCCCAAATGGTTTAACTTGTATTGGCACATTACAATAACATAGTTTAATTCACTAAAGCATATTGTTCAACGCCGTCTTGCACATCTGACAGTTGTAAAATACATATTTCTCTGCACCGATTTTTCTTTCCTTTTTTTTTATCTCAGTATGATCTCTTGAACTCAGACAAAGCAACAAAGCACAAAAGTCTACAACAGTTTGCCGTTACTATATATTACAGGTTTACTGCATAACTTTACTCCATGAAAATGTGATGTGACTGTGCTGTTCCATACGGGGGTATATTTGCATTCAGCAGCTGCGTGTGTTTAGTGCGTGCACCACCAGTAATTTAGAGAGTTGAGAGTTGCGACAGAGTTCATCAAACGTGTTCTAGTTATTAAATACAGCAGTTGCGTTCAATACCGGATTTGTGTCTTTTATTTAAAGAACTGCACACATTGGAGGGATGTATTAAAATGGATGTGCGTCTGGGCGGATATAGGATTCGGATTTGGTTCACCGAATCCTAAGTATTCGGCCGAATCCGAACCCTGCTCAAAAAGTAGTGATACTAAAATGTAACTTAATGCCTGTACTCACTTGTTTGTTGCCACATTCTGCTGAGTGGTTAATCTATGCAGCTGATGACTGCAATGAACTCAGCATGTTTATATTTTAAATATTTTGCAAGTTTTGTGTCTGGAATTGGTGACTGCACCTCTAATTGTGTACAGTTGTAACATGATAAATAACATGCTGCAGCTCCCATGCTCAGTGTCATGCTCTGACAAAATCTAACTCTAGCTCTTATGATTACATGTTACCATTTATTTTTCAGTAAAAACAAGTTTAAATTGCAGTGAGTTGGTTCTGCTATTTAAGATATGAAATACTAAATATTTACACCAAATTCAAACATGTTTGGTCATCGTCACAGGTGTTGCATTAAACTGGGGTACCGTATTCTGCTGCTGCACTTACAAGCATTTGTATTAGATTAAATTGTTATTATTGTTATTAGTGTATTTGTTACCATCCTTCTCGCACTTCAGTTTATTAAATGCATGTTTTCCCCTTACAGACTGATGTCATAGCGCATTCATAAATATTGACACATGCTTTTAAAGGGAGAGGCAGCATTTTTGTGTAGGGAGTGTGGCTCTCTGGTCCGCAGGACCCCCTTGAAATACCTGTCTGGGTGCAAAGCTGCTTTGCATTCTTGGATCACACAGCGAGCCACTCTGGGGGTCCGCTGAGACGCTCTGGTGGCGAGCGTCTCGGGAGTCAGCCTTTCCGAGCGTTCGTGATCCAGGAGATCCCAGACTCTGGTCCCTCTGGCCGAGACCATGTGCCTTCCACACCGAGGGAGATTCCAACACCTGCGCAGCATTTTTGTGTTACAGGCGCCTAACCCCGAAAAAATAGTTTACTATATGTTTTGTCGCATTTGTAACCATTTTAGTCCCAGTCTGGAGCCCTGTAAATTCAAACCTTACACATTTTACACATGGTGTGACTCTTATCAAGAACAAGAGGCGGGTCCACACTGGATTTTAAACCAGCCAGAGGTCAAATTTCGCCGTCGCCCTGATGAGATTATCAACATTAATAACCCACCTCCTTCCGTTTCGCTCACATGCCAGAGGAGTTGAGAAAAACACCCTGAACACAGTGCTTGGTAGGTGAGACTGCTAGAGTACAAGCTAATAAATAATATTCTCTAATTATCAGTGTAGACACAAATTCATGCATGCTCATGTTTATGCTAGCAGACAAAATTATTTATAATTTTTTTTTTTTAAAGCGTAACAATGAAGGGGTCACTATCGATAATCGTATCGTCAAGAAAAATAAAGCGGTTCAAGCGTGAATTGATGAATCAGCACACCCCATATTTTAGTGCCATGTCAGATTTAGTGCTATGGCAGATTTTAACGCTATGGCAAATTTTGGCCCAAGAACTCATGCCACAGACTGGAACACTGCCATTCTTTGTGACTTTTGGGAAAGTTTCAGTCATGATTTAGTCACCTATATTATGGTGTTGGTCCAATATGGGATGAACTTGGTATGCTTGTCTTTGATCTCAGCCTTATTTATTATTATTTACAACATGCCTTGTCTGTGTTTTTATTTTGGCAAATATGGAGAGGGGCCTGAGATATCCAGCCCCTTATCACTCATTGGACTCCACTCTATTTTGTAAAATGTTGCTTGTGCAATACTAATGAGACTGTTTGGTTTCCTTTTATATTTTAAACTAAACAAAAAAACCCCAACAAAGTAATATTCCGATATATTTCATTATAATTAAAACAATAATATATAGCATTTGCTTATCTGTACAAAATTCAGGTCATTTTTTAATACTGATGAAGAAAATATACACAACAGCATTTGTGCTGAGAGATTTGAGTCAGAACTTATTTAAACGTGTTGGTTCCCTTCTCCATAGGCAGAAAAGTGTGATAAAAAGAACACATGGGGTCTCATTTACGAAAGGGCACTAACTATAGCTGTAACATGCATATTAAGTAGCGAGCCTAACATGCACCATAAATCCACAGAGGACAGGCAGAGGCAACGCAAACTAAAACTGCATGCGGAGGAGTAAGAAATTCTAGTGGAGGAGGTTGTTTTAAATTATAATATCTTGTTTGGTCCAGTGTTTTATTTAACCACTGTATTTGTACCAATGTAATGAACTGTAAAATAAAATCTAAGAAATTATAACATTAATTCACATTTATTCACGCTTAATATAACCTGTTATTTACAGGTGCAGCATGGGGGTGGTCTTTCACTATATAGAATGTATTGATATAGCAAGAAGGACACTAAGCGAGCTGCAATTTCTCAGCTCAACAGGATTTTCAGTGATGCTGACAGCTTTTTTATATTACTTCAAGCGGATAAACTTCAAGTAACAAGAACATCACTCATTTACATATTTAAGAATGCTTTTAAATTGTATTACTCAAGGTATAATATGATGAAATATAACAGGGAACTATTTTGGAAGTGACATTTGTTTAATGATTCTGTACGTGTATCCTCATTTTGCAGTCCAGAAATCAGTGTGTAAAACTCAAACTCATCTCGTTCCAGGATCAAACTAGGCTGCTATCGGCTCCATCTACAGTCTACAATCCAATGTGCAACCAGATATTACACAAAAGTCAAATATCACCAGTATGTATCATTTTTGTATGACACTATTGGTTAGGGTAGGTGTTCTACGATGGGCCAGTCGCAGCGCAAACATACCACAATTTACATTTTCTTTGCGACACTTAACAAAGTATACATTTTGTCGTATGTACTAAGAGAAAATATGTTTATGAAAAGAGCCGCAATGTACTAATTTAAATATGTGTTGCGTCTTCTTAGCAAGATCTCTATTGCGAGAGTCGTGCGACATTGTTCAAATAAATAGCGGGAGTTGAGTTGTGCTTTGCTGCCGCACAGGGTGGCCAAATGATAACGTATATACAGGCAAGTGTGCAAGAATCAAAACAACATTGTTTTTGTTAAATGGAAACATCATCTGTACAATGCATCCTGTCTTCATTTTACTTATTTTATACTATTATATATATATATATATATATATATATAATCACACGTAGTCGAGTCCGAGTCACTATCATTTGAGTCCAAGTTCAAGTCACAAGTCCTTGACTTTGAGTCTGAGTCCTTGAAATGAACTCAAATCAATTTTCATTAAATTAGTCCTATTTAATAGCCAATAGGGGAGCACACCAGCTGCTCAGTAGCAGCACCAGTAGTGGGGGAACAGTTTACCTAACGGTCTGATACCCCTCAGGAAAAATGCACAAATAATAACAAATTTAAATACAAAAAAATGATTTTGAATGATTTTTTCTAGCTAGATTATTCTATTTGCATGACTTTTTCATCTTGTGTCTCACTGTCTTCTTTTCTTTTGGAATTGGAATACTGTTTATAGATAAGCTTCAGGTTCATGTTTGTGAACGTTGTTTTTCACTTTGATAGAAGTGGTACGTCATCAGAATGTTGTACGTGTACCAATCAGTCCTTCTGTCATATCAGTCTGATATATCTATCTACCTGTTTGGCGATAGGCAATTTTCGATTTCAGACTTTAGTGCCTGAATTTGCCAGGTGAATTCATTGACGTTGCTTGCAAACAATGATGCCGTGTGCTGGGACAAGTGGAGATTAGAAGCAAAGCACAGCATATTTAATCACACAGCGACTTTCTGATATGAATTAAGAAGCTCTACAAGTATGATTATAACTTATAGGATTCTTTTTTCATTAATTTTTGTTTTCAGTAAACTCAAAATTATTAAGGTGACCAATATTCTATTGTTTTCAGTGCAAGCAAAATCAAATTAGGTATTTTTCATGAATGCAGTTTTAGAAATGTATTTCTACAGTACTTAAACTCAGAACACGGTAAAAGTCAAATTACTTTCTTGTTTACCATGCTGACATTTATTCCTTATAAAACTTAATGCAAAAGAGAAAAACAAAAACTTGGTCTGCAATGGTTGCAGTTGGATTTGTGTGGGTGTGTGTTTACACTGCAACCTAATTCGCTTCCAATTTCTTATTCTTACTATGATTGGCTGCAAAGACAACAGGGCTAACCAGTGATTGGATAGTTTTGTTGGGTGGGTTTTTATTGTGCACAGTTTTCTAGTAACTTTAATATTATTTGTGTAATAGAAAATAAAAAAGGAATTCTTCGTTAATATCTTTGAGTCACAGAGTTCTAATGTTCGAGTCCGAGTTACACAAGGTCGAGACCAAGTTGAGTCTGAGTATTTTGCGACCGTGACTCGAGTCTGAGTCACGAAAAATGTGACTCGAGTCCTACAAGTCATATATATATATATATATATATATATTGAAAATACGCTGTGTAAGGGGGGTAGTATGCTTCCCCCTCGATGTGTGGTCTCGACAGCAGGAGAACCGGAAGTCAGCCACCTTGGGGGAAGTGCGTAGCTGCAAGGGCTCTGAGCATTTTTAAATAAATAGCTTTCTTTAAATTGCTGCATATATGTCTATAAATAGGTCTTTTACATTTTATCCTTAAATGCAATTGATACTTGTTAATCCATTCGTGTAGCTCAATCACAACTGAGAAACACGTTAATAGTGTAGCCATCTTGGTTAATGCAGGCAGGCGCATCACACAGGGCGAGGCAATCCACACACAGCGCCAATACCGCTGTACAAAAGAATAAAAAATAACACAATTAAATCAAATTACTAAATTATTTATTTATTTATTTCATTTATATAGCGCCTTTCATACCGAAGTATCACAAGGCACTGTACATAAATACATAAAACTGCAATAAAATACAAAATATACAAATAATAATAATAATAAAAATAATCATTAAAATTAATTAAAATTAAAATCAAATTAAGTCCTATATATAGATAAATGTATAAAAACAGTGAAGCAATATGAAAAAATAATAGCATCGGCAGTGTGATAATGGTCTTTTTTGATTAGATGGCCAGCATTAATTGCATTGATACAGAAATGTTATGCAGTGTAACTATTCAAACAGTGCTAAAATCCAAATCGCTAAGACACAAGAAGTAGTTATGTTCACACCAAACTGACTTTTATTCCAAGTACAGTATCACATTAATTCAAATATTCTGTTTAAAATAAATAATAATAATTTACTAATCGCAATAGTTTGTACTTATCTGACAGGAAAAATGAAGACCAAAAAATAAACATAAAATGGAAGAAATCTTCTGTTAAAAAAATAAATAAAAAATAAATAAATAAAAATATGATTAACATCAGTCGAGTCTCAGTCCTTAAATAGCACCAAAAAAAAAATTAAAAAAGCTCAACACAGCCTTCTGTAATCTGGCTCAACAAAAGACATTATAGTTGAATCCGGTATCCTCCACAATTGAAATTGGTTGCATGCCATTTGCGATCGTCTCAAAAATCAACCGTTTTATGTTTTCAGCCCAAATTTATTGCATTTCCTAACATTTAGCTTGCATGTCTGGGCCCCACCTCCTACACGCTAGATCAAACCTCAGCAGAAACAGATTAGTCACATAGCCAAAAGCATGCTGGACATTGGGAGGTGAATATCCAATGACAATGATGCCATGTGACAGGTAGGAAGTAATAAAAAAAGAGTAGCCGGGGAAAACCAGAAATGGTTGTAAGTGCATCCTGATTTTAGGGAAAAATAGGTATTTGGCTGTTCGCCTCAAAAATGCATTGAGCACAACTGGTAACGCACAAGAAAAAGCGGACTGGGAAATGCCAGAAACAATTGCAACAATTGTTTAAAACATGCTTTGAAAAGTTCTTAACAAATGGATGGAATTGTAAGTGTCGCAATTGCATGCAGCATTTGTACATCTCATTATAATATCTGAGAACCCTCATTTGCACTATCTCTGACCCCTTTTTTATGAATTTATGCAGGAATGCCCATAATTACATATTCATCTATGCTTGCACCACAAACTGAAACTGCAGCCGCAAAGCATTCCCTAAAAAGTCGCAAATAGCATTGTGCTTGTTTAGTACATTTCACCCAAGACTTATGACTCTTTTACAACTGGTTTGCGACTATTGCGACAGGCGCAACACTTTAGTAAACCTACTCCTTAGTATTAATTAATTCACTAATCTCTAATATGGTATATGGCGCTGATGGTATAACATATTCACAGCCTTCATGTTTAACCAGTATATATTTTTCTGCAGTCGCTCTCATGTCCAATGCACTCGACGCTCATTAGGTGTGGTAGCTAGAAGAGATTGAATCCTAACTGGGGCTTGATCTTATGCTGATGGAAATAAACAAATCTGACTTCAAATCGCTTTCAAGTGTTCACTTTTTTAAACTGATATAGTAGATGTTAAGACTTAAAAGGGAAAAACCTTTAAATATGATTTGGGGAATTTGTACTAGTTAATGGCTTTGGAAGAAACCTCTTCTAAATCCAATATGTTCTACTTTAGTAATACAAATGAATGGACCCTAAGGCACTGTCATTTGCGTTTAAATTGCACTGATACATTACTGAGATATATAAGAGAACTAAAGTTAGTTCTTTGAATACATTTCCATCCAGTAAAATATCCCCTTAGCTTTTTCCAGTGAGATCGGGGCTGTTTTTTGGGAAGACAGCTTAGCTCTATCTAACCATGTGCTATTGTTTGCAAATCCCCACACTGCATTCACAGCCTTTTTTTTTCTACAGCTGGGAAATTAAAACCTACCTCTCTCATTCAGTGCATTGGACACTCATTATTCCATGGTTCCATCTGCACCATTAAATATAATCTAGATTTTAAACACATGTGTGGCATAGTGGCGGGCGGTCAAGGCTGGTCAGCGGCAGAAATAGCAAACCCAGACACAGAACTTCAGTTTAAAGTGCCTTGGCACACTTTATTCACAATTAAACAAATGAAAACACAGGAACAAATCAAAGAGTTGAACAAAAACCCTACACCAAACCAAACACTATAACACATACAAATACACCAAAGATACAGCTATCCCGTTGTTGTCTCTTACTTTGTATTTCCATTCCATTCCATTCCAGCTGGGCCAGCTGCCTTCACCTAATCACCTTCCCGACAACTATTTCCTTTGTTCCCTTTTTATAGGGTTTGGCCAGGGGAAATTGACTTCAATAAATCGATTCCCACCTGGCCACATTCCACACTTTGTCAATGAACTGATTAAACAATTTGTTTTCTGGCTGTGTGATGGCAGCCACAAAGCACACATTTTTCAGTGTGCAGGGCCTCTGCCCCGTCACAACATGTTACACACATCATTTCATTTTTATTTACTTTTTTTTTTAATAATGTTTTTTGTGCGTCAAAAAATGTGTTTAAAATCTGCTGCACGAGATTGTGTAGTTGTTAAACAGTGGATTTTACAGTGAAACCCTGCTGCTATACACATCTCCAAAGTAAAAAAATCAAAGGATTTTAGGGACAACTTCTTATAAGGCATTGCATAACATGAACAGAATTGTCTTTCTTTTAATTTCAAAATGTAGGCAATCTGATGTTAGTCATGCTATGCATCATGTGAAGTAGAAATGAGTGAATAAGATTGTTACCTCTTGAAAAGCGGTTTTAATTACTGTTTCAGTTGATTGTCTTTTTTGCCAGTTGATTTGTCTTTTTTATCTCAAACAAATTGTGGAGACAGAAAATCCTTCTGCAACTAGACATTACACAAAAGTCAAAGATCATCAGTATGTATTACTTTTTTGTATGAATGCTATTTATAACAATTTGTTTTCTGCATTCGAAGATTAAAAACATGCCTCTCACATCAGTGCAAGTTTAAGCAATCAAGTTCTTCCATCCCGCAATCCTAACTGGGTCTGAGGGGATCCCAATATAAATCAATTTGATCTGTGTATATGGCAAATCCTTCTTTGGATCTTTTCACCCCACTGGCAATTAAAAGGACCTGGACAGGTCTCTGCATTGTTTGTAAATGTCTTGAGGGACCTGCAGTGCTGTCTGGCAGCAGTTTCTTCTGCAGAATAAAAAGATCTATAGTAGTACATAATAAAGGTCTAGGGAGCCCTGGTAATTCCAAACATCACCATTGCCTTACCAGTATATATATCAACAGGTTTATTTAATTTGTAACTGGTTAAAATAAACAAATAGTTCAATTTGTTTTATTTGTAAAATAAAGAAAAGCTATATTTATAGTGGTTTGCTGTTCAGTATATGTATGAGAGAGATAGAGAGAATATTTCCACTGCAGCACTAAACCTTATGAATGACCTATTTATGTCATTATACTACTGTATGCATTCTTTTGAGATTTGTAAAAATGTGTTAACCTTGGGCCTCTTCCTTAATTAAAATCCATGAACAAAACAGTAATAATACAAGGAAACAATTAAGGAATCAGGACATTAACTAGATAATAGCAACCAATTATGTAAAAACATCTTCATTAGGATCGTCTCTGTGGCTTCTGTTGAAACATTATTCCCCGTCAGGTACATTTCAATTATTGAAGGGCTTTTTACTTATTTTTGGCATCTTGCTTTTGGATATTTCCAGGAATCTGTGTGGTCCAGTGGTTAAAGAAAAGGGCTTGTAACCAAGAGGTCCCTGGTTCAAATCCCACCTCAGCCACTGACTCATTGTGTGACCTTGAGCAAGTCACTTAACCTCCTTGTGCTCCGTCTTTCAGGTGAGACGTAGTTGTAAGTGACTCTGCAGCTGATGCATAGTTCACACACCCTAGTCTCTGTAAGTTGCTTTGGATAAAGGCATCTGCTAAATAAACTAACAATAATAATAATCACTTCAGGCAGGCACTAAATGAGGGTATAATGTTGAAGCTTCATTTTTGTAGCTGTGTCATCAGGTGTAAGTGGTGCAGTGAAAGAAAAGAATGTCCAGGCAGTATTTCTCCCAAAAACAGTCTGTGTATTATAATAATAATAATAATAATAATAATAACAAAAAGCCCCTTTACCAACAATGGTATTGGTGGGTACACGGCGGGCTTTCAAACCCAAAAACAAAACAAAGAAACTGGACTTTGTCCATCCCCCGTGCACGGTAGTGTGTGTGCTCGGGTCCTGGGAAGCATGGTACCAGTGAGTGTGGTGCTGTGCTGTGCAGGGAAGTGCTCTCGTGACTGCTGGTGGTAGACCTAGCTCCGCGGGCTCACTCCTCCTGTGCAACGAAAAACACAAACCACAGAAAACAAAAAGATAAACAGTACAGGCTCCGGCCGTCTGTCTGTACACGTCAGCGCAAGGCGACGTGCTGACGTAGCTGCTTCCCCTTTGTACCCACAAAGCCCTCCCTGCAATCAACCCGTCGCCACAGTTTCTCCAATAGAGGCCCGTCCCGCAGCTGATTGCAATAGTGTCTTTCCGGGTACGTGCAACTACGCGCTCCCCCTAATATGGTCACCTTCCAGTTTCTGTCTACCGTCAAGGCGGTCCATCTAGGAGGCAGCATACCACCGTCCTTACACAGCGTCCTTTCCGATCGGGAGGGAGATTTACAACATCGACTCTTTCTGTCTTTATCACAAGCTGTAATCCACAAACATGTACAGCACATCATCACTATTGTTACATTGTAATGTATTGTGGTTTCTGCTACATTGCAAGACTTGTGATATCTTAGAAAGGTTTTCCTCGTGCCTCAATGGTTTTGAATCGCATGGTTTTAATTAACTAATATACAAAACCATACCACTTCTTTTGCATCTGTCATGAGCAAGCATCCCAGGATACTTTACAACCCCCTATAGCTCTAGAGAACTAAATGTATAACATTGCAGAGCTTTCAAATCTTCAAAGTATGCAGCATCTAGATCAAGCCTGATCAGCCAAGCCTTAATAATATCAACTGTCTCAGCGCTCCTAACTATGCTCAGAATATAATTCCATAGCAGCTGAAAGGCTGGACACTGCAGAGCTTTTATGTCTACCAAGAGATCAGTACTTGCTGATATAGAGCTGCGGCCAGGGACGTAAGGAGTAAAGAACTTACTCAAATAAGTAGGTCCATGGCCAGGAACTGCCATATAAGCAAGATGCAGAAATTTAAAATCAATACAAAGATTTATTGGTAGTTAATGCAAGGCCCTAAGAATGGAAGAACTTCTTCTTGTGGCTGGTTTCAGTGAGAGTTTTTTGCCACTCTATATTGTCAGCTATATTGTCGCTGTATATTGCCAGCACATGCTTTTTTGCCTTATAGCTGAAACTAGTAACCCCAGTAAAACAATTCCCTTGATTCCCTTTTTGTTCAAATTTTTTAAGCGATTACACCTTACTGCTGAATTAGCAAATCCTACCACCAGATTTCTACAGAATTAATTACTTTTGGTGTAAAAAAACCAAGCATTTAAAAACGGATCCTACAATAGTATGAAAAGTACAAGTGGTGAATAATAATACACAAGAAAGAAGTTCAGGTTAAATCCACAAGGAACAAACGTACACATTTCAAACTCACAGATCTATTAGGAGGGAGAGGGTTTGAACTCACTTGTAAACACTGACAAATAAAGAAAAAATGTCTTAAAGTAGAATTTGTACTCATTCACAGATTTAATTAATTCTCTGTTGAATAGTTACTGCAAGGGCTGCAAAAACCCACAGTTGAAGCTTCTGTAAAGTCTAAATGGAAAGTACGACACGTAGTAACGTTTGTGTACAGTCTATATTCCTCAACTTTTTAGCTAATATGAAACATCATGAAATGTAAACAAATGCATTGAATAAAATAGACTACCATTAGCTGTATGTCAGGAGAATATAAGAACAGTATAATGATAAAGTAGAAAGGCAAGAGGAATTTGCTTTTGTAAATGAGAAATAAATGACTAAAACCTTTTATCCCCCTGTACCATCAAAAGCATATTGTACTGCGCCTCAGGTGCATTTCATTTGGCAGGCATTTGTTTAGTTTACATGGCATTTTCATTATGGGATGTCTTGCTCTTCAATATTGGCTCATCTATCATCTCATATGTTTTATTTTATTTTTGTTTGTGTAAACATAACTATGGCCTCTTTATTTTAAAAAGCAATGGAATGGAAACGTAACTACAACAGTTTTACTTTACTATGTTTTTCAAAATATCCTTTAGGGCACTTTCACACCTAGTTTGTTTGACCGTTTGATGCAGTTCAGTTCGCTTGGTGATATGTGAAAACTCTATCACTTGAAATGGTCATCTAGGTTCGCTTGGAAGTGGACTCAGTGTGTTTGCCACTTAGCTCTGTTTTAACGTTTTGCAATGTGAAGCCAAACATATTCCAGTTCACTTGAAAACAAACCGCTCCAAACAAATCGCTCCTACATTCTGTCCTAAATCTGTCTCCATTCAGTTTCTAGTGTGTCTGTGACTAAAGCTGACTTTGTTGATCCTTTATAGGTCTAACCTAACCCTTCTGTTTTTAGGGTTATCAGTTTGAACACATTATGTGGACTTTAAGGTAAATGAAAAGAGCAACATATATTTTGACAGTTCAACATAAAATTGTAAACGTTTTGCAGTTTGAATGTATATCGTTTGAGTCTTTCAGCTGCTTCAGGAGATTAGACTGTGGGATCAGCCTGTATTTTCTGTAAAAAGTGAAAGACCCACTGCTTTGACTTCTTCTGCTCTTTGTGCTGCAGCAGCAGGATCCCTAAGATACTGAGCCGAAACTCCAGCGAGCCGGCTGCATTCTGTATTTCAACTTGTTGGCACATCAAAACGTGTTTATTTTATTTTTATTCCAGGAAGTGATCTGAAAAGAAGAGAAGGGGACAGAATCCATTTCAAATTTGAATTAGCTTCTTTTGTAACCCTTAAAAGGCACATTCTAACCAGCATTATCCCCTTCAAGGCTTTAATTAATAAAAGCTTCTTGGTTTCACATCATCAAAAGAAACATACAAATATATCACTTGCAATAGACATCTAAGGCTCAGGCAGGACTAATGCTAACTAGGTCTTACAAATTGCAAAAGATCTCTCTCTTTACTGTTCTTGGCAGGGGCTTTTTACACAGGTTCTTTTCAGGTAATTACTCAACAATACACACAGTCGGTATGAAGAGAAAATAGGAGGACTAATGAAGAATTGAGAATGCAGAGGATTAGCGCATAATTCCCATGTCCTCAGTCTCGTTTACATTAAAGTAACCATGTCATAGATCAAATAGGCAGTTTATGAGCCTCTTACTCCAGAAGACAGGATTAGCAAGACAGATGTGTCTAATGGGGATGTTATATGAGCAGAAATCAAAATTAGACACCCAAATGGATCCAGTTAACATCTCACTGCATGTTCTGGTAATTGGGTACTGAACTGGTTCTCTTTCCCAGGAACAGAGAGACACCAAGGTTATTCAGTGTTAACTACATTCTTACCTTGGTGTGAACAAATCATAAATCTTTAATATTATTAATGTGTATGACTAACATATAGTAGTCTGATAAGTGAATGTACAGTACAACATATACATGTGATAGTTAAACTGGAAAGAGTCAAAGATAAAACTACCCATAAGTATTAGTAAGTCAGAATGAGAAACAAGTATTTATTTTTAAATTAAAGTAAATTATTAGATGCAGTAAACATCTATTTAAAAGCAATGTGTGGCAACGTGGTTAATAGTGCGCAGGTACAGGAATGCAGCAGTGATCAAGGAACAGACAATGATAATCCAGGTCTGATGACAAAACGGCAGTAAACAATAATAATGAGAAACAGGCAATACAGCAGTGTGTATTGCACTGTTTTAATCCATGGGTTTTAAACAAATAATAGTCTTATACACCCACACGTAACACAAAGCACAAACACAAGTCCACAGTGAGTGCTAAAGTGCTCGTGGTGTAAATACAGTTATTTGTGAAACAAAGTGCAGTGTAGTCTGGGTTTGTGCTGGCCTCTGGTGACAGCTCCAGATTGTGCTAGCCATCTAAATAACAACAAACAGTATATTTAAAAATGACAAAACAAACAAAACACTCACGATAATAACACATGTCTTTCTTTCCGGTTCAGCTTAACCATAACAAGGAACAGATCACTTCACTACGCCCCCTTTTGTACCGTCAATCATGACCCCTTGGTTAACTAATGCAACCGCTCCTCCAATCCGCGGCTGCCACGTCGCTTCCCTTCCGGGTTGATGATTTAGTGTATCGTAGCTCCGCCCCCTTTCTAGATGACCAACTTCCTTCTAACCCTGGGAATGAATTGTCTGGCCATCCAGGGCACTCTGTTCCCTTTACACAGGACCCTCACAGGTTGGGAGAGAGATTTATCACCAAGAATCATTCTGTCTCTGTCACAAATGTCAAGCCAAACATCACATATAAGCAAAAAGAGAGAATACATTTTTGCCTTAATCGTGTCTTATTCATATGTCATACATTGGTTCAACTGAATATTTATACCTCTATTATAGTTCTAGGGAGTGTGCTGAGTACTTGGACCATACCAGTAGCCTTATGATTCCAGCATTTTTCTGGCATTACTCTTTTGATGCACATTATTTGTTTATGTTAAAAAAAACAGCTTTCAGTCTCAATTGGGTAGTGCTGACTAAGTCTGGGATAGAGAGACAATGTGAAGCAGAAAAAAGAAGTACATGATCACATTCTTTGTTAAATAAATTTGAATATTATTACTATTTATATATTATTACTAAAATACACCAGCAGGTGTCACATATGTAGTTGGTAGAACAACCGAAAGTTGCAGTCATTACAATTTGACACAATATGTTCTGTTCCTTAAAGTTGAAGTAGACTTGTCGCTGACAGCAATCAGCTATGGCGATTAAAAGGCTAACAAGTGCTTGGCCACAGTGAAAAGTAAAGAGCACAAATCCAAAGAGGTTATGATGAGGTTGGATAATGCACTGATGACACAGCACTAACAATAATGCGCTCAGTTTTGGTCCTCATGTTACAAAAAGGAAATTGTGGCTATGGAGAGTCCAGCCAGGAAATGCCATAGCGTGTGTTTATTTTTCGCAATCAAAATAAAAATAAACAAAACAAAACAAAAGCCTAACCCGTTCTCGGGCTAAGCCTGTTCCCTTGTCATCAAAACCAAATCACAATCCAAAGTCGTAATCCAAATGCCTTTTCCAATGTGTTCGTTTACCAGCAATACCACAGACATTTTAAATAACTAATTACATTGTTAAACAATTGACAACCATTAAATTGAACAATTAATTCGGACTGGAGCCAACCCTGACTCCAGTAGCTTCCACATGCTCCTAATGCCTACGTGTATCCTCCCCACATAAACACATTTATTATTTTTAGTACTTTTAAACCAAATGTATTTGTTTTTAATCTTTCTTAATTCACACAAGATTACATGTTACTTTCCTTAACTCTCATCAGTTTTAATCCCAAACACTTTACCTTATTTAACACTTTGTTTACCAGCCAGTTTGTTTACATTGTCTTTTCACATTTTGTTCATCTTTAACCACTCCTTCACAATACATTAACTTTAAAAAAATCTTACCGCTGACCTCCTGGCTTGTCAGATTTTCTAGATGGTGCTGTGAATCTGACTGGTGCCTTTTAAGCTTGCATATTATTAATGGACAAAGGCAACGTCAAGGTTTCACCTCAAAACACTTGTTCAAGGTGCATCCAAGGTAAACAGTGGCTGCAATACACTAGAGATGACGACTCTCTTCAATGTCCTCCAAACAAATTGTAGTGGAAAACTACTTGCTGCTAGGGATAATCTGGCCTTTATGAAAAAAACAAGTATAAAAATTATAGTGAAGAAACTATATTATAGCAAATATAAATGCTTATTACCATGCCTCATGACATATACTGTATATGTGTCTATATCAGCATTCACCTGACAATGTTCACTGGTAAAAAGTAAAGTCTTGTAATAGAGTAATCATTGCCAAATATATATTTTTGTGAAGAAACTATAGAAGTGTGTTTAACCCAAATACATGTTATAGTTTTCCAGGTACTTTTTTGTTGTTATTTTCTTGCTTTAAATATCAGCTATACAATCATACTGTGCAAAGTCAATGAAGCTCTGTATTAATTCTGTTATAAAATGTCAATTTTCTGCAAAATTGATGGAGACTTAATGAAAACATGGGTAGCTGGAGGTGTAGCAGCAAGTATAACCCGTCAGCTGCAAGACTCAGCAGTCTTCTGGCTATTGTTCTATTAGCAGTGATCTGCAGGAACCTGTTGGCTACAACAACCACCCATGTTGTATTTATTATTATTATTAGTCGTAGTCGTAGTAGTCGTAGTATTATTAGTAGTCGTATTAGTATTAGTCTTAGTAGTATTATTAGTATTATTATTAGTATTATTAGTATCATTATTAAATGGTGCAAGCAAGATTAGAAATGAAATTTGAAGTTGTTTACAAAATCCTACTAAGAAATAAAAGCTAGGCAAGCTGCAGGCCCTCTTGTAATTAGTGTCTGTGAACGCCGGATCCTAATCTGTAGCCAAGCTCACAGCGAGTGAAAAGAATCTTCATTAATATGCATCCTGCTGGCCAGAGGGCATCCACTTACTCAAATCACCAAAGAAACAGACTTTCCACCCTATACCTACCCTCCTGAGTGATTACTAATGTAATTCACACAACAGACTAAAAATATAGTCTCATAAAATTAATTCATTAAAATAAAACAGGAAAATCCTTGACAGCTATGAGCAATAGCATCCAAAACAGGTTGAAGAGAGTTTTTGTTTAAATTATATTAATAACTGGCTATCAGTGTGAGCTGCAGTGTTTGGCTGCCTGTACACTGTAGCTAGATAAAGAATATGTGCATGAATAAATGCCTGTCGTTGTAATTTTTCATTGGTTGAGCTGTATACCTGCTACTCCCCAGAGTGACGCCCACGCATGATAATGTCATTTCTCAAAGAAACAGAAATTCTGACACATACAAGAGTGATGGAGTTTTGACACTCTCTTGAGGACAGTAATACTCATTTGTATCAATGCCAAGAATATTAAACAGGACTCCCTTATAAAGGTTTACACCAGTACATTTGCATGGTTATTTTGCAGATTTCAATGCCGTACCCATAGTTATACCATCCATTTACTACAGTTCACCATGGTTTTCAAATATGTTTTACTACATATTTTTGCAGTTTGTGCAGTTTTACCAGGTTTTGCATGCTTTTCCCATGGTTATACTATGCATTCCCCATAGTTTACCCTGGTTTGCCAGGTTTATTAATATGCTTTACCATCCCTCACTATTCTTTGCAATGCTTACCTGTGCTTTATCATGCTTTCACTATGCTTTACCGCACTTTTTTTACTATGTTAAAAATGTATAATGGTAATATCATGTAATTTGTGTGTGTGTGTTTTTTAAATGGATTCTTAGCCATACCCCAGCCCATTATTGAAAAATTGTACTGCAGAATAACACCATTGCAATAGTAACTGACAGTGCAAGGGGGCTTTTTTCTAGAAAAACTAAATCAAGTTCGAGCAATACATATATATATATATATATATATATATATATATATATATATATATATATATATATATATATATATATATATATATATATATATATATATATATATATATAGTAAATTGCTAAATACAAATCGAATTAGTGTAATTAGTGTGCTGCTATGATGACTGTTATTGACAAAGCTCTAAAAAATCATTCTGGCTCAAGGATAGATCAACCTGCATGTAGATTGGATGCACATACTCCATGCTTAACACTCCCTTGGTTCTGTATTATCTTAAATTGATTCAAGCAATATTTTGTTTCAATTAATTATGTATTACATAAGCCTCTAGCAGCATAATTTATGACAGATACCAAACATGTAATTCTGTGTGATGTTCAAAACTGGGCAAGATAATACACTTCTTTTATGCATTGGTCTCTATTTGTAACCTGGTTCAAACATTGCCAGACCAGAGACACTTCAAAATGCATGCATATTTAGATATTTGTGTTAGCATTTTGATTACACTTTTTAAAAGAACATTAACATGTTGATAAATACCTTTATTTACCACACCCCAGAAAAAAAAAAATATATCATTTTAGTCTGTGTGTTGGGCTGCTTAGTTATGATCTAGCTCATATGTTAATCTAATTAAATTTTAAAAAAATCTCCCTATAGTATTCTCAGACCTAAAGTTAAAAGTAAGATTGCAGTGGTATGACACTGGAATCTACAATCTACAGAAAGCATCACAGTAAGTGCAAATGAAGACTCTTTCCTACCTGCACTGCAGGGGGGCCACTGGCACATCCTGAGAATATAGGACACACCTCTTGGATAAAACCTAGACATAGCCAGTGTGGAAATGTTCACTAATAAAACATGCAATTACAGAGTATTGTAGTACAAGATTTTTTTCAGATTTGGCCAGTTTAATGCATGCAATTGTGTCTAAGATTACAAAATGTAATAATAAAATTGACGACACTACCCAGAACTTTTTCAGTACAATACTATGTTGACTTGTGTGCAGGAAAACATGTGAGGTAGGCACGCACTGATGCCCTTATGGTTAAATTGTCAGATGTCAGGTCGCTGGAAGGAAGCAGAATACAAAAAACAATATTCCCAAATTACAGAGGAGATAGTAAGACCTTAAGATTTGAAATAGGTTGTACTTGTCTATTCATGGCTGGAAGCAAGCATCCTTCACAGAAGAAACTCCTGCAGGCTGCTGGTGCTGCTATCAATCAATCAATCTTTATTTTGTATTGCACCTTTCATAGTGGACCACCATCACAAAGTGCTTTACAAGATGCAGTAACAACAAGAAAATCCATAATACTTTAAATACAGAGAAATGCATACTACATGATATACAGTTAAAAAAATAAAAAAATAAAAATGCATAATACATGAAATACTGTGGAAAGTGCGTAATACATGATAGTAGCTATGTTGCGCTGCTGTAAATGACATAATCTTGTACACAAAGGAATGTGTAAATGACATAATCTCGTGCACGAAGGAATGTGTAAATTATATAATCTCGTGCACGAATGAATGTGTAAATGATGTAATCTCGTGCACGAAGGAATGTGTAAATTACATAATCTTGTACACGAAGGAATGTGTACATTACATAATCTCATACACGAAGGAATGTGTACATAACATAATATCGTACATGAAGGAATGTGTAAATGATATAATATCGTGCACGAAGGAATGTGTACATTACATAATCTCGTACACGAAGGAATGTGTACATTACATAATATCGTACACGAAGGAATGTGTGAATTACGTAATCTCGTAGACAAAAGAATGTTGAAGTTCAAGCTGTTTGTATCCGTGGAGTTTCACCACTCACTATCTGTAACATTTGTCGAGATCGCTTACCATTCAAATTTTAAAAAATCTGTTTTTAGTATTGCAGTTACCTTACCTGACCAGCACCAGCCAATCTCACTGCTGGTGAAAATCGAATGAATTGCACAACTGAAGCTGCACACCCAAACACAATTCAACACAATTCACAAAGATTATATATATATATATATATAGAGAGAGAGAGAGAGAGAGAGAGAGAGAGAGAGAGAGAGAGAGAGACTTTTAAGATCCTTTATTAAATCATTACAATTAAAATCCATTCAATAACAATAATAAGGTAAAACACGATTAAGATACTTCCTTGCTCCGGGGAACAGCCGAAACCTCCCCAGCGCATCAGCATAAAATCCTAAAAAACAACATCATTTTAAAAACAGATTTTAACCAAATAAAAGGATCATAAAATATAAATAAAACACAAAACAGCCAAAAAAATTAAACAGTGTTTTCCTGTAAAAACAGATTAATAATAAAGTAATAAAAACACTGTAAAAACAATAAAACAAAATATAAATTAAAACTAGAAGTTAAACAGCAGCTCACCCTCCTCACTCAATGAGCACAAGGCGTCTCCCACACACCACCTCTCCTGAAAGCCCTCCAGGTTACTGACCATTTTAAAATAATTAAAATCCACCATTACCCGTCTGATTGCTAAAATACGAAACAATCAGACAACGTCTGTTAGTCCTGCCTCTAAAATCTGATTTTTCCTGGATTTTAAAATGGCCAATTTTGCCTGTCCTAAAATAAAGTTAATTAAAACACTCCTATTCCTTGATTTAAAACTATAGGGGAACCCAAAAATAAAAATCTCCTTGCTAAAAATCACGCCAAAAGCTTGCAGGAGCCCCTGCAAGAGATGAAAGAACGACCCCAGCCTGACACAATCACTGAAGGTGAGGAACACTGTCTCCTCCTCCCCACAGAAACAGCACTCCGCACTGATACTGGGGTCCACTCTGTGGAGGAACCATCCCGTAGACACGGCACAATGCAGGATCCTCCACTGCAGGTCCCCTACTCTTTTAGTCAAGGGCAGTTTGTACAATACTCTCCACACTGGCTCTCTTTCCTCTGCTACCTGTAAATGGCTTCTCCACTTTGTGTCTACAAGCCCTTTTAGCTGCTTGGACTGGACTGTTTTAACATGCAGCTCATATAGTTTTTTTCCCCTCTGCTGTGTGGAGAGCTATATTTTTTACTCTCTCCACTTTCCCTATTCTCACTCCTTCCCCGCCCTCTTCCTCACCTAAACCTGGGGATAAAAAAACTACAGGGAAAAGGGGTCCCCTCCTGATCTGACCCCCAGCTAGCCCCTCCCCAAAGCCTCCTTGAGTTTCGGGGAGAGAGTTCTTCAGCTCATTAATCATTCTCTCAGCCAGCCTCTCCGGGCCAGCCCAGCCGTCCGGCCGGCTGAGCCGCTGAGATCCAAGAGGGGTGGCCTGACACGATCAAGTGGCCCAGTCGGGTTATACCAGCCTTAACAAAACTGGCACACAGCACCTCCGACTGAAAAAACTGAATGGGAAAAAAAGGATTAAAGAAGAGGGGCTCCTCTAGTGACCCCTTCTCCCTCTCCACTCTTACTGTTTGCCACATTTTAAAAACATTAACATAAAAAGATGGGAGACCTGTCTTATCTAACCTGGAAAAATCAATTAAGAACAGGCTCCGATCTAACCCCATTCCTCCTACTCGCCTCAGAAAATAAAAGGCTATCTCTCTCCAGTGAGCACCTTCCTCAGCATACAGGAGCCTTTTTACTGCCTGCAGTCTGAAGGCTGCCACCCTGCTAGCAATGCTGACCAGGCCTTGCCCCCCTTCATCAGTGTGGAGGCACAGAACTGCCGGCCCCAGCCAGTGTCTCCCGCTCCAGAAGAAATCCAGCAATATCCTCTGAGTCTCCTCTACCATTCCCTGTGGGGGGTCCAGACACGTCAGCTTATGCCATAGCATTGAGGCCACCAAATTATTGATGACCAGGACCCTCCCCTTGAGTGACAGCTGAGCCAGCAGCCCCTGCCAGCTGTGCAGCCGCCCCCTCACCTTATCCACCAGGCCCTCCCAGTTCTTCTGCGTGAACAGCTGTCCCAAAGAACACCCCCAGCACCTTAATCCCAGTCCTGTCCCATTGCAGGGCCTGAGGCAGTGTGGGGGCCCCCCCCTCCTGCCAATCGCCTGACAGGAAGGTGTTGCATTTTGCCCAGTTTATCCGTACTGACGATGCTCTCTGAAACACTGCCATGCTCTCCTTCAGGGCCTGAACGTCCCCATCACTGCTCACAAACACGTTCACATCATCAGCGTAGGCCGATACTTTCACAGAGACAGGGACGGGTGAGGCAGGCACTGCCCAGCCAGACAACCTGCCCCTCAGAAGATGCAACAGTGGCTCTATAGTCAATGAATACAGCATGCCAGACAGAGAGCAGCCCTGTCTAATGCCCCTGCTCACTGAGAAAGGTTTGCTCAACCCATTATTAATCTTTAAAACACTAAAAACATTAGCGTATAAAAGCTCAATGTAGGAAATAAAAACAGGGCCAAACCCGAAGGCTCTCAGGACTTTCACAAGGTAGGTGTGGTCGACCCTATCGAAAGCCTTCTCTTGATCAAGGGAGACCAATCCCACATTAAAATGACATGTTTCACTCAAAGTTAAAAAATCTCTAATTAAAAACAGGTTATCAAAAATAGATCTTCCTGTAATACAATAGCTTTGATCTTTATGTATTACTGTACTTAAATACTTTTTAAGTCTATTTGTGAGACATCTAGAAATTATTTTCGAATCTGCACATAAAAGCGAAACAGGTCTCCAGTTCTTTAAAAGGCAGAGGTCTTCTTTCTTGGGCAGCAGTGTGATCACTGCCCTGCGGCAGCTGAGAGGCAGTTCTTTTCTCTCCAGACTCTCCTTCAGCACCTGGAAGAAGTCCTCCCCGATCACTGCCCAGAAATGTTTGAAAAACTCAGCGGGGAGGCCATCTATCCCAGGCGCCTTCCCACTGGAGAGCTGTGTCATTGCAGTGGTCAGTTCCTCGAAGGTCAGCTCTGTATCCAGTCCTCTCTGCTCCTCCTCACTCAGGCTGGGTAGATCCTGGAGCAGGGTCTCTGTGTCATCAGGATAACATTGTTCTTTAGTGAATAGCTGCTTGTAGAACTGCACAGCTGCCTCACTGATCTCCTCTCTGCTGTATAGTTCTCTGCCGCAGGGCGTTCGCACACACCTCAGCTGCTGGCTGCATGCTCTCTTTTTCTCCAAGCCAAAGAAGAAGGAAGTGGGTGCATCCATGTCCCTCAGCTCCACAAAGCGAGAACGCACCAACGCCCCCTTCACCTTCTCCTCCAGCAAGCTGCCCAGCACATTTCTTTTCTCTTTTATTTTTTGGAATGTTTGCTCATTGGAGTGATCTTCGTTATTTTCTAAATTTAGAATGTCTCTCTCTAACTCCCTGACTGCTTTGTCCAGTGACCTGGTTGCCTCCAGGGTGTACTGCTGACAAAAATTTTAATTTGTTTTTTCCCAATGTCCCACCACTGCCTTAAATCTTGATAATTGTTCTTCTGTTTTTGCCAGATTTTTCAAAACTCTTTAAAAATATTTCCAAATTTGCAGTCTTTTAATAATTGAGTGTTAAAATGCCAATAAGAAGATTTGTGTGCTTCGGTTGGAATAAGTACAGTAACTAACAGGCAGTGGTGGTCTGACAGACTATTAGGAATGATACTCGCACCTACAAAAAAATTGAGGTGACAACGGAATGAATAAAGCTGGTCCAGTCATGCTCTAGATGTGTAGTTATTACGAGACTGGGACCAGGTGTACTGTCGAGCATGAGGGTGCAAACATCTCCATATGTCAACCAGGTCACTGGACTGTAAAACTGCAGTCAGGTCTCTGGAGGATTGAGGATGTGGCTCCTCAGTATTCCTATCCTTTGTAAAATCCACAGTGCAATTAAAATCACCCGCAACCACTAATACGTCATTATTATTGCATTTTAAAATGGTCTGATTCAACTTATTAAACAATACAGTTCTTTCTCTTCCTGTATTTGGTGCATAAATATTTATAAAAGTAAAGTTAAAACCAGCCATTTGTGTTTGTACTTTTAAAAGCCGCCCTTTCTCAATCTCTTCTACTTGCTTTACACTGACAGCCAGGTCTTATTTAAAAAGCACCGCTACTCCCGCGCTGGTGCTGGAGCCGTGACTAAACACACATTGACCTCCCCACTCTGACCGCCAGACCGCCTCATTCTCCTGCTCAGTGTGCTTCTCCTGCAGCAACACAACCCCAGCCCTTTTCTGTTTTAAAAAATCAAATAACTGTGCTCTTTTAAAAGACTGTCTACAGCCATTAACATTAAAGGAAATAAAAATAGACTTTTCCATGGCGGTTAGAATATTTAAGACCATCAAGTTAAAACAAACACTGAAAAATAACAATAAAAAAGCCGTATTAAAAAAATCCATTTTAAAATAATGTTTTTGAACGTATCATTTTCTTTACAGTCTGTACTAGTTTTTTTAAACGGTATCTCTTCTGCTGATCTAGCTCCTCAAATGTGGACTTCCTGGAGACTACATGCGCAGAATGTAAAAACAATTTTAAATCGGGAAAAAAACTTTTAATGTCCACTCCCCTCTTACCTTTGGTACTGTCAAGAAAGTTGCAAATGTACTGCAGTGTATAGAGTTTTTTCCTGACGGGTTGGCTGTCAGGGACGTCCGAGATTAACGAGGAATCAGAGAGCCCCCCGTCATTCGACTCGTACATGCCCTCGTCTTCCTCGCCATCTGCCCCGTCTTTTCCAGCGGCCTCGCCGCTCTCCACAGCCACAGCTTCAGCCTCGGTACCCCCTGTCTTGCTACCTGTCTCATAGTCAGACTGGGGCAGTTCTGTGCTTGTGCCTTCTTCCTCAGGGCAAGGTGGCACAGCCTGCGGGGAAGACGTCAGTTCCTCTTCAGGCATCGGTTGGGGATCGCCTCCGCTCTCCGCAACTTTCACGCCGGGGGACTGAGTCTTCTCCCCACTGCCCACAAATACCAACCCAGGGTCTCGCTTGGGCTCTCCTTCTTCAGACTGTTTGTTTTTCTTTTTCTTTTTTTTCGCCACCATTTCAAACTCTTCTTGGCTTTGTCCCGTCTCTTGCCCTGAGGCTGTCTGCGCTTGGCTGTGTCTCTTATGCTGCGGTGTCGACACTGCTTCAGACACGGCTGACGCTGCTGCTTCAGGCACTGCGGCTTCAGGCACCACTGCCTCGGGCTCTGCTGCTTCAGGCACCGCTGCCTCGGGCTCTGCTGGTTCCGCCGACTCGGGCTTTGCTGGCTCCGGGGGCTGCTCATCCTCCCTCTCTCCCCGATCTCCCCTAGCCTCCTCCCCGCCAGGAGCTCCCTTCAGCCTGATCCCTGTTTCTCGGACACTGTTTCCTTTGATGTCCCTGAGCTCCACATTTAAAACACCTCATCGTATCAGAACTAGCGAAAACAACACAATTCGTCTCCTAGACATTAAAGTTCCACGCTACTTCAATAACTAAATTAGGATCGTGTTGTAAAATAAACGCTTGTCTTCTAAAAGACAAGACATGTTTAACACTGGGAGTTTTACATCCTAGAGGGATCGTCTTAATGGGATACATCAATTTTCCATATCTTGCTAACTCTCTTTCCAGTAACTCGTTTTTTAAAGGTGAAACTTCAATAAAAGACCCCTGCACACTAAACCCCTTTCTCCACTAGCTTGTCTACCAAATCCAAATCAGTTAAAAAAATGACTAGAGCTTTATTCATCCTTGAAGCTGATTTTATTTTATTGAAGCCCACAACCTCTCCTACCGCCACCAGGCATTCCTCCACCGACACCCCGACATCAGGCACACAGCGGCAGCCGTGCCGGCGAGTCAGCACCCCCCCTCCCCCCGAACTACACGCCATATCAGCGTTTCTGCTGATCTACGATCAGCTAAACACACAACAATGACTCACAAATGTACTAAAACTATTACGATAAACCGACAAACAAAATTTACAAAAAACACAAAAATATAAATATATATAAATAATAATTGCAAAAGCTTAGATTCTCCTGAATCACAACTCCCGCGCTCCACTCACCACCTGGCTCCTCCCACAATCCCACAATCCTCGAGAGAGAGAGAGAGAGAGAGAGAGAGAGAGAGAGAGAGAGAGAGAGAGAGAGAGATTGCTAGCTCAAAACTAACGAGAGACATATTTTTGTGTGTTAATATATTCTGACCCATATTAATATTCAATATATTCTATGTTGCTTACCTTTTTTCTAAAGCTGTTTTTGTTTAGCTGAGATGTCTGCGCAGGTTATGCTGCTATGCTTGGGGGAGAAATTGATTCAAAGTCATCCCCATTCTTTATTTTTTACTGACAAGATTAAATTCGAAAGGTGTAAGTCCAGGTCTTTTTCAGGTAGCTAGTGAAATTCTTTGCTTGTTTCACGAGCAAACAATTCAACAATACATTAACAAGATGAATGTCAAGGTTGCAAACCTTTGTTAAAAACAATACATAAAAGAAAGCGATTGGAGTTTTCCATTGAATACTTGAAGAAGCCTGATGATTTATTCAACCAAATTTTATTGGTCAGACAAATCCAATATATTAATTTTTTTCACCAAGAAAGCATGCCCTGTGTTAAATATGGTGGAGGTTGTGTGATGGTATGGGCTTGTTTTTCTTCCTCAGGCACTGGCAACCTTTATATTGTAGAAGGATCAATGAATGCTGCAAAATATCAAGACATTTTGCACTCTCATTTGTTACCTAGTGCTAGAAGGCTTATTGGACAGAAGTTTGTATTCCAGCAGGATAATGACCATAAGCATTCTGCAAAGTCTACAAAGGAATTTCTGAAAAAAAGAAGATTACAGTTATGGATTGGCCATCTCAGTCCCCAGACTTGAAGGCTGCTTTTGCAAAAAAGAAAGCATGATTTCCATTACATGAGAGTAGATGTTAAAACTTCATGCTGATTTGAACTTGGCTCTCGCCAAGATAAGCACCAACTAAGACGTAGCTTCACAGTAAACTAATGTGATCCATATGTGTCTCCATCCATTTGCGCTTCCTTCCATATGATGATGTAGATATCCTTCTGTCTGGTGTTGATGGCTGAAGTGTAATGCTGGCTCCAGGGATCAGCTTATTTTGCCTTCCTAGCGCATCAGCACACACAACGGCTGCGATGCTGGCTCCATAGTCAACCATAGTGCGGTCTCCCCAGCGCATCAGCATGACAACCGTCTGGATTGAGCTAAGTAGGGTACATCTCTGGGGTCTTCAAGTGGGCACCTTCCATCCTCGGTGTTTCGTCGACTAGCCCACGACACCTCAAGAGGGCTCGACGGTGATTCTGGCAACCCAGCATCACCCCCCTCCGTCCCCCACTCAACTCAGCCCAGCTTACTTACCTGTATATCAGCCTTTCTTTCTTTCTATTGTGCTTGAGATCCCCAGCCAGAATCTTTCCGTCTCAACCACAGCCAGTTGCTGCTCCTCTCTGCTGCTTCAGATAAGTTCTTCACTGTGCGACGCAACTCTTGGCCATTGAATCCGACATCTCTGAGAAAGTCGATTGCAGAACTCAAAGTTGTATGTGTTGAAGAATGGGCAAAAATATCTCGGGAAAAATGCCAGGATCTGGTTTCAAAATACAAAACAAAGACTGCAAGCTGTACAGGATGCAAATACTTTTGACGAGCGCAGTGGGGAAAAAAATGATTCAATCATAATCATGGTCAAGTCATCCAATTAGGATTAGGATTATAATTAGGATTTCACTGACATTTCGCGGACCTGTTTAAACATTAAATACACCTAATATTTCAAAGCACTATAAAAGCCTAAAAATAGTGGTACTTGCTCTTCCTTACTAAAACAGAGTGCTGTCATTTGTTAAAAGGCAAACATTATTATTATTATTTGGCAGACGCCTTTATCCAAGGCGACTTACAGAGGCTAGGGTGTGTGAACTATGCATCAGCTGCAGAGTCACTTACAATTACGTCTCACCCGAAAGACAGAGCACAAGGAGGTTAAGTGACTTGCTCAGGGTCACACAATGAGTCAGTGGCTGAGGTGGGATTTGAACCGGGGACCTCCTGGTTACAAGCCCTTTTCTTTAACCACTGGACCACACAGCCTCCTACATGCAATATCTCGCAACAGGTGCTGTCTACATTCTCTGGTGTGGATTTGCCCATATATTGAGACTGCAAGTCTGCATCCACTGAATTGGTTGGAAGTGTAAGGCAAAGCTTTGCCAAGTTATACAGATGTGGACATCAGTTAGAATCAGTGCCAAAACTCGGCTACCCAAGGACATCTGGCGTTCTTTAATAAAATCCATATATGCAACATGTTCGTTGTCATGTTATTTGTCCCATCCAGGAATTTATTTTATCAGTACCGAATCAAAACAAAGAAAATGTGCCTATTCAGGTCTAAAATTCTAACTGTGTTTAAAAAGTAAACAGCAGGTTGTTTGAACCGAGGTAGCTGTGCTTGATTGTATCTGTAGTGCTGATTTAACTTGGGTACAACCAACACAGCAATACTTTGTCTGCGCTGACTTTCCAGTTTGTTTTCTGAAAGCTGTTGTTTGTTTTACGTTCTGTTCAGCAGCCTCTGTAGTAGCCTTTTGTTTAATGTGTGACTGTGAAGTTATAGCGATCGATCATAATTTCTTTGAGTCACATTACAAGATGTGCAAAACAATTACCTCCATCTGCATGTACAGTTTATTTGGGAAATGTCTTGACACGATCCTCAGCCGAAATATACTTTGCTTGTTTTGCTTTGTCGTCCATTTTTGGTATTTTACGTTTAATGCTGAAAACGAGATTTTAGCAACCTAAATCAAAACAATGCAGCACTGACTTTGTCCCACCTGCTATGTACAGTACAGCAGGTTACAGAAAAACCAGTACAGACGCACTGATAGGCTGCTTAAAACATCGTTGTCATCTGAACAGTAAACAAGAAAGTTAACCTCTTTGGAGTATTTTTTTTTAAATTATAATTCTCCAAATTTTTGTTTTTCCTAAGTGCAATGCACACAGGAAGGCGAAGGAATACAAAAAAACCTATCTACAGAAGAAAGATAAACCAGGCATTCTGTTGGGGGTACCCCGGCCAACACTTTCTACATTAGCCGTTAAAACTTTGCAGGAGCGTTGCAAAGTCCAAACGGCATCACAGTAAATTGCCATAGCCGGTGGAGAAGGCAGTCTTGGGTCACGCAGAGGGGGACAAAGCTACCTGCCAGTAACCACTTCGGAGGTGAAGAGAGGAGAACCACTTGGATCCGGACACCAGATCCAGGGACTCATCAATACGAGGGAGGGGGTATGAGTCCTTCTCTGTCACATCATTCAGGCGCCTGTTGTCAACGCAGAAGCGCCACTTGCCATCCTTCTTGGGGACCATAACCACTTGGGACATTTAGGGGCTGTCCAAGGGCTCAGTGACGCCGGCTTCTCTCATCTCCTGGAGAACCTGTTCCGTAGCCTCCTGACGGGACAGTGGTTGGTGGCGGAGCCTCACCTGTCTCGATCTGCTGTTGGACCAGATGTGTCCGGCCCACGTCCTCTGAAGTGATAGCGAAGCTGGAACGATAATCGGATAACAGGCAAAGCCCCTCCCAGCTCTGACACCAGACTGTGGTCATCGTAGCAACAGTGGGGTCCTCTGCAGGGGCTGGCAAGGTCTCGTTGGGAGAGCTCGATGATGTTGGAGCTGGAAGAAGACGAGTGGAGGAAGGGAGTTGATTTCTCTGAGCTTGCCTGAGTCGGGTGAAGGCTGAGTTCCCCCCTTCCAGCAGTTCCATCCCAGCGTTAGCGTTGTTCCAGGGTAGGGTCACAGTCCCTCGGACCAGAGGACCGGGAGTCGCAGGCTGCCTTTTGAAGCAGAGGCGGGGCGCGGGTCCCATGGTGAGGCTTAACTCTATGCTCTACCACCAAACACACACTCAGCTCAGCTATCAGTGTCCCTTAACTACTACTGCAATTCATGTCAATGGTTTGTAAACAAAGTAAGGCCTCTTATCTAAGCAAGTCCATCGATTTATCATTGCCATTATTTCGAATTGTTTCAGAAAGTCTTGCCAGTCATTGCTTCCTGCTTGACGCACACTTGCGCTCCTTCCATCTCTGTGTGGGATGACATTTCCTGGTTGATGCACACTTGCGCTCCTCCCATCTCTGTGTGAGATGACGTTTCCTGGTTGACGCACACTTGCACTCCTCCATATCCGTATGTGATGACTTTCCTGCTGTCTCTTCTTCTTCCTCGACGATGATGATGCAGTGCCCCTCAACCTGCAGGGCAGTCTGCCATCCCGCCACCTCCGCCATCTTGTCCTCTCTCTTTTCTTCCGCTCATGGGCCCTCACCTCTCTCTCGCCCAGCGCTGTCTCCTTCCCACATGGCGCCCGTCCTCATGCAGCTCGTCTCCTCTCAGCGGCACAGTGTCCGCCATCTTCTCCCCCTGTTCTTGTTTCTCTTTGTGGTAGGTGCCGCACGATCCCACTTCCAACCACCAATGTAACGATCTTTGCGTCGTTCAGTGAAATAAGACTCCGGGAGACCAGATGGGATTCCATGTTGACCAGTTTATTTTCTTTTTAAACTAGAAGAACAGTGAATCCCTGTTCGGGGAGTGGGTTCACGCCAAAATAATAAAAGGTTCCGACTCCCTTACTTCTCGGTCATTCTCTCACTCACCTTCGCTCCTGCAATTCTCTTTTCCTCATATGCACTCTCCTTTCTTCTCATGCACTTTCATTCTCTGCTCTTGAGACTCGCTCAATATTTTCATGAAAATGCTCTTTTATTTTGACTCAATAAACAGCCCTACACTGTGTAGGAATCTATGAAAAAGACCTAGGAGTTTATGTTGACTCAGAAATGTCTTCATCTAGACAATGTGGGGAAGCTATAAAAAAGGCCAACAAGATGCTCGGATATATTGTGAGAAGTGTTGAATTTAAATCTAGGGAAGTAATGTCAAAGCATTAGTAAGACCTCACCTAGAATATTATGTTCAGTTCTGGTCATCTCGTTACAAAAAGGATATTGCTGCTCTAGAAAGAGTGCAAAGAAGAGCAACCAGAATTATCCTGGGTTTAAAAGGCATGTCGTATGCAGACAGGCTAAAAGAATGTAATCTATTCACTCTTGAACAAACATTCAAAATCCTAAAAGGTATAGACAATGTTGACCCAGGGGACTTTTTTGACCTGAAAAAAGAAACAAGGACCAGGGGTCACAAATGCAGATTAGATAAAGTGGCATTCAGAACAGAAAATAGGAGGCACTTTTTTACACAGAGAATTGTGAGGGTCTGGAACCAACTCCCCAGTAATGTTGTTATTTTCCTTACAGTATTTTACATTACTCTTCACCTCCCCTGTACAATTCATACTTTTACCAAGTAGACGCAGCACTACAGTAGCTGTACATGGTCCCCCATCAATGCTGTGCATTTCGTTACTACGGCAACGGGGTCAAACCAACACCCCCTTCATGATTGGTGAATGGTGGGATTCTGTTTTGCTGAACTTGTAATGTGTCTTTGGATCATCTAAGAAAAGGTACTATTGACAAGCATCTTGACAGCGCAGTACACAAAAACAAGAAAATCAAACTTGAAGTTCAGGCTAAACAGTTACCGAACAAGCCTGTCACAATCACAGGATTGTTTAAAAAGAGCACAGAAAGTGGAGAAACACGTAATGTCAACACGTTTGAATTAGCGGAAGCCTTAGTGCAACGAACATACCAATACAACGGCTGGTCACTGAAATATTACACATTATTTTAATGAAAAAAATCCCCAACTGTGGAGCTGTGCCTAACAGTGCCACACTCAGACGAGAGTATCTCCCTAGTGTATGCAGCACACGAAGAATATTTAAATGGCCATATGAATTGAGTCTGTTTGCATTGTATGCGACAAGGCCACTGATGATCAAGGCAACTGTGTTTTGTACATTATGTTCATCCCACAGAGCTTTACAACTGCTAATTCAGAGGAACTTACTGCTTACTTAGTAGATACACTGCATCAAGACACTTGTGGAGGATGGCATTTGATTTCAGTTGTGTGTCTGCCTTTGTAATAATAGACAATGTAGTATGCTTAGTCGTATACGATGTTGTTTTTTTATTATTATTATTTTTTTAGGTTGATAGGCTCCAGTGGCATATATGATGTTATTTAACTTATTAATATTTTGATGGTATCTGTAGTTTTAAAACTTTATAAAAAATAATTTCTGTTTTTATAAAGAAAACACAAAAGCTTTGGTTTTGGCATTTCAGGTTTGCAGTTAACATTACTCCCGTGTTTAATATTTTGGGATTAAGGGCAGCAAAATAGTCTATGGGAATTACACGGTCATTGTAATTAATGTGCCAGCATATGTTTTAAAGGTTTACAAAACTCGAAAATGTTGCTGAATATGTCATTCAGGGTTGTTTTTAAAAAATCTGTTTTGTCTGCTTGTTACTTTTTTTTTTGCAACCAACACAGACCATTTTAAATGACTTTTTCCAGCAAGTTTGTTTCATTTTTAAAGATTTCATATTTTTCAATAGCGACTTGAGTTCCAATGTTACAATCATCAGACAGTCTGGGATATATGAAGATTACGAGGAGGTGTATATTTATATAGCCACCATGTACTTGTGATATTTAAGTAGGCTATGCTTAAAATGGCTTTAAAATACACAAAAGAAACTGTAAATGTTCAATAAATGAATGTACACAGAGTGAGAGTTGAGGTGCAGTCACAAATACAAGCAATCAAACGGCACCTCATGTTAAAAAAGCAACGTTTCACCAAACACCTTTTGAAATGTAAATAGTGAACTTTTAATTTTCTGAGCGAGTGCTTTGCTGACTTTTGATTAATATTACAAAATAAATCAGAGGGAGATCAAATTGAACAAACAAATATGTATTTGATTTGCAGAGTTAAAAATACATGTTTCATTAACAATTACTTTCTCTGCTTTGACTATCTCGCAGGATGCTCTGATTTGGGACAAGACCCCCGCCCTCCTCCTACGGAGCGCATTTTTGTCCTTAATATTTCATTGAAGTTAATGTTCTCACCGAATTAGCACCAAAAAGCCTTTCATAATTCCCCACCACTTCTTCTGCTAATACATTTAGCTCCTGGTCTGTAAACTTTAGATTCCTCACTCTGTCCCCCTTGGTCACTGTCATTATGACAAACTCAGAACCGTACTTACCTTTTCTTTCCAGTGCCCTCATATATACTATAGTACTGTGTGTAAACCTCATGCATAATTCTGCGTGTTGAATTCTGCGCGGTGTGACAACTTGCAAATGAATCATTTAGCTTGCTTAATTTGTGCATATAATTAGCTTAGTGAATAGTGCTACCGCTGGTTCATTTTTGCACGCGGTGTAGCTTCCCCCCTGCCATGCAGTAATTCTGGGCATTTACCTCCGTTAAGTGAATGAGACCATATATATATATATATATATATATATATATATATATATATATATATATATATATATATATATATATATAATGTAACTAAAGACTACCACTGTCACTAGTGGTAAATATATCAGCCTTAGAATGGTTACAACATTGTTCCCCATTTAAAGTGTAATGACAAAAGGCAGACCAGTAGGGGCCCTCAGGCAGCTGAAAATCCATTAAAAAAAAAATGTTTCCCAGAAGCCTATGGGGCACTTAGCCTACAAATGAAGAACAGCTGTGTACCCTTGTTTTAAATGTTCTCTGATTGTTAATGGTGTGTTGTTTGGTTGGAATGTTTGGATCACAGGGATACAAGCTATCAGTTGTTCAAGGTTTCAAAACTGTGTGTTTTGAAACCTTGATATACATAAGTGAAAAAAACGTATCACCGGTTGTATTTTTAAATGGCTTAGCCATCCTGTATTAGTTAGGGAACCTTGTTTTGTTTTTGTTCTAGTTCATCGTGTAAATAATAAAAATCACTGTCCGTTTGGAACTGTACTAAAGATGTTATATCTAACATGCCCAACCTGCACTGGCCACGCTACCTATATATATATATATATATATATATATATATATATATATATATATATATATATATATAAAATCCAGGGCTGGCAGTGGAACGTAAAACAAGCAATGTGATTGGTTGAGCAAGGTTCCAGCTGTCCGTATATTGGAAGGAAATGAACAGTTGGAGCCTTTTCACATAATCTCAATCACTGCGCTGCCACGCAGAATTTAAAGTAGCCATCTTGCTTACAGTTACAACTGTACACAGTAACTATGAAACTGAGTGAGCAATTACCTGCAAAAAATCCCAAATTAGTAAGTAGACATGCCGATTTGGATGAAGATTTAATTAAATTAAGTGGAAGATAGAAAAACAGAAAAATATACCAAAAAATGGCTCGGTCACTATGTCTACAAAATAAATGTCATATTTAGAGCTATATTTTAATATTGACCAGCACTGTATTCTTTTTTTCTGGTTCCTGTTAAAATAAATACAGGGGATGTGCACCATTGATCAATATTACATTATTTTTAGATTACATTTATATTTAAATGGACTGCTAGAACATTTTCGATATTGTTATACAGTATTTTCCTTTAGGAACACCTTTAGGACCTCACATCTGGCACCTAAAACAAATCTAAGTCTGTCTGTTCATTAATGTTTAAAATAAGTCTCACATTATGAACGGATCAGCATACATATGAGAATTGTAAGACCTCGGCAGACATGTGCTTAAAAGTTTTTTTTTTTTTTTTTTTTTCAAAGGCAGGAAACTTTTGAAACAGATGTGTGCAGCATATTTTAGATTTTTTAATATCTTATTTTCATTCAAGTCAATAAAAAAAATGTATATATAGAGAGAGAGAGAGAGAGAGAGAGCTCAGTTAAAGCAGACAATATGCCAATGTTTCCCTATAATTTTGTATTCCCCAAGTGAACCTCTTTGGATGAAGCAAAGGCTTTTATTACCTGCCTCCAGAATCTGCAGCATTGGCATTGCTCAAAAGGGGATTGGAATAGCATCGTACAGACAGAAAAAAATGAAGCAGTACTTGCTTAAATTTCAAACTCAGAAGATGTATTTGGAAGTGTTTAATCCCATATGTTTAAAACATAAATAAAGTAAAACAAATCCGGGTGATTTTATTATTGCTAATTAGTATACAGGCATATATTTGGGTAAGATCATGTGTAATTTTCTTTTGCACTTAATATATTTATTTATTTATTTTTTTGCATGGGTGTCTTCAGTTGAACCTCTAAATACTCACCAGTGGGTCTCGGCTTAGTTTGAATTGCATTCGAAACCCAAACCTTTTTATGTTCACAAATCACAACAATGCAGAGGCAAAAGGGACTTTAAACACGTACACTTTTAAAAACACGTACAGCCTTTCAAAATCAATTCACAGCCTTACACCACAGTCTTTGAAAGGCTCTCCCCTATTAAAATGTGTTTTTTTTAAATTTTTTTTTTTATTGTAATGCACCTCATTACTTAGGCTTCTGAATTTATTGTTTATTTTAAAATGTAGATGTCACTTCAGGACATACCTTTCAATTCTAGATATCGTTTTTATGACATATGTTCTACCAAGGTTGTAAATGTCAGGGGTTTGTTTTTGTGACTTTACAGGTAAGTATATTTTTTTGTAATAACCTTTTCTTCTATACCCCCCAGGTTGTTTGGATCTCAGACTGACCACCAGCCCATCGCAGGAGTGCACAGGAACCACACAAATAGGCAAGTAAAATGGTTGTTCATCATCATTATTATTTGTTTATTTAGCAGACGCCTTTATCCAAGGCGACTTACAGAGACTAGGGTGTGTGAACTATGCATCAGCTGCAGAGTCACTTACAATTACATCTCACCCAAAAGACAGAGCACAAGCAGGTTAAGTGACTTGCTCAGGGTCACACACAGTGAGTCAATGAGTGAGCTGGGATTTGAACCGGGGACCTTCTGGTTACCAACCTTTTCTTTAACAAGCGGAACACACAGCCTTCTTTATTATGTCATCAGAACAGTTTTTATATAAAGAAATGTCAATAAAAAGAACCTAAAATAACAATAGGGATGCTATAACTTTATCTGCACACGGTGAGTATTCAGGGAAGTGAAAAGTATAGTTCAATCCCACCGGAGGATTTCAAAATGTTCCACACTGATTAGAAAGTAGATTCATTATGTCCACAATATCATTATAGTGTCACCTGACCGTCAATGGATGCAGTGTGTCTTGTTCCTCAAAAGACAAATAGGCAATATTCTCCAAAGTGGGAGTCTGGAACCAACTCTCCAGTAATGTTGTTGAAGCTGACATCCTGGGATCCTTCAAGAAGCTGCTTGATGAGATTCTGGGATCAATAAGCTACTAACAACCAAACAAGCAAGATGGGCCAAATGGCCTCCTCTCATTTGTAAACTTTCTTATGTTCTTAAAGTGGTCTTCACCATAATACAGGAGCTTTGATTCGCCCACGAAAGTCCAACTGGCTCCTTGCCAATACTTTGCATCCAGATCCCACGCCCACCTCCAGGGGTGCGTCCTCCCTCACTACGTGATGTAAATCCTGGAGAAACAGTGAAAACAATCCGTCCTTAATACTCGCTCTCCCCTCCCCGTCTCACTGTCTGAATGGGGCTAATTCACACACCCTGCATTCGGCTCCTCCCTACAAGAGCATTAGTCTTCCAACCCGGCCACTGATACTTATCTCGTAGGTGAGCCTCGCTTATCGTGGTGTCTGCAAGTAATACAGCAGTCTGTTTTCTCTGCTGTCTTTCTGCTGCAACGATGGGAAAGAGAAGGCAAGCCCTGGAGACAGACAAACTACAATGCGTCAGCATTAGTAATACAATAAAGATATCTTCCAGTCCAACAGTATACTTATTCCATTCACAGTCCCATTGTACTGGAGTCATGTAACAGTTAACAATAACTAGAACATTAGCATCCATCAGACAGGATGCTTAAGTAAACAACACAAGTTATCCTCGCAGTCCGTTGTGAAACAGTATTCTCATAATCTTGACAATGTAAAGATTACTTAACTTCCTTTTCTGTGATGTTGCGTCTTCGCTGCATTTAGTGCCGTTCTGTTTCCTTCTGCTTCTCTTCAATGTATTTGTTGCTTAGGCTCCAGTGCTGCTTCTCTTCAATGTATTTGTTGCTTAGGCTCCAGTGCTGCTTCTCTTCCTTCCATGTCCTAAATTGCCCCGGTCCGGTTCCATTGTGTTCCCCCTGTGTCCTCTCTCTTCCTGTTCTTTTCGTTCTGGTTTAGTACTGGGGAACTAATCAAGTGGCGCTCATGACTTGCACCTCACTAATTAAGGTCCCAATCGCTTGTGACCGTGCCCCTGGTAACATAATTAAAAGAATAAAACACATACATAAACTCCTTATTGGGGTCTCCCTTTGGGTATATAAACACATTTATTTAACCTCTTATTCGGACCTCCCTTTAGGTGTACAAATTAAAAAAACACACAGTGTAAAAAATACAATAATTAGTGCAACTAAAACTGTGTACAATAAAACTACCCGTGAATAAAACAATTAAAACATTGGTCACTTATGACATTAACCCAGGATAGACAGAAATTATGACCTTCTTTAGTCATTACTGTTACAATATTATACACATTGCATATTTCAAGTGACAGGATTGCCCTTTTCAGCCACTATTGGCCAAAACTCATCATAATGGTATTATTATTTGTTGTGAAAGGAGAGTTTTAAACCTTGTCTAAAAATGACATTCCATGTCATAAAATACATGTTGTAATAGTTGATATTTTGCGGGGTATGTCTTTGCATTGTAAAGAAGCACTATATACCATGTCATGATGTTCACAGCTGCAACATCCTAATTGTTCTGTTGACAAATTGAAGCGCACATGAATTGGTAAAATTCCTTCTGGTTCCTATTTCAACAAGTTAAAATATAAATGCACATATTTAAAGATCTCCTACAGTGACCAAATATATGGATTGGAAATAAACTGCCACACTTAAGAGTACATTTCCAAAGTTTTTTTTGTCTCTTCTGTCATTCTGAATGATTCTTATCTTACTCACATATTGGGCCTGATTTTGGAAAGGTGTTTCATTTTGGGTGGAAACGGAAAGCTCCACTGAATTTTTCCACCTGTTAATCCATTAAAAATATCCTCCTATTTTCTAAAGTGAACCACTGTTTTACCCGCTGGCGAATAGCATTTCATGTATAATGTTCTGTGGTTCATAGTAGCTTTAAATGAATAAGTAATGAGCATTGAAGCGGTGTGATCCACCAAAACAATGATTCCGGTTCAAATGTGTTAGCAACACTATATAAGCACAATTGAAACCAGTCCCAAAACAGCAGGGGAAAAAAAACAAGTCAAAACGCAAGTCTGTGCACTGCCATTGCTGGTAGTGTCACGCGAGCTGTTCAGTGTGTTGATATGTAAATAAATCCTGTTCGTCTGCGGGTCATATCAACTTCAACCTCTGTCTTGATCTCCTGCCTGTCACTCAGCAGTGAATGCACGCACCAACACGGCAGACGGCTACTCTGTCACAAGCATTAATATCCTGTATCTTTCACAGCAAGGGATTTAGGGGAGCTCCCTAATAAAAGCTGAATCTCAAAACAATAATTGTGTGAATATAGTAATTGTTACAGCTGTGTATAATGGTATTTAAAACAGTATTCATTCATCTGACTTTTTACATATCCGCCCTTGTCCCACTGCAGTCGGATACGCGACGGATAACTGTATAATATACTAGCAAATGTACTGACATTTACCAATAAAAATGTGTGTGTACATATGAAAATGATCATTGCCGTTCATTACTGTGGCAGCCAGAAGCAATATTAACTGTGCAATATTTAAAATTAAAAGTGTGATCTAAAGCAGCTGCTTTCATTCATTCCTATCATTAAATATTGTTCAAATAACGGTTAGTTAGATGCCCCAAGAACCAAAAAGTAACGTTTTGCCTTACCCACTAAATAAATTAAAAAAACACGTAGGAAAACTGTAGACACGTATATACATTTCAAATAGGCTATGAGCAGAGCATTCCAAACAGTTATAGGCGCTGTATGCTGTTCTGTAACTTTATAGGCAAAAAAAACCCCTTGCATATTAAAATTATTTAAATGAATTCCTGTCTCTCTCTTTTTCTCTGTTTTGACTCACTTTAGTCTGAACTGCTTGGTAGGGTTTTTTTTATACCTTGTATGGGCTACAGTTTTGTTTAGAGACACATTATTCCAGTTTATTAGAAAACTGACCCTATTGCTGTCCCAGCTTTTGTACATTCACTAAAGGTTGAGCAGTAAACTTAAAATCATGATCCAGTGGGACATGTGGAAAAGCATGATGTTTGTTAACAGTTACTGATTCATTTAACTAGAAGGAAAGCATACTCGTTGTAAAAACTATTTCAATACTATTATGTAGGCTACTTATCGGTATATAAAACAAGATGCATGTGGAAAAAATAGTTTTTTACTTCACAATTTGAATGAACTTTACAACAAAGTTTGCAGATGACATTCATAAGCACCAGTTTGACCTGTTTAGTTTGAATGAAACTTAATTAATTGGAAATGTGCCCAAACTGGAACGGCAGCATTGTTTTGTTTACAATTGAGCATTTTGCTGCTTTAATTTAAAGACGTGATTTGCCTTCATATCTAACATTTGTATTGCTTACCACAATCTCTTCTTAGGGATCAAGTCACTTCTGTTTATGAATGCGAACAAACAAATAAGCAATATCACCTTCCTTTATATTCCCTCCCATATTTTCACAATATTGAACATTGATATTCCTTCTTAAATGTACATTATGTGCAATTAAACATTAAACATTAAAGTAGTTTGCTTGTAATAAGGCTTTCAGAACCCCACTAAAAATTGTTTAAACGTCACAGCTTCCAAATTCAAAACAATTTATTCTTTGCCTAAAATTACACGGTCTATAAACTCTTCCCCTTTACCTTATATTTGCTCTTATACAGTGGGGTTGAAGATTGATGTTTAAAAACAATATCACAACATTTAAAAAGGGTATTATACCATATCAAAGCACATATAAAACACTATAGACTATAAAAGTGTAATCAGTACACACATTTTAGAAAAAAAAATTGTACCTATTATTGTGTTTTAATTATTTAAAGAGACAGTAACCAAATATGCAGTAAAACCTGTGTAATCTAGCATACTGGACCAGCATTCTGTATAAACTATCATCATTTTACTGAAATAAAAGCTGTGATTCCCTTTACACAGTGTTAGGGAGTAACATATTGCATGTAATATATTATTGTAACCTGATAAAAATGTTCAGTATTTAAAAATATCATGTATACCTTTATTTTTTTTAGGTACAGTATTAGATTTTACAGTGCCTCTGTAAACCAGCACTGTACAGTCAGCGCCACCCTATTGGGATATTGATAATTGGGATTCCTGCGGAATAAACCGTGGGTCTATTCCATTTCCTTTGTGCAAGGAAAATTAAAGCATTTTTAAAAAGTAATTCTCACTGTAGGATATTTTCAAAGATTAGCCTGTTAGCCACATCTTTGCATTTTAAGGATGATCCAGTATATTACCCCAAAGAAACATAGGTACAACAGATATTGCACAGTGTTGCTGATACATTATCTGTGGTTGTTTTCGAGCAATAGTTTATGCTGTTGTATTTAAAGTTTGTGAGTACAGAATAATTATAAAATGTGTATACAATCTGAAGAATATATGAATATAAAGGCTATGTATGTATTTGTGTAGATACCTGTATATTAAACAGGAGACAAAAACGGGGTAAAATAAGCAAATGAGAAGGGAAGGGTTAAGAGTGTGAACTGTATTTGACTGAAACAGAAAACAGTAGGAGGTAAGGACTCCTGAGAAGTGCGATATACACAAAGGAGAGGTATAATGAGATGCAAAGAGATGTTCAGGATTGAAGCTGATCAGAATTAAGTGTTGGCAGTTTTCCATAGGCTCTGAGTAAGTTTTTGTGTCTCAGGGCAAAATAACCCTTGATAGGGACTATAATCTACAAAAATAATAGAGAGATTACAGATTGAAAACCCATGTCTAATTCTCTTTAGGGCCAAACAGCCCCCCTCCTCTCCCGTCCTTTGGTTTATGTATAGCTGTACTGGACTGATTACATGAATCTGCTCTACTAATAAATCCTTTCCATTCTTTTTGTTATTGTAAAACGACTACTGCTACGGAAATTGTAAATGCCAGGACCACTGTGGTTGTGAGCTGAGGTCAGAACCAGTGTTCGGCTGACAGTGGTCAGGGTTACAGGTCTTGAAAAACGCATCTCTTAACCCATTCAGGACCAAGCATTTTTCAGTGGGATGCTCCCCCAGGACCAGGGCTGTTTTTTTGGCTGTAGTGATGCTCTTCCTATAAAAATTCACAAAAAATATTTTTTCTACAGTAGCATCTTGGAATTGGTGTCCTTTTTTCAGAACTCTTTGGGGAACATTATAGAGTACTTCATTTTTGTTTTTTTAAAACATTAAGTTTTTTTTATTATTATTACGTATTCTGCTTATGTATACAAATGTGTTATTCTATGACCCGAGGGACCTTCCAATACTTCCAAAAAAGTTTTGTTGAAAAATTGTTTCACCTGAGTGATTGCAATGACATAATACATGTTTATTCTCAGGGACACTACTCTAGATTATTTTCTCAAAATAAATATTTAGAAATAAAATAATAGTTACTTGATCCACTATTATCAGTAATAAGGGAAAAAAAAAAACATACCTGATAAATTTAGTTCATGGAAATAGTATCTGCTTATATCCACTCTTTTCTTGATATTTACAAATCTTGTAAAAACATATGTATATATATATATATATATATATATATATATATATATATATATATATATATATATAAACACATGAGACAGAATACATGTTCTAATATAACTACAAGTCAAATACATCGAATTTACAGTGTTTTCACATTTTTTCTCAGCTGTAAACAAGTTCTTATGTCATGTTTTGTTTCTCTGTGCTGCTGGAAATGCCTCCGCCCTTTAAAAATGAAATGCCCGTCTCAGTGATGTCACAAAGAAAAAACAAGCAGGCAGTGAAATTCAATTCCTCCCCTATTCAATGACATGTGTTAACAAGCTGTACTGTAAAGTGTGGTGGCCCAGTAAGTCAAAGAAACAAACGTTTTTTATCGAGTTTACCCAATCACGGTCCTAAAGGGGTTAATAAATAATTACCATTATTTTATGACCTAAAGTAATTTAAATACTGAAACTTGCACAGATACACCCAAACCTCATTAGAAAATAAAAAGTTACTTTATTATTTTACATGTTTTACATTTAAGAGGTTTGATAAAAACAAACAGATTACAAAACATATTTACCTTTCTTTACGAGGTGTCTGAACTGATATTTTTTAGTATTAAGTTATTATTTAGGCTATTGGAAATACCCATGATGTGACATCATCAACCACTGGTAATTTAAAGCTTGATACAGTGCAAAAAAAATATAGAAACAATATTCAATTTTAATATTAAAACTCAATTTTAATATTGTAAAGGCCTCAGAATTAACCATTTCATCTGGGATAATAAAGACTGAAGGCTACTGGACCACATGGAATTCTAAGCAAAATTAAAGCGCATACAAACAGAGAACAAAGAATACTTTAGATAAGTAGTGAAATGAAATACTGAATTAAAATACATTCACACAAACGGGTCTGCCCTGTTACAACTACACAAACACTCAACCTCAGTCGTTTCCTGCCTATAAAACATTGCATGTTTCAAACAGATTTCAGAACAACTTACATTAACATGAACAACACTTAGGGCGGTATAAAAAGCACTATTATATTTTAAAATACATAAGGCTTTTTAGTGGCATGCTATTTTTTGTGATTACTGGCTTGGGTATTGTCATGAATGGCTTGAGTGGTGCGTGTGGGTGGTGATGTCAGGTCCAGGAAGCAGCACAAACACAAAGGATACTAGGCTGAAACTGCGAGTACCTTGTTCGCTGGCTGGTAGCATTCGCTCTTGGCCTCTAACTCTTCTCACAACTCTTTTAAACTTTCCACCACTCTGAGCTCAGAGTGGGTCTTTTAGACTTTATCCTCCCTTAGTGGTTTGGCATCTCTTTTATTAATGCATTTTATAAATACACACACTATGACCTTGTTGTAATTGGGGACACATGCATCTACTGTATACAATTCATCATCCTTCTTTGCAAGATCTGGATACCCAGTACATTAATTAATATGTCAACACAACAAAAGCAAAACCTTAAATATACTGTGCAGGGACTGTACTAGGAATGCAGTTTTCTGTTATGCTGTCTGCCCCTTCAGGTTTCTTGCAACAGGTGTGTCTTCAGCCAACAACCTTTAAGCCACATCACATTGCTGTGGCGCTTTATATTTATGGGTGATATATCTTTAGAGCTTGTCACTTCTGTCTCAATACAATTTATTATCCGCAGAAATTCTAATACTGTGACTCCTGTTCTGTCTGTTCCTGGGTGGTGTGGGCACAGTGTTGTTTTCCATCGCATTTGGTTTGAAATCTGTTCTTGTGTTAAGATGACCTATCGAACAGCTTTTGAAATGGTGCATTGCCTTCTGGTATTTTATTTTAAACTAGTGAAGTGGAAATAAACCCCCTTCCCATTATTAGGCATGGTAATGGCTCGTGCTCAAATGGGTTGTGATACTACACAAAAGCAGCCTCTGATTCTTTACACCATCAATGTGCTCCATTGGTTATGGTTTTTTTAAATCTAATATTAAAAAATATTTCAGATATTAATCTTCAGTGCACTGAGGAGCGCTTAATTCCACTGTTTACACTAATACATTGTTATTATGAATATCCAATGTGATGCATACTGTAGCTGATATAAACTATGTGTGTATATATATGTATATATATATATATATATATATATATATATATATATATATATATATATATATATATATATATATATAGTGAGACAGCAGGGAGGGGGTTAAAGCCTCCCTGAAGGAAAAAACATGTAAAAATGTACCTTTGTTTGAGTTAATTGTATTTTGGTTTATTGTTTAATTGTTTAATTTAATTGTTTAACTGTTTTATTGTTTAATTATCCCCTGCACCTGGGAGGTAATTGGGAATAGGGAACAGGTGCAGAGTATTTAAGAGACGCAGCTAGTCTGCTCATGGCTGCTGAGTAGAAGGAGGCAGGGAATAACCTGTTTAGTTAGCGCTCCAAAACGGAGCTAGGTGTTTGTTTTGTGTTTTGTGTTTGTTTTGTTTATTAAAAATAGCGCTTTAGCGCGAGAAAATCCATTTCTGTGTACTGGGTCGTATTTTTAAAGGGGCACGAACCCATGAGTGGTGCGAGTCGTTTACAATATATACAGTATATATATATATATACATATAAACATTTATTTTACAAATCAAAACAAGACAATGTATATAAATAAACATCTAAACAGACATCGGTTTACAACATACATATTTGAAATGGTAGCAATACATTTTTAACTTCAACAACAATCGGTTTATTATCAGATACGCAAAAGCAACTGAACAACGTAGATAAATAAACATTTATTTAAAAAAAAACATTTTACAGAAGCGCACAGCACAAGAAGTTATAAAAAGTGTCTAATTTCTTTTTCTTTTTTTTAAGTAAATGATATTCCTTTACCTTGAGTCTAAGGCTGTTCACAATAAATACAAATAATATGCTTCTCCACGCCGCCTTTCTGCACAGGGCACAGCTTTTCGAAGTTTTATTTTTATTGCACTTGCCAACCTGGCATTGGCATCTCTTGCGGCTCTCAGCAGGGTTGCCATTTTCAGCTGTGGGTACACGTTTGGCAGTTTCTCTCTGTTCTAAATACTTCTTGAAAAGTTGCTGTGCTAACTGTAAAATATATTCTCTCCTTGGTAAATTCTTCTCCGTGGATTCTTTGTAAAGTATCCAGGAGTTGATGGCTGCTAGGTCCAATACATTGTAAAACACCTGAACAGGCTACCGTCGGGAGCCAGCTTTCACGGAATACTTCCGTGCCATCTAATCCAAACATCAGTTTCATATTTTGTTGCATTGTAAAACTCCACAGTCTCTAGTATTTATTTTCACTAGTCCCAATGCTAATTGACTGACCAAAGCATCGCAGCTGGCAAGCAGACGCCAGCCTTTCAAAAGGCTGATTGAAAAACAATAGACTGTCAATCATTCACTCAGGCAGAGAGTAGAGACTAATCTAATTACAGCTAAACACAGTGCGGACTGGTAAATAAAAATAATAAAGTAGAATACTGTTCTGTATAATGAAATATAATGAAAAAAATCTTGTTTGTATTTTGTTTTTCACATGTTGCTGAATGCAAATGCAAACCGAATAATTTAATTTCATATTATTAAAGTTATATTAACTTCTACTAATAATAACTTTAAAATGTTACAGGTAGTATTTGAAAAATGTCAGTAAACACCAGAAAAATAGATTTAAAGTAGACCTATTAAAAAGGCACCGACTTCTAGTATTGTGGCTTCAGCCCCTTTTTGGATGGCTGACTTCCACATACTTCTTTTATGCTTTGAGAACACTCTTAAAGTCAGGGGAGACGTTTAAGGAGGACAAAGAGATGTTTTGGACTCCTGTAAGTGGATAGTTTGTTACTGGCTTACAGTGCGATGCCTTTAGACAACTTTAATCAAAAATAATCACACAGACCCATTCAATTTGAAGTCTTAACGAATCAGAGCAGTATTAGTACTCCTTCGGTTTATTAAATGCTTAATAATGGATCAGGTGGTTACAGACCACATCGGATTCCAGCTAATAGGCAATCTGGGCGATCCAGTGCCATTACAAATTTTAACAGCATTAATACTTCAAACAATTATGGTTACAACATAGTTTGCCATTGGGCTAGACTTGGGCAAAATGCTAATAAACGTCCACTGCTAAAAATCCTAAAGCATCTAATATGTTACTCTCTAAAGCTAAAATGTAATTCTTATCCATATAGCCATGCTTCAATATAAGTGAGATATAAATTCAAGATTCTGCTTACCTCCCAATATATGGAAGGAAATCCTAAATTAAACAATGATTCCTTTACCCACTGGTTTTCTTTGTACACCCCTCTGTCCAGGTAACAGCCACAGTCCAACACAGCCTCATCCGCTTGTTCCAGTTCCAGTTCCTCTGTTCAAGTTTTCCAGTCAGCAATCACCAAGTGCACTGTCTCCTACTGTGTCCTGGCTTCTCTGTTGCCTAGTCCATGCTGTGCTGCTTATAAACCCAGTTGGCCCCTCCTATTCTTGCTCATGACCAATCAGACATATCAAACAATGTCTAAATGGCACTAACACCGGCTCAAAAACTACATTTACCAGAATTGAGTAGGAAATGTCTATATAAGGCGCCGGTTGATGACGTCACGCTCCTGTCTCTCCTCAGTCACAGTGCTCTGTGCAATACAAACACAAAGGTGAGTAACTTAACTAATGAACAGTGGCTCTCACAAGCATTCACCCCCCTCAAAGTGAAAAATAAAATCTACAAATTGTTCTAAATTAAATAAAAATATAAAACAGAAAATAATTGATTGTATAAGTATTCACCCCTTTGCTATGACACACCTAAATAAGCTCTGGTGCAATCAATTGTCTTTAGAAGTCACATAATTAGTTGAATGGAGTCCACCTGTTTTCACCTGTGTACAATTAAGGTGTTTCACATGATTTCAGGTTAAATACACCTGTCTCTGGGAGGTCCCACAGTTTGTTAGTACATTTCCTGACAACTACATCATGAAGACGAAGGAACATTCAAAGCAAATCCGGAATAAGGTTCTTCAAAAGCACCAATCAGGGGTAGGATATAAGAACATTTCCAAGGCATTGAATATCCCCCGGAGCACAGTAAAGTCCATTATTAATAAATGGAGATAATATGGCACAACTGTGAATCTGTCTAGAACAGACCATCCTCAAAAACTGAGTATCCGGGCGAGAAGGGCACTAGTCAGGGAGGCCACCAAGAGGCCTATGGCAACTAAAGGAGTTACAGTCTTCCACGGCTGAGCTGGGAGACACTGTGCATACGGCAACAATAGCCCGGGTGCTTCACAAAACTGGCCTTTATGGGAGAGTGGCAAAAAGAAAGCCATTGTGGAAAAAAACTTACATCAAATCTCGGCTAGTGTTTGCCAGAAGGCATGTGGGAGACTCTGAGACCAAATGGAAGAAGATTCTATGGTCTGATGAGACCAAAATAGAGCCTTTTGGCATCAACGCTAAGCGCTATTTGGCGCAAGCCTAACACCGCACATCATCCTGAGAACACCATCCCTACCATGAAACATGGTGGTGGCAGCATCATGCTATGGGGATGCTTCTCTGCGCCAGGGCCTGGAAAGTTTGTGAAGATAGAGGGCAAAATGGATGCAACAAAGTACAGAGAAATCCTGGAGGAAATCCTGCTGAAGTCTGCAAGAGACCTGGGACTTGGGAGAAGATTAATCTTCCAGCAGGACAATGACCCCAAACATACAGCCGAAGCCACACTGGAGTGGCTTAAAAACAAAAAGGTCAATGTCCTGGAGTGGCCCAGTCAAAGCCCGGACCTCAATCCAATTGAGAATATGTGGAAAGAGTTGAAAATTGCTGTTCACCAAAGGTCCCCATCCAACTTGACAGAGCTTGAGCAATTTTGCAAAAAAGAATGGGCAAAAATTGCAGTGTCCAGATGTGCAAAGCTGTGGGAGACTTATCCAAATAGACTCATGACTGTAATTGCTGCCAAAGGTGCCTCTACCAAATATTGACTCAAGGTGGTGAATACTTATGCAATTAATTATTTTCTGTTTTGTATTTGTAATTAATTTAGAACAATTTGTAGATTTTATTTTTCACTTTGACATTATGGACGTTTTTTGTGTTGATTAGTGGCAAAAACTCCTAATTAAATCCATTTTGATTCCATGTTGTAACACAATAAAATGTGGAAAAGTCCAAGGGAGGTGAATACTTTTGAGAGCCACTGTAAATAAATGTGCTAAGTAACAAAGTGCTCTTTCACAATAGAAACAAAGGTTCAATAATACGTGGTAAAACAATAATGAAATCAATAGTGGTGCATCAATTAATCGATGCATCTGTCCTTAAATTTCCCGAGCTTCGATTACATATTGGTGAATCGATGCATCAAATTAGAACCCAGTTTGAAGTCTCCTGTTGCCGGTTTGCATTAAATCCTTGAGTGTGTGAGAATGCCATTTTTTTAGTGCTTTAGGTAGATAAATAACATCAGCACGTTGCTAGGGTTCACAATTTAGGCCTCTATAAGCCTCATGTTGGATATACCCAGTGTAAAATGAGTTTCTTCACTGGAGAGTATGCTTTTTTTTTGCACTAAAAAGTGACAAGAACACAGCATACCTTTTACGTTATGCACAATAATTTCAAAAGCATGCCAATATTAAATCTACCGATTTACCTTCTTTTATTTCAAAGCATGTTGTGTTTGGATTATATGGCAAGATTAAAAAGAAGCTGAATTAAGTATGGTAGTTAAATTATTCAGGATTTGTGAGATTAATTAAAATGTTTTGATTTGCTTTGGACATAAAATGTTAACATTAATGAACAACCATTGTTTAGATAGAAATGACTTCTGTTAAAATATAGTATTTTGTATTATTACAACAATGTTAAAGGGGCATCTCATGCGGATGCACACATATTCTTTTCAGTATTTTTAGTTATTGGATCGTCTGTTAAAAAATGATGTTTGTTCTTTATTTTCAAAAATAAAATGTCAATGCATCGACTATCGTTGATAAATACCAAACGATAATCGAATAAGAAATTAGGTTGACGATTGCACCACTTGAATGCAATAGTTCAAGTGTTTTTTTGTTTGTTTTTTAATACATACAATATTTGTTTATTTAGCAGATGCCTTTATCCAAGGCGACTTACAGAGACTAGGGTGTGTGAACTATGCATCAGCTACAGAGTCACTTACAACTATGTCTCACCCGAAAGACGGAGCACAAGGAGGTTAAGTGACCTGCTCAGGGTCACACAATGAGTCAGTGGCTGAGGTGGGATTTGAACCGAGGACCTTCTCGTTACAAGCCCTTTTCTTTAACCAGTGGACCACATAGCGTCCTATATGTGATAATTGGAGACTGGGCTGGAAATCCTCATTTGTCATCCCATGTCACTAACATGTCTAATAAAATGTGGTAAAATGCAGCAGTCATGTATGGAACACTTCTACAGAAGTGGTTCAGTTTATAATGAAATTAAAAAGTCTCCTCAAAAAGCAAGGAAATTCATTGCAAAAAACTTAATGCAGCATTAGGGTTGAACTCACTGCCACATAAAGCAAGGACATGTGGCGTTAGGGATTTCAATCCTAACTCTCCATTCCCACCCCCACACAAGCAGCCAGAGGAACCAGACAACACAAGCAACAGCAGACTGCTGTCATCAGGGAAGACATAGAACATGCAACTCTTTCCAGATGACACAAGAGACATCCATCATCATGGTCCACTGGTGCTGTAGCCATGGATATACATGTGTACTTCAACACATACACACCCACTTCAGGCTGCAGAACCAACTTTATCAACTTTACAAAAATAGAACTATATTTGCAGACCACGCCTAATATGAAGAGATGGCTGGCAAGTGCACTTCGAGGGTCGTCAACCGTACGCCCAACTGGGAAGGACCAGAGGTAATCCAGAATGCTCTGCCACTGGGCAGGACAGAGGGTCAGCTCTGTGCCCTGACACCAAATGGAAAATCTCTTAAATTTGAAGGCGTAGCACTGGTGGGTCGACTGCTTCAGAAAGGCCTGAATGACATGCAGATAATATTCTTTTCCCCCTTTAATTCTGAGCGGAAGGTCTTTAAGCTTGCTCCTCCTACCACCTGGGTGGTATCCTCCTCGGCACAGGCCTGTGACGTCAGATCTGGAAGCAAGAATCAGTGTGCCATGTGCCAGGGGAGGTCGTGGGTTGTTTGATGTGCATCATATACCACTCCTATAACTATGGCTACATGTGAGTTACCCTCATTTCTAGGGGTGTGGATAAGGTACACTATCCACACTTATGGCAGACTCGTAGCCGTTCTCTGGGAGAAGGGATAAAGGTGCACACCCCCTATTTAGGAAGAAGAGACAGCAGAACCCAGGCTGCAAGGCAAGCATCCCAGCGTAACTCGAGGTCAATATGGTAATGGGAGGTACAGGTGTGTGCTGACTTCCAGGTAGCAGCCCTGCAGATTTGTCCCTGGATGCAGCCATTGAGGCAACAGTATATCTGGTGCAGTGAGCCTTAACCCTTTGCGGTCCATTGTCGGACCTGGTCCGACATTGCGATTATTCCTATCCGGTCCATTGTCGGACCCTATCGACATCATCAAAAAAATGCAAAAACGGGTTTCTAGTCGGTTTTTTCGGAAAAGCCGAGAAAACCATTCAATGGCGAAAGTGTGAGCGAAAGGAGCCGAGACAAGCTGATAAAAAAAAAAAAAGGCGTATCTCATGAATAGTCATACTTGCCCCTGGCATCACATAGGGGCGGTCATAAGGAAACAAGCTGGTTGTTACTGTATCAGCGCACAGAGACTATCACGGACATTTGCAGACCTTTTTTGAGATGTTATATTAATATTATGGCAACGAGTTCAACCCTAACTGCTGCATTACGTAGTTTTTTGTTTATATACAAAGAGCAAGTTAGAATGTCTTTCTTTGAAAGCATTCCCAAAACAAATTCCAACTCAAAGAGAAGAGCTGCTAAGTATTCAACAATAACTGTGGTAAAGATATGCTGACAGATGTGTACACTTTGATGGTAAAGGGAAATCCAAGGCTAACTTGTAACTGACAGGTTGACTTATTATTTAAAAAGAACATCCCAAAAGTAGGGAATCAGTTGCCAAGCCTGGGAAATGTTGTTGTTGTTTTTTTAAGTCAGTCTTCAGCCTACTATGAAAACAGACCACTGGGCATTTTTGTCCAGATAAAGAAAACAAATGTATTGTATTATTGTTTACTGTCAATTATTATGTTTACTGTCAATGTTTGAAAATGAAAGTGCTATGAAAACACATCACATAAAATAATATCCAAACACAACAGCTGATCCTGGTAAACTGCAAATAAATGAAGCAGTATGCAAAGGAATATTTTCTGCTAATAATCTGAAAATTCAATATTTCGTCAAACAGTACTTCGCACATGTTCATGCTTACTTCGAAAATTTACAAGAACATTAACATTAAAAAAAATGGATTGGCAATTGGTTTGCTAAAATAGAGCACATTTGAAATAAAAGCAAGTACTATTGTACTAAGTTGCCAATTATTACGTGGCTTGTTACATCAGCTCAGGACACTTCCATGGTGATTCATTTTCAAATGGGAATGATAGCTGCATTGGATACCAGTTCTTAACTCTATTGCAGTGAAAAGATTCCTGCACTGGAAACGTTCCTTGGCTGGAAAACAGGTCTGAATAGCCTTTGAATATCGACAGCATGTCACCGTCGCTTACCAGTGTTAAAAATAGTAATATACTACTCCTTGCCATACGATACCTTCTTTCTACCAATTCAGTGCAATATAATGTACTGTACCATATGATTTTGTTAAAAGAAAAACACTATTTTGATTATGACAAAATGACTGGATAATGAAGATGATTGCTATATCTATAGGCTACTAAAAGGCCAGTTATCAATGTGACAGAGTGGAAGTCTCATATATGTGAAAATAAGAGGTGGAATTACAGGCAGTAACAGCTGGAAGACATGTGTTGCCAGGATATGTTAAAGTTGTTTTATGCCACTGGTACATTTAACAGACCTCTATGAATTTTTTTTGGCACAGGTCAATATGCTGTGTCAGATGTCTAATCGTATAGCAGATGCGCTAGTCATGCAGATAGCTTAGGGACTAGTTTGAACATGTGTGGCTAGTCTGCAAACTCTAAATTTCTACAGCATTACAGATGAAAGGTAAACTGAATTAACAGGAGTAAACAAAAAATACAACCTGTGTACTCACTAAAACCAATTAAGCAATCAGCCCCTTTGGAAGGTCAAGGGTATGATCTCTAGCTGCAATTAACTTAGACCTCAATGTAACTGTCATGTCATATTGGCTCAGTGCAGTGTGTCTTTTAGTGCTGTCAATCAAGCTGCAATGATAGAAGTAGGCTTGCTACTTTTCGATTTTAATCGCTAAAGCTTGTTAAATGTTGAATTCCCAGTAAATATAAAATATATTTACATAAAACCACTTGCTATTTTTTATTTTCTTAACAAAAATAATAATTTAGAAATCATCTCTAGTTTGTGTAGTTTTTATACTTGCTGTCTGTCCCGTCTCCGTTCTGCTCTGAATGGCTAGGGGTCGCTGTCAGTCATCTCAGTGGTCCCTTACTGGGTTACTGTAGTTTCACTGTCAGTCATTTCATCCTGTTCTGACAGATGTCGTCGACTGAAGCAGCGCAAGAATGCTCTCATTCGTTTAAATGACTGTCAATCATCAAGGCCTGCACCGACTGTGCACTTTCATTTGCCAGCTACAGCACCAGTCATTCAAAGCGCCTACTTTGAAATTAGCTGATTAAGTTATAGGTAAGTTTTTGCTTGTAGGTATACAGTGACAGTTACTGGTTTGATTTGAAAATGGGGCACAAGAGGAAAACTATGAGAGGCCGTTCAATTCAAAATTACAGTTCTATAAATATGACTCATGTTGAAATTAGTATTATTAGCTAATTGTAGCAACAATAGACACACAGCACACGAATGGATTTGGAGAAGAAAACGCAGCAACTGAAGTGCACACACTGCAAGAAAGGTTTTGAAGACAGTTTATTGTATTGAAGTCAATATTACATAGAATTTCCAGTCAGTAAAGGAAAGGTAAGTTTGTTTTGGCAACACGGGACAATATGTTAATGATATTTTACCAAATAAAGAAAAAAATATTTTTTTCGCTGACTTGCTGTTCTAACATGAACAATAAGCTAGTTCACAAAGGAAATCTTGTGAACTAGCTTATTGTACCACCATTACGTTCAGCATATTATTATTTGTTTATTTAGCAGACGCCTTTATCCAAGGCGACTTACAGAGACTAGGGTGTGTGAACTATGCATCAGCTGCAGAGTCACTTACAATTACGTCTCACCCAAAAAACAGAGCACAAGGAGGTTAAGTGACTTGCTCAGGGTCACACAATGAGCCAGTGGCTGAGGTGGGATTTGAACCGGGGACCTCCTGGTTATAAGCCCTTTTCTTTAACCACTGGACCACACTGCCTTGCACAACATGTGCTCCTTTCTGCCTAGGACTAGACTAAGCTTAGCAAGGGCTTGGGTCCTTTCAATATTCAAGTTTAATTAAGAGAAAAGATTGAAATAGGATGGAATGTAACTCCTTTTTTCTGTATCTATAACATGTAAGCGTTATGCAACGTCTTGTGCTTTAACATTATTTATTATTTTTAGCTGTATTTTGTATTAAGTTGTGAAGTACTGATAGAAGAGAACTATCCTGAGCTTCCAACAGCACATTTCAAGACCTTTTGTGTGTGTCTGTACAAAATTTAATCAAACATGTTTACATGTAAGTATTGTCACATTGAAAAGCTATGTAGATCATTACAGATTTCACAAAAATGAAGCACATCCTCATGATTTCACTACATGCAATGCATTTAAAAGCCACATCTACCGCAACCATAAGGAGTATTCCTCCAGGCCACGGGTAAAGGGGATATTGGGTTTATTTACATGTGAGAATGTGTTATGTGAGAAACAATGTAAAGATGTCAAATATCTCCTTACACATCTCAGAACCCACATGACTGAAGGTCAGAAAGTGAATTGCCCTTTCAGTGACTGTAACAGAAGTTTTAAAGTTAAGTCATCCTTTAGTGCATACATTTCTAGATAACACAGGAATTGGTCTGCACTACAGGTATCCCCTACGTGTATTTTGAATCCTTCACAGCAAAACACCTTAAGTTAAAATGACACACCAGACAGCTTTGATGACAACTTGGCTGTCGATTTACCAGACAATGTCACAGACTTATACCTTAGAAATCTATTTATGTTCTATATGAAACTACAGGCAAAATATCTCATACCATTGTCTACTGTTCAGGTGATAGTAGAAGAGATGTATATTTTAAATGAACTTGGACAGTTCTACATTCAGAAGAATCTGGAGCTGACACTAAGAAGTGATACTTCATTATCTGAGTCTCATATTTGTGGAGTTGTAAGACTACTCCCAAAATATGATTTCCATGCAACATGCAGTGCTTCTCTTTCTACTGCACATGTTAGACAGCAATAGAAGGGCTTGCTATGCACAGACTTTGCTTAAAACCCCTGCTGTATTACAAGAGTGTACTAAGTCTACAAACAGTGATAAAACATCACATGATGCTTTGCATGATGTATATGATGGATCTGTCTTTAAGTCAAATGCACTTTTTCATGAGTCAGACTCAACTCTAAAGCTGATTTTGCACCAAGATGCATTTGAGGTAGTAAACCCATTGGGATCTGCAAGGAAAAAACACCAAATATTAGGAGTGTACTTGACTTTGGCAAATTTTGACCCTCACCGTCATTCTAACATTGACCACATGCAGCTGGTACTCTTGTGTAATGAAACACATTTAAAATATTTGGGACATGACGAAGCTTTCTCCAAACTTCTTTCTGATTTGAGAGATTTATAAGTAAATGGACTGACAATTTCTTCTGAGCATGTTTTTAAGCCAACATTATTCTGTATTGTAGGTGACAATTTGGGATCCACTGCATTGGAGGTTTTACAGAAAACTTCAGCACTAGTCAGTACTTCTGCAGATACTGCCTTATAAAGAGAAGTGGGTGCAATCTCAGTGAGGTTGGTGCTGTACGTACTGTTGAAATGTCCAAACAGGCAGTGAAACGTATGCAAGAGAATGGTGTCTGTGAAACTGAAAGAGTCAAATTTAACTCAGTCTTCAATTCACTGAAATATATTTGTGTTTGTCAGCCAGGGTTACCACCTTCCTTGGGTCAAGATCTTTTTGAGGGGGTCATTTCATATGATCTGGCCCTTTACTTAAAATACTTAATCTAGCAAAGGAAATGGTTCTCTTACAGCTAAATAGGCAGATTTCACAGTTCCATTAGAACATAAGAAAGTTTACAAACGAGAATAGGCCATTTGGCCCATCTTGCTCGTTTGGTTGTTAGTAGCTTATTGATCTCAGAATCTCATCAAGCAAGCTTCTTGAAGGATCCAAGGGTGTCATTTTCAACAACATTACTGAGGAGTTGGTTCCAGACCCTCACAATTCTCTGTGTAAAAAAGTGCTTCATATTTTTCTGTTCTGAATGCCCCTTTATCTAATCTCCATTTGTGACCCCTGGTCCTTGTTTATTTTTTCAGGTCGAAAAAGTCCCCTGGGTCGACATTGTCCATACCTTTTAGAATTTTGAATGCTTGAATCAGATCACTGCGAAGTCTTCTTTGTTCAAGACTGAATAGATTCAATTCTTACTAATGCATTGTAAAGTTTTAACATCACTTCCCTTGATTTAAATTCAACACTTCTCACAATATATCCAAGCATTTTGTTGACCTTTTTTTTATAGCTTCCCCACATTGTCTAGATGAAGACGTTTCTGAGTCAACATAAATTCCTAGGTTGTTTTCATAGATTCCTTCTTCAATTTCAGTATCTCCCATATGATATTTATAATGCACATTTTTATTGCCTACCTGTACCTTACACTTTTCTCTATTAAATGTAATTTGCCATGTGTCTGCCCAGTTCTGAATGCTGTCTAGATCATTTTGAATGACCTTTGCTGCTGCAACAGTGTTTGTGACTATTTTTGTGTTGTCTGCAAATTTAACAAGTTTGCTTACTATACCAGAATCTAAGTCATTAATGTAGATTAGGAATAGCAGAGGACCTAATACTGATCCCTGTGGTACACCACTGGTTACCTCGCTTCATTTTGAGGTTTCTAATCAGTACTTTCTGTTTTCTACCTGTTAACCACTCCCTAATCCATGTGCATGCATTTCCTTGAATCCCTACTGCGTTCAGTTTGAGAATTAATCTTTTATGTGGGACTTTGTCAAAAGCTTTCTGGAAATCTAAATAAACCATGCTGTATGCTTTGCAATTATCCTTTGTCAACGTTGCATCCTTGTGACAAGATGACTGGGCGGTGACGTCACGGCAGAAGCAGGAACAAAACGACAGAGAGGAGTTTGGTGAAGCTGAGCGAATGCTTTCGCTCAGCGTTTAATAAACAAAATAAAAGAACACAAAACAGGACACGGCACTTGCGGCCAAAATAAACAGATAAACAAAAGCGGACTACACAGACAAACACGGTGAGCTTCTATTTTCTTGACAATTAACAACTACCTCCGTCTCCAATCCCGTTCTCCACTCACGAACACACCACCCGAGTGAGTGAAAACATGCTGCTTTTATGCAGTTGTACCGAGACTCGATTGCTAGTCAATCATTCAATTGGAATCTCGGTACAACTGCACGTGAATTAATTAAGTGCACTCCGTGACCACACATTACATTTTAACCAACACGTGAAGTGATTTGTGCCCTCCTCGTGCCTAAATACAAATCTACATTTTTAAATCACACGTGAAACACAGACCCGTTTATATCCCGTGTACCGATGACTATACACCAACATTTACACACAACACGTAACATATAATACACAGGGGGCACTTTGCCACATATACCCCCTTGTGCAAAGCACACATGGCCTCAATGGCCACCTCCCCTCAGTCCCAAAGTCCCGGAAGAGGGGAAGCAAGTTGTTTCTGGGGTGGCCATGGTGGAATGTCTGGCACCCCAATTCTTCGTGGCTGGCAGCTCCCTCTTCCGGGCTTCAGCCACACTATCTCCTGCCGAAAGTGCAGCTGGGGAGCTGGTCTCCTGACCTCCCCTTCTTCATGGCCGGCAGTTCCCCTCCGTGGGGCTCCGGCCACCCAATTTCCGGCAGCGAAACTGCTGCGGGGAAGCTGGTCTCCTGACCTCCCCCTTCTTCATGGCGGCAGTTCCCCTCCGTGGGGCTCCGGCCACCCAATTCCGGCAGCGAAACTGCTGCGGGGAAGCTGGTCTCCTGACCTCCCCTTCTTTGTGGCCGCCAGCTCCCCTCCGTGGGGCTCCGGCCACCGTGTTTCCTGCCACGGAAATGCGGCTGGGGAGCTGGTCTCCTGACCTCCCCCCTTTCTTCATGGCCGGCAGCTCCCCTTCATGGAGCTCCGGCCACAGTGTAGCGACCGAGGCAAAGCAGAGGCCCGGCGACCCCAGGCGAAGCAGGACCCTCAGCGACCCCAGGCGAAGCGGACCCTCGGGAGGCGGCGGCAGCAGCAGCGGACCCTCGGGAGGCGGCGGCAGCAGCAGCGGACCCTCGGGAGGCGGCGGCAGCAGCAGCGGACCCTCGGGAGGCGGCAGCAGCAGCGGACCCTCGGGAGGCGGCGGCAGCAGCAGCGGACCCTCGGGAGGCGAACTTCGGGAGGAGCCCCTGGCCATAGAGGCGGCAGCGGGAGCTCCACTTCTCCCTCGCACCCTGCACCCTGTGTGGAGCAAAAGGCAGCCCCAGGCGTCGCGGAGCGACAGGCAGCCCCAGGCGATCGCGGGCGGCTGGCAACCCCAGGCGATGCGGAGCGGCTGGCAACCCCAGGCGATCGCGGAGCGGCTGGCAACACCAAGCGATGCAAGGCAAGCATCCTTGGGCGGCGAGGCAGGCATCCTTGGGCGAAGCGAGGCAGGCATCCTTGGGCGGCGAGGCAGGCATCCTTGGGCGGCGAGGCAGGCAGTCAGGACAAGCTGGGGTGCGGGTGTTGGCCCTCTTCTCGGCCTCTGCGGCCGGGCGGTTCTTCCCGTGCTTCCCTCAGCAGCCTATGCAAGGGCTGCTGAGGACCGCCAGCATCTAGTCCTGGTCCTTCTGGTGGCGGGAGAGGCAGCTCCTGCTCCTCTCCTCGTGGCGGTGGGGAAGTGATACCAGCAGGCATTCATCCTCTGCTGGTGGGGGAAGTAATACCAGCAGGCATTCATCCTCTGCTGGTGGGGGAAGTGATACCAGCAGACATTCCTCCTCTGCTGGTGGGGTTGGCGGAGGCAGAGGCAGCTCCTGCTGCTCTGCTCCTGCCAGTGAAGGTGGCGGAGGCAGAGGCAGCTCCTGCTGCTCTGCTCCTGCCGGTGGAGGTGGCAGAGGCAGAGGCAGCTCCTGCTGCTCTGCTCCTGCCAGTGGAGGTGGGAGCGGCGTATAGTCTCCTGGCGGCGGAGGTGGGAGCGGCGTGTAGTCTACCCTTGTTTCAGGGGACTGGTGCGGCCCTCCCTCTCTTGTAGGGGACTGGTGCGGCTCTGCCTCGGAAGGGGAGACCAGCAGGCATTTTCCCTCTGCTGGTGGGGGACCCAGCAGGCCTTCACCCTCTGCTGGTGGACAGGGACCCAGCAGGCATTCACCCTCTGCTGGTGGACAGGGACCCAGCAGGCATTCACCCTCTGCTGGTGGACAGGGACCCAGCAGGCATTCACCCTCTGCTGGTGGACAGGAACCCAGCAGGCATTCACCCTCTGCTGGTGGAGGAGGCAGAGGCAGCTCCTGCTGCTCTGCTCCTGGCGGTGGAGGTGGCGGAGGCAGAGACAGCTCCTGCTGCTCTGCTCCTGCCGATGGAGGTGGCGAAGGCGGGACCAGCAGGAATTCACCCTCTGCTGGTGGAGGTGGGAGCTGCAAGCAGTCCTCCCATGGCAATGGAGGTGGAACCAGCAGGAATTCACCCTCTGCTGGTGGAGACTGGGGCTGTGGACGCTCTACCTTCCCCTTCTTGGGCCGTGGACGCACCGACTCCTTCCTCTTGGGCTGTGGACGCACCGACTCCTCCCTTTTGGGCTGTGGACGCACCGACTCCTCCCTCTTAGGCTGTGGACGCACTGACTCCTCCCATTCAGGCGTAGGACGTTCGGGCTCCTCCCATTCAGGCGTAGGACGTTCGGGCTCCTCCCACTCAGGCGTAGGACGTTCGGGCTCCTCCCACTCAGGCGTAGGACGTTCGGGCTCCTCCCACTCAGGCGTAGGACGTTCGGGTTCCTCCCACTCAGGCATAGGACGTGGCAGCAAGGGCTCCTCCTCTTCATCCTGCATGGGGCATAGGGCCAATGTGTGCCCATATGCCCCACAGCCAGGGCACCACTCCCCCCATCCCAGTCTTTGGGCCATTTCTTGAAGGGTCCTGTGGACGGAGCAGGGTATGGTGGTGTGGCTAGGTTGGCCACAGTCGAAACACCACAGCCCTGCTTCCGCCTTTCTCCCTTTGCCCTCCTGTGCTCCTCTCCAGCCTCTTCTCCCCATTTCTTTTCCTTTTCAAAAAAAACAACAAAACCTGCGGTTCCCGCTCTGGCCTGAGTCCTGGAGGCACTGTTTTCCCGGTTCTGACACCACGTGTGACAGGATGACTGCAGGGAGGAACTCAGACCAGAGATAGAAACACACAGAGACTTGGGGTTTTTTGGTGAAGCTGAGCGAATGCCTTCGCTCAGCGTTTAATAAACAAAATAAAAGAACACAAAACAGGACACGGCACTTGCGGCCAAAATAAACAGATAAACAAAAACGGACTACACAGACAAACACGGTGAGCTTCTATTTTCTTGACAATTAACAACTACCTCCGTCTCCAATCCCGTTCTCCACTCACCGAACACACCACCCCGAGTGAGTGAAAACATGCTGTTTTTATGCAGTTGTACCGAGACTCGATTGCTAGTCAATCATTCAATTGGAATCTCGGTACAACTGCACGTGAATTAATTAAGTGCACTCCCGTGACCACACATTACATTTTAACCAGCACATGAAGTGATTTGTGCCCTCCTCGTGCCTAAATACAAATCTACATTTTTAAATCACACGTGAAACACAGACCCGTTTATATCCCGTGTACCGATGACTATACACCAACATTTACACATAACACGTAACATATAATACACAGGGGGGGCACTTTGCCACAATCCTCAAAAAAATCAAGCAGGTTAGTTAGAACATGACCTCCCTTTCCTAAAACCATGCTGACTGTCTCCCAGGATACTGTTACCATATAGGTAATTTTCCATTATCTGGGATCTGATGCCAATACAAAACCTTGTGAAGTTAGTAGAAAGGGTGTTAGGGTTGGTGGTCCAGCAGCACAGAACTGGTGCCTTCTGAGACTTGTCATTACAGGTGACAAAATAGCTGATTATGAAAACAAGGTCTGGCAGCTAACAATACAACTTAAAGATATTGTTGAGTTAATTTGTGCTCCAAAAATATCTGTGGCACAAGTAACATTCCTTGTTATACTTATCCAGGAGTATTTTGAAACTAGAAAGGAATTGTTTCTTAAATGTGGTCCACTTATCAGATTTGGTCAATGAGGTTTGAGAGTAAGCACTCTTATTTTAAGAGGTGTGTACGTTGCTTTCAGAACTTTAAAAATGTTTGTCGAACACTCGCTGAAAGCCATCAGCTTCTGCAAGCATATCTTAATTCAGGTTCTGTCTTTGACCTGTTTTCCAAGTTAAGGATGCTTCTTCATTCCATGTAGAGTTATACAGCAACACAGTACGTGATGCGGTTAGAACCTGTGACTTGAGTGAGATAGACTGTTACATCTGCACAGATTCAATTTAAGGGAACTGTTTACAGAACAGACCACTTCTTATTCGTTAGTCAGAATGAGAGTTTGTTAGTCTTTGGAGAAATTGAACTTGTATTAATCCAGGGAAACAACCACGTGCTCTTTCTTGTAGCACTTCATGATTCTACATTTATACGACAGTTGGGTGTGTATGCCTTAGAAGGTGCATACAGTGTGTAAATGCTGAACATCTTCCAGATTTTTATGCATTATCTGCTTATAACATAAGTGCGATGAAAGTAATTTCTTTGAAGCATACTGTAGCATAAATCACATTTCGACTGAGACATTTCAGTTACTTCAGTTTTTTGGTTTTACTGTATATCATGTATTATAAAAGGGAACCAATTTACTTGGAGAAAGGATCCTCGATGAGGTGCAGAAGCATTTAAACTTGAAAGGAAGGGGGAGAAATCAACAAAAAAAGAAGGGAGACTACTTCAAAACAAGGGCAACAACTCAGGTAAGATAGCCATTAAATGTATTGATCTAAATGCTAGAAGTCTCAGAAACAAAATGTTAAAACTTGAAGCTATTGCACTAACAGGTAACTACAATGTGATAGGTGTTACAGAAACTTGGTTATCCGAGAGTGATGGAGACGAATATAATATTAGTGGGTATATACTGTATAGGAAAGAGAGGCAGGACAGAAGAGGCGGAGGGGTAGCGCTATACATCAAAAATAGTCTTGAAGCCCAGGTGTTAAATCTGAAGAAAAAAAACAATGTACAATCAATATGGGTCAGAAAAATGGACAAAAATTCAAAGGGCATAATAATAGAGGCATGCTATAGACCGCCAAATTCAGGCACCGAGCAAAATAATCTGTTATACAATGACATTAGAAATGCGTGCAGCAAAGGAGAAAGAGGCGCAAAACAATTACGTCTGAAAAGTAGACAAATCAAAATCTAAAACACAATGGCCAAAATGGTTTCATAGATCAATAAAAAAAAAAATATTCAGAGAAAAAAGGCACTTTACAGAGCGTTTAAAAGGGACCAAGAACAAAGTACACAGAAAGAGTATTTAGAACTGCAAACACAAGTCAAAAAGGAAGTTAGAAAGGCCAAGAGAGAGATAGAAATGAACATTGCTAAGGGGGCTAAAACCAATTCCAAAACGTTTTTCCAATATTATAACAGCAAGAGAACATTCAAAGAGGAGGTAAAATGTCTAAGAGATACAAATGGCAATATCATAGATGAAGAGAAAAAAATAGCAACTATATTAAATTATTACTTTTCACAAGTTTTTACAAAGGAGGGTACGGGCAACATGCCCCACATGTTGACCTGTTCCTATCCAGTTTTAAATAACTTTAGCATAACAGAGGCAGAAGTGTTAAAGGGACTAGGAGCTCTTAAAATAAACAAATCCCCTGGGCCGGATGAGATCCTCCCAATAGTACTCAAAGAAATGAAAGAAGTTATTTACAAACCGCTAACCAAGATCATGCAACTGTCTCTTGACACAGGGGTTGTACTGACAGACTGGAAAATACGTAATACCGATCCACAAAAAGGGAGACAAAACTGAACCAGGTAACTACAGACCAAAATGATCTAGACAACATCCAGAACTGGACAGACACATGGCAAATGACGTTTAATAGAGAAAAGTGTAAAGTACTGCACGCAGGCAATAAAAATGTGTATTATAAATATGATATGGGAGATACTAAAATTGAAGATGGAATCTATGAAAAAGACCTAGGAGTTTATGTTGACTCAGAAGTGTGTTAATCTAGACAATGTGGGGAATCTATAAAAAAGGACAACAAGATGCTCGGATATATTGTGAGAAGTGTTGAATTTAAATCAAGGGAAGTAATGTTAAAACTTTACAATGCATTAATAAGGCCTCACCTAGAATATTGTGTTCAGTTCTGGTCACCTTTCTACAAAAAGGATATTGCTGCTCTAGAAAGAGTGCAAAGAAGAGCGACCAGAATTATTCTGGGTTTAAAAGGCATGTCATATGCAGGCAGGCTAAAATAATTGAAACTATTCAGTCTTGCACAAAGAAGACTATGCAGCGATCTGATTCAAGCATTCAAAATTCTAAAAGGTATTGACAATGTCGACCCAGGGGACTTTTTCGACCTGAAAAAAAGAAACAAGGACCAGGGGTCACAAATGGAGATTAGATAAAGGGGCATTCAGAAAAGAAAATAGGAGGCACTCCCCAGTAATGTTGTTGAAGCTGACACCCTGGGATCCTTCAAGAAGCTGTTTGATGAGATTCTGGGATCAATAAGCTACTAACAACCAAAAAAGCAAGATGGGTTGAATGGCCTCCTCTCGTTTGTAAACTTTCTTATGTTCTTATGAGAGACTGTTCGGACTGCACCGCTGTAATAAATATGAGAGACTGTTCAGACTGCACAGCTGTAATAAATATGAGAGACCGTTCGGACTGCACCGCTGTAATAAATATGAGAGACTGTTCGGACTGCACCGCTGTAATAAATTTGAGAGACCGTTCGGACTGCACCCCTGTAATAAATATGAGAGACTGTTCGGACTGCACCGCTGTAATAAATTTGAGAGACCGTTCGGACTGCACCCCTGTAATAAATATGAGAGACCGTTCGGACTGCACAGCTGTAATAAATATGAGAGACCATTCGGACTGCACCCCTGTAATAAATATGAGAGACCGTTCGGACTGCCACTGTAATAAATATGAGAGACCGTTCGGACTGCACCGCTGTAATAAATATGAGAGACCTTTCGGACAGCACCCCTGTAATAAATATGAGAGACCGTTCGGACTGCACCACTGTAATAAATATGAGAGACCATTCGGACTGCACCGCTGTAATAAATATGAGAGACCGTTCGGACTGCACCGCTGTAATAAATATGAGAGACCATTCGGACTGCACCCCTGTAATAAATATGAGAGACCGTTCGGACTGCACCGCTGTAATAAATTTGAGAGACCGTTCGGACTGCACCCCTGTAATAAATATGAGAGACCGTTCGGACTGCACAGCTGTAATAAATATGAGAGACCATTCGGACTGCACCCCTGTAATAAATATGAGAGACCGTTCGGACTGCCACTGTAATAAATATGAGAGACCATTCGGACTGCACCGCTGTAATAAATATGAGAGACCGTTCGGACTGCACCGCTGTAATAAATATGAGAGACCATTCGGACTGCACCCCTGTAATAAATATGAGAGACCATTCGGACTGCACCGCTGTAATAAATATGAGAGACCATTCGGACTGCACCGCTGTAATAAATATGAGAGACCTTTCGGACAGCACCGCTGTAATAAATATGAGAGACCGTTCGGACTGCCACTGTAATAAATATGAGAGACCGTTCAGTCTTATTATTTACGCACAAAATCCTAATTTTATTCCATAACCTACCCAGGATAAATATGTAAATTCTCCACGATTTAAGTAGACCCCTACTTATAATACACCTACCATCAGTGCCTGCAGTAGGATTTACTGGCCCGGTGCAAGACTTTAAAGTAGCCCCCCCCCCCCAAAAAAAATAAAAAAATAAAAAAGGAAAAACAAAAAAACATGAAGTGCAGCTGCAGCGCTTACCTCATAAATACATCAGCAGCAAAATTTAAATCAGTCAAAAAACGTTTTTTATTTTCCAATAAAACATATTCTAATGTTATTGTAAGACGACTGTGAACAAGACAGTAATCAATAAAGTAACAGTATATCCAACATTTTTTATAAATCAATTATGTAACAAGATTAAGCAATGTGATTAATAACTTAGTTAATTTTGAAACATATGAATAGCTTCAAATTAGTCACAAAAACATATTATTCATTGGCATCAATCACATTTTTTAATTAATGTTATCAAGTACAAAAGTTAGTATGAAAACATTTCTATAAAAAACACACATCTGCATCTAAAAACTTAGCCCATAGCACACATGTACTCAATACAACTCATAAGCGAAAAGAGCAGGCCCCACATAAGTTTGTTTCAGTTACTTAACATATCCATATTGAACATAGGTATAGGTACCTAATTATTTTTCATATTTTTATAAACTGAAATTCATAAAACAAATGAATAATAATAATACAAATAATAATACATTTCTTCTTTGTAAGTAATGTAAAATAATACAAAAAATATGACCTGTTTTTCATTTTCTAACTGAGGTCTACACGGCAGATTTTAAATAATGCAAATTTTTCAATTACATCAAAAAAGTTTACTTGTCTTGCAAGTCTATTTTCAATTGACAGTACAGCCAATGCAGACCATCTCTTCTGTGACATTGTTGACTACAGGTAATTCTTTATCAAAGACGGTTTACTGAAGGATCGCTCAGCACTAGCAACTTTGGAATTGGAAGCAGTGCTTGCAGTTCAGTGTGGGTGTTGGGAATCCTCTGCTCAGGTCTTTCTGAACCAGGCACTGTACCACTTGAAGAGACAAGGAAGCAAGATTATTTCTCTGGCCATGTAGGCGTCTAATCCAGTGGTGCGCAAACTTTTTATATGCCACCCCCTTTATTCAGCACACATTCTTTCTGGATTTAATGTAAATCGTGTTTTTTTTCTAGATTTAACCACAAAGTCGAGATTTAGCTAAATGCATAAATGTTAGCACACACATTCTTCAGATATCATTTATAATTGTTGAAAACAAGTATCACAAATGTAACATTTAAAATCAATATGACAATTCAATCTGGCAAAAAATGCTTGTCTATGAATCCTTTTTTTTTTACACTTGGCGAGTCAACATTTAGCTAACATTTCTAACTAATAAATCTGACAAAATACATGTAACTTAAATCTTTTTTTGTACACTTGGCGATTCAACATTTAGCTAACAGATAAATCTGAAAAATATTATCGTTCAGCAATTAAATCTGAAAAAATAAATGTGGGTTTTCACAAAATAAATATTTATTTTGCCAGCTGAATCTGAAGCTAACATGCAAATGAGCCCCCGCCCATTGAAACGTTTGATTTGGCATTGTGCTGCAGAGCTGCCCTTAGAGGCAGTTGCCAAAACCTCAGAAAGGGCCTAGGAATTACACTTCTTAAATAACCTTGGTGCACGCTTTTTTTTTACTGATTTTTGTGTTCAGGTACCCAAAATCATTTGTTTACATATTTTGGTTATGCAAATTGTTGCTCCCCCAGGACCAGGGCTTTTGGTTGTATTTGATTCTCTGCGGAACATTATAAAGCACTTCAAAAACCATAAAACATATCTCTTTTTGTTCAACACTAAATTTAGTGTTAAAAAATAGTGTTTCAAAGACCTGAGGGACCTTGCACTACTTCTTGAAAGTTTTGTTTAAAAATATTGATGTTTGGGCAAATTACAATACATTATTTCACTTAAGTGATTTTATGAATTTAGGCCTTTTGTTAAAAAACAAACACAACACAAGGTTCAGAACAGAACATTTATTTAAAAAAACAAATAACAATGAGAACACCTGTATTATTCACCAGAATCAGACGCCAGTATGTCTGCCAATAATGATGTAATCGTTTTGCCATCTTGAAATTAAATTATGTGGAGTGGAAACATTTATATTATTGTGTGGATATCAATTTCTGTACATAAACAGTGAACATATACACAGAATATCTAAGTATCAAAGCAGTGTTTTACAAACAACAAGAACAGCAGAATAAATAGTGCAGAATAATAACTACAAAACGCAAACTATTATAAGCAAACATAGCACAATTGCAATGCCATAATACATGTGTATTCTCAGGCTCTTTATCAGCAGTAAACACTGCTCTTGATTACTTAAAAACATAACTGATATAAATTCTGTTCATAAAACATTATCTGCTTCTATCCGATTGTTTCTTAGATTTATAAATGTTGTAAAACATATACAGTATATATATATATATATATATATATATATATATATATATATATATATATATATATATATGTAAACAATAACAAGTAGTTGTCATGCCGTCAAAAACCTATAAATACCTCCAATGTTTTGATTCAAACACAGGCTCCCTTGAGAAAGATATCGAAACGTTGGGCAGCTGGCTCTTTGAGCTAAAATATATATATATATATAATGTTCTAGTATAATTATAAGGCAAATACATCACATTTACAGTGTTGTTTTTACATTTGTTTCTTAAACAAGTGCCTGTGATGTTTTGTTTCTGGGTGCTGCTGAAAACTTTTTTCACCCTTTAAAATGTAAATGTCCCTCTGTGATCAGATGGGCTTGAGTGGCGTGTGGAATGACGTCACGGACCAGGAAGAAGGGCAAAAACAAAAGGAACGGGGCTAAAGTGCCGTAGCAAAATAATAACAAATAAACAGTTGAAACAAAACACAAAACAAAACGGCACGTTGGCCAAGCAAATGAATCAATACCTCTTTCGTTTCCTTTTCTTACTGGAAGCATTCGCTCTTGTTCTTAACTTAGCTCTCCTTATGTCTGAGCCCGGAGCGGGTCTTTTATACTGTGGCTGGAGCCTTAATTACCCATTAAACAATTACCTTATTAAGGCTCCAGCCACATTCCCACAGGCTTTATTGGGATGGGGATTTGGCCCCATCCATTACAACCACATTCAAACAACAATGACGGACGGTTTTGTCCGCCCACAGACAAATACAATAATAATAATAATAATAATAATAATCATCATAATAATAATACATAAATAAGCACAAGTGGAGGGCACCCCGTCAAACCCTCTCAGTGACTAAAAGAACAAAACTATCGGAGTGTGTGACCGAGAGCGAATTAATCCTAGTCAGCAATCTCCCTCCTGACCTGTGAGGGCGCTGTATAAAAGGAACACTGTGTCGTGCCTTGTACTGGATGGTCTGGCAGTTCATTCCAGGGTCAGTCAAAAGCCAGCCATCCAGGAAGGGGGTGGAGTCACAATGCCCGACGTCATCGCCCTAATGCGGTATGCGGTGTGTCAGTCATGGATTGGAGGAGGTGTGATTGAACTAGCTCTCGCAGGGGGCATGACTAAGGGTATAAAAGGGGATGTGACGATGTAATCTGTTCCTTTGTTATGTTATCGAAAGGAAACAGAGAATTGTGGAACGTATCGTGAGTGTTAAGTGTTTTGTTTGTTTGTTGCTAACTGTCTGTGTTTGTAATTGTTAGACAGCTAACACGAACCTGTGAGCTGTCATTACCAGCCAGCACCAAACCCGGACTACACTTCACGACTGTCACTATAATTGCCTTGCACCGCACCTGCACTCAGAGCACTCACTATCAGGAGAAGTGACCATGTCTGTGTTCTGTTTTACTCTTGTTATACTATTTCGGGACTAAACCCCATGGTTTATATGCTGGCGATACACAGCATTGTGTAGAGCCAGTACTATTATTTTTATAAAACTGTTTTAAACCGTGAACTGTGTGTCTGCCCTTGTTTGGAGCACTTGCATCACCTGTACACCTGCGCACTGCAAACCACTCATTCACAAGTGCAATTCAATCTCTCCCCTATCCAATGATATGAGTTTCCAACCTGTACAGCAAAGTATGGTGGCCCAGTAAGTCAACAAAATGAAGCATGTTTATTGTGTTTGTCTGATCACAGGCCCAGAAAGACACTTCAGTATGATCGTGTTATATGATAATAGTCCTTAAAGAGTTAATGAGAAACAAGGGATCATATTTTGGACACTTGCAATTTTCAAGCCTTACTTGTTGTGTGTTAAAATATTTCTCATATCATGCACTTCTAATCTCTGCCACCCTTTGTTCTGTTTGGTTAAATTAGTACGGTTTGTGCAACTACACAGGCCTCTCCGTGGAAGATTAGTTCTCCTCCAAGAACACCTGCTCTAGCAATCACATGTTGATTTCCCGCATCCTGTCAGATTTGCACGTACTTCTTTTATTGCTCTGAGCACACTCTTAGGCCCTGTCCACACTATGCCTTTAAACCGTATTAGTTGCATTTAAGCCGGCTTAAAAGTGCTAAATACGGTTTGCGTCCACACTACGCAGCATTTAATACCGTACTCGAGAACCGGACTCGAGACCACCTCAGGAGGTAGTCTCGAGTCCGGTTCTAATTAGATCGCATTAGGTCGTGCGGTGTATCAGAAGTGTGGCTGCTGTAATACCAAACTACATTTTTTTGTGTATCCTCCAATATCCCAAAATACTTTGTGGTATGTTTGGCGAAATACTCAGAGCAGGCACCTGAAGGACTTGCTATCAGTGTACACTCCGCACTAGGTATTCATTTTTATGCTTCAAAAAATCTGTCAGGACATCTCTGTTAAACTAGTGGGGAAAATAACAAAAACACAACGTTAAATTAGGCGACTGCAAAAATGAAATGCGAGTTAAAAGTAGGATCGGGGATGAACAAATTACGTAATTTGTCAGCTCTGTTTGAAATAAAATAAAGAGGACCAGAATTAGGCTCAGGCAAGATATGAAGGTAAAAACAAAGATTGTTTTGTAATTAACAGCTTTTTTCTGAGTTTAGTTATAAAACAGAATCAGCTCAATTTGTTTAAAGGGACTTCACCTCATTAAAAATAAAACCTGAAAACTTCAAACCCTACTTGTGTGTGTGTGTTCGGATTTACTTTTTCCACAATACTTGTTATATTTCATTTATGCAATATGCACCTCTGTTAATATGGGGCATAACACATTATTTTAAAATAAAATACAGTGCATGGTGGGATACTATCGTATTAATTTCCACGGTTCATTGCGCTGCTGGGAATTGTAACTGAACTATTCTAATGGTGTGTGGACGCATTAAGCCTGAGTAAACATGAAACGGTACTTCAGTGTGGACGATTTGAGCTGGATTAATTAGAGTGGTTTCAAGTACGGTTCTCGAGATCGGTTATGTAGTGTGGGCAGGGCCTTAAAGTCAGGGGAGACATTTAAGGAGGACAGAGAAGTTTTGGACTCCTGTAGGGGATTGTTCGTGCACTGGGCTTGCAGCGTATCCAGACAACTTTTAATAATCAAGAAAATCACACAGACTCATTTAATTTGAAGTTTTAACAAATCAGAGCAGTAATAGTGTTCCTTCTGTTTATTAAATGATTAATAGTACATCGAGTGGCTGCAAGCCACTTTGGATCCCTGCTAATAGGCAATCTGGGTGTTTCCAGTGCCTTCACAAGTTTAACAGCATTAATACTTCAACATAGTAATACTGGCATGGTTATCACATAACCAGCCCTTAAGCTAGACATGGTTCACTATCTCATGGTTCACTATCTTTCACCCCATCTTTCCCTAAAAATTAGGTGAACTGGAGTTCACAGGGTCCTTGCTACTAAATACAAGTATAGAGAATACAAATAGAGAGATGTTTTCCAATATACAACACCCACTCTGTTTAATCATTCCAACCCAGGTTTAAATATATATTTCCCTGGATTTGCTTCATGTATTTTAACAAAATATTGGACACAGACTGTAGGGGTTTATCACTGAGCCTTTGAATAAAACCTCTAAGCATACAGTGGCCAGTCCAGTTATTTTTATTTAAATTCAGCCTATAATGAACATAAATATAATAGTCTCATATTAACTGTACCATGCTTGGACTAAGCCTGACCTCTCTCTGTTTCTAAGAAAGTCCCCTGTGCAAGCAGTTTTCAGACACCCTGTTTACCTGCCAATTAATATGAACTCTACTGTAAGTGCTTTTCCAAATTCACCATATGGAGTCATTTTTTGGCCGGATTCAAGAGACGCCTCGGACTGGTATCTTTTCAGATAATAAAAAAGCTTACATCCTAACTTTTATAACTAAGCTCTCATTATTTTCTTAATATAATGAGGTACATACTCCTGTCTTTCTTAAAGCACCTTCCATTGGTTATCATTTAAGGCTGACACACAGCAAATACAAATCCTGCTTTTAAAAGCCAACAACAAAATCCTGCTTTGAGGTGCCAAAGACAGCCTTATCTTTTGAAGGTCTAATGCCCTTCCAGAATTCTACTGTGTCTGAGACAAACTTTTAATTCTTTTACTTTTCAACTCGACAGTTTCCCTGTAAATAAATACCTCTGTTTATTACTGCAATAGAACTTAAATAAATGCAACACTGGCGTTTTTAGTTTTAAATATAATTCTGTCCAACAGATGCTTTTTCTTTTGTAATACAAAAGCCTCCGTATTTTTGGCTCACAAACATCATCCCAATTAAAGTCGCTACCTTCCTGATAAGAACTGATACTGTAGACAACTTTTCTAATTTAAATGAAATGCTCGCTTCGGCTGCCAAGTTTTCATTAATTTCTAGAATATAATGAAGAGAACGGACATTACTCCAACATTACACCTTATTCTGGTACCAAATTTCATTAGTTAATTTTGCTCATTATAGAAGGACCTGGGATTCAGAACTGCTGATGACCAGCGAGTCATTTTTTCATGCCCATCACCACTCTGTTACAAGCAGGTAAAGAAGAGGTCACAAAATTAGTTATTTTTCTTCAGTAGGTCTACTGTGTACTCAAGTTATTAAATACAATTTACACTTTATTGTCTTATATTCAAACGTATCAGTTCCTCTGTTATAATAAATCATGTAAATTCTAGAATTATTCTAGAATACTTGTATTTAGCTTAAAGATTACTTTCAGATCAAGCTTACTTCTTTCTCCAAATAAGATACATGACTGTGAATCCATTAAACTATAGGCTTGTTAATATTGAGAAATAGAGCAGCATTATTAAGACAGCTGTTGTTATTACTATGTTATTACACTAAAGCTCCAAACAGGCAAAACACTTGTTAGTTCAAATATGATGTTTCTATTTCATTCAAACATATTAGTTCTCTTCAGTAAATTTATTTAATGCTGTTCCTTATTAGATCAAAATACTTTTTAAAACCTCTGTGCTCAGTTGCAATACGATCAATTAGGTATAACATAGCTTTTTTAGTTTTAAACATCGTTCTGTCTGGAAAGGGTTACTTTTTCTTTTTGTTAATTTGCAATACCTAGCCTCTGTGTTTAGTTCCCTGAAAACTATGACTTAATTTTCAAGCTTAATTAAACCAGATGCCTGCTTCTGCCAAGGTTAACACAGGCTTCCATGCACGATAGTCTTTATTAATTTAAAGATAGGGGAGGCCATATTTTTAAATCTGACCAGATTCAAAAAGTGTATGTGCTCTCTAATAACAAAGGCACACAGACAAGCTTTTTTTCTAACATTAACACTTGTTCAGTTTTCTTAATTCAAATTGTTATTCTGCTCATAATTTGCTACAATAGTATTTCTACTGGTTGTATATTCTTTAAAACATAGTACAGTTATTACAATATTTTGACTATCAATTAGTACCAAACTCTCCATTTTTAACTGTAATATGTTCTTTCAACAATAATTATTTTATTTGTATAACAGTTTAACTTTAAATGATTTTATAACATGTATTTCTAATTCAGATACTTCAGTACAGCAGTCTCTTTTATAAATTGTAATTTTATTTTGCTCCATTAATATACACAGAAGGCAAGAGCTTAATTTTTAATTAGGCACCTGCTTGGCAGCAAATGTAACCTTGAATATTAAAACTTAGGACTGCTTTCCTTTGATATAGACTAACATCCTCATGCATTTAGTAAAGTTATTATATTAGGTTTCTTATTTTAAAATCTCAAAGTCTTATTTATTTAAATACTTTTGTTTTTTCTCTTACTGTAGTAGAACCACAACCCTATTTTAGTCCAATTACTTCTGTCATATTAACTGTGCTCCATAGTTTGCCATTCTGTTCTCGCTGGATCGGAATGTTTGAGGTTCTAAGTCTAATTAAAAAATATGCTTTTGCCTGATAAGGGAGGTTTGGAACTTTCAGCAGGTCGGCCTGACCTTACACATGCACTAATAATATTTTTCTACTGTTATACTAGAATAAACAGGAATATGGAATCCTACAATGTGCTCACAGACTAATACAGAGTCCATTATAACATTTTTTTTCTGAATAGTGTGTTTTAACAATTTGTTTAACATTTCTGCTGACTTTATATTATTTAAAATACATTAGAGTCATTACAATATTTGTTGCAGTTTCACAAATGTTCAATTTGTATCCCAAAGATCAGCCGCTTCCAGTAGCTGTGACAGTCTTGGGTCAGTTTCTGCTCTCAGTGAGTCAGTTTCTGCTCACAGTTGTGGGTGACAGTCTTTAAAAGCCTGATACCTGCAAAAAACTGAAATCTTGTTAGCTGGGCTCCCATCTCTGCATTCTCATTCCCATCATCAGTGGACAGATTTAAAATAAATTAAGCTGTTTCGATCAAAGAGCTATCCATCTCTGCCGCATACACCTTTCACACAAAAAAGGTGCTCGCACCTTATGCAAGGGAAAACCCTAACCCTAACCCTAACCCTAACCCTAACAATCCACAGTAGACTATTTCTAAAATATCCTCACAAGCTGGCACTCCTTCCATCCAGTGGATGACTAGTGATTGACAGACTCAGGTGTTTTGGGGGTTTATCATCTATTTATCATTAGAGGCAATAGCGAGAATGTCCTGTGCAATGGAAAGCACTTTCTTGTGTATTAATCACCTGAACACGCCCATCTATCACTGGTTCATCTGCTATACCAGTGCACCAAATTAGGAAATTGAAAATCTCGCTGATGTCAAATTCTGAGCTGATATAGAAGAACATCAAACAAAATGATATTACGATAAAGTAGAACATAAATCTAGCATATAACTGGAGGTAACATTATTTCATTCAACCAATCTGAATTAAAAAAAAAGTTTGCTTACAGTACAATATTGAACTTAATTCATTTTTGTATTCACCATTAACCCTATGCTGCCTACGGGGAAACCATATTCGGTCATAAATATGAACACATCTGTTTAAACGCTTGTAGTTTTAGAACCTTAAATCAGAAATTAAAACCCAATACACCTACAGAAAGGCATTAAGTAGATCTTTCCAGTGATGTAATTAATTTTGTTGTGGGGTGATTTTTTTTTTCATATGAGCTACACCCCCCAAAAAATTATTGAAATATGAAAAATTATAAATAATATTTTTAAAAATGGTCAATTTTAACCTCTTTCCAAGTGTTATATAAAAAATATAGAGATATAGTAGCTTCACAATTTGTCAAGGATTTCAAATCTGAAATTAGAATTTAAATATCTTGTTCAGTTGCAGAGCTAGATAAGGTTTTTCAATGCATAGTATTTTACAAAAATCAACCTCCGAAATGGCAAAGACAGACTAGGGTTAAAACTTGGCAAAAAGTGAGACTGGAATCATTATTGCCCTGTTTAAGATACAATTATATTTCAGTATAAAAATAAAGAAACAACACACAAGTTATCAAGTAAAATGTTTATTTTTTTATTTGAAAAAAAAAAAGTATATTACAAATAAAACTTTGAAATTAAGAATTTTATTTGGGAGGGAAGGAGACAAAAAAAACCTTCCATATTGTGCCGTATTTATTAATTTTCAAAACTACCCTGCAGTTGAAGTGCTGGGCTGGGACTCCTCCAGATCCCTCTCTTCCTTCTCCTCATCCTCCTGCAGCAGCTCTTCATCAAGGAGGTCCTCCTCCATGGCGTCCATGCCCTCGATCTCCTCCTCAGTCAGGGCTCTCCTCCTCTTCAGTGACTGAACCAGATGCTAGAGCTGATTGTCTCCATCCATTTTCTGGCTTACACCCACCCACATAAAACATTAAAATAAATTCCAATTAATAATAATAATAATAATAATAATAATAATAATAATAATAATAATAATAATATTCTCCTCCATCCTTTTTCACACACATAAAAAAGTAAACTAATAATAATGACTTCATACACACACACAGTAAACTAATAATAAAATACATGGCTAAATAATAATAATAACTACAGCTAAATGTCTTTGTTCTTTACATAGGCTACATACACAACGTAAAAATAAAAACTAAACCAATAATAAAAAAAAAAACAACGAGATGTATTCCTCATTCTTTTACACATCGAATAAAAAAATAAGTTAAGAAAATAGATGCATAGCTAAATAATAATAATGACTACAGATAACTAATGAATCGACTAGAAAAAGTAAAACAGACGTACACAAACACCTAACTCTGCATCACGTGCGATAGACCTATTAGTTTTGCCTTCTCTCCTGAGGAGAAACAAGTTCAAAAAATGGAAAAACAAGTCTAAAATAAAAACGTATATGAAACTAACTATAAGAAAGATGTTTAAAAAAAACAAAACGTGATGCTGGTACAGTAGTTACTCTTGTCTTTAGCAGTCATAAAGTCAGCCCTGCCCAGCAAGCAAGCGTGCACACAAAAGACACAAAAAAAAAAAACACTGCAGATGTACTCAGCACAAAAAAACAACAACAATATGACTAATTAGCCCAAGTACTTACCGTTTAGATGATATGTAGATTAGCACCCTTGGGATTGTAAAACCGGAGATCCATAACTTCGAATCTGCTGTGCACTCAGTCACAATGGCTGACTACAGGGCTTGTAATCAAAATATTACATGTTCCGCCCACCCTAGCCCTAAACCAATGGTATCATGACAAGCCCTGTAGTCATGGCTATGACCCACACTTTAAAAAAAAAAATTGCTGGTTGGACGAGTGAGATATGACGTGTTTTGTCATCGTAACAAAAGTTACGAAATTACAGCGCGTCGGTAGCTAAGGGTTAAACAGTTTGGGGAAAACAGATAAAATAATGACTACCTAACATGGAAAAATGCAATTCAATGAAAACTGTGGTATTTTAAAGCTTGAAGCCTTTCTACAGAAACTGGAAACATCCCCTAAACTTTACATAAAATAAAAGTGGTGTGAAATGAAATACCTGGCTGTCTGTGGCCAAGATTGCTGTGCCTGGTGTGAATCTTTTATAGCAGTAACAAGGATTTGTGCAGCATTTTAATTTAGTCATGAGCTGAGATAATGTATGACCATCCAGCCGTTAATTCATTTTTTTTTATTCTTCTGCACTACTGTACTGGGTTGGGAGGCAATTCAATTATAGGTTGGCCATCAGCTTTGAACCTATCAAATGGAATTAAAAAAACACACATTTATATTCTGCAGGCTAGATAGATGCATTTTAAAAAAAAATAGAATAGAATATATTTTATCACAGTTGAATAATCAGAATGATATTTACTTCAGTTAGCTACACTTCCATAATACACATATTATTTTAAACTAATAAGATAATAGGATTTATTATCAAAGCATTTGCAGATCTTTGAGTTACTTTATAGTTAGTTTTCCATACCAAAAAAAAACATACTTAAGAACATTGAAGCATTCATTTTATTTTTTCACAGATAATATCCTTATCCATGTATCAGTCATTACAAACACACATATACTGTACTGTACGACAAAACACTTTACTTTCTTTGTGTAGTTATCAGAGTGGTACCAAAGCTTTGCTGCAATGATGTCCACTTCACGAATCTTCCTTAGTATATTTTCATCGCAGATTTAGCCTGTGCAATCTTGAAGTTTGGCGGCTCGTCGCTGGTTTGACAGCAGTGTAGTTTTACTATATTTCTTTTACCACTTCTGTCGGTTTCCCATTTCGACTTCCCACAGAAAGTGCATTCGTTCTGGAAGAGGTTGCCTTGAGAAATGTTCACACCACCTTTTTCACAAAGGGTGCTCTAGACTGACGAACACTGGTTACAGTCTTGATCTTTTGCTTTATGTTTTCTAGCCTTTTCGATGACAGTTTTATTCGTGAATCTGCTGATGAAATCATGCATTACCTTTTAGAGGCCTTACGTTCTCATTGGTCACAGAAACAGCGCGAATTGCACAAATAAAAGACTGCTGTAGTGAAGCATCAATGGGCGCTGCCATGTGGCTTACTATTTTCATGCACAGAGTCGCGTTAAATAATTGGCCTGTGATTGGTTCATTTCATTTTAATCACTAAAACAAATAACCAGATAGTACTGTTTCTCATAGGAACTAGTCCCTCTGTAAAGTATGTTTTAAATTGTATGTGCAAGCTAATTGATGTAAACTTTTTACATTTCAAGAGATTAACATAGGATTTAACGATTTATCCACTTATTACGTATGCACCTTTCAATTCATACAATGCCAAAACAAAATGTACACATTTCAAAACATAAGAATGTGTTTGTTAACATTTATGTATTTAACAAAATCTGGACTTTTTTGGTTAAATCTTAGAAAAATTATGCAATTTACATTAAATCTGGGGGAAAAAAACACCTGTAAAATATAAGTGCTTTTTTTACACTTGGTGCCTCATACATTTCAGTTTCACTGAAACTCACATCAAACAACTTCTCCGGTTGTACTAGTCCTAGAGTGATCGTCAACGGTTTGTTTGAAAGGTAATAACTTGGACTAATTAGCTGTTATTTATGTATTTATTTTTCTAAAAAAACAAAATTCCTACCCCCTCCAAAAAAATTATTTTATTTAAATTATGACAACACAAGTCTTTTTTCTTGACACAGTGAAACAAATTTAAGCACAATTCCACTTTACTTTTCCCTATACAGCCCTCTCGAATGAACTGAATTGACTCTGTACCCTTCTTCCCCACACCTGCCAGTGTCACAGACCGCAGAGGGGGGCGTGGTTGAAATGAGAGACCAATTCTCATTGTATCATTTGTATTTGGGAACACCCCTGATAGATAGATAGATAGGTAGATAGATAGATATTTTTTAAGCGAAGTAAACTATGCGTATAATTAAAAAAAATGATGTAGTTGTTTTAATCAAAATTACAGATGTAGGCAGCTATCATATATGCAAATTCATATGAGCAATAATTAATACTTACCAAACAGATTACTCTTTATTGTGTGTGAGTAGTTATACGTTTCAGTATTGCTTATCAATACAACCAGCTGTTCACTAATACCTTCAGTGATGACTGTAAACTTAATTGCTTTCTTCGTTTGGCTAACTCGAGTTCATAAGGTCACTAATTAGTTCTGTCACACTGAGCTTTTTGTTATAAACAATACCATCAGTAACTGTTTTCAATTCAACATGGCATACTTATTCACTCCAATGTCAATGTCAAACTTATATTCATTAATGCTGGATGACAACAATGCATCTTTTTAAGTGGCCTGGTGCTGTTACTTAATTAATCCATTCCTTTTTTTATTTAATTATTAATGATTTAAAAATGTCTAGTTTATGTGGACTACATTCAGGTATTGCACATCATGCATGATAAATAATAAAAGCATGTACCGCACAACAGTACATCAAGGGAGCTCCTCTATAGCCTGGACATCGCCGGTTCGAGTCCAGGCTATTCCACAGCCGACCGTGGACGGGAGTTCCCAGAGGGCGGCGCTCAATTGGCCGAGCGTCGTCCGGGGGGAGGGCGGGTTAGGTCGGCCAGGGTGTCCTCGGCTCACCGCGCACCAGTGACCCCTGTAGTCTGGCCGGGCGCCTGCGGGCTTGCTTGTAAGCTGCCCAGAGCTGCGTTGTCCTCCGACGCTGTAGCTTTGAGGTGACTGCACGGTGAGTCTGCAGAGTGTAAAGAAGCGGGCGGCTGACAGCACACGCTTCGGAGGACAGCGTGTGTTCATCTTCGCCCCTCCCGAGTCAGCGCAGGTGTGGTAGCGGTGAGCTGAGCCTAAAAATAATTGGGCATTTCAAATTGGGGAGAAAATAATAATTTAAAAAAAAAATAATTGGCAACGACGAAATTTAAAAAAAAAAACAGTACATTAAATACAACAATCTTTTTCTAATTGATTGTAGATCACAAAATAATTCCATACGCTTTCCCCAAGATTCAATCTAGTCACCATATAGGTTTCAAATGTGCAATTTTGCTAGAAACACATGTTTTGCCCAACATGAGTTCTCCTTTTAAAACATGCTATCTCGTACAAGACTAAGCTAAAGTGCCTTGCTTTCAGATTGTCTGAGTCCTCAGATTGTTTCACATTCCTTGTTCATTTTGCCTTGAGAGTGAAATAGTACCCACTTCTTCAGGGACTTCTTTCCTGTTAGTAAACCAATCAGCGACTTCCCCTAGTGACGGATGCTTTGCAGCCAGTAAGACCCCAACACTGCTTAGGTGAAATGGCCCAGTAAGTAAAGTATGGACAGACTTTCTGAAAGGGAAGGCAAGCCAAGAACTTTCTTGAACCTATAGCTATGGCCAGTTTTACATCATCACTCTCTAGAATTAACTCATTTTGCTTCATAAAGTCAATTGAAACCTGCTGAATAATGTTACGCTAACATATTGAATTACATACCGCTTTGTAGTTTTCCATATACTGACAAAAATTGAACAATGTCACTTTTCGACATCTAACATGAAATACTATATTACTATTATGGCTTCCGATAGACTTTTGCGATATCATTTTGTAGTTTATTAGATTACATTACCTACAGAGACTAATCCAGAACAGGAACGTTGGTAAATAATAACTCGCTGATACAACTATGGCCAAAAGTTCCCTTTCAATTAGAAGACGACCACCAACAACATTAGGTATGGGATATACCTGCCTATTGGTAGGTATTTTCTGAGCTCTCTATACCAGCGCTCAGAAAACGCGTAAACCATTATTATGTTTACCGTGGTTAACTCTTTGCGGTCCTATGTCCGACATTACAATTTTTCCTTTCCGGTCATCAAAAAGACATAAAACACAGGTCTCTAGTCGTTTTTTCTCCAGAAAAAGCCAAGAAAACCATTCAATGGCCGAGTGAGACTGATAGGAGCCGAGGGATGCCGAAAAAAAAGGGGGCGGATCTGAGCAATACACATAGCCCCGGCACCACAGAGATAACACAGACATAAACAAACAAGATAGCTGCTTCTGCATCCAGCGATCAAAGAATATCATGGACATTTGCAGAGCTTTTTGAGATAGTATAGTAATAAAATAATGACGGATCGCATTATTGAGGAGTTTGGTGATAAAAAGAGGTAATGATTTATCAGTATGCACGACTATGAAGAGGTATGTGAAAAATACTGGGCTGGAGATGCAGTACTGAGTGTCCTGTTGATATGCAGTGCCTTTTAAACCTGTTTTACTGTGAAAAAAATACTTTTAAGCAGCGCGTCTAAAATAAACTGTGCGTGTGAAAATAATTTGGGCCTGACGTGCCTGATACGCACTGAATAAAAACTGCAATGATACTTTGAACTACTGTACAACAACGCATGTGTTCTACAAGGTTCTTTATCGGCTCAGCGCATTTTTTTCGAGGTATCACACTGACTCTACAAATTAATTAAGTTACTTATATTTTAACATTAAATTCTTAAACTCAGTGAACATGTAAAACAGTCAATATAAAAACATAGAGATAAATAAAATAAGGAAATGCATTAATAAGTTATAATTGTTTGTTTAATATTATAGGGACCTTTTTTAGCGTTTGCCTCTGATGATGGTTCCAGTTTAATTTGTAGTTGGACAGGGGTGTTTATGCTTCAACCTGTGTAGCTTCTAATTATGGGTAAACAGAAAAGTCAAAAAAGCACAGGTGCCTAGCTGCCAAATTAGTGGAGAAAAATGCATTTAAAAACTGCGATCTGTCAAATTGACCACTGCGGTAGTTCTAGTGTTACCATGGCTTTAGGTCAAATACCAAAAAATCATACCTATGACACTTACAATATTGTAAACAGATCTCAGGATAGGCTTAAATCCCATCTCCTCGCCTGTCTTACTGTATGCCTAAGGGCAAGTCATCCATGTATACACCTCATTTCAACACAACTCTGGGACAGTTTTCCATTACAAATAAGATGTTTAATCACAGTTGAGCTACTTTGAATATATTTATTTGTTTTCACAAAAACAGAGCCTTTGAGGCAAATCCATACTGGGATGGGAATGAATGCTTAATGGACTGTTTTGGCTTTTAAGTCAATACACTGTATGTGACTTAAAACATTCATGTATTTACCTCATTCCAACAAAACCAGGAAACAGTTCCCTGTTACAAATAAGCTACTTTTCATGTTGTCTGTTTTTGATGTATCTTGCACACTGATCTCACAGCCTTTAACATTGAAAATATAAATGTTAATTATTTCTTTTTTTCACTTAAGCCCATCTGTTCTTTTTGTAAAAGTACATATTGTAATGACCCGGGCAATGGCATCGTTGCAGGACTCTTGGTTTGTCTCGTTTGTTTATCTTGTCCTATCTGTTACATGTATTGTGATAGAACGGGTCATGCCATAAGAGTAGGAAAGGGGAGAGAGAGAGTGTGTGTGTGTGTGCGTGGGGGGAAGTCTTGCCTGCTGCTGAGGGGTGCATCAGCCAGTCATTCTTTGCCTCTCTCCAGATGGTCACAGTGAATGGATCTGACTGGTCGATCCGGGTGGTGGGGGGCGGGACCCCAACCAAGGCTATATAGGAGGGGCATGCCCCTGACTTGAACTTCAGGGGATGCTGATAGACTGTGAGAGACAGAGTGACAGACTGAAAGACTGGGGCTTGTGCAGTGAAGCGAGTTGGGAGGATCCTGAGGCAAGTCTGGAAAGTGGGAATGACAGTGTGAGAGGGGTGATAAGGTAAGGAAGGGTTTTGAGAGAGTGAGATAGCTAGATGAGATTTTTTTTTGCCTTGAATCCTGGCCCGAACAGGGATTCGTTGTTTTCATCGGTTTCAACCAGAATAATAAACTGGTATTATTTGTAATCCAACCTTGTCTCCTGAGACCTGCTTCAATGAAACCTGACGAACACTACAATATTAAAATCTTTATGCATGTATGTTGAAGGGTGGGGAATTCACTGACATAGGAGACAGAAAGTTGGAATTTTAAACACCACTTGGGTGCACAAATTATTTTTACCACAAGGTGGCATTGTTGCACTGTTATTACCAGCAATGGTAGAAGTGACTGGCAGTTCACCTTTGGTGCACACGCAGGTGCACAAAATAATAATCAAAAACAGAAGGTACAAAGAAAAACAGAAAAATAAAACACTATTAACAAAACTACGAAATAAATGTGCTGCACTTTGCAGCGTTTCCCCGATCGTCGCTCGGGTCGCCGTCCTACACGCCACCATTCCCTCAAACTCTTTTACATATACTTTTGCGGTACTATGTCGGACCAGGTCCGACATTACAATTTTCCCTTTCCGGTCCAATGTCGGACCCTGTCCGACATCATCAAAAAGACATAAAAAACGGGTCTCTAGTCGTTTTTTCTCCGGAAAAAAGCTGAGAAAACCATTCAATGGCTGAGTGAGACAGATAGGAGCCAAGAGAAGCCGAAAAGAAAAAAATAAAATAAAAAAGGGGCGTATCCGAGCAATACACATAGCCCCAGCACCACAGAGATAACACGGACATAAACAAACAAGATAGCTGCTTCTGCATCCAGCGCTCAAAGAATATCACAGACACTTGCAGAGCTTTTTTAAGATGTTATAGTAATAAAAAAAATGACTTGGATCGCATTATTGAGGAGTTTGGTGATAAAACGAGTGATCAGGAGATGATTTATCGGTATGCATGACTATGAAGAGGTATGTGAAAAATACAGCAAACAAGGGGTGGGGCGGGGCTGGAAATGGAGTACTGAGTGCCCTGTTGATATGCAGTGCCTTTTAAATCTGTTTTACTGTGAAAGAAAATACTTTTAAACATCACGTTTAAAATAAACTGCGCGTGTGAAAATAAATTGGACCTGACGCGCTGAATAAATGGACCGCAAAGGGTTAATTTCCGGTTTTTAATAACCATGCGCAAATAATGCCTGAGGGGAAATATTGTGGCTCACGTGAATAGAAATGACTGCCTGGAAGTAGTTGCTCTGTGCATTAATGACTCAGACAATTGCTTGAATCACCAATGATGAAGTTTCAGATGACGAAGACGTGGAGGTCACTGGTTTTAGATCAGATGATAAAGACTCTGCAGTCTGATTGATTACGCTTTCCATTAATTCTGACCAAATCCCCAAATCCCCAACACCATTTGCAGAAATGCAGCCCCAAACTTGCAAGGAACCTCCACCATGCTTCACTGTTGCCTGCAGACACTCATTCGTGTACGCTCTCCAGCCCTTCGGCGAACAAACTGCCTTCTGCTACAGCCAAATATTTCAAATTTTGACTCATCAGTCCAGAGCACCTGCTGCCATTTTTCTGCACCCCAGTTCTGAGCTGATGGCACTGCTGGACATCTTCCGATTGCGAAGGGAAGTAAGCATGATGTGTCTTTCATCTGCTGCAGTAAGTTTCCTTGGCCGACCACTGCGCCTCACGGTCCTCAACGTTGCCCGTTTCTTTGTGCTTCTTCAAAAGAGCTTGGACAGCACATCTGGAAACCCCTGTCTGCCTTGAAATTTCTGCCTGGGAGAGACCTTGCTGATGCAGTATAACTACCTTGTGTCTTGTTGCTGTGCTCAGTCTTGCCATGGTGTATGACTTTTGACAGTAAACTGTCTTCAGCAACCTCACCTTGTTAGCTGAGTTTGGCTGTTCCTCACCCAGTTTTATTCCTCCTACACAGCTGTTTCTGTTTCAGTTAATGATTGTGTTTCAACCTACATATTGAATTGATGATCATTAGCACCTGTTTGGTATAATTGTTTAATCATACACCTGACTATATGCCTACAAAATCCCTGACTTTGTGCAAGTGTACCTAGAAGAATTGATGCTGTTTTGAAGGCAAAGGGTGGTCACACCAAATATGGATTTGATTTAGATTTTTCTTCTGTTCACTCACTTTGCATTTAGTTAATTGATAAATATAATCTATTAACATGTCTATTTTGAAAGCATTCTTACTTTACAGCATTTTTTCACACCTGCCTAAAACTTTTGCACAGTACTGTATATATATATATATATATATATATATATATATATATATATATATATATATATATATATATATATATATATATTCGATTTATTTAGACTCTCAACTCTCAACATCTACAACCAGATCTATTGCTTGATTTAATATATTCTCTATTCAACCAGTTTGGTCTAACTAACAGGCGAAAGTGCCTGTCACTAAAGGTTCTCCAATCAGGCGGTGGACCATGACAGGAGTTTTGTACTGATGTAGTCCTGGGCTCTTATTGTTTGACAGAAACTGCTACGGCTGGTAGCTGACTGGATGACGGTAATGATTATGAACCATGTTCTAAATACGTTTTGGAAATCAAATCAAGACCATGCTGTACTTGGCTTATTTTGAGATACAATTTGAGATACAATTTTGAGGCTGTGTGGTCCAGTGGTTAAAGAAAGGGGTTTGTAACCAAGAGGTCCCTGGTTCAAATCCCACCTCAGCCACTGACTCATTGTGTGACCCTGAGCGAGTCACTTAACCTCCTTGTACTCCGTCTTTCGGGTGAGATGTAATTGTAAGTGACTTTGCAGCTGATGAATAGTTCACAAACCCTAGTCTCTGTAAGTCGCCTTGGATAAAGGCGTCTGCTAAATAAACAAATAATAACAATTTGAAGGTGGAAACTAATTAAGCAGTAATACACTCAACAACAATTACCAGAGATGACAGAAAGATTTTTGAAGAAACACTGTTTCTCAAACATGACAATACCAGCATTGGAGCTCTATATTCTTAGATGCATCATTGTGTCGTTGTGTTTTTCAGGATTACGTTTATGTTGTAGTGTGTCCTATGCCAATTGTAAGATCTAGTATTTTTAATCATTTTAGTATTTTAAAATGTCATTCTAATAGCTTAACTTTTCTCTCTTCTGAACTGCTGTAATTTGCAAGAATGGAATGGATAGCTACAAGCGGTCTATTCAGTGAAGATTGATATTTCTCACACAAGCTGTTTTATGCAAGAAAACGTGTTTGTGTGAAACTTGTAGATTAAACTTTTAGTCAAGAGAGGTAGCACCTGTTCCTGTTAAAGTAAATTAGTTACTGACTTCTTGTCAAGTCAGGATAGGCTGGAACACATTCAAGGTATATTTTGGAGACGGGAGAGATAATGAAGAGTACATTGAATATTTATGGGACTGTGAATCAGGAGAAATAATTGAAAGGTCAGCACAACCTGCTGCCGGCTGCTGCTTCATCCCAGACAATACATCACGACACATCTAAGAGAGAGTTGGGAGATAAAGGTGAATTAGCTAGCAAAACTGAGACTCAGCTTGGGAAGAATGCTTACTGATTGTTTGTGTAGAGGTTCAGTAAAACATTGTGATTTAACCACTTCAACACCATGACGTACACACGTACGTCAATTGAAAACCCACTTACAGTACCATGCCGTACCTGCGTACGTCAAGTTTCCCATTCTATTCTATGATCAGTTTCTCAGTCTAGCATTTCAGGTTTCATTCTCTAAAGCAGTGCTAGTACTGTGGAATGTGCAATGAAAGTTGGGGGAGGGTCAGGTGACATTTTTATCCAATTGCGTGTCATGTAGCAATTCCAGTCTGTAGCTGTGGGCATTTAGAAGGCTGAGATATATTGCAGGAAGCCATTCAGCTTTTACAAGTATATATATAGTGTTTTAAATTATTATTTTTTTTATTTATTATTAGTTTTACTTGTTTAGTTATAGTTTATATAGTTGCTAAACCTGGCAACGTACGTGGTCTTTCTATAATCAGCAATGGGAGTGAAGTTGGTTCGTAGGATTTCGATACCAGTGACAGTGATGCTGACTTATCACTCAGCGATTATCATGAAGGGGATGTGGAGCCAGGAACAGTACAAACTGTACAAACAGAAGAGCATGCAGCTACTTTATAGGTAAGCCAACTGCAAACGGGAAGCTGTTTGTTTTGAAATGGCAGTGCTGTGACGAAATACTATCAAAACACAGCACTGGGTACAGGCAATGCGGCAGGCAGATCCATCACAATGCCTGCGCAAAGTAGCTGTGTACACGCATTTGTGACTATCCCTCCAACACAAGCGAAGCAGACACCGTAAAAAAGGTACAGGGTCTGCTACGAAAATGAAAACAAAAGAAAAGACAAAAGAAAAATGTGCAGTGGTTGCGAAGGCAACCCCGGGTTCTGTTGTATTGAACATTTCAATAAATGGCACAGAGCAAGTCGACACTGGCACACGTTTTGATGTTTTTTAATTTTATTTGATAATTACTGTTTACTGATTATTATTGTTATTATCGTTATTAGCAGCGTTTTTGTTTTCATTGTTAAAAAACAACAACAAAAAACAACGGTTTTATCTCTATATTGAATTAAAAAAAAACGTTTTAATCTCTATATTGAATATGGGTATGTAGTACACAGCAGCATAAAGGGTTAATGAAAAACACAGTTTATTTGTGTTTTATTTATCATATGTTAACATTTTATAGCTATTACAGGTTTGAAAACATTATTATTATTATTATTTTCAAAATCTGGTACCTGGGAAGGGGTTTCATTTTTACATCTGGAGTTGAAGTGGTTAATTAAGACCTGTTTGGGTTTGTGTTCTTGCCACACCTTTGGCACCCTTTTATACTTATGGTAATACAATCTTACACAATAGTCGTGTCACACTACCAAGAATAATACAGTGAAAAACATTCCTAAATGTCAGGATGAATGGCAGTTTTCCAGTTTATATAAGGTTTAAAGTCAGAAAATATAGACCAGTAGCACAAGTCTCTTGTGCTGGTACTGATTTTGCCTCATCCCAGTACAGAGTCATCATCAGTTGTTCTACCAGTTTTGTGTATTGACTAATAAAGAATTTTGAAAAATAATTGACTGCTAGATCTAAATGGCGAAAGGTAGAACTGTGTCCCTGTTACAGTTGTTTTCAAACATTGCATTAACTACAGTGATGAGTTAAGGTTTTGAACATTTTTTTTACAAATGTTGTGTAGGCTACATGAATTACATTTAACAAAGCTATTGAAATATGTGAACAACTACATAGTCCCACCTTTCAGTTTTATATTTGTGACTCCCCTGGCTTAAACATGTAAACTCACCTAACCCCTAGGTGAAAGCAATATATGATATGACTTCAGTTTTCCGACCTGGTCTGGCCTGAGTGGTATGATAATGTAAATTGCCTAATTGCATCTATATTCAGTGGGCTCAAGAATATTTTTTAGTGCCCTCCCAAAATTAGTTCACTGGTAGTAATGACAGTTGTAAAAACGTTAAGGAGCAATACAGCTTAATAGTGCTTCTGTTGTTGTTTTTTTAAAGGGCCACACCTGCAGGTTGGGTATGGAAGGTGTGGCATTGTGCACCACCTATACTTCTGGCCCAATATATTGCTTGATATTACAGATTTGTCAGTTTCATCCCCTGAATTCCAATCTTCTTACGCAGCATCAACACGAAGCTGTGCTTGTTCAGTAGAAGGAGTACAGAGGCTTTCGTGTGGGGAAATTTCACTGTGCTATCAAGTACAATATTGTTTCTTCTTGGGTTGACTTTGTTGAGGGTTTCCTGGGCACCATGGATGGTACTTCAGGACTGCAGTTCAGCAAAGCAGTTTACAATACAATCAATGTGGCAATTCTGAAGTACTGCAAGAAAACCTTACTTCAACGACCAGATGGTAAGCAAAATATTATACCTGCTTTTCCCAGACAGAAATGGGTGTGTGCCCCTCTAGAAAGAAAGGTTGGATCTCTCTCTGAATAAAATGCAGTTGGATGCAGCAAACAATGCATGTCTTAAGAACATAAGAAAGGTTACAAACGAGAGGAGGCCATTCGGCCCATCTTGCTCGTTTGGTTGTTAGTAGCTTATTGATCCCAGAATCTCATCAAGCAGCTTCTTGAAGGATCCCAGGGTGTCAGCTTCAACAACATTACTGGGGAGTTGGTTCCAGACTCCCACAATTCTCTGTAAAAAAGTACCTCCTATTTTCTGTTTTGAATGCCCCTTTATCTAATCTCCATTTGTGACCCCTAGTCCTTGTTTCTTTTTTCAGGTCAAAAGAGTCCCCTGGGTCGACATTGTCTATACCTTTTAGGATTTTGAATGCTTGAATCAAATCACCGCGCAGTCTTCTTTGTTCAAGACTGAATAGATTCAATTCTTTTAGCCTGTCTGCATACATTGACACTTCTGTACTGAAGTGTCAATGAAGCAGTTCTTCAATAGGTAAGCTGACAATCTCTGAGCAACAATGCTGAAGAACATTTTGACTTCCACATTGTCAATACCTTTTTATGAATGCACAAATTCTACTTATTACAAAATCCAACAGCATCCAGTTCTGCTTTGGACAAAGATTGTAGGTGTAATTTCATTGTTAGTCTTTGTGGGGTAATATAGGCATTGGCAGCTGTGACAGGGTACTCCCCGCCCCTGTGCATGTTTTATTTTGTATTATCATTATGTATTTTATATATGATGGCGATAAGCCCTTATTATTTGACAGGATGAGCGAGGTGCCTTATGCCATTATTTGTTATTGTTTTGTGTTTTAGAATACCTTGTGAGAATGTGTGACTGTCAGCTACTTATTATTTAATTAGCTGGCAGTTTTATTAAACCCGTGCAGAATGTGACCAAGGGGTTAACAAGATAATTGATAGCTAGTTAATCCCTCGGTCACCACTATAAGAACCTGCAGCGTTAGCTGCACGGGACGGAGTGTTCAGTGAGTGGGGAACAGGAGTAGAGAGAGAGAGAGAGAGAGAAGGTAAAGAGAATATCTACAAAGAAAACAATTGGTACGCGTGCTGGTTCAACACCAGCATGATACTTGCTGTCATTATTGATTGTTTGTTTGTTTTGGCTGAAACGCCGCTCAGGCGTCCTAGTCCTATCCGTAGTGTGGAAGAAAATACACACATGTGTACATAATACAAAAATCCAAAACAAAACAGTGAGAAAAACAGCAAATAAAACAAAAGGTGTCCAAGCTCGGGCACTAAAAAGGAGGTCCCGCTTCAAACATCAACCAAAGAAAGAGCAAACGAAGAACAAGGAAACTGGCTTTGCAGCCTCTTTTTAAAAGCAGATGACCAGGAAGAATTGATTATCAATTCTTCAACTGACACCTGGCCACCTGCTGCAAATTCCTTTTAATTAAACACACACCTTTTTTTAATTACAAACAAAACCACCACCAAAATACATTAACCCTTTGCAGTCCATTTATTAAGTGCGTGTCAGGCGCGTCAGGTCCAATTTATTTTCACACGGGCAGTTAATTTTAGACGCACTGTTTAAAAGTATTTTTTTTCCACAGTCAAACGGGTTTAAAAGGCCCTGCATATTATTATATATTTCTTAGCAGACGCCCTTATCCAGGGCGACTTACAATTGTTACAAGATATCACATTATTTTTTACATACAATTCCCATTTATACAGTTGTGTTTTTACTGGAGCAATCTAGGTAAAGTACCTTGCTCCAGGTACAGCAGCAGTGTTCCCCACCTGGGATTGAACCCACGACCCTCCGGTCAAGAGTCCAGAGCCCTAACCACTACTCCACACTGCTGCCCCTTATATCAACAAAGCACTCACTAGGCATCTCCAGCCCCGCCCCACCCTTTCGTTCGCTATAGCTTTCACATATGCTAAGAAATAAATTATAATAATAATAATAGTCGTACATACCGATCAATCATCTCCTGATCACTCGTTTTATCACCAAACTCCTCAATAATGCGATCCAAGTCATTATTTTATTACTATAACATCTCAAAAAAGCTCTGCAAATGTCTATGTTATTCTCTGAGCGCTGATTCAGTAGCAGTCAGCTTGTTTCCTTATGGCCGCCGTTATCTGATGCCAGGGGCAAGTATGACTATTCATGAGATCGCCTTTTTTTCAGCTTGTCTCGCTCCTGTCGCCCCACTGGCCATTGAATGGTTTTCGGCTTTTTCCAGAGAAAACGACTAGAAACCTGTTTTTGCATCTTTGATGATCGCCGACAGGGTCCGACATTGGACCGGATAGGAATAATTGCAATGTCGGACCAGGTCCGACATAGGACCGCAAAGGGTTAATTTACAGAGTACGGCATCAGCCCTGCCACAAGGACACACACAGTATTTAGAGTGTATATGTCTTGGGTAGGTTGACCAGGGGTAACCGTAGTAAACCTGGCTTTTAGAATTTGTAACGACAAATAGAATACTAAAAACCACACAGCAACAAGTTTAAAAAAAACAAAAGATAGGGAAAGCCACAAAAATAAAACCACACCAGGAAGTTCCTCCTGTTGGTAGTTCTCTAAAAAGGAAAGGTTACTGTCCAAAATGGGGATAAGCCAAATAGAAGGAATCAGTCTGATAGCTCCGGGAGTCCCAAGAGACCCCTCTCGAGCCCGAACTCCGCCATGGACCTCACCACGCCCACCTCCCGGACCTCCAACCACCGACTGGCCAACACCTTCGATGAACCTGGAAAGGAGCGGGGCAAAGAAAATGGCCGTCAGGAACGTGACACTCAGGTAAGTAGAATTACCACCTCTACCCAGGGGTTCTGGTTACTCCCCCTTAGCCTATCTTTAACCCTTAGTGGTCCATTTATTCAGCGCGTCTTAGGCGCGTCAGGTCCAATTTATATTCACAAGCGCAGTTTATTTTAGACGCACTGTTTAAAAGTATTTTTTTTCACAGTAAAACAGGTTTAAAAGGCACTGCATATCAACAGGCCACTCAGTACTGCATCTCCAGCCCCGCCCTACCCCTTGTTCGCTGTATTTTTCAAATAACTCTTCATAGTCGTGTATTACTGGTAAGTCATCTGATCACTCGTTGTATCACCAAACTCCTCAATAATGCGATCCAAGTCATTATTTTATTACTGTAACATCTCAAAAAGCTCTGCAAATGTCTGTGATATTCTTTGAGCGCTGGATGCGGAAGCAGCTATCTTGTTTGTTTATGTCAGTGTTATCTCTGTGGTGCCGGGACTATGTGTATTGCTCAGATCCACCCCTTTTTTTATTTTGGCTTCTCTCGGCTCCTATCGGTCTCACTCGGCCATTGAATGGTTTTCTCTACTTTTTCTGGAGAAAAAACGACTAGAGACCAGTGCTTTACATCTTTTTGATGATGTCAGACAGGGTCTGACATCGGACCGGAAAGAGAAAATTGTAATGTCAGACCTGGTCCGACATTGGACCGCAAAGGGTTAAACCCCACGTGTCTCCTTTCTCTCTCGCCGCCGTTCCTGGAACCCCAACTTGGCATGCTGGAGAACGACACTGGACCTCGACCCTCCGAGCTGACTGGTAAGTATCTCCGGACCCGGATGCTGGACCTCGAACCTTGGGACAACGGTAAGTAGAACGCTGGCGGACCTTGAGCGTGTCCTGGCAGGACTACAAAGAGATCGCTCAGTGTAGTCAAGTACAAAGCACAAAAATATTAAAAAGTTAGAGCAGTTCTGGAAATGATTAAAGTGCAAATGAAATAATGTTATCTCTTCTCGCCCTCAGACCCTTGGCCGTCTCCCGGGACCATGACCTTGACTCTACTGGGGAATGGATTGTCCAAGGAGTGCCAACCAGACACAGCAAGGCAGTTACCTAAAATAAAAATCAATTTGTTTGTAAACCAAAAAATGTCTTCAGTGTCAATAATTCTCTACACCAACCCGTTACCACAAAAAAGGCAGCTCGAACACAGTCCAACAGTGGCAGGTAATAATAAAACAAAATCCCCCCAAAAACACAAAATCCAAAAAAAAAAAATCCATACAAAAATGTCCCAACCAAGTCCCGCTGCAACAAAGTCCCAAATAGAAAAAAAAACTCCAGACCCGTTCCTTTGTTCCTACAGTCAACCTTAGACTGCGCCAAGAGCGCTGTGTGCTTCTTCCCAAAACGCTCCTTTCCTCCCTTTTTATAGTCAGCCCATGACTATCATTGGCTGGACTGGCAGGTAAGGCGGGACTTCCTATCGACTGTGGGGAAAGTGCTTAACCCAAACGTCAGTCACAGTGCACAGGAGAATTAGCAGCAGCTTAAAAACAACAGATTCACTAATAGAACACACAACAAAAACCGTCACTTGTGACATATACAGTATGCAGAGACATCACATCTCAACTGCAAGAAAATGATCTAACCCTTTAAAACACTGTTTCACACAGATACCAAAAATCACAAAAAACAACTGAAATACTACAAACACAAAAACACCTTTAAAAAACGTATGTGCTAATAATATTTTTTCTTTGAAAAATGTAAACAAAATTAATGTCACGGACATCTGCACATAAACATAAGTCATTACCTTGAGAAAGGCTAAATTTCCCAAATAAACCTAATATGGTAATATGGATTAAAACAAGCTACTTGTTTAAAATAATGTGTGTTTTTAGAAACAGTATCATTTGGGAAATCCCTTTATTTATTTATTTATTTATTTATTTATTTATTTATTAGCAGACACCCTTATCCAGGGCGACTTACAGTTGTCAAAATATCACATTACAAAATATCACATTACAGAATATCACATTACAGATAAGAGAAATTCTAAAGTACAGAAAATCAGTAGAATATAAGATCAATTTCAAATAAGGGCAAAATAAGCAACACATTATTACATTTAAGAGCAAGTTCAACTAAGAGCAGTTAAATTCATTGTAAAAATATTTTCTTATAGGAGTAAAGTCCATTAAGAGCACGTAGTAAGTATGATAGATGGATAAGAATGATTTCAAATAAGAGCAATTACAAAAATCGTGAATATGGATACTTATAAGAGTAAAATCAAGCGTAAGATACAGGAAATAGTTATAATTAAGAGTAGTAGCAGAGTACAGCAAGGTATGGAGCAGTTCAGTGCAAGTACATGCTGATGCAAGTACTGGTACAATTGGGTGCCATATAGTCCGGTGTAGTCGAGAGTTGTGAGGTTTACAGATGCTGTCTGAACAGGTGTGTCTTGAGGAGGCGCTGGAAGGTGGTCAGGGACTGAGCAGTCCTGATATCCGTAGGTAGGTCATTCCACCACTGAGGGGCAAGGGTGGAGAAGGATCGGGCTCTGCAAGAGGGGGGGATTCAGCTAATCTGCCGGAGGCAGGTAGAGATACGGGAGGAAATGTCAGAGTCAGAGGGGGAAAAGGAGAGGAAGATCTGGGCATCATCCGTGTAGAAATGATACGAGAAGCCATGGGAGTAGATGAGGTGATCCAGGGAGCGGGTGTAGAGAGAAAACAGGAGGGGTCCCAGGACTGAGCCTTGAGGGACACCTGTCGAAAGAGAGCAAGAGGCAGAGGGTGAGCCACGCCAGGACACCCGGTACGTTAATTTATGTAAGAATTCCTTGAGTACAGCTCTGCTTTCTCTGGTCCAGTAATGGAGGACTGGTGTTTTTATTTGATTGCGATGCTGCTTTTTAATCTAAATATATAATTGTATAAGGTATTGCTTCACATGAATTCATCACGTTCGTAAATAATAAACAGAAAACAAATCAATGATTGGAATCTTGAAAGCTCATGAGCAGCGTATTTTCATGAGGGCAACACGTGTGGCCTATAAGTGTTTTTCAATTGCAGTTGAGAGTAGCTTTTGAAGATCACACCTTTCAATGTTCATTTTCTTATGTCCCCTGTGCTGGTTGATAAATTATCAAAGGGCTTGCTCCAAAGAACACTTAGAAGACCAGCACTCACTTCACATCTTTTTAAAAAAGATGACTTTATTTATTTCTTTATTTTAAATTATTTTTTTAAAACAGCAGACATGCAAGCACAGACACATTGAAATTAACTGGTGATTATTACAATTAGTTCATTTAGGGTCCGAGACATTTTCGCATGTTTTTTTTACTGTTGTTAGATTTGTGCCTATAACTCTTTAACTATAAAGGTTACAGATACATGTCAAACATGAAATGAATGTGCACACACTAGGCTTTCATAAAAAAAAGTGAAATAGTCTGAGACTCACCCTGTTCAATACAGATAACAAAAAACACAGAAAAAGAGACGCTTTTTAGAAAAAAACAGTATTTATTGTTTGTAAAATGTTTTTATGCATGGCCAGCTCAAATCTGACAGTGTACAATGACACTTCAACATGTATGGATAATAAATAAAGGACAAAAAAGAAACACATTGAAATTATTTGTCCCAGGGGCCTCGTTTTAAAGCTCTGACTCTGCTCTTTCCAATGGTGTAATGCCAGCAGGGCTGTCTCTTACAGTGTCTGAGTGGAAACAGTTAAAGGGCCAGGTCACCGGCGGGATATTTAACATTGGGCAGACCCTATGGGAAAGAGTCAACATTACAATAAAACAATACACAAGTTGTTTTTCAATAGATTATTTTATGATTAATTATTTAGCAAAACTACTGTTACAAAAGTAATCTATACGATCACCAACCCTCCTTGGATTCTTAACAGATTCAATACCTACGAATCTAAGGGAGTATCTGTTATGTTTCATTGGGTTAAAATGTCTTGCTACTGATGATTTAGGTTCACGATTCCTTTTAGCACTTTTGTGCTGACAAATTCTATTTTTAATTTTCTTTTTGTTTTAACCATGTAACACAATCAGTCAGTATATGACAACATGTACAATTAAGTATATTATTTATATCTGTTTTCTTTCTATACACAGATGTTTTAAAACATTGGCCCTTTTTACTAATATTTACATTTAAGTCACTGAATTGAAATTACTAACCAAACTCAGTTTGAAAGAGGCCATCCTTTTGTTAATATATGCCCAAAATTCATCCAGTTCTAGTGAACTACCTGTCCAAATAAAAAACACATAAATTGTATACATACACCATTTTTCTGAAAGATATATGGGGACTATTGTTACATAAATAATTGAACTCAAATCTACCCATAAATAAATTAGCATAATTAAGTGAAAAAGACAAACCAACCGACAAAGAGAAACACATGCTGACAAAAAACACAACAATCTCCCAATCACTGCCATTTAAAAAAGATACAGTCTGCTCCAGCTCAGGGAACACACCCCTAGGGAAGCAAGCAAAGTGTTCTCTTAGCCGAAGTGTTCTCTAAGATGGCGTTGACCACCACACACAATATGAATCAATAAATAAATACATATTTATTACTTGTCAATGTATGAAATGAAGGGAATAAGTGACAGAAAAGCAATAGGCAAGTGTATGTTAATAAACTATAATAATAAAGAAACAGACAAACTAATGTTAATAAACTACTGTCAAACAAAATTAACAGAGTGCACCTACACCTAAAAAATGCAGCAGCAGCTCTAGATTAATTATGAATACCTGTACAGGAGCAATATTCAAGACACCCACAAAATTATTTAACAGAATGATGAAGCAACTCACCAGAACGGAAAACACCAAACTGCTCGGCAACTTGTGTCTGATTCAGGTTTTTTTTCCAAGAGCTTGAAAAATTTTCAACAGAGAAACAGCGGCACATTTCGCCATTTGTTTACATGCCATTTTGTAACAATGAAATGCACTCGTGGAAATCAGACTACAAAATGAGGCAATGGTATGACGGCGTGTGGCAAAGTGGCTGCTGATTATGAACAGGTGCAGAGGTGATGCAGTGCAGAAATAATCACAATTGAAAAACTGTAATCCAATGTGAAAACGTTATTTTTATTGTCAACACAAATCCTGGTCTACCAAACAATAATTCTCTGGCAATACACCCCTGGTGTAAAGCTCGGCAGGAAAATTTTAATAATGATTTGTAAACAAAACAAATAATAACACGTTATCCACTCCCACAATACTACAAACACAAATCACTAGTCTGGGTGCGTGCAGTAGTGCTCAAAGTGGGTGATAACAAATAACAGTGACTGTGGTGTTGTTGTTCCGGGTAGTGCTGGCCCAAGGCGACAGCTCCGGAGACGTGTTAGCCGTCTAGTGAATATACAAACAAAAGACAATTACTAACAGCGATACAAACAAACAAAACACTCATGAATACTTTTTATTTATTTTTGGGAATCTCTCCCAGTCCTTCCAGTTCCGTGCGTCTCTGAACCCAAGCGAAGGAAAAGATTTACAATTCTCCGCCCCCTTTATGCAATCATGCATGACCCCTTGGTAAACGATTACCGTTGACTCTCTTGCCTGCAGCTGCTACCTCGTTTACCTTCCAGGTCAATACGTTCCTGCAACGGAGTCTTGCCTTCTTCCAGGCTGACCGACTTCCCGACCCAGGAAATGAACTGTCAGGCCAACCCGTCCAAAGCCTTTCCCTTTTGCTACTTAGCGCCCTCATAGGTCGGGAGGGAGATTTACAACCAGAACTCATTATATTTCCGTTACACGATGGTTCTGGAAAGATTAAATAAACCAATCAGTGTCCCTCAAGACATTTGCAGTGACAACTCACATTTGAATAAACCATTTGAATTTAAGTTTGATGATGAGTTATCAGGTACCAAAACAGTACTGTATCAGTTGTGTACGAATCAAGCGAAGTTCTTGTTCCTTCAGAGTATTTACAATGAGAAAAATCTGTTTCACCACAAGGGTGCTCTCTTAGGCACTACTGTACTAGTAGATTACCCTTATACACACCGTTTCTACGGCACTGTACAGCATACACAGGATGCATTGTAGGCAGTGTAAACATCAGTCCACTAATCATAAATAACAAACTGAGTTCACTTGCAAATTGCAATGTGAACACACATGAACTCCTGAAAAAACACTGAAACAAAACAAAAATCCTTTTCATACCTAAACAAACACAGTACATTTATTATTATTTATTTCTTAGCAGATGCCCTTATCCAGGGTGACTTACAATTGTTACAAGATATCACATTATTTTTACATACAATTATAGTATTTTTTTCAATACAATTACCCATTTATACAGTTGGGTTTTTACTGGAGCAATCTAGGTAAAGTACCTTGCTCAAAGGTACAGCAGCAGTGTCCCCCACCTGGGATTGAACCCACGACCCTCCGGTCAAGAGTCCAGAGCCCTAACCACACCTCCACACTGCTGCCCACATTTTCTTCCAGATAAGTGTGAACAGCAGAAAAATTGATTCATACCAAAATAACTTGAACTTAGACAGGTTGTAATGAACCCAATGTGAATGTGACCTAACATTCACCAACAGAACTATAGAATGTAAATAGAGCCAATTTCTTTTTAACTGTTTGAAGAAGATACAGTATTTATAAAATACATACAAAATGTTTTTTGACATGCAATATTTCATATATTTCTGAGGCAGTAGCTGTCTTTTAGTTAATTTGGTAGATTTGTCTTTTTCTCCATCAAGGTGGAAAAGATTGATCATGACACTGATCCACAGGGATGGAAGTCCAGTAGATCTCTCTAATTATATGCTTACCAGCATCCTTCCAGTGATATACAGGGTGACTGAGCAAAATAAATAAAGTTGATGTCATATTGCATTATGATTTTTGGGTGATTACTTTTTTTGTGTAACTGTGTGGTAGAGCTAGACACTAAACAGCAGTCCCAAAAACGACCCTGATGGGTAAAGTCATCTAGCTGGCTTAGGAAAGTACAGGGCAGGTTGTTACATACATAATTTAACTCAAATCTGTCCATAAATAAATTAGCATAATTAGGTGAAAAAGACAAACCCTTTGTAGCTAAATTAAGTTTCCCAGTTATTTTTATGTGGTTGGTTTGTAGCGTTGCATGTCTTGTGTCTGGTATTCTGAAAAAATGAAAAGTCTGATTAAAACATGTCAAGGGGAACAATATGGACAATGAAAGAAACAGGGACACACTGAAATTTGGTCGGACACCAAAATCCAGGTTGACCTCGACAAAGAGAAAGCTCTTCTTCCAGCTCCTTTACTGTCCACCAGTGATCACTTCAATAGCGATAACAAACTGAAACACATGCTAACAAAAAACACAACAATCTCCCAATCACTGCCATTTAAAAAAGATACAGTCTACAGCTAAGAGAACACTCCTAGGGAAGCACGCAAAGTATAATGTAATCTAGCTGGTTTAGGAAAGTACAGGGCAGGTATAATGTAATCTAGCTGGTTTAGGAAAGTACAGGGCAGGTATAATGTAATCTAGCTGGTTTAGGAACGTACAGGGAAGGTATAAAGTCACTTGGGGTATAACCACTCATCTAGCTATAAAGCAACGTGTTTGAGGCCTTGGTCATTTGACATTAAAAAAAAAACCTAATAACACCAGGAACCTAGAATGTACAGATTTTTTTTTTTTTTTTAATTTAGTCGTTGCCAATTATTTTTATTATTTTCTCCCAATTTGGAATGGCCAATTATTTTATTATGCTCAGCTCACCGCTACCACCCCTGCGCTGACTCGGGAGGGCGAAGATGAACACACACTGTCCTCCTGCGTGCAGCCGACAGCCGACCGCTTTTTCACACTGCTCACCATGCAGCCACCCAAGAGCTACAGCGTCGGAGGACAAAGCAGCTCTCGGGCAGCTTACAGGCAAGCCCGCAGGCGCCAGCCAGACTACAGAGGTCGCTGGTGCGCGGTGAGCCGAGGACCCCTGGCCGACCTAACCCTCCCTCCCCTGGGGACGCCGGCCAATTGAGCGCGCCCCTGGGAGCTCCCGTCCTCGGTTGGCAAAGGAATAGCCTGGACTCGAACTCGCGACGTCCAGACTATAGAGCGCATCCGGCACTCCACGCGGAGCGCCTTTACTGGATGCGCAACGCGGAAGCCCTGAACGTACAGATTTTTGACCAGGAGCATAAAATAGAAGTCCTTGGGCAAATAGAAAGGAAATGACTCTCTGAATTAAATGAAGACTCTAGTAAGCTTTGATGTAAATTTATTTAAATATTAATTTACTTATGCATTTACACCCGATCACTACTGCGAGGGTCATTTAATGCACTAGGTCTGTGGATAAGCTGCAAGGGAGAAGGAAGGTGGATTTTGAAGTGAGTTCGAGAATAACATTTAAAATCCACTTTTTCTGTTTTGTAGCTGCTTTCATCTATGCCTGGTTGCAGACATGATTTCCGTTGATGGTTGGCCTGCTTCTCAAAGATGGTGCACCACTGTACTTCTTAAGCAGTGATTTGTGCAACACTGTGCGAGACTAAGGGCCTCATGCACTAAACAGCGGTAACGTGTTTTACATGCAATAAGCCCTTTACTGTGTGCTTTGTACAGCTACTGTATTCACTAACCAGTGGCAGGCAACCTAGTGCGTGAAAAAAGTACCGCATTCCAGTCACTTAAATAGAATGAATAATGTTAATGGGTGGAAATGTATGCAAATCACGCCAGGGAGGTATTTGATATGCAAACCATATTCACTTAGGGCGCTAACTTTACTAGGTGCCTCAGCGTGTGTTAAAAGTACCGTTTATTGAAACCAGGCGGTGTCACAGAATCAGCAGAAGAGCTGCACAGGAGACCGAGAAGAATTGCCGACGTGTTTGAATTAGTGAAAGACTTTGTGCAGCCTTTTTTAATGAAAAATATCCCTAATTGTGGAGCTGTGCCTAACAGTAACACACTCAGACGAGAGTATCTCCCAATGTGTCTTTTATAAAGAAAAACACAAACTCTTCGGTTTTGTCATTTCAGGTTTGCAGTTAATGTTGCTCCCGTGTTTAATATTTTTTGATTATTAAAGGCAGCAAAATAGTCGATGGGAATTACGTGGTCATTGTAATTAATGTGTCAGCATACGTTTTAAAGGTTTAGAAAACTCAAGAATATTGTTGAATATGTCTTTCAAAAGTTGTTTTTTAAAAATATATTTTGTCTGCTTGTTAGCCTACTTTTTTTTTTTTTGCAGCCAATACAGATCATTTTAAACTCTTGTTTCCAGCAAAAATTTGTTTCATTTTTAAAGATTGTTTCAATAGCGACTCGAATTCCGATGTTCCAGTGTACTCGTACATCCTCAGACAGTCAGGCATATATGAAGATTACAAGGCAGGTGTATGTGCAACACTTTTGGCTATGTTAATATATTTATATAGTCACCATGTACTTGTGATAGGCTATTTAAGTAGGCTATGCTTAAAATAGCTTTAGAATACACAAAATAAACTGTAAATAAATGAATGTACACAGAGTGCGAGTTGAGGTGCATTCATAAATGTGATTCTTAAAATGTATTTTTTTTTACGACTGTAAGTCGCCCTGGACAAGGGTGTCTGCTAAGAAATAAATAATAATAATAATAATAATAAATAATAATAATAAATACAAGCAATCAAACGGCATCTAATGTTAAAAAAGCGACGTTTCACCAAACACCTTTTGAAATGTAAATAGTGAACTTTTAATTTTCTGAGTGAGTGCTTTGCTGACTTTTGATTAATATTATAAAATAAATCAGAGGGAGATCAAATTGAACAAACAAATATGTATTTGATTTGCAGAGTTAAACATAAATGTTTCTTTAACAATTATTTTCTCTGCTTTGACTATCTTGCAGGACGCTGTGATTTGGTACAAGACCCCCACCCTCCTATGGAACGCATTTATTTTGTTTTAATGTTTTATTGAAGTTAATGTTCTCACTGAATTAGCACCAAAAAGCCTTTCATAATTCCCCACCACTTCTTCTGCTAATACATTTACCTCCTGGTCTGTAAATACAGTCCTCACACTGTGACAAACCGTACTATATATTATTTGTTTATTTAGCAGACGCCTTTATCCAAGGCGACTTACAGAGACTAGGGTGTGTGAACTATGCATCAGCTGCAGAGTCACTTACAACTCCATCTCACCTGATAGACGGAGCACAAGGAGGTTAAGTGACTTGCTCAGGGTCACACAATGAGTCAGTGGCTGAGGTGGGATTTGAACCGGGGACCTCCTGGTTACAAACCCTTTTCTTTAACCACTGGACCACACAGCCTCCTCTGGACCACACAGCCTCCTAATATATAATTAGGGTGACTTACAATTGTTACAAGATATATCATTATTTTTACATACAATTACCCATTTATACAGTTGGGTTTTTACAGGAGCAATCTAGGTAAAGTACCTTGCTCAAGGGCACAGCAGCCATGTCCCCCACCTGGGATTGAACCAACGACCCTCCGGTCAAGAGTCCATAGCCCTAACCACTACTCCACACTGCTGCCATATATAAAAATACACACACACACACACACACACACACACACACACACACACACACACACACACACACACACACACACACACACACACACACACACACACACACACACACACACACACACACACACACACACACAAAATAATAGTTTACCTCATGCATAATTCCACGTGTTGAATTATGTGCGTTGTGACAATGAATCATTAGAGTGCTTTATTTGTGCATATAAGAGCGGTTATGCCTTCCTTTTTGTGTGCAGTATGGGTTTCCCTTGCCACGCAATATTTCAGGTAACTTACCGCCGTTTAGTGCATGAGGCCCTAAGCATCTTTCCTCTGAGGCAATCTATTCCCATGGGTTGATGGGCATACCTGTAATGTCTGCGGGGCTTTGAGTGGGTGCTGGTTAAAAGGGCATTTTTACACATATTTACAAAAGCAAGCAACAAGAAAACATAGGTTGCCACAGGCCTTGCAAATATGAAGGACCAATTGCGTTTGTATGTGTTAATGACATGCAAGACCACAGTATTGGGGAGTAATGCGTTAAAAGGAACATGTTACTGTAATTAAATTACTGAAAATAAGTAACGGTAATCCATTATAGTTTCAGCTGGACTAACTAGACTTTTCTTGCTGGGTTGGTCATCTCCGACAGGGGTCAGCAACCTATGGCTCAGGGGCCATACCTGGCTCTTCAAGTAACCAAACATGGCTCTCGAATCTAGGTATTCACAAATACACACATGCACACACAAATGAATAATTCAACATACCTAGTGCGTGGCAGGGCAGAAAAGCCCTGCACTCAATTAGAAGGGGCGGGGCAAAGCCCTGCTTGTAAATAAATGTGTTGTGTTTATTGTTTTATTTAAAAAGGAAGGGTGTATTGTTTGTTTATTTAAACAGGTGTTGGATTTTGTGTTTAGTTAAAAACACGATGTATTGTTATGATTTAAATGTATTGTTTTGTGTTTAGTTTGAATGGGTGATTTAATGTATTGTTTTGTGTGTATTTGAAATAATGGTTTGTGTGTTTTGGTATGATTTGAATGTATTTTGTTTATTTAAAAAGAATGTTTTTGTTTGTTTTTATTAGGCAGCTCCACTAAACTCGTATGGTATGTGACCATCTCCGGATTTATTAATTTATTGTTAATTCGGAGATGGTCACATGTAAACCTGCAGCTTTTCTGTGTTGGTGGAGGGTGTACGTGAGAGCAAGAGAAATGAAAGTAAAAACAAAACTGAAAGAAAGCAATTGCTACTCGTGCTGGGCAGACCAGCATGGTATTTGTTTGGTGTTAGAAATTCTGTTTGTGTTCAAGACTGTTTTGTCTAAACTTTCATTTTGCTCTGTTAGCAGTGTTTCTTTGTACAACCTTTTTATTTACTTTTTGTTTGAATAAAAACGGCACACCAGCATTTTACCCGCAAGGACTTGTCTGCCTCTTGGCCTGGTCAGCCTCTTGGCCTGTCAGCTTCTGGGTCTGGTCTGGGAATGTCACTACTCAGCCATCCTGTCACATAGTGTAATTGCACATCTACAAATGACCAACCTACCCGCTGCTCTTATTGGTGCTTGTATTCCTGGAGTCTGTTTCATCGTGTTTTGATTGGTCGAGAGATCTGTCAACAAGCAATATGCACATGAGTCACAATCTGTGATCCCGCTTTTACTGCATTTTTTCATTTTCAAAGTGTAGTAGCTTTTAGTTTCATTTAAAAAATGGCAAAAAGAAAGATGAGAAATACCATTCTTTTCAGCCAGAATGGACTGTTATGTATGCCTTTGTGGAGAAGTCAGGATTTCCACTTTGTCTCATATACAGTGAACGACTGGCTTCAAACAAAAAATCTAATTTACAATGACATCACATGACAGAAACTGCTGAATTTGCAGCAAAAAATACCCAGAAGGTAATGCGTGGATAAAGACCTGCGAGGAGCTGCAAAGAAAAATGAAAGCGAGGCAAAGTAAACTACTGGCATTGTGGAATAAAAGTGGAAGTTTTGCAGGCTCTTTAGAGATTGTTCTCAAAGGTAAGCCTTTCACTGATGGCAAATATGTGAAGACCTGTGTGCTTAATATAGCCAAATAACTATTTGAAGACTACTCCAACAAAGACAAAATCTTGCTGCAAATACAAGATATGCCTTTATCTGCAAAAACAGTTCACGATCGAGCGTGGAAATTGTGTATTAGGTTGGCAAGCAGCAAATAGAACATTTCTGTTTCATATTTTTTATTTGCATTGGATGAGTCAATGGATGTCTTTGATGTTGCACAACTATGTATTCTCGGGCAATGTATATGTGGCAACTTGGTACGAGAAGAAATGCTTGCAATTCTGCCAATAAAAAAATCTAACAAGAGATGAAGACATACTTAAATCTGTGCTGGATTTTGTTAGCGAGAAGCAGGATCAGTTAGGGAAGCTTGTTTCAGAGTGTACTGACGGTGCACCCAGCATGATGGGGAAACAAGGGATTCGTTGCTCTTTTGTCAGAACAACAGAAACGTCCCATTTTACGCTTTCACTGTATTACGCTTTCACACCAGGAAGCATTTATCTTCTGGACATTACAGGTCATTTGAATGAACATCATGTTAAACTTCAAGGGCAGGGAAACACATTGAATCTGTTCATCAGAGATAGCGAGACTGGCAGACTGACTCACTTTGAAATGTTACTTATGTTTTGAGATTCATGCATGGTAGAGGATCTTAGCAGCAATCTAGATCTTAGCAGCTTGTGGCGTTTACACCTGATCTGCTAATGTCGTTCAAGTTTCGTTTTGTGCACTTTAACAGACACAGCACTTTGTTCAAGTTTATGATTCGTCCCCATGAAACTTGTGTGGAAGCACTGAACTTGACTGTGATTCCAGGCATCTCAATCAGAGACTTGTAGCTGGAAGTTGCCAACTTTCAGACATTTGGGTTGAAAAGTTTTGCACTTTAAGTTCAAATCTGGAAAGCCTTGCTTGGCAACACGCAGAACTAGCAAAACTGCATGAATGGACTGATTTGAACAAATAGGAGCGCGAAGATAACTTAATTCTGCAAACTTTCAAATGAACTTTCACTTACACACGGCACAATGCAGAATGTCAGTTTTGCTCTGTTAACCATGTTTGACTCCACCTATATGTGCGAACAGGCATTCTCCCACTTGAATCACATCAAAAACAATGTGCGCTCAAGATTAACAGAAGAAAGCCTGAATGCTTGAAGCTAAACTTAAACCGGACTTCAAAGAAATGAGCAAAATGACGCAGCAGCAGAAATCACATTAAAGAAGTGCACTCTAAGTGTAATAATCAATTTAAATTATGGTTTTTTTTGCACTTTAAGAACATAAATTGTGTGTTTATGATTGGCTCTTTGCAGACCACTTGCTCTAATTTCCATTCAGTTTGGCTCTCTTGCACAAAAAGGTTACCGACCCCTGATCTACGACATAATACTGAGAGATTGCCAATATTGGAGTGATTCACTCTTTAACACTTTTTGTAAAACTTGTAATATTGTTATTATTCAATAACAAATATTGGGTTTTTTTAGCTTAATGTATATTTCACCAAAAGTAGCCTAATGAACAATGCAAAAAAATTAAAAAATCCTGATTTATTTTATTAACTCGCAATTGAGTTACATAAAAGTTCACAAGGATATATAGCTACACCTAATACTTATAGTTACATTTATAGTTGAATAATTATCCACAGCAACTAAATTAACCATATGCTCTTCTGTGCATGCTCTCAACCCAACAACTTTGAATACATTTACATAACTCTAGTCTAGCATATGGAGGCCCAGTATTCACTTCAGACATGTTAGATAGCCAAATAAGGGTTCAATGTAGATTTTTAATACATTTCAATGAAAACCACAAGGATTTCTAAAAGTAATCCTTGAAATCCAATATGTTATTCACCTGGATTTGAGTAAAGGATTACGTAACAGGTTACACAGATGCCACTGTAATCAGTAATCTGTAACAGATGACTATTAAAGGTCTGTCTGACTTCAACTGATGCTTTGTCAGTTGATGGATACCCTCACGCTCACAGTGTTGTGCCAGGTTAACTGGAATCTGGCCCTGCAGACTAATCTGACTACTGTGTCTGTTGAAATGACCTTCTTTTCCCAATGGTGTCTCTCGGTTGGTGATGCATGGATGGTGTTTGTCCTTCACTTCCAACTTTTCTGAAAGGCAGGAAGACATCATTATTGTTTAAAACTTGTTATCAGAAAATATCTTTAAAAAAAAAAGATTGCAGTCTTCACAGAAACAGACTTCTCTCTAGCAGTCCTTCTTGCGGTACAGACTGTAGGTCAGTTCTGGAGTAGCTTACATGCTTATCTGCTGGTCAGCTGGGAGTGAATGAATCAATCTACCACAACTGACTTACTCTATGCACAAGGATATCTTTTGAAATCCTTCTTCAGCACTTTAAAACACACAGTAATTAAACAACACACAGGTGACTTCCTATTTTACAAGGGTAGGCGTTGGTAGCTTGGTATTGTCTTCCTTCCAACCCATACCAATTTGTTACTGGCAGAGGGGGTCATTACACTGCCACACATAACCAGTGGTGCCAACAGCATGGACATTCCACTGTAAACCCTTGCCACCATAATTAAACTGGGCAACACATTTTTCCAGCACAGTCATATGATGCAGTTTAACCAATAAAGCTTTTTGATATTCTTGAACCGTTTAAAGTAACGGCCAAGGCAGAACATATGGGGGTCTTAGGCACCAAGGAAACAACATATTTGTGTATCCACTGTAAATATGTGTTTGTGGTGGTTGGCAGGGATAGGATTAATTCCTATATTCCTATTCCTGCCAAATACATGTGAAAATCTGGGTTTTGTGGCGGTTTAGCACAACCACAGGTGTAATGGTTTAATGGTTTAATTGTTCTATTGTTTTAGTGAGCCAGGATCAGAATCACCTGGCTCTAATTTAATTAAGTATACCTGACTGTAATTAGCAGGCAGGTATTTAAGCAGGTCACACTTTTTTAAATTGCAGTTTTAAAAAAAAGTAAAAATCCAAGAAAAGAAAAAAATGGAAACTGACTGGTGCCGTTCTGGACTATCTGCGCCCGAGGAGCTGGAGTACTTGTTGCAGTTTTACAGTCTGCCACTCCACAAGCAGACCAAGTTCATGCAACTGCACAACCATGGCTTGATTGCAACCTTGAAATCCTGGGAAGACTGGTTGTCCCACCACCCTGAACTGCTCCCAGCGCCTACTCACTGGCTCTATAGTATTGTGGTGATCCCAGCCACCACTGGAAGGAAGTCTGTTCTTGCTTTCTGTTGCTGGATCGACCACTGCCCGGAGCACAGTCCAACAGGATAGTGTGAACTGTGTGAACACTTTTGGCATGGATGGTGAGAATGTGCGGAGCCAGAGTCAAACAGAGAGAAGTCGGAGCTCCTGATAAAGGATGTGCTGTCCCTAATGCCAGTGAGGGAGGAGCTGCCGCCCAGCATGCCCGTGAGGGGGGAGCTTCCTGCCCGGAAGCGAGCACAGGATCCTGAGTGTCCATTGCCCAAGAGGGGGGAGCCCAAGCATCCATCGCCCAAAGAGGGGGGAGCCCGAGGGAGAGACGCACCAGTCTCCACCGACCGCAGTAGTTTCACTGCCGGCGTATGCAGTGCCGCTGCCGCTGTCGGAGTGTGCCACGCTGAGAGAAGCATGGCCACTGCCAGCACCAGCGCCACACCTGGAGGGTGCCACCCCACTGTCAGCATTGCCTTTGCTGGAGGAGCCAGCATTGCCGCTGTCAGAGGACCAGCTTGTTTGCCACACCACTTACAATGGGATAACTGCACGTGTTTATAATATAGCATTCCATTCATGCTGAAACAGTGTATCATATTTTAAAGAACATAAGGCCTTCAATATATGACTTGGTGGAAAAGATAGTCAAGCCTCTGAAATCCTGTTTTTGGACTTTAAAGGAAATAACAAAATAAAAAAATACCAAACTACAAAGACACCAACAAATTATTAGTGAGCACTTGACTATCCCATCTCGTGGCAGATGGAATATAGTAACCTATGACATTGACAGATTGCTGTTTTTGTAAGCCTTCCAGCATTTTTTGAAACATTATCAAAAAAAGATCTCTTTGTAGACTGCTAATTATCAATAAAATCCATAATCTCATCTTAAATAATGCCGATGAAACAAAAAAGTGAATCATTGTAATTAGTAGCACTTTTTAAAAAAGTAACCTTCAGCGACTCACTGCAGTCGTGCTTCTGTGTTCTTTTCCAAACCTGACATTTCTCTTTTAAGGAACAAAACCACATGAACTGTGGCAGACCTATGTATAATTCACGGTTAATCATGTTTGTGCAATTCTTTTTTCTTTTTTGTTTTTTTTAAGGCTTTTCACAATTAATTTGCTCATGTTAGAGAACTTATTCCCATCTTTGTAGTATGGGAACTACCTGTCTAACAGGAATTAAAGGGCAACTTGATATGGATAAGTATTATCAGAGTTATCTTATTTTTTCTTCTTTATGTTTAGAACCACTTTTTGTTCCAGTCATTACATCATTGTGACTTTTTAACTCACTGGGGAATAAGGCTCTCAGAGTCTCATCAAGCACACCTGTAACCTGTTCTCCTGCCCCTTATGGATGTAATAAATACCACATTTGCTTTCACTCAGATGACATTATTATTATTATTATTATTATTTCTTAGCAGACGCCCTTATCCAGGGCAACTTACAATTATTACAAGATATTACATTATTTGTACATACAATTACATTATTTTTACATACAATTACCCATTTATACAGTTGGGTTTTTACTGGAGCAATCTAGGTAAAGTACCTTGCTCAAGGGTACAGCAGCAGTGTCACCAACCAGGGATTGAACCCACAACCCTCCGGTCATGAGTCCAGAGCCCAAACCACTACTCCACACTGCTGTCCTTATCCTCCCTCTGTTCAGGCTGAGCATTTGCCTTCACTGAACCCTCTCTTTACATGCAGGGCTTTTGCCCAGCTGCCACACACACATATCAAATTGTTCTTTAATACAGTGAGCAATGGTTGTCATGGAAGGTAAGATAAGCACGGACAATGTTGTATTTTTTTGCCCCTTTGATAAAAAAAGGATCAAATATTTTAATTACACAGAATTACAAATATAATCATGTTCTCATTATGTTGTATGGTGATGACCACTGGAAAAAAATCCATACAAACACGCAGGTCTCCATTTTTCTTCTTAACGCACACCATCGAGTTAACCCAATCAGTTGGCTCCTCAATTTTTCTTATGACACCTAGTGTAACCATTCTATCCAGTTCTTTCCATAAATCTTCACGTAGGGGTGCTGGCATTCTGTGAGGCGGATGGATTAACAGCTGTGCATTGTCTTTGAGTTTAATTCTGTATATGAAAGGCAGCATGCCAAATCCTTCAGAAATACCTAGAAACGTTTTGGCTACTCCATCCAAGGTATTATGGTGCTGATATGCTCCACTGATACAGCTGGAATCACTGATTGTGTATACTATCTTTACTAGTCCCAGATCTTCACATGCTTTGTCTCCAAGTAGCGAGTCATGTCCCTCTGGCACAACCACAAACAACACATGGCTCCTGTTTTTCACAAAGACATTAAGTCTGCACATCCCTTTGGTCTCATTGTATGCTTTCAGTGCTACAGATCTGTTTATTATTTTAGCTTTTGTTTTTAGTTCCCGTACATCTTTCATGCTGATTAGGTTGGCCTTCGCACCTGTATCCAGTTTGAAAGGTATTATTGTTCCATTGACAGGCAACATCGCTACCCAGTTAGCAGCGGTTACTGCATTCACACATTCATTTTCACTTTTGAAGTTCAGTGAGTTCAGTCTATTTGGATTTGCCTCCTCTGAATGCTGTGTTTCAGCTATGTCCATATGCGAATCACACTGTATCATTCCAACAATAAATGTCTCTCTTGAATCTGTGTCATCTACGGTGTGCACAATTCTTCTGATTTTTGTCTTTGGTAAAGCACATTTTAGCAATACGAAATACCAAGGATGGAAGGTGCCCACTTGAAGACCCCAGAGAAGTACCCTACTCGGCTCAGCCAAATGGTTGTCATGCTCATGCGCTAGGGAGACTGCACTGTGGTTGATCCCTGGAGCCAGCATTACACTTCAGCCATCAACACCAGGCAGAAGGATATCTACATCATCAGATTGAAGGAAACGCAGATGGATCACAGTAGTAGTTTACAGTAAAAAAAGCTATGTCTTAGTTGGTGCTTATCTTGGCGAGAGTTGAGTCCAATATCAGCATGAAGTTTTAACACCTACCTGAAAACCTGGATACGTCCAGTGACTGCTGTAAATAGTGCAGCTGGTGACAAGGGAAAGATCTTGTGACAGCCTGGAGAAACAGCTGACAGGAGGCTGACAGGAATAGACCCCATTGGGGCTGGCAGGTGTTAGCCACCCTAGCTGGCAGGATCCAGCTCTGTGTTTTCAAATGGAACAGGATGCTGGGGACACCCGCCCAAGGCTTCTAAGAAATTACCCCTAGAGTCTGCGAGAGCAGGGACGGAAGATGACACATGGTTTGACAACATGGTTTAGGAAAGGAAATGGAGATGGAAAGTACTTTGCAAAGGACTAGCTCAAGATCTGCAGTTAGCAAAGACATGGAGCTCCAGGTTTGTGTCTGTGGCTGGAGAAAAGTGACAACGGTTAGGGGTTTGAAGATTCATCAAGGGGGAATGAAATGCTTGAGGGAGAAGGGACAAAGGCCTTGCACTGATCAGTACATTTTACCAAGTCAGTCAAATCAGTCGAATGAAATCCAGCGACAGGAAGCAAACCACAGCTCACAGGATATCAGCACCCCTGTCGTAGATGAGAGGAAGACTTGCATAAACACAACTCGTGATAAACCTAAAGATCCTTTTGAACCCGGTCAGTTGAACCAGCGTAAGAGATAAAAGAAAACCTCAACGGGCACAAGCCTGGAGTTAAATGGCCAAGAGCTTCTGAGAAAACAGCGTGGGGCACAGTAAACAGAGATCTCTGTGTTGCATTGGAAAGGTTAGGTGGAACAGTTGAAAAGAAGCTGGATACATTTGGGAATACTATCTACACATATGGAAGTGAGAGATTTTGGAGTTGAAAAAAGAAAGGAGAAAAGTACAAACTTTTCCTGGAAAGTCTAGATGGCGGCAGGAGATTGAGCACTTAATTAGAGAAAGGTGGCAGTTGAGGAAGCAATGGAGAAGAGCAGAACAAAGTCAGAAGGAGGCATTCAATCTATTACAATGGGTCATAAAAGATAAGATTGCAACATTGCACAGAGCTGAGCGCCTACGGAAACGCTGCAAAATGAAGCATGCAAGAACTAACTTTTATAAAGACTAAGGATGCACCAAATCCAGGATTCGGTTTCGGATTCGGCCTGAATACCTACTTTTTGAGGATGGTTCGGATTCGGCCGAATACTCAGGATTCAGTGAACCTACCGAATCCTTCATCTGCCCAAACACACACCCATTTTAATACATTCCTCCAATGTGTGCAGTTCTTCTTTAAATAAAAGACACAAATCCGGTATTGAACATAACTGTTGTATTTAATAACAGATATTCAAGAACAAGAACATGTTTGATGAACTCTGTCGCAGCTCTCAACTCCGTAAATTACTGGTGGCGCACACACTAAACACGTCACGTAGCTGCTGAATGTAAACATAACCCCCATATGCTACAGCACAGCCACATCACACTTTTCATGGAGTAAAGTTATGCAGTAAACCTGTAACATATAGTAATGGCAAACTATTGTAGACTTTTGTGCTTTGTTGCTTTGTCTGTGAAACGTGTTCTAGAGATCACACTGAGATAAAAAAAAAATAAAAACTCAGTGCACAGAAATATATATTTTTTTGTAACTTTACAACTGTCAGATGTGCAAGACGTTGTTGAACAATATGCTTTAGTAAATTACATTTTACGTTATTTTAATGTGCCAATACAAATTGAACCATTTGGTAACTGCTGTACTTCTATTAAAATTATTTTAAAACTATTTCGTAGCCTATTTGATAGGTGTTACATACATGGTGCATTTAAATCAACGTGGGTTTTATTTCGCAGGGAGATTCAGGTCACTCATCACGGTAATTTTTTCCTCATATCTCTCAGATTAGTTGACACAGGTTGAAATGTCATTTAAGAAAATAGTGGGTTATGGCAAAGATGCAGCTGTCCTTTCTTGTAAAGGTAAAGTAAACAGTATTTTGACATTTCTGTTGTGAGGGGATGGGGCTAGCGGTAAATTGTGTAAGTTTCAAACTAAAATCTTATTTAGGGAAATATTTCCATTCGTTAATAAAAATACTATTAACTAAAAGTCTCAAAACTATAGATTGTGCATGTCCCTTGTTAGTAGCTGACAGTCTGTTTCTCATTCAACAGTTTTCCTTCAGTTTTCTTCAGTATTCAGTTCGGTATTCGGCCGAATCTTTTGTGATGGATTCAGTATTCGGCCAAATCCCAAAAACTTGGAGTCGGTGCATTCCTAATAAAGACCCATTCATATTTGCAAAGAAGTTATTCACCAGGGAGAAAAATGGCACAATAAAAGCAACTAAGTCTAAGCTGGAGAGATATCTCGAGGAAATGCACACAGATTCAAAAAGGCAGGAGCCCGTACAGAGTGTACAAGAGTGCCCCTGGTGTTCTATGAATCCTGTGGAAATTGATGAAAGTAGTATGGGAAAAACAGGTTGTACCAATAGCATGGCGCCGAGCAGATGGGGTCTTTATACCTAAAAAAAAAAAAAAGATTCTATGCGTAGCGGTCAGTTTCGTCCTATTTCCCTGTTAAACGTGGAAGGCAAGATTTTCTTCAGCATTGTTGCTGGAAGCGCTAATCAATTCATACGTCAGGAAATGGTTAGGAGTTCCACGCTGCCTCAGCAGAGTGGGACTGTATGGTAAAGGGATACTGCAGCTGCCAGTCTCAGCTCTAACCAAGGAGTTTAAGTGCACCAAGGTTCGATTGGAAATTACATTGGTAGAGTCACATGATGAATGCGTACGGGAGGCAGCACCTGTGTTGAAAACTGGAAAAAAGTGGGCAGCAAAGCAAGCTGTGGAAGATGCAAAGGCTGCCCTTCGTATCACTGATATCATGGGGCAAGTACAGCATGGAAGAGGAGGCCTTGGTCTCAGTTCAGCTCCTCCTACGTGGCACAAGGCAACCCCAGCTCCGGCCAAGTGGGGAGAATGGACGAGATGGGAGAGTGTGGACATATTTTTTAGCTCAATAAATACAGCAAATGTTTGCTCTGCTGACGCACTCACTACCTGTTAGATTTACTGTAGGAACCTGGCAGTCGGTTTACTTTTCTAAACACATTGCATTGAGCTGCACGATTTCTTTAAAATGCCTTCACGGAAAAAAAAAAAAAAGATTGAAAATATTTCTGCTAAAGATCGCTCTGTTCATTACATGGGTTTGTTATTTATTTATTTATTTTATTTGTTTGACTTTGTTTGATAATAGAATGTCTTCAAAAGGTTGATATGAAAAACAAAATATTCTGCAATTTAGCATTTACTGTTAAGAACTGCAAAGAAAAATAAATGTGATAAGACTATTTTTTTCTGTTATACTAAATATTATGTTTAATCGTGAAATATCTGTTTTTAGAAATTGAAACAAGTGTGAAAAAATGCATCCCAGGTGCTAATTAAAATAGGATTACTGAATGCAGCCAATTAAGAAACAATGGACAATGTGGGTATTTATGGCAGCCAGGGGACCATTAATGACCCAAGTGAGTACCCGAGGTTCACTCTATATAATATACAGTGTAGTCTGCAGTCGAACCATGCAGTTCTGCAAACTTGACAATTTTTTTTTTTTTTACTTCTTGTGTTGGTACATGACCCTTCCAGGTATGTAACAGCAGCAGGTTCAGGTTGAGTACAGAAATGTGATCTAAAATGCAAGGAAAAATGACATTTTAACCAAAAGTCTAGATTCAACATTCCTATATAAACAGCATTTCTGGCTCTTCAGAGGAGGCTAAGCTCTGTTATAAACTACTATCTGCTAGGAGGCTGTGTGGTCCAGGGGTTACAGAAAAGGATTTGTAACCAGGAGGTCCCCGGTTCAAATCCCACCTCAGCCACTGATTGTGTGACCCTGAGAAAGTCACTTAACCTCCTTGTGCTCCGTCTTTTGGGTGAGACGTAATTGTAAGTGACTCTGCAGCTGATGCATAGTTCACACACCCTAGTCTCTGTAAGTTGCCTTGGATAAAGGCATCTGCTAAATAAATAAACAAATATAACCACATTACTAGCAGTAGCAGATCATGTGATCTGAGCACAGGTTTTAATTGGAGGAGCCCAGAGATTTTTTTCTTTTTCATCAGAGGAGACAGGACTCCGTTATAAACTCCTATCTGCTATAACCACACACAGTACAGTACTAGCAATGGCAGATGATGTAGTTGATCCCTGGTTTTAATTGGAGGAGAAACTCAAACCTCCCACCCCCTGCTGAAGCACTTTACTGATATGCTGGAAGGACATTTTCATAAGAAACAAAAAAGAAATCCATCATAACGGTAGGAAAATTTAAAAAAAACAAAAACATCTGGGACGGTAGACAAATCATAAACTGTGTCGCTGCTCGATAGCGATAGCTGCTCGAAAATCCCTTGACTGTTTAGTCTCATTAAACCAAAGTTAAAGCATTGTTGACATGCATGGAATATGGGGGTTGTGGATAAACCAAAAAAACGAATAATTTTAATATATATTCTTCCGCTTTTGAGAAAAAATGGTCCGTCAGACAAGGTTCTATTTGCCGGAAACATTAAACTGGATGTTTTCAACATTTCCATTTATTGTAAAATGTTCCATTGAAAAAGGTAAATGTGACGAATTAATGAAACATCCACTAGGACGGGCTGTAGAAAGTATTTTCTCCTTTTTATCCTTAAGTTTTGTGGGAGGAGCTGCAGATGAGATTTTTTGTCTCTTCGTTGTAGTTTAAGGATACAAATCCCAGTCCATTTTCATCTGTAGTGACAACAAAGTTGTCAGGTTTAAAAACACTCTGACCTTCTCTGCCACACCTGGCCTTGTGTAAGTGAATATCCAGCCAGACTTTATGCACCAGACCAGAGGGTGTGGAGCTAGAAAGAGCAGTTGAGTTTTGCAGCTTCTCCAGCTCAGCAGTAGTAATGTGTGGATGGTGAACTGTGGTGTCTTTGCCTGCTTTTCTGTATCATTTCATTATTGACAAAAATACATTATTGGCATTTTTGAATGCCTGGTCGCTAACATTGCGTTTATGTCAGTGCCATTTACATAGCGACTGATACCAGCATGGAGGCTAACACAGCTTGAAAAGGAGTATTCTTGACCAGCTGAATTACGCACTGAAGCATAGAATTCTCATAACTGACTGTTTAAAATTTCCAAAGAAACTGTTTTTAAGTCGATTACCATTTCTTTTTTGTTTCATCCACTCAATAAAAACATCAGCAGCCCAAGCAGTTGTTTTTTTAGTTTTCATCAATTTCATCAAGTTCTGGTCACCTCGTTACAAAATGGATATTGCTGCTCCAGACAGGCTAAAAGAATTGAATCTATTCAGTTTTGAACAAAGAAGACTACGTGGCACTCTGATTCAAGCATTCAAAATCCTAAAAGGTATTGACAATATCGACCCAAGGGACCTTTTCGACCTGAAAAAAGAAACATTATTATTATTATTATTATTATTATTATTATTATTATTATTATTATTATTATTATTTTAATAAATATATACAATAATCAAAAAAAGTTAATGTTAATATTTCTTTATTATAGATAAAATGCAAATAATAAAGCAGCATGTCTTTCCTAACAAAATGCCAGTTACATATTTAAAAAATGTTCACTAAAAACTATTTACAATTAATATACTTTTTCATCAGCAACCAATGATTATATGGTATGGTAATCTACTGATATGGACTGTTTAAGCATCAACCAAAATAAAAACAGAACAAAAAAAAATGACACAATTCACAATGAAAATAATTACAGTGAAAACTCACTATTAAGGCCACTCAAGAAACCTACAAAATGTAGGTCATATTACTCAGAGCACACATAATTTAATTTGAAAAGTGTCTATAGTTAGTTAACACTTTATTGAGCATATGTCCTTAAGGGTTAAATATCTTATTTTATTATTATTTGTTTATTTAGCGGACGCCTTTATCCAAGGCGACTTACAGAGACTAGTGTGTGTGAACTATCCATCAGTTGCAGAGTCACTTACAATTACGTCTCACCCGAAAGACGGAGCACAAGGAGGTGAAGTGACTTGCTCAGGGTCACACAATGAGTCAGTGGCTGAGGTGGGATTTGAACCGGGGACCTCCTGGTTACAAGCCCTTTTCTACAACCACTGGACCACACAGTCTCATAATCTTTAGATTTAATACCTAAATATCATTTTTTTTCTTTAGTCACTCATATTGCAATTTCTATTGGAGAGTCTTATTCGAAATGGACAGGTTAGCCAACTCTTTTCCAGATATTTTATGAAACCAGTACTGGAAGGTTAACTTCATGGATCATGTTTTTTTGTTGTTGTTGTTGTTGTTATCAAAGGCACAAATGTTTCCAGAACATTACATTTAAACAAGTTGAAATCTTATTTTGATTAAAAATAACCATTTGTTGGTTGTATTAGTGAAATAATTTGATAGTTGTTTTATAATTTGTGACTACACATTGTAGTCATGATTCAATACAAAGATAGGCTTAATACTGAAGGTCTGTGACCATGAAAGTCAATAGAAGTCAGGGGCGTAGCTAGGATTAGATTTTTACTGAGGCAAAAAAAAAAAAAAAAAAGTTGAACAAACCTCTTGCGGATCCTGTTCATGTTACAAAGGTAAAAGTTATCATCTTATAAAGCCTGGAGACCTTTTGCAAACTGCAAAGCAAAATTAAGCCCCTTGGATGTTGATGTTAATGTTAAAATTTGATGACCCATATTATTTCAAAGATTAAAACTAATTGTCTCTCAGCAAAACCACAGCAACCTAAAATGACCATATTCACACTGTCAGAAATATGTGATTTTAAAAGGACAAGAATATAACATCAATATTTATAAGTAGATGGGTTCATACCTTTATTGACTTGCATTTGGTTCACTGCTACTTAAGTTGTCTTACACTGCTGGGACTGGTAAGACTGGTGCTGACACTGTGACTGGTGCTGACACTGGGTCTGATGCTGTTTGTGTACAATATTTGTATGACTCTATAATACTTTGACAAGGTATTCACCAAAAATAACAACAACAACAACAACAATAACAATAATAATAATAATAATAATAATAATAATAATAATAATAATAATAATAACGTGATGTTCCCACCTCTGAACGCTAGATCTCCTTTGAACGTTTACACAGTTTCTCAATCAATTCTAATATGCTTTTGTCAGTATAAATCGATGATAGGAAGTAGTACAGTACTTCATGCAGGGGAAACCGGTCACTGAGGTCCCGGTGCTGCCTAGCGTTCAGGCCGGGTCACTATAGATGCAAATATACAGCCACTATGCTGTAATAAAACGCTATGCTATAGCATGTAGGGTGATACTTGGACGAGCTGACTGTCCAAAGTGACAAGAAAAAAAAAAACAGACAGCCAGCTATCCCCGGTTTAGCTACACATTTAATGTCATCATAAAAACAGGTTCTTGGATTTTTGCTGTGCTGGCGTTAAAACATTCTACATGGGGGGAAAAAAAAAGATTTATCAAAACGTATTGCAGCTAAACATCACATTGCGCAAGGGAAAAACAACAAATATAAATGATAAATTCACTTAACGTTGATTTTTACCAAGAGTTGGCATCTTTAGAAATAAATGTGTAATTGGTTGTTTTTTTCTCCGTTTCATGTTAGTGCTGCACTGTAATGATTTCCATTACATGAGAGTAGATGTTAAAACTTCATGCTGATTTGAACTTGGCTCTCGCCAAGATAAGCACCAACTAAGACGTAGCTTCACAGTAAACTAATGTGATCCATATGTGTCTCCATCCATTTGCGCTTCCTTCCATATGATGATGTAGATATCCTTCTGTCTGGTGTTGATGGCTGAAGTGTAATGCTGGCTCCAGGGATCAGCTTATTTTGCCTCCCTAGCGCATCAGCACACACAGCGGCTGCGATGCTGGCTCCGGGATCAACCATAGTGCGGTCTCCCCAGCGCATCAGCATGACAACCGTCTGGATTGAGCTAAGTAGGGTACATCTCTGGGGTCTTCAAGTGGGCACCTTCCATCCTCGGTGTTTCGTCGACTAGCCCACGACACCTCAAGAGGGCTCGACGGTGATTCTGGCGTCCCAGCATCACCCCCTCCGTCCCCCACTCAACTCAGCCCAGCTTACTTACCTGTATATCAGCCTTTCTTTCTTTCTATTGTGCTTGAGATCCCCAGCCAGAATCTTTCCGTCTCAACCACAGCCAGTTGCTGCTCCTCTCTGCTGCTTCAGATAAGTTCTTCACTGTGCGACGCAACTCTTGGCCATTGAATCCGACGTCTCTGAGAAACCGGGTTGTAGAGTGTGCCACAAATCCTCGACATCCCACTTCCACTGGGTAAACCCAGACTCTCCATCCTCGCTGTTCCGCTTCAGTGGCTAGTTGAGCATACCGCAGTTTCTTCCTCTCATACGCCTCATCTACAGCATCCTCCCATGGCACTGTTAACTCCACCAGGTGAACAAGGCGTGCTGATCCAGACCACAAGACAATATCTGGTCGAAGGTTTGTGGTGGCAATCTCAGGTGGAAAAATAAGCCGTTGACCAACATCCGCCAGCATTTTCCAGTCTCTAGCAGCTTCCAGTTGTCCTGGGCAAGGATTGGTTTTAACACCTTTTCTTGGTGGTTGCTCTCCTGGGCGGAAGAATTTTGTCTTTTGTGTGTAATGTTTTGATGGAACAGGTGGCAACTTATTGGTCATGTTACGCTTGTCTTCCAATGCTAAGGCCAAACATCGCAGCACCTGGTCATGGTGCCAAGTAAACCGTCCTTGGCTAAGAGCCACCTTACATCCTGTCAAAATGTGCCTTAATGTTGCAGGTGATGAACACAAAGGACAGAGTAACTTGGGAAACTGACTAATGAGAAACGTCTTTGTGGCGCAAATTTGACATACCCCGAGTGTCTGTAGAGCCCTAGATCACAGTAATGTGAAGAAATTAAAAATAATATTTTATATATCTCAATTTTACACTCTTAAAAAATAAAGTGGGTACGTTTTTTTTTCGTCTTCACAATTAAGAATTAAGATGATTTTTTACTGAGGCGGCTGCCTCAATGGACGCTACGCGCCTGGAAGTAATTCAGGACTGTACAATTAAGGGTGGTCTTTGTACTAGTTGTGGTAATGCAAGGTTTCATTGAGCTTTTCTTTTTTTTCTGAAACAGAAGTAAATGCAGACACAGCACCTTGGAATGTTATGTAAAAGGTCACCAGTCTGTCATCTACTCATTCTGATTTCTTTCAGGCTAACAGGACAATTGAAATAGGCAAGAGATGGATTTTGTAACACACAGGGGGAAAGGGTAGTCATTTTGTCACTATATGTTATAATCTACTGACACAGATTTAACACACTTTAGCTTGCTGTGAGTTCAAGAGAAGAAATGAGATCTGTAATGAACTCCAGCTGTAATGTCAAAGGCCACTGTGATCCCCAGCTGAGCTACAGCAGTTGTCTATTTCTTCTCAATATGGAATTGAATGGTTTGCTCCAAACAACAGCACACTGTTTTCCTAACAGAAATATAGTGTAATGTATATTAGATATATTGTTTCACTTTATAGGAAACCTGCATAGTATATGCTTGAGCAAGGTACTTTACCGAGATTGCTCCAGTAAAAACCCAACTGTATAAATGGGTAATTGTATGTAAAAAATAATGTGATATTTTGTAACAATTGTAAGTTGCCCTGGATAAGGGTGTTGGCAAATAAATAATAATATTAAAATAGTGATAAAATCGGTAATAAATAGTTTTTAATAGAAAAATTGGTAAAAATCGGGGGGGAAAAAATCTCAGTATACACAATTTACATGTAGACCATGATGCGTAGCAGTTCTGGTTTCTGATTTAGTTTAAGTTTAGCTATGAAGCAGAATTTGTGCTAGTCAAGGCCACATGCATTTTCCGTGTTAGTTGGTACTTTGCGAAAGTTTGTGTAAAAATGATGCAGCATACATTTATCATTTTAAATATGTTTAAAATTTCCCAAAGAAATCATTGTTAATTCAAAATCTTTTACCGGGGGGGATAAATTTATCAAAGGGATGACAACTGAAAGTGCAGAGCCAGGAATAAAAAAAAGCATAGCCAGGGAAATCCACCCCCCCAGTAAAAATCGCACCCTGCACAGGTATGAACATGACATCACCACAAAACAAGCCAGGTTTACTCGCCTTGAAATCATAACAAATAAAAGAAAATTGACAGAATTGGGCGGTGCAAGCCATCGGGAGATGCGTCAAAAACCACACTGGACATTTCCATCACTGCGTTCCACGAGTTTACAAAAGCATCACCATTTTCTGTCAGATATTTATGATTAAGATTGGCAGTGTTAGGCAGTATTTTGGCTGATGGACAGTACTGTTGCACGAAGTCACCAATACATACCTCTCTGCAGTCTGCAATAAACAGTGGCTGTCCAGCAAAGAACAGCACTCTGACAAACTCATTAACACATTCTGCACCTCTTTTTATTAAAGTGTGTGTAAAAGATTCATAAACTGATTGTTTGTCCATCAGTTCACTTTATTGTTTTAGTTTAATGTGTTGCTTATTTTTCTGTATGTTTTTATTGTCAGTGTGAACATCTACCTCAATGCAGCAGTATATGCAGTGTTATGCATCTTCTGCCTCATCTGACCAACTTCTGTTATTTTTGCTTTTTGTATACTTTGAAACATTCGTTTTCTTTTGAATATTCATAAACTGATTTTTTTTCCTTTTCTCCCCATTCCTCATCCACTAAAATTATTATATTTTCGCGTAAGTATTTCAATTTAGTTTTTGATCAAGCAAGTAGTTACCATGCCCAGCAATTGCCACAATAATCAGACTTTGATTGGCCAACATAATCAGGTGATAATGTGTTTGTGAAGTGACAGAGAACCACGTTTGAACTTTATTTGATCCCCTGGCATCTAAACGTCTGCTGTATCCTGGGATACAGTTTAGGGCTGCTTATTACAACGTCAGAGTCAAAATAAAATAGCATTTTAATCAAAATATTGTGTATTTCCTAGAAAATAGTACCATGAAAATATTGAATAATAGACAGCAATCGGGTATAAATCAGTAAAAACCACATCCTGTTAAAAAGAAATCCTGTAATTTTTCGGTAACATTTGTAATAAACCGGAAACGTGGAAACACTAGTCATAGGTCAATATTTTTATACTTTTTTAAATAATCAGGTGCCTGTATCATAAAAACGTGTTGCGCTGAATCGCAGTCGCAGGCACCTCACAGATTAAAATTTTGGTTTTATAAAACTTACACAAGGCTGCGACGTCGATGATTCTGATGAGAATTTGCAACAGCCAGACAGCAAATTCCAAAAAGGGAGAAGACTAATCTGAGGGTGGTCAAATGTATTTTTAGATTTAAACAGAAACAAATCTAAATAGATTTTATTAATCAGTTTTAACCTTACATAAAGATATTTTAAACAAAAACTTAAAACATTAAAAAAAAAAAGCCTTATCATGTGTAAAAATCAATTTATTATTAACCCGGAAGTCCATTTTGGATTTACTGTGGATTTACACGCTGAACTAACATTGAGTTTCAATAGTAAAAAAAAAAAAAGTGTATTAAAATACACTTTTTTACAATTCAAATAAAAATTTGTACATGTTCTGCATTTTGTAATCTGTGAGATTTATTAGATCAAGAAATTTGCCGTAGATGGATCTCAAATACCAATTTTGTTCCCTGCTGTGAATAAACACCTTGGTTCCTGCAAGCAGAGACTTCTTTGCACAGGCGGAGGTCGTATGTGAACCTAGGACCACCCACTTTGAAGCATAGCACCGATACCACTGTCAAAAGAGCTGGGCTGCCTTGCACGAGCATATATCGGGCTTACATCTTCATGCTTTAGATTGCGTCACCTACCAGCCCTGACCCCTGTGAACGCTACAATATACAGAAAGGTTTTAATTCCATTAATATTCAAGCCATCAGATGCCAAAACGTCTGTGTTAGATGCTGTCATTTGATACCCTGGGAGTAGAAACGGCAGTTTCATTTGGGCAAATTGTGATATCGTCGATCGCTTTGCCAGTGGAGATCTTGGTGAAGAGATATCGGTAGACAGTGGGTAAGATAAAAATAATAAAACAAAAATATTAATAATGCATTTTATTAACAAATTATGTAACATAACTATTTATCTATTTTCATTATTGCTTACTTAGATGGACAGCGAAAGCTGTGTTTACTTACATTGGGTTAAAGGCAGCAGGAACAGCTTATCAATACTAGCTACAGCTACATCAAATATATTAACAATTTTTTCTTCCTCTGAGGTTTTTTTCATCTCCTTTCTTCTTTTCCCTTCTTTTAATTTTGTTTTGCTCACTAGACCTATCCATTTCTTCTTCTGTTCTCTGCTCCACCCATCAGTGTTTACTGCATCCGTGATCATCTGCCACGTTTCTCTTTGTGACTAAACTTCCTGACAACTTGCCGAATGGAGTGGATTTGTGTTGACCAACCATTTCAATAATTGTATCAATTTATTCTTACGAAAAATTGGCTTTCCTTGGCATACCTGCCATTGTATGTAATAACATAATCAATTACAGAGTAACTGATTTTTCTCAACGCAGATCGCAATTGCGTCCTCGCGAGCACAGGACTTTTATTAAATGGGCCCCTGGGTCCTAAGAATATACAAGATTACTAGAATTTGATCCATATAATGTAAGTAGTACTAATTACTGTACCTCCTACTTTTTAAAAGTCTTATCACAATGCGTAGAAATAATCCTTATAGGTTTAATGAAGCTTTCACAGAATGATTTTTCGTGTTTACTGCTTTGTTCATTGAGTGTTAAAACAGTTATGAAACAAACCTTTCTATTTCCAAATGCTGAGGAACTGAAAGTAAAAAAGAAACACAACGCTTCTGGTTCATTGTTTGATTAGAAACCGTTGTGTTCCAGTATTGAAGGTCTTAGGGATCTGGGCACGGTCTCATCTAGTGATTGTCACAATATGTTGCTCACATCCACAGGCTGGTACATTCATGACCATCTTTCCAGTGGTGGTTTTCTGCAAACTTATCATTCCAGGAACATCCAGGTAACTGTCTGGATGGGCATGTTTGCAAACAGCCATTGCATTGAAGGACAAGCCAATTGTATTGGCATTCACTTTCACCTATTGTATCTGTGTATTTCACAGTAGACTACATGAAGCTTGAAAATTTAAGATAAACAAATGTCCATTGCAGGTACTTTATTGCACTATACATCTTTGAAATACATTAATTTGTCTCTTGTGCTAGGCTATTCTCCTGCTATGCGATAAAAATAAAAATAAATCAGAACCAGTTGTATCAAGCACAGAAATGCATTAACTTAAAACACTACAAAAAGACTTTTATTTTGTCCCTACAGCATATTTAATATGTCTATTTCCAATTAGGTAGTACTTACCTCCCCAGTCTACATTCTCATGAAGATATTTAAATATTGAAACAGAATTCAGCACTGCAAAATGTTATGACACAGGGAATTCTAACTCTACATGGAAATTAGGCGCACGATGAGTAAATGAATATAAACTAGTATCCGTAACAAATATGGCAAGTACAACCCTTACCATGGCAATTTATACCCAAGTGGATAGTGTCTTTGGAAAGATATGTTATTAATGTATATTAATCTACCACTTTAATAAAGAAATCATATTTATAACCCATTTGACATTTCTGCTGTTTGTAATGTAAATGTCCTGTAATTGCAAGACTGTGACCTCTACTGTCAGGATTACTTCTGGGATGTTATGTATAATTTCTATCATTAGGAATAGTATATTAGGACCCCATATAGCATCTGGGTAGATATCCCAAACTATATAAGTTATAGACAGCTCTCTTTTTGACTAATTGTTAAGTGCTTTTAATCAGGGTGCACATAACTGAATTGGCAACAGCAAGTACTGTACTTCATTAAAAGTGGCAAACTAAGGAGAATTACACCTGTAATGTAGTAGACTAAATATATATGGGTCAAATGTCTGATATTTTGCTGCATGTGGTTTCAGATATTTGAACAATAAACCCTTGTGCCTGACAGCTCTTGGCACAACACTGAAAATGAGCTATCTCAGTAGAGCTTTCCACTTGCCAAATGAAATGAACGTCATAGATACATACATTCATACATAGGTGCCGACTATGGGCGGGCACAGGGGCTTGACTGGCCTGGGAGGAGTCCATTATATATGTTTCTACGGTGTTGCTATGGTAAGGTTAAAAGGGTAGCGGATCAGGTTTGGCTTTGCTAAATACAATATTAACATTGATTGATATTAGTCTTTCAATGTGACTCGATCAGTGGTGTGCCGTCAGGACCTTCAAGGTATTCTCTGCTGACCAGACAGTGCCAAGTAAACCGTCAGTCAAATGACATTATGTTGCCTCACTCACTTGCGTACAGTGTGCTTGCTTATACTATGAAACATACTACTCTAATTATTATTTGTTCATTTGTCTGACGCCTTTATCCAAGATGACTTACAGGGTTTACTAGAGGTTTTTTAAGAGTCTAGGGGTTTCCTGAAGGGGATGTAATCAGCCAATAAGAGATCTGCATTTCCCCTGCATAAGTCTAAAACAACAACCAGACGCTGGAAAAAAACAGTTGAGGGTATTCTCCATTTCAATTGAAGGGCTTGAGTGAGTTTAATCAATAGGCAAGTTGAAGAATGTCCATTTTTTTAGACAGGCGACCAATCAGGAGTGGGCAGAGGCGGGTCATAAATCCCCCAGGGTATTCTCTGCCTCACTTGAAGGCCCTGCTTTAGTAACCAATGGGAAAGTCAAAGCTCTGACAGCTGACCAATCATTAGTGAGCAACCTCAAAACATGAATATTCCTTGGTTAGCACTGCAGTTAGGAGGATAGCTGGATTTTGCACGATATTGCTCATAAATATACATTGATAAATACAAATACCTTTACAACATCTAATTATTTCAAATTTTATTTTACACTAAAATAAAAAAAAATGTGACAAAATGGAGACATCATAGTCGATTTGGTTACAAATCTTTTTTCAAGGAGAACTTTCTCTGAAAAAAGGGAGATATACACCATAGGTCACCGAGCTGACACAGGAAGGGAAAGGATATACTCGGCACTTTCAGAATTCAAATTATGAAAGGTATCTGTGGCTTAAAGGTAGCTGCCTTATAAAAAAGGAGGGGGGGTTGCGACGACTCTGCTACCCCAGTCCATTTTGTCTCGGCAAGCCACTGGACGATACAAATATGCAGCCTACTTTTGAAGTTCTGCCAGTTTTTATCAAGCTGCTTTATAGTCAGTCTGTAAGTCAAAATGTTTGTTTTAGATCAATATACATTTTCTGTAATTGTTCCACACAAAAAAATAAATTAAAAAAATTCAACCATGGGGCTGTTTCTAAAAAGCTGTATTTGTGAAGTAAGGCATTTTTAAAAATATAACCCCCACTGCCAAAAAAAGTAATAAAAAAATATGAACTTCAGTTTGCTGGAGGGCTACATTTACATTATAACTCCTATCTGCTATGCTTTTGAAATGCACGAAATGACATATAATCAAATTTTTGTCATTTGCCATAGGATAGCATTTTAAATACCAAATAGCAAAACAAACTATAACTGTGATAAAGAAAACTTTTTTAAATGCAGCTTTCTAGTTCAGTATGTTTCACGCAGTTATCATTTTTAAGTGTGTTGGGGCCAATCTTTTAACAGAAAATCATGAATTTATATAGACATTTAAAATTAAAAAGTACCCCTCATTTAAATATTACAATATACAACACTGTAAAGAGGAGAATACAGGAAAACGAAAAGGACAAGACAGGAAGTTCTGTGATGGATTATGTTTTGGGGTGTGGGTGGGAGTTGACATGAGATAATCAAGCGAGTTCATCCTTTCAACTTCCACCTCTGTCTGTAATGTTTATTGTTGAATCATATTTAATAGGTCCTCCAGGTAAAGTGTTGTGGAACGAAAAACATGTCTTATCAACAAAACAGTCTTGTATTATACATTTTCACCATTTGCTTTAAGGTATATTAAATATGAATTAATATCCCTCCTAGACATTTAATTTACTGGGAGTAGCTTGAACATTGTTGTACTAAAATGCTAAAAACCTTAAACCAAACCTAAAACTTACACCTGAAAAGACAGAGTTTAGGGACTTTTTCCCCATTTCCTAAAATCCTATAAAATCCACAGAATGAGCTGAGCCTGACCTAAGCGGATTAAATGAATACATATATTTTCATTTTAACAGTTTTATTTTAAAGCCTGTTTGCAGGGCATGAATAATCTGCTTGCCAGTAAAGCATTGAACATAATCTTCTTACAGCCTTATACATCTATTATTTCCAAATCACTTTTTAAATCACTGCCTGTTTGTCTTCACACTGAACCCTTTATATTGAGTCAGTAGGGCATATCTGAAGATGAAGGATCCCAAAATTGGGTTTTGTAGAATTTCTCTGCACATCTTTAATCTTCTGTGTAATTTAAAACTTTGTAAGGTCTCGGAATAACATGTAAAGTAATCAATCTGAAAGGATGCTACTTCTATAAATTGTAGCTTATTTTTATTATCAATTCTAAGCATCAATTGATCTCTACTCCAACCTTTTTAAATGAATCCTCAGCAAGCTCTTCTCATTGGTGGTATAATGGCCCCCTTTTGCTCCCGGTGGACTATTCAAGTGGAAACAGTATTGTCGTGTTGAAGGGCGGTGTGATTTGGCACCAAATGTTGTAAACACCTGCTGACTCGATACATCAGGTGGTGGTTGTAGCACATAGCTTTCACACAGCTCATGCTTCCCCACAGAAGCAACACGGAAATAAGAGAAGCCACTACCAATAATTAAACACTAGAGAAAATGTTGCAGGGGAACAGGCTAATGGTTACACTGGTGTACCAGCTGAACTTAGACAGCAGACATTCTAAAAAGAAAAAAAAGGTGATTTTGTAAGCTGCTGTAATCATTTAACTTATATTTTATAATTTATATTTTAGATGTAAGTGCCAGCGTGATCTCGTGAAGTAAGAGCACTTCTGTAAAAAAGTAAATAAACATTTGAGCTTATCTAGCAATACACAGCTTGGTAGTACCTCTTACAGGCTTTTAGTTTTAACATGCCACTTTGTTTGATCTAGCCTTCGTTAAACATGCTGATGACAGGCAGCTAGAATTAAGAGCAGCTCCTGAACACAGGTTAAAGCCATCACTGGTCTGTATGTAAAATGCCTAAGGACTTTTTACCCCTTATAACTACGGGTCTACTTAAATTGCGGATAATCTATATTTTTCCCAGGTAGGTTATGGAATAAAATTAGGATTTCGCTGTCCTGTTTAAACATTACATAAACCTAAGTAGATAATATTTCAGAGCACTATAAAAGCCTAAAAATAGTTGTACTTACTTCCTTACTAAAACAGAGTGCTGTCATACGTTAAAGACAAGCATGCAAAATCTCCCAGCAGTTGCTGCCGACATTCTCTGTCCATATGGTGTGAAGTCTTGCCCATACATTGAGACTGCACATTCTGCATCCACTGAATTGGTTGGAAGTGTAAGGCAAAGCTTTGCCAAGTTATACAGATGTGGAAATCGATTAGAAACAGTCCCAAAACTCGGTTACCCAAGGGCACCGGACATACTTTAATAAAGGCAATATATGCAGCACGTTCGTTGTCCTGTTGTTTGTCCCATCCACAAATTTATTTTATTAGTACTGAGTCAAAAGAAATAAAACGTGCCTAATTCGGGTCTAAAAGTAAGCAGCAGGTTCTCTGAACCGAGGTGGCTGTGCTAGATCTTACCTGTAGTATTGATTTAACTTGACTACAACCGACTAGGAATACCTTTTGTCTGCGCTGACTTTCAAGACATCACAGCCTGCTTCAGAGAAACTTGAAGAAAGGTAAGAAAGACATGGAAAAACATAAATCCGATGTGTTTGACATTTTGACATTTATTCTGTCTCATCTGTCTCATGTGTTTAATATATATAGGTACCGGTACTATTTCATGAACTAAATGTATCAGGTCAGATGTCCTTATTACTGATAATGGAATGAATAGCTAATATTTTATTTATAAATATGTATTTTGAGAAAATAATTTCCATTATTGCTTATAAAGACCCTGAGAATAAATGTGTATTATGTCATTGCAATCACTCAGGTGAAACAATGGCTTGTAATTTGCCCAAATAGTTTCAGTAAGTATTGTAAGGTCTCTTGGGTCATAGAAAAACACGTTTTTATACATGTATCTCTAAGCAGAATACATAATAAAAACATTAGGGCTGCAACGAAAGGTACACTTTGACCTTCGAAGGTTCGAACCTTCGATGGTACTCGTTTGCATAATTTATTGGTGACGTCACCATACTACTTGTTTATATTTGATAGAAAATCCTATTATTTTACAGATAATCCATATTAATGTAATAAAACATTCACATGTTGTTTAAAAATACGTTAAATAGAACAATAATCATGTTTTTATAATTTAAATAAAAATAAATGTTTATTTACACGTAATTGAGCCTGCTTGCGATATATACAGTAAGCATTGCACCAGCACCAACTGCAGCGGACAAACTTTATTTAACAGTCACCGTTCCAAGCAAGTTATCAGTCACATTTTACTACTACTAAAAATATTAATAATACTACTAATAATATGAACTTATGCTTGTCAAGTGACCCCAGAGATTGGTTATGCTTGCTTAGGTAAGCAGCCTGCACTTAAATTAATTTTTTTTTTAAAGTAATTAAGTTATCCAAACTGTGGGGCGTGTTGAATTGTGAGGTTGATGGAAATTTAGTGTAAAGTATATGGCTCGACCCTGGAAGCCCCTCTGCCATGGTGTGGCTCTCGGCTTGCATTCAAGACATCGGGGCCTGGATGTCTGCCAATTTTCATCAGCTGAACACTAGCAAATCTGAACTCCTTCTAGTAGGATCTAAAACTCAACTTGAAAATCTAAATATAGCTGCCCTGAACCTCGGAAACTGTCTGCTGCTGCCTTGCCCCACAGTACGAAGCCTTGGTGTACTTCTGACAGCAACCTCTCCTTTGATGCCCACATCTCCTCCGTGGTCAAATCTTCCTTCTACCATCTTTGAAACATCTCCAAAGCCCGTCCCTACCATTCCCTCCCAGATGAGGCGATACTTTGTCATGCATTTGTCTCCTCTTGACTCGACTACTGCAGCTCTCTATATGGTGGTCTCCCAGCACGCACCATAAACAGACTGCAGCTAGTTCAGAATGCCGCTGCCAGGATCCTTAACAGATGTAAAAAACGTGAACACATCACCCCCTGTCTTGCCCAGCTGCACTGGCTACCTGTAAAGTTCAGGATTATTTTCAAAACTCTCCTGCTCACCGACAATGTCCTTCATCACACAGGTCCTGTGTACCTCCTCAACCTGCTGACCCGCTATGTCCCTGCCTGCAAGCTGAGGTCCTCTGACTCTGGCCTGCTTGTTATCCCCCAAGCAAAAGTGTTCCACACTTGGAGAACGCTTATTTATCTTCATGGCTCCGACTCTTTAGAACTCTCTCCCAGCTTTGGTGCGTGATGCTCCCATCGTCGCTCGCTTTAAATCAACTCTCAAGACCCGCCTGTTCTCTCTTGCTTTCCATGCTCTTTAAGCCTGATATCTGCTATTAGCTGCTGTGTTGCTGCTACTATTTCATGTATTATGTTACTATCATGTATTATGCACTTTCCACTGTATTTAATGTATTATGCTTTTTTTTTCTTTTTTACTGTATATCATGTGTTATGCATTTCTCTGTATTTAAAGTATTATGGATTTTCTTGTTGTTACTGCATCTTGTAAAGCACGTTGTGATGGCGGTCCACTATGAAAGGTGCTATATAAAATAAAGATTGATTGATTGATTGTATCTACATTTTCTTCAATAAGCAGTTTCACAGACCATAATTAGCACTAACCTACGTTGCCAGAGAGGATCTGTGAAACTAGCTGTAGTATTAGTTGATAACAACAAAACAGTATGACAAGGTTCAGAATGAACCTGCAAGGACAGTTTGCATTCAACTTTTTTTTTGGTCGTCTGGGCATTTAACAAAAAAATCCCAAACAGCAGAGGGGTTTCGAGATATTTCTTTCAATACAGCTTACGCCTTATGCACGCTACAGTGCTTTGCTGTCGAGACGGCCAATGAAGAAATTAAAGGTTTGCTTCTGGATAACATGAGCTGGAGTGGAGAGGGGCGGATGGTGCTCAGTTTTTTTAAATTAAAATGATCAGTGTTAGCATATATTTTGTATGTTTCAAACATATTCTACCATAGCACTTCTCTTACACTGTCTTATACACTAGGTATTCAGTACATGTTTTACTGAAGCACTACAGCCTAGAGGTACGAGCCCACTGCTTTGGATACTTTATACCCTGCTCCATACACTGCAGCGGCGCCATGTACAGCTGCTGCGTAACGATATGGTAGCAGATTTTAATAACAGCTTTTGTTTTCATAATATGCATTATACAAATCAAAATATCACATTTTGCATCTGAGTGAGATTTAATGTGCGATTTATAGTATTCACACATTGTCAAACAGTTTCTGTTAACAGAAAAAAACAATACAGTGCCTGAACCCGTCTGACGAACCTTCGAAGGTTTAAAACAATCTTTGAATCCCTGGCTAGCGAACGAACCTTCAAACCTTTGAACCTTCGGACACAGCCCTAAAAAACATACTTAAAAAAATGAAATATTGTGTTGAAAAAAAAAAGCAAAACGTTTGTATGGTTTCTGAAGTACTTTATAATGTTCTGAAAAAAAGGACACCATTTCCAAGATGCTACTGTAAAAATAGATTTTTAGTGAATTTTAATAGCAAGAGAGTCAAATACATTAAAAAAACTGCTGGTCCTGGGGGAGCATGCTTGGTACTGAAAGGGTAAACATCGTTGTCATGTGAACAGTAAACAAGAAAGTTAACCGCTTTGGAGTATTTTTATTTAAATTGTATTTGTCTAAGAACATTTTTAGTTTATTTTATTTGCCTGCGTGCAATGCACACAGGACAGTGAAGGGATAAAAAAAATCTATAGAATTAAGATATGTAGTTTATGAGGTCCAGAGTGGGAGTCACACAGCTTGGACGGCGCCAGTTTGCTTGTTTTGAAAGGCAATGCCACTTTTTTTTTCTCATGAGACTTGGCAACACTGATCTCTGTTCTCCGGGATCGGTAGCCCGCCCACCTCTGCTCTGGATTGCTCGGCGTAAAAGCAATTCCGGCTTTAGGCTTGTGAGATCGGAGGACGCTCACACACCTTCAGAACGTCTGTGCTGTGTTTGGACATTCCAAATTGGGGGAAAAAATAAATACAAAATTATAACTGGTCACTAAATAATATGCAGTAGTTAATTTAAATTAGGTTTATTTTTTTTCTCTTCATACTAGTCCGGTGCATTGGCCCCTAAAGAGGTGAATTTCATGGTGACGCCTCAATTTCTCGATTTTTGTGAAATCAGCTTATTATTATTGTTATGATAATTATAAGACAAATTCAGTCTTTTAAACAGATTTTAAACAGCTCATTTCATAGGGGGGTTATTTTGTGGGGTGGGGGGTGGGAGATTTATATAAGAGGAGGAAAAGTATTTTTAAATAAATATTCCCAGGGGAAGATTTAATTTTGGGCAAGACTGTTTCTTCTGCTGCAATAAAACGTTAATTAAAGACATTGTATCACTCTGTTTGAAGTAAACATAACAAACATTTTAGAACTGGACATAGAGTATTATGAGGATTATCTACCTCACTTGAGAGGCATAAAATAAGATTACAGCAGCTTACAAAAAATGGTTGGATTCAGTTACTGTCTTGATGTGCATAGAAAGCATCCCCTCAGGTGTGCTGCATGCTGTCCTTTTTCTCATATATATATATATATATATATATATATATATATATATATATATATATATATATATATATATATATATATATATATATATATATATATATATATATATATATTAGGGGTTTTAATCTTGGCATTTTCTTTTAATTGATTAATCAACCCATCTGGACGATTAATTAATCGATTAATCACACCCGTTTGCTATAATATGCAATTGTAGTGAAAGACAACTAAAAGTAACACTTGGTATTAATGCTATTTTTTTCAAGCATTTATTAATGACACCTAACAGTTAACAGACAACTTTAATTTAACAATTTGACAATAAATACAAATGTTTACTTGCATGTAATCTGAAGTTAGCCAAAGCAAGTCTTTTAATATAATACATAAAATACTGTGCTATGGATTACTGTAAATTAGCAGCGGTAATACGTACAACCAATACTGTGTTGAATATGTTGGCCTGTTTTTCGTATAAACTTGAAATTAACAGGTCATTTCTTTTAGTTTAATTTAGTTAGCTGAGTATGTCGTAATTAAGACTTAGACTTAGACTATAGCTGTAAATGTACTGCCATGGTACAGATTTAAACTAATAGAATACATTGTTTAAAAGAAAAATCAACTTACTTGCAACACAGATGAGAAGATAAACTCGTAGTACTGCTGTGAAAGGAAAGCACCAAAGAGCAAATCTTGCAGCTTGTTAAAATCACTATTCGTAATTCTATTAACTCCATTACAAAAAAAACTAGTCAATTATTAAAATGCTGCACTCTCGTTTTCTCACAGCAAAGCCCTGTAAATTAAACAGATTATACTGGTATTATTATTATTACAGTGTTATTACAGTATACCTGTGACTAGTCTTTAAATAATGTTAATGCAATCACGAATAGTGATTGTAATGTTTGTGCAGCTTATTTTTTTATTATAACTTTTATTTTAACTATTTAAGATTATATTAAAGATTTGTTTAATAAAATGTTGCACCCTCGTTTGCTTATTTTTCTACATTCTGCATGCAGCAAATCCTGTTAATTTAAACTAAAAGCTAAGCCCCTCCCTATTTATAAACTGAAGCTGTATCTAAATCTAGATTTTTATTTTATTTGTGAACAAAATGTATTTGATATTAAAACAAATGAAGGCGGGCTGGCGACAGAGGCGCTGAGCTACGATAGGTCTTAAACGACACAGCTCTGTGGACGGGGTTGGTCAGATTTAACAGGGGGTTGGTCAGTTGGCTGGACAGTTGATCGAGTCAATCATCCTGGAGACCCACCGAGTCTGCCATTTACTGTGGAGCTTTTACAATTGCAAGGAAGTCAGAAAAATGTATTTTCCAGTCAGGTCTTCATGCCCCCTTAATAACCTCTGAAAAACACTGTTCTGAGCTATGGCAACATCTCTCCCTGTAACCCGTTTGCCACCGTCTTTTGAAGTACTCTCCGCCATCTTTCTAGATTTCTTTCTCACGCACTGCTTTTTGCTGCAGCACGTGGGTAGACTAGATTAATCGATCAATGATTTTTTAATCGATCAACACCCAAAGGCATGATTAATCTTTAATTGATTAAAACCCCTAACATTATATATATGAAATATATATATAAATATTTGGCTGTAGCAGAAGGCAGTTTGTTCGCCGAAGGGCTGGAGAGTGGTACACGAATGAGTGTCTGCAGGCAACAGTGAAGCATGGTGGAGGTTCCTTGCAAGTTTGGGGCTGCATTTCTGCAAATGGAGTTGGGGATTTGGTCAGAATTAATGGTCTCCTCAATGCTGAGAAGTACAGGCAGATACTTATCCATCATGCAATACCATCAGGGAGGCATCTGATTGGCCCCAAATTTATTCTGCAGCATGACAACGACCCCAAACATACAGCTGAAAGTCATTAAGAACTATCTTCAGTGTAAAGAAGAACAAGGAGTCCTGGAAGTGATGGTATGGCCCCACAGAGCCCTGATCTCAACATCATCGAGTCTGTCTGGGATTACATGAAGAGAGAGAAGCAACTGAGGCTGCCTAAATCCACAGAAGAACTGTGGTTAGTTCTCCAAGATGTTTGGGCCAACCTACCTGCCGAGTTCCTTCAAAACTGTGTGCAAGTGTACCTAGAAGAATTGATGCTGTTTTGAAGGCAAGGGTGGTCACACCAAATATTGATTTGATGTAGATTTTTCTTCTGTTCACTCACTTTGCATTTTGTTAATTGATAAATATAATCTATTAACATGTCTATTTTGAAAGCATTCTTACTTTACAGCATTTTTTCACACCTGCCTAAAACTTTTGCACAGTACTGTATATATATATATATATATATATATATATATATATATATATATATATATATATATATATATATATGGGTAATGTATGGGTCCATATATATTATTACACAATACAGTAGAACCTGTTATATGTGATTTTATTGGTTCCAGGGGTCCATCGGATATGTATAAATATTAGATCTCAGAGGGAGTTGTTATACTACATTGTAGTTGCTTTATTAACATTGGGGCATTATAAATTAACAATGTCAGGTACATCAGTGTGTCTAAAACACCAAAGTACGGTACTACACGTACAGTATACTATACAAAGACAATCAGTGAAAATTAACAACACAAAGCACTGTAATACAGAATTTGGTAAGTTACAGAATAGCATTCCAACAACAATTCTTACTGTGTTTCTCACTCTATGACAAATAGGGTTGCCACCTCCAATAAACACACAAAAACAAAATACGCTAATGGCCACCATCCCCTGTAACTAATTATTTCAAAAAAGTTTCAGAGAACAGTTTTACACAAAAAAATAACACAATATGTGTATTTATATGTTAGTTATTTTACCATTTGTCTTGCCTGATGTGTGTAGAGAAGGGTTAGGCATAGTTCAGAAAAAAATACCAAATAGCATGCAGATACATTTGTCAACGAAATGCAGGATAACAGTCCATAACGTCAGCTTACTCTGGTCTGAGTACTACACAGAGCTCTGAGAAACACCTCCGCTACCTTACAGGCAGATGACAGGATAACAGTCCATAAGGTCAGCTTACTCTGGTCTGAGTACTACACAGAGCTCTGAGAAACACCTCGGCTACCTTACAGGCAGATGACAGGATAACAGTCCATAACGTCAGCTTACTCTGGTCTGAGTACTACACAGAGCTCTGAGAAACACCTCAGCTACCTTACAGGCAGATGACAGGATAACAGTCCATAACGTCAGCTTACTCTGGTCTGAGTACTACACAGAGCTCTGAGAAACACCTCGGCTACCTTACAGGCAGATGACAGGATAACAGTCCATAACGTCAGCTTACTCTGGTCTGAGTACTACACAGAGCTCTGAGAAACACCTCAGCTACCTTACAGGCAGATGACAGGATAACAGTCCATAACGTCAGCTTACTCTGGTCTGAGTACTACACAGAGCTCTGAGAAACACCTCGGCTACCTTACAGGCAGATGACAGGATAACAGTCCATAACGTCAGCTTACTCTGGTCTGAGTACTACACAGAGCTCTGAGAAACACCTCCGCTACCTTACAGGCAGATGACAGGATAACAGTCCATAAGGTCAGCTTATTCTGGTCTGAGTACTACACAGAGCTCTGAGAAACACCTCCGCTACCTTACAGGCAGATGACCTTTAGGTTTACCTTGCATATAGTCACAGTAAAACTGTGTCATATAGAGCAGCTTTGGGAAGAGTTATGTGTACTGTTATATGCAACAGAAATATAGTATGTTTTGCATCTACTTATTGTACTTACTGAGATTTGCATTCTGGTTTATTCTGAAGCAATATGCCAATATTTTATTACATTTCAGACCTTTCTAGAACCAAATAGATGTATTTCTTAAAAAATAATGCATAGAATTAAAACCACGTGGACATGAATGATCCCATTGCATAGTGTGCAGAAGTCATTCTGGATTCCGAAGCTTCCGCCATGGGTAGTCACTATTGGACGGCCTGTGCTGGGTTATTCCAAGTCAAACTTAATGGGTGCTCCAAGCAGTCTAGTCATTTAACACACAATCACGTCTTTTAGATCAAAATAAGTTATTGCACTGACTTAATCTTAATAGACCACAAACCTGTAATTGCATTGGTTGACCTTGCAAGTTCAGTGTGTCTTGTCCAGCATTGAAGGTTTGTGTGATTTGGGCAACTTGCACGCTTGCTGCTTTTCTCCATTTTCTTGTCCAGTCAGTGTATTATCCAATCTATGAAGTGCTCAATATAAGAACTACATCTTTGAATGTTATCCTTTATTACTTACATCAACATGTTTTGTGTAAATCTGTCATTTACCACATGATTTACAGAATTAGCCTTGGTTATGAAGCTTTTAAAAACAGGTCCATAAAATGTATTTCCGAATATGTTGTCTTAAACTGAAGCCAATTATGAGTACTTACCAGTCTTGATTATATCATCAAAACCTGATGAAAATTGAATATTTAAATTAGAATATAGCTTTTACTTTTAAAATCTGGAATAATATATTTTGAAAATAAACCACCTTTATTGTATGTATACACTTTTGTAAATTACATAGCCTTAAGTGCTTTGTCTTTTTCATAACTCTCAGGATTTTCATTGATTTTCTGCCTGTATTTTTTACATCTTTCTGCATTTATAGACACTTTAGCATTTAGTGGTTCTATTTGACTTGAATCTCGCTTTGATGATCTTAGTTTTATTCTCAAACCCATGCTGCTGAAAAAAACAACAGTAACAATTTTCACTTCAATAGAAGTACAGTGCTCAAAATGAACATACTGCAAAAACTGTTTCCCTGAGAATTTCCACCTTTAAATCATGTATTGAAAAATAATACTTTTAATGAAAAGTTTGTGCTAAGAATTGGGATTGTTTGTATTTTTAATTTAGGAAGTGGGTGGAACAAATTGTCTATTCAAAGAAACATTCGACATTCGATGTGCAAAAATGTGTTTAAAGTAAAACACCAAGTTATCCAGCTCTTCAATATATCTATATATATATATATATATATATATATATATATATATATATATATATATATATATATATACAGTACTGTGCAAAAGTTTTAGGCAGGTGTGAAAAAATGCTGTAAAGTAAGAATGCTTTCAAAAATAGACATGTTAATAGATTATATTTATCAATTAACTAAATGCAAAGTGAGTGAACAGAAGAAAAATCTACATCAAATCCATATTTGGTGTGACCACCTTGCCTTCAAAACAGCATCAAGCATCAATTCTTCTAGCTACACTTGCACACAGTTTTTGAAGGAACTCGGCAGGTAGGTTGACCCAAACATCTTGGAGAACTAACCACAGTTCTTCTGTGGATTTAGGCAGCCTCAGTTGCTTCTCTCTTCATGTAATCCCAGACAGACTCGATGATGTTGAGATCAGGGCTCTGTGGGGCCATACCATCACTTCCAGGACTCCTTGTTCTTCTTTACGCTGAAGATTGTTCTTAATGACTTTCACTGTATTTTTTGGGGTCGTTGTCATGCTGCAGAATAAATTTAGGGCCAATCAGATGCCTCCCTGATGGTATTGCATGATGGATAAGTATCTGCCTGTACTTCTCAGCATTGAGGAGACCATTAATTCTGACCAAATCCCCAACTCCATTTGCAGAAATGCAGCCCCAAACTTGCAAGGAACCTCCACCATGCTTCAGTGTTGCCTGCAGACACTCATTCGTGTACGCTCTCCAGCCCTTCGGCGAACAAACTGCCTTCTGCTACAGCCAAATATTTCAAATTTTGACTAATCAGCAGAGCACCTGCTGCCATTTTTCTGCACCCCAGTTCCTGTGTTTTCATGCATAGTTGAGTCGCTTGGCCTTGTTTCCACATCGGAGGTATGGCTTTTTGGTCGCAAGTCTTCCATGAAGGCCACTTCTGACGAGACTTCTCCGGACAGTAGATGGGTGTACCAGGGTCCCACTGTTTTCTGCCAATTCTGAGCTGATGGCACTGCTGGACATTTTCCGATTGCGAAGGGAAGTAAGCATGATGTGTCTTTCATCTGCTTCAATAAGTTTCCTTGGCCGACCACTGCGTCTACGGTCCTCAGCGTTGCCCGTTTCTTTGTGCTTCTTCAAAAGAGCTTGGACAGCACATCTGGAAACCCCTGTCTGCCTTGAAATTTCTGCCTGGGAGAGACCTTGCTGATGCAGTATAACTACCTTGTGTCTTGTTGCTGTGCTCAGTCTTGCCATGGTGTATGACTTTTGACAGTAAACTGTCTTCAGCAACCTCACCTTGTTAGCTGAGTTTGGCTGACTATATGCCTACAAAATCCCTGACTTTATGCAAGTGTACCTAGAAGAATTGATGCTGTTTTGAAGACAAAGGGTGGTCACACCAAATATGGATTTGATTTAGATTTTTCTTCTGTTCACTCACTTTGCATTTAGTTAATTGATAAATATAATCTATTAACATGTCTATTTTTGAAAGCATTCTTACTTTACAGCATTTTTTCACACCTGCCAAAAACTTTTGCACAGTACTATATATATATATATATATATATATATATATATATATATATATATATATATATATATATATAAATGCAAATGATCAGGATTCCATGAACCCACGAGTAAAAAGTTTTGCACAATTCAGGTGTCTTTTTGAACACCGTAGCAATAATAATTCAGATTTAAAAAAAAACAAAACTATTTACTACAATATACAGTACTTACTATAATATTGTTTTTCATATACTGTTTTTGTAAGTTAGGTGAGATTTTTTTCATTAATTTGCTGCCATTTTGTATCCGCATTAAAAACTGTGTCACTCACAAAGGAGACACAAAACTCAATCGTGTCTTTTGTTTAAAAAAAGAGATCCAGATGCTAATAGACTGTGGTAAATTAATTCAAAATAGCCCACACACGTATATGATATCACTACTTAATATAACAATATATACATTTGTACATATAACGCGTACATTTAATCACCCCTCGCTTAATAAAAAGAGAACGTAATATTATGACACCATTCCAATCTCCTGTGAATAAGCTCTTAGTTATCATAAAGTAGTTTTTGTGCGTGAAATAACTGCCGTAAAATGCTGCAAAGTATTATGCATTGTTTGCTGCATTTTAACAAACACATTTGTGATTGCCACGCAACAGAACCTGAGGGACACAAAAATTATACTATGATTTGTTTATTTAGCAGACGCCTTTATCCAAGGCGACTTACAAAGAGTAGGATGTGTGAACTATGCATCAGCTGCAGAGTCACTTACAACTATGTCTCATCCGAAAGACGGAGCACAAGGAGGTTAAGTGAAACATCGCAACACCTGGCCATGACGCCAGGTAAACCGTCCTTGGCTAAGACCCACCTTACATCCTGTCAAAATGTGTCTTACTGTAGCTGGCGATGAACACAAAGGACACCACGGATCCACTCCTACCCATAGATTAAGGTTCTATGATGATGGGAGAACATCACATGTTGACCTGATGAGGAAACTGCTCCTGCTCTGTTCCATTGCCCATAGATCTCGCCAGCCAATCTTGCGTTGTTCCACACTTTCCCATCTCTTCCATTCTCCCTACTTGGCCTGGGAAACTGCCTTCACACACCTCATCCTCTCCTCCTGCTTTTGCACCTCGTTGACTACCAGCTTCCTCCGTTGAGCTGGGGCTGCTTTGTGTCATGAGGAGCTGAACTCTTCCATGCTGTACTTTCCCCATGATATCACCAATATGAAGGGCAGCCTTTGCATCTTCCACAGCTTCCTTTGCCGCCCACTTTTTTCCAGTTTTCAACACAGGTATTGCCTCCCTCACACATTTGTCATGTGACTCTACCAATATCATTTCCAGTTGAACCTTGGCACACTTAAACTCCTTGGTTAGAGACAAGACTGCCAGCTGCAGTATCCCTTTACCATACAGTCCCACTCTGCTGAGTATGAACTGATTAATGCTTCCAGTTTCTCTACTGTTGTCAAGGAAACCTCATACACAGTGAGTGGCCACAGAAGTCTTGGCAGTAGACCAAACTCATGCCATTGGTCATTATACCATCTCCCAAGACTTTTCACAGGCTTCTCTGTTGGTATTGCCTCACCGTTAATGTAGAACCTCTTCTGCACTACTGGAATAAGCTAGGTATTAATTGTTACACATCTTAATATATCTTTATTCTTTATGCAGTGATTTTCAGTCTTCTGTAGTTTGTATTTGAGTTGCTGCACTTATTGATTTTGTATTCATTTTATATTATTTAAAATGAGAATGTAATTTACATTTTTCGATTAAAGTAAGCTGACAATATATCATTGTAAAGGCATTGCTGTTTTACAGTATAATACTGTTGCCAGAAGGTAATCTATGTCAAGTTTTATTAAATTATGTCATTCCCTAAAATTGAAATGTCATTGATTTCCATTCCCCCCAGACTAATGCTAATCCAAGAGTTTATAACTACAAAACAATATGCTGACTCCGTTTCATAGTAATCCTTCTATAATATGATTTTTGATTTCTACATATTAGGCTGTGTTATAGTTTTATGTATTCATGTATTACTATCCATAAAGAACAGAGTTTTTTTTGCAATAAAAAGTTAAAAAAAAAAGATTGCATTTTTCATTTCGAGACAACTCGTTTCTGACTTACCACAGTCAGGGATCTGAATACTGTTAACAGTTAAATATAAAATTAAAGCCACATTTTTAAGTCCTTAAACTGAGACAGTATGGAAATATTGTTAATAACTTCCAATTTCCAAACTATGGGGAAGCTCTAGGGTTTTCATCTTCACTTTGGCAATGTTTGATCTAATATCATGTTGAAATTGAATGCAGAGACTTGTGGTGATATTAAGTTGAACCTTTTACTTTCAAAACATTTTTTTTTTTGGTGAATAAATTATCTTAGTCTTTGTAATTTCATTTCTACACAACAAGTATATTTATTACATTACACAGTGGCAATTCAATAATATCAAATTCCGAGATTTTCAATTCACAGATAAAATCGATTTTATTGTTGATTACCAGTTCAAGTCCCTTTTCTACCTAAAATGGCATCTTATCCTCTGATTTCCACTTTCAATAAGTCTCTCTCTTTCTCTATCCCTATGCTATCCTCCAATATGCAAACCAGGCCCTCCCTGTATGAAAACATTATATATCTCAATAGTTCTATTTATTAATGGTTACCGGTACTTCATAGAATCTATTTTTTTCAAAATATTGAATTTCTTACTATTTAATATGACATGGTATTTGTTCTGTATATTTGTTTCCTATTGCAGTTTCTGCTTCGATCATTAGTGTGCTGTGATTAATAGATACTAGGAAATCCTTTTTTCAGCCACTTTCTACTATTAAACAAGACATACATTTTAAATTGTGTGGTGGAAAGCCTAAAGGTGATGAAATGTGTTAAATATTATAATAATAAAATCTTTTGACTGCAATAAATAAAGCCTGCTGCATCACCCACAAGCTTCCCCACCTTTTCACAAATAATCAGCTTTTCTGAGTTGTGTTAAGAAGCTCTGATTGCAGGAACAGGAGTTTCCTTCTGAAGTAGTTATTAAGTCTGTTAAATAGTAATCCAGGTAGAAAACGCTTTAAGTTTCCCTGAATGGTTTTTATTTCCAAATTCCCCCTTGAATATGCTGTAAGCTGACAGGTATCATTTAAAATGGAAAGGAACCGGTTAAAAACATGTTAATTGCGTGATGAAATGTCCTGCCTATTCCAATATTTTCAGTCTATGAAGTTTTTTGGCACAATCAATGACAATCTGAATTAGATAACTAGGCATTTTACGAAGGCTAATTTCTTTGCTGATCATGGCTGGAGTTCATTTTTTTATTAATTAATACGCGTCAAAACAACTATCGGTGAGTCTGTATGAGACAACATGAGTTAAAATGTATTAAAATTAGGTTTGGGTTTTTCAATATAATATAACAAATAATAACTGAGTTATGCATATATGTAAACACACATGTATATCTATGGTTTAATTATGATAATATGTATCTGTATATACATGCTGTAGGAGCGTTATAACCGAGAGCCTTATAGAGAGGGAGCACTGTAAATAAGAAGATTTAACAAAACAGAAACACTTTACAAAACAAAAAGGCACATGGGCCAAAACAAACAGACAAAACACAAAATAAAGCAAACACTAAATCAAACAAGTATCGTGCTGGTTTAAAGCCAGCACGGGTTGCAATTGCTTATATTTGTTTCTGGTTCTTACCTTCTCACTTTCTCATTCCACCTCTGAACACCAAATTAATAATAAATTAATCAATCAATCAACCTGGAGGCGGTCACATTCTGCACGGGTTTAGCATGGATGGGGAAGTTTAACCCCACCCATGCTGCAAAAACAACAATAACAAAACAACATGTTTTATACAAATTAAACAATACGTTTTAAATAATAATACAACAAATACAAAACTAGAGTTGCTAGCAACTATAAAGGCTTCCAAGCAGTTATCATGAAATTTAAACGTATTGGTTAGCGCTGTATGTACAACATTTTTCACAGCTGTGGTATTTACCGTTCATGAGAAGAAGACTTTCTGAAATTGCTCAATTTTCATTAAATCTAAGATGGCAGCCACACCATGTGACCAAAGGCCGCCATATTGACCATGGCACAACATCCCATAGTCCTCTACATCCGTGTCAAATTTGGTGCATTTTGGTGCAGCCGATAAGAAGTTATAGGCAGTTTTATAGCCAGTTGCGTATGTTGATGATGTCATGCATCACCGTTTGACCTTTAGGAGAGGTCAGAGGTCACGGGCGATGACATTTTTTCATAGAGCACATATGAATTCCTATACGTGTTCCATTATAACTATGACCCTGTCGGTACGCCCTAGGAGTTCAAATTTCAATGGAAATTCCAAGATGGCCGCCGCGCCGTGTAAGCAATCTGTTTCAAACTTCAGCAATTATTACTTTCCAATGGTCTGTGCAATTGTGGTGATATTAAAGAGCATAAGCGCAATGATGTTCTTGTTATGGGTTGCAAAAGGTTTTTTACAATTATCAATATGGCCACCAAACCATGTGACCAAAATGTGTCATTTTCATATCACAAGTATTTCACGTGAGTCTCTATGGCCATATAAAGTTTCATGACTGTAGTGTATTGCACCTTGGATTTATGCACGAATGTATGAAAATATAGCCGCCGTGAAACGGTTATTTGCGTGCCGCGGCCATGTTTTGTAACGAAAAAGTGTGGATTTTACAAACGGTAGAAAGGACCTGGTCATGAACATGCGTGCCAATTTAGGTGTCGATTGACGTTGCGGTTTAAGACAAGATGATTGTTGAATATTTGGCGCCAATCCAGCGTAGTGGGCAATGTAATTGTTCAATCGACCTCGATTAAACATATGTTTTTTTATAGGCCATTGCTGCACTATCTGCTGCCATTGTCATAGTACCACCTTAAGTTGTTTTTAACGGCAAGAGTTTTGAAAAATTTCCAAAATTTCCACGAGATCCAATATGGCGGTCGAACCATGTGACTTTTTCATTCGGGGACGCCAGTCTGGTTGTCCAGCCATAGGCATCTACTTACGTATGCGTTTTCATAACTCTGCGATGTTGTTTGTGCGGAATAATAATAATAATAATAATAATAATAATAATAATAATAATAATAATAAACACAGCAATAACAATAGGCTTCCCCAGCCTTTGGCTTGGAAGCCTAACAGCCATAGGCATCTACTTACGTATGCGTTTTCATAACTCTGCGATGTTGTTTGTGCAGAAAAATAATAATAATAATAATAATAATAATAATAATAATAATAATAATAATAATAATAATAATAAACACAGCAATAACAATAGGCTTCCCCAGCCTTTGGCTTGGAAGCCTAATAATACAAAACATAATATTCACATGCACGTCACAGCCTGGGGATGCCTGCTCATTGTCACTCTGGGCTTTCTTGAATCCAGCAGCAGCATTTGCCATTGCCCCGGGATGCCTGTTCGCCACCGCCTGGGAGTCATTTCTGCTGCCAGGACCCCCTATGCTGGAGGAGCCAGCCTTACCACTGTTAGCATTGCCGCTGCCAGGATTACCGCTGGAGGAGCATTCCAAATTGGGAGAAAATCGGGGGTAAAATAATTGGCGATTCCAATTAAAAAAACCTACAAAATTGGGCAGGTGTTTCAGCATAAATGTTCAATGTGTACTTACTGAGCCCAACCAGTACCAATGGCATCTCTGCAAAGTGCTACACCTATAATTCCCACATGTAGTTTACAGGAAAGTGTTAAACAAACAAAGAAAAGCAAGTACTGTTCTTTTGAAGGTAAGTATTCCCTAAAGCCTCTTTCACACTGGCATGCTCTACCAGGGTCAGAACCTACCCGGGTCAGGACCTGGTTTTCATGTGGGTCGGGTACGCGATTTCACACTGCTTTTGATAAAGCAGGGTTAACCTGGGTGATAGTCACAAGTGCACAATATGAGTATCAATGATCCGGAAGGTTACTGACGCTTCCCTCCAAGCTTCTCTGGATTGAACCGTTGGCCCAAATGTTGATTAAAGCAAATGTTTCTACATCCCTGCTATAATCTGGCTCACACTGTGTCTCAATCAACAAAAATATGGCTAAACAGAATAAACAGAAATGTTCCTTGCTGAAGTGAAACCTTCACACAGGCATGGCTGTTTGTTATTGCATCGGTTCGCGAATGGCCGTCAAGTATTTTGTATTTTGTCTTGCTCAACCCGGGTCATAGCGTGTCAACCCACTTCCTGAGGTGGGTCACTGGGACCCGGGTATTGTGCCCCGGGTAGCCAGGACCCGGTAAGAGTGCCAGTGTGAAAGGGGCTCAAGTAAGGCAGTTCAAAATACTTGCCATGTCAGAAGCACTGGTTTACTTTATACAAAAAAAGACTTCATTCTGAAGCAAATGCAAAGACTTTTTTTTTTTGCTTAAAACTTGCTTCAGATCGGGGGTAAAGTAATACAGTATAAGCAAAAATATTTTAATTACCTTACAATTTTAGGTGACTGAAGTAAGATGGTTCTGGCTGTGAACAAGGACTACGACTCTATTGTCGTTTTTTATACACAAATAAGCTTATTTGACTTGAATAACATCTTAAACGGTGCAAGCAAATTCCTACTTAGTTTGACTGAATGAGCACAAAAAGCTGAAATGAATTTCAATGAAGAACAACGACACGTTTTTAATAATAATAAAAACCATTCTAGCCTACTTCACTGAAGTAAAAACGTGCTTTTGTTATTTTGAAATACCACCGCTTCAGATTATTACTAGTGCATTACAGCAGTAACAACGTTTTATTTAGAGTCGGTGTTGAAATTAAATCCATTGATGACCCGCAGCAACAACATGAACTTCCTTATTATAAAAGAAAAAAAAAACATCTGGTTCTCCCTTGCCTTTTTAATTAATATAATTTAATTAACACAGAATAAAAACAAACTAACATCTACCTAGTCTATATTATTTAATTTATCATTTTTTTATATTTCCAAACTTCCCAGCATCTTCTGTTGCAGACACGTTATTGCTAAATAATATCGGGCAAAATTTATACCAGTGTTAGAAAGTATATAGTGTTAGAAAGTGGTACATCATCAGAATGTGGTATGCTTACCAAAACATATCCCGTGCAATGTCAGAAAGTGGTACACTGTCAGATTTTGGTACAGATGCAATCAATTGAGATCTGATGGGTGTTTTCCTATTGTCAAACAGAGTTACATTTACCATTAATTCTATATTAATTTTTGCAAACTTAAACTGGAAACAATCAATTTCTCTAAAAAGAAAAAAAAAATTCATGACAAACAAGCCAAAATGAGAAGTCCACCGCAAAGTTGCAGAAGTAAAAAAATGTGCAAGACCCAATGTATTGCATATGATAAATATTTGCATACCATTTTCTTAATTGTGGAAAAATATGACAAATTAGATTAACAATGATGTAAAAGACTGAAAACAGCCTAACATGCCAAATTTGAATGGGTGCTTCCCTGCTTTCTTAGCGGAAGTTATTTATGCATGTGAGAGCAAGCAGTGTGCTATGTACCACAAGTTACAGTTCAGAGAAGAAGAAAAAAAAACAACCTCTAAAAAGGTCACAAAAATCAAGTGCATGCAAAAACATTTTTACAGTTTTCCACAATTAAAAATTGCATTTCTACATGAATCATAGGAATGTACCTGGGGGAGGCCATTTTGACTTTTTCACCCATGCATACTGTACATCCTAGTGCTGCCCTTTGCAAAAGTTAACCAGTGACGTATATGCCTTCGTTGTCAAGTTCATTACTTAGCAACCATAAAAAATGTTTAAAAAACAGACAGAGACAGAAAACAAAAAGGTAGTCTTTAATAACATATATTGCAGTTCAAATAATATTAAACATTTTCTCAGCAATTTTTTCATGACTTCCAACACTTTTTGAATGTATTTTTTTTCCAGGATATTTCCAGGCCTGGAAATCACCATTTTCAAATTCCATGACTTTTCCAGGATATCCATGACCGTACGAACCCTGTGTACAGCTAATAAAAAAGTAGAATACATAATAGCTTTTCAGAATACTTATTTCAGTAAAGGTAAACAAATCATACACACCAGCTATACCCAGTTCCCTGAAAATGGACTGGCAGATGTTCTCCCTCATTTAATAAATGAATACATTAATAAATAAAGAAATAAACACACAAAATAAAAACTTTGATTTATACTATGTTGATTAGATTTTTTTTTCTCCTTTCCTATAGCCACAAAAAGAGTTGCAATTTATATATATATATATATATATATATATATATATATATATATATATATATATATATATATATATATATTGCAATTCACAATTCTGATTTAAAAAAAAAAAAAAACTGAGACTTGGCTTTAAAATGTATTTGTGTTTTTTATTGAATTATCTCCCCTCCCCTCACAACACACCTTGTAATTGTATAAGGTCTCATTTTATTATTGCATTTTTTAAAATTTATAATTGTATTTCTCCTGGGCAGAGGAGGTTATTTTGGGGAGAAAATGGCAAGAAGCCGGCTCAGTGCAGATGCTGTTGCTAACCTCCTAACAGAGTCTGGCTCAGAGAGTGATTTTGTGCCAGATGACTCTGGCAGTGAATACAAACCAAGTGGCACTCCCTCCAGTGAGGAGATCAGCAGTGGTCAGCAAGAAACTGAGCTGGAACCCAGTACAGTAGGTGGGCCTGGACCGAGGGGTGATAGATTTCAGCCATTCTACCACTGGACCCCCCCTAACATCATCCAGCCTCAAATACCCCTTTTTCGGGCACACCAGGTACCAGGGTGAACACAACTGGGCTTGCTCCAATTGAAGACATTTTTGAATATTTGTTAACCCAAACCAATTTGTATGCCCAATAATATCTGGCACAGCATGGTGTATTGTGCAATGTATATTTGTATTTGGACTAGTTTAATTTGTAATAATAAAATACCTTATTTGAATTCAAGTCATGTAGAACCCACCTTGATCGAAATAATCAGACTAGACAATGTTTCTAGAGAATACAAAATAACAGTTTTATTAGAAATAAAACTAAATAAAGGAAAAATTAAAGGTGCAACAACTAAACTAAAATAATACAGAAAGGAAGAATTAACTAAACAGTACAGAAAACAAAGTTTAAACAACAACACCCCACTCCCACTGGCTGATCAGCGATTCAACGCAATCTATGGGAGATTCCCTTAAAAGTTACAACTGCATTCCTGACAGCTATTTAAGACGAAGGTTAGTCTTAACATGGGTATCGTTAGTAACACACACATTTATTTTTGTTAATATTTGATAATCAGAGCATCGTTAAATCAGTCTCATATATATGTTTTGGTTATCAAGGCAATTCTCACTCTTGCAAGATAAAGACGCTCTCTGCGACCAGACAATCTATCAAGAATTATCTATTACCAGGACAGTTAAATTTGGATTCTAGTCTTAAACGCAGAATGATAATTGCCTTATAAAACCCACATCAATTTCTGTAAATCACATACAAACAAATACTATAGTGTTCATTAACTCAAAGCATGAATTGAAAGCAATAATACTTTTCTTACATTCTACCTAAAACAAAACATTAATTTTACTTTAAGGTCTGCTTATTCTCGAGATCATAAGATGATTAAAACACTACTTGTTGAATACTTATCAGACGTTCGCTACCTCCTCCAGCTGATCCGTGTCTTCAACAATGCAAGAGCTCAAAGGCTCTCCAGGTTCCGGGGTCTGCCTTCCTCGCTCTTCATCTCCACTTCAGCGTATGAAACAAATGTCTTTGAAAAGAACAAGAGTCATTAACTATTTAGGTATTCCACTGAAACAGCAATTCCTCCACCAACATGTGCACTCTTCGTCCAGTTATGTCTGGGATATTTCACCGCAAAACTCCAGCAGTGCTAGCTCAATAAATTGAATATATTTCAATTTATGGCGACTTCAAATGTTCATCCAACTCTTTCTCCGGTGATCAATCGGGGTTAAGTTAGACATTTGATTACAAGTACTTTTAGGATTTTAGACGTCTTACGCGGCAGACTCCCACACCAAGGCAAACACTAGAATAATTATCTCGTATCAGAGTGTCCGAAAATTGTATCTTTGTTCCAGTTGGTCGCAGGCTGGATCTTCAGCTTGTCACAGTTCATAGACGTGTTTGTTTATCCAGAACCTTGGATTTCATGTCGCAAGCCCTGTTTGAGTGTCGCGCTCATACTTTTGTAATCTTCTCTTTACTCCTGCGATTGGATAGTATTTTGGGTGGTGCCTGAGTCCACGTGGAGTGCTTCCCATTGGTTGTTCTCGTTCTGATGTGGCCCGTTGTTCTCAACTGGTCCGCTCTTCCGCCCCCTGTCGGCTGGATTTATGAGATGGACTGTTTTCTGTCCTAGGTGTCAAAGCACCCAGAACTGTCTGACTTGCGGCGCCTAAGGAGTCATTCAGCGATTGTGAAGATAAGCTATTTGTCCAGTATTTAGTTTACAACTCTTTTTAAAAGCAGTCTTTGTGACCAGAAACCAAGTAGGCACAGAGAATGACTTAAAATCCCTCTCTGTATATTTCAATTCTGTTACTTTTATACACAGAATGACATTATGACCCACGCTACAATGGGAATAGCCTGTGGCTACACGAAACGAAAAAGTTCTGGCTAATCGCTTCTAATGGGACTATGGGATAAACCTAGAATAGATGTATGTTGGTTCAGCAACCAAATTCACGCTCCCTCAATTTTCCCCTCCACAATGAGCTGGGACAGATTAAAGTCAAAGTTAATCTTAAAGTTTCTACATTACAAGGACAATTCTAAAACTCTCCCGAGGGACCATCCTCAATTTGACAGGCTCTTCAAATTACGACCACTTCTAGACCATCTGCAGCATAAATTTGAAGACACATATACATCTGGCCAAAATATATCTGGATGAGTCCCTCCTGCTGTTCATAACGGGCAGTGCCGCGTCCCATGACCCGTTATGGATTAAACTGTACAAACTCTGCGAGATTTCCAGTGGGTACACTCATGGGTTCAGAGTGCACACAGGGGAGGACTCTCAGATTGAGCTGCCTGGCTCTCCCCCATGCATCCAGACCACTGTGAAAATTGTGTGGGATCTTGTTTTTCCCCTCCTAAATCTTGTCTACCATTTTTAATGCAGATAACTTCTATACAGGGATCCCTCTGTTTAGAGCCTTGTACGCATCACAAACAGTGGCTTGTGGCACAATAAGACCCAACAGGAAGGGATTTCCATGCCAATTTATAAGGCTTTCCTAACTCTTGCCTTACTGTAGCACTTTAGCTTGGCACATAGCCTGAACTACACCCAATATTTCATAACAGTTCAGCTGTGATCTTGGATCACGGATGATAACACCCTTGTTTTCGCAATCAAACCAGCTAAAACTGGACACAAAAATAGGAAGAATGGCAAGCACCATCTAGACAGCATTCAGAACTGGGCAGACACATGGCAAATTACATTTAATATAAAAAAGTGTAAGGTACTACATGCAGGCAATAAAAATGTGCATTATAAATATCATATGGGAGATATTGAAATTGAAGAAGGATTCTATGAAAAAGACCAAGGAGTTTATGATGACTTAGAAATGTCTTCATCTAGACAACGTGGGTAAGCTATAAAAAAAAGGCCAACAAAATGCTCTGATATACAGTAAAAGGGAAATAATGTTAAAACTTTACAATGCATTAATAAATAAGACGTCATCTAGAAATTGTGTTCAGTTCTGGTCACCTTGCTACAAAAAAGATATTGCTGTTCTAGAAAGAGTGCAAAGAAGAGCGACCAGAATCATTCCTGGTTTAAAAAGCATGTCATATGCAACAGGCTAAAATAATTGAATCTATTCAGTCTTGAACAAAGAAGACTACGCGACGATCTGATTCAAGCATTCAAAATTCTAAAACGTATTGACAATGTCATGCCAGGGGACTTTTTCGAATTTAAAAAAGAAACAAGGACCAGGGGTCACAAATGGAGATTAGATAAAGGGGCATTCAAAACAGAAAATAGAAGGCACTTTTTTTACACAGAGAATTGTGACAGTTTGGAACCAACTCCCCAGTAATGTTGTTGAAGCTGACACCCTGGGATCCTTCTAGAAGCTGCTTGCTGAGAATCCAAGATCACTAAGCTACTAACAACCAAATGAGCAAGATGGACTGAATGGCCTCCTCTCGTTTGTAACCTTTCTTATGTTACAACAAAAAAATGTAGCGTGCACAATTATTTTACCCCAGATTTTCACCCCAATTTGGAATGCCCAATAACTTTTTCCCTCATCGCAACAATTGTTATGAATACTCATTTGTACTTGTATTCAGGCACATCTCTTAGTTAACACAGAACTTTTGAAATCCCACAAAGCCAATAAAACCACACTTTAAATGTTATCTTCAATGCATTGCTGTTTCTTTTGAACATCTCATAGTCAGAGATTTGCAATCAACATTCAGGTTTATGCAAGATATGCAGTACATCTAGTGAATAGCTGTACTTATGAGGGTCAACAGCTGGTTGTGTAGTAAGCATGTTAAATGATGTTGAGGGTCCAAAGGCAGGCTAGGGTTTGTTTTTTAAGAGAAAAGGTCAATAACAAGGCATTCACAATTCAATGAGACTGTTTTGAATCAAGAACATATGATGATGATGTTTCTGTTGAGTGTGTCAGACGTGTGACATTTTACACATCACAGAATTTACATGATCATGAAACTTTGCCAAAGTTCAGGATTAATGGCAGTGTTCCAGTTTACATAGGGTATAAAATCAGCTTTCCGAACTTTCAGAGTCATTGGCTAGTAAAGAGTATCAGTAAATATATACTTTTTTATGAGTGAAAATATAAGAATTGCTGTTTTATATTTTTGTCAAACTGTATATTACAAAGTTTAAACACTGCTCAATGGCAAAAAAGTGGATCTGGATCCAGCAAAAGAGCCCCAGACCATCACGCTTCCTCCTCCATGTTTGACAGTTGGTGTCACACACCGAGGAACCATCCTTTCTCCTACTCGACGGCGTACAAAAACCCTGCATGATGAACCGAAGATTTCAAATTTTGATTCATCGGTCCATAAGACCTTCTTCCAGTCTTCAGTAGTCCACTGGCGGTGCTTCATGGCCCAGGCAAGCCTCTTTTCTTATTTTGCCATCTTAGCAATGGCTTTCTTACTGCCACTCGACCTGTCAAACCTGCAGCTCGAAGTCTTCTCTTCACAGTTGAAACTGAGACTTGCTTACTTCGACCAGTGTTAAGCTGTGCTTGAAGCTGTTGTCCTGTGAGCCGCCTATCACGCAAGCTGTTGACTCTCAGAAACTTGTCTTCTGATTCTGTTGTGGCTTTGGGTCTGCCAGACCTCTTCCTGTCAGAGTTTCCTCCAGTTTCCAAGTGCCTTTTGATGGTGTAGGAAACTGTACTCACTGACACCTTGGCTTTCTTTGCAATTTCTCTAAAGGAAAGACCTACACTTTTAAGGGTTATAATGGTCTGTCTGTCTTCCTTTGTTAATTGCCTTTTTCTTGCCATTATGATAGCAATATACTACTTCCTGCAGTACAATACTGTCCAAATAATGTTTAAGAGGGTGCAGTAACACAGTCTGTTCCAACACTGCTTTTATACAGACAGAGGGTTTGTAAGTAATCAACAAAAGTTGGGACACCTGTAGGAATTGTTAGCATCAACTTTCAAGGCTTAATTTACTTCCATTGCTGCAGAACAGCTGTAAGTTGTTAACCCATTACTTGTTCCCTGAAAAAGGCCTTTTTGTATAACTCTGAAATGTACATTATTTTTCAGATTTTGGTAACCTAAACTTATTTTTTAACCTCTGGCAGTTTACCGCTTACCTTTGTACCATTTCAGGTTATTCACTGGACTTGAACTGCTTAAATTTCAATAAAAACTGGAAAAATGGGGGTGTTTTAAAACTTTTGACCGGTAGTATATATATATATATATATATATATATATATACACACACACATTATATATATATATATATATATATATATATATATATATATATATATATATATATATATACAGGTAGTGGACAAAAAATGGAAACACCAATGTAAAGTCACTTAATAGGGCGTTGGGCCACTATGGTATCCCGCTCTGTGGAGTTCTCAGCAGACCGTTTTTGATGAAACTGGCTGCTCGCGCCCCAGGTTGAAATTTGCAGTCAATTGATCTGCAGTTGCTCGCCTGTTTTGCCTTGCACTTCAAATTAATGCACGGACATCAGAATCCTGGAGTATGCGCTTCCTCCCACTGTTGCCCTTTGCTGATGATGTCTTTCCCTCGGAGTTCCATGCCGACATCACCTTAGACACTGTTACTCGTGAAACATCAGCAAGTTGAGCTGTCTTGGTCACTGAAGCTCCTGCAAAACGCGCACCAGCAATCGCCCCTCTTTCAAAGTCACTGAGGTCTCCTCTTGCAGCCATGCAACAGGCCTGACCAGCATTTTTATACATGACCCTAAGCATGCTGGGATGTTATTTGCTTAATTAACGCATGAGCCACACCTGTGTGGAAGGCCTTGCTTTCAATATACTTGGTGTCCCTCATTTACCCAGGTGTTTCCATTTTTTGTCCACTACCTGTGTGTGTGTATATATATATATATATACAGTACTGTGCAAAAGTTTTAGGCAGGTGTGAAAAAATGCTGTAAAGTAAGAATGCTTTCAAAAATAGACATGTTAATAGATTACATTTATCAATTAACTAAATGCAAAGTGAGTGAACAGAAGAAAAATCTAAATCAAATCCATATTTGGTGTGACCACCCTTTGCCTTCAAAACAGCATCAAGCATCAATTCTTCTAGGTACACTTGCACACAGTTTTGAAGGAACTCGGCAGGTAGGTTGGCCCAAACATCTTGGAGAACTAACCACAGTTCTTCTGTGGATTTAGGCAGCCTCAGTTGCTCCTCTCTTCATGTAATCCCAGACAGACTCGATGATGTTGAGATCAGGGCTCTGTGGGGGCCATACCATCACTTCCAGGACTCCTTGTTCTTCTTTACGCTGAAGATAGTTCTTAATGACTTTTGCTGTATGTTTGGGGTCGTTGTCATGCTGCAGAATAAATTTGGGGCCAATCAGATGCCTCCCTGATGGTATTGCATGATGGATAAGTATCTGCCTGTACTTCTCAGCATTGAGGAGACCATTAATTCTGACCAAATCCCCAACTCCATTTGCAGAAATGTAGCCCCAAACTTGCAAGGAACCTCCACCATGCTTCACTGTTGCCTGCAGACACTCATTCGTACGCTCTCCAGCCCTTCGGCGAACAAACTGCCTTCTGCTACAGCCAAATATTTCAAATTTTGACTCATCAGTCCAGAGCACCTGCTGCCATTTTTCTGCACCCCAGTTCCTGTGTTTTTCGTGCATAGTTGAGTCGCTTGGCCTTGTTTCCACGCCGGAGGTATGGCTTTTTGCCGCAAGTCTTCCATGAAGGCCACTTCTGACCAGACTTCTCCGGACAGTAGATGGGTGTACCAGGGTCCCACTGTTTTCTGCCAGTTCTGAGCTGATGGCACTGCTGGACATCTTCCGATTGCGAAGTCTACGGTCCACAACATTGCCCGTTTCTTTGTGCTTCTTCAAAAGAGCTTGGACAGCACATCTGGAAACCCCTGTCTGCCTTGAAATTTCTGCCTGGGAGAGACCTTGCTGATGCAGTATAACTACCTTGTGTCTTGTTGCTGTGCTCAGTCTTGCCATGGTGTATGACTTTTGACAGTAAACTGTCTTCAGCAACCTCACCTTGTTAACTGAGTTTGGCTGTTCCTCACCCAGTTTTATTCCTCCTACACAGCTGTTTCTGTTTCAGTTAATGATTGTGTTTCAACCTACATATTGAATTGATGATCATTAGCACCTGTTTGGTATAATTGTTTAATCATACACCTGACTATATGCCTACAAAATCCCTGACTTTGTGCAAGTGTACCTAGAAGAAATGATGCTGTTTTGAAGGCAAAGGGTTGTCACACCAAATATGGATTTGATTTAGATTTTTCTTCTGTTCACTCACTTTGCATTTAGTTAATTGATAAATATAATCTATTAACATGTCTATTTTTGAAAGCATTCTTACTTTACAGCATTTTTTCACACCTGCCTAAAACTTTTGCACAGTACTATATATATATATATATATATATATATATATATATATATATATATATATATATATATATATATATATAATTGTATTTTATTTTAAGTTCACTGTTGAGGCTGTCCTCACATATTGATTTATATTGGTTAAATTAAGGTTTGAAAGGCAGTAAAATGTATAATGATGTAAAAAAATCAAATACATGCTATAAAAATAGTGCATGTAAACAAGGTATGGCATAAGATCTGTGGGCCTGACCACAGTTGAGAATGAAAGGATAAATATAGGCAACAAGAAAATATAAAAGATAATTCCCCCCTCCATAGGCGCGATTACAAATGTGTTTATGTTTTGTATTATTACCGACTACAAATTCATGATACAGTCTCGTATACATGTACTGTACGGAAGCGCTGACTGCAGCAAACATTGCTCCCCTTCCACCCAATGAAACCATTTACACAGCTGACCAAATACGATCAATGAAAATCACACTTACAAAGGCAAGCTGACAAAATGCAACCAATTAAAACAATGTATGTAGGTGATACCAACGTTTTCCAATTTAGAAAAATACACTATTCACTTCTAGTTGAAATTAAATATGATGAAAAATAAAATAACTCTACAATAATTAGCCTTATTAGAAAGTTAAACGTGATTTGGCGGTTGAATTTTCTTTCGAGCTCAACACTATGGTTACTGCTGCGTACTTCATTACTGCATAAATAAGTGTCTTAGACGAAATGTTAAAAACTATTGATCGAGTCAAACGTGGGGCTGAACAACTGGATGTTGTTCGTGATTTAAAAGTTGGCAAATTCAAATCAATTGTGAGAGGATGGATAAAAGCGTTTTGTCCCAACGTCCGTGTGAACAAGAAAAACAAGCAGAAAGTAAGTGAAAGTACCCCGTTGAACACTGCCTGACTGACTAACAAGTAAGTCACAGGTTTTATGTATTTGTATTTATTATAATAGGCAGTGCTTAATTTGTAAAGAAAGAGGTGCTGGGGTGCAAGCAATGACAATAATACCATCCTTAAGAACCGCACATTCAAAATCATGACACGTTTATTTGAAAGAGTATTGTAAGTACTGGTGTTAGATGTTTACAATCACTTAGTCTACATCATATACAAAGTAGTAGTGCGTGCAGAGAAATTAATTAAAGGCAACCGCAGGACAAATAATTAATAAATAAAAACTGCCTGTTTTACATGTTTTGTTATAGTTTTGCATTTAAATGGTTTAACAAACAAACAAATCAAAAGGCATTCCGAGGACTCCAGAAGGACGACATTGATTAAAAATAAAATACGCACCCCAATACGAACATCGGTTTGACCCACGGTCTGCACTATTATATCAGTGATGTGTATGCAACAGAAGCTGCTGGTAGATTACAAAAATGATTAATTAAACTTAGGCTAGGTAGTTGTTATCTTACAGTATGTTTTTATTCTCTATTAATTAAATTACAGGCAGTCCTTGCACTTACGACACAATTGGTTCCTGAAAGTCGCGTTGATTTCGGGGTGCCAGCGCCCCAGTGGTTACGTGCATATTACTCAGGCATCTACCTGGCTTGTTTAAAAGTACAGACTCTGGGCTTTCCAAAGACGTATTCAGTGTGTGTATGCGGTATTCCTAGCCGGAAATACGATCGCCTGAAATTAAGCCCCTCATCACGTGACAGAGTTCACAGCTTCGTTTTGAGTACACTGCTCTTATCAGACATTGTCAAGGGTAAATAAATTCTAAAAATAACAGTTACATGCATACAAAAAAACAAATGCTAAGTGAGTCAGGGCGTCCACGACAGGTACTGCGGTTCTGACACCGAGCGTGCGCACATGACGCATGACTCGTGTCTCGCCGTTTCGTAAATGCCATATCGATATCGTAAAGTCGAAGCAGGGTATTAATGCAAAAGAGTCTTAGTCGAAGCGACGTAAGTCAAGGAGCGCCTGTATATTCATTGAAAAAGGCAAGACAGAACCAGATCGTTATTTTTTATTGTTTTGGTTTAATATAATATAACAGGCTAATGTTCCTATTGAAGTAGGCTAAAATATATTTTTTTCATTAAAAAGTTGTCGTTGTTCTTTGTTGAAATTAATGTTCAGCTTTCATATTTTGTTGTGTACTACTCATTTAATCAAACCAAGTAAGCTTATTTGTGTGTAAAAAATGACAATAGAGTTGCAGCCAGTGTCATCTTAAATCATAAAGTAATTTAAAGTAGGCTTTCTCTTTAGCGCGCATGCAAGAACTTGCAGACTTAATGCAACTGTGTTGAGAATTTAAAAAGAAAGCATTTTATGAGATTTTTAACTAGAGGTACCAGGAATATGACTCTGCATGCCCAGAGGTTCCGGGGCTGTACCCCAGCACATATTAAGTACTGATAATAGGTAACGTTACTGTTACTTGTAGTGTATGCAATCTGTTACTTTTACCCTACTGTAAACAGTGATTGCCCATTCTCATCTAGCAAGACTGCATAATTGAAAAGCTAATATTAAGTTTACACTATGACTTACTGTATTATTAGCCTCTTTTCTATGTGTTTCTGGATGTATTGCTGCCCTGTTCATAATATTTCAGGCCCACGATAAAACGAGTTTGATTATATAGTATTTGTGATTTTTCTTTTTTCTGTGGGTCTCGCTATATCGCGGCCCTCGATATATTGCAGTTTTATATAGGACCACCCCCACCCCACACGTGATATATACAAGTGTGTGGTTTATTTTCTGGACCTCTGCAACTTGGCAGGTAACCTGAGACTGGATTTTTATTGTTGCATCTCTATTTATAATGAGATGCAAACTCCGATCTCTCCTGTATAATGAGCCGTAAACATGCGGTGAAATTACGACAATTGTTCACGAAAAAGAGCTGCTTAGTACGTCGCACGCATAAATTCTATGAAGGACAGGCTACCAATTCACAGTATTTACGAACACAAAGTAATATTAGTACATAGAGTCAACTAACTCCAGGACTGCAGGCAAAAATGTAAATGTACTACCAGAGTTCATAAGTACAGAAAATAAATTCATGTGATTTGGGAAGGATTTATACTGAACATAAAGTATACAGAGGACAAAAAAGTTTAGTTATCATATAATCTCCACTTAATGAAATAATTATGAAGGTAATTTGTTTAACAACCAACCCCCTGGTGATAAAGTAATGTATTTGAGATTAGGGCTATTCCTTTTTCAGACATAATAATTATGTCTGAAATCATAATATTCAAATAATTATTTATCTTCCAATATCAAAAATGCAGAAACCCTTTACTCTTATAATTAAGAACTCACATCACTGCATCTGTTTGCTTGCCCAGGCATAAACAAGATTGTATCACTCTACAAGGCCGAGATTGTGATTTAAGTAACTTAAAATCAGCCTTTTCAGAGGAATCTCTATCTGAGATAAAAAGGGTTGTACATTTGCAAGGCTTCAGTTTGTGAGTTTTACTTCTGCACATAACAGTAGATAATTAATTAGCTTTGATTTAAAGAGTAAGTAGCGAGGTTCTGACAAATATAGCATCTAATATATACATCCCACGTGTTGCTCCAACTATTTAAATAACATACCTGCAATTTTTCATTTCATTGTTAACATCCTGACAACTTTTTACACTTATAACTTCATATTCAAAGCTCTTTTCAAAATGGACACTCTAGTGCACTGGGGTTTGAGATCTGTCCCCCAACTTACCTGTTTGTCAATGTGGGCAATAGAATCCTTACACTATCAGTACACTAGAGTGGCCATTTTGAAAAGATTTTTGAAACAGACTAAGTTATAAGTGTAAAAAGTTGTCAGGATGTGTGACAGGGTGTTCGTGTCACGTGTGTGGATAGCCGCTGCTTAGGCAATACAGAGAGACATGGGAATTGGAGTTGAAACGCCAGCATAGGCGCGCAGGATTTATTAACACAAAACAAAGTAAATAAACAGGTCATGTGACGCTACCAACAATGGTAGTGCACAGAGGACACATACAGCAGGGTGTACAAAAGGCAAAATAAAACACAGTACAAAAACTACAAATAAAAGGTGCCACACAGGGCGAGCACTAGCCTTATAAAAGAGGCGTCTCGCTCCAGGAACCGGCTACACTACGTAACACTCACTATCCCCTAAACTAACCTATTTATGAGCATTGCCTTCACAAGCACCGCTTGCAGTATCAGGGTTTGCGTAGCTGTTGTTCCTGCAGAGTGGACTCTCTCCTCCTGAGTATACGCAGCTCCCCTCAGTGTAGCATGGCGGTGCAGTCGCACAGAGCGATCCCCACCGGATGTTTTTATGCTGACGGACACTCGGTCGAGATCCGCCCACCTGCTGATTGAGGACCATATAGATTCATATGGTGTAGAAATGTACATAAATTATGGTTGCAGCCCTGTGCTGACTAGTTAATCCACCTTTAATGCTGTGAACCATGCCTAAAATGAATAGTTCAGTGTCTGATTCACACACAGCTGACATACATGGATACACATTCTGATCATCTGAATTCAAATGATTTGAAAACACCTTTCTTTTTATTTTTTTCACAGTGAAAAGAACATGTAACTCAGTGGATTTCATTAGTTTAGATAGAATATAAACTCGAAATTATTATTTTGTCCCATTTAGAACTTTGTTTGGGAGTGGTATGAGATTCAGAGTTCAAATGAATTTGGTTCGGCTCAACAAATTGTAGAAAGGCTTGGCTCAGTTAAATTGCCCCTGAAATTTGCAATTTGAAGCAATGTTACTTGGTATATAAGTGTTGTTAACATAATATTAAGGCACATATGCATAAAAGTTACCATCTCCTTTATCGTGCCAGTAATGGTGTTTAACATTAAACTATTTCATGGGGAGATGCATAAACGCCATACCGTCAAAAAAACATTACTCATCATGAATCTAGAATAATGTGCCTTTAGAGACCAATTTTCTACTTAGCATATTATTTGTCTAATTCGTAATTCTGTATTGTGCCGTTAATTGACCCTTACCAGCATCATAATTAACATGTGCCTCAGACCAGGCGGAGAATGAGATGTGTCTTAACGGTATCATTTCCTAGCATAATTTCTGCGTTTAGGAACATGTATTTAAACTAGAGCTGTCAATTAATCACAGTTAACTTATGCGATTAACGCATACATTTTTTTTTAGATACATTTTTTTTTAACAGGCGTTAATCGCCCTCTGTCTTGACCCTCTCAGCATACCGTAATTCATTCCCTGCGGCACTATTTTAATATACTCGAGTGCGTGCAACACAATGAATGCAGTCATCGTTTGAATAGAAAGTTAGTCACGGAATTGCATTATGGAGCAAAGCACTAAAAGTGAAGGACTTATGAATGACAGTTCATTGGATAGAAAGACTGTTACTTGCATCTGTTAGTTCCAGTATTGCAGACGTTTACAAACTAATGTAAATGTAGCAGACTTAATCAGAAGTTTCTTATGGCTAGGTTGCCTCAGATTGCAAATCAATCGAAATCTAGGCCACAAACAACTGACAACAGACCGACAGCAACGGTAACAAGCTTTGTAAGTAGGACAGACAGCCAGACTAGAAATGCTGTGGTGCTTACAACTTATCAAAAACCACTACTCATACAAGTCATACTACGAGCTAGCTGTACCTGTACTAAGAGCCATGTTCCCCGGCAATGAGATAGCCAAGAATTTTTCATGTGGAAAGAAGAAGTGTGCATACCTATGTTGCTTCGGTCTTGAACCCTTCTGGAAGCTGTTAAATGCAGAAATGCGAGCACAAAGTGGATTTTTGCTTCCATTTGATGAAAGCCTGAACCACAAGATGCAGATGAAACAAATGGATGTCCATATTGGCCTCTAGGTTGATGGAAAGGTCGGACAGATTTTGTTTAATATATAACATTTTTATATAAGGATGCAACGGTTATGAACCGGAATCATGCTGTTAGATATTGTTTAGAGTTTATTTTTATTGATAAATCTTTATCCTCTGTCCTGAGTCCTACAAAGTAGCTTTGGTTGACATGGAACATTCTTAAAAAGATACAGACTTGGTTCAGCAGTTTTGGATTCACTTGTCCTTTCTGCAGGTCAAACCTTTATTTGAAATGGTAATTTGTCTTCAAATCCCACAACACCTTCTTTTAACACCTTTGTTTGAAGTTCATGTAAGGTTATATGACTAGTAACAGTAAAGGCAGTTGTGTTCCATTGAGATTTAATGTGCCATACTGTTGATTAACTGTCAACTGCCACCAAGCTGAGCTTCATCAAATCCTTATTGATCTGTAAAAGATAATCTGTTGAAACTTGAACTCTGATCAGAAACGATTATACCATTTCTCAAACATTATTCTTGAAGACTTGCTTGGTGCTTGAGATACCAGAGTTCCTGATTTATGTGTGTGTATTTATATACTGTATATAGAATTGGGTTGCAGATTTATGTTTGGTGTCAGTCTTGTCTTCTTTTCTTAGATTGTGTTTTTATATGCCACAACTAGCCTTTGTAATCTGATGACTGCTATTTTGAAATTTGCTGACAGCAGAGAAAATTTAAAATTGTAATAAAAAATAAAACTGTAAGACAGAGCAATCCCCATACAATAAGTAATAAAGCAATCTCTTGAGTATCAAATGTGGGATTACCTGTGACAGCACACGCATTTCTGATAAAAACATATATTTTTCACATCTGCATTGTTTTTCCCAACCATTCAGTATTTTGCAAATAAATTATACCAATACTATTCAACAGTAAAAAAAAATGTAGCTGCCACTTTCTGTTTCACATGTATTCTTACTTTTCTTACATGTTCTCAAGTATCATACCCTTTAGACCAGAGATAAGCCTAGTTACCCATCTGGGTGTAGGTGTGTATATGTTATTATGTATCAGATGTGTCTATGTTTCTGAGCTACTGTATATTTGAAGAGGTGAAAATCTGTTAAAATCTCCTTTTCCATCAATGTGCCCCTGAAAATCAAAAATCACCTCTAATTTAAATGAAGGACACCTTAAAAATGTGCTCCTGTGAACTAGTAATTCCACATTAGGGGATCTAGTTTCGTAGTGTTATTGAAGGCTTTTGAAAAGTCAAATACATTACGCCATAGTAAAGTCATTTCCGATCTTATCTTTACTCATGAAAGTCAGAGACGTTCATTTGTCACTATTCCAAAATAATGCAGATTATTTGATTCAATGTTTTAAAAAAAACAAAAAAAGAAAGAAAACCATCCTGAACTGTTGCCTTGCTTTTGACAGGTTGCTTGTCCAGTGTTTTAAATACAAGTTAAATTGCTGTTCTGTCTTTAATGTGTGCTGTGTATGAAATTTAAAAGTCATCTTCCTCCCAGTATATATCCCCACAAAAATGAACAAACCACCACCAACAAGCAATTAGTCCTAGGATTGTGCTTCAGTGGGTGTATCATTACCAATGTGATCTCAAGTTTCATTGTGTAGGAATGATCATTATTGGTCATATGAAGTGGGTGTTACCAGTCAAAAAAGGTTAATGTTTTATTCTAAATGATCAGGAAATGTTAGGTAAGGTAGAAGGAGCTTGAGAGACATATGATTTGAATAAGAACTGATGACATCTTTATCTAGAGTGGAACAGCATTTAGTATTGACCTAACACACTGCAATAGCAGAAATATAAATCATTCTGGTTGTAAATCTCCCTCCCGACCTGTGAGGGCGCTAAATAGCGAAAGGGAAAGGCTTTAGACGGGTTGGCCTGACAATTCATTTCCTGGTATTGACCCAGAAGGTAAACGAGTTAACAGCTGCAGGCAATAGAGTCAGCTGCAATCGTTTATCAAGGGGTCATGCATGATAGCATAAAGGGGCCGGAGAATCGTAAATCTTTTCCTTCGCTTGGGTCAGAGAAGCACAGACTGGAAGGACCGGGAGAGTTCCCAGAAATAAAAATAAAAGTATACGCGAGTGTTTTGTTTGTTTGTAGCACTGTTAGTAATTGTCTTTTGTTTGTAAATTCACTAGACGACTAACACGTCTCCGGAGCTGTCGCCAGCAGTACCCGGAACAACAACACTACTGTCACTGTTTATTGTTATCACCCACCTTGAGCACTACTGTACGCACCCGGACTGGTGATTTGTGTTAGTAGTATTGTGGGAGTGGATAACGTGTTTTGTTTACAAATTATTATTATCATTTTTCTGCCGAGCTTTACACCAGGGGTGTATTGCCGGAGGATTATTGTTTGGTTGCCAGACCAGGATTTGTGTTGACAATAAAAATAACATTTCCAAATTGGATTACAGTATTCACTTGTGATTATTTATGCACTGCATCACCTCTGCACTTGTTCATAATCAGCAGCCACTTTGTCACATCTACTTATTAAGCTAAACAAATATGCAGATGTATAGATTCTTGTGTAATTGCAGAAATTGTTTCATTTGAAGAAATTGTTTAATTGTTTAATTCTCAGTTCATTTCACATAAACCAGCTGATCAAAAATAAAAGGTTCCAATACCTTAAAATTGGATGTGAAGAATCTTGAGATTTGTATCATTTTGTCAATAAAATTAGCTGAAGACCAAGCATGCAGACAGAAGGTGTATGATAAATCAATATTACCAAATGTTTGAGGGTTTGTTTCTGTAATAAAATGCTCTGTAATAAATTGCGATTAACAAAGCAATTGTGGATTTGCAGCATTTGACTGATGATTTATGTTCAGAACCCTCCTTCCGTGTGAACTGTGACACACAATACATACAGTATAGTTGTGAATACACTAGGGGAGCTGCATTTGAACAACAGAAAGTAAAGGTAACGCTTAAAAGTGTTTTTTTATATGTGATTTGCCTCAGTGTTTTGTTTACATGTTGAAATCCCTAGTTAACGGAGTAACATACAAAGTTAACATACAAAATTAACAATCAAAACACAGCCATTATATACTTTAGTCTTTTTTTACAATTGTGCATATGATATGTCTTCTGTTAAATTACTTACTCTCTGTACTGAAGGTGTGGAATGATGAAATCGAGTATGTCGGCAAACTTATATTTCTTCACTGTCTTTGCTGCATCTCCATTTTCAGAGGCTGTCTTCCTATTATTGTGGAAAGCATCTGTGACATGTGTCCATCTATTACGGGCTGCGTCTCGTACAATTATATATATATTATATATAATCTTAAAACGGTCCTATTTTATTAGGTTCATGGCCACCGGAGATTCTTACAAGACCATTTTCTTCAGCTGCCGAGTTGGCAAGTCAAACATTGTCAACATTGTGCTTGAGGTATGCAAGTTGATTTGGCAAAAACTACAGCCACTATACATGCCAGTTCCAGAGGAGGAGTTGGTAAAAATAGCTGATGGATACAAAGGTACATTTTCTGTAGTGCTGACGGCATTGGTGGATCACATGTATTGCTATACTGTCATTGATGTTGGAGCATATGGATCCAACAGTAATGGTGGCATATTTGCAAAAAGTGCACTTGGGAAAACCTTGCAAAATACCTGTCTCTCTATTCCACCTGCTAAACCACTGTCTGTTGCACCAGAGCTTGGAGACGTACCACATGTAATAGTAGGAGATTAGGCATTTCCCTTTAAATGTAATCTGATGAGACCCTACCCTGGACAAAACTTAGATGACAACAAACGCATTTATAATTTAGAGGAATTTCATTTTCCCCTTTTAACAGGTTTAAGGTAAATATTTGTATGGGATCCTTGTTTTTTAAATGGAGAGAAGGTATTTTTTGCTACACATTTCATTATAGTGTATTTTCCTTTAATTGAATAAAGGTCTGCATGTTCGTGGTGGAGTTATGTGCTTTATTGGAATTATTAGTTGTAGTCGGAGTAGTCACTATACAGTTACACATTTGTCATTCACGTTTCTGGAACATTGCAATTGCCCAATGTCATTCACGTTTCCATTAGTTTTTTTAACCTTGTTTCCAAGGGGATGAGCCTTTCACCTCCAGGAGAAGGATGGGATACATGAGGACGGATATAACAGTATTTTTTTTTTTTTAATTAAATCTGAGTAGGATTTTTTTTTTGTTCTTGCAATTCCACATTGTTCCCAAAAATAAAGTTAACTTATAAGATTTGGGGACCTATATTCACAAAGCGCTTTCCAAAAAATTCGGTAGCATTATTTTTTCTAAAGGTTATAAACACAGCACATATGGTTTATTTTTTATAGATGCTGTTTATGAGGTTATTTCATAGATTTATAGCCTTCAGAAAAAAATAATCTAAAATGACTGACAATATAATTAGGCTGAGGTGTATTTGAATTAAATTCCTCATACTGACAGTAGTTTATAAATGCATTTTAGAAAAAGTGATGGTGAATTTGTGAAAAACGCTCTGTGAATATAGACCATCGTATCCCAACACAGTATTGCTAAAGTACCATCAGTATGAGCAATTTAATGCAAATAGACCTTGGCTTAATTATATGTTCTGTCATTTTAGATTTCATTCACTTGAAAAAACAGTACACTATAAGCAAAGGGGAAAAAACAATAACATTATATATGCATAATAAATTCAAACAGAACTCACCACTCCTATTTTGTCCCCAATTGCCATCCACATGTCCTTCTTTTTCTTTGAATCCTTGAAAAGATTGCTGCTCTTGTCGTACAGCAGTGGGGTTTTTTCGACCTCCAAGATAAGTATCTCCATCTTCTCGTCTTCCATCTTTGTAACGATATATGTGGCAGGTGACGTTAATACAGTCCTGATTGGCCAGGAACATTTATCGTTATCGTTGTAGCAAAGAAAAATCGCTCTGAAAGCGATTGAAACTATAACTATCGTTATTGTTTACAATGATCATTATCGTTATCGTTGTGGTGTGACCACCTCCATTCATTTGAACTGGAACGATTTTTAAAAATCGTTATCGTTATAGTTCCAGGTGTGACTGTTGCTTAAAAGGCTAAAATATGCAGAAGAACACAGAAATTGGACTATGGAACAATGGTCAAAGGTGCTTTGGACTGTTGATGGATGGTCAACGACACCTGTGCCTTCTGCCAGTTCTGTTGTCATTTCAACGCTTTCTATTCTATTCTTTCTATTCCTTAAGGATATTATCTTCAATTATTGCTCATCCTTGTTAGACAGCTTTTTGAGTCTTCCAGTCCTGGGTTTGTCAATGACAGATGATGTTTCTCTGTACTTGTTGATTATGCTTCGGATACCACACCTTGAAAATCAAGTGATGCAAGCTATTTCATTCAATGTTTTCCTTCTTTATGCAAGTCAAGGTTTTTATAATAGAAGAAAACACTAGTGGATGCTTTGATAAATTGTTGATGCTCATAATGCATCACAGTAGAAAAATGCAACATGTCTAAGTCTTTTGCACAGCAGTGTATATCTGTGTGTATAGAGCCTATTGTGGTTTGAATGTTTAAAATGCTTTTGTCATTGAGATTTACACTCTCACAGAAATTATAAGTGTAGTTACTGCAAATAGGTTCCAGTGGGGACGTGACTTAATTAATTTTAATATACCTACTTTGTATCCCAGTAAACAGGATACTCAGCCTGCTACACGGGAACTTTGAAACATCTATTGAAAAATAGTAATGATATAGGGAGATTTCTTTAATAACTTGCTTATGTTTTAATATTGTTAAATGAATACATACAACTAGGACAATACACAAATTTCCATTACCAGTAACTAAACAGGAAACCTAGGTCCAGTAATTCACTATACATTTTCAGGACGAAACCACCTAAACGATTAACCCTTTGCAGTTCTATGTCGGACCAGGTCTGACATTATTATTTTACCTTTCCGATCCGATGTCGGACCCTGTCTGACATCATCAAAAAGACGTCAAGCAGGTCTCCAGTCGGCATCCAGCGCTGAAAGAATATCACAGACATTTGCAGAGCTTTTTGAGATGTTATAGTAATAAAATAATGACTTGGATCACATTATTGAGGAGTTTGGTGATAAAATGAGTGATCAGGAGATGATTTGTTAGTATGCACGACTATGAAGAGGTATGTGATAAATACAGCGAACAAGGGATGGGGTGGGGCTGGAGATGCAGTACTGAGGGTTCCTGTTGATATGCAGTGCCTTTTAAACTTGTTTTACTTTGAATAAAATTACTTTTAAAACAGTGTGTGTAAAATAAACAGCGTGTGTGAAAATAAATTGGACCTGACGCGCCTGAGAGGTATTCAGTTATATACCTTATTTTTGCATCTCTCTATAGATACCTTGAAAAGAATCAGAATGTGTATGCATCATATTATAAAATATGTGAAATTGAAAGAACGGCACCAGCTATACAATATACCGTTACTCTGGAAAATGTTCTCCAATAAAATGAACAAATGCCTGAATATCACTGTGGCAGGGCAGGACCCTGCTTGTAAATAGTGTTTGGTGTGTAAAGGTGCTGGACTGTTGGCCACTCCTCCCTCAAGGATGGGTGAAGAAGGACAATAGGAGACTTGAGAGAGTTTTGAGTTTTAGGGGAGGAGGGTGGGGGGGTGGCCATTGGAGCCATGTGTGCTGCACAAGGTGGGTGGGGGATATGTGGCACGGCAGGGCCCTGCATCTAGTGTTTGTTGTGTGGTGTTGGTTTTGGTGTTGGTGGTGGTTATCAGGGATGGGTTAATTCCTATCCCTGCCAAATATATGTGAGAATGTGGCTGTTCCCAAATTAGATAATTGGTGCTAATTGGGGACAGCCACACGATATAAAAAGAGAACCTGAAGCGCCATTAAGAGAGACTACCAGGGAGCTGGAACAGGGAAGTGTTGCTGCCACATGGAGAGGGAGAGGGAGAGAAAGAGAGAGAGAGAGAGAAAAGCTCCTGTATTTATATTTAAAACACACCGTGATAGTGCAAGACTTGGGTGAGGGATTTTCTGTTTAATTTTATGTTTGTAACTTGTTTTGTTTAACCTTTTTTATTTTGGTTCTGTGAACTATTCTGTACCGGAGCACAGGAAGGCAGCATCGCAGCCACCTGTCAAGACGCCTCCTGCTCTCGGTGGGAGCGTTGCAGTATCTCCTCCACTGCTGGCCCGAAAGTATGGCCAGGGGAGATAGGCGCGTCTAATAGGGCCGCCTTGTCCGCATCCGGGACCCTGGCCTGTGACAGCCAAAGCTGTATGCGTGCCACTACAAGACCTGCCAGTCTTCTGCCCAGGGCCTGCCCTTGGACGCCTGAAATTTGTAGCAGCGTACCGGAGACCAAGTGCACCTCTGAGGCTACCAGCTCAGGGATAGGTGCCGATCACAGGATGCCATCCAGGTAGGCCGTTAGGAGACCTGCCGTGTTGGCCAGGGACGTTACCTGCGCATCGGCTGTGTACGCTTTTTTGAGGTGGGCCTCTGTGATCCTGCATTGGCCATTGGGGCATACAGGGTCCTTGGACAAACCTCCTACCTGAGGGGCTCACACCAGAGCCGCTATGGTAGAATCCACCGGATGGAATTGTGCTAGTCCCAGTGCCCCCGCACCTTCCAAAGAGGCCAGTGGGGCTGCATGTTTCGAGACGCTCAGCGCAGAGGCTGGTCGATGCTAGGAAGATTGTACCTCCTCCAGAAAATCCAAGAATACCGGAAAAGGCTGGTGGGGTCGAAGCTTGCGCCGGTGTTACGGCGCTGTTCTGGCACTGCCTTCCAGGAAACCTGTAAGAAATTGCATGAGCGCTTGAACCGAGCTTGATGGAGGGGTAACACCAGTCTCTGAGGCCACCTCAGAGCGGGGGCCTGTCTCCTGCTGCTCTAAACAGTCCCTGTCCCAGGAAGCCACGATCAAGATCGCGTCCGGTCCTCCTCGCTCATCGCCTCGTCTCAGTCCGAGATGTCTGCGACCTCTGGTGAAGGTGGGGTCGGTACCGGGGCAGGTGCCAGAGGTGGAGCTGGAGCAGGAGGACCTGGGCCATCTGGCTTTTCAGGTCTGAGATATCCTTGGCCTGCCTACTGTGCCTTGCCCTCTTACTGCTCCTTGAGGGAGACCGTGAGCGGTTGTGAGCCCAGTGGGCTGAAGCCTGTGCACAGGGAATGCTCTGTGACGGGCTGGAAGGCAGATGGTGGAGGGGAGAAGGTGAGGCTCCCAATGCTGCAAGGGGCTCAGCTGAGCTGGCTGAGGAAGCCTCTCCCTTAAACTCTGCAAGCCTCTTGTGCAGGGTCTGAGGCTGGGATGCTGTGCAGATCGAGCAGAACGTCTCACCTCCTAGAGCGGAGGAGGCGTGCTGCATCGCCAAGGACTTGACACACAGGAGGTTTTTGTCCTGTGGGGGAAGCATCCCTCCACTTGACATGCAAGGGTGGAACTTCGACATTGCAATGCATGGAGTGTCTGCACTAGGTGAGCACCGATGCATCGAGGTCCGGGGGCACAGAGGGGCTGAAGCACCGAGACACCGAGGGCAAGGGTATTGATGCAGGGAGTGATTGAGTGCCGAGGGCGTCGAAGCACCAAGGCGTAGAGGCTCTGGGACTGAAAAGTGACGAAGCACCGAGGTATCGAGGCTCTGAGGCGTCAAAGCACCAAGGGCACCAAAGGTATCGATGCAGAGAGCGTCTGAGCACTGAAGGTGCCGAAGCACCAAGGCGTCGAGGCTCTGGGGCACCGAAGGCGCTGAAGCTCCGAGGTACCGAGGCTCTGAGGCACTGAGGGTATCGATGCCAGGAGCGGATATCCACTGAAGGCACCAAAGCACCGAGGTGTTGAGGCTCTGGAGCACCAAGGGTGTCGAAGCGTCTCTCTTTTCTCTCTTTGTTGTTATTTTATTTATTTATTTTTTTTTAAACAGTGGGCGAGTGATGTAGGCTGTTGAAAGTAAGCAGCAGTTGCGCAGCGTTTCAGCTCAGTCCTCAGAATCTGAGTTTCTGATTCCGGGAAGTGGCAAGCCATCTTCCACAATAATTGCAGTGGAATTCAGCAGAAAACTCGAAGTGAGAGCTTTTTTACAAAGAATCAGTCACGCAACTGGAGAGGTTAGTAATATTTGTTTATTTAGCAGACGCCTTTATCCAAGGCGACTTACAGAGACTAGAGTGCGTGAACTATGCATCAGCTGCAGAGTCACTTACAATTACGTCTCACCCGAAAGACGGAGCGCAAGGAGGTTAAGTGACTTGCTCAGGGTCACACAATGAGTCAGTGGCTGAGGTGGGATTTGAACTGGGGACCTCATGGTTACGAGCCCTTTTCTTTAACCACTGGACCACACAGCCTAAATACCTGACCTGTGGCAGGCATATCCTAAAAGTATTGTTGTTGGTCGTCTTCCAATCGAAAGGGAACTCTTTTTGAAGTGGCTTAAATACCCTTTGGGAAAACACTCGTACACGGCTCTAAGTGAATGTAGTGATGTGGACTAAAACACCACTTACATTGTGTCCAGGTACTAGTAAGTTTTAACGAAAAAAATAAGCCAAGATCAGTCCACTACCTGCACACTTACAGATGACTATATATTGCTTTGTTCCTGGAAAACAGTACCTGAAACAAACACAATGATCTTGGAGTTGTAGAAATACAAATAAAATAACAGCAGCAGGCTTTTTTTTAAATTTAAAGTGACTTTAATTGGGGCTAGGCAGGAAAGTGCTGCCAATAGGCAATCAGGGGTACTCAATAGGTGGACCGCGGTCTGAATCCGGACCGCCAGAACATTTTGACTGGACCGCCAAGTCATATGCCAATCTATGTTTTTACTTGCATTCACATTGGAAATGCTATGCATTTTTCAGACAGCATAGTCTTGTGAGTGTGGTGCGCTAGGGTACAGTAGGTGTCGCTGTGATAGTAAGTAGCAGATACTCAGTGCGAGCTATGAATGAAACAAAATGTACAAGTCAACACAAATGAAGTGAAACTCATATGCGTTGGCTGCTGTGGCCTGTTTTGTAAGGGTCAACATATCCCTTCTCTATGGCAATAAAACAACAACATTTTTTTGAAAGTACACAATTAAGATACAATTTTCATACCTTATGGTACAAGTTCAGAAAATCGCACTTCACAAAGACCGAGAAAACAATGACGAGTACCGGTGCTACAGAGCCCATTTTTGTTAAGTAGCTTTTCCAAGCTGATTAAAAAATATTACAGGTAAAACATACAATATAATACTCTTTTTAAAAACACATACGAGTCAATGCGTATTTGTGTTACTGTTGGTACTCCTGACTCGGGGAAAGCACACAATATGATACCGTACCGTACTGCACTACTCGTGTACTGAAACTTCACTTTGCAAACGGTAGCGAAACAGACAGAACCCGGCCACGACAGATATCGCATCATTCCACCATCCACCAAAATGTGCTGTGTGCAAAGCTTAGCAATGAGTATGCTAATTGTATTGCCGATTACAACGGTCAAGTTCTGTGATCCAAGTCAGTCTTACAACACATGCAGTTAAAATGTTTGCTGTCTTAAATACCTGCAGATCACATGATGTGTGCGGATATTCATTCTGCAAGACGAACATTATTAATATTAAGATCAGCGTTCTCTTCTGACTCTGAATTGCTCTTGCTGAGCTCAGCTGTAACTCAACGCCCTGAGGACCTGCCACGTCCCCACTTATCAAGCAGTATTAGCCAATTATAAATGCACTGAATGTAAAATGACTGTATTATTTAATATTTGTCAGGTGTTTTATTTTTAATTCACTTGAAAGAGTTTGTTTCATTTTGTGCTTCTGTTTTGTTTGCTACAATTAGCTTTGTTTTTGCAATGGTGAAACACAATGTTATGGTTATGGCAGGGAAAGAACTCATGCAGTAACAAGTCAGTAAAGAAGGTAGACTAGTAAAAATGAGAGTTTTGATTCCCCCAAAAACTCCTTTAAACCTAGTGAAGAACTCTCAAACCAATAACATGTGTAAAAACTAGATTTGTGTAGCTCTGTGTTTGTTTGTCGGTATGGGGATGGGTACCCCTGGTATATGATGTATCAAAAATTAGGCCTGAAAATTGATTAAATAAGGCAAAAGGACTTTAAAAGCTACATTTCAATAAAATATATATATATATATTTTTTTAATGCCGAAGTCTAGTAAGGAAATCTGGTTTCCCTTTTTAATCTTGATTTTTATTCATCAGACACTGATACAATTAAAACATAGGCCTGAAGTCCTATGACAAAAAAGGGGGGTATGACATTTATTAAATGAAGGAACTCAGGTCAACTTTATTTTTTACTCAGAAACAGGATCTTTTTTTGAGAAGACTGGCTTTGAAACAAAATGCTTCATTGTGGTTCTGAATAGATGGATGGATGGGATTCTAAGATACAGTCCCTTCCTGTTTCAAAGCAACCTGAGCCTCTTCTTTCAGAAGCTAAGGATAGTTTTGATTGTTTTACCCCACTGCATTGTTATCGGATAGCACTCAATTCTTTGGGGATTCTGTTCATGCTGAGATTGCACCAAGCAATGAGTACATTGCTGAATCAGACTGTAATCAATCGTGGTTTCTTTTGGTATTTAAACTTTGATCAGTCCATAATAGGAAGCACAGGTTGAAGATTAATGAAGTTTCATCTAATTGTAGCTGCATATATGAGCCTCTGGGCACCCCGCTTGTCGCTGTTGAGGAAAGTAGTTTTAAGAGCCTGGGACTAGTGTGCACACAACTGATAAACACAATACTGTCAGAATCTTTACTTAAAGACTGCAATTATAGTCACATAATTGTATCAGCAGTAAAATGATTAATAATGTATTTTCATCAACTTTAATTGCCTCACAATACCTGACCTTGATTATCACCGCAGGCTCCAAAATATTAGGGTAGGGTAGAATGTAAGCTTACATAAATATGAAATACTGTTCTACTGAATAAATGTGATACACAGGGTAAGTCAGAATCCAGGCAATCTTACTATAATGCTACAAATCAATCTCATGTCAGTACAGTGAAAGTACAGCAACATTATACTCAGTGTAGTGACTAGCAACATTCAGTGGCTGATCTAATTAAGGCACAAACACATGGCTGGGGGCCCACAGGGAGTGCTGCAGTGGTCTTTTCTCTCACTGTTTGAATGCTGCTGTTCAACAATGAGAAATACTGAACCCAGAACAAAAGTACTGTAATTAACCATTCAGCAGTTCAAGTGTATTTTGTGACTCTTATCCATTGATACATTCTTCTTTACTCATTGGTCTCTGTTCACCCAATTCGCACACAAATCACTCAACCTGGTTCAGGTTGTCTGTGTATGTCTGTGTCTAATGCCTGCCAGGTAATTTTGGAGGGGGTGTGTTTTGCTAGTGTCACAGGTCTGCCTCATATTTCAATCTAGAAAATGGCAGCGACCAGTACGCATTCCGACAACAAAGGTAACAGGGCTGAAGTGTTCAAACAACAATGCTACTCTACCGTGTTAAGCCTCACTTCTCACTTTTATTCTGATGTTTAGTTGGTCTTTGTTTCTGTTTAATTATACAGAATGCACATCTGTTCGCTATTTAAACACATTGTTTGTTTTCAGAAGACAGATGCATGCTGTCACTCTATTGAGTGGCAACCAAGGGTAACGTTACAGCTCTCGGTATGCATCTTCTCAGTCTTTAACAAAAGCATCAATTAGATTCAAGTTTGGGTATTTTTATTTGTATGTAAAGGTAATGCATATACAGCTGGTTTTACATGCCCCTATTAGCACTAGCCTTAGACTATTTACCTAGAATAGCATTCATTAGTCCAAGATTAGTCATAATCAGGGTCTGTGAAACCAGCCATACATGTCTTGTGTCAAAAGGGATTAAAATACAGAAACACACATTTGGTGTGTCCTGCAGATGAAAATCCATTCACACACACACTGTTTTAAAGCACTGTGTTTGCATTTATGTTCACAGAACATACACGTTTTCTGTTTCTGCACATAGAAACACATTAAAGTATAACGATTGAAACCACTGAACAAAATTGCTGCATAATGTTGAAGTCTATTAATGATGACGATTAAATCATTAAATACAGGGATACATGTTTTTAGGGTTATTGCACCTAGAAATGCTTTTAAGTATAATGCTTTAAAGCATTCAATAAAATGGTTACATAATGCATCTAAACAATGATTTAATGCACTGAAATAAGTAGTTGCATATGTGATTTTTATTACATGAGTGTAGCTGCTATTTACTTAAGGCTAATATTGGACTCAGCTTTCGCCAAAAATGACAAAGGCGGGGACCAACCAAGACATAGCTTCGCTGTAATATATGAGCCTTCAGCGCTTCATCTGCCAGGTAACATGGATTTCCTATTAACCTGGTGTTGATGGCTGAAGTGTAATGCTGGCTCTAGGGATTAACCAAAGTGCAGCCTCCCTAGCGCCTCAGTGTGGCAACCGTCTGGAATGGGCTGGGGGGGCCACTTTGCAAGGATCATCAGGTGGGCACCTCACGTCTTCTGTGTTTTGTTGACTAGCCCATAACACCTCAGGAAGTTTCGACAGTGATGCTGGTGTCCCAACACCACCCCCCTTCATTCCCCACCCAACCCCGCCCAGTTTACTTACTTTAGCCATCCATTCCTTTTCATTGATGTTAACTTCCTCCATCACTTACTTTAGCTTACTTACTTTAGCTTACTTTTATTGCTGTCCATGGACATGTGCTCACTGTAAAGTTTAAACGCATGTCTTCAAATATGTTAGTGTGTGCAAAGGAATGTCACTTAATGTGATGCTATGTATTGCTTATGTTTTTGTTTTTATTCTAGAAAGGAGCCGATTTACACTATGTTTTTGCACCTAAGTGGTAGAAGTAGAGCAAGCTGTGAAAAAGGCAAGGGCATCATCATCTTCTGGGCCTAATGGAGTTGCGTACAAAGTGTACAAGAGTGCCCCTGGTGTTCTACGAATCCTGTGGAAATTGACGAAAGTACCAAGAGCATGGCGCCGAGCAGATTCTATGAGTATCGGTCAGTTCCGCTCTATTTCCTGTAGAAGTCAAATGTTCTTCAGCATTGTTGCTCAGAGATTGTCAGCTTACCTATTGAAGAACTGCTTCATTGACACTTCAGTACAGAAGCGTCAATGTATGCAGACAGGCTAAAAGAATTGAATCTATTCAGTCTTGAACAAAGAAGACTACGCAGTGATCTGATTCAAGCATTCAAAATCCTAAAAGGTATAGACAATGTCAACCCAGGGGACTTTTTTGACCTGGATTTTAACTCTGTTCAAAGACCACCATAAGGATCAGAATTGCTGAGGCTACCCTTCTGTAGAAAAATATGCATATACCTTCTATATCTCGACTGTCCGCCCTTATTCACAATAGTGGCCAGTTTTTCTGGCCAAAGATTAATAAGCACCCCGCATGAATGAGAGCAAGGAGCGAGTCACCTCTCGTCTTCAGTCGGGTAGTTCTCCTCCGATTTACAAAACATATTCAGTAACCATTGTTAAAACTTTACAGGGCTACATTACGAATATATTATAATGCAATAAATACTAATTTCAATGGGACATGTTATGTTCTACTACATAAATACACAACTTAGAGTGCTTATAATAACAAAACACAGAGTTTAGCTAGAATCCCACACTGCAACTATGTAAAATGTAACTACATACAATCAAGTGTAAAGTACAAAGGTATAGACAATGTCGACCCAGGGGACTTTGACCTGAAAAAAGAAACAAGGACCAGGGGTCACAAATAGAGATTAGATAAAGGGGCGTTCAGAACAGAAATAGGAGGCACTTTTTTACACAGAGAACTGTGAGGGTAAGGAACCAACTCCCCAGTAATGTTGTTGAAGTTGACACCCAGGGATCCTTCAAGAAGCTGCTTGATGAGATTCTGGGATCAATAAGCTACTAACAACCAAACAAGCAAGATGGGCTGAATGGCCGCCTCTCGTTTGTAAACTTTCTTATGTTCTTAAAGCCGGTATCGGATTCAGTGGTCAAGAGCGACACATAGTGAAGAACTTATATGAACCAGCAGAGGGGAGCAGCAACTGGCTCTGGTTGGGGATCTCAAGCACAGTAGAAAGAAAGCAACGTCGATGTAAAGGAAGGGGAGTAAGCAGAGTGGGGGACGGAGGGGGGTGATGCTGGGACACCAGAATCACTGTCGAGCCCTCTTAAGATGTTGTGGGCTAGTCGACTAAACAGAGGATGGAAGGTGCCCACTTGAAGACCCCAGAGTACCCTACTCAGCTCTGTCCAGACGGTTGTCATGCTGATGCACTAGGTAGGCTGCACTGTGGTTGATCCCTGGAGCCAGCATTGCAGCCGTTGTGTGTGCTGATGCACCAGGGAGGCAAAATAGGCTGATCTCTGGAGCCAGCATTACACTTCAGCCATCAACGCTAGGCAGAAGGATATCTACATCATCAGATGGAAGGAAACGCAGATGGATCACATTAGTTTACAGTAAAGAAGCTATGTCTTAGTTGGTGCTTATCTTGGCGAGAGCCGAGTCCAATAACAGCATGAAGTTTTAACACCTACTTTCATGTAATGGAAATCATTTGGACTTTCTTGTTTATTTTCTTTAAAACTATTAATAATTGTTCTCTGATTCCATGATTAAGCCCACTATCTGTTGATAGTATTGGTGCAAGATTTTTTTCTAATTGATTTACTGATTGAGATATTTAAATCATTCTTGATACCTATTAATGTAATCGCAAAACATGTTCTCTCATATGTAATCCAATTGAACGTATGCTTATTGACCCTGTATTATTTCTGTACTTACTGTATCTGCAACCCACATTCTATTTTTGTTATTACAACTGTACCCAAGTCTCATTATTCATATACTCTCAGAATCCTGTGACAATTGGGCTACAAATATAACACATTGAAAGAGAGGAGTTCCTGTTAGACAGTTCAACACTTACAATGTCCTTGATTGTTTGTTTTATTCACTAACTGTGGTTCTCATAATCAAGTTATTAATGTTTCCATTGTACGAACTATTTGAAGGCAAATATGAATATTGCTGCTAGTACTTAGTATTTCAGAGTTTCTTTGTTTCTTATAAAAAACAAAGCCAGGAGCAAAACACAAGTATACTCTGTACCAAATCACTGGAAATCTTGAGGTTCACTCCTTCAAATACTCCATTCTGGATCTGAAAACATCAAATATGAATGAGCACTACTGCTTATTTTACAACCAGTAGAAATTATTTATGTTCCATCTGTTTTATTATGTAATTAATTAAAAAGCTCATTTTAAATTAATCATCTAATTTCCATTTGAATACAGTCACAAATTCACATTTAAACTAGGGGTGTGCAGAGAGACCATTACACATACTCATACCCAGAAACCAATACTTGTGCTCAGATGGCATCAACGGAAATGGGCAGTGCTAATACCGGGCGTGTAGTTAAAATGCATCTCTGGCCCTGATTTTCACCCAGAAAGTAACCATGCGGCGTTTTAATGTTTCTTTAGCCCTCCGTCAGCGGCAGTATTTGAACTCACATGGAAGGCGGAAAGGGGTGCCAATGCATCCCACATACATAATTGTGATTAACTGGTCTGTATAGAATAAACACTTTTTTGAAGTGCTAAGCTTTAAATATGTATTTGAAAAAAGGAAATCTGTGCTATCAACAGTAAATGTCTTTAAAATGCCATAAACACAGATATAAACTACAAAAATAAGTATTATATTGTACAGGATCCAGTAAAAAAAAAAAACATTTTGTCAACACATATCTGTGCTTCAATATGAAGTTGCATTGGAATAAAAAAGTAGTTTCAGTTTTTCGTATTAAATAAAACAGCGTACTAAGCAAACTTGCATACATAACAAAAAAGAAAGATCTGCTTCATTCCTCAAAAAATAAAAGAGAGAAGGCCAATTGAAATAGTTTCAAAGTCCAGACTGCCTGTCGTCTCTTTCAGGCATTGATTCTACAAGTCAACACGGGCTGCACAATAGTGGTAGCCGAGTATATGAAAGACATCTGTTTTAAAACTCACAGAATAAAAACATGTTTTTCAATAATGTACTGTAGGAGGCGATAGGCAGGTGACTTTAAAGAATGCAGGACTGTGAACAAGCTGGCTAGTGGTGATGTCAGACCGGGAAGGAACACAGACAGTCAGGACTGTGAGGTATGAATAAATGCACTGATGCGCCGGTTTATTATAAATGAACAAATAAAAAGGTTGAATAAAACAAAACACTCACTGAAAATAAACGACACAATGGCCAAACATATAGGCATGCATTGGACAAAAACAAACACAACAATCAAGTATCGTACTAGTTTAAACTAGCATGCGTAGCAATTGTTTATTTGTTATAATTATTTCTCCTCTCTCTGCTCCCATTTTCCACTCACGAACACCCTGAGTGAGTGAAAACTGCATTTTTTTATGCAGCTGTACTGAGACTTGATTGCTAATCAATCATTCAATTGGAATCTCGGTACATCTGCACGTGAACTAATTGTGCTCCTTGTGCTTTCATACTAATACCCACTTTAATCTGCACGTGGAATGATTGTGCAATCCCTGTGCCTAAATACAACTATACATTTTAAATCACTCATGATAACCCACACTCCATGCACCAATACATACATACATACACACATACATACATACATACATTCATACATACATACAACAAACATGCCTCATACAATATAAAACACAAATATACAGACAGGGCACCCCGCCACAAGGACAAATACAGTTCTGGAAACGTATGTATTATTCATATAACACAGTACATGCTCATTTTAAGATAGGAAATTGACATATGGTTGAAAAAATATCTCTAGGGCTAAAAATGATCATTTCAAAAGCAGTACAGCTTTTCTACATTTATCTCCATACATCCAGCTCCACTGCAACTCTCCGCATTCAATACTACAAGTAAACAGGAGCTGTGCATGCTAGCCTACAGAGTATACGAAAGAGACAACTTTTTTGCTCAAGATGGAAAAATGTAATAAAATCCTATTTTTTCAATATTGTACTTTACCAGGTAATAAGCAGGATACTGTAAAGAATGCAGTTATCAAATATAGTGCTAGAGAATGTATTGAAAATAACTATTAGCTAAAAAAATATATATTTATGGATAAATCAATATTTTAGAAGCGATACACCAGCCACACAAAACACACAGCGATACACAAGAAAAAGCCAGCATTTATGCACATCAGATATCCAATAACCTAACATTACATTAAAAGAACACTTGCCAAAATAATTGTGTAAATGCCATGGATAAAAGTATGTGAACAGAATGAAAACTTTCATAACATTAGTCAAACAAAGCAGACACCAACTTTATTATATTATTAAAATATTACAAACAGCTTACGTCAACATAAATCCATTTACTAACTTTTGACTATCCACATCACTATACAAATCACATTGCACTAAGCTCAAGCATAGCATACTCTAAGAAAATTCAGACTCATTTTATTATAAATACTTTCATTATTCAACTACTGAAGAGGTGACCTTTTAAAAGACATTTTATTGGAAGGATTACAGTAATATATTAAACAGTAAATTAAACTAAATTAAAAATAAAATAATAACTGTAGTATATTGACAGGGAGTCTATGTTTAATAGACATATACCACCTTGAACTTTTAACAAGTAAGGTTTTGGATGCCAGAATATTTCTCATAAAATGTTATCTTACCAAGATTTTTTTTTTAAATCACAGATTGACATTTTAGAATGGTATTTGAATTTAAATGATTGGATTCAATGACACTGTGACTAGAAATAGGTTTGTGGATTTATTAGTTTCTAGCTATTATTTAACCTGTAGGACCAGGGGTCACAAATAGAGAGTAGATAAAGGGGCATTCAGAACAGAAATAGGAGGCACTTTTTTACACAGAGAATTGTGAGGGTATGGAACCAACTCCCCAGTAATGTTGTTGAAGTTGACACCCAGGGATCCTTCAAGAAGCTGCTTGATGAGATTCTGGGATCAATAAGCTACTAACAACCAAACGAGCAAGATGGGCTGAATGGCCGCCTCTCGTTTGTAAACTTTCTTATGTTCTTAAAGCCGGTATCGGATTCAGTGGTCAAGAGCGACACATAGTGAAGAACTTATATGAACCAGCAGAGGGGAGCAGCAAATGGCTCTGGTTGGGGATCTCAAGCACAGTAGAAAGAAAGCAACGTCGATGTAAAGGAAGGGAAGTAAGCAGAGTGGGGGACGGAGGGGGGTGATGCTGGGACACCAGAATCACTGTCGAGCCCTCTTAAGATGTTGTGGGCTAGTCGACTAAACAAAGGATGGAAGGTGCCCACTTGAAGACCCCAGAGTACCCTACTCAGCTCTGTCCAGACGGTTGTCATGCTGATGCACTAGGTAGGCTGCACTGTGGTTGATCCCTGGAGCCAGCATTGCAGTCGTTGTGTGTGCTGATGCACCAGGGAGACAAAATAGGCTGATCTCTGGAGCCAGCATTACACTTCAGCCATCAACGCTAGGCAGAAGGATATCTACATCATCAGATGGAAGGAAACGCAGATGGATCACATTAGTTTACAGTAAAGAAGCTATGTCTTAGTTGGTGCTTATCTTGGCGAGAGCCGAGTCCAATAACAGCATGAAGTTTTAACACCTACTTTCATGTAATGGAAATCATTTGGACTTTCTTGTTTATTTTCTTTAAAACTATCAATAATTGTTCTCTGATTCCATGATTAAGCCCACTATCTGTTGATAGTATTGGTGCAAGATGTTTTCTAATTGATTTACTGATTGAGATATTTAAATCATTCTTGATACCTATTAATGTAATTGCAAAACATGTTCTCTCATATGTAATCCAATTGAACGTATGCTTATTGACCCTGTATTATTTCTGTACTTACTGTATCTGCAACCCACATTCTATTTTTGTTATTACAACTGTACCCAAGTCTCATTATTCATATACTCTCAGAATCCTGTGACAATTGGGCTACAAATATAACACATTGAAAGAGAGGAGTTCCTGTTAGACAGTTCAACACTTACAATGTCCTTGATTGTTTGTTTTATTCACTAACTGTGAATAAAACAAACAAAATAAAACCTGTAGCTATTATCCACGGGTCCTGTGGACCCTTTTAAAACGTTCACTTCTGTTCTGCTACATACAGCCAGTCGTTTCATGTCTATTCAGCACCGTGGTATGGTGGCGTTCTTGCTGGACTGGCTACTCTGTTTCTGACCAGCTGGATATCTGGGTCCAGGGGACCTGTGGATTTAGAATTATTCCCAAATCCGATAGGAAAAGGGGCGCCATTTGTGCATCATCGAAGGACCGAAAGACAAAGGTGTCCTGTGTCTCATGCAAAAATCCCATCTGGCTTCATTGTGCTTGTCACATGTGTCCAAATTGCACCTGAGCTGAAACACTTAAATAGTGTTGTTTTCTTTTGCTAGTCATTTTTGTTAAATGGATTTCATTTGTTTGTTTTGGGCCAACTGGAACTGTGGATAGTGCTTAATTAACTTTTTTTGGTGGATAGTAGTTACGGGTTAAGGGCTGTACCTTCAATGAAACTGGTATTTTTATTTTAAAAGTTAAATACAAGTGTATGGTCCAGTAAAGACAAACCTCATGTTGGCACTGTGTTGCCCCTTCTTCAAATAAATACAAATGTAATCATGTCAAAACCCACCCACAGTTTAACTGTTAACCAATGAATTTTAAGGAGTGTAATGCCTTTATGGAGTTAAAGCCCTTGCAGTATATATATATATATATATATATATATATATATATATATATATATATATATATATATATATATATATATTTGTAATTTGAAAAAAGTTAATTACATTCTTGGACAAAATAAAAAGATTAAGAAATCGTCCCCATCTTGGGGTAGATGTAAGGATACGCTCAAAGTGATTTGCAAAACCCCCATAATGCTGCCGTTTGGCAGCGTAAAATCTGATTTTATCGGCCGCTAAAAATGAGGCATATGTAAAGAATGGTGTTCACCTGGCATTCTGCATCCACTATCAAATTTGCATTTTGACATCATTAATCCATTACAATTCTATTGCAATGCAATCAAATGAAGAAAAAAGCTAGAATTGGGTGGGATCTGGATACTAAGCGGGTGCAAACATTATAATGAGATGTAAGGATTTTGCCTTGCACTTAGGCAATTGCTGACCCTCCAAAAACTTTACACCTCTTTTACAAGGCGCAAACCATTGTAGAAGTGAGTAACTAAGAGCTGTATAAAAGCACACACCTGCAGAGACCTGTCATTGGCTTCAGGACGGCTGCTGTGGTACACTTCCTGATGAGGCGACAATTGGCTCTTGTTGAGGAGAGGCAGGAACACATTCGGAAGAGAAGGGCAAAACAAATAAGCCCTCACATATTCAATCCAAGGGTCACTGTGTTTGGGGTGTCGGAGGATGCTGTGCTAAAGCGTTATCGTCTCACTCCACAGGTCATTCTAGACCGAATAGCTGAATTGAGGGATGAGCCAGACCCCAGCTTCAATCTAGGGTGCACTATCCCTGTACATGTGAAAGTACTGTGTACTTAGCCTCTGGTTCCTTTCAGACCACAGTTGGAATGTCTGGAGGGATAGTCCAATCCACCTTTTCCAGAGTGCTAGGCAAATTTCTGGATGTCATGTGAAAAAGGGAAGGCCAATACATGTAATTTCCTAAGAATACTAGCATAACTGATGTTGGCTGAGGCTTTTCCAAACAACTCTGCTTCATGCTGAGTGACCTCAGCTGTAAGGACTCTCATCTCCTTCTCAGAAAACGTTTCTTTTCAATGTGCCGAGAGGACTTGCTGCCCTTCCTTGGACATATTTTTGATGCGCTCTTTGAGACCCTCATTATTATAATTGCGGATCATTATTTGTGCATTTTGAGTAATTTGTATTGCTCTTAAGCTTACATATGCCACAGTGCAAAATAATTGACTGGCCTCAATGCAATTTGAATTTTGCATCTGCAATTATTTGCATTGCACTTATATTTACATCTACCCCCTTATGTGCAAATGGCATAAAAGTGCCCAGTGCTGCTAGATCAGCATAGCGAGGCTCTCCAAGTTTGCAGAGCGAGATACTTTGGTTGAAATAATGTACCGGTAGTAACTTGATGTTCTTTTTGTTTATATCATATTCACTACTTAGAACTGTTTAAATAAAATGAAACAGGGAATAAGATGATACTGCAGCTGTTTATTTGTTCAAAGATTTGTAGTATGCATTCATAAATGTACTTTATGCACCCATGTGTAATTTATATACATTGTTTATACATGTTCCAATTGAAAGAAGAAATTATATTTATGCCTTAAGTATATGATATTAACATCAGTTAGATAATAACAGCTGGGATAAAAACTGATTCATATTTAAATACAGTATAGTTTACAGTAAGTGCAAATAAATACTGCTAAAATACAATATGAATTACGATTCAACAAGTTATATCTACGGTCGTGTATTCAGAGAAACTCACACAAAGTTTCTTCAATGCAATATCTCTATTGTATTACAGCATAATGCATATTCTTATTTCTAAATCCTTTCAGCATACAGTGGTCTTTCTTTGCTCCACAATACAACTCATCTGCCTCGTGGGCTCACAAGACGATTTATAACCTCGGGACGTGCACATATTTAGTACACGTGCATGCAGCCTCCCTCATTAAACATAGTAACACTTCTAAGCATGTGCGCAGCACAAAATGTCCTCATGCACAGCCAACCCAGCTAGATTGTTTTTACCTTTAACTAGGCTGCAATAGAACATCTACAGTGACATGTTAGTAGTGCAATAGTGCAAGGATAGTGCATTAGCTGAGGATCCAGTAACGTGGTGCCTAGGTCAGGGAAGTCCAGTGCATAGAAGGAAGGGTAGATCAAGAGATCTACAAGTGCATTCTAAACAGATGGGTTTAAATCTTATTTGATTTAATGAGCCTTATTCGTTTGCAAAACGAATGGTCTAAATATGTGCTTACTACCACAAATAAGTTAACCTACAGTATTTGTCCCTGCTGAATACTTGTTTGCAAGAATGCTACTTTTTCCTGCTTCCTAGCTGCTGTTAACCTTTATAACTTGGATTTTGCAGTGAACTGTATTACAATTCACAATTAATGGATGAACAATCTGTAAAGAATGAAAATGCCACCACAGCTTAGCAATTAGTGTATGGATCATCTCCAACCACTTACACCCCTTCTGTATGCTGCATTTAAATATGCTCTGTGATTTAAATTACAGTTGGAAGTGAATGGCAATACTCAATTACTGCACTGGTGCAGCTTAGTTTCTTGTCATTTAAAATGATTGATAGCCTTCATGAAAAACTATTCAATCTAGTGTCCTTTTGCTCGGTCACCTATGAAAGCTAATTCAATAAATAGTATGGTTGTACACTTTTTGGCAGTTATTGTTTTAAAACAGAAACAATTATTTCAGGTAAATTATTTTAATATTCAGAATCCATCATAATCCACAGTGATTCAGTTTTGTATACAACATAAATGTGCAATGAATCCTGCAAAGTATGAATATGGCGTCAAGCAAATGAAGCGCTTTCTATAGTCAGCACATGTGCATATTTACTGGCCATCAATTGCTTTGGTGGAGGACAACCCTGATGCTCCTGGAAATTCATAGAAAGGCCAAAGCTCTTGTTCATGCCTACTATGCTTTTATTTGATCTAACTGGCTTTTCATACACAGAACTTTTACTTAATTTCTTGGTTCGTATGCAATTTAGAAACTCCAAATGTTCTCTCCATTGTTGTGAGAATGTGGCATAGCAAGCACATGTCATGCACATTTCTTCACGTTATAGCAAGTGTGCTGCCAAAGCATGGCACAGCTAAAAAGAGTAAATCACCTTCTAAAGCTCGGAAGCCGTACCATATGTTCACGAGACTTCAGTAGTGAAGATCTAATTTGTGATGTAACCTCGCACAACTTTCTACTTTAATTAATGGCAGTACCAAGCAATTGTTTATTAATAACTGCGATCTCCTGGAAGTAACCCTGGAAAGCTTCTTTGAACAAAACTGAAAAACAATTACATACAGTACTAGGGGTTTGCAGACATCTTCATTCAGTATTTGTTTCCATTTGTTTTTTTATGCAACACCATTTATTCAAAGTTTCAAATGATTACCATTTGTAGGTGACTCAAAATTAGGGCAGCCTTTTGCAATAAATAAATAAACACAGCCCTTTGCAAAGCATAGCAAAATATTTTGTTTTTTTCATGTGTGGTGATTGGATAGCGGATTGCTTTAAGCTTAGAATTGTTGGTCCCTTAGCAGTAAGATAGGAAAAAAAATATATATATATATATATATATATATATTTCACTAGCCTTAAGCAGCATCTATCATGGGTACTTACCAAGAACAAAAAAGTCACATTTGTACCTGAAAATGTATTAAATTAGCATGTCTGGGAATTCATGCCAGTTGTCTCCTATATCATTTCTGCAGGCTTCCAACCTCAGCGCCAGGCTTGAGCGACCGTGTACAGAGTATAGAGATTTGAAGTAAAATCTCCTAAAAGCAATTCATAGAGCAAGATGTGTTTCACAAGAACGAAAACATGAAAATGGAAAGAAAAAAAAAAGAATACCTCTTGGTTCCACAGATTTGTTCAAAAGACAAATATGGGGTTTAACACCAGCTTGCTGCAAGACTTGCAGAACAAAGTTCCAGAAAGTTACAAAAATACACGGGTGGATTAGCATCTACTGAGGAATTTGTTGAACTCATAGACTACCAATATACTGGATCCTCAATAACAAAAAAAATAATTATTAGAAGAATAATATTATGTATTGCAAAATGTCGGCCAGTAGGGTAGCCTACTGTAGATTTACGAGCAGTATTTGGAAAGTGTACTCTACTAAACATTTTGACTGGATATTTTTCATATCATTACCCTAAAGAGCTGGATTTTAACTCTGTTCAAAGACCACCATAAGGATCAGAATTGCTGAGGCTACCCTTCTGTAGAAAAATATGCATAAACCGTCTATATCTCGACTGTCCGCCCTTATTCATAATAGTGGCCAGTTTTTCTGGCCAAAGATTAATAAGCTCCCCACATGAATGAGAGCAAGGAGCGAGTCACCTCTCGTCTTCAGTCGGGTAGTTCTCCTCCGATTTACGAAACATATTCAGTAACCATTGTTAAAACTTTACAGGGCTACATTATGAATATGTTATAATGCAATAAATACTAATTTCAATAGGACGTGTTTATGTTCTACTACATAAATACACAACTTAGAGTGCTTATAATAACAAAACACAGAGTTTAGCTAGAATCCCACACTGCAACTATGTAAAATGTAACTACATACAATCAAGTGTAAAGTACAAAGGTATAGACAATGTCGACCCAGGGGACTGACCTCTCTATACCTATCAAGGAAGGATGTGTCTTTATTGTACCAGACTACTGGGAGGACATGCACTGGATCACTAACCAATAGCATACTGATGCCACCACCCGGAACCCCAGGATACTACAGATAAAAAGATAAGGTGCAATAGGTATAAGATTATGGCTGAAAAAGTGAGCTAGTCAACACTTCTGAGAAAAAGGGAGGGACAAGACAATAAAAAGTTCAAAGTTTTAATTTAAGTTATTGAAAATCACATCTACAATAAAAGAGACATCTAACTACTATAAATAAAGCACTTAACTATCAGTCTCTGTATTCTTCAATTATTCAGACCAGAACTTAACCAGACTATTTAAACCTATTTATGCATTCGTGTCACAAAGACGGCCGGAGTGGGTGGCGTCAGACCAGAGCCAGGAAATAAATGACAGAGAGGTGGAGTTTGGTGGAGCTGAGCGAATGGTTTCGCTCAGCATTTAATAAATAAACAGAACAGAAAATAAAAGGTTTGAACACAAAACACAGGACACGGCACTTGAGCCAAAATAAACAGACAAACAAAACGGACTAAACAGTAAACAGTGCACGAACAGACAAACACGGTGAGTAAGAACACTTATTCCGATTATTTTACTTCTCGTTAGTTTTACCTCCTTCTCCACACCCGTTCTCCACTCACCGAACACACAACCCCGAGTGAGTGAAAACATGCTGCTTTTATGCAGCTGTACCAAGACTCGATTGCTAATCAATCATTCAATTGGAGTCTCGGTACAACTGCACGTGAATTAATAAAGTGCAATTCCCCGTGCTCACATATTATTACTTTTTACTTGCACGTGAAGTGCTGTGCAATCCTCGTGTCTAAATACAAATATACATTTTAAACACTCGTGTTACACAGACCCGTTTATATCCCGTGTACCAATGACTATACACCAACATTTAAAACACAACACATAACACAAAATACACACAGGGGCGGGCACTTTGCCACATATACCCCCCCTTGTGCAAAGCACACATGGCCTCAACGGCCACCTCCCCCCTTAAAATCCCACAAGTCTCGCTCGAAGTCCTGGGCCAAGAACAGGGACTTTAAGGGGTTGATGGGCGGCAATGTTGCCAGTAGCCAGGCTGCTACTGGCCATGCTGTCAGCAGACGTGCTGACAGGGGGGCGAATCTCTCCTCCCGCTGTACCACTGGCAGCAGAAATGCTGCCAGTGGTGCAGCTGTCAGCAGACGTGCTGACTGCTCTCAGACTGACTCCTTCAGCCGGGGTAAGTCCAGCAGCGGAAAAGCTGCTTTGGGGGTGGTCTCCTGAACTCCCCCCTTCCTCATAGCCGCAGCTCTCTTCCGGGGCTCCAGTCACAGTATCTCCTGCAGCCCCAGTGCTGCAGTGGGAGCAGGTCTCCTGACCTCCCCCACGATCTCCGGCAGCGAAAGTGCTGCAGTGGGAGCAGGTCTCCTGACCTCCCCCACGATCTCCGGCAGCGAAACTGCTGCTGGGGTTGGTGGTCTCTGGACCTCCTCCCCCTTCTTCAAGGCCGGCAGCTCCCTCTGGTGGGGCTCCGGCCACACTGACCCCTGCGGCCAAGCAGAGCCGACTGCGACCCCTGGCGAAGCAGTTCCAGCGACCCCAGGCGATGCGGAGCGGCTGGCAACCCCAGGCGAAGCAGTTCCAGCGACCCCAGGCGATGCGGAGCGGCTGGCAACCCCAGGCGATGCGGAGCGCCTGGCAACCCCAGGCGAAGCAGTTCCAGCGACCCCAGGCGATGCGGAGCGGCTGGCAACCCCAGGCGATGCGGAGCAACAGGCAGCCCCAGGCGATGCGGAGCAACAGGCAGCCCCAGGCGATGCGGAGCAACAGGCAGCCCCAGGCGATGCGGAGCAACAGGCAGCCCCAGGCGATGCAAGGCAACAGGCAGCCCCAGGCGATGCAAGGCAAGCATCCTTGGGTGAAGCGAGGCTGGCATCCTTGGGCGAAGCGAGGCAGGCATCCTTGGGCGAAGCGAGGCAGGCATCCTTGGGCGAAGCGAGGCAGGCATCCTTGGGCGAAGCGAGGCAGGCATCCTTGGGCGAAGCCGGAGTCAGGACCAGCCGTGGTGCTGTGGTTGGCCACTGTGGCAGTGGCTGCGGCGGTGCTGGCCCTCTTCGTAGCCGCTGTGGCCGGGCTGTTTTCCTCTGTGCTCCCCTCAGCAGACTATGCAGTGGTTGCTGAGGAATGCCAGCATCAAGTGCTGGTACTTTTTCTTGTGAAGGGAGAGGCAGCTCCTGCACCTCTTCCCCTGGTGGTGATGGAGGCAGAGGTAACTCCTGCTCCTCTCCTCTTGGGGGTGAAGATGGCGGTCGGGGAAGTGATCCCAGCAGGCATTCATCCTCTGCTGGTGGGGGGAGTGATACCAGCAGGCATTCATCCTCTGCTGGTGGGGGAAGTGATCCCAGCAGGCATTCATCCTCTGCTGGTGGGGAAAGTGATACCAGCAGGTATTCACCCTCTGCTGGTGGACGGGAACCCAGCAGGCATTCACCCTCTGCTGGTGGACAGGGACCCAGCAGGCATTCACCCTCTGCTGGTGGACAGGGACCCAGCAGGCATTCACCCTCTGCTGGTGGACAGGGACCCAGCAGGCATTCACCCTCTGCTGGTGGAGGAGGCAGAGGCAGCTCCTGCTGCTCTGCTCCTGGCGGTGGAGGAGGCAGAGGCAGCTCCTGCTGCTCTGCTCCTTGTGGTGGAGGTGGGAGCAGCGTGTAGTCTCCTGGTGACGGAGGTGGGAGCAGCGTGTAGTCTCCTGCTCTTGCAGGGGACTGGTGTGACTCTCCCTCCCTTGCAGGGGACGGGTGCGGTTCTACCTCTGTCTCGGAAGGGGAAACCAGCAGGCATTCTTCCTCTGCTGGTTGTGATGGGGAAACCAGCAGGCATTCTTCCTCTGCTGGTTGTGACGGGGACAGCAGGCATGCTCCCTCTGCTGGTGGTGCTGTTGCTGCTGGGGTGGTGGGAGCAGCAGTCTACCACCCCCTTCTGCTTGTAGAGACCGAGGCAACCCCTGCTCCTCCCTCTCCTGATGGACAGGGCAGCGGGCCACATAGTGCTCACCTCCGCAGATGGGGCATAGTTGGGGTAGCTGTCCGAGGGGGTACCAGGGACAGTTCGTGCGGGAATGCCCCGGCTCAGCACAGCAGTAACACCTGGGCTGCTGTTCTTCCAGCTGGTGTTGTGGCTGCTGCCTTCTGCTGTTCTTTCCCATTTTTCCCCCCCCCCAAAACAAACAGTACTCCTTCTGGTCTGAGTCTCGGAGGCGCTGTTGTCCCGGTTCTGACACCACGTGTCACAAAGACGGCCGGAGTGGGTGGCGTCAGACCAGAGCCAGGAAATAAACGACAGAGAGGTGGAGTTTGGTGGAGCTGAGCGAATGGTTTCGCTCAGCATTTAATAAATAAACAGAACAGAAAATAAAAGGTTTGAACACAAAACACAGGACACGGCACTTGAGCCAAAATAAACAGACAAACAAAACGGACTAAACAGTAAACAGTGCACGAACAGACAAACACGGTGAGTAAGAACACTTATTCCGATTATTTTACTTCTCGTTAGTTTTACCTCCTTCTCCACACCCCTTCTCCACTCACCGAACACACAACCCCGAGTGAGTGAAAACATGTTGCTTTTATGCAGCTGTACCAAGACTCGATTGCTAATCAATCATTCAATTGGAGTCTCGGTACAACTGCACGTGAGTTAATAAAGTGCAATTCCCCGTGCTCACATATTATTACTTTTTACTTGCACGTGAAGTGCTGTGCAATCCTCGTGCCTAAATACAAATATACATTTTAAACACTCGTGTTACACAGACCTGTTTATATCCCGTGTACCAATGACTATACACCAACATTCAAAACACAACACATAACACAAAATACACACAGGGGCGGGCACTTTGCCACAATTACACATTCCACTATTTGCATTACCTATAGTGCTCATATAAACACACCAGTTTTTGTAAAACAAAAGTCATATCTAATAAATTACAAAAATACAAAACTTGCAATTATATTCAATCCACAACAAATCAAAACCAATTTATATCAGCACATATCCTACATTAAATAATAAAACACAAACACTTTATATAGTGAGTATTTCAAAACTACTATGTGTAAAAATCATACATGCACATCACACTGAGCTACTTTAGTAAAACGTTTACCAGGGACAGTATTTAATACAGAGTTAAAGCAGGTTTAAGAAAGCGCTGAAGTTAAAATTCCAAAATAAAAGTAGTATTACTGAACTGCTTTTATGTAACGTTTACCAGGGACAGTATATAATACCAAATTAGTCGTGGGTTTTAAGAAATTACTAAAACTATAACTACTATTAATACTTTAACTAAAAAGTATTCACAAGTCAGTCACTAGACATATAAAACAATGAGATTTGAGAGACGGCCTTACTATACTTACTCTGTAGGTATCGCGCAATCACTTCCAGAATTTGTTTCCAAAGCATGTCTGGGATTGGTCTGTGGAAAAGGTGGCAACCCTACTTACACTGTGTGTGTCAGTATGTGTACAGTTCTGTATATGCCTGCATGTCCATGAGGTTATTTTAAGTAAATAAACATTACAACACAAAAGCTGCTCAGCTTCAATTATACTAAAATGTCCGCTTTTTGGGGGGGATTCTCCATGAATAACCGTGCGATTCTTCACCATTATAATAATGTACTTCACAGAGCAAGTGATTCTGAAGAGTTCTGTATATACTTTTCATTACCTAAAATAATTAGTTCAATGAAAGATACGCTCCCAAAGTTCCAGCTCCCCCCTCATGCTTCTTTTAAATGGATTACACACGCGGCTTCATTCCAACAGATTTTGTGATTGTTGTTTTACCACAGTTCAGTTGTAAAAATAATTTTATTCCAATTTTTAAACAAACTGTATTTGTGTGACTTGTAAAGCTCATATACATTTTATTGTTTCGATTGTCTTCTGGTTTAAAAAACATGGTGCAGTTTTATTTTTTTCGCATGGATGCTGTAGAGCTGCAACAGTTCTTCAAAAAAATGTTTTCTTAGTTTACAGTATGTCTCTTTGTATATGTGTAAAATAACTATTAGCCTTTCCACTGTAATTACTGTGTTTTAAGTTACATGAGTTAGTGAAACTGTTCTTGCTAGACACCAGTGAAAAATGGCTGCTTCGAGAAATATTTTTTCCTGGACTGTGTTCATTTTTCCATGGTAACAGCTGTCCCCAGTGGTGGGAATGTGTCATTTCAGGGTGAAAAATGGACAAAACCGGCATGTCACCCATATTGATTGGCTCATGGCAGCCATGTTTGTTCATATTGGAACTTTTTCCTGAATAACTTTTTTAGAGGACAGTACAAAGATAACGTATACCCAAGATTCACGTCAATCGGCCAAAGGGTTCATTTGTCGATTAAGCGTTTTACGCAAAATCTGCTCTCCTGTCCAACCACTCTCTGCTCGACCCTCTCCAATCTGGCTTCCGCTTTGCTCACTCCACTGAAACCGCCCTCCTGTCTGTCACCAACTCACTCTGCCCGAGCTGCATCTCTCTCCTCTGTCCTAATTCTCCTCGACCTCTCTGCTGCCTTTGAGACTGTCGATCACTCTATTCTACTATCCTCTCTCGCTGACCTGGGAATCTCTGGCACTGCTCTGGCCTGGTTCTCCTCCTACCTCTCCAACCGCACTTACCAGGTAACCTGGATAAGGGCGTCTGCTAAGAAATAAATAATAATAATAAAATCCAACATAACTGCCACACCATGTGACCGATCTATTTTTCCTTAAGTAAAATCAATCATGGACATGAGCGGACTATGTACTTTTTTTTTCACAGCTGTACTATTTACCGTTCATGAGAAGACTTTTGAATACTGTCCAAAATTTTAATTAAATCCAAGATCCACACAATGTGACCAAATACCACCATATTGACCATGGCACAACATCCCATAGTCCTCTACATCCGTGCTGAATTTCGTGAGTTTTGGTGCAGCCGTTTAAAAGTTATAGGCATTTGTAATTTTGGTGGAAGGAAAAAAAAATTCTGGCCTGGAAGCCTAAATAAGTAAATAACCTTGAATATCTACAAAAAAAGAAAAAAATCACTTCCAGTTTGTAGGAAAACTTTCTTTAAACTGGGTAATACCACTTAAGTCATTGCAGTCCCTTTTTTGAAACAAATGGGTAATTTATTTTACACACTACAGATATGCCTGAGCCTCATCAAGAGTTGTTATACAGTATATTTGTATCTTGCCAGATGGTGTTCAATGTGCTTCCAATGTTCAGGGTTTTGTTCCCTGATGTGCTGAAGGCTGAGCCCATGAACTTTTGGTTACAGAGCAGCTTGCAGATCTTCCCTGATTATGTTGTTCACATTAGTGACAGACACTTGCTGTTTTCAGACTGGGGCATCAGATTTTCCCTCAAGCCATGATGGGACTCCTTTCTTTTCATATTTCAGCTTTGCAGTGGCATTTAAACTGAGCATTATACCTATGCCAATATATATATATAACATCACAAATGCATCACACCTGAACCCGAGCCTCTGTAACACTAGGAGTCTTTGGAATGTCCAGCTAAGTCTAATCAATCCAGTTGGGTCGGGGGAAATTACCACAGTCCAAAACTTGCGTCCCGTGCTGTAATTATTTAAAAATGACAAAATAGTACTTCCCTTGTTTCTCAGCTAATATTGATCCACTCCAAATAGCTCCTGTGTTTCCTTTTGTTATTCAGCATCTACATTGTCTCCCTTGCAACCCCCTTGTTGGAGTCCAAACAGCATGGCTGACTTCCTGCACACCCTCATTCTCGTTCCTGCCCAACTCAACTTCTCTGTATCTTTGGTTCCAATTTTATAGCAGTCTTGTCAATGATGCAGAATGGCACGCACCTGTGGCAATTCGAGTCTGGATCCTGGGAAAGGTACGTAACTAATTGTGCAAGATTATTAATTAGTGAACAAAGCAAAGAATAAACAATATGCACACATATTCAAAACAATTATTTAATCAAAGTAAATCACACAGCAAAAGTCAAACAATTATCTTAAATAATGATAACCATTTACACAAAAGAACACACCTGCACACAATAACTATAAATTATATACCACCACACACTCTAAATTAGTCAATTGCAAAAGTTCTTCTTGAAAATTGATTTGTAATATCAGACCAAAATTCTATGCCGTTTGGGCACTCGAGAATGAAAAAAAAACAACACCAACTTTTAAAATGCTTTCACTATGTGGATCTCAGATTCCACACATCCGAGTGGTACAAAATGGGCCACGTCAAGAGATCTGATCCACGAGACCACACATGCAATATTTCGTGCAAATCCATTGAACGGGGTTGAAGTTATTAAGGTACAAAGATTGGGGTTTAACATTTAAAGTGCCTACTTAACCGTGCCACTATAATATATATATTTTACATTTTGAACTCATTAGCAGTGACACTGAGCAGTTTAGCTAAGTCTCTTGGATTGTAAATCATAATGAAGGTGATTATTAAAACAATACTCCTCTTTTCAAGATTGTATCCTTCAACTTACATCTTTAACTTGGCTGTAACTTCCTCAACCACTGCAATATTCCTCAAGAGACATGGAGTGTTGAGAAATGGCTTACTGTAAATGTGTAGTGCATTAATAGCTGCAGGCCTAATTAAAATTCAGTCATCCAGTTATTATTAATTTATGCCTTATGGTTAATCAACTACAAAGGTTTGTTCTTTTTTTTCAAACCCTTAAGCAAAACTGATAAGGTCATATTTTAAGGAAATGTTCCTTTGGGCAGTAATTAGTATATTCTATCATATAAAAGCTGACAAGAACTCCCAGTATCTTTCTGTTTGTCATAGGGCCAAAGGACAGGACAGATTCAAGAAAAAATACAAATTGTAAGACGAAAATACCCTTCACATAACATTTCGACTAATATAAATGGGTATGGATATTCATGCCAGCATTTTATAGTTTCCTACCTATTCGGTTCTCAAAGGAACCACGTGTGCATTTTAAACTCTGATTTTATTTGACAGGGTTCAACTGGGCATGATTTTAATTAGAATTAGATTGCACTGCTTTTGAAAAAAAAAAAAACATGTAGCAATTAACTACTTAAGCAATGGAACCCTGATTAGAGGGCATTACTGTCTGGTAGTTGAACGCTTTGGGAAAGTACAGACAAGGTCACTCACCAAAGTAGTGTCTGATACAGGGTTTTATTGTAATTAGAAACCAGTAAACTGTGCCTTTATTGTTACTGTTAATTTCATTTTTTGAGTTTGATTACCTACACTTCTGTGTTTGATACAAGTGTTGCAATGCCCCCTTTGCACACCCCTATTATATACTTTATATAAGAATAACAAAAGTAAATCAATAAACTGAAAACTCACAATTTTAATAATTAGCTGCAATGTTTTGACTTCCGCCTTCTTTACGTAGAAAAATTAAACTAAATTTTTATAATAGGGTCATTCCACGGCAACTCAACCAGAAAAGGGGCATTTTGTTGCTGGACTGTCTCAGATTTTGCTAGAAAAATTCACCTGGGGGTTTTTGGGCCCGCTGAGTTCAGAAATGCTAATCTTTTTTTTTATTTCCCCTTCGAGCTGTGACCAGGCAAAAAGGATATTGCTGCTCTAAAAAGAGTGCAAAGAAGAGCAACCAGAATTATTCTAGGTTTAAAAAGCATGTCATATGCAGACAGGCTAAAAGAATTGAATCTATTCAGTCTTGAACAAAGAAGACTACGCGGCGATCTGATTCAAGCGTTCAAAATTCTAAAAGGTATTGACAATGTCGACCCTTTTTCGACATGAAAAAAGAAACAAGGACCAGGGGTCACAAGTGGAGATTAGATAAAGGGGCAATCAGAACAGAAAATAGGAGGCACTTTTTTACACAGAGAATCGTGGGAATCTGGAACCAACTCCCCAGTAATGTTGTTGAAGCTGACACCCTTGGATCCTTCAAGAAGCTGCTTGATGAGATTCTGGAATCATCGTGTGCAGCATCTCGTTCAGCTCGTAATGAACAGGGCTTTCAAGAAAAAAATACCAGTAGCACCTAACTCACTTTTGGCAAGTTACTAGACGAGGGGTAAGTGACAAGTTTTATTCGAACTTCAGCCCAACCCTTTAAAAAAAAAAAAATCTTTAATGCCAAATCAGTGTGTCTTATGTTGTGCAGTTACACAGTGCTTTCTCCAGTTTCACCTGACGAAATTACAGCCAAAGCAAAGCGAACAAGACAAGCTAGTGTAATGTAACAGTTAATCATTAAACAGTTTTAGATACTGTGATGTATGATATATATATATATATATATATATATATATATATATATATATATATATATATATATATATAATCTGTGGTCTTTAGTTTTTGTGCAGTTTCATTTGCAAGTGAACTGTGACATTAGGGCTTATCGAGCACTATATTCTGTAATTTTTAATACTGACTTTGGATTCTGTTTTAATTCTGGAAACTGTTGTTGTTTTTTTAATCTTTTGGTTTTGCTAAATTGCATTGCCTTTTATATATTTTACGCAGTTCTGTGCATGGATAACATTTAGATTTCATTTTGCTGTTAGGTCGTTAATGGGAAATTTTACATACTGTTACAGTACGTACCGGATTTAAAAGTATGTACTGTATTGCAGTTAACGTGTCGTCTCTTTAGTTTTGACAACAGATATTTTCAGAATCATATCTTTCTGAATTAAAATACTTATTCTGTTGTCAAAATTTTATAAGGTCTGTGGTCAGGTGCAGTGGTACAGTGAATAAATCAGGTCCAAACAATGTTTCTCCCAAAACAGTCTGCGTGTTTTAATAATAAAAAAATAACACAATAACACAAATAAGTCCACCCCTTTACCAGCTATGGTATTGGGGGGGGGGGTACACGGCAGTTCTCTTAATTTAAACAAAAAGTAAACAAAAAACGGGACTTTGTCCGTCCCCACGTTCTCCGTGCACGCAGTGCGCTCGGGTCCTGAGAAGAGTGATGCCGTGAGTGGTGCGGTGCTGTACTGTGCTGTGCTGTGCAGGGACGTGCTCTATATATTTTGCCGGTCCACGCTCACTCCTCCTCTGCTGGCTCTGTAGCTACAGCTCTGCGGTGCTCACTCCTCCTCTGCAACACAAAACACACGTAACCTAAAACAATAAAACGTTTATCAGCGCAAGGAGGAGTATTGACATAGCTGCTTTCCCTTTGTACCCACAAAGCCCTCCCCGCAATCAATCCATTGCCATGGTTTCTCCAATAGAGGGCCATCCCGCAGCTGATTGCAACGGAGTCTTTCCGGGTACATGCAACTGCGCGCTCTCCCTAATATGGTCACCTTCCGGTTTCCGCCTACTGTCCAGGCAGTCCATCTAGGAGGCAACATACCACCGTCCTTACACAGCGTCCTTTCCGATCGGGAGGGAGATTTACAACATCGACTCTTTCTCTCTTTATCACAGGTCGGATATGTGAGAGCTGACTGTAACACTAATCTGTATCACACAGAACACTATAGTCACACTTATCACACCTCCCACAGTACTGAGGAAGACCTGACACAATGGAAACCACTGTATCTATAAGTACAAGGAACCACACTGCTATTTTCAGTTGAATCACTAACAGTGAGTGTGTTTGTATTTATATTTTTTAAAATAAATTCCTACTAATTTAACATTTTTAGGCAGTGCTATAAGATTTCTGCAATTGAAACTAATTTAGTCTTCTACGGTATGTAAAAAAAGTCCATGCTTTCCTGTTTCATGGTTGAAATTAACATAAAGAAACATGTTAGGTATGAAATGTGTTTAAGTGTTTTCACTAAATAAAAGAATGATTCTGTTTCAATATTTAATTATTACCAGCTTTAGAAAAGTGTCTGCTCATTTACATGCACCTCCACTAAGTGCAACCCTCCCTGAGGGCTTCATCTACCCAGTAACCGTGTCCCACCCGCGGCAGGACTTAAATCACTTCATTAAACACAATAGCATTTGTGTACAGGATAAGAGGCTTAGATAAGTGCATGGCAAAAAATGATGGAGATTTTAGATCTATTTCATTTCACAGACTGAAAAAAGTGCTGTGTTTCTCACTGTCCATCCTGTCATGTTTAACTAAAGAAAAAGGGGGTTAAATCATACAGAGGATCCCTGTGTAAATTAACTGGCCTATGCTTAGTTGTAGTGTTTTTTCTGTTAAATGCTAAGCTATCAGCATTCTGCAAGAAGGGAAAGGACAAGCACCGTGCACGATATAATTAGGGCTTCTGTTTTTCGGTTTTTATTCATTTGATTTTTCAGTGTTATTTTTAGCTATTGTTATTGTTGTTGTTTTTTCGGGGCTTTCACTTTTTACATACTGTATGAAGTTATTGTTTTTGGATACTTTCCAAAATGTGTGGGGTTTTTTCTGTCACAATTGTGTAGCAACTCGACAGTACTTGCACACTTAGCTTCTTCTTTCCTTTGCTGTCTTCCTCAACAAAATAGTTATGGTCACAGGTACATTCTTCTGGGGTTTTTGTGCGGAGTCTCCAATAGAAATGTAAAAATTTGCTGCCACTCAGTAGTTGAGGCAGGTTTAAACTATTCAGAATGAATCAATGATAGATACAAGTCAGGAAGGAGGGGCATTGCCCAACTGCACTGGGAAATTTATTTATTTATTTTTTTCTAATTGGAAAGGGGTGAAGTCAATGTGATTTGATTTGATTGATTTTGGTATTTTTAGAACACATTGTGATTGAATTTGGTTGGTTGTTCATTCGAATCCACAACAATTAACACATTTATAATTAGGTCAAGTGTGAGAATGGTGTGAGTAATGAACACTTAAGGCAAAGTACACCAGACGAACTGAACGGAAAATTGAAGCCTATATACAGAACTAAGATTTGTCTTTGTTTGCTTTGCCTGTGGTGTGCATTAGTTAATTTAAATCAATCCATATTTATTTAGCTCCATTGACCCTAACATTTTTTTTTTCATTGAAATATACTGACAAGTTGCATTATTTGAGGGAAAAAGATAATTCAGTTACTGTATTTTAAATTCATATATATATATATATATATATATATACAGTACTGTGCAAAAGTTTTAGGCAGGTGTGAAAAAATGCTGTAAAGTAAGAATGCTTTCAAAAATAGTCATGTTAATAGATTATATTTATCAATGAACAAAATGCAAAGTGAGTGAACAGAAGAAAAATCTAAATCAAATCCATATTTGGTGTGACAACCCTTTGCCTTCAAAACAGCATCAATTCTTCTAGGTACACTTGCACAAAGTCAGGGATTTTGTAGGCATATAGTCAGGTGTATGATTAAACAATTATACCAAACAGGTGCTAATGATCATCAATTCAATATGTAGGTTGAAACACAATCATTAACTGAAACAGAAACAGCTGTGTAGGAGGAATAAAACTGGGTGAGGAACAGCCAAACTCAGCTAACAAGGTGAGGTTGCTGAAGACAGTTTACTGTCAAAAGTCATACACCATGGCAAGACTGAGCACAGCAACAAGACACAAGGTAGTTATACTGCATCAGCAAGGTCTCTCCCAGGCAGAAATTTCAAGGCAGACAGGGGTTTCCAGATGTGCTGTCCAAGCTCTTTTGAAGAAGCACAAAGAAACGGGCAACGTTGAGGACCGTAGACGCAGTGGTCGGCCAAGGAAACTTACTGCAGCAGATGAAAGACACATCATGCTTACTTCCCTTCGCAATCGGAAGATGTCCAGCAGTGCCATCAGCTCAGAACTGGCAGAAAACAGTGGGACCTTGGTACACCCATCTACTGTCCGGAGAAGTCTGGTCAGAAGTGGCCTTCATGGAAGACTTGCGGCCAAAAAGCCATACCTCCAACGTGGAAACAAGGCCAAGCGACTCAACTATGCACGAAATCACAGGAACTGGGGTGCAGAAAAATGGCAGCAGGTGCTCTGGACTGATGAGTCAAAATTTGAAATATTTGGCTGTAGCAGAAGGCAGTTTGTTCGCCGAAGGGCTGGAGAGCGTACACGAATGAGTGTCTGCAGGCAACAGTGAAGCATGGTGGAGGTTCCTTGCAAGTTTGGGGCTGCATTTCTGCAAATGGAGTTGGGGATTTGGTCAGAATTAATGGTCTCGTCAATGCTGAGAAGTACAGGCAGATACTTATCCATCATGCAATACCATCAGGGAGGCATCTGATTGGCCCCAAATTTATTCTGCAGCATGACAACGACCCCAAACATACAGCGAAAGTCATTAAGAACTATCTTCAGCGTAAAGAAGAACAAGGAGTCCTGGAAGTGATGGTATGGCCCCCACAGAGCCCTGATCTAAACATCATCAAGTCTGTCTGGGATTACATGAAGAGAGAGAAGCAACTGAGGCTGCCTAAATCCACAGAAGAACTGTGGTTAGTTCTCCAAGATGTTTGGGCCAACCTACCTGCCGAGTTCCTTCAAAAACTGTGTGCAAGTGTACCTAGAAGAATTGATGCTTGATGCTGTTTTGAAGGCAAAGGATGGTCACACCAAATATGGATTTGATTTAGATTTTTCTTCTGTTCACTCACTTTGCATTTAGTTAATTGATAAATATAATCTATTAACATGTCTATTTTTGAAAGCATTCTTACTTTACAGCATTTGTTCACACCTGCCTAAAACTTTTGCACAGTACTGTATATATATATAGCCTGTTGTAGTCCTTGTTGTAGAATGTGGTCCAGTGTTAAAGGCAGGTGAAGTCTTCCTGTGAGGTCACTAAGTAACGAAAGGGAAAGGCTTTGGACGGATTGGCCAGACAGTTCATGGGTCAGAAAGTCAGTCAGTCTGGAAAAAGACAAGGCTCCGTTGCAGGATCGTATTGACCCAGAAGGTAAACGAGGTAGCAGCTGCAGGCAATAGAGTCAGTTGTAATCGTTTATCAAGGGGTCATGCATGATTGCATAAAGGGGGCCGGAGAATTGTAAATATTTTCCTTCGCTTGGGTTCAGAGATGCACGGAACTGGAAGGACTGGGAGTTCCCAAAAAGAAAAAGAAAGTATTTGTGAGTGTTTTGTTTGTTTGTAGTACTGTTAGTAATTGTCTTTTGTTTGTAAATTCACTAGACGGCTAACATGTCTCTGGAGCTGTCGCCTTGGCCAGCACTACCCAGAACAACAACACCACAGTCACTGTCAATTGTTATCACCCACCACGAGCACTAGTGCACGCATCTGGACTGGTGACTTGTGTTAGTAGTATTGTGGGAATGGATAACGTGTTATTATTTGTTTTGTATACAAATCATTATTATTATTATTATTTTCCTGCCGAGCTTTACACCAGGGGTGTATTGCCGGAGGATTATTGTTTGGTCGCCAGACCAGGACTTGTGTAACAATAAAAATAACAATTCCAAATTGGATTACAGTTTTCACTTGTGATTATTTCTGCACTGCATCACCTCTGCATCTGTTCTTAATCAGCAGCCACTTTGCCACAGTGCACCACGATTTCAGCCATGCATTTAGATTATTTATTTCCAGCTGTCCATATGCTCCTTTGCAGGGTGCCGGCAGTATCCCAGAAAATACCACAGTTTTGGTCTTATCTTTTAATTTCCTTCATAGCTATCTGAATTTGTTTTGCAGGGATATTGATCTGTCTCTTCCAATGTTGTTTGTACCGATGTAGACCACTACTACCAGGTCGTCTCCTGTTCATTCTAGGAGCCTGTCCACGTTCTCAGTGATGTGCGTGACAAAGGCTCCTGGAAGGCAGCACACTGTTGTAGTAAGGGGATCCAGACTGCGAACTGAACTTGCTGTGTTTCTCAATATGGAGTCCCCAACAATCATGACAGCACTGTTTATAGGGTCCTGGATGTTGTTCCTTTCATTCTCTTGATGTTAGTTTTGATCATCTAAATATTGAAGTGGCTCAAATGTGTTTGATGTTTTGATTTCTGGTGGTTGTGTTTGCCTAAGTTTCTTTTTTTCCCTGCTTCTGCCTACCTGAACCCAGTTGTTTTGACCCTCTTCTATCTCCCTGGTGACTTTTAGTGTGTTATGGGTGCAGACTTCCAAGAATTGTGGGTGTGCCAGCTCCTCAAGCTCCTGTTGCTCTGTCATTTCCTGCAGCTCCATTTCTAGCATACTTACTCGTTGAAGCAAGTCCTGGATCGTGCAGCACTTTACACACACTTGTTTAGCTCTGCTGGGTTTTCTCGGATTTCCCACATCATACACGTGTCACAGACTACTGGCTTGAAAGCCGTGTTGTTGTTATTATTTTATTATTATTTTGTAAGTTTAAGTTTAGTTTCTGAAGCAGTCAACCTGCTTTCAAACTGCTTCTAACTGCACTCATTTTAACGATGCACTTCTCACACGCTGTCGCTGGAAGAACTGTCTCGCTTTTGTTTGTATTCTGTTGAGCTGGAATCTCCGCCCCGCCCCTTGTCTCAGAACAGCGCCGAATTTGAATCGGCTGCTCTGAGTTCAGCTTGTTATCAGAAAAAGACATGCAGCTGTTGGAATTTAAGCTGCGGTAGTTTAAAGGTTTACTTTCTCCTTGCTCCTTCTAACTGCTCTCACTTTTCAATGTTGGCTTATCCAAGGTGTCGAGTTAACCATGGGTGCACATGAGCCATGACATCATAGCTGTCTACAGTGAGAGATGAAAATAAGGGAGACTCTTAAAGGGGGATGGAGGGAGGGGGTGGCGGGACGGATGTTTTGTTTGGAGACTAACACTGCAGTTTTTGTCTCAGCATATGTTACCTTCCACCTCCGTTCTCCCATTGGCAATAAAAGTTGTGATGGTGCGACTTGTTTTCTGCGCCTCAATTACATTTTTGTGCTCTGGGATTTCTCATGTTGGACTACATCACCCCGGCCACCGTGCTCTACACTGAAATCAATTCTGCACACCTTGCAGAATGCGTGTCCAATCCCAATCGAACTTGGGACAAGAAAGGAAAAGGTTTCACTACAACTTGGTAGGTACCTGCATGAGTGTTTCGCCTTTTTATTGCTTCGAGATGCCATTATTGCTGTGAGAGTGTGACTTGAAGCTCGAAAACAACGTGCAAAAACTAAGAACCAATGAGCATGTAGAGAAACCCAAAAATTATATGTTCATTATGTTCATTGGTTGAACTTTAACCTGTACTTCCACTCGCGCCTGGTTTCCCCCTGGGTCCTAAAATCCGACACACTCTACGGCAGTGGTGCACAACTCAGGTCATGGAGGGCCGCTGTCCCTCCTGGCTTTTGTTCTACCCATACCCTAAATTATTTAATTGGACCAATTAAGCTTCTAATAAGGTCCAATAAAGTACTTTAGGGTGCAGTTGGAATAAAAACCTGCAGGGTCACCGGCCCTCCAGGACCGAGTTGTGCACCATGGCTCTACAGTATTGGGCTGAGGTTTTGACATTTTGCTGTGAATATAATTTGTTTGAAATACTGGAGAAATACGGGAGAAATTATATCATGGGAGCTGTCCGGGAGAAGGGGTCAAATTACGGGAGTCTCCCATGAAATACGGGAGAGTTGACAGCTATGTGACATTAACATGCGTATAAGTAACAGAACACACAAGTTTAGTATTACAGTATTTACAAGTTTATTTTTAGTTAAATGTCCTTATGAAAGAACTGCAGTGAGTGAATCAATTACAGTATACAGTTCTGTACAAACTAGATACAACTCGTATAGTTTGATTGAAATAAGAATTATTAATATTAATATTTTTAACAATCCAACCACAAACTGCACAAACTGTTGACTATACTTTTAGGTATTGGCTTGTACTGTCTAATTTGGCGGCTTAAATAGCAAAAGTTAACAAATCTGAGCTCAGTGTCTATCTGCACGCGAACGAGGGAGAGAAACTCTTGATGAACTAGAGCTTTCTCCCACCCAACACCTCCTCGCAGTACAGCTCAGTGTCCATCTGCACGCAAAAGAGGGAGAGAAACTATTGATGAACTACAGCAAGAAGTTCTGGAGTTGGAGAAGAATAAACTGCAAGCTGAAATAACAAAATTACACAAGACAAAAGTACATGCTGGAAAATATCAAACGTCCATTTGAGTTAAAGCAGATGAACATAGACATCAAATTCCACAAGCAGGTCTGAGCAGGAGGGTCATTTTTGGGTTTTCATAAATATCTTGATACAAATTAACTTTGAATGATAACTGCTATTGAATAGTTTAAAAAATCTATTAGTATAACTATATACAATTACATTTAAACTTGTGAGCCTGGGCAAATGTAGCTAGTCAAATGCATTCTATTGCAGGATTTACAGGTTCAGATCAGTGAAATAATTAATGTTGATCCTGAAATGTTATAGACTGGAAGAGCTGCATTTACCAGGGCTGTATGAGGGAGTGTCCCAGCAAAGGAATCACACACAATGTGTTTGCGTGAGGATTCTCCTTGCTGCAATCCCATTGCTAAAAGCGGGGCCCTCATAATTAAATTGGGCACCCCCATGTGTAGCTTCTACTTGATCAGCTCCATCTGTTTCCTCTATGTAATCGGGAAAATTTCTCATTCTGGCAATGTTGTGCAGAATGATGGTAACTGTAATGACATTTGCTGCTCTTTTTGGGCATAGGCGCAATGCATCATGTAAGCAGCAAAACCCATGCTTCCATACGCCTGCCTATACAATTCATCCACAATTCACAAATCATCTTGTAGTACTGTGTGCCCTGTTGTACCCTTCTTCTGCACCACTCAGTGGGTTGATATATGGGGTCATGAGGAAAGACCTAAGGGGCTAGCCACTGTCTCCTAATAAAAATCCATCCATAAAAATAAAAGTATAGTTTGTTGTATATACAATTGCACATGAAAAATGTGACTGGGGAAAGGCCAGTCACTAAGCTTCCCATATTAAAAGAAATAGGGTACTTTATTTGAATATCAGAATTATATACATACACTATATATAGGAATATATTTAATGTATTCAGATATTCTCTTAAATACATTATGAATATTGTATAAACAATACATTCCATAATTTGTGTATTAAAAAATGTACATGTACACTACCGGTCAAAAGTTTTAGAACACCCCCATTTTTCCAGTTTTTATTGAAATTTAAGCAGTTCAAGTCCAGTGAATAACCTGAAATGGTACAAAGGTAAGCGGTAAACTGCCAGAGGTTAAAAAAAATTTTTAGGTTACCAAAAACTGAAAAATAATGTACATTTCAGAGTTATACAAAAAGGCCTTTTTCAGGGAACAAGTAATGGGTTAACAACTTACAGCTGTTCTGCAGCAATGGAAGTAAATTAAGCCTTGAAAGTTGATGCTAACAATTCCTACAGGTGTCCCAACTTTTGTTGATTACTTACAAACCCTCTGTCTGTATAAAAGCAGTGTTGGAACAGACTGTGTTACTACACCCTCTTAAGCATTATTTGGACAGTATTGTACTGCAGGAAGTAGTATATTGCTATCATAATGGCGAGAAAAAGGCAATTAACAAAGGAAGACAGACCATTATAACCCTTAAAAGTGTAGGTCTTTCCTTTAGAGAAATTGCAAAGAAAGCCAAGGTGTAGGTGAGTACAGTTTCCTACACCATCAAAAGGCACTTGGAAACTGGAGGAAACTCTGACAGGAAGAGGTCTGGCAGACCCAAAGCCACAACAGAATCAGAAGACAAGTTTCTGAGAGTCAACAGCTTGCGTGATAGGCGGCTCACAGGACAACAGCTTCAAGCACAGCTTAACACTGGTCGAAGTAAGCAAGTCTCAGTTTCAACTGTGAAGAGAAGACTTCGAGCTGCAGGTTTGACAGGTCGAGTGGCAGTAAGAAAGCCATTGCTAAGATGGCAAAATAAGAAAAAGAGGCTTGCCTAGGCCATGAAGCACCACCAGTGGACTACTGAAGACTGGAAGAAGGTCTTATGGACCGATGAATCAAAATTTGAAATCTTCGGTTCATTACGCAGGGTTTTTGTACGCCGTCGAGTAGGAGAAAGGATGGTTCCTCGGTGTGTGACACCAACTGTCAAACATGGAGGAGGAAGCGTGATGGTCTGGGGCTCTTTTGCTGGATCCAGAGTCGGCGACTTGCACAGAGTGAGTGGCACCCTGAACCAAAACGGCTACCACAGCATTTTGCAGCGCCATGCAATACCCTCTGGTATACGCCTAGTTGGTCAGGGGTTCATCCTACAGCAAGATAATGACCCAAAACAAACCTCCAGGTTATGTCAGAACTACCTTAGAAGAAAAGAACAAGATGGTAGGCTTCAAATCATGGAATGGCCAGCACAGTCTCCAGACTTAAACCCCATCGAGCTGGTTTGGGATGAACTGGACAGAAGGGTGAAAGCAAAGCAACCTACAAGTGCAACACATTTGTGGGAACTTCTGCAACAGTGTTGGGAAGAACTTTCCGAACAATATTTGATTTCCATTGTAGAAAGAATGCCACGAGTGTGTTCGGCTGTTATATCTGCAAAAGGTGGCTACTTTGATGAGTCAAAAATTTAGATTAAATTTTGTTAAACAAAACGATTCCATGATTTCTTTTTTATCTCCAATTGTTTATTTGTTCTATGCTTTAATTTCAGAGTACATTGAGACATTAAACTGCGTAAATTTCAATAAAAACTGGAAAAATGGAGGTGTTCTAAAACTTTTGACTGGTAGTGTATATTTATGAAAGCAGTATCCTAAGTGAAGATAATAGACCTCATGTGGGGTGTGATACTAAGCTTATTAAAAGAAAGCTATATACTACATAAATGATATGGGATCTGAAGTTGCAGGATCTCGCTTTTACTAAGCAATTTATTCTCAAATACTGTATATACACACCAGTTAGATTAATCACTTGCAATGGTGGGTATATTACATGGTGTGCCAGTAGATGGCAGGGCAGCATTAAAGCCTAGGCGCATGAATTGCACCCAGTCCTGCTTTGGTAAGTAAACATACTGCTAGATTATTAGGTTGTGGTTTGTGCTTAAATTGCCGTTACAATTTATGAAGCGGTCTGTTGATAAACACATTACCATTCTCTAGCATATGACAGATGGCTGCTTTGCAATATCCTAGCATTGGGAGACGAACCTGGCCACTGTACCACTCAATCAGTTAATCAATTTTGAATCGCATACCATGTGTGAATTTTATAATTATAAATGTAGGTTTATTATGCTATAATACATTAAATGTAGGTTTATTATGGAAACAGTAACGCTAAGAACGAGTTGTTTACAATCATCAAAATATGTACGAAATAAAATGTATTTAGAAATACGCGCCATATGTTTAAAGAGTGATACCCGTTCTGTTCACAAAGGCGTACTCGTGAACAGCAGGTGCTTGGACTGGGATTTGTCCCGTCCACTTCTCCAAGTACGGTAGGGAAACCTGCAATTTCAAACCACCCTCTAATTGCGGCTTCTTGTTCGTCTGATATTTGTGGGAAGCTAATGAAAAGTCGTATTTTGCGTGCTAGGGCCGAAGACACTGCAATAACTGTTCTTGAAGCGGTTGATTTGTGGACTCTTGTCAAATCGCCGACTACTGCTTGAAAGCTGACGCTGGCATAAAATCGCAGGGAGGCGGTTATACTTGGTTTTGGGAGGTTGTATGCAGGCCGTCTTTTATTAATTCAGTGTGACAAGATGACTGGGCGGTGACGTCACGGCAGAAGCAGGAACACAGAACAGACAGAGACTTGGGGTTTTGGTGAAGCTGAGCGCGTGATGGCGCTCAGCGTTTAATAATCAAACAGAAAATAAAAGGTTTGTACACAAAACAGAAACAGGACACGGCACTTTCGCCAAAATAAATATATAAACAAAACGGACTAAACAGTAACAAACGGTGGACGGACAGACACACAAACACAGTGAGTAAATAAATAAAACAAGTATCGTGCTGGTACTACCAGCACGCGATAGCAATTGTTATAAATATTTCTTTCTCTCTCTCTCTCTCTCTCTCTCACCGTTCTCCACTCACGAACACCCAACCCGAGTGAGTGAAAACATGCAGCTTTTATGCAGTTGTACCGAGACTCGATTGCTAGTCAATCATTCAATTGGAATCTCGGTACAACTGCACGTGAATTAATTAAAGTGCAATTCCCGTGCTCACATATTATTACTTTAACCAGCACGTGAAGTGATTTGTGCCCTCCTCGTGCCTAAATACAAATCTACATTTTTAAATCACACGTGAAACACAGACCCGTTTATATCCCGTGTACCGATGACTATACACCAACATTTACACACAACACGTAACATATAATACACAGGGGGGCACTTTGCCACATATACCCCCTTGTGCAAAGCACACATGGCCTCAATGGCCACCTCCCCTCAGTCCCAAAGTCCCGGAAGAGGGGAAGCAAGTTGTTTCTGGGGGTGGCCATGGTGGAATATCCGGCACCCCAATTCTTCGTGGCTGGCAGCTCCCTCTTCCGGGGCTTCAGCAACACAATCTCCTGCCGCGAGTGCAGCTGGGGAGCTGGTCTCCTGACCTCCCCCTTCTTCATGGCCGGCAGTTCCCCTCCGTGGGCTCCGACCACACAATCTCCGGCAGCGAAACTGCTGCGGGGAAGCTGGTCTCCTGACCTCCCCCTTCTTCATGGCCGGCAGTTCCCTCCGTGGGGCTCCGGCCACCCACCTCCGGCAGCGAAACTGCTGCGAGGGAGCTGGTCTCCTGACCTCCCCTCCTTCGTGGCCGCTAGCTCCCTCCGTGGGGCTCAGGCCACCGTGTTTCCTGCCACGGAAATGCGGCTGGGGAGCTGGTCTCCTGACCTCCCCCTTTCTTCATGGCCGACAGCTCCCTTCATGGGGTTCTGGCCACAGTGAAGCGACCCCAGGCGAAGCAGGATCCCTGGCGACCCCAGGCGACGGCAGCGGACCCTCGGGAGGCGGCAGCAGCAGCGACCCTCGGGAGGCGACGGCAGCAGCGGACCCTCGGGAGGCGACGGCAGCAGCAGCGGACCCTCGGGAGGCGAACTTGGGAGGGGAGCCCCTGGCCATAGAGGCGGCAGCGGAGCTCCACTTCTCCCTCGTACCCTGTACCCTGTGTGGAGCAAAGGCAGCCCCAGGCGATGCGGAGCGACAGGCAGCCCCAGGCGACGCGGAGCGGCTGGCAACCCCAGGCGATGCGGAGCGGCTGGCAACCCCAGGCGATGCGGAGCGGCTGGCAACCCCAGGCGATGCGGAGCGGCTGGCAACCCCAGGCGATGCGGAGCGGCTGGCAACCCCAGGCGATGCGGAGGCTGGCAACCCCGGGCGATGCAAGGCAGGCATCCTTGGGCGAAGCGAGGCAGGCATCCTTGGGCGAAGCGAGGCAGGCATCCTTGGGCGATGCGAGGCAGGCATCCTTGGGCGAAGCGGGGCAGGCATCCTTGGGCGAAGCGAGGCAGGCATCCTTGGGCGAAGCGAGGCAGGGAGTCAGGACTAGCTGGGGTGCGGGTTTTGGCCCTCTTCTCGGCCACTGCGGCCGGGCAGTTCTTCCCCATGCTTTACTCAGCAGCCTATGCAAGGGCTGCTGAGGACCGCCAGCATCTAGTTCTGGTTTTTCTGGTGAAGGGAGAGGCAGCTCCTGCTCCTCTCCTCGCGACGGTGGGGGAAGTGATACCAGCAGGCATTCATCCTCTGCTGGTTGGGGAAGTGTTACCAGCAGGCATTCCTCCTCTGCTGGTGGGGAAAGTGATACCAGCAGGCATTCATCCTCTGCTGGTGGGGGAAGTGTTACCAGCAGATATTCATCCTCTGCTGGTGGGGTTGGCGGAGGCAGAGGCAGCTCCTGCTGCTCTGCTCCTGCCGATGGAGGTGGCGGAGGCAGAGGCAGCTCCTGCTGCTCTGCTCCTGCCAGTGAAGGTGGCGGAGGCAGAGGCAGCTCCTGCTGCTCTGCTCCTGCCAGTGAAGGTGGCGGAGGCAGAGGCAGCTCCTGCTGCTCTGCTCCTGCCGGTGGAGGTGGCGGAGGCAGAGGCAGCTCCTGCTGCTCTGCTCCTGCCGATGGAGGTGGTGGAGGCGTGTAGTCTCCTGGCGGCGGAGGTGGGAGCAGCGTGTAGTCTACCCTTGTTTCAGGGGACTGGTGCAGCCCTCCCCCTCTTGCAGGGGACTGGTGCGGCTCCGCCTCGGAAGGGGAGACCAGCAGGCATTCACCCTCTGCTGGTGGACAGGGATCCAGCAGGCATTCACCCTCTGCTGGTGGACAGGGACCCAGCAGGCATTCACCCTCTGCTGGTGGACAGGGACCCAGCAGGCATTCACCCTCTGCTGGTGGACAGGGACCCAGCAGGCATTCACCTCTGCTGGTGGACAGGGACCCAGCAGGCATTCACCCTCTGCTGGGGACAGGGACCCAGCAGGCATTCACCCTCTGCTGGTGGACAGGGACCCAGCAGACATTCACCCTCTGCTGGTGGACAGGGACCCAGCAGGCATTCACCCTCTGCTGGGGACAGGGACCCAGCAGGCATTCACCCTCTGCTGGTGGACAGGGACCCAGCAGGCATTCACCCTCTGCTGGTGGAGGAGGCAGAGGCAGCTCCTGCTGCTCTGCTCCTGGCGGTGGAAGTGGCGGAGGCGGGACCAGCAGGAATTCACCCTCTGCTGGTGGAGGTGGGAGCTGCAAGCAGTCCTCCCATGGCAATGGAGGTGGAACCAGCAGGAATTCACCCTCTGCTAGTGGAGACTGGGGCTGTGGACGCTCTACCTTCCCCTTTTGGGCCGTGGACGCACTGACTCCTCCCTCTTGGGCTGTGGACGCACCGACTCCTCCCTCTTGGGCTGTGGACGCACCGACTCCTCCCTCTTGGGCTGTGGACGCACCGACTCCTCCCTCTTGGGCTGTGGACGCACCGACTCCTCCCATTCAGGCGTAGGGACGTTCGGCTCCTCCCACTCAGGCGTAGGGACGTTCGGGCTCCTCCCACTCAGGCGTAGGACGTTCGGGCTCCTCCCACTCAGGCGTAGGACGTTCGAGCTCCTCCCACTCAGGCGTAGGACGTTCGAGCTCCTCCCACTCAGGCTGTGGAGGCAAAACCAGCAGGCATTCTTCCTCTGCTGGTGGAGACTTGGGCGGTGGACACTCCGCCTTCCTCTTCCCCTTTCCCCTTCTCTGCCTCCTCCTCACCTTCCTCTCCTGGGCCAGTTCCTCCTCTCCCTCTTGGTAGGGGCAGTGCACCACTGGGTGCCCGAACTCCCACAGGCAAGGCACCAGCCTTGGTCCTCTAGACCACCGAGGAGGACCTCCAGATCCTGGCAGCCATCTCTCCAGTTCCAGCCTTCCATTTTTCCCCTTTATTTTTCAAAAAAACAAAACAAACAAACAAAAAAACTGCGGTTCCCGCTCTGGCCTGAGTCCTGAGGCGCTGTTATCCCACTTCTGACACCACGTGTGACAAGATGACTGGGCGGTGACGCCACGGCAGAAGCAGGAACACAGAACAGACAGAGACTTGGTTTAGTGAAGCTGAGCGTGATGGCGCTCAGCGTTTAATAATCAAACAGAAAATAAAAGGTTTGTACACAAAACAGAAACAGGACACGGCACTTTCGCCAAAATAAATATATAAACAAAACGGACTAAACAGTAACAAACGGTGGACGGATAGACACACAAACACGGTGAGTAAATAAATAAAACAAGTATCGTGCTGGTACTACCAGCACGCGATAGCAATTGTTATAAATATTTCTTTCTTCTCTCTCTCTCTCTCTCTCTCTCTCACCCGTTCTCCACTCACGAACACCCAACCCCGAGTGAGTGAAAACATGCAGCTTTTATGCAGTTGTACCGAGACTCGATTGCTAGTCAATCATTCAATTGGAATCTCGGTACAACTGCACGTGAATTAATTAAAGTGCAATTCCCCGTGCTCACATATTATTACTTTAACCAGCACGTGAAGTGATTTGTGCCCTCCTCGTGCCTAAATACAAATCTACATTTTTAAATCACACGTGAAACACAGACCCGTTTATATCCCGTGTACCGATGACTATACACCAACATTTACACACAACACGTAACATATAATACACAGGGGGGGGCACTTTGCCACATTCAGTAATGAACAAAATATCTTTTCAGGAAAACAAAAATTATAATACAATTCAAAATCATTATACGTGACTAAAAAATGTGTTTGGTCTCTAAAATCTGTTCTCTTCGCAGTGCTCTGCACGTATGTATTCTGAATACAAAGCTTGACAATGTTTATCGTTTTATGATTTGAAATGCCAAGTGTGACTTCAAGCCACCCAGTACCCAGGCTTGAAAAGTAAGTGTGACTTACACCAGCTTCACGTATTGCAACTGGACCTATTTTCAAGTAATAATAATAATAATAATAATCATCATCATCATCAATCCATTGTTGTATTTAACAGCACAGTAGATTATAAATGTATTTGATAATATAGAAGTGAATTCAATTAAATAATATTTAAAAAACAAAGACAGAAGCTTCCAATGATAAAATACTAAATATGCGTGATAAATATAACCTTAACTTGGAAACTGCAAATGTTAAAATTATTTAAGTTTACCGTGTTAAATGAGGACAATTAATTGCTGTTCAATTACCTTTATAAATGCACATATTTATCACCATTCATTTCTTCCCCCACCACCAACGGCAGGGGAAGCAGGTATTACTGTACTATTTATCTAAAAGTTTTAGACCCGGGAACTGTTTGGTGAAAGGTGTTTCCACAGCATTTCTCTTTCTGATAAGGACTCCATTACTAAATTAAGCCCAAAGCTGCCTGAAGCATGGAGGCCTATTTCTTCTTCTTCTTCTTCTTCTTCTTCTTCTTCTTCTTCTTCTTATTATTATTATTATTAAGTCTGTTTCAGAAAAATACATAAACTGTTAAAGTGTCTGATCTCACGCAGCTATCTCACTCAGAAGCCGCTCACTCTGTCTCTATACTCAAAGAGTTTAACACACATAGGTATACTTAACTTGGAAACTGCTTGAAAATGTTTACATTATTTAAGTTTACAGTGTTAAATGACAATTAGATTTAGTGTTTTGCTACAATATATAGTTTTAGGGGTTTTAATCTTTACAGTGGCCAATTAACACTACTCTCTAATAGACACCCTTATCCAAACAACCAACTAGGTAAAGAGAAGATTAAGAAAATAACTGCCCAGGTGCCATTTCGAGCAAGTACGCTACATATGTATTCCATCAGGGTTAAATAAAACAGGAATGATTCCAGCTGATTTTCTGCTTGCCTTTTCCTTCAAAGAGTAAAAAGCTGGCATTAAAAACTGCCCTGTAACAATTTAGTTCCTAAAGGACCATTTTACAAAAGAAAAGCTGACTTGTAAAAGTGACACTGAAATCTGCCTTCTTGAACATTCTGTTTACTTAATCCACCAGCCTGCAATTTAAAATATGCCTGTCAGGAAGAGAGCACCCAGTGTCAGATCCAGCAGTACAGGGCTCTGCCGTGGGATCAAGCTGTGCTGTAGTTTTGGGAGAGCTGCCAAATAAGTGACATTTCCAGAGTACATTGTTAGAATTTTAAGGAGTCATCTTTGTCCTTCTGAACAGCAGGGTTAAGGGGGGACCTTGGAAAAAAATATATACCCTTTGGGTATTTTAAATTGAAGTAAGACCAACTTCCAAATCTTTCTAAAGGAAAAGCATAACATTTATTTTTTTCTTATAAAGAAAGAAGGATTAGGTCAAATGCCAAGCAACAATTTCAGATTTAGTTTGCTGTGTGTTGCCTGAAATGAACTTCTTGAAATGCCCACAGTAAACAAATGTATTTTGTTTTAAAATAGTCACAGTATGGTATTTCTTTCTCCTCTTAAGTTAGGGCTGAACAGTTTAAAATGACAGTGTTCAATTGATCTAAACAGTGATAGATTTAAATATACAAAGGTTATTAAAAACAAACTTACACCATTATTGTCCTCCTCTACTGATAAAATATACTAAAAAGCAACAGCAATGGTTGTTCCAATAGAGTCTTAAATCCTACAGCCAAAGCAATTGTGTTCTAGTGTTTAATGCTGAAGAAATGCCAGAGGGTTAACCACTTCTACACAAATGAGTGTAGTAATCAATTACAGCTTTGTTTAATGTACATCAGTGTTTGAGTAATACATAAAAAATACATAACTTAGAAGCTTTAAATAATACAAGTGTGAAGTACTGATACTGCTAGGGCAGAGAGTGGCTTTTGATGTCATGTTGCAAGGACTGTTATGTGATCTAGCCCAACGTCTTTTGTGTTGGTAAGGCATTGTGCGACCCCCTCATTTTTGTGGATGGTGCGCTGAATGAATCCTCAACACCTGTGTATGGTGATCAAAATGACTTGAGTCAATATTTTTAATTAGGTAATGTTCTTAATTATTTGCTGACACATGACAACATACAGAATAAGACAGCATAGTGGAGCATTCAGAATTAAATTGTGATGCAAAGCCTGTTTTTGCCCTTGTTTGAGCCTATTTATATACATTTTGAATCCTTGTCTGAAGAAGATGTACTTTATAAAATGAGAATATCCAACTAAGTGACAATGAAGAACACAAAGTTTTTGTCCACCAGTCAAGTTATTTATGATTTAAAGATGATTAGAGTGTCAGCTGTATCCCTACCCGACTATAATGGTGCCAGTAAAAGTAACATCTGTGTTGACTTTCTACACAAGTGGCAGTTTTCAAGTCACAGCAGGGAATACCACTGAAAGTTGTTCTTCCATGCTCAAGTGAATAATGCTGAAAACTGCAGATTTCTTAAGGAGGAAAGACAATATCTCACATAAATTATAAATGTATTAAAACCATCAGCCAACAAACAACCGGCTAGAATGCTTCTATCAGATGGTAGAAAACTTCTGCAAGTCAGTAAATCACATTTCTTTCTTGTCGTCTTTTGAACTTATTACTCAATAAACTGACAAAAGAAATGTATTTAACAGGGTATTGTAATAAAAGCACACTTATGTTCCCTTTGACAGGATCCTACAAACAGCCTAAAAAATATCCAAATTGTATCTATTCAGAGATCAAAACAAGTGCCTGCCGTTGCTCCATCACCTGTTTGTGTCGGCATGACTGAAGTTTTTAGGGTTTGTTCTTGTAGTTTCTGCAGCGCAAACTGTCTTGCAAAAACAACCAAGTAAAGACAAGTAAAAACACCAATCATCATTTTTTCACAGATAGAGTGACCTAACAAATAACAAAAAAAACTGTATTGTTTGATTGTTGGACTTCAAGAAAAAGTTTATAAATTACTGTATAATAAAATTGCACAAGTGTTCCTAATTGTACTGTGGCCTTTCGTTGCAAACCAAAACACAACAAAATCCTATTAGGTAGGTTCACGTGATATTCATGGAAATACAAAATCTATTCACTACACCATGCAGTGTTTTCAGGTCCAGCATTAGTATAGTAATAGTATTATTATTATGATATTATACTGATTTTAAAAAAAAAAAGCACAAAAGGAAAAGGTTAAGAGAGAAAAAACAGCACTGTTTATGCATGTGGGCACTGGACCATTTATAATTTTAATAGTGAGAAATCAGGATCAAGCCAAAGAGGTTTAGATAAAAGGGTGGATGTGCCTGTCTGATTTAGCACAGACATACTAGAATGTGGTCTGTCAGTGTGAAGAGCAGTCTTCTGAGAACTTGGTTGACAATAATTAATATTAAAGAAACACTCAGAAGTCCATATATATATATATATAAGTAGTCCTTGCCATACGAAGATAAAATCAAAGCTGTTACTTAGAAGCAAAAGGCTTCACATGTTATTGCCACTCCACCAAGCCGTTCTGTATAAAGGGTTAAACAAATCCCAGGTAGTGGAAATAGCTAGTGGAAATACAGTATAGGCCCATATTTACAAATCATTTATCTTCTGAGTGGTTGAAGGCATTTGACCTATGGCCTGTGGCCTCACAACGCACCTAGGCTGCGGTAAGATATGTTATTATTTGTTTATTTAGCAGACGCCTTTATCCAAGGCGACCTACAGAGACAAGACGGAGCACAAGATTAAGTGACTTGCTCAGGGTCACACAATGAGTCAGTGGCTGAGGTTGGATTTGAACCGGGGACCTCCTGGTTACAACCCCTTTTCTTTAACCACTGGACCACACAGCCTCCTATATGTTGTGGGTTATTGCTTACTTAACCCTATGATTACATTTGTATTTTACAAAGCAATAAGTAAAAACTATGATAACTGAGTAATCATCTAATGCAGTGACACGCAACCCGCGGCCCGTTTATTGTCTGACTGCGGCCCAGTGTATTAATTCCATTTCATTTATGAATATATCATAAAAAAATTTTTTTCACTTTGTTGACTTGCTTTTTCTAATTTTTCTCATAAAAAGCAGCACACCATTTTAATTCGTACTGCGGAAATTGCTTCTCATCAGCTTGTCTCCAACTAATTTTATGAGTCTACCTCTCCTTTCTCAAATGCACAACCCCACTGCATTGAAAGAACCCATTCCCAACATAGGAGGTTTGTTGCTAGGGAAGTGACATCACTGTCCTGTGATGTTTGCTACATTGCTGCCTGCTACAACTGAACAACTCGTCTGCTAAAATAAAAACTGCTTCAGCAAATAGATATTTAATTTGCTTGGTATTATTGTGCAATGCATGTGTATATGGTATAACAGTACAATATTAATGCTTTGTTTTTAATTGTTTTGTATATTTTTGTTTGTGATGCGTATTGTGCAGTAACAATTAACAGTAATCCTAAGGGAAATTGCCTATATATATATATATATATATATATATATATATATATATATATATATATATATAATGTTGCAGCTAAGGGTTAAACTCATATTATTCTTTAGTAATGTGCCGCCCTTTAGACACATTAGGTTAAACTGGATATGCGGACAGTGTTAAAGTTTGGTTGCACACTTTTAATCTAATGCAAACGGTATATAAAACTGAAAAAGCCACTAGTAGTCTTTATCACAGTTTATTTTCTCATTTTTACTGATTTTAAAATGCTGCAATAATGATAGTGGTGTCATAATTGAATCCAAGGGATTTGCTGATACTGTTTGTTTACCATTTTACAGTGTAGCGATCATGTGGGACTTCACTGGCCTTGAGGCTACTACATGCTATGCCTGTTCTTCAGTGACCAGTTTCTATTTATATGAATGCATAATTGAGCGGGTGTCTTTTGACTTTATATTTAATTAACACTCTCAGGGTTCACTGTGTCTTGTATTATTGCCTGCCAGACTTAGAACAGCCAACTAACAAAGACAAGGAGAAGCTATTTCACATCTAAATCAGAGACTCTATGGAAATATATTTAAACAACTTAAATTCACCAGGCAGAAAATTCAGGTGATATGAAAATCCACCTGAATTTTGGTGGATCTCAATGGGCTCTGCTATGAGCAACAATTATAAATCACAATATAATAGTGTCCAATACGTAATAGCAATAATAAAACAAAACAACCACAACAACAAAAATGTAGGAAGCTTGCAATCAAAGCATTTTTAATATTAAGTATAGGTAGTTATAAAACAGAAGCTTACCAGCATTTTTCATCCAAGTTTTGAAACCTGGTGTAGGCAGGGCTCTACTCTAACTTTTGTTTAGGCACATGTGTGCCTCAGTTACAAAATGTAGGCGTGCACTGAAAAATTTAGGGGCACACACACACACAAAAAAAGATTGGCTCAAATTTATTGTTGAATATCTACAAATCTTTTTTCCCTTCCTTTCATACCTAACACTTCTGCAGTTCAATACTTTTGCATCAACAAAATTATAATGGACAACTTTTTTTCCAACTGAAATGATTTTTAACTGCCTGGTAGCATCTTCCTCAGAATGTGCTACTTGCCTGTTTATGGAGTGGGATGGTCTGGCTGATGTTTCTGGATGCATGCCTCTCTGCACATTGCGTGCCATTTTGAAGCACTGTGTTTTAATATATTTTCACGTTTTAACTTCTGGCTCCGTTAAAAATATAGTCTTGCCTGCCATCATTTCCCCTGCATTCTGACAAAACGTGCAAAACATGGATTTTTTTTTTTTAACATTGTCAGACTTAAGCCAGGGAAAATCTTTTAGCCACTGTTGGTTGAACTTGTATGTTCTTTTGCTACTTTTCTGTGAACACGCTGTTACTAATAGATCCCTTCTCAAAGTTCCCTGTTCACTTTCATCTTCTGATATACCTTCATTGCTCATTTCTTGTAAAGATGCCGACATATCTGAATTTTGTTCATTGTGGTTTTCTTTTGAAACCTCTCCAATCACATGAAAATAATTTCTTATTTTCCTGATCTTGGTTTGACAAGTTTTCAAACTGTCTGGAAGCGAGTAGCCATCGCACTGATAAATCAGTGAAATTGGCGGGATATGGGATTTGTAGTTTTTAATGTGATTAACAGCGGGCAGTGGACACCAATAAACTACATTCATAAGAACATAAGAACATAAGAAAGTTTACAAACGAGAGGAGGCCTTTGGCCCATCTTGCTCGTTTGGTTGTTAGTAGCTTATTGATCCCAGAATCTCATCAAGCAGCTTCTTGAAGGATCCCAGGATGTCAGCTTCAACAACATCACTGTAATGTACATTCCCAGAGTACATTACGATTGATCTATGAGTTTAATCCGACTGAGTTTAAAAAAAAAAAAGTATATACTTTTAAAATGTACATTCACACAAGCATTTGTTTTTTTGTCTCGTATGCAGAGACTGTTGGGATATTTCCATCTGTGTTACTGGACGACACAGAAGGCTCTCCCCAGAAGCCGTAACAAAAACTGTTGTATGCTTGTATGTTAGTGCTTGTTCTGATTTGTCCTGAGATCCACCAAAAACCTTTTGTGATCCATGTATTGGCCACCACTGATCTAGGGTATACACTATCTCAAATGCAATGGGAAACTGGACAAATGCCAACATCCAGCTAGCTACATGTTTAAATGTTGTTTGTCCAGTGATAATATAAATCCAGTACAACTAGCAAAATGCCTCTGGGCTGTACCACTACCTGTGTGTCTTTGTGCCTGTGGGACGATCACATTGCTCATAGCAGCAATTGCGAATTTTCTGAAAACCTTCTAATTCAGCAGCACTTTGTTATTATTATTATTTGATTATTTAGCAGACACCTTTATCCAAGGCAACTTACAGAGACTATTCCTGCCACCAGGTGACAAAACAAAATAGAAAAATCCATTGAAATAACAGCAGGTGCCACTGTAGCCTTCAAGTAAATGCTTTTGGTAGACAAAACCTTAGAATTTTATTTGAATGTTCTTTGCTTTTGGCTGCTGCCCACAATATGACAGCAAAATAACAGCATAATATCCTTACTATTAATGTCACCTATGTTCCTCATACATAGTATCATTGCAGGACGTACCAGAACGATTTGAAAAAATAATAATTATACATCCGCCTTCATGTAATAGTCATGAATGATGAATGGGAAGCAATTGGATTAATATATTTACATGTAGCCTACACTAATACTCTGTCTGGGGGTCTTCACTATACAATTACATGTCAGATAAAAATGTATAACTTAAAATAAAAGAACATTTAGTATGAATACAGATGCTTTTGATTATTTGTTTGCTGTCAGATTATACTTTATAAAAACATGTACACTCATACTGCACTGTTAACGAGTGTATCTGACATAGAAAATAAATACCTAAATAACATTATACATTTCTGTGTCAAACGTTTCCTTAAAATCAAAATCATTCATCATATTTAGTTATTTTTTTAAAACAAGATTCTGTAACTTTTCTGAATCAATTAAGTTAATTTCTCTTTCAACATTTGGATGACATTTTCTTAGTAGAACAAAAAAAATGAATACTTGACAAGGTTAAATTCGACATAAAATGCTTTTCATTATTACTAATATTATAATAAATCACTTCGAGCTACCAAATTGGAAGAAAGAACTCTAAGCTGTTACTGAACTGTTTTTTGTAAAATGTCGTATTTCACTTAGCAATTTGAACTCCTGTTAAGAAATAAGATTACTGTTCGTTACTGTGAAAATAGTGTAGGACATCTATCAGTCTTGCTTGTTTATTTATTTGCATCACTAACAAAAGTGGCTTGAGGCAAGAAGAGGTTGTGGTAAAAGCAATTAAATATGTTCCCTAATCATGCCTTTGAATTAAAGCTTCAACAGGTTTAATGATATACAAAACAATGTTGCAACTCCAGTTTGTGTTTATTTCCAATAAGTTGCACTCATACAAACTTCTTTTAAATACAGTAATTCAAACTAAACAGGTAAAAACAGCTTATGAATGTCAGCTGCAAGTTTTGGTCATTGTGAACCAATACAATAGTTATTCACAAACCCACTGTACCAAATGCTTTCGTGCATAGCTTAAGTTTTAGCGAATGTACAAAAGCTGAGACACAAGGTCAGCTTGCTAATTAACTGAATTAATGTATCCATATACAAAACTGTGTAGCCCATACAAGGTATTACTGTGGAACATAATACAAAAACGTGGTAGATGTCACAAGAATAAATGTTTTTTTTACAATTGTGCGACAGCAATGATTCTATAAATATGGGGTACTTTAATTGTGGCAGAACAGAAACAACCAAACCAATAAGAGGTAAAAATGTATTAAATACTTAAAAAAACATGTTTATATATATATAGATTGAAATCATTACATCAAACAATTGCCTGCAGGCACAATATAAGAACATTCAAATATAGCAGCTTTATAAAGAACCCCAACCCAGGCAGGATCTTCAGCACTGAGCTCATACAGTAAAAGCTATTCATAGGATCTTCAGCACGGAGTTCATACAAATCAACTAGCAGAAAATAGAACAAAGAAGGAGGCGTAATTTCTCTGTCTCTGTAAAGTGCCTTTTACATATACTGCACACAGTAAAGAAATAATAAATACATTTTAAATTTTTAAATTTACATAGAATAGTTTACAGTGTATCTTTTGTTTCACCTCGTCCACAGACATTTTAATATCACCAAGCAGATACGATAAAAGGGTCTTGCGACGTATCAAACAAGCGGCAATACAAACCGAGAACACTGCTTAGTCAGCTGACTCCTCCCTAATCGCCTCAAGAAAAACATAACCTTACGCTACAAGAAAAACATAGCCTACCTGCTATTTTCTAAAATAGTCCACAAATGTTTTCTGTTGGTATGATAACCTTAGTGTAGAATCTTTTGCACATAGGGTACCTCCATTTTGTCCAAGGATACCGAAATAGATACTGAACTTTTTTCATGGTTTCTCTTTTGTTAAGCTTTTTTGCTGCTTTCACTCAACGCCTGTTTTCAACGAACTCTCGTAAAAGCCTCACAACCACTGGGTCATCATTAGGGTGGAAGTGGCAGCTGCTCAAAAACACTACAAGACGTACTAAGTACATATTACTAGAACCGATGGAATACTTGGAATTACTTGTGGAATAATTAAACAAAAACTGCATTAAAAGTCAGCTGTCATTAAAACTCGTCATAATTAATACAATATCGTACATTTCCCATAACTCTAATTATTTTTATAATTCATTTTTTTTATTGTGACTTCTGTTCAATACGATATCACCGAGTTATCGTAAATCGTCCCAACCCTAGTTTGGGGTAGCAGAAAGATGACAGGCTTCAGTTTGTGACACCTTCTGGTGCACAGATGTATTTCAGTTAAATTCCTAGAAATTTCAGTTTCTAGCCACATAAACCTCCACATAAACTAGCCACACAGCGCCCTCTAGCGTTCAAAACACACAAACTGATCTAGATTAACGGCATAAGAGCATTTTCGAGTATGTGGCTGATGAGCATGACTTTTTATATACAGCATTGTCATTACTTTTTCAATAAAAGGAAAAAAAAAGAAATTGTTGGTCATTCATAAATTCATGACAAGCCAATTTTAATACTGTAAAGAAAAGAAGGATTGATGCACGGTGAGGATTGTTGGATTTCTAATATTCATATCCTGTTAACAATAAATTTAAATAGGACTATATAATGTCAGAGTTACAATTCCATTCCATGCCAGTCTACCTCATAACTATTGTACTGGGGGTTTAAACAGGTGACAGCACAATGGTAAATTACATGCCCCCACAAAAACTTAGGACAATAAAATGTATAACTGTGACAAGGGTGAATTTCAGGTTTTTGGATTACAGCAAATGTGATGCAGTAATTATGAGCTAATTACACGAAATACCTAATACAATGCAAAGATGTAATGAAATGTTTGCTTCATCAGTTTAAGCCATTTTGGTGTGTATTATGACATTTGTAGCCTGGAATAAACATCATAAACCCAATGGGATTGATTTTGAAGACATGCTGGAAATACAAGCACACACAAATAATCTGAATGACGATTGCTTTAATGTTACATTTTCTTTTGGTAACAAAGTGGAAAGCATTACTTTGTCAATTATCTAAATGTTTTCAGCAGCATCATAAATCTGATATTCTCAAGAGCCAAAGGGCTGTAGGGATACTAATGTCTAACTGGTGATGGATTTAAGAGAAGGAGAAGTTTGTGCAAATGAACAAGGGCTGATGGATTCAAGGGGATTTCAATCGCTTAAATTAAGAGACTGCCATAATGAAACATTTGACACCTTTTTTTGCATTTTTAATGAGTCTCAGTGCCAGCTTGTTAATACCATTAATACGTTTAGAGAATGTCTTTGGTGCTTTCTCTCTCTAATAGGACTACATGCTTCTACCAAAAAAAAGGAAAACGCAGAACACCAAACCTCAATGGAAAATAAATAATTTAATTAATGATTAATACAAAATCTAGAACCGTTAATAATAAACAAGCGACTCACTTCTTCCTGGGAATGACTGGGAATGTTTTGTTGGACCAAGACTGGAAATCTAAAAAGTATGTCACAGGTGTATTTTTCAATGGCAAGAGTAATACCGGTAAGTATAAAACAAATGTTGACTTCTTCTTTAGGTAAGAATTCATTTTACAATTACTGTAACAACTTTATCACTTTTGAAACTAAACGTTACAATGAATAAATTCACACATACCCAGTTACTAATACCAGAAGAAAAAATATATGCAGCAAACAATGGTACCTGGGAAAATAAAGAAATTATTATTATTATTATTATTATTATTATTATTATTATTATTATTATTATTATTATTAGCTGTGAATAATAAGGATGTAATTCTATCGAGGGTGTCTAGTGACATATAAGTCACGAGAGCAGTATTTTGAGTGATTTATCAATGTCACCAGCAATTAGAATTACAGCCTGATATGCACAGTTTTGGTGTCCGTTATTTATTTGTTGCAATACATGGTGACAACAGACAGAAGCTTTGAGAAAAAAAAAAAAAAAAAAAAAAAAACATTGGAAAACAGAATTTCACTAACAAAATGTAAAATAACTATTTTTTAAAGATTCATTTTAAATGTATATATATTTTTTATTAATATTTTTGGGTCGAGGAGCAGGAAAACTATATGTATTATTACTAAGAATCAGAGTAGAAAATTTGCTTGGCTCTTTTGGACTTGGATAATTTCCTCATCTTTGTTTTTCTGGTGGCCATCAGTTTACACTTCCTAAAATCTGACGGAGGGTATGTGGCTGAGGTTTAAACAGTATCATACTGTTTTTGTAAGAGTACTCTCAACTTTCTCCCTGTCTTCTTTAAATCTGCAGGCTATTGTTGTTTGTTTTGATATTGACTGTATTTTTTGTGTTCATGCACTGGTGGTAGTTTCTTTAAAAAAAAAATGAGGTTAGCAGTTTATCATCAACCTTATTCTACACAAGGTACCTTATTATACACAGGTCTCACACCATCACTGTGTATAATACAACTATAAAACACTGAAGTGTGTTTTATTATATTTTTTATTTTATTTATATTGGGCACACAAAATATAATCGTTCGATAAAATATCCATAATTTTACTCAGTGCCACCCTGATGACTGGCAACTATCAGAGCTTGAATAATCAACAAATCTCAGCTGTAGTCTCTCTTGCACGGTAAGATTGACTGCCATCTTTCTTAACAAGTTTTTGTCATAAAATGAACAAGACGCTGGGCAAAAGAAGGAAGCACATTAATAAAATGTTTTAAATTAATTTAGTTTAAACAAAAACGGTTTCAGCTGTGTAATCCAACATCCTTACTTTTCAGGTTTAAATGTATTTAAGGTACAGTTGTAGATGTCAGTTTGAGAGGGCAGCACCTCGGATCAATCAAGAGGTTTTCAGTGTCATACTGGATGAGCGTGGGATATATATATATATATATATATATATATATATATATATATATATATATATACACCGTAAAATCGTTTCATTTTAGGAAAACACCTTTTTGTGTTTAAAATACTTTTTTCAATTAATTTCTTTCCTTTATGCTCAACACCAATAGATAAAGAAAGATACACAGGTTTAGTTTCGAAATAACCCTTGTTTGCAGCATTTTATTCCATTAATAGTTTTAGAGTGTTTTTCGTTTTTAGTTAAACTGCTAGAAACTATTCGTTTTTCGAAATTTAAAAAGTAATAATTAACAGAGCTTAAAATCAAGTTCTACATCTCACATCACATCTGTATTAAACTCCCGGTATTTTATTTGAGCTTATCAAGTACCCAAACAAGTTCAAGAACATATCATCTTTGCTTTACTGAACATTTCTTTCCAAAACCATACTTAGACAATAGTTCTCGTTGCATTGGCTTTTACAAATTTGTTGTATTAATTCAAATTTAAGAAAAGTATTAAACAGTGCTGCTTCATCAATTAAAAAGCAAAAAAAAAACAAAAAAACAATAAAGTAAACAGTGCACCATTTAATAACCAGTAAACAAAACATTTTAGTGTTGCATACGGTGCAGTACAATTGCATTCAATTTCCAGCTGTAGAAGTACATTAATTTTGTTTTGTTAATTAGAATCATAACCAGGTAAGGAGCCTCCACTGTTGTATATCCTTCATCAAGGTAGCCAGCATTTTTTTGTAGATTTTATGCATATAAAGCAATTTTAGTAAAAGCCATCATTTATTGTTTATTTATTTATTGAATCATTCTCAAGTTTTATCTGGCAAACTAATATGCAAGAACTTAGCTACTCTCAACTCTGACTTAACTTCAGGAACCCAATTTGCCCTGTAAACATTTACAAATATTTACAGTACAGGTATGTGCCCTCTTATCTTAATTTAGGCCTAAACAACCATATTTATTTGAAGCTCACACTCGTAAAATGTGGACTACAGGCCTATCTTGACTCCTTAAGTTGATTCAATCAAAATATAGTGTGCCGCTTTATAACCTCATGATTTCCCTGTTCCCTTTATGACCCTCATGATTTTCCTGTTCCCTTTATGGCACTTTTCCAACTTCTAGACATAAAGTAAGTGCACAATACCTAAATACTCTACTGCATAAACAAACACAACATTAAAAACATACCATATAATGGCTTTTGTACTCAGAGCACAGTTTTACCCTTTTTTTAACACTTCAGGAGGCAGGAGGCAGGCCTGTGTAAAGGGACTACTAGAATTAAAACTAAGTGCTTGTGACTTTAGCAACAGAATAGGGGTTTTCCTTTGACTACTCTGAGAACCGCCCTCTCTGAGGTGAGGCCGAACTGATCGACCTCCAATGCAGAGAAGCGAGGAACATCCGCTTCAAAGTGGCTATGACGATGCTAGTATTAAAACTTCATGCTGATATTTACTCTCGCCAAGATAAGCACCAACTAAGACATAGCTTCTGTTACTGTAAACTAATGTGATCCATCTGCGTCTCCTTCCTATCCTTCTGCCTGCTGAATACTGTTCATATTATTAATAATATGAACAGTAGATTGATTATCAAAAAATATTAAGACAGATTTTTTCTGCCAAAATGGGCCCCAAAGATAGGCAACAGCGACAATAAGGAATACCTTAAGTAAGGCTATGGATAGACATCTGAGAACCATTGATTAAGAAAATTCCATCAAAACATCCATATGGCGTGAGAGGTCGTGGGGGACAGAAATGAAGTAATCGTAAAACAGAGCCGTTCCAGTGCTGTAGGAGAGAGGACCACATCCTAATGTCTTTCTGGGCTTCAGCTGAATATTAATGTGAGAGTTGAGATTTTTAGCTGTTTTAGAGAGATGAAGAAGACGAGAAATAAATGTGCAAAACCGAAATGTCCCAGGAGTGAAAGCAGGTTCCATTTAGAAATGGAATGGTTGATCTCAATGGAATTCATCAGGAGGCAGTCGGGCTTCAAATTGGATAGTATGCAATGTTATTCCTAGGAACTCAAGAGAGTGAACTGGACCAATGTTTTTCTCCTCTGAGAGGGGGACGCTGACTGCTGAGAAGAGAGACCTGGAGGGGCTGATGGAGGAGATATAAGAAGAAAGTCGTCAAATAAGTGCAGCAGAAAGGGGATGTGATTTAATATTAAGTAGAATCCAGCAGAGGGCTTCTGAGAGGGAACCAAAGATCTTAGGTGTGCTGCAGCATCCAAAAGTTAGTTTAGTGGTGAAAATTGCCCCCTCCAACAGATACCAAAAAGATGATGGAAATGGGCCCTCCATGAATTCCGTTGAGATCTCGGAATTGATGGGATATCGGCTGTATAGCATATTGAAGTTTTTTACAAGCAATAGAAGAAAAAGGGATGGACTTTAAACCAGTAGAAAAACCATTAGTAATGCCAGAAATTTGATATTTAACAAAAAACGATCAGGGTGATCTTAAAGAGCATCTGATAGAGCCAGGATGTTGATGGGGGTAGAGCTGATTAGTAATGATGAATGGCATTTAGATGGAAAAGGGCAGATGGAATGTGAATGAGCATCGCCTCAGAAACTGCACATATGTAAAAAAACGGTATCCTTTGGAAATGCAGAATGAGGAATTGAAGTTATTGCACAGCTGTCTGCCACCAGGATATTTGATGGGTCTTTGTGACAGAAATACGATGAGTAAATCTCCCTCCCGACCTGTGAAGACGCTAAGCAGCGAAAGTAGAGTTCTTTGGATGGGATGGCCTGACAGTTCTTTCCCTGGGCCAGGAAGCAGGTCAGTCTGGAAGGCGGCGAGACTCCATTGCAGGAACGTATTGACCCAGAAGGGAAACGACGTAGCAGCTGCAGATAGTAGAGACAGCTGCACTCGTTTACCAAGGGGTCATGCGTGATAGCATAAAAGGGGACGGAGAATCGCAATCTACTCCTTCGCTTAGTTTAAAAAAGAGAGAAACTGGAAGGACCGGGAGAAGCCCTAAACAAAAAAGTATTTGTGAGTGTTTTTGTTTGTTTGTCGTTGTTAGTAATTGTTTTTTATTTTGTAAATTTCTAGACGGCTAACACGTTTCCGGAGCTGTCGCCTTGGGCCAGCACAAAGCTGGAACAACACTACACCACTGTCACGAAATAAACTGTATCACCCGCCACGAGCACTACAGCACGCACCCAGGACTGGTGACTGTGTTTTGTACATTGTGGGAGAGATACGTGTATTTATTATTTGTGACTATAACCCGTTGATTTATTCCAGTGCAGTACACATTGTTGTGTATTGCCTGGAGTTATTGTTTGGTCACTAGACCAGGATTATAATCATTAAAAACCTGTTTCCCACTGGATTACAATTCTCTGTTTGTTCATTGCGCACTGCATCACTCCTGTACCTGTACACAATCAGCCAATCAGTCTTCCATGATAATCTTTGCTTGTTGAAAAAGCAGACGGAAATGAAGAATGAATAGGAGAAACTGCAGACGCACGGTTCCTAAAAAAAGGAATGTTGTTAAGAGCAGGTGAACAATAATTTGAGGCTGAAGAGGAGACTGTGAGTGAAGCTTGCACAGCAGGGGCGGACCGTGAACTGACACTTTTGGATCTCTGCTGTGACTTTTGAAGGGGAAAAACAGGCTCGGCCGATATGGAATTGCAATATGAAACAAATAGCAGCCCAATCGCTTCCTGCTTCAATGGGCAATCCTTTTTTGAAAAGAGCTTTCAGGAGTTTGTCGACGGGCCAATCCTGTAAAAAGGTTGCGCTGGAGAATCATCCTGAGGTTTGATGCTTTTAGAACAGCAAAGAGGAATGGCAGTGGCACAGCTGGATGAGTGGAGGTTGAAGCAGCAAGATGGGCGGAGGCTTGATGGAAATCAGCATTGCCTGATGGAGGAGAAGTAGGACGGACAGATTTCTTTGAGTTTTTTTCGGTGGATTGTTTTTTTCGGTGGATTTGTTGAAGGAGGACAGTCTGAAGGAGAGAAAAAAACTTCATCAGAGTCAGATGAAAACGAAAGCTGCCTCGGATGAGTAGTCTTTTTTTTTAACAAATTGAATACAAACCTTTTTTTTAAGATTGGGTCTGCAAGTCTGTGTGGTAACCACAAACTGAAAGAAAGACATGAATTATGGAGCTAGCTACAGTTTAAATAGATTGACTGGCAGGTAATTATAGGGTGACTGACAGGTATTTTAGTGAGATGACACAAGGGCTCCTCCCAGCTCCAGCCCCCCGAAACACACTGAGGTTCTACATAAACATGTTGTAAAAAGCGGAAGGGAAATAGCCCCCCAAAGCCAAAGCAAATAAATGATTGCCTATGCCAGTCAACCACCTTGCCTTTTCCTCTGCATTCAGATATAACATATTTAGGGATTCTGATTTTCCCAGACTTTTCTACTCTCCTTTAAAAATTAAAAGCAGAAGCGACTCCTCTTTATTAATGTAAATACAGTTACGCATAGCGATTGTAATAAAGTGTGTCCAGCATAAAATACTTTGTTTCATTATAGCTTTAATAAAGATGAGTGGCTTATTAACATGCTGCCATCTCGTTTGTAAGGCTTGGCCGATTTAAAAGCCAATTTGAGATGTTTCACAGAATTTTTTTTTTTTTTTTTAATTAAATCAACTTTACTATTAACACGTTTGTCAGTGTGTGATTGAGATACACAAATGGCTTAACCGGTATAATTGAATTCTTAAAGAAGAGTAGAAGAGTCAGGGTTAAACACAGAAAATCAGAAGCTCTACATCTATTCTAATTGTACTGGTGTTACTTAATTTGGCAAAAACAAAATCTTGTTTAAATGTCATTTGAAACACATTGCTTGGCGATTCCAGCATACACTAATCCGGTAAGCAAACTGCCTGGAAAGATGTCTCAGCCTATTGTATCCTCCTCTGAGCCACTATCTTTTAAAGGGATTGATGGATGATTTTGTGACACAAAGCTCTCCCAGCTGCCATAACTCTCTCGAGAGATTACATTCAAAAGAAAGTACTAATGGCCGGGACATTTATGGCATTCTTGCCTGTGTTTCAATTGTAGCTTGTGAGAGAGATAAAAATCTAATTCCTGACTCTTTCTGCTTCCTTTTAACAGTTGTAAGCTGTGCTTTGAGATTTAGGTCAGTTTACATCTTTGACCCAACATGCTTAAGTGAAATGGGCCTAAGGGCTGCAATGACAGATGCATTTTTGCAGTGGACTACAAAGAATCATACTTTTTTTTTTTTAATAAAATAAAACATAGCTGTCTTTTCATTTTGTATCTACACTATCATGTATTCTGCATCCCTGTAACAGACAGGTCTGTGCTAAATGTCAAAATAAAACATGGGCATAGTTCCCTTTGAGGGGTTTACATGTGACAGATCTAAGAAAACTGAACACAGAACTTATTTGAGCAAAAGTTTTCTTAATAAGTCAAATTAAACAATACATTTTGTTATAGGCATTTGTAAACTATTTATTTATTTATTGCATTTATATAACGCTTTTTATACAAACATATCAGAAAGCATTGTACAGTATATAGCAGAAGAAAAGAACAAACAATACATTTGTATAGCACATCACACATACAACTGCCACAATCAGACCATTTAAATAACAGATTTAAAAAACAGTATATACATAATAATAATACAAAAGCAGCAATTTTAAAGTTACATTAAAACCCACTAAGATAAGAAAGACATTTTTTGTAAGTAACTGTGGCAAAGTGCCCCCCCCGTGTGTATTTTGTGTTACGTGTTGTGTGTAAATGTTGGTGTATAGTCATCGGTACACGGGATATAAACGGGTCTGTGTTTCACGTGTGATTTAAAAATGTAGATTTGTATTTGGCACGAGGAGGGCACAAATCACTTCACGTGCTGGTTATAATATAATGTGTGGTCACGGGAATTGCACTTTAATTAATTCACGTGCAGTTGTACCGAGATTCCAATTGAATGATTGACTAGCAATCGAAGTCTCGGTACAACTGCATAAAAGCTGCATGTTTTCACTCACTGGTTGTGTGTTCGGTGAGTGGAGAACGGGTGAGGAGAAGGAGATAATATAAATATAATAATAAGAAGAAGAAGAAGAAGATTAGTTTACTCACCGTGTTTGTTCGTCACCGCTTGTTAAGTGTGAGTTCGCTTTTGTTTATGTCTGTTTATTTTGGCGAAAGTGCCGTGGTCCTGTGTTTTTGTTACAACCGCTTATTTTTCTGTTCTGTTTATTCATTACATGCTGAGCGAAAGCATTCGCTCAGCTCCACCAAACTCCACCTCTCTCTGTTGTTTTTGTTCCTGCTTCTGACGTGACGTCACCGCTCAGTCGTCTTTGTGACAGTAACAAAAAAAGTTAATCTAGGGTAATAAAGAACTGCTCTGTTGACATGATTTGTGTCTGGCATGGGAGGAGGTGGCACCCTTTTCCAAGGAGGTAAAGGGCCTTGTAGGACAAGCTGAGCCTGCATGACGGGACTCTCTGTCACCCCTGGCGCCACCCAGCATCAGAGTTGGACCTCTGGCAGGTGGTGGTTCCTGTCGTCCTAAGGGAGCGGGTGTTGCAGGCCGTGCATGGGACGCCAGCCGTTGGGCACTTCGAGGTGACCAAGACCTTGCAGAGACTGAGGGCCTTCTGCTATTGGGGCCACTGCCGGAGGGACGCAGAGATGTACTGTACGTCCGGAGGTGTGATGCCCGTACTGCCCGGAAGGACCCGTCTGGACAGTCACGCTCCCCCCTCCTGGCATACCGGACGGCGGTGCAGGAGTCTTCGGAGTGCACCCCGGGTTTAGTCATGCTGGGAAGGGAGCCTATTTGGACAAACTCCAGGAGAGGAACCATGCTCACCAGCAGGACGAGAATATGTCCAACAGCTCCAAGACCAGCTCGATGAGGTTCACCGGTTCGTGAGGGACCACCTCGACGGGGCTGGCATGCAGCAGAAGCGGGCGTGTGACGTCCGGAGTCGGGGACGGGATTTCAAGTGTGTGGGTGTACTGCCCCAAGAGGAAGAAAGGGAAGAGCCCCAAACTAGATAGCCACTAGAAGGGGCCATGTAAGGTGTTGGCACAGTTCTCCGATGTGGTGTACCAGGTTCAGATGCAACACAGAGGGCGATGGGTCGCCCGACATCGGGACCGGTTGGCGCCCTACCGACCAAGGATAGCTGCGGTTCCAGAGGAGGGAGGGACCGGGCCAGGGGAGCCCCACGAGGGACACAGACACAGGGCCCTGCCACGTTGGTTGGGATCTCACTGTAGGAGGACCTTGTAAACAAAAAAATGAAGGGGCTGGGAGGCTGGGCCAGACTAGGCCTGGTAACCAGCTCGCCCCCTGCCCCTGCAATGGATCCAGCGAGATCCGGAGAGGTTCCTGGAGTAGGAGGCGTGGCAGTGACCGGAATTGTTCACTGTTTAGAGGGGGCAGTGTAACGACTGCAAGAGAGCTGGGCCCCTTTAAGATCCTTGGAGGACCTGTGTGATGGGCAATATTTAAGTATGTTTGTGTGGTTTTATGTTTAACAGAGTTCTAAAGTCGCTACAAACCGTAAAATACAACAAAAGCTGTGTGCGTGAAGCACTCACTCTTTTATGCAGCTGTGCCGAGACTCAATTGCTAATCAATCATTCACTTGAATCTCAGCACAGTCTGCACGTGAACTAATTGTGCACTCGCCCGTGCGCCCATACATTGTGCAATCCCTGTGCCTAAATACAAATATACATTTTAAATCACCTGTGCTAAATAACCCGCACTCTGTGCACCAATACATACACACAACATTGAAGGGGAAAATATGATTAACAGGGTTTTAGCAAAATGTTAGCTTTAAGCTTTATTAAAGTGTGTGTTAAGCAACTCTGCAAACTGGTTTCTGGGAGTACATCCAAGCAAAGCCTATGGTTGATAAGTGGGTACACAAGGGTGGGGGAGAAGCTGTTAGCCAAGAAAGAAGAATCTACATAGAAGCAGTTGTGTACACTGTTGAAAAACAATATTTAGGACATAGGGTTAAGTACGTAGCATAGAATGTTCCAGAAGATTTGGGCTGACACCCCTCCCGAGGGTTGTGTGTGTGTTTTAATAGCATGAAGGAGGAATACATTAGTTTAATTAGGGGTGCTGTCTGTACTCATTGGTTAAATGCTTAATCATCTGGGGTGGGATATGCATCTGGGGAGTTAACCATTATAAAATGTCATGCTTCATGCTCCTCAGAGGGTCTTTGATACCTTCCCCAGAGCGCTCTGTTTTGTATGCTGTTTTGCTGTGGCTTGGAATAAACAATCTCCAGTTTTGAAACTGGACTCAGTCGTCTCCATGTCTTGAATATTTTCCTCCCTACAACATAAAACACAAAATACGCACAGGGGCGGGACACCCTGCCACAGCTACATGTCAGGAAGACATACCTCTTTGAATGATGTTCCACTCCTGTGAGGTTGTATGAGATATTGGGGTTGGATTAAGTGATGCGCACTGGAAGTTGGACCGGCGTTGTCCAATTCTGCCCATTCTCTGCTCTGAGACGATGCTAGAGTGCCAGTGAGATTGTTAGCATTGAGAAGGCGCCAAACAGTGGGGGAAGCAGCAATTTGCTTTTTGTGCAGAATTAGGAATTGATCTTAATGACAAAAATAAGCAAAACATCACAGGGCAGCTCAGATAGATATTTCAGACACCAGGGCTGCCAGATTGGCAGCTTCGAAAGCACCTAGTGGGTAAATATTGTCTTTGGCGGTTTGGCTATTTTTCCAATGCATGTTTGTTTTTTCTATTCCTTTTGATTATGAGGTTGTCATCAGTGCAGGACTTCAATCACCACAATGCCCCGTATAGTGTATCACGCCCTCCCCCTGGGGCCTGTCTTCATTCGAAAATGTTCTTTAATCACTTATAATGTATTTGAAAGTGTTTCCAAAAGGTAATGATTAATTTACTGGCCTGTAGGTAAATAAAAGGAAAGCCCACACCGATGTGTTTACTCTGCCTCCATCTGGTTTGTTCTGAACCAGCGAGAGGAACTTTCTCCATTAAGAATAACCACTGTTGCGCCCTCTGTTGGAATCTGCAGAGAACAGCAGTTAATGCTTCCCTTTACCTTATGAAAGGAAACACTTAATGGCAAAGCAAAAGAAAAAACATATTTAAGGGGAGGCTTTCTTTACATATGCATTCTACACATTTATGGTACACAGTGTTTCCTTTCCAACTGCTACATTTACTTGTTCTTTTTATGAAAGCAGTGGCAGCTTTGTGAGTCTTGGCCTGGCCATCATTGAAAATGACAATCTGTTGTCAGCTGTCTTACTTGGTTAAATGAATTGACTGGCTGATTGAAATTTAGAGTTTTCTAGAAATTGAATTTTTTCAAGCCAGCCACGGGTCAAACCAGCATAATACTCATCCTTTGAAATAAGTGCCTTAAACTGTTTTGGAGCATTCATTGAATCCGGAAAACCTCCAATGAATCTACCATCAGTGTTTTGTTTTTTTTATTCTCCCAAGTTTCAAGTCAGTAATAGTCCCATAAATCCACCAACAACGAATACAGAAGAATACATTATATATGTCTTTTGTACTGCCTCTTTTGGAAAATAACAAGAAACAAGTTGTGAGATAACAAAATGAAAGAGGGTGAGATGGGTAGGTGTTAAAATGTTAGGAGGGAAAGACGTGTTCTGGAAAAAAAGTTATATTCTATACTGGTGCTTGGAAAAAGAAGCATGTGCAATGCTGCACCACATGGACAAATTAAACATCAACAGCATGATGAGGTGAAATCTCATCCTATTTCTGGATACATTTCATAATGCAGTATGGAGTAGTGGTTAGGGCTGTGGACTCTTGATTGGAGGGTCGTGGGTTCAATCCCAGGTGGGGGACACTGCTGCTGTACCCTTGAGCAAGGTACCTAGATTGCTCCAGTAAAAACCCAACTGTATATATGGGGAATTGTATGTAAAATAATGTGATATCTTGTAAGTCACCCTGGGTAAGGGCGTCTGCCAAGAAATAAATCGTAATAATGATTAACACCAAACAGCACCCTGTGCTAGCATTTCATAGCAGTTGGTGGACACCTAACACAGTCAAGAACAACACACTATCACTGGGATTTTCTTTTCTCTTACACCAGAGATAGATATATACAGTATATATAAGGTATAAACCACGCTGCGTTGTGCGGTTCCCGTGATATATCATCAGAACCGAAGTGGTTTATACTGCTTATAACATGACTGTCATTTGGAAGAATGACTGTCATTCGGAAGAAAAATAATTTAAATAATTAAAACTCATTTTAAATTAAGACAAAACCAGAAATGTTTACTGTGTATACATCTGTGGTGTAATATAGTCCCAAATGTAATGTAATTTAATTTAATTTATTGTTCACTTATTAAAAATAAATTGCACATGTGTGTTTATTGTGAATTTCTGCAATCGAAAGTGGCATCTCACTAGAAACAAGAGCACTGAGCACAAGCTGATGATGGGCGGAGTTTTAAATGACACTGAGGAAGGCAGGGGAGCTACTACAATGGAGGCTGAAGCTGGATCTTGGGGTGAGTTTGTGTCCTTGTTATATGCGAGACATACATATTCAAGTCCATTTTCATTTTTTTGTTAGTAGTCCGACACCCTTGCGTCCACGTCGTGCCAGATTAAGTTGAAGATCGAGCCAGACTTTACGCACCAATCTGACCGCGGTGTCAGGGGACAGTGTCCCAATTTCCCGAAGATGCGTCAAATCAAGGCTGGTAATTTGGGGGGTGGTGTCTGGCCTTTTCTAAAAGTGTTCATGACTGACAGAAACACATTATTGCTGGTTTTGAACTCACTGTCAGCAGAGATGTTAAAACTTCTACTGTTAAAATATCTATTTACTGTCCAGCTCAGCGTTATAAAACTGGAGACTGAATACTGGTCCCCAGTTGAACTTCTTGCACTGGCATAAAATTCCCTTAACCCTTTGCGCTCCCATGTCAGACCTGGTCCGACATTCAAATTTTTCCTTTCTGGTCCGATGTTGGACCCTGTCTGACATCATCAAAAAGGCATCAATCACAGGTCCCTAGTCGTTTTTTCTCTTGAAAAAGCAGAGAAAAGCTTTTAATGGCTGAGAGAAGCTGAAAAATGGAGACGGAACTGAGCAATACGCATAGTCCCTTCACCACAGACATAATACAGACATAAACAAACAAGATAGCTGTTTCTGCGTCCAGCGCTCAAAGAAAACCGGACATTTGCCATGCTGTGTATTGCCTGGGATCATTCTTTGTGGTCACCAGACCGGGATTACAAAAATAAACGTCTCTTTGGATTGTGAACTTTGTTGTCTGTCTTCTGTTTTGTAATCACATCACCTCTACACCTGCGCACTGCAAACCACTTTGCCACAATGTTACATTTAAAACACTCACATGTTCTGAGACCTAAATACTAATTAATATATAGTCAAAACTGTATTAAGAGACCACTCAAGAGACAAATAATTCAAATAATTACCTCTTAACACAGGTGGTCTCTTAAAAGAGGGCCCATAACTTTATGAATGTTCTATTTGTCTCTGACATGTCTTCCTGTAATTATGTATGTATGTTTTAAATACACTGTAAAAGACTAAAAGATGCAATATGAACAAAAGGAAGTATTGTAATTGAATTACATTCATTTAGATAATGCATTTACAAACCAAATTTTGTGAAAACAATGAATATGTGATCTCTTAAAAGAGGGCCCATAACTTACTTTTAATAATATAAAAATAAACAAAAATAAAATAAACACCTAGCTCTACTTGAGCACTAACTAAATATAGAGGGCCACACTAACTATAAACAGGACAGCTAAGCTGTTTACCCATTAACAAACAAACACCCTGTTTTACACACTGTAGCACGGTAACATGCACTACCTTTCAACTGACTGCTCGGCAGCAGGGTACACCTTCTTTCATGCTTCCTTCTACTCAGCAGTTCAGAACAGACTGGCTGTCCCTTTTAAACTCTGCACCTGGCTTTAATTTACAATAACTGCCAGGTGCAGGTGATAATTTAACAATTAACAATAAAATTACCACACGCATTTGCACATGTGTTTGGCGGGGAGGATTTTAACCCCCTGCCTGCCTTGCTACAAAATCAATTGTTGGCCTTTCACAGTCTACCCTATCTGTGTCACAGGTTGCAACATTTAAATCTAAAGTTGCCACTTTATGGAATTCACAGTCAAACAGCTCATGTGATTTTTTTTTTGGACAGCCATAGATCTCCTCATTGTCACTGTCATGATCAAAATCACCCTGTGACTGCATTGTCTCAGAAATCTGACCCAGAAGGCGGCTTTCACAAAACATTTCTGAATTGTTGCAGCTTCCACTTCATTCCATGATCTGTTTATCCAATAGATGGCATCAAGCACAGCAATTTCCTTCAGGATCTCTAAACCACACTTCACACTTGTTTCCAGTTGTGATGACATGTGCTGCAACTGATGCTTACAAAACTTAAGCTTCATGGCCTGAATGATGTCTTGGTCCATTGGCTGCAGAAGAGATGTCGTATTTGGAAGAAAGATCACAATGTCACGTTATTCATTTTCATGGTTGGATGACTTGGAGCATTGTCAAGAAACAACAAAATGCTTCGTTTCTTGCTTTATTTTTCTGTCGAGTGTGAGTGCTTCATCCATGCACGGCTGTTGCTACGGTAAGTATCTCAGGTTTGATCTTACGAATGGTTGTGTAGATTTTCCAATCACGAGTGGTCGCAACTTTTCTCCAGTCATACTTATTTAGTTATGCGTTCTTTGGAGCACTTTCCACTGGCACAGTCTACTCCTAAAACATATGAATTTTTTTCAGCTTTTATTTTCAAAGGCGATTTAGTTGTTGTGCAACACATATCAGCAGACGAAACCAATTCTATTAGCAGTACAAAGCAGGCTTGTGAACGTGATTGGTATAACTTAATGGATCAATCCAATTTTTAAAAAGAAAGCAGAAATATCAAGGAAAATAGAATCAGAAGCCTGATTTATAATTCCTTATACAGTACAGTATACAGTATTAAAAAAATGAAAAAACAAAAAACAAGCACCAAATATCGACGTTCAATATTTTGTGAAGAAAAGAAATAGAATAAAGATGTATAAAGTACAATAGTTACCTTTGACATGGAAAGTTTTCTTTGTGGTGTCTCAGTTGAATAACCCTATCTCATCCATGTTGAAAATGTCCTTGGGTTGGTAATCTTTGCATATCTGGGGCAGTTTTTCCTTCCAGTTTTCGACTGTAACTGAGTCTACGTCTCCACGCTCACCACTCATATTCCCAAAGGTAATGTTGTGTCGCTTCAGAAAGGATTCTAGCCTTGAAATGCTTCAAACATTTGCAAATTTCAATGCTTGTCCCTGACTCAAAAGCCCTGATACAGGTACGTGTTGCTTTGTTGCATCCTGAAACCAATGCTAGCGTAATTTCTTCATTGCCGGTTGCTCTTTTAAGTCTTTTTCAATTGAAGCGTGCATTGTTTTCATACTCTCTTATCAGTTCTCCTTTCTGTTTCAAAATGTTCTGTATCTGCATCTTTCCAACGCCAAACTTTTCAGCAATTTTTCTGGCACTTTCTGTCTTTCCAAGTTCAATAACTTTAACTTCTATCATCTAGGGTGAGGACCTTTCATTTCTCCATTTTTTCTCTCTTCGGTAAGAGCATTGTAGTCACTGGTCGCGTTAGACAGGTGGTCGCTTAAAACAGTTAAATAAAAGCACAGATATCATTGGGAGGAATTTAAAGTGGTCACTTAGACCAGGTGGTCGCTAAATAAAGGTGGTCGCAGGAGCAGGTTTGACTGTGTGTATATAGATATATATAAAATCTGAAACAAAAACACATTTTCAATGTGAAAAAAACAGCAAGTTATAAAAAGAGACAAGCCATTGCAAGTAGAGATATCAAAAACAAGCCAAGTTTGAAGAAACAATTACTTAGTGCTCAAACTGAGAGCTAGGTTTATACTAAATAGCACTTAATAGTACTCTATGTGCCACTATGCATCATACTCTCTTTGCAAGACAATTGCTTAACCTTCAACATCACACCCAGATTGAAGTGGCTAAGCCCTCACAATGTGTGCTAATATGCAGGAAAAGGGTGTGTGTATATTTCACGTCATAGCCTGTGAATGCCTACTTGTGCCACTCTGCAATCTACTTTATGTTGAAGAGAAATGCTCAAGCTTTAAAATGATACCCTACTTGCGGTGGCACATCCAGAGTATCTATGTGATTTCCCCCTTAGAATGTGAGCAAATATTCAATACGTAACACTGCGAATAAGTAACTAACTTCAGCCCTTGAGTCAGGAATAAGTAACTAACTTCAGACCTCGAGTCGGGAATAAGTAACCAACTTCAGCCCGATCCTTCTGTAAAGCTCGGAGCCCCCATCTAGAACTCGTCCGTTGAGTGTCAGTTTTGGGTTCCAACTAAAGTTAGCTGTGATTGGCTGAACATGTCGGCAGACAGCAAGAGCAAGCCCTGATTTCCTCGATGGAAGTGGGCGAGGCTGAGGGGAATGATTGACACTTTGTGCTTGCACAGTTCAAATAAAACATATTTAAATAAACTGTGGAGCAAAAGTACACAGCTCAAATAAAGAACTTCTGCACCTAGGGTAAATTGAATTTCAATTTAAGGTATGCTCTTTTTTGTCCTTGAATAAATTGAATTTCAATGTAAGGTATGCTGTTTTGTTGTTAATAGATGATTTTTTTTGTTAATAATTGCATTATATTATTTACTTTTTATTACTTTCACCTCATATCTGAGTGCAGTTATTTTTTAAATAGAAAGTTACTCACTGAACCGCATAATGGAGCAAAGCACTAAAGATTAATGGGAGGTCTATTTATTATTTTGAAATATCGTCAGCAATTTAAATAAACAGCCAGGTAAACAGCTCTGTTTTGTTCTCAAACGGGAATACAGAAAGAAAAAAAGTGAGCTGTTTTTAAATAACCTACTCCTGCTGTGGTGTTGGTAACCCCATTCTCCTTATCTCCCTTTTTTAACTATTAAAACTCCACCTTTATATTCTGTCTCATATTGGTTAACAAACCCTGTCATGTCACACGCCCACTTTTGTTAAAAGGATGTGCAATATTAGGCAGAGTGCTACATTTCCATAAAATTAATCTGTGGATGATAAGCTGTTGTCAGTTTCTTCACTACCTGCCATTGCCGACATACTTGCTGCAAGAGTTAAGAAACGCATTGAGGCCCAAAATCTGATAAAATTAAGTCAGGAGTAACCCATTTTGTAAAAACGTGTCTCTTCAAAATATGATCAATGGTCTCATATCTTCAGCTATTTAAATAAACAGCAGGTAAACAGCTCTGTGTTTTTTTTTAAGTGGTCGCCAATGATTTTTACCCCAGTTTTCTCCCCAATTTGGAATCTCCATTATTATTATTTTTTTTATTAATCCCGGCTCACCACTGCAACCCCCGGCGACTCAGGGAACGGCGGCTGACACATGCGTCCTCCGAAATGTGTCCCTGCCCCCCAACAGCTCGGTTTTGGAATCTCTTCAGCTATTTAAATACACAGCCAGTTAAACAGCTCTGTTTTGAAATCTCTTCAGCTATTTAAATACACATCCAGGTAAACAGTTCTGTTTTAAAATATTTTCAGCTATTTAATTAGACAGCAGGTAAACTGTTCTGTTTTGAAAAATCTTCAGCTATTTAAATAAACAGAAGGTAAACAGCTCTGTTTTGAAATATCTTCAGCTATTTAAATAAACAGTAGGTAAACAGCTCAATTTTGAAATCTCTTCAGCTATTAAATAAACAGCAGGTAAACAGTAACATTTTGTTCTCAAACAGGAATGCAGAAAAAAAGCTGATTTAAATCAGACTTGTAGTCGACTCCTCAAACCTCGAGCCCGAGTCCCGAGTGTCGAGTCTGAGTCCGAGCCCGAGTCTCTATCATTCGAGTCCGAGTCACGAGTCCTTGACTTCAAGTCTTGAGTCCGAGTACCCTGCAACCTACCTCGCTTCCAATTTCTTATTCTTACTATGATTGGTTGCAAAGGCAACAGGGCTAACCAGTGATTGGATAATGTTTTGTTGGGTGGGTTTTTATTGTACACAGATTTCCTAGTAACTGTAATATTATTTGTGTAATAGAAGATAAAAAAGGACTCGCCATTAATATCTCTGAGTCACGGAGCCCAAGTCCGAGTCACACAAGGTCAACTCCGAGTCTATTACAGCCGTGATTCGAGTCCAAGTCTGAGTCACGAAAAATGTGACTCGAGTCCCAGACTCGAGCCCTACAAGTCTGTTTTAAATAACCTACTCCTGCCGTGGTGTTGGTAACCCCATTCTCCTTATCTCCTTATCCTTTTTTTTAAACTACTAGAACTCTGCCTTTATATTCTGTCTCACTTGGCGTGTTGAAAAAACAAACCCTGTCATGCCACATGCCGTCCACTTTTGTTAAAGGGCTGCACAATATTAGGCAGAGTGCTACAAACATTTATTCACGTACTGGATAAAAGTGCTTCTTAAAATATAAGTTGCCTATCCCTGTCTTGCAAGTCAGTTTCAGTCACAGTAAAGACAACAGAAGTGACTGACCCTTTAGAGATTCATATTTACACTTCCCTTATTGTCCTCTACTGGGAACCTACCAGGGGGGTATAGTTTAAGCTAAGCAGACATTTTACATTTATCTAGAGAACCGCTTGTCCAATAGTTACGGAATTTGCCATGGAACATCTTTAACTTATTTAATATATCACAGTCGCACATATTTCTAGAAAATAGTTTTAAACTTACTAATTTACAGTATAAAACCTGATTTAGATATACTTCAGCATTAGCTGTTGAGAGTATCTGAATATATGGATAAATAAAGGCATCTGTCCAGCCGTCTGTATGTCAAAGCTGCATTTTCACTGTATATGTGCATGGATACATGTCAGAGTGATACACTTTTTCATGGGACTGATGGCTCAGATTTTAAATTAGCAGCTGTTGCTGGGGATGACTGACATATTTGTTAGAGGTTATAGTCATTGGGAAATGATTGTGTATGCCTCCAGAAGAACTTAAGAACTTATTATGTGCATATTTAAGGGAGTTGATACAGTTAGTTGGTGTATAATGTTTGACTTACTAACCATGAGAGGCTTCCATAAAGCCATGTCCACAATGGGCCACCCATATCCACTCCAGAGAAGAACAATTAAGATATCCTGTGCTTAAAATGCTTTTTATCATTATACACTGTGAATTCAGGAATATCTTAGGTGGCTTAAAGCAATTCATAATGAAAGGGGTGTGAGCTACTTAACCTAAGCTTCTTAATACAATAGATTGGTTGTTATGCTTTCTGATTGTATAAATGCATGCATTTTGTAATCATAATAACCCACTTTGATTTGGAAATTGTCACCCATGACATAACCCTAATCACTGAAATATGACACCACTTGAAAGAAGTCTTCAATCTCTGGTACTTTTTTCAAAACTGCAGTTATTACTATTCTATTAAAAGAGACCACCCTTGGTTCTTCTGTACTCTCACTATAGTTATCTACTATGTCTATTTTCTTCTAAATCTATGGGTGTGCCTTGAACAAGGTTCAATCACCTACTGCACTAATACATTTATTTCAAGAACACTTTCAATCTGGTTCCCACAGAGCACAAAGCACTGAAACAGCGCTTGTCAAAGAATGACATTATGGTCTGTTATCTTGGTGTTTTCTTTTTGTATAAGCTATTGTTTCACGTTTCTTAATACACTGAAGCTTTTATTTTCAAATATCTGTGAAACATGGCACATTTGCAACATTACATTGGAAACTATTGCTATTAGGGCAGCAGGTAGAGCAATTGACACATTTAGCTATAAATTAGACTTTGCGTTTTTTAAAGTTGTGAAAAAATGGCTTACCATACCACATGATGATGAAATGCAGCACCAAGTATAACAACAAGGTGTGAAATAGTGTTTCACAAAGGTGTGTGGTAAGAGTGAACATTTTATGTTTCCAATTTTCTTTATGGTGATTTTATTTAGCATTTAGAACTGTTTCAGCTTGTACAACTCTGTCTGTCTCATCCATGTGTATAATACATTTCCCGGTCTGTGGTTGGAGATTGTAAATGCATTGTACTGTCCCACGTTACGGGATGCTTTGCATTTGGTCAAAAACAATTGTGATGACACAGTGAATGAGACCGCCTAGGCCCCAGTTTTCTGTTTAATGTAATCCAACTTGGCTTGTGTGACTAATTTGGATACAACCCCTTGTGGCCATTGTCGTAACGAAATGAGAATTTGGAATAAATATCTTTGAGAATTTCTCTTGAGTATGGTGTAAATACAATTAAATGCCAAGCATAATTCTAACAGAGCATTTAATAATATATGACATCAAAATGTTACAACAAATGAAATGTTTATTTGTTTGTTTTTTGTTTAATAAAGTGCGCACTAGTGCTTAAACTGTAGGTTTTCTTGTCTCGGAGTCTCATTCCTGACGCTATTCTGCTTCCCTAATTGCTTTGCCACATGCTGGGCTATGGTTGTAATTACATATGTAAGGGGTCATTCGCCCATGTAGTTATCTCACACAAGAATATTATCATTTTTTTATTTAACAGAAGTGAACCAATTCAAATAGCAATAAAAACATCAGTTGAACAGAGAAATTATAGTTGTACTAAACAGTCTATATTGTTTTACAGTTATGTTCAACCATATTCTCTAAACATATATATATATATATATATATATATATATATATATATATATATATATATATATATATATATATATATATATTGTGAACTGACACTCCGTTTATATGGCGTGGTATATACAGTGTGTTACAAAGTGTATGCTAATTAGAAGCTTACTCCACCCTATTTTTGCATTTATTTAGTGAAGTTCAAGTTTAGTGAATAAGGTGTTACTCACTGGATGAAACCACGTGATCTTCCTTTTTCATGCAGTGAATGAGGCCCATAGTCTCTACATCTGACACTGAAAGACTAGTACATGTCTTTGAATCCTTCAGAATTGATTATTGTTATGCGTTATTTTCTGGCATCCCAAAATGTTTATTGTCTAGTTTGCAGCTGGTTCAGAATGCTGCTGCTAGAATATTGACTAAAACCAGAAAAAAGGAACATATCACTCCAGTGTTGGCTGCTTTGCATTGACTTTCTGTAAATTTTAGAGTTGATTTTAAAATACTGTTACTAACTTATAAGACCTTCAATAATTTGGCACCAGCCTATTTAGGAGAACTGCTTACTCCATATATCCCCAATCGTAACCTTAGATCCCTGAATATGGGATTGTTGGTAATCCCTAAAATAAAGTATTGTAACGCTGGGTCAAACGGGCGCGAGCCTCGGAGTTTATGTTGACTCAGAAATGTCTTCATCTAGACAATGTGGGGAAGCTATAAAAAAGGCCAACAAGATGCTTGGATATATTTTGAGAAGTGTTGATTTTAAATCAAGGGAAGTAATGTTAAAACTTTACAATGCATTAGTAAGACCTCACCTGGAATATTGTGTTCAGTTCTGGTCACCTCGTTACAAAAAGGATATTGCTGCTCTAGAAAGAGTGCAAAGAAGAGCAACCAGAATTATCCCGGGTTTAAAATGCATGTCGTATGCAGACAGGCTAAAAGAATTGAATCTATTCAGTCTTGAACAAAGAAGACTACACGGCGATCTGATTCAAACATTCAAAATCCTAAATGTCGACCCAGGGGACTTTTTTGACCTGAAAAAAGAAACAAGGACCAGGGGTCACAAATGGAGATTAGATAAAGGGGCATTCAGAACAGAAAATAGGAGGCACTTTTTTACAGAGAGAATTGTGAGGGTCTGGAACCAACTCCCCAGTAATGTTGTTGAAGCTGACACCCTGGGATCCTTCAAGAAGCTGCTTGATGAGATTCTGGGATCAATAAGCTACTAACAACCAAACGAGCAAGATGGGCTGAATGGCCTCCTCTCGTTTGTAAACTTTCTTATGAGCCCTGGGACTACCATGACTGGTTTCGGGACAATCAGGGAGGCTGGGATTATTGGGAGACTTGAAAATAGTTGCATTGTTACTGTGTTGTTTTATGTGTTGCGAGCAGCTTGTAACCTGTTCTTGATGTGAGTGCTTGGCAGAAGCCGGAGAATGAGATGTGAGAATTTGAACCTGTGTGCTGACTGGTCCCCTATGCATGCTGGCGGGCAGCCCCCTATGAAAGGACGGGCAGCCCCGTTGTAAAGGAGAAGAGAGTTGTGCCGAGTGAGCTGCAGCATCAGAGAGATCGAGAGTTACAGAGAGCATGGAGTCCAGCGCCTGCAGAGAATAAGTCCCAGAGAAAGAGAGAGAGAGCGCAGAGCCCCACACTACCTCCGGAGACAGTGAGCCACCCACCACCACTAACTCCGCTGACTGCGTGTTTGACGGCTGTCTACACGCCTTTCCAGAGAGCGACCATCCGAGCAGACTGAGAGAGCACAGCACGTCAATCCAGCACTGTGTGAATGAGAGTGTGAATGCACGAGCAAGTATCCATTTTCCAAGAGTTAGAGATCCTATCCTGAAAGAGCTGGAAATAAACAGTGGTTCTAACTGCCTTCAACTTGATATCTGCCTACAGAGTCTTTCATGCTACACCCGCTGGGAACCCACATGCACAGTCGTTACAGTATGTTAAATGGGGAGGAAGGGCCTTTTGTTATAGAGCCCCCAAACTTTGGAATAAGTTGCCAACACATGTGAGGGAAGCTTTTTAAAACCAGACTAAAAACATATTTGTTTGAGCTGGCATTTTTATAATCATATATATATATATATATATATATATATATATATATATATATATATATATATATATATAGATAGATAGATAGATAGATAGATAGATAGATATCTATATATATGCATATATATATGCATATACTGTATATATTAATTTAATTACTGGTGTTTACATAATATATTTGTTTTGTTTGTTTTGTTTTTATAAATTTGTTTTGTTTGTTTTGTTTTTATAAATCTGACAATATGTTTGTCCTGTAAAGTGCTTTGATGTGATTTGAATGCTCGTGCCTGTCATTGTTATCCTTCATCATTTGCTGTTTGTTGATATCTTTATTTGCTTTTAAGGATTTTGGTTTAAGAATAGCACATATGATAGTTTTAACCCTTTGCGGTCCATTTATTAATTCTGCGTCAGGCTCGCCAGGTCCAATTAATTTTCACACGCGCAGTTAATTTTAGACGCGCTGTTTAAAAGTATTTTTTTCCACAGTCAAACGGGTTTAAATGGCCCTGCATATCAACAAAGCACTCACTAGGGATCTTCAGCCCCGCCCCACCCTTTCGTTGGCTATCGCTTTCACATATGCTACCAAATAAAAAATAATAATAGTCGTACATACCGATCAATCGTCTCCTGATGACTCGTTTTATCACCAAACTCCTCAATAATGCAATCCAAGTCATTATTTTATTGGTATAACATCTCAAAAAAGCTCTGCAAATGTCTGTGATAGTCTCTGTGCGCTGATACTGTAACTCCCAGCTTGTTTCCATATGACCGCCCCATCTGATGATAGGGGCAAGTATGACTATTCATGAGATACGCCTTTTTTTTTTTTTTATCGGCTTGTCTCGGCTCCTTTTGTTCCCACTCGGCCATTGAATGGTTTTCTCGGCGTTTTCCGTTGAAAAACCTGATGGGAATAATTGCAATGTCTGACCCAGTCCGACAAAGGACTGCAAAGGGTTAAGGGTTAATATGGGTTATTAAAGTATGTGTTAGTGGAGATAATAAGCACTTGAAATATCCCAGTTGCTTTTGACACAATTGATCTTGATATATTACTTGGCCATCTGTCTACCTAAATAAGCTCTAAAGTTTGTGTTTGGAATGACTGAATTATTTCTGACTTTACAGCATTCCGCACGGTTGTTGATCCCTAAATAGCTAAGGGGAATCCCTCAGCACCTAATCTTTGGCCTATTTTTAAAATTCATATTCTATGTTTGTTATTCTTTCTGTAGGCAGAGAGTTATGTTAACCACAATGATACCCAGTTGAACTTTAATGTCAATGTACCACCCATAGTACTTAAGGGGGCGCTAGCTTCAGATCTACCAAGGGACAGGTTATACATAAATTAATAAGTGGGTGTGGCAGAGCAGGGCTCTGCCCTTGTAAATATTGGCAGGGATGGGGTTAAATTCCCCTCCCTGCCCAGGTTTATTGTGTCAGGTGACTGGTAGTTGATTGGAGTAATTAACAATCAATCAGCACCCAGCCACCTGACATAAAAGGAGGCCTCAGCTCATTAGAGAGAGGTAGCTGAGGAAGTAAGCTGGTATTTTGTGTTGTTTGCTGGGGTTTTTTTTGTTTTCTTTGGGGTTAATTTTTGCATTCCAGTGAAGGCATAGCTCAGCCTGGAAGCCTTATTTCTGTAAGTTTTACTTTGTGTTTATTGTTTGTGTTTAAGAACCTTTTTGTTTGGCCCTTGTGCCTGTTTATTTTGTGTCTTTTATTTAATAAAACTATTTTGTTTGAACTGCAGTTTGTCTCTGGGCCTCATCCCTTGCGCCACCCTGTCACAGTAGGACAAACAGCAATGGGTAAAACTGAACAAACCAAGTATTTTATTAGTAAAATATTACATCAGGACCATCAGGCTTATCAATATAGACTGGCAGTTGCTTTAACTCTTAAGAAAAGCTATACAGTGGAACTGTATATAGGTAGGTTTACAACAAAGCAGTTTTGAGTACTCTAAAAGTGACTACATTCACAGTAGCTAAATACATATTTTATTAAATAGCTTTAAGATGTGCAAAACTTAATAAATCAAACCAAATTAGTGTGAATAAATCTCAAAAAGCAAACACACAAATTATGTTAAAGCAACAGCAACAAAAGCAGCACAAAAAAAATCACAAGCAAAAACACGTAGAAACAAATAAAAACAAAACAGTGATAATATTGTTGGTGACGGATAAGAACATAAGAAAGTTTACAAACGAGAGGATGCCATTCAGCCCATCTTGCTTGTTCGGTTGTTTGTAGCTTATTGATCCCAGAATCTCATCAAGCAGCTTCTTGAAGGATCCCACGGTGTCAGCTTATCCAGGGTGACTTACAATTGTTACAAAATATCACATTATTTTTACATACAATTACCCATTCATACAGTTGGGTTTTTACTGGAGCAAACTAGGTATAGTACCTTGCTCAAGGGTACAGCAGCAGTGTCCCCCACCTGGGATTGAACCCATGACCTTCCGGTCAAGAATCCAGAGCCCTAACCACTACTCCACACTGCTGCATGATACATTCTGTTTACAGCAGCATGACCGGGAGAAAAATGCAATCTTTGGCTTCTTTACAGAGAAATGAAATTAACAGCAAACTTTTAGACCTTGTAGCACCCAAGCAGACAGTTTCCTTATTTCAGCAGTAGACCACTGTTTTTAAAGTAAAAAGACCCCTTCCCCATCCTAGCTATTACAGGTACTGCAGGAAACAAGGCCCCATAAAGAAGCAAAAGACGGTGTAACAAAGGTTCCTACCTGGTGCATCAAGACCCTTACTCCCCAATCTGGTTCTGAGCACTTATCTGTCTTCTTTTGGATGCATGATATTTTTTTTTGTGTCTATGAATGTGAATAAAAAGGAGGTCATATTTACTGGAACTCTCTTTTAACTACATACCCTTCCACAACTATAACTTTACTGACACTTGTAGAGTATATCACATCCCACACCTGGACTATCACGGAATATGTACTGTACTGTCTATGTGACTGTGTAAATAGCAGGCTGGCACAGGAGGTACTGACTGGGTACATCTAGAGGTTCAACGTTGTGATAGATTGTTTTCATAACCATACATGCTTTGTGTATTCTTCGGCAGTATGGAATATCAATGATCCATCCAATATGCAGTGTTACAGAATGACCATTTCATGGTAGCAACAGCTTACAGTAAGTGCATGTCATCACTGCTAACATATCTACCCTATTTTCCAGTGTCAGGATTGCAGGTCAACGTTATCATTCCTCTAGCACTCATCCGGATACTCCATATACAATGCACTTGTCAATAGTGTGGTTCTTCAAATGCTAAAGTGCTTGAAGTCTTCCTATGATCACACTTGACTCATTCTTGGACATTTTGCCTTAAAAGAGTTTCCTTCATTCTTGATTGAACCCAGGGATAACCATAAGCAGGTATAACTGTCTATATGCTGGACAGCTCACTTAATTGAATGAGAAATCCCCCCCCCACCCCCAAGATTATTTTTCCTAAAAAAAAAAACAACAGGATATGTTGTTATGCAAAGAAGACTCTTACCCTTTGTAGAAAAACAATAACAAGAACAGCAGAGGTAGCAGAATGATGATGGTAGAGCTCAGGTTGCTTACTATTATGAATGTTGTTTTGAAAAAGATTAAACTGGCAGTATACCATATACTATTATTTTGAAAACCACTCGAAGCTGGGAAAGAGTTCTATAATTGGTAAGATGAGTATAGCGGAATAATAGATGTTTACCACTCAGCAGACACAGTCCCAGAATTGTGTAACAAATTGAGAAGATCAGTAATAAGGCCCTCTATTAGAGGAACAGCCGATTTCAGCAATTTTACAGTCAGCCAGTCCTCGCCACTGGTGTTTACATTAACCAATTCTCTGAAAATATTGTGCTGATTGCCTAGAACAAAAGAAAGGGAAACATTTAGCTTGCAGTCCATTAGCATAGCTATTCGTTTTTGGACAGAAGAGAGAGAAATCATAATGTAAACAACTGCAGCATTTCAGATCCTTTACGTTGACAGTTAAATTGTGTTATTATAATTTTTATTTTTGTGGATAATTATCTATTTAGGTATTATTACTCTCACCTCCTTCCCATTAGGATCATTAGGTGACTCCCACTCCATCATTGTGAGTTGGAGAGATTAGGTTCAGCCAGATTACAATTCTAACTGAGTTAGCTCTTGCTCTTGATCCGTAGCTGATGGAAACAAACTGTACTTGTTTAAAAGTCAGTCACAGATAGAAATAAGATTTTTTTTTTGTACAGTTTTATGTCCACCTGGTTTTAGCTGACCTCATCCACATTTGTACCTAAGCTTCATGTTTTAAGTGCTAGAATTCCTTTAATTCCAGATGTGAGAACATCAGAGGTGTATATTTTTGTATGGTCTGTAATTCTAACCACATAAAAGTATCCTTCAACTGCATCACCACAGCTTTTGATGATTTTTTAAATGAAGTTTTGATGATTTTTTAAATGAAGGCGGTTTGAACATTTTATAACATCCAATATATGGTTATTTTTTTATATTCAGCAATATGTTAATTTCAAAATGATAGTTGACTCAGAGGTCTCCTTATACCTGTTATTACCTTTAAGAAATAATTTTTGGTAGGTATTTGTGGAAGGGTGGTGGGTAATTCACTGACAGACATGGGAGACAAGTTTTATTTGCAAACCCCGCACTGGTGCTCAGTTTTATTATTTCAGACGTTTTTCTTATTGCCTGCAGAGGGCGCTGTTGTCCGTGGCCTGAGTACCGACAACGGTACACAGGACCACAGGAATATCAACACTGGTAAAACAGTGAGAAACTGGCGCACTCACAGGTGCTCAAAATAATAATGAAAACAAAAGGCAAAAGGGAAAATAAAACACAGTAATAAAACTACAAAACAAAAGTGGTGCTTACACAGTGCCCCCACTGCCGCTAAGCTGGTCAGTACAGGCCTCTGACCTACGCGCAGTTAATTCCTATATACTGGGGTGGCCAGAGTTCCCCATACAGCTACACACGTCCCCTCGGGTACGTAATTATTTCTTCTAATTTTTAGTTTCTTTCAAGGCAGGCTATCTCACTCAGCCTTGCATGCCTGTTCTTTGTTTATACTGACATCTTCCGCCAGTGTCACTGGGTATCCTCTCTCCAGCCACCCAAATGCACAACCAAAAGCAGTTCTTATGGGCCGAGCAATCCCCCAAGGCCCACCTCTCACCCACTCAGAGGGAGGGAAAGCCATCACACCCTCTTCCCCACCTCTCCGTGTCATCGCCATAACTGACAAGCGGATCCTGCGAGACTGCTGCCCTCTTCCTGCAGAACCACGGACACACCAGATAGTCAGCACAGATCCCCCTGTTTCAGTATTGAATACAATTAATCCAAACATACCTAGCAATTAATGTATTGATTTCAAAACAAGAAAACCTGCCCTTCCCTCACCTTCACAACTGAGTACCAATCACTGGCAATTAACTTCCAGACTGAGTGTTTTAAAGACACATTTTCCTCTCGTCCTGGGTGTACTGTCATACTGATGCCATAAACTGACAATGAAAATATGTTGCAAAAACAAACTTTTTTTATTCCATTTAGTTAATACTTAACAACTTCAAGGTAATTACTCGGAAAATATGAGTATGAGCACACCCCTAGTTCAAATCTAGACATGCTGTTATCTTAAAAAGTTGACCACACAATTGTGTCATGATGGCCTGACCAGATGTGACTGAGATCAAATTGGCCCTGTATAAATGTGGCTAATCATCCTATTGCATTGATATGCTTTGCAGATTGGGGAATGATTTTGACAGATTATACCACTCGTATTTGTTTCATATGAGATACTAGGATGGAGAATCTATCAGCATTTCTTTATTCATTTTGAAAAGAATAAGCCAGCAACCAAATAAGTTGACTCACTATTATTAGAATTGAGTGTAGATTTGTAGCAGTGGATTTGAATAAGTTTTTAAGGCTATTTGTTAATAAAGTTATGTCTATGAACCAAACTAAAATAAGTGGTGGGGGTATTAGGCCTGCTCCTTACAACCTCAGTAATTAAGGGTTTGTATGTTGAAGATTGCTTCTTTCTTCTTTATACTTCCTTTAGGGTAAGTTTGATAAAGAAAACTCTCTCAAAAGAAAAACAGGCCCTACCAGCTACATAGAACTTTCACCATTGGTATTCATAGTATCCAATATTTACTTTTTTTTCACTGTAAAATTCAACCAGCCTTTGAAAGATATATAATATCACCATGGGCAGATGTACAGGACAAGGGACATTTTCCAGGCTAGGGATGAACAGATCATTTGTCATTTTAATTTCCCAAGGCAAATACATTTATACTTATCACAATGTATACGATAATTGGAATAATGTGGCTGCCTTTTTATAATTATTATTATTATTATTTTATTTCTTAGCAGACGCCCTTATCCAGGGCGACTTACAATCGTAAGCAAATACATTTCAAGTGTTACAGTACAAGTAATAAAACATATATAAATATAAATACTAAAATGTCAAAAAGAAATGTTACAATATAGGCAAAAGTAATGACATGTCAAATTCTACGTAATTATTTAGCAGGACAATATTGACATTTGATTTATAGTTTATATATTTTTAGTTTATACCACATTGAAATAAACTCAGTTGTTGATTTAAGACCATGTACACCAAACACCATGGTAAATAACAGGTTGTTTTTGGAGTTTACTGTGACAAAAAAGCTATTTATCCATTCTGTAGAATCAAACTGGTGTATCAGGAATTTAAAATAATAATAATAATAATAGTAATCGCTGTCTTTCTGTACAATTCTATGGACGTTTTGAGCATTTGGTATTCAGCATATATTTTAAAGGATCAATTATACCGTAGTTATTCACATAAGCCACGCAGGTATATTTGTTATTGGCGGTATTAAAAAATTGGGTGCGCGGCTTAATCAGGGATTCATTCATTCATACAATCGAGAGCATACTGTACAATGGCTTAAATGGATGGATGCAGAACATACGTACACGCCAACAGAACTCATCCAGAAACCTTCTCTTTCAACACTGGCTGAGTGGATCCTTTGCCTGGAACTCAACATCAACAGAACTCATCCAGAAGAGCTTTAAAAAGTGTAGCATTACAAACAGTCTGGATGGCTCAGAGGACCCGCATCTATGGGAAGACAAGAATGAGTCTGCCAGTGAAGAAGAAGAAGAAAGTGGAGATGAAGAAACAGATGATTTTAAAAAAAAGCCACCGGTGATTACCGCAGCGAACAGATGGGCTGGTGCGAGGCACAGTCAGTGTGATCTCCTCACATTCACAGGGGCTGCCTGCTGCACTAAGGTAAATTCAGCTTTAAACTTTTTTTTTCCCCATGTTAAAAAAGGGGTGTGCGGCTTACGTGGGAGCAAGGCTTATGTGAATAACTACGTTACTTGAATAACTACAGTAATTTACAAACTTGATGATAGATCTAAACCTATTAGTAGTGAAGTACTTGAATTTAATGTCATAATTTTCTCCACATGTCCAAGACTTATGGAAGAGGTGCAGTCCACAGTTTGTGTAACGCACATCAGTATTTTTAAAAAGAAGTATAGTAGTCGCCACGTATAGGAACACCCCCTGAGAGAACACCAGCTAAGGGAATACCCTTGTGGTGAAACAGATTTTTCCCATTGTAAATGCTCCAGCTAAAGGAACAGGAACTTCGCTTAAAAGAACACCTTCTTGGCACCGATAGCGATTTGTTCACAATGGATACTACTGTTTTATAAAAAAGCGACTTCTTGGTTAGGGCTCTGGACTCTTGACCAGAGGGTCGTGGGTTCAATTCCAGGTGGGGGACACAATGCTGTATCCTTGAGCAAGGTACTTTACCTAGATTGCTCCAGTAAAAACCCAACTGTATAATGGTTAATTGTATGTAAAAATAATGTCTAAAAAATAATGTAATTGTATGTAAAAATAATGTGATATCTTGTAACAATTGTAAGTCGCCCTGGATAAGGGCATCTGCTAAGAAATAAATAATAATAATAATAATAATAATAATAATAATTATTATTATTATTGTGAGAGTGTCTTGATGGACTCTGATTGGTTTATTATATCTTTCCAGAACTGCCATCATATCATTGAATTATTTTGTATTCTGATTTCTAGGAGTGCACCTCATCACTACAAAATGGCATGTAAACAAACAGCAATGTGCCACTGTTTCTCTTGCTACACAAAGTTGGAAATTGTTCGAGCTCTTGAAAAAAAACCTGAATCAGACACAAGTCACTGAGCAATTTGGTGTTTCCCGTTTTGGTGAGTTGGTTCACCATTCTGTTAAATAATGTGCATGTCTTGTATATTGCTGCTGCATTTTGTAATGTGTGTAGGGGTACTGTGTTAATTTAGTTTGACGGTTTATTAACATTACGTTAACCCTAAGTAACAGCCATTATTTTTGCCTCTGCCATTGTGATAGACCAAAAAATACCCAGCAGCTAATTTCATAGTACAAGCAATTTAAGCTTTTTGACCGTGTTGTTTTGCTTTAGGTTTATTAACGTTAATTTGTTTGTTTGTTAGTTTATTATTACAGTTTATTAACATGCTGTTGCCTATTGTTTTGCTTTTACTTATTCAGTTCATTTCATATGTTGATGCATGTGCGTCATGACAAGTAATACATATTCATATTGTGTCTGGTGGCTCACTCCATCTTAGAGAACACTTGGGCTATAAGAACACTTCGCTTGCTTTCCGAGGGGTGTTCTCTTCACCGGAGATGACTGTATACACAGTGTGCATGCTAAAGCAGTTGACCTGTTACAATGGCTAACACCTCCCCATTGCTGTTTGCTGCAGAGCACTGTACTCCCTGGGAACACTTCGACCTAGGAAAAAGTTTCAAAATGGCTAAATATATATTTTTCTACACAACTGCATACAAATCCCCTTTTCCCCGACCCAGAAAAGTTATTATATTATTGCTGACGTGGGTGCAGGTTAGTGGGCACATCTGAAAGGATAAAACAAATCAATTCTACACACCATAATTTCATTATTACACTCCACTATCAACCTTCCCACTGGCATCACTGCATTTATTTCCCCCTAGACCAATACAAAAAACAAGCAGTTATTAAAAAGTGGTACATATTAAAAATGAATTACTTGCGAATTATACATTAATGTGTACCTCTTATTATTGATTCCATCATTTTACAAGCTATGGACATAAGGCTGTAAAAAAAATTACCAGTAATCTGAACAAGCATGTTCTTGTTAAATCAGCTCTTAACCGGAGACTACTGTATGTTGTAAGTTTTAACATGTTGATTTAGAACACATAATGGGTCAGCAGTGTGGAATAGTGGTTAGGACGCTGGACTCTTGACCGGAGGGTCGTGGGTTCAATCCCAGGTGGGGGACACTGCTGCTGTACCCTTGAGCAAGGTACTTTACCTAGATTGCTCCAGTAAAAACCCATCTGTATAAATGGGTAATTGTATGTAAAAATAATGTGATATCTTGTAACAATTGTAAGTCGCCCTGGATAAGGGCGTCTGCTAAGAAATAAATAATGATAATGAATAGATGCAAATTTCAATATTATGCAAATTCATATGTTACAGTAAAGGTTTTTTCCAACATTGGAATGGAATTGCCTGTGGAATATGCAAGTTTAATTTGATTAGAAACAAATATAGTTTAGACTGATCAGCAGGTTCTGAAACTTGAGTTGAGATTGAGTTGCACCAGATCTTAACAACAAAACACTGTATATTAAAACCACTCAAGCCATCCGTGACAGTAAATTAGTAAAGATTGGTACGTATATGCCAGTGAAGGGTTTCAGTTCTGAACCTCATATGAAAAGCTTCAGATGTGGGATTGCTGCACTGTCATGACAGCTTTCTAAGTGACTCTCAGGAGTGACAAGATAAAAGACTTGTATGTTTGATGTTCTGCCTGACTTTTGTGTCCTTTTAGCTTTCGTGTTAAACTTTAAAAAGCCATTTAAATTGTCTTTGAATATTAACATCTTTTTTTAAAATGATAAAGGAATCTACTTTTTTTGTCTCATGAGTCAATTTGCAGTTGTGACCGTTATAGTGTAAGATGACTTGGAAAGAGTATTTCATATTAATTAATGTGTAGTCTCTGTTTTAAGTGGCTATCTGATTAAAAAAGGCTTGGAAATACTTGTTTGCTTCAAGGGGTTTGAGGGTCTCTCTCACTGGCGTTTCAAGTTGTTGGTTTGTCACAAGTATAAAATCTGAATGTAATATCCATCTTTTCCAAATGAGAACATAATTACTTCTCATATTTAACTGTAAGGCATGCTATGATTCATAACCCTTCAAGTACTTTAAACAAAGAAGTGGCACTGTTTATGAAGAGCTACAAAAAAGTCTGCCATTTTTCTTGATTATAATTTTTTTATGTCTTTAATTGTTTTAGTGGTAATCACATTGTGTGGGTTTTTTTTTTAAACAGTGATACCAATGTATTAGTAAGTAAAGGGTCTGAGTTTCCTGACACCACTACTCTGTGTGTGTGTGTGTGTGTGTATTATATATATATATATATATATATATATATATATATATATATATATATATATATATATATATATATATATATATATAAAATTAGTGCTGGGATGAACACAGGATTTTCATGCATAGCAGCAGGGGCGGGGGGCATGGTCGTGGCCCATGTGTGTGTGCCTTTATTTTACAACAAGACCTTACAATATGTAACATGTTCAAATTGAAAAACATTACAAAACAATTAATTACAAAACAAAGGATGCCAAATAGCAGTTCAAGTTAAACGTTGTTTTGTTTATTCCCGAAATAAATAGCACTTAAAGACACAGCATTTTCCATCACAGTAAACAGTGGCCATAGACACGTTTTCATAAACTAATAACACAAGGTTTAGTTGTACCTTTTTGTAGCTGAACAAGCAAACGAAAACTGAAATTTAAACTTTAAACACGAAGTAAAACAAACGTGGAATTGGCGTTGTAAAATGAAGGTGAAAAAACTCACTGTTTTGTTTCTCATTTATTATATTCCAAATAACAGAAAGTCGCAACAAAAAAGATATAATATCAGGGCTAGAAGTTAACTTTTTAAAGCAGTAGTGCAGATTTGCTACCTGCCTAGAAAGTAGATAGCAAAATGGTCTTATTCGGTAGCAGTTTATTCAACTAATAATTATATATAGAAACAATTAAAAAAAAAATTAAACACCTACCTACTGTTTTAAATAGACAGAATAATCCAAACTATCACATAGTAGGCCTATATTTAAATCAGGAAGTATTTATTGAAACCACCTTGTGCTCAACTAAATAATGGAGCTAATGCAATTCCTTGTTGAAATGTATTTTGTTTTAGCCTTAAGTTCTACAAGAATGCAACCATATCTGTCATTTAAGCATTTGATATGCCATCAGTGCGGTTAACCAGGTTATGTTTCATCAGAATAAGGGATATCAACCAAGGTTTTAAAAAAAATTAAATTCTGCTGCTTTTTTTTTTAATAAACAGTGACATTAGTTAGCCGTGTGTGTGTGTGTATATACCTGGTAACCTAGTTAATCATATATATATATATATATATATATATATATATATATATATATATATATATATATATATATATATATATATATACAGTACTGTGCAAAAGTTTTAGGCAGGTGTGAAAAAAATGCTGTAAAGTAAGAATGCTTTCAAAATAGACATGTTAATAGATTATATTTATCAATTAACTAAATGCAAAGTGAGTGAACAGAAGAAAAATCTAAATCAAATCCATATTTGGTGTGACCACCCTTTGCCTTCAAAACAGCATCAATTCTTCTAGGTACACTTGCACAAAGTCAGAGATTTTGTAGGCATATAGTCAGGTGTATGATTAAACAATTATACCAAACAGGTGCTAATGATCATCAATTCAATATGTAGGTTGAAACACAATCATTAACTGAAACAGAAACAGCTGTGTAGGAGGAATAAAACTGGGTGAGGAACAGCCAAACTCAGCTAACAAGGTGAGGTTGCTGAAGACAGTTTACTGTCAAAAGTCAAACACCATGGCAAGACTGAGCACAGCAACAAGACACAAGGTAGTTATACTGCATCAGCAAAGTCTCTCCCAGGCAGAAATTTCAAGGCAGACAGGGGTTTCCAGATGTGCTGTCCAAGCACTTTTGAAGAAGCACAAAGAAGCGGGCAACGTTGAGGACCGTGAGCGCAGTGGTCGGCCAAGGAAACTTACTGCAGCAGATGAAAGACACATCATGCTTACTTCCCTTCGAATCGGAAGATGTCCAGCAGTGCCATCAGCTCAGAACTCAGAAAACAGTGGGACCCTGGTACACCCATCTACTGTCCGGAGAAGTCTGGTCAGAAGTGGCCTTCATGGAAGACTTGCGCCAAAAAGCCATACCTCCGACGTGGAAACAAGGCCAGCGACTCAACTATGCACGAAAACACAGGAACTGGGGTGCAGAAAAATGGCAGCAGGTGCTCTGGACTGATGAGTCAAAATGTGAAATATTTGGCTGTAGCAGAAGGCAGTTTGTTCGCCGAAGGGCTGGAGAGCGTACATGAATGAGTGTCTGCAGGCAACAGTGAAGCATGGTGGAGGTTCCTTGTAAGTTTGGGGCTGCATTTCTGCAAATGGAGTTGGGGATTTGGTCAGAATTAATGGTCTCCTCAATGCTAATAAGTACAGGCAGATACTTATCCATCATGCAATACCATCAGGGAGGCATCTGATTGGCCCCAAATTTATTCTGCAGCATGACAACAACCCCAAACATACAGCGAAAGTCATTAAGAACTATCTTCAGCGTAAAGAAGAACAAGGAGTCCTGGAAGTGATGGTATGGTCTCCACAGAGCCCTGATCTCAACATCATCGAGTCTGTCTGGGATTACATGAAGAGAGAGAAGCAACTGAGGCTGCCTAAATCCACAGAAGAACTGTGGTTAGTTCTCCAAGATGTTTGGGCCAACCTACCTGCCGAGTTCCTTCAAAAACTGTGTGCAAGTGTACCTAGAAGAATTGATGCTTGATGCTGTTTTGAAGGCAAAGGGTGGTCACACCAAATATGGATTTGATTTAGATTTTTCTTCTGTTCACTCACTTTGCATTTAGTTAATTGATAAATATAATCTATTAACATGTCTATTTTTGAAAGCATTCTTACTTTTTACAGCATTTTTTCACAGCTGCCTAAAACTTTTGCACAGTACTGTATATATACAGTACTGTGCAAAAGTTTTAGGCAGGTGTGAAAAAATGCTGTAAAGTAAGAATGCTTTCAAAAATAGACATGTTAATAGTTTAAATTTATCAATTAACTAAATGCAAAGTGAGTGAACAGAAGAAAAATCTAAATCAAATCCATATTTGGTGTGACCACCCTTTGCCTTCAAAACAGCATCAATTCTTCTAGGTACACTTACACACAGTTTTTGAAGGAACTCGGCAGGTAGGTTGGCCCAAACATCTTGGAGAACTAACCACAGTTCTTCTGTGGATTTAGGCCGCCTCAGTTGCTTCTCTCTCTTCATGTAATCCCAGACAGACTCGATGATGTTGAGATCAGGGCTCTGTGGGGGCCATACCATCACTTCCAGGACTCCTTGTTCTTCTTTACTCTGAAGATAGTTTTTAATGACTTTCGCTGTATGTTTGGGGTCGTTGTCATGCTGCAGAATAAATTTGGGGCCAATCAGATGCCTCCCTGATGGTATTGCATGATGGATAAGTATCTGCCTGTACTTCTCAGCATTGAGGAGACCATTCATTCTGACCAAATCCCCAACTCCATTTGCAGAAATGCAGCCCCAAACTTGCAAGGAACCTCCACCATGCTTCACTGTTGCCTGCAGACACTCATTCGTGTACCGCTCTCCAGCCCTTCGGCGAACAAACTGCCTTCTGCTACAGCCAGATATTTCAAATTTTGACTCATCAGTCCAGAGCACCTGCTGCCATTTTTCTGCACCCCAGTTCCTGTGTTTCGTGCATAGTTGAGTTGCTTGGCCTTGGTTCCACGTCGAGGTATGGCTTTTGGCGCAAGTCTTCCATGAAGGCCACTTCTGACCAGACTTCTCGGACAGTAGATGGGTGTACCAGGGTCCCACTGTTTTCTGCCAATTCTGAGCTGATGGCACTGCTGGACATCTTCCGATTGCGAAGGGAAGTAAGCATGATGTGTCTTTCATCTGCTGCAGTAAGTTTCCTTGGCCGACCACTGCGTCTCACGGTTCTCAACGTTGCCCGTTTCTTTGTGCTTCTTCAAAAGAGCTTGGACAGCACATCTGGAAACCCCTGTCTGCCTTGAAATTTCTGCCTGGGAGAGACCTTGCTGATGCAGTATAACTACCTTGTGTCTTGTTGCTGTGCTCAGTCTTGCCATGGTGTATGACTTTTGACAGTAAACTGTCTTCAGCAACCTCACCTTGTTAGCTGAGTTTGGCTGTTCCTCACCCAGTTTTATTCCTCCTACACAGCTGTTTCTGTTTCAGTTAATGATTGTGTTTCAACCTACATATTGAATTGATGATCATTAGCACCTGTTTGGTATAATTGTTTAATCATACACCTGACTATATGCCTACAAAATCCCTGACTTTGTGCAAGTGTACCTAGAAGAATTGATGCTGTTTTGAAGGCAAAGGGTGGTCACACCAAATATGGATTTGATTTAGATTTTCTTCTGTTCACTCACTTTGCATTTAGTTAATTGATAAATATAATCTATTAACATGTCTATTTTTGAAAGCATTCTTACTTTACAGCATTTTTTCACCTGCTTGAACTTTTGCACAGTACTGTATATATATATATATATACAGTACTGTGCAAAAGTTTTAGGCAGTGTGAAAAAATGCTGTAAAGTAAGAATGCTTTCAAAATAGACATGTTAATAGATTATATTTATCAATTAACTAAATGCAAAGTGAGTGAACAGAAGAAAAATCTAAATCAAATCCATATTTGGTGTGACAACCCTTTGCCTTCAAAACAGCATCAATTCTTCTAGGTACACTTGCACAAAATCAGAGATTTTGTAGGCATATAGTCAGGTGTATGATTAAACAATTATACCAAACAGGTGCTAATGATCATCAATTCAATATGTAGGTTGAAACACAATCATTAACTGAAACAGAAACAGCTGTGTAGGAGGAATAAAACTGGGTGAGGAACAGCCAAACTCAGCTGACAAGGTGAGGTTGCTGAAGACAGTTTACTGTCAAAAGTCATATACCATGACAAGACTGAGCACAGCAACAAGACACAAGGTAGTTATACTGCATCAGCAAGGTCTCTCCCAGGCAGAAATTTCAAGGCAGACAGGGGTTTCCAGATGTGCTATCCAAGCTCTTTTGAAGAAGCACAAAGAAACGGGCAACGCTGAGGACCGAGACGCAGTGGTCAGCCAAGGAAACTTACTGCAGCAGATGAAAGACACATCATGCTTACTTCCCTTCGCAATCGGAAGATGTCCAGTAGTGCCATCAGCTCAGAACTGGCAGAAAACAATGGGACCCTGGTACACCCATCTACTGTCCGGAGAAGTCTGGTCAGAAGTGGCCTTCATGGAAGACTTGCGCCAAAAAGCCATACCCGACGTGGAAACAGGGCCAAGCGACTCAACTATGCATGAAAACACAGGAACTGAGGTGCAGAAAATGGCAGCAGGTGCTCTGGACTGATGAGTCAAAATTTGAAATATTTGGCTGTAGCAGAAGGCAGTTTGTTCGCCAAGGGCTGGAGAGCGCATACCTAATGAGTGTCTGCAGGCAACAGTGAAGCATGGTGGAGGTTCCTTGCAAGTTTGGGGCTGCATTTCTGCAAATGGAGTTGGGGATTTGGTCAGAATTAATGGTCTCCTCAATGCTGAGAAGTACAGGCAGATACTTATCCATCATGCAATACCATCAGGGAGGCATCTGATTGGCCCCAAATTTATTCTGCAGCATGACAACGACCCCAAACATACAGCGAAAGTCATTAAGAACTATCTTCAGCGTAAAGAAGAACAAGGAGTCCTGAAGTGATGGTATGGCCTCCACAGAGCCCTGATCTCAACATCATCGAGTCTGTCTGGGATTACATGAAGAGAGAGAAGCAACTGAGGCTGCCTAAATCCACAGAAGAACTATGGTTAGTTCTCCAAGATGTTTGGCCAACCTACCTTGCCGAAGTTCTTTCAAAAACTGTGTGCAAGTGTACCTAAAAGAATTGATGCTTGATGCTGTTTTGAAGGCAAAGGGTGGTCACACCAAATATGGATTTGATTTAGATTTTTCTTCTGTTCACTCACTTTGCATTTAGTTAATTGATAAATATAATCTATTAACATGTCTATTTTTGAAAGCATTCTTACTTTACAGCATTTTTTCACAGCTGCCTAAAACTTTTGCACAGTATATATATATATATATATATATATCATCAGGGTATCCATGTATTATAAAAAATAATAGATGGGCCTCTTCAGTGAGTTACAGGAAAATAATTTCATCTTGATGACGTCACAGAAACCCGAGATGGAATTGTTTTCCTGTAACTCACTGAAGAGGCCCATCTATTATTTTTTATAATACATGGATACCCTTGTGATGCTAATATTAAAGAAGACGAAGTTCAGCAGTACAGTTTTTTTTAAACGTAGTGTTTCAGTGCTGTGAGATGTTCTATGTCGTTATCCGTTTCTCCAGTTTCTCTGACCAGCTTTACATCTTTTTTTTGTTTTTAACGTAATCTCATTTTGTTGATCATTAATGAACATTTTTGTACTGTGGGTGTTGTCGTGTGATTGAAAATGAGACATTTTGTGTTTGAATTGAAAGTGATGGTCTCGAGGAGTCGAATGGGTCAAAGTTCAAGTATATTTTCCTCTAGAGGAATTATCACTTTTTGACGTCACTACTGTGGTATTATGCCTTTTTTTAGAATGACTCAGGATGCATATATATATATATATATATATATATATATATATGCACAAAACTAAAATGGAACTTTTTGGCCTAAATGCAAAGTGTTATGTTTGGTGCAAACCCAACACAGCGCATCACCCAAAGAACACCATCCCTACTGTGAAGCATGGTGGTGGCAGCAATGTATTCCGCCATTGATTGTTTACCTTATTTGTGTATTCACATACAATGAGACACACTGTTCTTATTAGTTGTTATCTGTGCATCCTCATTGGTTGTTGTTGGTCTGTCTGTGTACATTGGTCCTGGTTTGCGGCTGAAGGCCAATGGGATGTGTCTGAAGCCTGGTAATCTATTTGCATAAAGGGGTGGGCTAACCCTATAAGAAGGCACTGTAGTGCTGTTCAAGGGGTTGATGTTGTGCTGGTTGCCATAGTTGCTGTGTTCCTGTGTGTGAATCCTGTGTTGCGGACAGAGCTGTGGTCTCTGGTCTGGGTGCTGAGAGAGCGTCCAGAGAAATAAATAAAGACAAAGGATTTGAAAAAGGAACCAGCGTCTCTTTATTTTCTGCCTCCTGGAAAACGCTACATTGGGGTCAGAAGCGGGATTCGATCAAATCCACGACCGTCAAGCAGGAGCAGTTAGGAGACAGGAGATAGACCAGTGGAGCTGCTGCAACCCCGACCCATTCCATACCCGGTGGGATGGCGGATTGGAGGACTTCCTCGGTGGCCTTGAGGATCAAGGCTGGTGCCTTGCCTGCGGGTAGTTCGATCACAAGGTGGTACACTGCCCCTTCCAGGAGGAAGGGAAGGTACTGCCTGCCCCAAAGCAAAAGGAAGAGGGGCGGCCGTTCTTGGAGGCAAGCCAGGGAACCAGTGCTGTCTCCAGTGTTAGAGAGGGAGGTGCTGCCACCGCTGGAATACCCCGCATCTCTCACAGCTACATGGGGGAACGGCGGCTGGCAAGACTACCAGAGCGTTTGGGATGCCCAGTAGGAAGCCGCCGATGCTACAAGCGCCAGCCTTTCAAGGGCTCCTGCAAAGGGCGAGAGCCAAGAGCAAGGCACCAGTGGAGAGCGGGAGCAGCAACAGCCGCCAGTACCACCCCCCGAACCCCAGGAAGCGCCACCACCGCCACAACCTGACTGCTCACCGCAAGCACCGGAGTGCCCCGCGCTGAGGTCAGCCTTGCCGCTGCCAGTACCATCGCCTGACTGCCCACCGCCAGTGCCTGAGGGCCCCGCACCTCCGCCAGCGTTGCTACTGCCAGCACTGCTACTGCCAGCATTGCCACTGCTGGAGTGCACCGCGCCACTGACAGCATTTTCACCGCTGGAGTGGCCTGCGCTACTGCCCGTACCGCCAGCATTGCCACTGCTGCAGTGCACAGCACCATTGTCAGCATTGCCACCCTCTGTAAGGGCACCTACAGAGGATCATTAAACCCCTCCCCCCTACAATATCCTTGCGACCCCCTTTTGGCTCGGGACCCCCAGTTTGAGAAACGCTGCCCTACACAAATGTCAAACCCAATCAATACTGAAACCCTAATAGTCCAAGTGCATTAAGTCTAACCTGTTAATTGAAGGTTTAGACACTCATTTAAAACATAATGTAACAAATAGAAATTATTTTCTGTTCTATTCTAAGAACCTGTTCACACTACTGGGCTGGCCCAGGGCCACCGCATATTTAGGTCTGCAAATAAAGTTGTATGATGTAGAAATAATTACCATTCAGTATTGACCCACTGCCATCTTGGCTAGCAGAGCATTCAACTTTTTATTTACATTTTGCATGCGTGGGAGTGTCTAATGAGCTACGTAACCAAATTGGTCATGTGATATGAAAAGGCAACCCTAAGTCTGCTTTGCGTTCATATATATGTAAAGGCTGGCCCTGGTCCTGCAATTGCAGGCCCTGGGCCACATCGAAACGGTGGCTTTAATCTAGGCCAGCCCTGGGCTGCCTTTTTTTGGAGCGTTCACATATGAGAAAAGGTGGCCCTGGGGGTCTATGATGTTAAAGCTCAGGGCTCAGAACTTGAAGATACATACATAAATGTATTCTTCATCAATGTAACTAATGGAACTGCCTCCGGGTATCGCGTTGCATAATCTACTACTACTAATATATGTGTATACCCAGAGTCAGAAGGTAGCAAAGGGTCCACTATGTCCATTGCAATGCATTCAAAGGAGTGGAAAGAATCAGCAGTGGAACCAAAGGGGCGGGGTGCACTAGACCCGGCGCTACTTGCTGGCAGTCTGGGCACGTGGCTACATATTTCGACACATCAGTATGAAGACCGACGTAATAGAATTGAGCCAATATCCGTTCCCTTGTAGTCAGCTCCGAGGTGCCCCGCAAAAGGGATATATAATGCACCAGCCTCATGACCTCAGTCCGACAAGACGGGGGAACCAATAATTATGTCATAGGCTGTCCTGTGCCCGCAACTAGATTTACCCTATACAGAAATTGCCCCTTGATACTGAAGTGTGGCTATACTAGCGCCCCAGCGCCATCAACATCCTTACCTTCAATAGACCGGACCTGCTGCCAAGCATGCACTAGTGACGGGTCATTATGTTGGCCCCACATTATATCCGCACTTGAGTACCACATGTCCGGTATTTTGAGAGGGGCTGGAGTAGCATCTGCCCTGGATGGCCCAGTAACCTCGCCCTCTGGGTTACACTGCGTTCCGACTCCTTTTGATTGGCGTTTGTTTCCATCCGAGCTCTCTCAGACCCCAGCCTTGTCTCAATGATGCTCCTCCCATTTTGCGGTCCTTCTCTCTTTATTTGTTTTTCTAGGATGGAAAATAGGAGAAAACATTTCAGCTTGAAAAGGAAACACATCACCAATTCGTTCCCTGCCACGTTTACATGTGTGGCTGAGACTGCCATTATTTGCATTAATTCTTTAATTCTCTCGGCCCAGAATAATTCTCCTGGCCCAGAATAACTTGGTGTGGCAACCTTGGGGAGTGTGTCTGGGGATCTTCAGTACTCCCTGAACCGTACCCGGTGAGTCTCTGCCTAATGTTGAGGTTACGGAGGATGGCCAGCTTGACCAGGTCGTAACTGGTGGCATTGAGATCACTTATAGCCTGGTAGGCTGCCTGAGCCTCCCCGATCAGGCAGGGTCCCAGCTGGCTTGCCCAGAACTCCTGTGGCCATAACGCGGTGGTGGCCAGCCGCTCAAACGCGACCAGGTACGCCTCTGGGTCATCCTCCGCCGACATCTTCATCGCCCGAACCTTCGGTGCTGACATCGCTGGTGTTCCTGTAGGGGCTGGTGCTGTGGTAATTGCCAGTCCTACCCCTTCAATGAGCACAGTGTAGCACTCCTCCCTCCTTCTCTCCTTTGTCTCCCGTCTGCTGTCCAGCACCTCCAGCAGCTCTGCCAGTGTGTTGCAGTCCATGATCCCGTGTTCTGACACCACGTGTGAAAAAGTGGCTGAGTGGATACAGGTGCAGGAGTGATGCAGTGCGTGAGAGATAATTGTAATCCGGTTTGGAAAGGATTTTATTTATAGGTTCCAGGTCTAGCGACCAAACAATAATGCCCCGGGAATAAACAGCAATGTGTATTGCACGTGGTAAACAACAACGGGATTGCAGTCCCACATAATAAACAATAATATCCGCCCCACAATAATACGTACACAGTCACCAGTCCTGGGTGCGTGCAATAGTGCTTGTGGTGGGTGATACAAGTTTATTTCGTGACAGTGGTGAAGTGTTGTTCCGGCTTTGTGTTGGCCCAAGGTGACAGCTCCGGAAACATGTTAGCTGTCTTGCAATTTACAAACAAGACAAATTACTGACGGACAACAAACAAACAAAACACTCACAAAACTGTTACATTCTATGGGGTCTCTCACAGTCCTTCTAGGTTCTAATACACACCAAAGCGAAGGAACAGATTACGATTCTCCGTTCCCTTATATGCTGTCACACATGACCCCTTGGTAAACGAGTGCAACCGCCTCTCCAATCTGCGGCTGCCACGTCGTTTCCCTTCCGGGACAATGCGTTATTGCACCAGAGTCTCGCCCCCTTCCTGGCTGGCCGACTTCTCTTGAACCCTGCCAAGGAACTCTGTTCTCGCTGCTTAGCGCCCTCACAGGTCGGGAGGGTGATTTTCAACCAAGAATCATAGTATTTCTGTCACACACTCCCAGCGACTCCCCATATTCAGTTTTTTAATTGCCTAACTGACTTTTTATTTACTCCAGTTTACACAGTCTGTGTACTTGGATTTGTCAAGTTTACAACACATGTATGTAAAAAATAGTTAAGAAATACCTTACAATTAAAGCCATTAAAATAAAAACAAAAATGTGCAGCTTAACACACATTTCTCAAATCTTTGCAACTGTTTCTTAGACTGAGAAATGCATTGAAATCCTGGCATGAAGGATGAGATCGTACTGAAAAGAAAAAGGGATAGATAAGCAGAGCATGGCCACTTATTTGTATTCTCTTAGTTTTCTAAAGCACTAATAATATCTTCAGTGTGACACAAATGCTTCATTTCCCCCTGCGTCAAAGATTTTGGCAAACTCTTTAATCTGCCTATGTGATGTGGGGAAGGCTGCCAAATGGTGGCTGTCAGAGATTGTCGGGAGGCTTGCCTAGTTCTTGCATCTCCTCGCTGGAGTCTTTATTTGCTTCTCAAATTAAGAAAAACATGTTTTTTAGCTGTATTCAGGAAAATAATAAAGTAATACAAGATGCTACTGCAGTTCTCGCCAAATGAAGAGCAAACATAATATAAATGCTCAGATGACAGTTGTAAAACTGAATTTGCACTGATTGATTCTATTTTATTCAATCCAGGCCTGGATTTGTATATGTTTTTATCTGTAGTATGTTATCTGTTTGTGAGTTGGGTGCTTTACAAATATAGAAAAGTCATGCAATAATAGTAGGTTAATAAATATCTAGAGATACAAGTCGGGAGGGTCCGCTCAGAATAACTAGAGCTTCTCATCCCATCTTAAATGTTATGCCTCAGCTCTGTCAGCCTTATGAAGACAGGCAGTATAGAAAAATGACACATAGGGACCAAGAAAGCCTCCTGGATATATGTTAGATACAGGGATGACTAGACTGCACATGTATTGCTGACACAAGTAAACCTTTTGTTCTGATTTATGTAATATAAGATTTTGAAATTGGTCAAAAAAGATACGTGACTTCTGAGATTGACGTTTATGTACTAATTGTGTGGTGCTTTTGTGATGTCAACTAATGACTACTAGCACTAAATTAATACTACCAAACTCATGGATTCAAACTTGATACTTTATTTTCAGTTATGCTTTTTCCATACCTTTATCATTCTGCCTTCATTTTAGTATGTATTAAGTGCAATTCATTGTTTTTTTACATTTTATTTTTTTGTGTTGATGGATATCAGTCTTCCATACCGTAATCCATAACTATAAAACACTCAGCAGCATACCTGTCAACTTTGAGTTTTTTTCAAAATGAGGGAGCTTTGGTAAACTGAAATCTTAGTGGCCTGAATGGAATTGAATACCTGCATAAGACAAAGGCATACAACTATTGCACTGTATTACTTGGTAGAATGAGAGACTGTGATACGGTGCTCCTCCTAATTGCTTTTAAAAAGAAAAAAAATATCAAAACAGAAAAACAACCATGACATGCTTCACAATCAAATTCTCTTAGCCCCTGTGGTTCTTATTGTACTGTAGTTGTAGGTGGCTGATTTGGCAGCAGGGTATAAGGAGGCTGTGTGGTCCAGTGGTTAAAGAGGAGGAGGTCCCCGGTTCAAATCCCACCTCAGCCACTGACTCATTGTGTGACCCTGAGCAAGTCACTTAACCTCCTTGTGCTCCGTCTTTTGGGTGAGATGTAATTGTAAGTGACTCTGCAGCTGATGCATAGTTCACACACCCTAGTCTCTGTAAGTCGCCTTGGATAAAGGCGTCTGCTTAATAAACAAATAATAATAATACTTTGTAAACAGGTCCAATATAATTGATTTTGCACGATAGCAAAGCATACACAGTTGGCGTTGTTACTTTCATCACACAACAAACCTATAGGCTGAGTTTGGTACTGCACATTGACCTCGTCATCAAAGGATTAGCTATGGCGCCTACTTTACAGCAAGAAAAACACTTTAAATTAAATAAATCCATCATAAAAAAGCCAAAATACACAACACCGTGGTATTGCAACGTTATTCATTACGCTGCACACGTGGCAGATCAGTGATACTACTGTTAGTAACATTTCATTGTCAGCTATCTTCTATTTTAAATGAATACACTACTGCTATATATAAACACATGTTATCAATCAATGTGAATTTCTAAAGCAATGTTGATGATTAAAATACTGAGAACCCTTTGTAGTGTGTTTTTTTTTTTTTACCAGGAGGACTTATTACATGCGAAGCCATGGATGGTCAAGCATGTGCGTTTGTGTCGCGCATGGAATGCATGCCTGCCACAGGGATCCCCTGGGTCCTAAACCCTGCTAGGTATAGACAGGTATTGCAGTAACCACAGACTGTACATGACCTTTGCAGAAATTAAAGGTTTGCTGACATAAAGGGGATTAACTGTGGAGTTTTTTTTTTTTTAGCAAAATACAGGAGAAAATCTGTCCCAGGAGTTGTCTGGGAGAAGTGTCCAAAACATGGGAGAGTCACAGCAAATAAGGGAGAGTTGACAGGTCTGCAGCAGTGCTAACTAAATTTAGAAAAAATGAAACAAACATAATCAATTAAATGACACACATTTTGGGCCAGATGCATTATTCAATGTCTTCACTTTAGACTCCTTACTCCTGTCCTAATGAAATTACATACATTCAAATATTGTATTGGTCTTTTTCATTCAATACTGAGACTTATTTTAACATGGCAGGTATTATATTATACCTGCTTACATTTTGTACGCTGGTATGCATCTGGATTTTGTTCATCCAGGAACCTTAACCTTCAACTGAACACCTCATGGAAGACAATAATTACAATCAATAATGCTTGGAGTGTGTAAACACCCCAGATGTGCTTTTGAAGGTTAAATTGAGTTCACTTTTTTCTTTATTCCTTTTTTTTATATATATAAAGGTTCTTAGGAACTGTCATCAGTGTCTTGATGGATTCATTTAATTTATATATTTTGGGTTGCATTATATTAGCTACTCTGCAGTTGTCAAAATACTGCACTTGTAGTGTGGAAGGAAAGAAAACAAATATGAATCAATGATGTGGTATCCTGCTATGTAGAGAGATGCCAAAGCTATTCATTATTTATCACTGCTAAACAGCTCAAGTTTTTAATGAACCGGGGAAATGAATAATCAAAGACCTTTAATCCTGCTTCTGTCATTTGCCAGAATGGGATATGTAGCACACTCAAATACTGTATGTTTCACTTGGTATTAATTAAGTGTAACGCTAAGCATTTTTTGACAATAACAATCTATACCATTATGTTTGTCAGGGTTGGGCAACTTTGATGTAGCAGAGGGACAGAAAGTCCACTTCAATCCTTTGGAGGGACAAACATGTATGTATTTTTTATAGGCTATGTGACAGGGTGACTGGGCGGTGATGTCAGACAGAAGCAGGAAGGGAAACTGACACCAGGGAAGTACTGCAGTTAAAGGCGCTCGCACCGCTTTATTTTAAATAACAAAAATAAATCAAAAGTTTAAACAAAAACAAACTGTGCTCACAGAGCAAAATAAATAGTTAAACAGAACAAAATCACAAACACAAAATGATAAGTAAACCATACAGGTCAGGCTGGGCAGTCGCTGTCACTGTTCCTGTATTGTATTAGTTTCTGTTTTTCTCTCGCTGTCTCCGCTCTCGTTCCTCATCTGAACTCCCACCACGAGTGCCGAGAGTTGCCGGCTTTTATAACAGGTGACCATCTCCCAATTAGCAACAAATTAAATCACCTAATTAATTCGGGAGATGGCCACCTTCTGCACGAGTTTTTAAATTATTCCTGGCAGAGGACGAGCACCAATCTCGCCTCTGCCAGAACACGTTTTAAAAATAAACAAAACAATAATAAAACCTGCGGCGCTTCGCCGTCATACATACATAAATAAAATCATAATACTAATAATAAAATACAAAATAACAAGGGGCGGAGGGGGAAAAACCTGTTCTAAAAATAAACAAACAAAACAATGTACAGGGCACCTCGCCCTGTTACAGGCTACTTAAAAAATTACAACAAAACATGATTCAATTTACTTGACCATGTATTAATGATAAAAAATGACAACTCCACTTTCAATTGCTACTGAGACCTACACATATAATGGTAACAAAACAGAATTACCATATTCCTTTGAATTTAAGACGCACTTTTTAAACCATTTTTTCTTCTCAAAAATGGCCTGCACCTTAAATTGGAGTATAGTGATGCATGTATTAAAATCGCCAACAACAGATGTGACTACCCGAATACACAACCTGACTGGCTGCCAAGAAAAGACGAACAAAGACGCCATTGCCCAAATACACAAGCAGCAACATGACTTGCTGCCGAGAATAGACAAACAAAAACATTACTGCCCGATGTCGAAACACCCATGACATACAGGCAGCCATTTTCAAAGAAGCGTCATTAGCTTCCTGCGGAATTCGAAGAGAAGCTTTTACGATTTCAGCATTTCATTATTAGGCTCCGTTCTAACAAACAGGACCAGCTTGGACAGATAGGAAAGGCTGATCGGACCCCAGTATTGTTCGACATACCAAGCAATACCACGGTTCACAAATTGGGAGAAAAACAGTGAGTAATCACGACTGGAAATGAGAAGCATACCTGTAATGCTGTGTGTGACGGACGCAAACTGCCTCCATATGCATAATTTAGGTTGTATCTGTAAATCCATATTTATATAAAGTTTTACTTTTTCCTCAAATTGAGGGTGGGAAATTTTGGTTTCGTCTTAAATTCGAGGGTGCCTTAAATTCGAAGGAATACGGTAAATATTGTGAAATACTTTAATATCCAAAATGTTGTTTAATATTTTATGATAGTAAAATACATTTCGAATGGTGCAATGCTACTTATGGCATCAGTTCACATATTTAAAAGTATGCCATAGTTACCAAGATACTATCACCCACTCAAAACTAAATTAAGACATAATCATGGATGTTACTACTTGGGAATAGACATACAATTGTTATGCCTGTACTTGTTTTCTTTGCTTTACTCTTTTTTGACTGACAGACAATGCAGAAATAGCTAGTACAAAGCAGTCCATCTGCAGTATAACTTTAAAAGATGCAGTATCCCACAATCATGCACATTTTTTATGTTAAAATATTTCTCGTTTAATGTTTGCTGTTTATATTTTAGACATTACTGTCTTACCAGGCACATACTCTATGCTTCATACTTCCACTAACATTTCTGGACTAAACAGCCATCCTCCTGTTACTACCGACCGCAACCAAGAAGCCAAAAAAGCAACCTTGGAAGCCGAACAAAGGTGCAAACGTCTCCTTCTCCTTGTTTTCCCTTTTAAAAACATAAGAACATAAGAATGTTTACAAACGAGAGGGGCCATTCGCCCATCTTGCTCGTTTGGTTGTTAGTAGCTTATTGATCCCAGAATCTCATCAAGCAGCTTCTTGAATGATCCCAGGGAGTCAGCTTCAACAACATTACTGGGGAGTTGGTTCCAGACCCTCACAATTCTTTGTGTAAAAAAGTGCCTCCTATTTTCTGTTCTGAATGCCCCTTTATCTAATCTCCATTTGTGACCCCTGGTCCTTGTTTCTTTTTTCAGGTCAAAGAAGTCCCCTGGGTTGACATTGTCTATACCTTTTAGGATTTTGAATGTTTGAATCAGATCACCGCGTAGTCTTCTTTGTTCAAGACTGAATAGATTCAATTCTTTTAGCCTGTCTGCATACGACATGCCTTTTAAACCCGGGATAATTCTGGTTGCTCTTCTTTGCACTCTTTCTAGAGCAGCAATATCCTTTTTGTAACAAGGTGACCAGAACTTGCTCTTATTGTATTATTACCTGTACTGTAACACTTGAAATGTATTTGCTTACGATTGTAAGTCGCCCTGGATAAGGGTGTCTGCTAAGAAATAAATAATAATAATAATACTAATAACTGAACACAATATTCTAGGTGAGGTCTTACTAATGCATTGTAGAGTTTTAACATTACTTCCCTTGATTTAAATTCAACACTTCTCACAATATATCCAAGCATCTTGTTTGCCTTTTTTATAGCTTCCCCACATTGTCTAGATGAAGACATTTCTGAGTCAACATAAACTCCTAGGTCTTTTTCATAGTTCCCTTCTTCAATTTCACTATCTCCCATGTGATATTTATAATGCATATTTTTATTGCCCGCATGCAATACTTTACACTTTTCTCTATTAAATTTCATTTGCCATGTGTCTGCCCAATTCTGAATGCCATCTAGATCATTTTGAATGACTTTTGCTGCTGCAACAGTGTTTGCCACTCCTCCTATTTTTGTGTCGTCTGCAAATTTAACAAGTTTGCTTACTATACCAGAATCTAAATCATTGATGTAGATTAGGAATAGCAGAGGACCTAATACTGATCCCTGTGGTACACCACTGGTTACCTCACTCCATTTTGAGGTTTCTCCTCTAATCAGTACTTTCTGTTTTCTACCTGTTAACCACTCCCTAATCCATGTGCATGCATTTCCTTGAATCCCTACTGCGTTCAGTTTGAGAATTAATCTTTTATGCGGGACTTTGTCAAAAGCTTTCTGAAAATCTAAATAAACCATGTCATTTGCATTTGCAGTTATCCATTTTCAATGTTGCATCCTCAAAAAAGTCAAGTAGGTTAGTTAGACACGATCTCCCTTTCCTAAAACCATGCTGGCTGTCTCCCAGGATATTGTTACCATATAGGTAATTTTCCATTTTGGATCTTATTATAGTTTCCATAAGTTTACATATAAAAGAAGTCAGGCTTATTGGTCTGTAGTTACCTGGTTCGGTTTTGTCTCCCTTTTTGTGGATCGGTATTACGTTTGCTATTTTCCAGTCTGTCGGTACAACCCCTGTGTCGAGACTGTTGCATGATCTTGGTTACCGGTTTGTAAATAACTTATTTCATTTCTTTGAGTACTATTGGGAGGATCTCATCTGGCCCAGGGGATTTGTTTATTTTAAGAGCTCCTAGTCCCTTTAACACTCCTGCCTCTGTTATGCTAAAGTTATTTAAAATTGGATAGGAACAGGTCGACATGTGGGGCATGTTGTCCGTGTCCTCCTTTGTTTACATTTTGTTACATTTTGTAAGTCACACCTACGGTATAAAGCAACTATTTTAAACATGGCTTGTGAAGCAACAGCCTTCTTAAACATGTAAGAGCAATTATGTAACACTGCACCTTTAAACACTTTTTGTACGTTTATTGAGTCGGAGAAACTGTTTTTTTTTTCAGTGTGGCATTCTTTACTTGGACTGGTGAAACTCTCAAAGCACTGAAGCACTGACAACGCTTCCCTAATGGAAGGTGGGGCTTCAACCAAAAGGTCACATCTGTCACTGCAATAGGAAAGATGTCAAGTGACTTCTTCAAGACCAGCCAATTCAGCCAGTCTCCAAACTTTTTTTTTTTTTTTCAAAAGGTAAATCAAATATCTGCTTTTGGTTATTTACTTTTCTTTGCTATTTTATCAACGTCTTTTTGATACATATTGTGGTGGATATAGAAATATAGAAAAAGGAAAAAAAGAGCAAGTTCATAATTTAGTGAAACCAAGGTTATTTCCAAGGGGGATTTTCTATCAAACTACTATTTTGCTGAGTAAACACACACCTTTTCTCCATAGTTTATTTTAGGATTTAAATGACATGTTGTCAGCCAGTAAACACTTTTATTGGAAAAGTTTATTTTGACATTTTGTGAATTTGACATTTTGCTAGTTGCCAGCTGTCACATAAAAAGACTGCAACACATGCCGTTAGTAGCATATGCCTTTTTGGATGCCGAAGAGTGTTTTAGTGCAAAAAATCAAATGATCCATAACAAGTTATGCTGTCATTTGAAAACAGCGTCATGAACAAAATATTTTTCATGCTGGTAATACATTTTGTTCCCTGGCTCAATCTAGCATTCCCACGCTGTGTTCCGAAATATGATAAGGAAAACATTTATTCTATTCGTTGACGCAACAGAAAACTATTGTTTTTGCTTTTGTTTCTTTAAAGCTACTTTTTGCTACATTTACTGTTATTTTTTTTAAACTCACTTGTTTTTCATTTTACCTGTTAAATATACACGTTTTACCATTTGCCACCCCAACTCCTATTCAAAAATATTTGGAACACTATTGGGATGCTTGCTTTGTTTATTAACTAGGTGTGCATACAGATTTGATTTCCTGGTCAGACCACACTGTTTCTCATTGACAATATTAGAAAGACTGACACAGGTGCGACACATATGAAATACACTTCCTGATCTAAAGATTAAACATTTTGATATAAAAAAAGATTCAAGACATGTGTTTATCCATCATTTTTCAGCCTGTTGCCTTCTGCAATCTGCCAGATGATGCCTAACAATGCCAGTACCATCTGGATTTGTTCATGCCCAATAAACCTTTTGGGATTTGACCAATAATAATAATATTAGGCGTAGTCATTACACACCCACTGGGCCAATTGCAACGAACTTGCAGATTTAGTACAGAGCTGCGTACTAAGTTGCGGACTAGCTAATATCTCGGGATCATCCCCAGCTGCGTACTAACTTCGTACCAATTGCAACGAAAAAAGATGTGGAACAAAGTTGGGGACAAGCTGATCCCCAGCTTAGTACAGAGCTCAGGGTTAAGCTCTTTATTGTAGTGCGCTACCAAACAGGAACTGAAGGGGGGGGGGCTCAAAATCTTAGTGATTGGTTCCAGCTATTTTGAAATTAAGAACATTGTGTATGGAAATGTATTTACGCACAAAAGTAAATACTGAGGCTGAATTGCATAAGAATATTTTCACATGTTGTTAAACCAAATTCACATGTATATTCTAATTTTCCTAAAACACCACCAAAATTCATGAAGATGTGTCAGAAGATAAACAATTACATAGTTCAGGTATAGCCTATAAAATAATTTCTCAGTACATCCAAATGAAGGCAATCATTGCCAGTAGTTGTGTGCCAAATTATACAATTGAGCAAAAACTTTATTTCATAGAGAAAAGATTTTGATTGAAACTGTGGAGGATGGCCGAAATGATTTCACAGCAATTCTGCAGTGCACAGCTGCATGGAATACACTTGTAAGCAGAATGCTGCCTTACCTGTGAAAGAGGCTGAAAGTAGAGGCACTGGAATGTTGTACAGGAATTATATATATATATATATATATATATATATATATATATATATATATATATATATACAGTGCCTTGCATAAGTATTCACCCCCCTTGGACTTTTCCACATTTTGTAGTGTTACAACCTGGAATTAAAATGGATTTAATTAGGATTTTCAGTCACTGATCTACACAAAACAGTCCATAATGTCGAAGTGGGGAAAAAAATCTACATATTTTTCAAAATTATTTACAAATAAAAAATTGAAAAGTCTTGATTGCATAAGTATTCACCCCGTTTGCTGTGACACCCCTAAATAAGTTCTGGTGCAACCAATTGCCTTCAGAAGTCACATAATTAGTTGAATGGAGTCCACCTGTGTGCAATTAAAATGTCACATGATCTCAGATTAAATACACCTGTTTCTGGAGGCCCCAGAGTTTGTTAGAGAGCATATCTAAACAAACAGCATCATGAAGACCAAGGAGTTATCAAAACAGTCCGGGACAAAGTTTTGGAGAAGCACCAATCAGGGTTGGGTTATAAAAAATATCCCAAACTTTGAACATCCCCCGGAGCACCGTTAAATCCATTATTAAAAAATGGAAAGAATATGGCACAACCGCGACTCTGCCTAGAGAAGGCCGTCCACCAAAACTCAGTGACCAGGTAAGGAGGGCATTAGTCAGAAAAGAAACCAAGAGGTCAATGGTAACTCTAAAGGAGCTGGAGAGATCCACAGCTAAGATGGGAGAAACCATCCATGGGACAACTATAACCCAGACGCTCCACAAAGCTGGGCTTTATGAAGAGTGGCAAGAAGAAAGCCATTGCTGAAAAAAAACCATATCAAATCCCATTTCAATTTTGCCAAAATGCATGTGGGAGACACAGCAAACGTGGAAAAAGGTTCTCTGGTCTGATGAGACCAAAATTGAACTTTTTGGCCTTGGCCTTTTAGCGCAAAACACTATGTGAGAACACCATCCCCACGGTGAAGCATGGTGGTGGCAGCATCATGTTATGGGGATGCTTTTCATCGACAGGGTCTGGGAAACTGGTCAGGATTGAGGGCAAGATGGATGGAGCCAAATACAGGGAAATTCTAGAGGAAAACCTGTTTCAGTCTGCAAGAGACCTGGGACTGGGGCGGAGGTTCACCTTCCAGCAGGACGATGACCCTAAACACACAGCCAAAGCTACACTGGAGTGGTTTAAAAACAAGAACCTGAATGGCCCAGTCAAAGCCCAGACCTCAATCCGATTGAGAATCTGTGGCAAGACTTGAAAATCGCTGTTCACCAACGGTCCCCATCCAACTTGACAGAACTTGAGCAATTTTGCCAAGAAGAATGGGCAAAAATTGCAGGAGCCAGATGTGCAAAGCTGGTAGAGACTTACCCAAAAAGACACAGCTGTAATTGCTGCCAAAGGTGCTTCTACCAAGTATTGACTCAGGGGGGTGAATACTTATGCAACCAACAAATGTCTTTTTTTTGTTTAATTAACTTTTGTGTCACAATAAAAAATATTTTGCACCTTCAAAGTCTTAAGTATGTTGTGTAAATCAAATGGTAAAAATCCCATTTAAATCCATTTTAATTCCGGGTTGTAACACTACAAAATGTGGAAAAGTCCAAGGGGGTGAATACTTATGCAAGGCACTGTATATATATATATATATATATATATATATATATATATATATATATATATATATATATATATATAGGCCTACGTCAAGTTGAGTAAGTTAAATAAATATATATTGGCCTACGTCAAGTTGAGTAAGTTAAATAAGGATGAAACTGGTTTTCTTGCAACATGTTTATTTTTTTTTCTCCCAGAAGATTTCATGTCGTTTTATTGTTTTAATTTTTGGTTATGAATAGTTCAGTTTCATAAAAGTTGTCAATACATTTGGGGAATTTTCCTATTTGTTCCAGTTAGTACGATACCACAAGTCTTTTAGTCTACATAAATTGCTAGACTCATTTAGTATTGTGTTTTTTCGTATTATTATTATTTATTTCTTAGCAGATGCCCTTATCCAGGGCAACTTACAATTGTTACAAGATATCACATTATACAGGTATCACAGTATTTTTTACATAGAATTACCCATTTATACAGTTAGGTTTTTACTGGAGCAATCTAGGTAAAGTACCATGCTCAAGGATACACCAGCAGTGTCCCCCATCTGGGATTGAACCCACGACCCTCTGGTCAAAAGTCCAGAGCCCTAACCACTACTCCACACTGCTGCCCCAGTGTATACTTTGTATGCTCTAGAGGGCAAAAACAGTTACTTTGGGTTTGTTGCAATTGAGAACATTTTTATAATGCAGCTGGGGACTATCTTGAGCTGCTTAGTTTGTTGCAATTGGTATTAACTTGCGGAATAGTTTAGAACCATCCTCTGTACTAACCATGGGATCATCCCCAGTTACGACGCTCCTTTCAGTTCGTTGCTATTGACCCATTGAGTCTATAGGGCACTTGCCATTACAATTATTTAAAGTAACCCATACACCTGAAGGTACCACTAAGTCAAGAAGCAAACATTAAGGCTAGTGCCTTTATCAGTGTGCAGATAGTTTCATGGAGTTTAACCAATACATGCTGACAGGAGGCTGTGTGGGCCAGTGGTTAATGAAACGGGCTTGTAACCAGAAGGTCCCCGGTTCAAATCCCATCTCAGCCACTGACTCATTGTGTGACCCTGAGCAAGTCACTTAACCTCCTTGTGCTCCGTCTTTCAGGTGAGACGTAGTTGTAAATGACTCTACAGCTGATGCATAGTTCACACACCCTAGTCTCTGTAAGTCGCCTTGGATAAAGGCGTCTGCTAAATAAACAAATAACAATAACACAGACTTTTGTGTTTGTTTGCTTTTCTTAATGGTCTCATTTTACAATGTGTGTTTTTAATACACAAGTATATAAATAAATTATGATATAACTTATTGATCACCTTCATAGAAACAAGGCTGGTGAGCGCTACTGCATAGCACCTTAATGCTCAGTTTTAGCAGCTTAGTTTGTTATTGGCTGTTTCATTATGTCTTTCTTAAGTGGTAGCAGGCACTTTAATGCTCAACAGATTTTGCAGTAACCATTAATAATAATAATAATAATAATAATAATATTAATAACAACAAATAACATTTGTCATCACCCACTCCAAAGAATAATGATTCTCAAATCTGAGTCGATAATAAATGTATAAATGGGCAAACTTATTACCTATTACCATTTTTAGAGAATATTCATTTCTGAATTCCAGGATTTTACAGGGAAAATAATTAGGAGAAAATCAAGTGAAGGAATAGGTTTGCGTTAATGATATGATGTACAGTACTGCAGTGCTAGGATGCGCTCTATAGCCTGGACGTCGCCGGTTCGAGTCCAGGCTATTCTACAGCCGACCGTGGACGGGAGCTCCCAGGGGCGACGCCAATTGGCCGAGCATCGTCAGGGGAGGGAGGGTTAGGTCGGCCAGGGTGTCCTCGGCTCACCGCGCCCCCAGCCCCCCTGTTGGCCTGCCCGGCCCCCTCGGGCTTGCCCGTTAGCTCCCCCGGGCTGCGTTGTCCTCCCACGCTGTAGCTCTGGGGCGGCTGCATGGTGAGTCTGCAGAGTGTAAAGAAGAGGGCGGCTGACGCACACGCTTCCGAGGACAGCGTGTGTTCATCTTCGCCCCTCCCGAGTCGGCACAGGGGTGGTAGCGGTGAGCTGAGCCTAAAAAATAATTGGGCATTTCAAATTGGGAAGAAAATAATAAACTAATTGGCAACGACTAGTTCAAGGTATATATGCAAGTCTAGTAGTTCTAGTGTTAAATTAGCATAAACACATCGACTATTTACAAAGATTGATATTGGTTTTTGAAGTTATTTTACACAGGTTGTATAGGAGAGAGTGTCACGTGCATCTTACCTTCAGTAACAACACAAGGGGAATTGGCCTGTGTCGTGCTGGGGTGCAAGGTTAATTTTCACATGTTATTACAGGGTCTCCCTCTGATCTAAAGGCACACATATTAATACAGTGGTTGTTCTTATAAGAAGTCAAGCTATCGCTGAATAGACCTCCAGGCTACACGCCATCAAAACTAATCAACCAATCTCTTCAACTGAACACTACATTCGGTCAGTTAGTGTGATCTCTTTTTTTCTGTATGGTATTCCATAATTTTCTTCCCCTTTCTATCTTTTCCCTATCTGACTCGATTTTAGTGAACAGCACTTTGGTTGGCTCACAATTAGCAGCTGTCAGGCCAACTTCTAGATTAGATTGGTAATTTGGGTGACTCGTCTTTTTCTGGAGTTGTCTTCTGTAGAGGTAGATGCAGAGTATCCTGGGCCTCCAGCCAAGGAGACTCTGGCTCCAGCGTGTTTTCCCACATTGACATCACAGGTTCATCACTTGATGTTGTGGTGACATCTCTCTCTTCCTGATGTATTTCAGGCTCGTGTTTCAGTCAGCACTCCATACCACATATCCCTCCTTGGGTATGTCATAATTTCCACCTCATCAGCTTCACTCCCTGATGCATCCATGTCGTCTTTCTCCATCACGCGTGATTGGACTAATTTCGGCTTCTCAGGAATGATTTTCTCCACTGGAAGGAACATACATTGGGTCAGCAGGTTGCGATGCATCACACGTTCTTTCTGTACATCCTCAGATCTCACTCTGTAGACAGGGATGTTCTACTGTCTCTTGATCACTATGGGTTGGTTCCTCCAGCGATCAGCTAACTTCTGCTTTCCACCCAAATGTGTCACCTTCATGAGAACCCTGTCTCCAGGTTTAAACTCCACCTCTGACTTTTTGGTCGTACTGTTGTTTTGGACTCTCCTTGGCCTTTCCGGACATTGCATTGGCTTGTTCAAGTGCAAAAGAGTAGTGGTTAGGGCTCTGGACTCATGACCGGATGGTCGTGGGTTCAATCCCAGGTGGGGGACACTGTTGCTGTACCTAGATTGCTTCAGTAAAAACACAACTGTATAAATGGGTAATTGTAGGTAAAAATAATGTGTAAAAATAATGTAATTGTATGTAAAAATAATGTGATGTCTTGTAACAATTGTAAGTTGCCCTGGATAAGGGTGTCTGCAAATAAATAAATAATAATAATAATAAAAGACAGGCGCTCACGTAGACTCTAATAATTGCTATACTCGACGTGTTCTTCTGAGGGCAATCCAAACATCAGATTGACTGGAAGTCTTGGGTGTCTTCTGAACATGAGTAAAATGTGGAGTATAGCCAGTTGAATCATGCCAAGTACAGTTGTTGCATGGGTCATTGCATCTACGTACTCTTTCCAATTGGCCAAATTGGGAGTCAAAGTGCCCAGCACGTTCATTAATGTGCAGTTAAAATGCTCCATCGTCCCATTCCCTTGCGGGTGGTATGGCAACGTATGGGATTTTGCAATACCTGTTAACTTGCATAGTTCTTTTAATTAGTGTGCTTTCGAAATTTCGTTCCACATGGATTCTGTTTGGGGAATCTGAACCTGCAGAAGAAATCTTCACAGCACATTCGCAGCCCCTCCCCACCATTGTTGCAGCGATAGGAAATTAATGCAAACGAGTTCCAACGGTGACCTGGTATGAACATCTTTCATACCTCTCACACCAATGCTTACTCTTAATGTACATTCAGGGCCAGTAAAACCTCTCACGGATCAAAGCAAATATTTGGTCTGTGCCAAAATGACCTGAGTCATTATGTAGCCTGGTCTTCACGCATAGTGTCCATTTTTCTGTTTCATCAGCCCTCTCTGGCTGTCTTGGGTCTTGCAGTACACAATCCCAGCATGGATCATCAATTTTGACAATTCTTTCAGTAGCAAGAACACAGCTTTAGCCTTCTTCCCCATCTCCTCGTGGCTCGGTTTATAGTCTTGCATCCGGTAGTACAGCACATGTCCTATCACTGGATCTTCCCTCCCTCTGTCCTGCCCGAATCTCCTGCTGGTCAATGCTGGGAGTACGTCCGTTCCAGGGGCTAAATACTGTTTCTGTTTAATCCAGGGCTTTTCTTGAGAACATCAGGTGCTGTTTCCACTGCAGTTGAAGGGGTTGCAGTGCGTCTATAGCTCTTTGTGGACAGGTATGTAGCATTTCAGTGACCACTTCACATGGCATTCTAGACCAGTGGTTCTCAAACTGGGGGGTGCAGACTGTATCCTTTGGGGGCGTTAGAAGGTTCAGGGTTTTTTTTAAATTTTTAAATTAAAAATAAATAAATAAAATTAATTACAGCGCACATTTTAACCTAGGCTATACCGTATAACGGGCGGATACTTTATTTGGGCATGTGGGAGGGTGTGGGGAATTCACTGACACACAGTAGACAGGAGGTTTCTTTGAAATGCCGTTTGGCGCACTGCTTTTGATTTCTTTTTGATTTGGCGCACTGTCATCACATACTTCAGACGGTTGTTGTCGGTCAGTACGGTGAATCGGTGTCCATAGAGGTGGCCATAAAACTTCTCTGTGCCAGCCCACTTAAGCTCTAAGAATTCAAGCTCAAACTCAAACCTCTCCTGGCATAAGTGACAACTCTTTCGACCCCCTTCTGCACCTGGGCGAGCACTGCACCTTCTCCAGATGCATTGACTTGGAGTATGAACTGCAAACTGGCGCAATCTGTCAAACACCAGTTGGAGTCATTTCAAATGTTCTTTACATGATTTAGAGAACACTACTATGTCGTCAAGATAGAGCAATACGCTGGCAAAATTCTGATCTAGTAACCAGCATGTCATCAGCCTTTGGAAGGTGGAAGGGGCATTCTGCAGTCCAAAGGACATTCGCTTGGCTTCATAAAGGTCCCCTGGGGTGCTGAACATAGTTTCATGCTTGTCCTTTTCAGCAACTTCCACCTGCTAGTAGCCAGACATCAAAACCAGTGTTGAAAAGTAGTTGGCCTGCCTTAGCGCCTCTAGTGTTTCTTCGAGCCTCTGGAGTGGAAATGCATCATGTGTACCGTGTGAATTCAACTTGCGGTAACTGACACATATCTGGAGCGATCCATCTTTCTTAGTAACTATAGGGGATGCTAACAGACTCTTGCTGGTCTGAATCACTCCTGCTTTCTCCATTTCAGCTATCTGCTTCCTTACATCATGGTACTGTGACGGGGGGGTATTTTTCTCTAGGGTAAGTGGAATGGCTCAGGATCCACTGAAGGGATCTCGTGCTGCACAGTTGTAGTTCTCTGTAGTGTTTTGAGATGACATCAGCTTTCTTCAGGAACATATCTTTCAACTGGTTCAACTGTTCTCCACTTTCTACAGCACAGCTGGTCAAATCATCTCAAGTGCTACATCATTCTGGCTTCGGCAGCCTGCAGACAAGACAGTCTTTGTGGCTAAGGTGTTAGGGTGCCATCTCGCAGTTTCCAGGCTAGTGACAGTCTGGCTCTCTAGTTCAGGGGTTCCCAAACTGTGGTCCGCAGCCCAAAGGTGGGCTGTGACACAGTCCCGGGCGGGCCGCGGGAGCAATGACATTCTATGCATTTTTCTATTAATAGCGAAAAGCAGGCGCCAGTGGCAGCTGTAACTGTAGAAAAATAAAATGTAGCAAGGGAGTATTGGCGGACTGTCAATCAAAGCAGAAATTCACAAATCAGAGCTAACAGATTGCCTACCTGTAGGCGGGATGTAAAGAGAGAGCTCTGACAATAGGGCAGTGTTAAGGTCATGTGATCACTCTGCTGGCAGATGTAAACAGTGTGTTCAGTATTTTATAAAATTACATATCGAATCCGCTACCAACGAAGAATACGTTTTGCAAAGTACAAAGAACAAAAAAGGCAGCTACAGGAGTTTGAATGTATTTGTACCGTGGGCTCAGTTTTGAGGTGCTGGAATGGGTTTGTTCTTTTGTAGAAACATTTTCATACTAACTTTTGTACTTTTTGTTCATTTACAAATTCAATTGATGCCTATGATGAATGTGTTTTTGTGACTAATTAGCTATTAACATTTAAAATATTGAGTACTTTGATATGTGTTTCAATGTTAACTAATTAAGTTATTAATCAAACTCATAAGTATTGTTACATACCGGTAATTGATTTATTAAAATGTTTGGATATACTTCTATTTTATTGATTACTGGCTCGTTCACAGTCATCTTAAAATAACACTAGAATATGATCCTGAATCTATCAGAGCTCTACACATGGTTCCATTCACCTTCACTACTCTCTCATTACTTGGGCCTATCAGAGGTGTTTCAATTTTGTTTGGCTTGCTGCTATCTGTCTGGGGACTTACTTGTTGGCTGCCCGTCACTGCCCCTCTGGTCACAGACATTCATTGTTTCCCGGCAGCTCTTTGTGTCTTCCCTTATGCCCCACTTGCCTCCTGGTCCCCTTGGAGAATGGTCCTACACTCTGGCTACATGCCCTTGTTGGCCACATCGGTAGCAGGTGACTTCCACGTAGTTGTAGCTGCGTCTGCCTCTTGCACTGGGATACATGGCTGCTCCATTCTGCTTAGGGACAACAGGTGTGGTAGTTACTCTAGCTTCCAACTGTGAAGGCTTACCAACCTGTTCTGCCTGACCTGGAGCTAACCGCTTTACCAATTCCACTAATTCAGTCAATTGAGATGTTTGCTTGGGAGGAGCATCGGGTTTGCTTCTGCCGGCACTTTGCATGCCATCATCAGACTTCGCCACATAACTCTGGCTTTGGCTCTTCCTTGGCTTAGTGTTCAGTGCATAGGGGCAGGCCTCAAATACACCATGGAGAGCATTTCACAGTTCATCTTCAGTAACAACACAAGGGGAATTGACCTGGGTCGTGCTGGGGTGCAAGGTCAGCTCACACAGACCGTTATTACAGGGTCTACCTCTGATCTAAAGGCATGGATATTAATACAGCTCCCATTAGTGGTTGTTCTTATAACAAGTGAAGCTATAGCTCAATAGTTGTAATGCGTATGACACCCGCACCCTACCCCCGGGTGTCCCGCTGAACAGTTTCCAAATGTTGGCGAGTATGTATTACTGATATATTTTCCATTGACAAAAATGTGTGGCAGAGAGTGTTAAACATTTAACAGGTTCCTTTTGCCAAAGCATAGTTTTCTATGATCTACAGGTCTTACAAACCCACAAAAAAAAATATATATATATATATATATCAATTTTTAAAAACTTTCCAGAGATGCAAAACAAAATTATGTAAAATCTTACCCCAATGATTCAAAGCTGGTTTAATTATCTGTTATTTGGAGAGTGTCATAAAGATTACGAATGCACTGATTTAATGCAGTCACCTTTCACCTCCAAGCCAATTATTCTGATCATGACAGCTGGCAGGTCTCATGAGGCACAAGTTCAACTGCTTTCAGGCATTGGATTGAATACACCATCCACTCTTTAATGTCACTAATTCCACACTGCTGACAATTATCCTCAGAAGATACCCTTGAAGAAGTTGGAACGCTACCTGAATTAAGCTTTCGTCCAAGTGAAAGGCAGCCCTTAACACATAAGATTTAAGGCTTTATTTGGTGTATATCTTGACTGGAAGCTTCAGTTGCTGGTGCTGCATAGCCCTACCTTTCAACAAAAACAGCTTGAGATTTCCTTGCAGCTTTTATCATCCATCACTTTCATCAATCAATCGTAATATATTTAGGAGCACTGGTACTTTAAAAGAAAAAAAAAAATTATTATAACAAAAAAGACAATGCATAAAAAATGTTAGAAAAAACCTCAGTCAAATCTAATTATCCTAAAGTGGACTGATAGGGTAGTACAGAAGGGCTGAGCGTTTTACAGGATGTGCACGTCATAACAAGGGAGGTAACCAAAGGCAGTTCAGTCATGTGTGTTGTACACATATTCTACCAAGGGTGAATTTTATAATACAAATCATTATGGCAGGTACCTAAGTTAAAGCTAATGGTAAAATATAGCTTTTTATAAAAGTGCTTTATTTTAGTTTGTTTAACTCTGGTCTACACTTGTTGCCAGTCGTGTTAAATTTGTAGTTTGCTATTGTTGTGTACTGTAGGAAACAAAATCTTTCAAGCTACCGATGTGTAGTATCTAGCAACTCCTTTAACACAAAACCGCCACGGCAGTCATGAGGTTTTCAAATTTAAATTATTCTGCATGTCTGAAAGTTATGCGTTTCTCCATTTATGACTTTTCCTAAATACATGTATTAAATACCCTGACGGTGTTTGAAAGGCAGGATCGAAAAAATAAGGAAGTTATAATCCTATTTTGACTGCTTTTTACAATACATGTGTTTTTATTAGGGGTGGGCACCAATATCGATATTTTGATATGATAATATGATAATTTCCATATCGCGATATCGTGGGATAAAAAACAATTCACGTACGCTAGCAGAGACATACTTTGTATTGCTAATACTGCTAAAAATACAATATATAGGGGCCTATACAGTACTATATATAGGGGCCTATACAGTACTCCCTCGCTAGAAGGCTCTCAGTTGTAACGCGCCTCGGATATAACACTCCTACAGCATGTCCCCCAATTCCCTATACTAGTAATTCATGCAATATTTCTACCGTAAATACAGTACCGGTGTTGTTCAAACTATAAACAACTTATCAGTTTAACTTCTGTTTCTGTCTCTCCCTTTTGATACAGTATCTGAACTGAACACAGACATCTTATTCAGCATTTGTTTTATAACTAAATAAATATTAGGCCTATTACATGGTTATCTTTCCTAATGTATTTACTTTTTTTGCTGCGAGAGGAGCTGCAGCTTTCTCCGGGAGACGAGACGCTTCAGCTTTACTTAAGCCCCGCTCCGGGCAGCCAAAACTGGGGCGAGCCCATTCCCTCCTCCCCAAGAGAAAACAATGCCAGGTAGCTAAATGCAATGACAATACAACTTCTGATATCTGTGCCCAGTGTGAAAGAGCAGTATGTGGTAAATGCACAGGAAGCGTTACATCTGTGTGGACTGTGCTACTTAGGATGCTACTTTGAAGTCTGTTTCTCTGAAAGCGCATTCACATTACATAATGGGAATTGAGGTATTTTCTTTTTTTTTATGTTACTTTAAAAAAAAAATCGTTTTACAGTTTTGTATGTACAGTACTGTGCAAAAGTTTTAGGCAGGTGTGAAAAAATGCTGTAAAGTGAGAATGCTTTCAAAAATAGACATCTTAATAGATTATATTTATCAATTAACTAAATGCAAAGTGAGTGAACAGAAGAAAAATCTAAATCAAATCCATATTTGGTGTGACCACCCTTTGCCTTCAAAACAGCATCAAGCATCAATTCTTCTAGGTACACTTGCACACAGTTTTTGAAGGAACTCGGCAGGTAGGTTGGCCCAAACATCTTGGAGAACTAACCACAGTTCTTCTGTGGATTTAGGCAGCCTCAGTTGCTTCTCTCTCTTCATGTAATCCCAGACAGACTCGATGATGTTGAGATCAGGGCTCTATGGGGCCATACCATCACTTCCAGGACTCCTTGTTCTTCTTTACGCTGAAGATAGTTCTTAATGACTTTCGCTGTATGTCTGGGGTCCTTGTCATGCTGCAGAATAAATTTGGGGCCAATCAGATGCCTCCCTGATGGTATTGCATGATGGATAAATATCTGCCTGTACTTCTCAGCATTGAGGAGACCATCAATTCTGACCAAATCCCCAACTCCATTTGCAGAAATGCAGCCCCAAACTTGCAAGGAACCTCCACCATGCTTCACTGTTGCCTGCAGACACTCATTCGCTGACGATCTCCAGCCCTTCGCGAACAAACTGCCTTCTGCTACAGCCAAATATTTCAAATTTTGACTCATCAGTCCAGAGCACCTGCTGCCATTTTTCTGCACCCCAGTTCCTGTGTTTTCGTGCATAGTTGAGTCGATTGGCCTTGTTTCCACGCCGGAGGTATGGCTTTTGGCCGCAAGTCTTCCATGAAGGCCACTTCTGACCAGACTTCTCCGGACAGTAGATGGGTGTACCAGGGTCCCACTGTTTTCTGCCAGTTCTGAGCTGATGGCACTGCTGGACATCTTCCGATTGCGGGAAGTAAGCATGATGTGTCTTTCATCTGCTGCAGTAAGTTTCCTTGGCCAACCACTGTGTCTACGGTCCTCAACGCTGCCCGCTTCTTTGTGCTTCTTCAAAGAGCTTGGACAGCACATCTGGAAACCCCTGTCTGCCTTGAAATTTCTGCCTGGGAGAGACCTTGCTGATGCAGTATAACTACCTTGTGTCTTGTTGCTGTGCTCAGTCTTGCCATGGTGTATGACTTTTGCCAGTAAACTGTCTTCAGCAACCTCACCTTGTTAGCTGAGTTTGGCTGTTCCTCACCCAGTTTTATTCCTCCTACACAGCTGTTTCTGTTTCAGTTAATGATTGTGTTTCAACCAACATATTGAATTGATGATCATTAGCACCTGTTTGGTATAATTGTTTAATCATACACTTGACTATATGCCTACAAAATCCCTGACTTTGTGCAAGTGTACCTAGAAGAATTGATGCTGTTTTGAAGGCAAAGGGTGGTCACACCAAATATGGATTTGATTTAGATTTTTCTTCTGTTCACTCACTTTGCATTTAGTTAATTGATAAATATAATCTATTAACATGTCTATTTTTGAAAGCATTCTTACTTTACAGCATTTTTTCACACCTGCCTAAAACTTTTGCACAGTACTGTACATATACCTGTTTACATCTGTTTATACACTAGTTTATTTTTTAATGTTTTTTTGAAGTGCTTAATATGTGGTAAGTTAGAAAATAAACATTTTTATGTTTAATTGTTCATTTAAATCAGACATTTCGGCTGTGCAGATGTTTGATATGAGGTGCTTGAATAAAACTTTTGAGTTGTATCCGACAGTTTGTCTTTCATTTTAACATTGAGGTTGTAAAATGTAATAATGACCGTCGGGGGTGGTTCTAGGTATGAGTATAACCACATTCTAGTGCGGTACATTTTAGCGAACAAAATGTGAAAATACTCCAAATGAGTAATACCATATACAGCACTCTTAATAGGAGCACGCATAACTATTTGAATTTTATGGAGCCACGTACCAGGGATTGTCTGACTGACTTATTGTCTGTAAATTACCATATTTCAAGTTGGGATTTGGCACTACATCTGATAAGGAAGCCAGCATTTTTTAACCATAATTGCAAGATTTCTATTGGATTATGCATTGTTTTTGTTTTTCAAAATGTAGTAAAAAAAAAAACTGAAAATATTGTTATTTTATTGATTATTAATGGATATATCTTACTTTCACAATGATAGTTATACATGTAAACAAATGTTCTGCAACAATAAAATGTATTGAAAAATACATTACATACGGTCCCATTTTTGCAGGTGCTATAATATCACAGGAAATGTAGTTGCCTCCACTGTTTCACGATGCATTAACAATAACTCCCCAGTGTGGGCACTGTTTGTTTCTGCAGGTATCAGGATACATATAACTGCAATAACTTACAGCTTGTACTTACTGCAGACTCATAGTGCCATTGTTATACTAAGGTCAGCAAAAAAATACGACAACATATAATAAGAATTCAGAATTAAGTCAGTTTTGCAAAAAGCAGGGAAAACACATCAAAGATCTTTTCTTTTTATCATTATAACATTTTTAATTGGGAATCAGAACAGCCCTAGGAACAAAACAGATGCTGAGAACTGCAAAAAAAAAGAGTCAATGTAATTTACTCATCAACTGAGAAACATGTATTTTTTTGCTTTTATCAAAAGAAAAGGAACTCCTACTCATCTTTTTCAGTTTTTTAATATCAAGATCTCACCCTTGAACAAATATGTGTGTGATACTCCATGGGGAACAAGACTGTCCTTGTATTATTACTTCTTACATCCAACTTCAATATGAAAAAAAAGATTTCTTTACTTCAGTACCATTATTATATGTTTTTTGTATGATGTGCGATTAATTCGCATTCTTTCAGACTACAGATTCAAAGAGGGGTGTAGATTGCTGAGTGATTAAGGAAGTCCAGTAAAGGAAGCTGTGGGATGGATGGCAGCACTCACTGCATAGTTAAGTAATTTAATTTAGGTTACATATGCATTTCATTTTAGTGTTGGAATACACTTAACATAGGCTACTCTGCATGGTTATTGAATATATAGGCTGGCTTACAGTAAATGAAAACCTAGATGTAAAATGGCAAGTGCCTGATAATTAAAAATGGCACATCAGACTGTAATATGAATATCCCCCAGCCCAGATGTGTTTTGTACATTGCACTGTAGGTTATTTTGATTGTCAGCATTGGAACCTACATTTCTATAAGCAGATCTGAAGATAGGGCAATGCAATACAGTACATAAATGCTTTGCCTTCAACGTTTTCACTGCCCACAGTAATTAACATAGCCCCTGCCTCTTTTTGCATCGATATGGTTGTATGACGCAGAGAGATTTGATAGATGCCCCTTTACCTACCTGAGCAGCACGATAATCCCATATCCAGAATGGAAGTCAGGGGCTGTGTTCCAATTCATGAAAATGCACCCCATGAAGAGAAGATCGAAGGGCGGAAGTGGGCGGCGGCCATGTTAAGGGGTGTTCCAATCCATAGTGAACATAAAATGCTCCTTCAAGGGGCCTTCATATGCTCCCGAAGTGTACAAGCACTGTTCACTTCTGTGGAAGAGATTTTCTTTTTATAACCCACCAAGCATTGCGTTAATCCCATCAAACATTGCGTCTTAAATAGAGCCAGAGAATTGGAGTTCGTCTACAAATGTAATTAGCAATCATATAACAAAACAATATTATGCTTCGTGTGTCATATAAATAACACTCATGTGATTATTGTATGTGTCCCCAGATAAATATAAACCAATGTTCGAGATGAATTTATTGCATTCTCTGCTTGATGACGTTTTAATTTTAAATACATTTTTTTATATTTCTATTCACTTTTTTAATGTATATTTACATATCTCAGTTGTATTGGTTAGTATTATGTTATTTTATATATTTTATATTTTATATATGCACGCATATAAAATGACAACACGAAAAGCAAATGTTTTCTTAGTGCTTTATAATGAACAGCTACTTAAGCATAGCAATATTTAAAAGATCTCTTGCACATACAAAAAAAAAAAAAATGTCAACGACCTCCCGAGTTTCTTCTATGGCAGACTGTACTTTTTAAAATGCTTTTATTGAAACAAAATTATACATCAATAGGAAATCAACTCCTATAAAAAATAAATAAAAAAATAATAATAAAATAAAATAAAATAAAAATGAGAGAAATAAGCTATACATTGCCAGGAATATTACAATGTTGCTTCCAAAATCAATTTAAAAAAGCACACGTTTTTCTTGTTTTCTTATTTCTAATTGTTTTAATGGTGCTGCTATAATCATCTCTATTTTAAATCAAATATAATTTAGAGTAGAATTCGACAACTTCATTTTATGAATATATATTCCAAAAACTACTAAGAAATTAAAGATATACACAAACTTCTGTTCAATGTTTGTTAAAATAAAGCAAAGTATCAACACCACCAAAATGTACATTTATACCCAACTCCCCTAAAATAAAATGCTGCGTGTCATTATGGCAGACTGTACACATTTCTAGCGCTGACAAATAATGACGCCTTTCCCTGGCCGTGAATGATGACGCTAAAGTGTGTTCCAATTAAAACACTTTTGCGCCCCCTACGCCCTACATCCCTTCGAAGTGGTCACTCTTGGAAGTTATCACTTTGAAGGGAAGTAGGGTGTAGGGGCGAGGTTTTGAAATGGAACACAGCCAAGGTGTCGTACGCCCGCTTCTGTCTGGATCCGACTGGTGCTGTCGGGCGAAGTCGTGAGCACTCGTCACGCAGTCAAGCACGAAGCTGCTGGAGATACACCAGTCACTGGGGTGCGCAAACATCAAGGCAGCCGGGGTGTACTGTTTAGCAAAAGCGTACCTGGTTAAATGGTTTTTAAATATGTATTTTTGCTATTGTTAATTATTGTTATGGAGAATATTTTTGTACAGAATATACAATAGTAAATAAATGGAGTGTTTACATAAAACGAATAAAATGTAAACACTAAACTATCAGTGTGTAGTGGGTGGGGTTGTACCACATATAAGCGCAGTGGTTTAGAGGGGAGAGAAGGGTTCTCCACAGGAATTCTGTACAGCCGGGCAGCAGAACATTATAGCCGGGAGCACTTTTAACGGAAAAATAAACTTGCCTTTTACCTTAAATATATAATACGACAAATAATTTGAATAATGTGTTGTCTTTCGTTGACTATATCTGGCTGCGCTTTTTTATATTCTACATTTTCTTTTTCATTTTTGCTTTTTATTATGGTAAATGTCTGTGCTTATTTAGGCACTGTACAATTTGACTGGGGAAAGATAACGTAGGTTTATTGGAGTTAACAAAAAAGTACAAAAAAAAACAAAAAAAACCGGAAACCTTTTCACTTCCTTTTTAGCTTAATTATTGAGCTTATTGTTTTTTTTTTGTTTTTTTTTTTCTTTATGTTAAGTTTTCAGGGCATTTTGTTAATTTTTAATTTTGTTAATTTTTTGTTTTTCGCTGTTCTACATTTTTTGAATGCAACTGTTCATTTTAACCATTTTTTTTTACACAACATTACTCGCACACGTTTGGTCACCATCAGAACTGTTGCATGAAACCGGAGTGTAATAATTGTAATGTCAGCAGCACTCTGAAAATCAGTGAGTAATACTATAAAGCATGCAAAGCAATGTAAATCTTAAAATGGATTGCATACTATTTAATTGTCAGTGGCAACATTCAAATGCCGTTTTTTTATGTTATTGGGAGATGCATTGGCCCCGTCCTTTGTATTGACCTTTATAATAAGCCATAAGCAAGCAGCAGGAGATGAGCATTTACACAATGGAGCCACAGGAGGGGAATGAAAACACAAGAAACCAAGAAGTTTGTCCTTTTTTCTTATACTTACATATTCAAAGCAAGTATCACAAGATGTATAATTTATTTACAGTGCTACTCATACATATTGCTATCCCCACATACATACCCTTGTATAAATCAATGAATTCCAGTGCGTGAGATGCATATTTTTTAATGACATTAACTTTCAGCATCATCATGTGCAATTGAATATCCTAGTTGAAATAATTTTAGGCTCTATAAAGGACCCTTTTTGTATTGTAGTTGGCTGTGTTCAACCCTCTTTTCATGTAAATGATGTTTATGACAGCCAGTATGATACTGTCGCTATCCAAGAAGTTCATCTGGAGTTAGCTGAAGCCGCTTATGAGACAGTCATGCTGGTTCAGAGTGTGTGGGCATTCCTCAGTACATGTAACTGTGAATCTTTTAGCTCGTATTCTCCCAGAGTGGCAAAAGGGCCCCATAGAGCTGCATAAGGTTGACTGATCTCGTTTACTTTGTTTTAAAATAAAATGCTAATATTTAAAAAGTGTTATTTTTCTTTATTAAAGCACTAGACATGCTCCCAATTACCATGAAATGTATTATTGTAACCACCACTTGTGCTGCTTTTTTAAATGTGTGTATATATATATATATATATATATATATATATATATATATATATATATATATATATATATATATACACTACCGTTCAAAAGTTTGGGGTCACTTAGAAATTTCCTTGTTTTCCATGAAAACATACATGAAATGAGTTTGAATAGGAAATATAGCAAAATGAATAGGAAATATAGTTATTGACAAGGTTAGAAATAATGATTTTTAATTGAAATAATAATTGTGTCCTTCAAACTTTGCTTTTGTCAAAGAATCCTCCATTTGCAGCAATTACAGCCTTGCAGACCTTTGGCATTCTAGTTGTCAATTTATTGAGGTAATCTGAAAAGATTTCACCCCATGCTTCCTGAAGCACCTCCCACAAGTTGGATTGGCTTGATGGGCACTTCTTATGTACCATACGGTCAAGCTGCTCCCACAACAGCTCAATAGGGTTGAGATCCGGTGTCTGTGCTGGCCACTCCATTATAGACAGAATACCAGCTGACTGCTTCTTCCCTAAATAGTTCTTGCATAGTTTGGAGCTGTGCTTTGGGTCATTATCCTGTTGTAGGAGGAAATTGGCTCCAATCAAGCACCGTCCACAGGGTATGGCATGGCGTTGCAAAATGGAGTGATAGCCTTCCTTCTTCAAGATCCCTTTTACCCTGTACAAATCTCCCACTTTACCACCACCAAAGCACCCCAGACCATCACATTGCCTCCACCATGCTTGACAGGTGGCGTCAAGCACTCCTCCAGCATCTTTTCATTTGGTCTGCGTCTCACGAATGTTCTTCTTTGTGATCCGAACACCTCAAACTTAGATTCGTCTGTCCATAACACTTTTTCCAATCTTCCTCTGTCCAGTGTCTGTGTTCTTTGCCCATCTTAATCTTTTCTTTTTATTGGCCAGTCTGAGATATGGCTTTTTCTTTGCAACTCTGCCTAAAAGGCCAGCATCCCGGAGTCTCCTCTTCACTGTTGACGTTGAGACTGGTGTTTTGCGGGTACTATTTAATGAAGCTGCCAGTTGAGGACCTGTGAGGCGTCTGTTTCTCAAACTAGACACTCTAATGTATTTGTCCTCTTGCTCAGTTGTGCACCGGGCCCTCCCACTCCTCTTTCTATTCTGGTTAGAGCCAGTTTGCGCTGTTCTGTGAAGGGAGTAGTACACAGCGTTGTACGAGATCTTCAGTTTCTTGGCAATTTCTTGCATGGAATAGCCTTCGTTTCTCAGAACAAGAATAGACTGACGAAGTTTCAGAAGAAAGTTCTTTGTTTCTGGCCATTTTGAGCCTGTAATCGAACCCACAATTGCTGGTGCTCCAGATACTCAACTAGTCTAAAGAAGGCCAGTTTTATTGCTTCTTTAATCAGCACAACAGTTTTCAGCTGTGCTAACATAATTGCAAAAGGGTTTTCTAATGATCAATTAGCCTTTTAAAATGATAAACTTGGATTAGCAAACACAACGTGCCATTGGAACACAGGACTGATGGTTGCTGATAATGGGCCTCTGTACGCCTATGTAGATATTCTATTACAAATCAGCCGTTTTCAGCTACAATAGTCATTTACAACATTAACAATGTCTACACTGTATTTCTGATCAATTTGATGTTATTTTAATGGACAAAAAATTTGCTTTTCTTTCGAAAACAAGGAAATTTCTAAGTGACCCCAAACTTTTGAACGGTAGTGTATATATATATATATACATATATATATATATATATATATATATATATATATTCACACACACACTGCTGTGCAAAAGTCTTAGACATGTTGCATTCTTCTACTCTGATGCATTATGAACATCAACAATTTACTCAAAGCCTCCACTAGTGTTTTCTACTATTATAACAACCTTGACTTGCATAAAGAAGGAAAAACATTGAGTGAAATAGCTCGCATCGCTTGATTTTCAAGGTGTGGTATCTGAAGCATAATCAACAAGTACAGAGAAACATCATCTGTAATTGACATACCCAGAACTGGAAGAACCCAAAAAGCTGTCTAACAAGGATGAGCAATACTTGACAACAGAACTGGCAGAAGGCACAGGTGTCGTTGTCTATCCATCAGTAGTCCAAAGCACCTTTGACCATTGTTCCATAGTCCAATTTCTGTGTTCTTGTGCATATTTTAGCCTTTTAGTTTTGTGATTAACAGAGATACTCTTACTGCAACACATCCTTTAAGTCCTGATTTCAAGAGTGACCTTCGTACTGTTGATTTGATGGACAATGACACCTGTGCCTTCTGCCAGTTCTGGAGGAGCAACTTTGTCATATATGAAGGAAACACAGCAGGCAAATGAGCAACTCCAGGGGCAGGGATACATTTGCTATGAGCTGCAGTCTCTGGACAACTTTTGGTTTCTGAATTGGGTACAGAGATACGTAAACGAGCGGCATGTAGCTGCAACTTGCTTCCTTGCGTACGTAAAAACTCTTCCTGGATACAGCCCTTTGTATGTGTTTTTTTTATGTTTATTTGGAAGTCGACTCATTTTAGATGTACACAAATGCATTGTGCTCACAACAGTGGTTGGCATCATAATGTTTTTTTATTATTATTACTATTTTGATATTTTTGGTTCTGCTCTAACAGTGGAAACCGACAAAGAGAATATGTCTATTTGCAGAAAATGAGCTGGTGTTAGCTCCCAACACTAGCTTAACAGCTGTGGTGAGCAGCACACTAATCTCAATAGGCCCTGATAAAGGAGTTTGTATCTGAACACCCTCTATGTAATGGCATGTTTCTCATAAATCATAATAGATGATTGAGAGGAATGGAGTGGCAGGAATTATCTTTCTGTAAATGCACTGTATATTACTGTGGTGGGGTGCCCTGCCCCTGTGTGTATTCTGTGTTTTATGTTTTATGTGGTGTGTTATTGTTGGTGTGTATATATTGGTGCACAGGGTATAAATTGGGCTATGTAGCACAAGTGATTTAAAATGTATATTTGTATTTAGGCACAGGGATTGTACAATCACTTCATGTGCAGACTGTGCTGAGATTCAATTGAATGATTGATAAGCAATCATCGAGTGTTTCACGCACACAGGGTTGGTGTGTTCAGAGGCGAACAAGAGTTGGGAGGTGAAGAAGAAACTAAAAATAACAATTGCTATGCTGTCGATTTTGGCCATTGTGCCGTTTGTTTTGTGTAAGTTTTTTGTTTTGTTTAAACCTTTTATTTATTATTATTAACCCTTTGCGGCCCTATGTTGGACCAGGTCCAATATTACCCTGTCCGACATCAAGAAAAAGGCGTCAATCACAGGTCCCTAGTCGGTTTTTCTCCAGAAAAAAAGAGAAAAGTGTTTAATGGCAGAGAGAGGCAGATAGAAGCCGAGAGAAACCAAAAAAAAAAAGAAAACGAAGGCAGATCTGAGCAATACGCATAGTCCCTTCACCACAGACATATCCTGTTGATATACAGTGCCTTTTAAACCTGTTTTACTGTGAATACAATAAACAGCTTGTGTGAAAAAAAATTAGACCTGACGTGCCTGACAGGCACTGAATAAATGGACCACAAAGGGTTAAACGTGCAGCAGCTGCTATTACATACCCCAGTGCTGTCTGAGTGTCAATTACTTCCTGGTCAAATGTCACCACACAAGCCATCATGTCACAATTACATTAAATAAGATCAGTTTTAAAAAGAGAAAAAGATACATGCTTGTAAAGTGGAAGCAATTACAGCAAAATATAGTTGTCAGTTTTAAAAAGGTGTCAGATTTTGCCAGTGAATTTTTATTACAGTTAAATGTGTCCACAAACGGACTGTAGTGGATGATATTTAAATTGTAACTATGCTTTACCTAAATACATAATTTAAGCCACCATACAGAGCAACCAAGTTGGTTAGTGTTGTAATTGTGGCTAGGATCTTACAGGGAAAGTTACATTTCTATTGTTCACATTAAAGTATTTGAAGCGTATATTAAATAGTTCCAGAAATGTTCTCCTCTGTGTGCATCCATTCAAAAATGTCCAGTTCTCCAACATGTATTTTCATGTACTTGATATCTGGTACTATACTAGGTTAATGAAATCTGTTTGCAAGCAATGCTTTTACACTCTTACACTTCCTGGGTCATTTCACCTGAAGGGTGAAATTGTCTCCACCCCTTTAGTCTTAACTGTCAGTAAGCAACCCATGACTGACATGCTTTGCAGCCAGTAAGATGCTTTGACCCTGTAGACACTACTGGGGTGAAATGACCTAGGATTTAAAGCAGTATCAGACTTCTTGGAAGACAGGGCATGCAAACTGAGAACTTTCTGAGTTAACCTAGTGTACTGTAGTGTAGTGTAGTGTCTTGTTTTAAAATGAAAACATGTATTTGCTATCAAATATGTTACTTTCAAAACTGCACATTTGAGATTTATGAAATGATGTTGTTCACTACAGCCACTTTAAATAACAAAACGTAATGCTGGCATTCAATCACTACATTGAAGTTAGATTTGATCTATTGCTTCGTCTGCATTGGTGATCTATATCTGAAAGTTTTCATATATAAAATGTGTGTGTGGTACAAAAATGCCAAGTTAGATCAGCTGTATAAAGTCGTGATGTAAAATTTAACATGAATCACAAAACAATTGGAATTAACCTCCCTCCCACACACACTTCTGAAAACTTTATTTAGAAGACAAATTGTTTCCCTAAAAGACTGTAAACAGACAACTGACATTGACATAGACTTATTTTCCAAACATTTGGATTGTTTTATTACTAAGGCCTGAATTATAACGGCTATGGTGTCACCCTAATGAACATATTTATATTGTGTAATAATATAATAATTGATCCACTGTATGAAGCCATCCTGGAGAAAGTACTTAGGAGTTAGTCCTAACAGAAGAAGAATACACTAGTGCATTAACCAATCACATGAAGAAATGTGCGGACTGGACATTATTCGACTGTCACATTCCATTAGTTACAATGTAATACTTCCATCACTTTGATACAGCCAAAGATGGCTTTATTATCTTCCCAGTGCATTTGAAAGAATCAGTCTGCTGCCAGAATACTAACATATTGTGCATTGCATGTGTGTGTGCTAAAGCAAGGCTTCCTGGAAAGCAAGATGCAGTTAACAGCTCTCATATGGGCTGCCAACCATATCTGTGGTGATTTTGTCCATGCTGTCAAAGCAAATGCCATTTTGTCCAAGATCCAGAGATAAACATAAGCCCCCTTAACATCTGCTTGTACTGCATGCCACCTTTAAACAAGCCAAATGTCAAAGAAAAGCCCTGAAAAGAACGTTCCTGAGTAGTAGCACGATCTGTGATTGTATTACTGTATTATTGGATAATGTACATGCCACTGTATGAACAATCTCTGACAAAAGCAATAAAGGTGCCCTGTCATTGTGTACTTCATGACTATAGAAACAGATATAAGATACCACATACTTAAACTGCTATGACCTTCGATTAAAGTAACCTCTTCTTCAGCCAGATTTACTGTGCAGAACCACATGGAATACTTCATTTTTAAGTCCAGATTGATTTTTAAAGCTTTTGGTACAATAGAAATGGTCTGAAAGTAAATTTAAAAAATGTACTACAAAACCAGTAAGTAATAACCTGGATGCATTAATCTAAAACAACATTCTACTACCTAATGACATGAAAGAAATTGTGAAATAAACAAACATCAAGCATTTGAATTACTAAAATAAAAATTATTATTATTATTTGTTTATTTAGCAGACGCCTTTATCCAAGGCGACTTACAGAGACTAGGGTGTGTGAACTATGCATCAGCTGCAGAGTCACTTACAATTACGTCTCACCAGAAAGACGGAGCACAAGGAGGTTAAGTGACTTGCTCAGGGTCACACAATGAGTCAGTGGCTGAGGTGGGATTTGAATCGGGGACTTCCTGGTTGCAAGCCCTTTTCTTTAACCACTGGACCACACACTTACAATATAACAACAATATAACAATATAACTGGACCACACACTTACAATATAACTTTAACCACTGGACCACACACTTACAATATACAAACTTACAATATAACTGAAGATTTAAAAAGGTTTGCAATATATATTGTATTTGGGTAATTGTAATTAGTCAATATATCTGTAGAAATAGCAACAAACTTGATTCCGATGTTTCAGGCATTATCCATTAGTGATTATTTCAGCTGATGCCACTAAAGAAAACGAAGGGACTTGTGCCACAAGGGAATAGGATCAATGTTAAAATATCTCTACAAACAGAGAACAATGTATTTCTACTAGTTCTAGTAGCCATCCGCTGCATCAGGAATGTCATCACTAGAAAGCCTCAGAGTGCAACACTTACCTGCTAATTAGAAAGCATGTAAAGGGTGTTTTGCTAATAAATAATGCATCCATAACTGTACAACATTCAGTAGAATTATATGACAAACTATCTCTTGTAGTCCATAATGTCTTCAAAGGTGAAATGCATTTTGGGTCAGTTCTACGTTCCATGCAGTAAAATGTGAACATTTCTTCAGCACACTTTTAAGAGGATTGAGCGTGTGCTGGTTTTAATCTGGCATAGGTGTACATAGGTCAATGATTGCTAATACTGCTGGTCATGTAGGCAGATAAGAGAAAATGTAAATTTTAGTAATGCTGGAAAAACAAGATAAATATGTCAGCCAGTGAAATTAGGTAAATACATGGCAATTATATACATAAGAGGAAGGTAGTGCCTAATAGGGCTGTGCTGATACTCAGAAAGTCTGAGAAATTCCCTTTAATATGTTTTAAGTGGCTAGGTATTAATTAAATGGAATACGTAAGCAATAAGACACGACAGGGTGTTGGTTGTTCTAAAATAACCGCACACCTTATTCCAGCATAACCAACACCCTGGAGTGTCATATTGCACTTATAAAATGTGTTACTAGTTTTTAGAAATAAAGATATAGACACATTTTTATTTAAAAATGAATATAGGTTCATTTTTTCCTAAATATATTACTACGCTTGGAAAAAATAGTTCCAATAAATGTGACAGTTCCAATGAATTTAATAGATAAACAAATTATTTTTAAAAATAAATTCAATAAATTCAAATAAATTAAATACATTATCAGAATATTTTCATTGAGGAAGTCTGACATTGTATTATTATTATTGTTCAAAATAATCAAAATTATTTTTTTAAACGCTTGGCGCAATAATATCTGTTTGTAAAAAGTTGCTGGGACTTGTTTTTACCTGTTGGTTGTACTGTAATAATTCAATGGCTTGGAATGCCTATCAGCCAATCAGGATGCAGATATCTCCAAACCCATTTTATAAAAATGTGTTAATTACACAACACAAAACAAAAGGTTCACGCATTTGTGTTTGTCTACACAATTATTTAGAGTGTGATTTAATATAGAATCTTGCCTGATCAAACTAAATAAAACCTCTCATATTTTACCTGCAATATTTGTCTTACCTTTCTGATTTTCACTTTGCTCTATATCATAGAAACGTGTCATCTGCAGCGAGTTCTGAGATTATACTGTAGTCCTGGGAAAGATTTAACCTTTGATTAAACTCAACATAAAATACATCTATCAGTATACTTAGCGGTAGACAATTCAGTCCTTGGGATTAGCTCTAGGGTCCAAGCTATTTTCGCCTGTTTTTTACTGTTAGATGTGTGGCTATAACTCTTTAAGTATAAAGGTTACAGGTACATGTCATACATGAAATGAATGCGCACACACTAGGCTTCCATAAAAATGGAAAAGTCTGAAACTCACCCTGTTAAATATAGAAAACAAAAACCACAGAAAAAGAGAGATGCTTTTTAGAAAAAAAAACATTTATTGTTTGTAAAAAATACTTTAGCATGATAAGCTCAAATCTGACAGTGTACAATGAAACGTCAACATGTAGTGAACATGGACATTTTTCTTTTGAACAAATTGGATAATAAATACAGGAATTATGGCCATATATACAAAAGGGACCAAAAGCAACCAAAAAAAACATATTAATTGAAAATGTGCAAAAGAAAACAAAGAAAAAAAAGAAACAACCCCATTCAAATTATTCGTCCCAGGCACCCTGATCACACGACAGGGCTGTTCACTGTAGCTTGAATGGCCAGCAAAGTGGCGACCATGGCAACCAAACTCTAACAGCTCTTGTCTCGTGCATCCACAAACACGAAAAACAAATGTATATATTTATCGGAAAATTGGTCCTTGTGCCTTCGATGTCGCCATTTCTTTTGTAAAGATTTTGTGTGAAAATGTTTGTTTACTGCACCGAGTAGGTCTGTCTTATTATTATTTATTTATTTATTTATTTATTTATTTATTTCTTAGCAGACGCCCTTATCCAGGCTATCTCCTAATATGGCCTCCTAATGACGTCTCTCACAGTTCCTGAGTAAAAGAGTTAAAGGGCCAGGTCGCCTAAAGAGACCCTAAAGAGTTAAGGTCAGGCTAAGGAAAGTGACATTGACTGTAGGGATACATTTATTTAGGTATTTATTAGCTATTAGATTTTAGAATATATCTCATTGAATGAACTTAACGTAAAGGTACATTTTGGGTTAAAACTAGGTATTAGATACAAAATCTTTCTGTCTCTCCAATTCTGGTTTGAACTCGAAGAGCTGATTAAAATCTAGGACCCCTGTCCTTGTTAGAAACAAAAGGATGAGACTTGAGGACAGTGTTGTAAAAAACATGCATTAGGTCTTCTTTGATCTATAGTCCTAACATGTTTACCTTTCGAGGCAGACTAGCTGTCATAAATATATTGATAAACATCTTCCAAAAATAGTAAAACAAGTTTTTACTAATGATTAGTTTATGATTGGGTAATAAAGAGTTAACTCCTCCAGGGAAGATCTGGATAGAGTAGATACTTCTAATGGGTCAATTAAAATGACAAAAGGTATTTTTACCCCAAATACAAAGAGATATGGGAAAGGTTTTATGGTGAGGTTCTTGGCCCAGGTAGGGGAGAGAGTCTCTTTGATGTAAAGGTTGTAAAACTAGTATTTTTCTGATGGTATCTCAAGAAACTGTATTTAAGTTGAAGAGATACCCCATGTTCTTTGTATCCTTCAACCACTAGCAAGAAGTTTACCTACTAACTATACATTATGTCTTAATAAAGAGATCGACTATGTTGAATTTTGCAATGAAAGACTTTGACTAATTCTTTTCTTACTCTTGTATGGGAGGAAAAGGGACTCAAAGAAATAAATAACCCCTATTATGTTTTCTACATTGACAACATGTCTTATGTCAGTTTACAGTCTCTGTAGGGCAGTATCGAGGTAAAAATGTGAGTGGCAGCATAAATAGCATCATATAATTAAATAATAATGTAAAGCTCCCAGTTATCAATTAATTGTATTGTATTCACCTATGTTTAAATAAAAATAATGGCTTGCTGGTGTTTTAGGCCTGCTCTTCAGATGAAAGATTATACTAAAAATATATATATATTTTTGAAAACATCATTTGTCTCTACTGCATAAAACGAAGCTCCAGAGTCAACTAATGTTTCAGTTATGAAGATGCTAAAGGAAACAATTCAAATGCCGGAGCTGTTTGTTTCTTTACAAAACAAGGAATGCATTACTGCCTGTGATTCTTTGAAAAGCATGCTGTTTGGGGATTTGGTAATTTTGTCTTAATTTGGCTGGTTGTTTTACAACTACTGGTCATAAGGGCAGCAGTTTGTTTACTCTTTACACTTTTAGAAAGGCTCTAAGCTAGCTTGGACTGTAAAAAAAGTTTTATATGTTTCATTTTTTCCCAACTATATTCTACTTCTGCTCTGGTTTGGGAAAAGACTATGGTGTTGTTCCTAATAGGATGAGACAGTTGACACATTCCTCACAATGTCAATTAGCATGTGATTAGTGGAAACACATTGGAGAGGACAAAACTGTCAGCCGGGCTTTAAGCTTGGAGGCAGGGAGCTGGTTTGCAGATATATACCAGAATTGGTTTTACTTCCCACCCAATACACATACAGCTAATTGGGATATTATTGCATCTGGTCTGAAACCAGAAATCAGAAGAGCAATAAGAGGAACATTTGTTTAATTAAGTTTTACATTACTTCAATAACACTCCAAATGCTACACGGTATGGCCTATTAGTTTTTAAATACTCTATATTAATATATAATTAGATACATGTTTAATTTTTTTAATGGGCTTCAAATTAAGATTAGATTAATTTTAGGGGAGTATAAAATACAATGTCTTCATACTTACACTGCTGATAATAATCATATTTATGCAGGTGGTCTGTGGTCCTCATGAGGACCAGAATTTAAAAATGTTGACTTAAAAATAAAGATGCTAAACCCAATTTAAATTAAATTCGATTTCTCTATCTATGGACCTGACAGTACTCCCAAAGCAAGGATAAATGCTATCCCATATCTTGAGAACAACTGTACATAGATTCCACAATCTCCTAGCAACCACAGCACGCTGAATACCTTTATCTAGAACAGAGGTTCCCAAACTGTGGTACGCATACCCCCAGGGGTATGCGGGACAAATTGTGTAATGGCGAACATTTTAAGTTTTTTTGCATTCTCAAAAGACTTATCAGACTCAACGCTTTAAACCGCATTCAGAATTCTTTTTAATTTCTGACCTGAAACACCGCATGATGCTAGTTTCAGAAATAAAAAGAGTCTGTGCCGTGCAAGACAATCACACAGCTGCGCACGTTTATTACAAACCTCCAAGAGGTACCAATGAGAACAAAGATACACAGAGACAATGACGTACAGAGCCTTCACCACCAATCACCGTACAGAGAAAATTATATATTATATTTAGGACCAGGGCGCCTATGGCCCCACACCTAAGGGGGCCCTGTGTGCGTCACAAATTGTATGACGTCTTCAGAGTCGAAACAGTCTCACCAGTATTATGTCGGCCCCTCGCAAGTACGAGTTAGGCCATTGTAAAAGGAAAATAAAAAATATAAAAGAAATATATGTCAAGCGGCAATAAGGAGCTCTGCTGCTGTATCTAGACAAACCGCCAAATAAAAATCTGCTTCGAGAAGCAAATTAATCTGATTCAGACTCTTCATAATAATCATCTCTAAAAGAGCACTCAAAACTGGTGCTGAATGTGCATTATCCAAATGTGAAAGGTTACACATGGATTTGATAAGTAGATCGGTCAAATATAATTTTAGATTTATATAAAAAGGATAACGTTTGCAAACAGTTTTTATTTCACTTAAGTGACAGCACACATGCAGTATGCCTTGCCTACTTGATTAATGAAGGGGAGCACTAGCCTACCATTTTATTGATATAATGTGTGGGGGTGTTTTTTTTAATTTTTTTATTTGGGATATTTTTTTTGGGGGGGGGGGGTCGTCACCGCCTAGGGCCCCACACCGACTAAGGCCGGCCCTGTTTAGGACTTCTGTTTTTGTTTTTTATTAATTACATATTTTGGTGCTTATTTTTTAGCTATTTCGAGTTTATATAAATAGTTTTTTTCTGGGCTTTCGCTTTTTATATACTGTCTGAATTTATTGTTGTTGGTTACTTTCCAAAGTGCTTGGGAGGTTTTTTCTGTAGTAACTCGACAGTACTTGCACAGTTAAGTTGTCCCTTCTTTCCTTTGCTGTCTTCCACAACGAAATCCTTATGGTCACGGTCACATTCAAGTGCAGTTTTTGTGTGTAGGCATTTTTTTTAATTTTATTTTTTTTAAATTCCGCCACAATTTGCAATTCTGTTGTAAATCCTCTGTATCTTAACTGTAATGCAGCTTAAAATTCCATGAACAAGCCTCCTTTCGGGTTTAAAGTATTCAGAACGAATCAATGATAGACATACAAGTCAGGAAAGCTCGAGGGACATTGCCCAGCTGCACTGGGTAGGTAGTTTGTTTTTGTTTTTGATGTGTTAGGTTTTTGTTTTTTAAGTGGGAAAGTAGTGATGAAGTCAGCGTGAATTGAGTAACCATTTCCAGTTTTTTTCTTTCCGGTGTTTATTATACACCAATTTCACTTTTTTTTTTTGTATCAGTGGTGTTTTATTGGGTTTTATTGGTTAAAACCGAAAATCAGAAGCAGTAATTGTTTTATTATAGTCATTTATATTGTATGTATTATTGTGTGTGTAAATACGTGTATTATGAAAGCATATATTAAAAATAACATTAAAATCCTAAGCTGTATGCTAGGGGTACGCAGACAGTTGATAGGTGTGGAAGGTGGTAGGTGACAATCAAAGTTTGTGAATGCTGATCTAGGATATGTCAAAGGCAGTCAGGAGTTTCAGAGTCGAGATAGAGAATTTAAAACTTTCAATTAAACCAACATCAGGAAAAAGTTCATTCATGTATTGTCATATAAACCACATTATCATTTCCCTTGCGAAGTGTTAACATTTAACAAATATTTTTCGAGTGAGAAACTATGGGCAGGATTTTCAAAAAACAGCGTTATTGTATCGAACTCGTGGTATAGTAACGAGAGCTTTAGTAGCAAGTGATTTTCAAACGAAATGTTTTAATTAAATCAATCCGTTAATGCTTTAAAATTGAGTCGATGAGGTTGTTAATGAACTAGGGCTGCCACCTTTTCCATAGACCAAACCTGGACATATTTCTCAGTAGCTCTGTCAAAACTGCAGTATACTGTAATACAGTTTAACACAATACCACCAGGTCACGGTAGAATCAATAATCATGCAGTATACACAGTATTGTGCCCTTGATATTTCTAGCAATCAAACTTGCAAGCCAGAAAAATAGTAGCTCTATCATGGTACGTTAGAGGCTAATCTTGGTGAGTAACGCCGTGGCAAATCAATGCAATTTCTGAAGTGAGGATCCTCTCCACCTGCTTTTTTTTGTTTTGTTTTTTCACAAATAATTTTTGCAGACAGCCACTGTATTTCTGAGCCTAAGCCTGTTTGCGACTGTCAGAATTGTAACACGTGTTACAACTGACCCCAACCCAGAGAGCTATTACTAAACCTCATGTTCCAGAAAGAAAGAACAAAACTAAGAACAATCAGTTGTGTCAATTGTAAGTACAGAGATCAGGGATGACAATGCTAAAAGCCTGGATCCATAAACTGGATAACACAGGTATATATCACAAAAAGAAAATTGAGGAAAAATGTACTCTACTAGGTAAAAAATCGATTTTTGTAGATAAAACCTCAGGGCTTTGGCACAGACAGCTCCTCTTCCACAGGAAGACGTAGACCTGAACTGAGCATGTGCAGAGTGAGTGATGGCACTGTAGCTTGCTTCTGATTGGAGAAATTTAAGGTGTTACTACCGTCCCCGGTCTTTCCTACGTTTGAAATGTCATTTGTGTTTGTAGTTTGTAATGAACGACCCCTGATGGCCTGATAGGCACATTGTATGTGTGCATAAAGACACTGACTACAAACCCGTTAGGGGGGATTCCCCTTCAGCAAAACTGTAGCGTGTCTTTAGTGACGAGGGTCGGCGGTTCAAATCCGGACCACAAAGAAAATAATAAATAAAAAGTGTTAAAAAGTGATTTGTTAATAGCGTTATAATTAAACTATATCAAATCACGTTTTTATTTACAACAAAGGGAAAACATGTTAAAAAGCGTGATTTGGTATAATTTAATGATAATGCTAGTAATAATAAATGAATCAAGATTATAGCAGCACTTTTTAAGTATTCTGTAAATATTTAGTCTAATAGTTAAAAAGTACAACATGGGGCTGTCTGGTTACAAATTTTTAAAACAAGTTAACAAATCTCATTCATAACCACAAGTATATAAAAGTAAAATATTTCCATAACTACAAATATTTAATTATCTAGGTAGTCTCTAACATCGGCGTCACAGCCGCGGTCTGTTACATTTCTGTTTCAAGGTGAGTTATAGTCTTTTGTAAATTAAAACCCTCCTTTTCCAAGTGCAAATTAACTCCTGATAAATGATGACAATTAACACGGATTTGCTTTTAAATTCCCACGCAAACAAAAGAAATAGTCGGAAGAAGACCTGCTCGTTAAGATATTAACAATATTTCATAAAATCAACATCATTTCGGAAATCACGTTAGCATGATTATTTAATAACTTGATTGGCATAATGACCTCTTGAAAATGCCAAAATAAATGCTACATAAAGATTTGTTGATTAACACTGGAGTTATCATTTAAGAACCTTTGAAAATCCTGTCCTATGTGTTTTGACTTGCCCACACGGCACAAAACACTTCAGCTTATATGAACACATTAACATTGGAGTTGTTTACTAGAAGCACAGTACACGGCACATCTATCTCGAAGAGAAACACCAAACAAGACAGAATGCTGTATGAATAAGATTGGATAAACACTATTTCACATTGTCCAGATTATAACATGTTCAATCATTTGAGCAAATGACTACGTTTTAAAAGGTGTGACATCAAGCAGGTTTTACTGTACTTTATAATAGGACCAGTTATGTACACTAGAAATGTTTAAAAATGTATTGCAATAAACTTATTGAATATTAATATTTGTAAATGTGTAAAAAGAACTACGAGCATATCCAATACTGTTTTTTTGTGTTTAGTGGAGTTATTTTTCTTAGACAGCACTGGAGTTATTCTTTAAATCCCTGGTTTCATAGACCCTGATTCATACTCGTTTTAGGCTACCTTCCCTATGGTAACATTAGGTAGTCCATGATTAGTGCTGATCATGGCTTGTGAAATCAACCACTGATCTTGAAATATGTAAGCATGTACTGATCAAGCATCATATACATTGTGATATTACAGTTATCCAATTTAATATGAATTAATTCATTGATTTATAACAGCTAATAATGCTATACGTCGTATTTGTCATGCACTTCCATCCACTATATAGATCTCATTTATTCAGTTTTGAAAGACACACGTTATAGCAACATGTATTTCAATTTAAAAAAGAATCACCTCACTGTGTTTAGGGTAGAAGCGTGTTACTAACTGAATAACATTCAATAGGGGAAATTACAAGAAATGAGGTGTGTATGGGGTGGGGGTAATTTTACTCTACAAGTGATATGAACTAAGAAGTGCAAAACTACCTGAAGTTAAGACATTCAAATAGACCTTTCTTATTTATTTATTTTTTATGTTTTAAAAATTGAATCTTTCAAAACTACACTTGTGAGACCTACATTGCAAATAAAAATCAACGGTAGGTAAGATTTAGGACATTATGTTATTAGGTAAAGCCACTGAAGCATTACCAAGTGTGGCAACATCTTCAGCTTGTTTTGATTTGTCATGTCACAGAAAAGCCAGCACTATGTGCAGAGAGCACTGCTGAATGGTTGCTATTTGTGTGCCACTGATGAGATTTTGTAGACAGCAGTGGAGAGAAAGAAAATCAATTACAAGAGAAAGAATGTGCAACAGCATTTCATTTGTTCAGTTTCTTTCTAATCTTTTGAACAGCGCTTCAAGCTTTACTAAATGGCTGAATTGTATTGTTTATAATTTTGTATACTTTACAGAAGGCCTTCAGAACTCAAAAAGAGACTTGCAATTTCATTTTCCAATGAACCATGTAAAGTACACACTCATGAGAACTGAAATAATAGGACAGGGTCAGGTTATTTCCATGAAAATGTATTAAGTAGTATGCCAATGAGAATCAATGCATTAGGCTATATATTAGGGCTGTCACTTGATTACAAATTTTGATCTGTTAATTTATGGGCATTAGTTGATTAATCGGTAGATTAATCCGTGCACATTTTTAGTAAAGGTAACGATCGCATAGTGGCTGTCCTTCATAGTAATACTTAAATCAATAGAATCTAAAAAAAAAAGCCCAATGGGAATTTGGTCTTTTTAAAACCATTTTTATTTTTATTTTAGTAAATGTAACAAATGTTACCTTTCCGTCCTATTACCCTAATAAAACAGATTTAGGGACCTGATAACTCAGTCACTCACAAGCACTGATGTATTGAAACAGTGTGTGTATTTGTGAAACTGGCTGTACACTGAGAGCTTGCACAGTTTGAACTGTATATCTGGAACTTAACTGAATTTGCAGGAGGCCACGATAAATAAAAATGACTTTTACGTTTTGTGTTTGAATAATGCTTGGTCTGATTTTAAAATTTGAACCCACCACATGTGTTTATAAACGAACTGTAATCAGTAAGTGTACAACTGATAGATGTGTAGATCTACCTTGGGTGAGAGGACCTAGGACTGCTGAGATTATATTTAAGATGTGGGGTAGGTGATAGAACATGGGAGATGAGGCTCAGATGCACATGGCACTTTCATTGAGGGAAAACACAGCAGAATCTGTAGCATTCTGCAGCCTTGCTCTACCACTAGTGCACCCACCCCCCCCGATAGGTGTTTCGTATTTCCTATTAATGTCACATTTTCCATTATAAAATATGTCATGTTTGCATCAAGGAAGATTTGTGGTAGATGTAGGTGGCTGATGCCCCAGGTAGTATAAGACAGAAGCAACATAAACACAGCAGCCTGCAGCTATGGCCAGAGTGTTTGCATTACACTATAGCATGGGTTTTCAACGCATACCCCTGGGGATACTTCTAAGGGTCATAGGGGGTACGCATACCCCTGGGGGTACGTCTAAGGGTCATAGGGGGTACGCATACCCCTGGGGGTACGTCTAAGGGTCATAGGGGTACGATACCCTGGGGGTACGTCTAAGGGTCATAGGGGTATGCATACCCCTGGGGGTACGTCTAAGGGTCATAGGGGTACGCATACCCCTGGGGTACGTCTAAGGGTCATAGGGGTACGCATACCCCTGGGGTACGCTCTAAGGGTCATGGGGGTATGCAAGACGACTCAGAAATGCAAAAAGAAAATAATGATGTTGAATTTCTTTTTAACTGTATTATATATTATCTCCAAAACACTGTGCACTTATATTTCATTTTTGTTTAGCAGCTCAAAGTGAACCGCAGATTTAAAAAAAAAAAAAGTGAGTGGTGACGTCAGAACCAGGAAAGGAAACACACAGTACTGTGTGGTTATGTGGTGAATTGAATGTGCTGCTGCGCGGTTTATTATAAAACAGACAGAAAATCAAATGCTGAACAAAAACAGAATACGGCACTTGACGCCAAAATAAACAGACAAACAAAACGAACAAACACTAACAAACAGGGCATGAACACTAAACACAAAACAAGCACAGTGCTGGTGCTTCCAGCACTCATAGCAGTTGTTATTTATTTTTATTATCGATTTTTTACCTCCTCGCTCTCTCCCGTTCTTTCGCCCTGAACACACAACCCCGAGTGAATGAGATGTGCATCTATGTATACAATTGTGCTGGGATTCAATTACCAATTAATTATTCACTTGAATCCCAGCACGTGAACTAATCTGTGAAAACCCCATGCTCACATATTATGAAGTACTTTAAATGCACGTGAAGTGAAGTGCAATCCCCGTGCCTAAATACAATTATACATTTTAAATAACTCGTGCTGCACACACCCATTTATATCCCGTATAGCAATATCTATACACCAACATTTACACACTACATACAACATATAACACACAAATAAATACACACAGGGGTGGGGCACATTGCCACACACGTCCACACAGAATCTATCACGTACTTCAGCTGAAAGCTCCACACAGAAGGGGTACAGTTTCAAAAAAATGTTGAAAACCCCTGCCCTGTAGAATTAACTAAATTTACTTCATACTTCAATGAAACCTGCTGAATAATGTTACGTTAACATATTGCATACCGCTTTGTAGTTTTCCACATACTTAACGAAAGACTGACAAAAAATGTAAATTGTGACATTTTGAAATATAACATGGTGTACTATTATTATGGCTTCCGGTTGACATTTCCTATATCATGTAGTTTTATTATGTCTCAATTCTAAAATTCTAGGTGATGCAAAACTTTTGGCCAGAGCTGTACTGTACAGGCCTCTGCCCAGACACCAACAATACAAATCCGCAAACTACATAACATTCTCAAAAACCCATTATATTGCTTTTGGATAGAAATGCCATATGTGCCTGCAGGTGACATGTTCAGTTGTAGATCAATTCTCAGAATAGACCATTGTCCCCTTTTGAAATGTATGCAAATTACTTTAATGAGACAGCCTCCTCATCAACTGAAAGCAGGTCATTTATTCCAAATTAAGTGAAAATACCGTTTTTATATCTTGGCATCTGCTTGGTTTGCTTGGCTGAATTAAGTGTAGTTTTTAATTCTGACCACTGTAAGGCTTTTGTGTTTGTAGGTGAAGGCGCATGTAGGCTTTAATAAGCAAACTGACACAGCAAGTCTCCAGTTTACTGTGAAACTCCTGGATACTTTGGTCACCCATGACATTTTAGGCAGGTTAGTTTCAGGCACACATACCATTTACAGATAATCCTTCCCTGGTTCCTTTACTGGCTTCCAAATACAGTTGCCTCCACCAAACCCTCACAGTTCTGCTTGCAGAAACAAGTGATTTGAAATATAACTCTTAAAGGCACAGTGCTGCTTTTTTTTCAACATTTCGTAAAGGCTTTTTTTTTTAACTCAAGTAACTAAAATAATAAAAAAAAGAAAAGTTAAGGGTATGTGGTTAAGCGAGCAGCTCAATACAATACAGTATGACATACAGTGTAAAAAATAAAAAAGTGTATATTATCATATTTTCATCACCATTTAACATGCATTAGTTTTGTAAGAAATGTTTACCTAAAACAATCAGGTATAATGAGGCAGTTAAGTGTTTTAACAAATACATTTTTATTTAGGTTTTATTAGTTTTATCGACTGATCTATACCAAAAAACGACATCACTTTTGATCTCCAAACCATTCAAATTCTAAAATCATAAAGAAGACATTAGGATTTAACTGGAGGTATTATGTGTTTTTGAGTATGAAGATTAGGTTAACTCAGTCATGGGCCCCTTGCTACAGCTCTGCTCTATGGAGATATACACTGCAGACCAGTCTCATACCAGCAATGAGATGCATTTAGGTTTGCTTGCTACTTTTTTATTTTAATCGGTAAAGCTCGTTAAACATCGAATTCCCCAAAAATATGAGAGACAGAAATAAATGTATATAGGATAAACGGTGGTAAAACCACTCGCTATTTTTTATTTATTTTTTCTTACCAAAATTCTAATTTAGAAATCATCTCTAGTTTGTGTAGTTTTAATACTTGCTGTCTATGCTGTCTCCGTTCCGCTCTGAATGGCTAGGGGTCGCTGTCAGTCAAATCAGTGACTACTGTAGTTTCACCACCAGTCATTTCATCCTGTTCTGACAGCTCTCATTGACTGAAGCAGCGCTAGAATGCTCTCATTCGTTTAAATGACTGTTAATCATCAATAAACTTTTATATTGCGTTTTCTACAGCTTATTTGTGTAGGATCTTTATCTATACAAGGTAGCTCCACTGTGACCAAACGTTATTTCAACTAGAATGCTGGTAACCATGGTTTTGTTTTAGCATTAAGGTCAATTTCACCCATTCTGTCCTTGAATTGAAAAATAAAGATTGAAAAAAAAACCCGGTAAATTCTTCCAAAAATAAACATTGATATTAATTTTGAGCAAGCCTACTTATATGTCCCACAGACAACTGAGGTCTTCAGAATTGTTTGTCTGTCTGTATTTCCAGTTGTCCAGGACAAGTGTTAAATCAAACCAGTTTTTACCAGTTAAAATAAAAACCCACTAAAAGTTTGAAGCCTGTCGTGATGTGTGTGTGTGTGTTCATGTGTGTGTATGTGTGTGTTTTTAAATAGGGTTTTGAACAACATTCTATAAGCTTTTTCATGCAGATTCCATATTTCACTACTGTAACAAATTCATTTCTGTAGCCCCTACAATGGAAGGCATGTTAGAGTTTGCTTGAGATGGAATGTAACCCCTGGGTCTACAATTCAATCCTTTAGTGAAGTTAGCCTTTTATATAATTATAGCCTTTACACAGTGGAACAAGAGACACTAGCCATTTAATGAAAATAATGGAGTATGATAAAGGCAGGGGTGTTAAGGTGCAGGGACAGAAACGAGAATATAAAGGTTATGCTACTAAAAATAAAGACAGCAAGATTAAATGACATTTAGAATATTAGCAAAAGCTATGGCAAAAACATGGATTTTCCATAAATTACAGTCCTGAATGTATTAAGTTACAGTAGTTAGTCTCCATCCATACTGATGTGGTTGGACTCACTGATATACTGATCAGCAAATCCAAAACACCACCACCACCGGTTACATTAGTGTACAATGCCTGCTTTGTTTGGGAACGATAAAGCAGAGGGAAGTGTCTGCTAAGCAAGGCACAATGAACTGGCGATTTTTGTGTTTTGTGTTGAAAGGGGATTTCGTTCCAATGCAGGTTGTCCACTTTACCTTTGAGGCGGTACATGAGTTTGCAGAAAGTGGGAGTTGAAATAACAAGAATTACGAATTAAAACATAACCTACATTTGAAACTACAGGCAATGTATGTAAAATGACATAGCAATAATGGAAAACATGGCTTTGGAAAGATTTACCCTTAAGTTTTTGAATCTTTGTAAATGCTGTCTAAATTCAGACAATGCATTGCTTATTTAATGGTTGGCTTCTAGGACTTCTTGTACTTTAGTATTGCCATAGAATTTCACTTCTAAACATGTGTAGCATTGGTTTGAAACTTAAATTGTGATTATTCTGTATCAAAAGCACTATATATATGGTATATGTATACCTATATATATATATATATATATATATATATATATATATATATATATATATATATATATATATACAGTACTGTGCAAAAGTTTTAGGCAGGTGAGAAAAAATGCTGTAAAGTAAGAATGCTTTCAAAAATAGACATGTTAATAGATTATATTTATCAATTAACTAAATGCAAAGTGAGTGAACAGAAGAAAAATCTAAATCAAATCCATATTTGGTGTGACAACCCTTTGCCTTCAAAACAGCATCAATTCTTCTAGGTACACTTGCACAAAGTCAGGGATTTTGTAGGGATATAGTCAGGTGTATGATTAAACAATTATACCAAACAGGTGCTAATGATCATCAATTCAATATGTAGGTTGAAACACAATCATTAACTGAAACAGAAACAGCTGTGTAGGAGGAATGAAACTGGGTGAGGAACAGCCAAACTCAGCTAACAAGGTGAGGTTGCTGAAGACAGTTTACTGTCAAAAGTCATACACCATGGCAAGACTGAGCACAGCAACAAGACACAAGGTAGTTATTCTGCATCAGCAAGGTCTCTCCCAGGCAGAAATTTCAAGGCAGACAGGGGTTTCCAGATGTGCTGTCCAAGCTCTTTGAAGAAGCACAAAGAAACGGGCAACGTTGAGGACCGTGAGACGCAGTGGTCGGCCAAGGAAACTGCAGCAGATGAAAGACACATCATGCTTACTTCCCTTCGCAATCGGAAGATGTCCAGCAGTGCCATCAGCTCAGAACTGGCAGAAAACAGTGGGACCCTGGTACACCCATCTACTGTCCGGAGAAGTCTGGTCAGAAGTGGCCTTCATGGAAGACTTGCGCCAAAAAGCCATACCTCCGGCGTGGAAGCAAGGCCAAGCGACTCAACTATGCACGAAAACACAGTAACTGGGGTGCAGAAAATGGCAGCAGGTGCTCTGGACTGATGAGTCAAAATTTGAAATATTTGGCTGTAGCAGAAGGCAGTTTGTTCGCCGAAGGGCTGGAGAGCATACACGAATGAGTGTCTGCAGGCAACAGTGAAGCATGGTGGAGGTTCCTTGCAAGTTTGGGGCTGCATTTCTGCAAATGGAGTTGGGGATTTGGTCAGAATTAATGGTCTCCTCAATGCTGAGAAGTACAGGCAGATACTTATCCATCATGCAATACCATCAGGGAGGCATCTGAATGGCCCCAAATTTATTCTGCAGCATGACAACGACCCCAAACATACAGCGAAAGTCATTAAGAACTATCTTCAGCGTAAAGAAGAACAAGGAGTCCTGGAAGTGATGGTATGGCCCCCACAGAGCCCTGATCTCAACATCATCGAGTCTGTCTGGGATTACATGAAGAGAGAGAAGCAACTGAGGCTGCCTAAATCCACAGAAGAACTGTGGTTAGTTCTCCAAGATGTTTGGGCCAACCTACCTGCCGAGTTCCTTCAAAAACTGTGTGCAAGTGTACGTAGAAGAATTGATGCTTGATGCTGTTTTGAAGGCAAAGGGTGGTCACACCAAATATGGATTTGATTTAGATTTTTCTTCTGTTCACTCACTTTGCATTTAGTTAATTGATAAATATAATCTATTAACATGTCTATTTTTGAAAGCATTCTTACTTTACAGCATTTTTTCACACCTGCCTAAAACTTTTGCACAGTACTGTATATATAAATATAATGTGAAAGATGTCACTTAAAAACAGACCCAGACAAGATTTGAAGTGTTTTAGCACTTTAGTGCGATTTTACTAATTACAGAAAAGAAAATAATCAAAACAAAACCTAGCTCCCACACGGAGTACTAACTAAACTTCTTTTTCTTTAGACCCTAACTAAAATCGGACGACTAAGCTATTTATCACTTAAAACAATATATAAACACACACAAACAAAAAGGTTCACACAGTACCTTTTGATAAACCACACTGGTCTCTTCAAACAGACTAGAGAATGCCTAGAACACACATTTGTATTGTTTAAATACCTGCCTGTTAATCGCAGGCAGGTGGCATTCATTCATAATTAAAGCCAGGTGACCCCCATCCTGGCTCCCTCACATGGCATTCAGGGGTATGTAGTCCCTCAGCTCTTCCTGGGCTATATTTTTCTCTCCTCTTCCCCTAGTCTGCCACATTTCCTCCCCCTTGTGCGTAGCACACCGGCCATTCCAAGGCCACCTCCCTTCTCCTTTAAAACTCCACCACCCTCCCTCAAGTCCCACACTATTCCTCATCACCCTTTCTGAGCGGACTTGAGGGCGGGACGATCCTTTCTCCAGCGACCTCGGGAAGGGACCACGAACCAGCTGCAGGTGACCAGGGCGACTGACGCGCAGGCTGGTAACCTGGTGGATGTAGCAGCAGGCAGAGTTGGGAGTCTCGGATCCGGCGCAGCGACGTCTGATTCTCCAGTGGGAACACAGTAGAAGGCAGGGGTAACGTATGTGACATCAGCCGACTGCACTGTGATGTCTAGAGCTTCAGGGGGAGCGAAGTGGGAGACCAGGCGACCAACTGTGCCTGGTGGTGCACTGACCTGGGCACTAGGTCCAGCACAAGGAGGTCCAGGCATTCCGGCAGGATGTCTAGGAGTTTGGGTAAAGGGACTGCACCCAGCGGCACCAGACTGGATCACAGGGGTGGTGGTCGGGGCTGTGGTGCAGGTGGGCTCCTAACCTTCTCCCCTTTGTCTGTAGCTGATAGTAGCACCTGTCTATCCTTGCTCCTCCCCCAGTGACTCTTGGTTCACCTCAGGTGATTCTTGCTGTGGTGCAGGCCACACCACTCTTGCCATCACCTGCTGCAGCTCCAACACCTCTGGTTCGGGCACCTTCGGTTCCCGTGTGGGCAAGCCCAGTTTTTGCCTCCATCGCTGGTTACTTTCTCACTGCAGGCGGGTTGCTTCTTGCTGTGCACCAATCTCTTTTTCAGGTCTTCTATTTCCATATTTATTTATTTTTTTTAAATCTGTGCTGGGTCCGTAGGGCTTAGTACCGCTGCCACCAAATGTGAAAGATTTCCTCTTAATTTAAGGTTTGTAGCCCCCTTAAAAACAGACCCAGACACAAGATTTGACGTGTTTAAGCAGGAGTACTAACTAAACTACTTTCTCTTTAGAACCTAACTAAAATTGGATGGCTAAGCCGTTTACCGAAAGGTTACCAAAAAGGTTGCTACAGTACTTTTTGATAAACCACACAGTTCTCTTCACAGTGACAGCCGCTCATATATTGTGGTGCTGCAAAGATAAATTGGTATTGTGGTACGGTGACTAGCGGCAAGTATGTGAGCCCAAGGATGTTAAAAGTGGGGATCTGGGCACCCCAATAAAGTATTGAGGAATAGGAAAACGTAGTAACAGCTCATGCCCCACAGGTTAGTGGAGGTAGTGAGACTCTGCTTAAAAGCAGCACTTTGATTTCTAGTTTTACTTATAGTGTTTTGTTTTCTGTTTTGATTTGCCCTTTTTCATTATGGATTTTTATTTCATCACTTACAGTACCTCAATGGGATACCATTGTTGGTAGTAACCCCGAGGCAGGGCCGCGTGATCATATAGGCAGAACAGGCGGCCACCTAGGGTGGCAAATTTTAGGGGGCGGCAAAAACGGTACATAATTACATTTTATACTTCACATTGCTTTAATCGTAAAATGTTCAACATCTTAGATCATTGTTTCTTGTTCTGAACCACATCATGAGCACTGGTGTAGTCCTAAATCTGGAAGTACGGGAATGCTGGGGGGACATTATTGGATTTAATTTAATTACCCTGACAGTTTTTCTTATAAAAGGACTTTGCTTCAGGTGAAGGCGCTCCACGTGGAGTGCAGGATACGCCCTATAACCTGGACGTCGTCGGTTCAAGTCCAGGCTATTCCATCACTCCCAGGGGGTGGCACACAATTGGGGGTGGGGGTGGGGGGTGGGTTTTAGGTCAGCCAGTTTGTCCTTGGCTCACTGCGCACCAGCGACTCCTGTGGTCGGGCCGGGCGCCTGCAGGCTTGCCTGTAAGCTGACCAGGGCTGCGTTGTCCTCCAACGCTGTAGCTCTTGGTGGCTGCATGGTGAGTCTGCAGAGTGAAAAGAAGCGGTCAGCTGACGGCACATGCTTCAGAGGACAGCGTGTGTTCACCTTTGCCGCTCCCAGTGTCAGCGCAGGGGTGGTAGTGGTGGGCTGAGCCTAAATACAATTGGTCATTTCAAATTGGGAGAAAAACGGGGAAAAAATTAATTGCCTACTACTAAGTTTTAAAAATGAATAAATAAAAGGAAATTGCTAATACAGGATAATCGAAACATTTTACCGATTTTATATCTTAAATTTTCAGATGACTGCCCTGGAAATTGCTAGATTTGTAGCTAGCTGTTTTTGACAACAAATCTCGCCAAATCGGCCCTCAGCGTCTTCAAGCAGTGTTTCTAATGTTGCAAATTTCTCGCCAAATCTAGTGACTTTGAGGGCCGACTTGGCGAGAAATTCGCTACATTAGAAACACAGCTTGAAGACGCAGAAAAGAAATATTTGATTTCCCCACAGCTTATTATCCTGTATCCTTGTATCCTGTATCAATTGTTATTTATAACTCTAAGCTCATGAATGGTGGTAAAATCCACTGATCATAAATATTGTCATTGTAGAGCTGACAGTAGATGTCAGAAGAGTGTATATAGTTGTATACAGTTTTGTAACGATGTAAAAAAAAAAACATAATCTGGTGTACAATAATTTGGTTATATGTTGTTATATATATATATATATATATATATATATATATATATATATTTTAAAAAAGAGTGAAAAGGTAGGTCAGCAAAATTTTCATCCTGTTTATATAATTATGCATGTATCTGCTGTTTATTTTTGTACACAGTATCTGCTTTATCTTTCTGTCAGAGTATATGTGAATTTAGATTCTGTTCATAGTAAGATATTTATTTAAAAAAAAAAAGTTTGCAATACAAATGTAGTCTAAAAAAGCATATATTTTGAACCTAGTACAGCAAACATACCAGCAAACAGCTTCACTAATAACTTCTGGTATAAGACCATTCAATTGGAAATATTTTTTGGAAGTGTTTTGTCCAGATGTCTGTTTGTTGACAGCTGCATTTGTAAATTGTTTATAATTGAGAGGCTTGAGTGGAAAAGTAGTTCTTCACGCCAAGTTATCAGCGAGAAGTGGCAGAGACTCTCTATATAGCAAGGATAGTTTACTGGTTTTCAGAGCATTGGCGCAGCAAAGGTAAACCAGCCAAAAGCACCATTTCACTTTGATGTTGTAGTTCCCAACACTCTTAGGTGAAATGTAGAAAAATAGTCAATACCTGTCATACAGTAAGAAAAATAAGTCACCAAAATAAGGTAAAAATGTCTTTCTCTTTTTCTCCATTTTTTTGCAGATTTTTTGAAGACCCCAGCGAGTTTTATTTATCCATCCATTATCATTAACCGCTTACTCCTTTACAGGGTCACGGTGAGCCGGAGCCTAACCCGGCATACACAGGTCGCAAGGCGAGACTACACCCTGGACAGGACGCCAGTCCATCGCAGGGCATCACACACAGGGCAATTTAGAGTGACCAGTCAACCTGGACAGCATGTCTTTGGACTGTGGGAGGAAACTGGAGTACCTGGAGAAAACCCACACGAACATGGGGAGAACCCTAGTCCGGATTCGAACCTAGGACCCTGGCGTGGTGAGGCAGCAGCGATAACCACTACGCCACCATGCCGGCCATGAGTTGTATCCATGCAGATGTATATTACAGGACATCTGAGTTTTAATGACAATTAACTTGTTTTGTCCACGCCCCTGTGCGTATTTTGTGTTTTATGTTGATTGTGGTGTGTTAATGTTGGTGCTTCACATGCAGATAAAATGTATTAGTATGTGAGCACAAATTAGTTCATGTACTGGGATTCAAGTGAATAATTAATTCGTAATTGAATCCCAGCACAACTGTATATATAGGTGCATGTTTCACTCACTCGGGGTTGTGTGTTCAGGGCGAAGGAACGGGAGAGAGTGAGAAGATAATAATAATAATAATAATAATAATAATAATAATAATAATAATAATAATAATAATAATAATAATAAATATTATTATTATTATTATTATTATCTCAGATATCCGCAAACTCTTTAACACCTCTCCCTCCCCCGCACCCCCTCCTGCTTCAACCCCTACACCCATTGCATCCCCTACTAACTCACCCTCCTTATTCACCTTCTCTCCCCTCTCAGACTCTGACCTCTCCTCCCTGCTCCAGGGTCAAAAACCCACCACGTGTGCCCTGGACCCCCTCCCCACTCACCTCTTTCAAGCTGCTGCTCCTGCTCTACTTTCCTTCATCTCCTCCCTTCTGAACACCTCTCTCCTTTCTGGTCTCTTACCCTCTACCTTCAAACAAGCCTCTATCACTCCCCTCCTCAAAAAACCTACCCTCGACCCCACCTCCCTCCAGAGCTACCGTCCTGTCTCCCTCCTACCCTTCCTCTCCAAAACCCTCGAGCGGGCTGTACACCGCCAGCTCTCTGCTTTCCTGTCCAACCACTCTCTGCTCGACCCTCTCCAATCTGGCTTCCTCTCTGCTCACTCCACTGAAACCGCCCTCCTGTCTGTCACTAACTCCCTAAACTCTGCCCGAGCTGCCTCCCTCTCCTCTGTCCTAATTCTCCTTGACCTCCCTGCTGCCTTTGACACTGTCGATCACTCTATTCTACTATCCTCTCTCGCTGACCTGGGAATGACTGGCACTGCTCTGGCCTGGTTCTCCTCCTACCTCTCTAACCGCACTTACCAGGTAACCTGGCGTGGAACAACCTCCACACCTCTCTCAACAGGAGTCCCCTAAGGGTCAGTCTTGGGTCCTCTCCTGTTCTTTCTCTACACCCGCTCTCTGGGCCCCCTCATCGCATCCTATGGTTTCTCATACCATTTCTATGCTATGATGCTCAGATTTTCCTCTCCTTCCCCACCTCTGACTCCACCATCCCCTCTTCCTGTCTGTCTGCTATCTCCTCCTGGATGCACTTGCATCACCTCAAACTCAACCTCTCTAAATCTGACCTCCTTTTCTTCCCCTCCTCCTCCTCATCCCCCTCTGATCTCTCTATCTCCATTCCTCTGGAATCTACCACACCAAGAAAATCACAGATACATTTTAACAAGCGTTTGTTTATTGTAAACTTCCAATAGCAACACCTAGTTTAAAATGGTACTGATATAATAAAACAACAATTCCATTCACCTATTAACAAGTAGCAAGATTTCAAGCAGTTAAAGTTCACATTAATGAGGTCATGTATTAAAGTGCAAATACAACAACGCTGCTACCCAGCAGATGAAGTGGAGATACACATTCAAAGACACAGTAAAACTGTCACAATAAAAACAATAATACCATGGTACAAAAGTACAAATACCCACACCACGCACACAATGTCCGTGCAGGGGAGGGAACACGCAGAGAGAGCGAGAGAGAAACCAGCATCGCAATATAGCCTATTCTGTGCACTTCTTAAACTCTAATCGACTACCAAATAGGCTAAAAACACTCGGGCCGTTCGCGCTCATTATTCCACACTGGCATACCATCAGCCTAATACTTATTGTCGGGATGCTCCATTTACTGGTCCGTTTCGGTCTCTCTCACTCGTCATTCCACGCTCCAAACACTGCGTTCCCACTCCTGCACAGACATCCAAACCCCAGGATGGCCACCCCGTTTGGAAAAACATGTGCTATTTATATTCAGGTGCATAAATTGATTCAATTACTAGGTGCTCAACAAGGCAAACATAGGGGCTGCGTTCACGTACACATATGTTCTTAATGCTGCGCAGATTCTGCACAGTTTCTGCGCAGATTTTGTGCAAAACCTGTCCAAGTTCGCCATCTGCGTGAACTCATCCGGAAAAGACGTCACCAGGTCACACATCTCCCGAGCGCAGATTCTGTGCAGATCGCGCATCTCCTAACAGATACTGCGCTGGAGCAGCCGAGGCTCAAAACAATAGACGAGCGTTGGCTGACAAAGAAGCGTGTAGCAACCAGATCCAATCCTCACTCCATGTGCTACTGCCACCTAGTCAGGGGGTGTGAATCGCCTTCGAGTCATGTCATTAATTATCTTATGAATGATTTGTAATACAAATTAAAATGATTTGACTCTTTTTCCACATAGTTATTATACTTTTCAAATATGCAGATATTTATTCTAAAGGTTTAAACATGTAAAAAAATAAATAAATAATGCTAAATGGTTGAAATGAACCTAAAACCGCTCTGTTATTTTCAGCAGGTGTAATTGGTTATTGATGAAAGGCTATCAGGGACAGGGAATAACCTACTTTGAATTAAGGAGAATAAATCAGCTTTAATAACAGGTAGTTGAAGTGAGAGCTAACAACCCCTTTGTGATAGTGCGGGGGGAATCCTGCCTATTATAACACTCATAAATTTGTCTCACATCACAAAACATACATTTATATTATTTCTTTATAGCAGGGACTGTTTCTACTATACATTTTCTGATCATGCTGTAAATTATGAAGCTGGTGGAGCACAAAGGGAACTTCGATTGCATCCACTTCTGCGATTAGAATTTCTCTCCACGCAACCTCCATTTTGGTTCTACTCAGAACTGTTCTTCATCTACCAAAGCTGTCCATGCTCCATCTGCACAGACCGTGACGTTACGCACAGACTCCCGTCAGCAATCTAGCCGGCAAAAAAAGTGTAGTGAACGCACCCAGGGAAGCGGGTGGAGAAGCCAACATAACGTGATACAAATCAATTTATCAAAGTGTCAGACAACACAAAGCGTGCACTAATCAAATCAATAAAATAATTGTATAAAAATAACAAGCAAGTGTAAAATAAATTTAAACAGGGCATTCCTGACCCTGTTACATAAATATGCCACATTATATCCTGTGCACCAATATATATACACCAACATTAACATCACACGCAACAGATAACACATAAAGTGTACTGCAGCTACTAATCCTTTCCAATTACTGGTATCTTAAAATTAAGGGCTATATAACGATAATACTGTAACTCATTTTTAGAAGGCCTTGTTTGTTCTTCTCCAAGTTGCTGCAGTGACATTGTAGATTCTATAATGAGTTACTGTAAATTAGACACTGTTTTAGAAGACAAATTTCATTAAGTAAACATACAAAACTGTGGCATTTTTCTTTGTGAACGTGATAAGTGAAACACGCCAATTTCTCACCGAGCAGCGTGCTCCAGCTGCTCGGAGGAAACTCACTATCCATCAGCGGTTGCAGCCGCTGTCGGACCCCGCCTGCCTGGCTTCCGAAGGGCGGGTCTTCCTTCTTGCGGTCCGTGGCTGCTGGTCTGTCTTCTCACAGGTCCAGGGAAGCAGCTATTATGAAGCTGGTTCCCTGCCTGGGGTTTTTCGGTTGCTTCTTGTCTTCTGTTCTTCCAAGGAGACAACATTTTCTTCCATCCCATTTTGCTGACACCAATGTAGCATTTCTGCCTGCATGGATTCATTGGAAGAGACTGAAATTGATTTTAAGCAGAAAAGCTCTTTATTTAGTTCCCAGCAACCCTTAAAAGTACAGCACACCTCTAAGAACTGAGACAAGGGAAAACCAATCACCAACAGGGAGCACAGAGGGGAGGGGCCACACACAGACTAACAGCGACACAACGATGACTGACCTTCATTTCACACACAGATATAAGGGGGTAACGGGAGCAACAACAGACACAAAGCTCTTAAATTTAACACAATAACACCTTATAAATTTTTATAAAGAAATAGAGGAACGGGTACTCACAACTGCGCGAGTACCTTCCCATATTCCTTTGCTCCGGCGTATGCAAATGAGTGCCTTTTCAGGCGTGCCGAAGCAGTCCTACAGAGGGCGGCAGCTAGAGCTTCAAGCCCAGCTCCATTATGTGACTGAAAACATGGAATGACAAGACACAAGCCAAGTTTCAAGAAACCATTAGCAACCTTGCCCAGCACAAAGCAAATAGGCACAATTGTAAAAGCTGGGAATAGGTTTTTTAATTGTTTCTTCTAACTTTTTTATACAAGTTAGAAGAAACAATTGGGGCAACCTTGGCCCCCAACAGTTTTACAGTTTTACAGTTGTGCCTATGTATTATCCTGATTTAATACATCTGTTCAAGTACATTTATATATGATATTTAATAGTCAACATGATGCATATATAAGGCTCAGCACCACAAGTTGGAAATATGTATATAATTAAGCTGTGGGCAGTTTTCTGTAATAGGGAACAGCCACAATAAAGTTGCCTGAAGGCAGTGGTAAACAGATACAGTATATATCACATTCATATCAGAAAGTCTCAAGACGGCAATGTGTGAATTGGATTCAGTATTACTGTTTACTTGAAAAAAATAACCATATAAACACATATTTTGTTATAATCATGGTCCAAATTAAAGCTGTCTAAATAATGAAACCTAAGTTTTGATCATGTCTGATTTGTAAATGCATATTATAATTCATATTATTGAACTTGAAAAAGCAGGGGAAAGGTAATTCTATGTAATCCATATTGACTTGTATAGGATGTATGGTTTCAGTATTTCCAAATCATATTTTGCAAACCTAAATATATGGTTATGTTGATTGATGATCCTTTTTCTCTTGCTAATTTCATGAATTACCATGTCATTTTAATTCTCGTCAGTCCCCACACACTGCGCCTATACTAGCTAGGGTTCAATCAAGTCAGTCTGGAGTCCCACACTCAGAGATATTATGTCGTGCTCATGAGATACAAACCTTCTTTTTTAATTCACACCATGTCCCTCTAGGGGTTCCATACTTCACTGACACTCCCACAGCCAGAAGCAGAGAAGGTAAAACAATATTAAACTGAAAATATAGCAAATACTGTGGTGGAAAATCTATAAATCATTTTTAAAAAAGAGTTAATTAAAGTAAGGGATAAAAGTTACACATTGTGCTGCATATTCTTATTAGATGGCAATCTTTGAAAATGTTCTATTTAAAGTTTTCTTTTGCCCTGGAGAATCAAGTCATATTTTTTTACAGGTTGGATAACTCCTGTAGTAAGTTTATCATTTAAGAGCTGATTTAACAAGAATGCGCTTGTTTTACTGGTAATTTTAGTAACACTTTTTTTTTTTTACAGCCTTACGTCCATAGCTTGTAAAATGATGGATTCAGTAATAAGAGATACACATTAATGTATAATTCACAAGTAATTCATTTTTAATATGTACTACTTTTTAATAACTACTTGTTTTTTGTATTGGTCTAGGGCTAGGGTGGGCAATTCTGGTCCTGGAGGGCCAGTGTCCTTCCTGGCTTTTGTTCCAACTGTGCTCTAAATTACTTAATTAGACCAATAATTGGTCCAATTAAGTAATTTAGGGCAAAGTTGGAACAAAAGCCAGGAGCGACACGGGGCCCTCCAGGTCCGGAATTGCCCACCCATAGTCTAGGGGGAAATAAATACAGTGATGCAGAATTGATTTGTTTTATTCTTTCAGATGTGCCTACTAACCTGCATCCACATCAGCAATAATATAATAACTTTTCTGGGTCGGAGAAAAAGGGGATTTATGTGCAGTTGTGTAGAAAAATATATATTTAGCCATTTTAAAACTTTTTCCTACGTCGAAGTGTTCCCAGGGAGTACAGTGCTCTGCAGCAAACAGCAATGGGGAGGTGTTGTTAGCCATTGTAACAGGTCAACTGCTTTAGGTCAACTGTTTTTTTTCAGGAGCTCGAACAATTTCCAACTTTTTGTAGCAAGACAAACAGTGGGGCATTTTGCCGTTTGTTTACATGCCATTTCATAGTGATGAGGTGCACTCATGGAAATCAGAATGCAAAACGAGACAATGATATCACGGCGGTTCTGGAAAGAGTTAATAAACCAATCAGTGTGACTCAAGACACTCTCGCGATGACAAGTCGCTTTTGAAAAGACTGAATAAACCATTTAACTTAAGTTTCATGATGATGAGTTTGTGACGCCTGTCACACAAAAGTGAATATTATATAAGTGGTCCATTTTAGCGCACCACTTTTTAGCCTGGCCAGGTATTCTAAATGTGTTGTTTAAAGTCAGAATGTATGCTTTCTGTTACCCTTTTAAGAGTGGGTTTTAGGAAACGTTGCCCCTTTAAATATGTTGGAGGACCTTGACCTTTATAAACCCTGCACTAATGCACTATGGGACGGCACCTTTTCCTGTGGGGAGTTTGGACTCTGGTTAGTTTGCTGCTGAAGGTTTGCCGTCGAATATTTACATATGTACAGGTTTGCTAAACTTAGATGTGTTAATGCCAAACTGCATAAAGTTAGATGTATACTATGTTTATCTAGCTTTAGTTATTTTACAGTTTTAGACAATGTTCTTTGTTTAGCAAACATTGCTGGCAAATATTTGTTTTTTCCGTTGCTATTTCCTGGAGGAAAACAAGACATTTCATTTGGATTTTGGAATACAGCTGTGTTTTTTGGACTTTGGGTTGTCTTTCGAGCGTCATGGACAATCACACAAACCGTGAGACCGAACTGATTTATTATTATTTTTGGTGGATGTTTTTCTCATTTCTTTTACTTTATTTTGTATGGTGGATTACCAACTGAATTTTGATTTGTTGGGTTTTTTTCTATTTTTTGTTTGATACTGGACTATTTTGGGACATTTCTACCTGACATTATTTTCTATTTATTTATTGCCTCTGTAGGCTTACCGGTGGATTTACCACCATCCTATTTCTGTTGCATCTTGGTTTTATGTGCATGGGTCAGCAGCTACCTGAGGTACTGTGGGGCCTAAAATTGTTTGGTAATCTGTGTGTGTTGGACCGATGTTTTTGAAATTAAATGTTTTGCACTTAAACAAACCTAGCAATCCTGTTTTTGCTGTGTATCTGCCTTTCTGCCATCTACTCTTTATGTCATTTTTAAGGAGTTTTTGGTAGTAACCGATTCTTATTCTGGGAATGTTTGACTTTTGGGTCAAAGGTAGATTGTTACAAGTTATCAGGTTACAAAACAGTACTGTATCAGTTGTGAACTAATTGCTAATGGTGCCAAGAAGGTGTTCTTTAAGCGAAGTTGCTGTCCCTTTAGCAGGGGCATTTACAATGGGAAAAATCTGTTTCAGCATAATGGCATTCCCTAAGGCGAAGTGTTCACATATTTGTCCCTTCCACATGGAATTACATACTACTTAGCTCAATCCAGACGGCTGTCATGCTGATGCACCAGAGAGACCGCACTGTGGTTGATCCCCGGAGCCAGCATCGCAGCCGTTGTGTGTGCTGATGCGCTAGGGAGGCAAAATAAGCTGATCCCTGGAGCCAGCATTACACTTCAGCCATCAACACCTGACAGAAGGATATCTACATCATCATATGGAAGGAAGCATAAATGGATGGAGACACCTATGGATCACATTAGTTTACTGTAAAGCTACGTCTTAGTTGGTGCTTATCTTGGCGAGAGCCGAGTTCAAATCAGCATGAAGTTTTAACATCTACTTTCATGTAATGGAAATCATGAAGATCTGGATACGTCCAGTGACTGCTGTGAATAGTGCAGCTGGCAACAAGGGAAAGACCTTGTGACAGCCTGGAGAGACAGCTGACAGGAGGAAAGAGACCCCATTGGGGTTACCCTTGTCGGCAGTATCCAGCTCTGTGTTTACAGGATGCTGGAGACACCCGCCCAAGGCTTCTAAGAAATTAAAGAGAAAAATACCCCTTGAGTCTGCGAGAGCGGGGGTGGAAGATGACTCAACATTGGACAACACAGTTAACGACTTAGGAACGGAAACGGATATGAGTATGGAGAGTACTTCACAAATCTGCAGTTAGCAAAGACATGGAACTCCAGGTTTGTGTCTGCGGTTGGAGCAAGGCGACAACGGTCAGGGGTTTCAGGGGTTCATCAAGGGAGAATGAAATGCTTGAGGGAGAAGGGACAAGGGCCTCGCATTGATCAGTACTTCTTAAGAAGTCAGTCAAGTCAGTCGAATGAAATCCAGTGACAGGAAGCAAACCACAGTTTGAAGGATATCAGCACCCCTGTCATAGATGTGAGGAGGACTTGCATGGACACAGTTAACTGATGAACCTGATGATCCTTGTGAACCCGGTCAGACAAACCAGCATAAGAGAGAAAAGAACCTCGACGGGCACAAACCTGGAGTTAAATGGCCAAGAGCTTGTGAGAAAACTGTATGGGACACAGTAAACACAGATCTCTGCTTTGCATTGGAAAGGTTAAGTGGAACAGTTGAAAAGAAGCTGGATAAATTTGGGGACATCATCTACGCATATGGAAGCGAGAGGTATGGAGTTGAAAAAAGGAAGGAAAAAGTACAAACTATTCCTGGAAAGTCTAGACGGCAGCAGGAGATTGAACGCTTAGTTAGAGAAAGGAGACAGCTGAGGAAGCAATGGAGAAGAGCAGAACAAAGTCAGAAGGAGGGACTCAATCTTTTACTAAGGGTCTGTGGCAATGTGCTCCGTCCCTGTGTGCATTTGTGTGTTATATGTTTTATGTTGCGTGTGTTAATGTTGGTGTATTGTAGTTGGTACACGGGATATAAATTGGTGTGTGCAGCACGAGTATTTAAAATGTATAATTGTATTTAGGCACGGGATTGCACTATCACTTCACATGCATTTAAAGTATTTAATATGTGAGCACGAGGTTGCACATAATTAATTCACGTGCTGGGATTCAAGTGAATAATTAATTAGTAATTGAATCCCGGCACAACAGTATATACAGATGCACGTTTTACTCTGTGACACGCTGAATGGTGTGGTGCAGTAGAAAGTGAATGTCCAGACTGAATTCTCTCAAAAAAACAAAAAGGTTTTAATAATTAACAAACAAAAAGATCATAAAATAAATCTACTTGGAAAAATAATTAATAATAATAATAATAATAATAATAATAATAATAATAATAATAATAATAATAATAAATAATAATAATAATAAGCCCCAGTACCAGCGATGGTAGTGGGGCAAAAGATCATAAAATAAATCTACTTGGAAAAATAATTAATAATAATAATAATAATAATAATAATTAATAATAATAAGCCCCAGTACCAGCGATGGTAGTGGGGCAAAACTCAGCGTCCTGCTAAAACAAAAGTAAACAAAACACACTCCAATAACCACAGTCCTCCGTGCACGAAAATGTGCTCTTCTCTTTCAGGGTTTGTGGTGCGTGCGCTGTGCTGTGAAGTGCTGTGCGATGAGGGGCGTGCTCTGGGGTATGTGCTGGCTCGCTGGCTACAGCCTCCCGTCCTCCTGCTCCTCTGCTAACACACAAAAACAAAACACGTAATCACAAAACAAAAACATCGGCTCCGCCGATCGCTTTTAACTCAGCGCAAGGGAGGTTTTGACGTAGCTGCTTCCCCTTTGTACCCAGCAAACTCCTCCCTGCAGTCAACGCGTCGCCTGGTTTCTCCAATAGAGGGCTGCCCCGCAGCTGACTGCAATGGAATCGTCCTGAGTACTTGCAGCTACGCCCCTCCTAATATGGTTACCTTCCGGTTTCCAGCTACCACCGAGGTAGTAGATCTAGGAGGCAGCTTACCTTCCCCTTACACAGCGCCCTTTCTAATCGGGAGGAGATTTACAGCATCGATCCTTTCTCTCGCTATCACATATCTCACCCCTCAGAGTGATGCCGAAGGAACACTCGGCCAACTCTACATTCCCCAATGGTCCCCCTCCCTTGAAAAAAATCTGCATTTTGATGCTCCTTACCCGCACGATGTTTCACTGTATAGTGGAAGGGTTGCAGCGCCAGATACCACCGAGTTATCCGGCGTTATTGTCCTTCATCGTATGTAACCACCTTAAAGGAGCATGATCAGTGATGAGAGAAAAAGAACGCCCCAGCAAGTAATAGCGAAGGGCGTGAGTAGCCCATTTGATGGCTAAACACTCCTTCTCAATGACGGAGTAGTTAATCTCCCTAGGAGCCATTTTTTGCTCAGATAAATAATAGGGTGTTCTACCCGTCAACTTGTTGGGACAGGACCGCCCCAGACCAATGTGGGAGGCATCGGTCTGCAGGATGAACTCTTTGCTGAAATCTGGTGAAATCAGAGCAGGAGCTTGACAGAGTCGCTTCTTGATCAAATCAAATGCCTCCTGACACTGCCCTGTCCATTTAACTATTTTTGGAGCAGCCTTTCGGGTGAGATCTACCAGGGGTTAACTATGGTGGCATACTCGGGGATAAATCGGCGGTAATAGCCGGCTAACCCCAGTAGCGATCTCACCTGTGACTTGGTTCTCGGGATCGCCGTCTCCACCAGCGCCTGGACTTTGGAGGCGATCGGCCTCACCCGCCATTACCCATAATGTAGCCAAGATATTGGGTCTCCTGTTTGCCAAATGCACACTTGCCCAGCTTGGCTGTTAGCCCCGCCTCCCTCAGAGACTGGAGGACGGCTGAAACTCTAACAATGTGCTCCTTCCAGGTGGAGCTAAAATCACCACATCATCAATGTAGCGGCGGCATACTGATGATGGGGAGCTAAGACCTGGTCCATCAGTCTCTGAAAGGTGGCAGGAGCTCCATGCAACCCGAAGGGCATGGTCCGGAAATGGAACAAGCCATCTGGGGTAGAAAGCAGTTTTCTCTTCGAGCTCTGAGTCAGTGGAATCTGCCAGTATCCCTTCGTCAGGTCCAAGGTCGAAATCAACCGCCTTACCCAGTCGGTCGAGGAGCTCATCCACCGGGGCATTGGATATGCATCGAACTTGGAGATGGCATTAACCTTTCGAAAGTCCACCAGAACCGAGTGGAGCCGTCCTTCTTGCCCACCATCACGATAGGACTGCACCACTCGCTCCGGGAAGGTTCAATGACTCCGAGCTCAAGCATATCCTCCACCTCCTTGCGAATAGGAACCCTGCGACTCTCTGGGATCCGGTGCGGTCTCTCCCGGACCCTGACCCTGGTGGAGTAATAATAGCGTGAGAAATAACATTAGTCCTGCCGGGCAAGTCAGAGAAAACATCATTAAACCTTTCCACTAACTGGTAGAGCTCTCGTTTCTGATCCGAAGTAACTGTTCCCCATTGGAATATGAGTTGTAGCTGGTGGATTGACAGTAGGACCAAAATCCTCTTCCAAACTGTCACCAGCTACAAATAGGGCCTCCCTTTCATTCCAGGGTTTTAGCAAATTGATATGATAAATTTCGGTTTTATTTCGCGATCGGGTTGTCTAATTTCATAATTTACTTTACCAATTTCCCGAACCACCTCATATGGCCCCTGCCACTTAGCATACAACTTAGATTCCGATGTGGGAAGTAGCAACAGTACTTTATCACCTGGCGAAAAGTCAGAATACGTGCTTGTTTATTGTACTGTTGCTCCTGGCGATGCTGAGCTAGTTTTAGGTTCTCCTGCCAAGCGACCAACCAATGCTAGGCGGTCTCTTAACATAATTACATATTTGACTATGTTTTTAGAGGTTTTGTTTGCTCCTCCCACCCTTCTTTCACAAGATCAAGGATACCTCGTGGTTGCCTCCCATACAGCAGCTCAAAGGGAGAGAACCGGTCGAACTCTGAGGCACCTCTCTCACTGCAAACATTAGGTAAGGGAGGAGTTTAGCCCAATGTTTTTGCTCTTGGTTGACAAACCGCTTCAGCATCTGTTTCAAGGTCTGATTAAAGCGTTCCACCAAACCGTCCGTCTGCGGGTGATAAGCGGAGGTTCGGATCGACTTAATTTGCATCAATTTGTATAATTCTTTCAAACATTGTGACATGAAGTTCGTTCCGTGATCAGTGAGGATTTCTTTTGGAATCCCTACTCTCGATATAATATTCACTAACTCTTTAGCAATGGCTGCGGCACTAGTGGATCTCAATGGTACTGCCTCTGGATATCTGGTCGCGTAGTCCACCACTACTAAAATGTGCGTATATCCAGAGTCAGACTGGCTCAATGGACCCACTATGTCCATAGCGATGCGCTCAAAGGGAACTGAGATCAGGGGCAGTGGGACCAGCGGGGCGGGCGAACCCGCCGGCGCTACTTGCTGGCATTCCGGGCATTCCGCTACATATCGCGCCACCTCACTAAACACTCCCATCCAATAAAATCGAGCCAATATTCGTTCCCGAGTCTTATCGATACCTAAATGGCCCGAACAGGGGACATCGTGAGCCAACCGCATGATCTCACGTCGAAAAGACTGGGGAGCAGTAATTGTGTTACAATCTGACTTGTGCTCGTGGCTTGGGATACTCTATACAGTAAATGCCCGACAATAATGTGGTGGGGATATGTAAGCGGCGGCTATCCTCTACATCCTTCCCTCGATAGGCCGAACCTGCCCCCAGATGTGGGCCAGCGAAGGATTGTTCTTTTGTTCCAATGCTAGGTCCACATCTCGGTCCCAGAATTTCGGGATATCGGCGGAACTAAAGTAGCTTCAGCACTGGGGGCCTCAGTAACCTGCCCCGCAGGTCACACTGGGTCCCAACCCCTTTCCCTTACATTTGACTGATCCTGAGGCTTCCCCACCAAACCCCAACCTTGTTTCATTAATGTTCCCTCCCATTTTCAACCCTTCGCTCTTTTTGTTTTTTGGCGAAATCGAGAGTGGAACAAATCGGTGTGCAGCGGGAAGATATTACCAATAGTTTCCCCCGCTGCTCCCATGGTCTTACCGGAGACTGGCTTTACCGTTTTATTAATCATGCTGTCAAAATGCGGCCAGTCTCGACCTAAAATAACTGGATATGGCAGCTTCTCTGCCACAGCCATAATTACACGGCGGGCATGACATCCAACTGTCAAATCTAATTTGGTGAGGGGGTAGTCCTTGTTATCCCCATGAATACAGGAAATGACCACGACCCCTCGTGACCACCAAGGTACCCCCTTTAATAGAGCTCGTCTAATTAAAGTCTGCCCACATCCTGAGTCCACTAATGCGTGGGTGCTCACCTCACCAACCCGTACATTAACAACACAAGGCCCCTCCCAATCATTACCCCTGGTCTTACCTGATGCTGTCAGGACGTAATGGGAGGTCACCCCACACTCCATGGCCGCTGGACAATTCCGCGCCAGGTGACCGACCTCCTGGCACCGGTAACATGTGGGGCCTCTGGAAACATTGATGCAAAGTCTTTTTTTAGCAGCTCTGGGCAGGTTTGTATTGCGCATTCCACATGTGCATTTTCAAAATATTTTTCTGCCTTGTTGACCTGCTGGGGTCTGGGAGCAGCATCATTTTCCTGAATCCCATTGACAAACTGTGCCAGTATAAACTCGTGTCTGTCGCTGTTTGAGGGCTCAGCTAGAACATCCGGTACAGTTCTGTGCACTCTTTTCTTCTGATCAGTAGTACCCTCCAGGTGACAGTCAAACCCTACGTTTCCAGGCAGCTGAAAACGCTGAATGGTGTGGTGCAGTAGAAAGTGAATGTCCAGACTGAATTCTCCCAAAAAAACAAAAAGGTTTTAATAATTAACAAACAAAAAGATCATAAAATAAATCTACTTGGAAAAATAATTAATAATAATAATAATAAATAATAATAAGCCCCAGTACCAGCGATGGTAGTGGGGCAAAACTCAGCGTCCTGCTAAAACAAAAGTAAACAAAACACACTCCAATAACCACAGTCCTCCGTGCACGAAAATGTGCTCTTCTCTTTCAGGGTTTGTGGTGCGTGCGCTGTGCTGTGAAGTGCTGTGCGATGAGGGCCGTGCTCTGGGGTATGTGCTGGCTCGCTGGCTACAGCCTCCCGTCCTCCTGCTCCTCTGCTAACACACAAAAACAAAACACGTAATCACAAAACAAAAACATCGGCTCCGGCCGATCGCTTTTAACTCAGCGCAAGGGAGGTTTTGGCGTAGCTGCTTCCCCTTTGTACCCAGCAAACTCCTCCTGCAGTCAGCAGCGTGCCTGGTTTCTCCAATAGAGGGCTGCCCCGCAGCTGACTGCAATGGAATCGTCCTGAGTACTTGCAGCTCTGCCCTCCTAATATGGTTACCTTCCGGTTTCCAGCTACCACCGAGGTAGTAGATCTAGGAGGCAGTTTACCTTCCCCCTTACACAGCGCCCTTTCTAATCGGGAGGGAGATTTACAGCATCGATCCTTTCTCTCGCTATCACATACTCACTTGGGGGTTGTGTGTTCAGGGCGAAAGAACGGGAGAGAGTGAGGAGAGAAATAATTTATAATAATCAATTTCTACGTCGTGCTGGAGGACCAGCACGATACTTGTTTGTTTAGTGTTCGTCCCTGTTTGTTAGTGTCTGTTCGTTTTGTTTGTCTGTTTATTTTGGCCGCAAGTGCCGTGTCCTGTGTTTTGTTAAAACCTTTTTATTTATAATAAACCGGCACAAGCAAGCGTCTTCATCATCATTTCATTCCATCTGTCCTGTGTGTTATTTATCTTCTGGTTCTGACGTCACCACTCAGCCAGCCGTGTGACAGGGTCATAAAAGATAAGCTTGCAACATTGCGCAGAGCTGAACGCCTACGGAAACGCTACAAAAAGAAGGAGCGTGCGAGAACTAACTTTTTTAAAGACCCATTCAAATTTGTAAAGAAGTTATTCACCAGTGAGAAGAATGGCAAACTAAAAGCATCTAAGTTTGAGCTGGAGAGATATTTGGAGGAAACACATACAGATTCAAAAAGGCAGGAACCTAAGTCAATTCCTTCAGACATCCCACCTAACAATCCACCAGAATACCAAATGGAGGACTGTGCACCTAAGTGGAAAGAAGTAGAACAAGCTGTGAAAAAAGCAAGGGCTTCATCATCACCAGGGCCTAATGGAGTTCCGTACAGAGTGTACAAGAGTGCTTCAGGAGTTCTACGAATCCTGTGGAAATTGATGAAAGTGGCATGGGAAAAACAGGTTGTACCAAGAGCATGGCGCCAAGCAGGTGGAGTCTTTATACCTAAAGAAAAAGATTCTACAAGCATCAGTCAGTTTCGCCCTATTTCCCGATTAAACGTAGAAGGTAAGATTTTCTTCAGCATTATTGCTCAGAGATTGTCAACTTACCTATTAAAGAACTGCTTCATTGACACTTAAATACAAAAAGCGGGCATTCCAGGTTTCCCAGGATGCTTAGAACACATCAATGTGATCTGGCAACAAATTTAATCAGCTGAGAAGGAGAGGAAGGAGCTCCATGTGACATTCCTGGATTTGGCTAATGCATATGGTTCAGGGCCACATGAACTTCTTTGGGCAGCATTTAATTTTTTCAGTGTACCGATGACAATAACAAATTTAGTGAAAGCCTACTTTGGAGATTTGCAATTGAGTTTTTCAACTTCAGAATTCAGTACTACATGGCAATGCCTAGAAGTTGGAATAACGGCAGGATGCACCATTTGTCCACTGGCTTTTACCATGGCAATGGAAGTAATCATTAAGACATCAAAATGGGTAGTGGGAGGAGAGCGCTTGGCTTCTGGAATGCGACTACCACCAATTCGAGCATACATGGATGACATGACAACCATGACTACAACAGTAGCCTGCACTAATCGGTTATTGGGCAAATTAACCAATAACATTGAATGGGCACGAATGCAATTCAAGCCCACTAAATCAAGGAGCATCTCTATAATTAAAGGTAAAGTAGTAGATAAAATGTTCTTCATTAACGGTGAGGCAATACCAACAGTGTCTGAGAAGCCAGTGAAGAGTCTTGGGAGATGGTACGACGGGGATCTAAAGGACACAGTTTGTGTGGGAGAAGTTATACAACAAGCAGTGGAAGGGTTGAAGAGCATAGACAGCAGTGCTTTACCAGGCAAACTAAAACTCTGGTGCTTTCAGTTTGGTCTACTGCCGAGGTTGCTGTGGCCACTGACTGTGTATGAGGTTTCTTTGACAACAGTGGAGAAGCTGGAAGCCTTAATCAGTTCATACATCAGGAAATGGTTGGGAGTTCCACGCTGCCTCAGTAGAGTGGGACTTTATGGTAAAGGAATACTGCAGCTACCAGCATCGGCTCTAACCGAGGAGATTAAGTGCGCCAAGGTCAGACTGGAAATGACATTAGTAGAGTCACGCGACAAATGCGTAAGGGAGGCAGCACCTGTGTTGAAAACTGGAAGAAAGTGAGCGGCAAAGAAAGCTGTGGAGGATGCAAAGGCTGCCCTTCGAATTGGTGATATCATGGGGCAAGTTCAGCATGGAAGAGGGGGTCTTGGTCTCAGTTCAGCTCCTCCTACATGGCACAAGGCAACCCCAGCTCAACGGAGGAAGATGGTAGTCAACGAGGTGCAAAAGCAGGAGGAGAAGATGAGGTGTATAAAGGCCATTTCCCAGGCCAAGCAGGGAGAATGGATGAGATGGGTGGAACAATGCAAGATGGGCTGGCAAAACCTATGGTCAATGGAACAGAGCAGGATCAGTTTCCTCATCAGGTCAGCATATGATGTTCTCCCATCACCACAGAACCTAAACCTCTGGGAAGGAGAGGATCCCTCATGTCCTTTGTGTTCATCACCTGCAACATTATGGCACATTTTGACAGGATGTAAAGTGGCTCTTAGCCAAGGACGGTTTACTTGGCGCCATGACCAGGTGCTGCAATGTTTGGCCTTAACATTGGAAGACAAGCGTAACATGACCAATAAGTTGCCACCTGTTCCATCAAAACATTACACACAAAAGACAACATTTCTCCGTCCAGGAGAGCAATCACCAAGAAAAGTTGTTAAAACAAATCCTCGCCCAGGACAACTGGAAGCTGCTAGAGACTGTAAAATGCTGGCAGATGTTGGTCAACAGCTTATTTTTCCACCTTATTTTTAACAGTGCTATGGGAGGATGCTGTAGATGAGGCGTATGAGAGGAAGAAACTGCGGTACGCTCAACTAGCCACTGAAGCGGAACAGCGAGAATGGAGAGTCCGGGTTTACCCAGTGTAGGTGGGTTGTCGAGGATTTGTGGCACACTCTACAACCCGGTTTCTCAGAGACGTCGGATTCAGTGGCCAAGAGTTGCGTTGCACAGTGAAGAACTTATCTGAAGTAGCAGAGAGGAGCAGCAACTGGCTGTGGTTGAGACGGAAAGATTCTGGCTGGGGATCTCAAGCACAATAGAAAGAAAGAAACGCTGATGTACAGGTAAGTAAGCTGGGCTGAGTTGAGTGGGGGACGGAGGGGGGTGATTCTGGGACGCCAGAATCACCGTCGAACCCTCTTGAGGTGTCGTGGGCTAGTCGACGAAACACCGAGGATGGAAGGTGCCCACTTGAAGACCCCAGAGATGTACCCTACTTAGCTCAATCCAGCTCAATCCATGCGCTGGGGAGACCGCACTGTGGTTGATCCCCGGAGCCAGCATCGCAGCCATTGTGTGTGCTGATGCGCTAGGGAGGCAAAATAAGCTGATCCCTGGAGCCAGCATTACACTTCAGCCATCAACACCTGACAGAAGGATATCTACATCATCAGATGGAAGGAAGCGTAAATGAATGGAGACACCTATGGATCACATTAGTTTACTGTAAAGCTACGTCTTAGTTGGTGCTTATCTTGGCGAGAGCCGAGTTCGAATCAGCATGAAGTTTTAACATCTATTCTTGTGTAATGCAAATCATAAATCAGCAGTTACAGGAGAGTGATGGATATAATCTCTTTATACAGCCAGCTGATTATCTATCAGTTTATTTTACAACAAGATGAGCCAAGTGAGCCAAGTAAACTATCAAGTGATCGGTGATCACCAGTCTTTTCTACACATGGTGTGACTCACCCCAGTGTCTCCAGGCTCCCGAAGAAACAATATTGTTCATCCCAGATTTAACCGGATTTCCCCCAAAAACAACATTTTAGAAAAATAAATCCACCTTTTTTACTTCTTGCATTCAACCGTACTTAAACCAGTAGTGTCTCCAGGTAGCTCCTCTCGGAATGTTGGTCTTTGGGGCTCTTTCATACCGGGCGGACATTAAGGGAATGTTCTTCCTGAGGATCAAGGCATTTCAAATTGCTACGGCAACCAGCCAGGACCCAGGCTAGACAGGGGAACTGCACTAATGGTTGTGGACAGGGACCCTGTTCAAATAGTGAAACTTAATCCACCATAAATTAATATTTTAATATAACAGCACCTTGCTGGTTAATTATAAAGGGCAGTGAAATGTGAAATGAATGAAAACATACATATCTTAAAGTGCTCACGCTACATACTGTCACAACAAAATACGTGTCTAATACACTAACATAAAAAAGAACAATATTGCATTCTACAGGTAAGTCCACATACTGTACCCTCATGTGTCCTGGATGTAACAGACCACTTGGGAAGTTATAATATAAAAGCAGCTGTTTCCACAGGCAATACTGGAACAGAAACATAGCAACCATATTTATGGAAATTGATGTCAAATTGCTCTGGTAGAGAACCCTGTGTATGACCCAGCGGTCCATAGAAATCCAATATTTACAGAACAGCCCTCTTCAACACATTTGAAACAATACTGAGATAAAAACACATCTGAAAAAATACTTTACCTTAAAAAAAGAAAATACATTAATCTGGCTGTATAAAGCTGCAATGATGCTTTGTCTGGTAACTCTTTATATTAGAAAGTGTCACACGAATACTAAGTTGGCATTATAATTTAGAACTGGAAATGATTTTACAAGGAGAACAAAAGGATACCCCTCACTTAACCGAGGTAGGTCCTGGCTAACACAACACTTAAAACCTGCTTATGTCAATCAGAAAGAAATTCAAAGCAAAATATTAGCATACAGTAATTAAATAACCATAATTAAGAATCTAGTGTTTAGAAACCAGCATAAACACCACTGTTACAATTAATTAACAAACTACAAGATTCATATTCTATACTACAGGATTGTGGATTTTTTTTTTTTACTGAGTACAATACTGACCCAATAATTGTAATAATAAATGACATTACAAATCTGCCACCATGCTGCATAAAATGGCTTGCATTTGGAATTCAATGCAAATGTAATTTAGAACAAAAATCTCCAATCTAATATTCAGTGGCTGTCTGCTTATGTTGCAGTAGGTCTTATTTAATGTTATATTTAACACTTCCCATGTATTTAATTCCATTTTTGTAAATTTGGTCCATCAAAATAATAAGAATTTTCTTTTTAACTGACGTTTTTGAGATGTGCCTGGAAAAAAAAAAAAATCTTCTCAGCATGGACAAAAATTGTATTTCTTAAATACATTTTGTATGAAAGGGAGTGTACATTAAGAGATGCATTAACATACTCCAGAGGTGATTTCAGTGTTTCACCTTATATACTCCCACAACGCAAGGTTACATCCTCTCCTCTCTCAAGAATTATATTCTTTATTGATAATACGGCTCTTTATTATGGGCTGGGAAAAGGAAACTCCCAATATGAGTTCATTTCACTTATTGTGTATTTGAATGCTGCTCTTTTGCTACAGTCAACTAATTAGCTGGTTTCTCACTACATAAGATTTTATTGGCAAGATAATGCCAACTTATGCCAGTCTACAAATTCCGTTTCATAGACATATAGCAGCAAACCAAAGTGAACAAACAAGCGCATACTCTGTCTGTATTTTTGACAATTTTCCAACTTCTTCTCTGGGGGAATATCTATCTGAACTTGCAAACCCCATTAGCAATCACAATTTAGTTAATAGAAGGCCAATGTACACAAGAAAAAAAATCCCACTTAAATTTCATTTTGAAGATATAGATTCAGTTAGAGAACAGTGCAATACTGTAACTGAACACATCCTGAATATTGTTGTCTTGAACTTAAAGGGCCCGTTCACAAAAAGTTGGTTTCCAGATTAACCCAGTTGCTTCTTTTTTCATATGCAAAAAAAAAACCACTGTTTTTCAAGGAAACTCTGTTTGTTTGACTTGTCCACTGCCACAGTGTGAAATGAAGCAACGTGGTGGTTCTGGCAGGGAGCTCATATTTTCTGGGCTTCTAATGCCAGGCTAAAGCGGCAATCGAATAGCTAGTATCTTATTTGTCCTTCAATAAATAATACGTCCAATGATTGGCAAGGAAATCATTTATATCCTACCTCAATGTGTGGTCTGCTCTATGTTTTCATAAATAATCTATTGTGTGAGTTTCTTGACTGAACTGAGATTCTTTACCTTTCACTTTGCACTTTTTCAAACACTCAGTAAATTTCATGAAATGATGATGCAAACCAGGTCATGTTCAGAAATTTTAAGTATAGACAAACACTGCCAGAAAAAAAGATATATGTACAGCATGTGACCGTAGTTGTGTTTCTTAGATACTGTGCAAGAGCAAGTCATTTCTCCAGTAACATTTGAATTGAGAGTATTTACATCCAGATTCTTGTTAATTGTAAAGCAACATATTTAGGGAAAAAAATAATAATATTGCAGTCTATATTGTTAATAGAAACTAACTGATAGCTTTATCCATAATAAAATGAAATCATTGTTAACTTGTACCGGTGAAGTTTGGGGACTATCAACAACAATCAGTAAATGGTGAAAATGAAATAAAATGAAGTGTCAAATGTGGACTGGCACATTTGGTATATCACTTTCATTATCTGATGTGATTTGTCAGGGTTTTTCATAATCCCGAGTTTTAAATGTGGTTTATCAATTATTTCTTAATTACTGGCTGGTACTGCAATGCCTTCAGTAAACTTAAACTGTAATTAAGACCATTCCTTCATTCCAAATAGTGAGTATTGCTGCACCGTGTCTTCAGAAATTAAAGATCAGCATTGTGCTCTTTATTGTAACATGTATAATGTTCTTGGGTTTATCTTTATTCTGAACTGACAGTTGTTAAAATAATGTTAATTAACCGGATTACATGCATGACTAACACATCATGATTACCATCATAAAAGTAGACAAGTCACATGTAGGCTTAACTATGTGGTACTTAGCGATGGGGTCGTTCAAAATGATCATCAAATACTGCTAACGTACACAGAGTGCTCTTTTTTTTAAGATTTTCAAAATAAAATGTAATTACCCATTATAGTAAAAGTGAACATTGACTATGTTTTACTGTTTAGTTTAGTTTTTTTTGTTTTTGTTTTTTTTAGTTTTTTCCCCCGATACTGTGCACAGACACATGGGAATTTAGGTAATGTTGTATACATCAATATACTGTAGGTTCCTTGTGCAAAACAGTTGTTAGCACCTTTTCACCTTTTCAAAATTAGAAACAAAAAGCAAAATCTGTCCATGGCTGACTTATCACTAGAGAGGATTACAGTCTGTAACAGGATCATGTTTTTCTAAAGTGATACAAACTTTTATTACATTTTTATGTTCCTATACAGATCACTGTTCATGCCTAGAAAGTAGGGACTTGGCTTAACTTATTTTTCATAGAGATCTATCCACCGAGAAAGGCAGCTCAAATCATTTTAAGGTAAATTATATTTTATTATTTTCATAGGTGGGAAGTCTCCTAGCACCTATGTGTGTGAATTCTATTTATTTTGAAAAATATTGTATATGAGGTTCTATCGACTTTATGGAGTGATCGCACTGCTTTTTGTACAGTATCTCAAATGGATTTTTAGACATATTATGATTGTATTCATTTGAATTGTGCATGTAAATATTTGAACTTTTTTTTATTTACTGAATTAGAAAACTATTCATTACAACCAGCCATTCAGTTTCCAGCTCTAGCAAGTTTCTGTCAGAACTATTGCTGCTGCAGCTGGTGCAAGAGCTGGTCTCCATCCACATCAAAAGCAAACAGCTTGGACGCCACAGAATGAAACTGATCATTCTCCTAGCTCAGTGGTGCACAACTCGGTCCTGGAGGGCCGGTGTCCCTGTAGGTTTTTATTCCAACTGCACCCTAAAGTACTTTATTGGACCTTATTAGAAGCTTAATTGGTCCAATTAACTAATTTAGGGTATTGTTAGAACAAAAACCAGGAGGGACACCGTCCGGGAGCAACGGTATTGGTAAGAATGCGTACAAGAGTGACCTAGGCCATTTGTGGGCTAGGACATCGACGCCTCTGAAGCGGTAGAGGGAGAACCATAGGTGGAGCTGCCATTCTGACAGGTCAACCGCCCAATTCACAACTCCGGGAAGATGAACAGCCCGGAGGGATAGCAGGTTCCGTTGTGCCCAAGTCAATAGTCGGAAGGCTATGCTATGTGGCATACACGCACGTGGAGAATGTGCAGGGGGCTAAGGAGAAGCCGAATGGCAGCATGGAAAACTCGAAGACGCTTCCCTGAAAGGCGAAGCAGAGATACTTCCTGTGCATTGGATGAATAGGGATGTGAAAATATATTAAGTCCACGGTGGTAAACCAGTCTCCCGGCTGGACAGACTGCAGAATGTGATGGTGTATGATCATATGGAACCTTTTCTCCCTCAAGAACCCGTTGTGTACGGTGGCGAGCACCCAAGTGCCCGAGGTGCAAGTGCGCCAATATTGCAGCTGGTTTTGTGTGAATGGGTGGGTCTGAGGCCGTAAGCCTTCAGGGGCCCGGCTTTGACTGCTGAGGCTGTAGCGGAGCCTGCCATTCGGGGCTTTGGGGATCGGGCCGTCCGAGTCACTGTGCGTGCCATGGGTGGATGTCATCGTCTCATTCTATCCCGCACCAGAGCACAGGAAGGGAGCATCGAGGCTACCTGCTGAGATGCCTCACGTTCTCGGTGGGAGCATTGTAGTTTCTTTTCCACGGCTGGCCCAAAGGTATGGCCGGGAGATATCGGCATACCCAGCAAGGCCGATTTGTCTGCATCAGAGACCCTTGCTTGGGACAGCCAAAGCTGCCTGCGAGCTACTACGAGGCTTGCCAGGCTCCGGCCCAGGGCCTGTCCTTGGAAGCCTTGGAAGAGGCGAAAGTCTAGCTTCCTAGATGGTCTTGGAGCTGGGACCCATCTCAAAGGTTAGCTCCTCCCTCCTCATCCTGATGGAATGAGGTACCATCCCAGGAGGCCGCGATTGAGATTACGTCCTGGTCTTCCTCAGCCACAGCCAAGTCTGGCAGGGGATTGGGCCTGCTGCTTGGCCAAATACTCCAGGACTTAACACAAGAACCGCCGGATTTTCGGACTACCTAGAATCGCCACGTGGGTCACTTTGACCCATACGTTTTTAAACTGCTTCGTTTTGAAAATGAAAGCCAGACTCGAATACAACTGAAAAGTTTTATTCATGAACATCATATCTAACATTTGCATCACAGAAACACCGTATTTAAATGGAAAATCAAACATAATGAAAATGAGCACATATACAGCACTACAAACAGTGAAAAAATGTAAAAAAATACACATTTCAAAAGAAACGGGTATGTACATATACCTGTGTACAGGTGTAAACGGGTAAATGTATGTACATACAAAACTATAAAACCAAAATCATTGTTTCTAATACTACATAAAAAGAAAATATAACACTCCTTATGACAGCTGTATTGTACTCTATGGAGCGTATACGTCTGCCAGCTGACTGTGCCTGCATCCAGGAGCTGTGTTGTAAACACAGACGCAGTTCCATTGAACACTATTGTGTAAACTGGTACATACAAACCTGTAAAACAGAAATGTTTTTTTTTCTTCTAAAAGTAATATAAAAAAGTATAAAATACGTTTCATATTAGACATATAAGTTGTTATCTTACCTGTCATTTCAGTTTGCTGTATGCTGAGTGCAGCTTGCCGTATTCCAATCAAAACGACTACTTTCAAGATTAAATATCTCCTCCTGATATATTCTCAGTTGCATTTGTGGAACAAAACGAAGAATTGTTGTCTCCAGGTACATTGAAAAATAAGCAATTAGGCATTCACTGAGTTGGCATCTTGACAAATCCACAATCAAAGCAATCTGTGTTTCTACAAACAAAGGCTTGAAATAAAAATAAAAAAAACACGTGTGCTAGGAGTAGGAGGCATGTCTTGTTTGCTGCATTTACAAAAACAATAGAATATCTTACGTTATATTTAAAAAGTCATGTATTGTAATGGGTCACATTGACTCATGTGGAGGTTCTAGGTAGAACTGTTTATAACTTTATCATTTTTGCGATTCTGGCTATCAATCGCCGTCAGGATATTTAATTCATATATTTAGGAAAAATAAAAAATGGACATACACATACGATTTACAACAGACGAGTAATTGAAGCACCAAGGCACGGAGCGTCTATGTACCGAGGGCGCCGAGGCACCAAGGCACAGAGGATGCCGAGCACAGAGGATGCAAGCGCTGAAGGTAATGGGGACGGGCGCCTAGCCTTAATCATGTGCAGTCACACAACCAGTGGTAGCGCGTAGCATACGCCGGAGTGGATACACAGGCTCGAGTGGCTGCGGTTAGGCAACAGGAGAGAGTATGAAGAAGTGCAACGTGCTGCACCGGGGTGCAGCGCGGCCAATAGCCTGGACTTGACCGCGTGAAGTCACACAACTGGTGCAGCACGCAGCATACACCGGAGTGGAGCACAGGCTCAAAGAGCTGCGGTAGGTGCAGGCTGAACTGCTAAGAGACAGTTAAGAAAAAGTACTCCCATATTTTTTTTTTTTTGGTTGGCGGTGAAGTCTACTCAACAGCAGGGCAAGGTAAAACCAGTCCCCGGTGGAGGAAGCACACGTTGTCTAATTGTTATTCTTTTTTTTTTTCTTAACTGCAGAGCAGTAGAAGAAAAAAAACACACACACAACAGTCCAGCTGTGAGGGTAGACTGGTGGGTAGGTGTGGTTTTGTTTTTAGCCCAAGCATACTGAGCGGGCGTGCCAAGACAACCGGCGGAGCCGACTCAACAGCAGGACGCGGCAGAGCCGGGTCCTGCTAGAGGAATCACGTGTCTCTGTTTTTTTAGCAGGAGAAATATCACATTCAACAGCAGATGCTGCGGGTTAGAAAGCAGTCTGTGATGCAAGCGATGCAGACTGGTGAAAAAGAGAAAGATTAACAAAGCGCAGTTGCATAACGATTATAGCTCAGTTCACAGAAGCTGAGTTACTGATTCCAGGGAAGTGGCAAGCTGACTTCCAGCAATAATTTTTTAAATAAAGCAGGGGAACTCCAGTAAACTCGAATGAGAGCTCTTTCATACAAACTCGATCACAGCAACTGGACAGGTTTAGTACCTTACCTTACCGCGGTGAGAAGCAAAAGAGGAAGTGAGCTCCATGGAGTGACTATTTGTTCCCTCGGGAGGCGGGACCGAGGATGTCACTCCCTGGAGGGGCCTATTGGCAGCTCTGATATAAAATGCTCAGCGAATACCTGACCTGTGACAGGCATATCCCAAAACTATTGTTGGTGGACGTCTTCGAATTGAAAGGGAACTACAAAGCGGTGTGTAATTCAATATGTTAAAATAGCATTTTTCAGCAGGTTTCATTCAACTTTATGAAACAAAATGTGTTAATTCTAGAGTGGTACAAAACTTTTGGCCATAGCTGTAAACTACAAGCAACCACCACAAGTGGAACAAGAAATAGTGAATCAATTTTTTCAGCAGAAGGGTGCCTGACAAATCCAAGGACCATGTCTTTAAATAAATAAATAAAACAATAGAAACCATTTTCTAATAGTGCACCATTGAAGGCTATTTCACATAAGATGGGTTTCAAGGGCATTATTCCTATTATAAACCAAAAATAAATTGTATTGTTAAATAAAACAAATTACTAATCTGTAAAATAGAAAACAAAGTTGATTGTAAACAATACATGGCATCTTACTTTTAAAACTGGGAAATCTCAAAAAAGTACCTGTGGCGGAGTGTCCCGCCCCTATTTATTATTATTTGTATTTGTTTGCGGCGCGGATAAAAGCGCCGCGTCTTTTGTTATTGTTTTTTTATAGTTATATTTAAAAACCCTGTGAGGATGCATGACTGATCAGCTACTGATTATTTAACTAGCTGACAGTCATGCATCCTTACCAACGATGCAGACTCTGGCCGAGGGGTAATAAGATAATTAACAACTAGTTAACCCCTCGGCCAGAGTATAAGAACCAGCAGTTGTCCGTTCTGCAGGGAGAGTGTTGGAGTAGAGTACGGGAGAGCGGAGAGAGAGCGCATAGAAGACATAAAAACAATTGCTAAAACGTGCTGGTTTAGCCAGCACGCCACTTACTAGTTTGTCTGTTTATTCGTTTGGCCCTCGTGCCCTTTGCTTTGGTTTGTTGTTTTGTTTAAATCTTTTGTTTTTGTTTTATTTATTAATAAATACGCTGAGTGCCGTTGCACTCAGCTTCACCCGCCCATCCATTGTTTTGGTTTCAGTTACTTCCTGGTCCGTGACGTCATCACAATTCACCACTGCGAGCCAGCTTGCCACATATGGTGTCCTGCGTGGGACAAACAACGCCTCCACGAGCCGGACCAGGAAAGAAAAAGGATGTTTTTTTTTTTTTTCAAAAGTATTTTTTTTGTGTTTTTTATAAAAAAATAAAAATAAAAAAATGGGGAAGAGTAGCCGGAGGAGAAAGCAGCAGCAACAACAACAGCAGCAGGAGGCGCAGCAACAGCAGCAGGTCCTTACCACGCTGGACGCCTGCCTCACCTGCCTGAAGGGTGAGGAGTGGTGCTTCAGCGGTTGGTGAGGTTGGGCACGTGGCACGGACCAACCCCTCCATGGCAGGAGAGGAAGGAGCCTGAGCATCCAGCAAGGGTGAGAGAGGACCCGCATCTCCCGAGGCGGAAGAATCCCGTCTCCTCTGAGGGGATCTGGGACTGGCTGGCGGAGCCTGAGAGGGATATAATGGTTGCCCTCCCTGCTGTGATCAACCTCCTGTGGGCGAGAGATGGGGAGCGCTGGGAGGCCTGGGAACAGAAACACCAACCAGCATCCCTCCCAGACATCGCAGCCATGGTGCTCAACTACCTGGCTGCAGATATGGGAGGGGCCCCGCTGCTGTTTCCAGCACCAGAGGGAGAGGAGCCATCACTGCCGTCTCCAGTGCCAGAGGGAGAGGAGCCATTGCTGCCGTCTCCAACGCCCGAGGAAGAGGAGCCATTGCTGTCATCTCCAACGCCCGAGGGAGAGGAGCCAGTGTTGCCGTCTCCAACGTCAAAGGGAGAGGAGCCATTGCTGTCATCTCCAGCGCCAGAGGGAGAGGAGTCATCGCTGCCTTCTCCAGCGCCAGAGGGAGAGGAGTCATCGCTGCCTTCTCCAGCGCAGAGGGAGAGGAGTCATCGCTGCCTTCTCCAGCCAGAGGGAGAGGAGTCATCGCTGCCTTCTCCAGCGCCAGAGGGAGAGTTATCGCTGCCTTCTCCAGCGCCAGAGGGAGAGTTATCATCGCTGCCTTCTCCAGCGCCAGAGGGAGAGTCATCATCGCTGCCTTCTCCAGCGCCAGAGGGAGAGTCATCATCGCTGCCTTCTCCAGCGCCAGAGGGAGAGGAGTCATCGCTGCCTTCTCCAGCGCCAGAGGGAGAGGAGTCATCGCTGCCTTCTCCAGCGCCAGAGGGAGAGGAGTCATCGCTGCCGTCTCCAGCGCCAGAGGGAGAGGAGTCAACGCTGCCGTTTCCAGTGCCAGGGGGAGAGGAGCCATTGCTGCCGTTTCCAGCGCCAGGGGGAGAGGAGCCATCGCTGCCGTCTCCAACGCCAGAGGGAGAGGAACCATTGCTGCCGTCTCCAGCGTTAGAGGGTGAGGAGCCCACGCCACTGTCTCCAGCACTAGGAGCAGAGCAGCAGGAGCTGCCTCTGTCTCCACCACCACCAGGAGCAGAGCAGCAGGAGCTGCCTCTGTCTCCACCACCACCAGGAGCAGAGCAGCAGGAGCTGCCTCTGTCTCCACCACCACCAGGAGCAGAGCAGCAGGAGCTGCCTCTGCCTCCGCCACCTCCACCAGCAGAGGGTGAATGCCTGCTGGTTCTGCCTCAACCGCCAGGGAGTACTGCTTGCCCCTCCCACCTCCACCAGCAGAGGGTGAATGCCTGCTGGTTCCGCCTCAAGCGCCGTGGGAGGACTGCTTACCGCTCCCAGCTCCACCAGCAGAGGGTGAATTCCTGCTGGTTCCGCCTCAACCGCTGTGGGAGGATTGCTTGACCCTCCCACCTCCACCAGCAGAGGGTGAATAACTGCTGGTTCCGCCTCAACCGCCGTGGGAGAACAGCTTGCCGCTCCCAGCTCCACCAGCAGAGGGTGAATGCCTGCTGGTTCCGCCTCAACCGCCGTGGGAGGACTGCTTGCCGCTCCCAGCTCCACCAGCAGAGGGTGAATGCCTGCTGGTGCCACCTCCACTGTCATGGGAAAGACTGCTCCTGCCCTGCCTCGCACCGCCCACGGATGCCTGCCTCGCACCGCCCACGGATGCCTGCCTCGCACCGCCCAAGGATGCCTGCCTCGCACCGCCCAAGGATGCCTGCTTCGCATCGCCTGGGGCTGCCTGTTGCTCCGCATCGCCTGGGGCTGCCTGTTGCTCCGCATCGCCTGGGGCTGTCTGTTGCTCCGCATCGCCTGGGGCTGCCTGTTGCTCCGCATCGCCTGGAGAGCCACCAGTTATAGGGTACGAGGGAGAAGTGGAGCTCCCGCTGCCGCCTCCATGGCCAGGGGCTCCTCCCGAAGTTCGCCCGAGGGTCCGCACTGCTGCTGCTGCCGCCGCCTCCCAAGGGTCAGCTGCTGCTGCCGTCGTCTCCGAGGGTCCGCTGCTGCTGCCGCCGCCTCCCGAGGGTCCGCTGCTGCTGCCGCCGCCTCCCGAGGGTCCGCTGCTGCTCGCCGCCTCCCGAGGGTCATGTTTTGCCTGGGGTCGCTACCAGTCCTGCCACGCGGCAGGAAATACTGTGGCTGGAGTCCCATGAAGGGGAGCTGCCGGCCACAGAAAAGGGAGGGGAGGTCAGGAGACCAGCTCCCCCAGCCGCACTTTCGCGGCAGGAAATATTGTGGCTGGAGCCCCATGAAAGGCAGCTGCCGGCCACGAAGAAGGGGGGGGAGGTCAGAAGACCAGCTCCCCCAGCCGCACTTTCGCGGCAGGAAATACTGTGGCTGGAGCCCCATGAAGGACAGCTGCCAGCCATGAAGAAGGGGGGTAGGTCAGGAGACCAGCTCCCCCAAAAAATTTTTGGCCAGAGGAGCCGGCCTGTGCGCGTGCCATTGGAACGCTACGGCTGTTTGGGTGGGAGGAGGACATCCCACCGTGGCCGCCACCTTTGGCCCGTTGCTGCCCCTGTTCCTGCGCCGACTGCTAGCCGGGACTTTAGGGAATAGGGGGAGGTGGCGAAAAGGCCATGTGTGCTGCGCACAAGGGGCATGTGTGGCGGAGTGTCCCGCCCTATTTATTATTATTTGTATTTGTTTGTATGCTGATAAAAGCGCCGCTCTTTTGTTATTGTTTTTTATAGTTATATTTAAAAACCCGTGAGGATGCATGACTGATCAGCTACTGATTATTTAACTAGCTGACAGTCATGCATCCTTACCAACGCGTGCAGACTCTGGCCGAGGGGTAATAAGATAATTAACAACTAGTTAACCCCTCGGCCAGCGTATAAGAACCAGCAGTTGTCCGTTCTGCAGGGGAGTGTTGGAGTAGAGAGTACGGGAGAGCGGAGAGAGAGCGCGAGAAGACATAAAAACAATTGCATAAAACGTGCTGGTTTAGCCAGCACGCCACTTACTTGTTTGTCTGTTTATTCGTTTGGCCCTCGTGCCCTTTGCTTTGGTTTGTTGTTTTGTTTAAATCTTTTGTTTTTGTTTTATTTATTAATAAATACGCTGAGTGCCGTTGCACTCAGCTTCACCCGCCCATCCATTGTTTTGGTTTCAGTTACTTCCTGGTCCGTGACGTCATCACAATTCACCACTGAGAGCCAGACTGCCACAGTACCATAACTGTATAACTGACTACTTCATTGCTTGGTTCTGTTCTGATTTCATTATCAAGGTGCAGTAATTGCCTCAAAGCTCCCCTTATAAACATGAAATCCGACATCTTAAAGCAGTTAGAGCTATGAAATTCGGTAAACATGGAGTAATTCAGATCTCTGAAATGAAAAAAGGGGTGCAAATATACACGTTACTTGATTTTTGTATAATTAGTAGAGATTAATGAGGTCCATTTATGGCAATTAATGGCACTGTCTCAGACAACAAGGCTTATATTTCATATGTTATTGCATTACACCACTGTTGTTTACGGCTTATTTTTCTTAGTGAATATTGCAGATACATTAAAAATAAAGTCTAATACGATGCAGTTATAGTTTTATACTTCATCACAATGGCATCTCTTTTAGCATTGCTTATACATTCCCAGAAGCCTTTAATTAAATAGCATGGATAAAAAGGCTATTTTTGAATGAGCAGGCATAGATTTACTGACCACCACTTTACCTATTAAAGTGGATGAGCCAGGCAAGCTGAGTGCATTAGAAATTGCTGGGGTAGGCAACAAGATTTTAGCTTATGCTGCTTACAAGGCATCATTTTCTATTTCTTTTTTGGCCTCTTTTAGTTCACTAAATTCATACTTTGACAGCTCTTTCATGTCTTCACATGTTTAAGTCATCGAGATTTCAATTTAAACAGGGGAATCCATTCATATTCAATGCATTTGACTTTAATTGCCCCTAATATACTCATATATTTGCACATGATTATTCTAAACATTTGCCTTAGGGTTGTATGTTGAAGAGTGCTGAATAAAATATGACATTAGAACACGTACCGTATACTCAATGTGGCCACCCACCTCAGTTGAAATGAGAACATAGTGTTCTGTTTTATATATTGACACAGAGATGGACACATGAAACACTTGATATCCCAGTCTCCAGGAATGAGTTGAAGATGTTTGTGAAATAATGACAGCCTGTAGGTATTGCTGTTGCAAAAAGGTATTGCCCAGAAATGTGAATGACAAAAAATATAATAATAAATGTATGTACATTTCTACGTGATTCACATTTAGAACATTTTACAGTACAATAGATACCTAACCTACAGTGTTAGAGAAGAAAGGTGCTTTCTTCTATGTATGTTTGTAAGACATGCCTCAGACTGCCTCAGAAATCAACATTCAGAAAGTCCCACGTTCCCTTTGTGAGTAGCCCTTATGACAGGAGCGCATTCTAGGGTGTTCCAGCCAGTTCACAGTTTGACTGTGTCTTGTGTTATCAGTCACGTCCAAGACAGTGGTGTTCACTCATCGATGGATACTATGAATGTGACTATAGATATCTACTTGATTATGAATGCACTGATGACCTTGAAACAAGTATTTAACATAAGCTATGCCTGTGCACAAAAAAAGGCACTACACTAATTTACAAAGTCTATTACATTGGCATAGTTCATTGTTAATCTTCCCGTCCAGAATATACTGTATATATATATATGCTGTAGCTGAACATTTTGTAAGTAATGTGCTGTTACACTCTACAATATACATCCATTTAAATGTTTTACCATCTTCTTCCCCAGGATACAAAGAGGCAGGAAGAACACATAAATAGTTTGAAGTAAGGACAGTATACTGCAGCCAAGGCCCTGACAGTACAATTGAAGGCTGAATTTTAATCAACTCAATGAATATTTATTCCACTTCTTTAATTGCACTGTTAGTTTACTTACAGCATAAGTCAGCAGCAGTGGCAGACTGGACTCATATTTTACTGGTAATGCACACCAGCTCAGCATTCACACAAGACTGTCTCAGTGTGCTGGAATACATTGCTCTCAATTCTATTACCGAGGCCCTTTACAGTCAACATTACTAAATTAAGTGCTGAAGTCCCAAATGATTCTGCTCTATTAAGACAAAACAGTCCCAAACAGATTGCATTTAGGCTGCCAGTGCCTATTTCACTTGTGACTCCTAACAGTCATCAGGGTCAATTTCTTTCTGGTATCAATTTAAACTTTGACTCCCTAAAGTGAAGGACAGCAACTGAAGCTGAAATACTGTCACAGTTAGCTGTTGATTCTAATGCAGAATGTATTACTTCATGGCAGTTGCAAAAATCAATGCAATAGCAAAGTAGTGTAAATTAAAACTGTAAAGGTAGATTCATTACAAGAAAGATGTTGTTAAAAAATAGTTATAGTTTAAGCTTGAAGCTACAAAAGTCAGAACGTTCCTTACAAAAAATTACAATTATATTGGTGCAGCTTGAAGCTAAAACAAAGGAAACGCCATACCACCCTTGACTCAGCAGTATCCAGGTTAGGCTTTTAGCATAGATACTGAGATGTGATGGGCAGTGTAGCATTCAATGATAAGGGGAGCATTGAAAATGGTAAGAACATTACTTTTAAAACCTTAGCAACAACACCTTTAACAAGGAAAGTGTGGGTAATTAACTGTGTAGATACTGAATAAACAGGTTGTTTGCCTCAGAAAAGCGGAGTGTCATGCTGGCCTTTTGACTGAGATACTAGAAACAAAACTGAAACCAAACTATATTGTGCTGCTATAATTTGCAGTAAAGGGAGCACGATTGTAGCAACCATTAAGTATTGTAATTGAAATTATTTAAAAGAAACCAGCGTAGATAGTTTTTAAATGCTGTTAATTTATTGTATGTATACAGCCTGTTGGTGTTTCTGTGGCCATCTTGACAAAGATGTCAGGTGAGTGAGCGGCAGTGAGTGAGACTGTGTAAGAGAGAGAGAGATGTGCGCCAAGCAGCTTCACTAATACAGTCCCATAGATTGCCATTCAGAATTACAGTAATCTGTCATATCCGCCCTAACTGCTTATCTGCCAGAATCAAGCTCTTCAACAACGTCACCCACGTGTGCAGCGCTAATGAAAAATGGCTACAGGAAAGATAAATCGAGTTGTTTTTTTTGTAAATCTATGCATTTTGCTGCTATGTAAATTACCTGACACTAATGTAATGTAAGACACCCTGGGATTCTTCAAGAAGCTGCTTGATGAGATTCTGGGATCAATAAGCTACTAACAACCAAACGAGCAAGATGGGCCGAATGACCTCCTCTCGTGTGTAACCTTTCTTATATTCTTAAGTGTATACAGCACTGTGGCAGGGCAGGAGCTCTACGCATGAAGAGGGTTTTTTGAGAGTGAGAGAGAGAACCCAAACCTGGGTTGGATACCAAAGAGTGAGTAAGTAAGTCGAAACCGCGACAGCCGGGCGAGTAGCCGGAGTTAGTTTATTATTAGACAGAGAAGATTAGTTCAGAGACTGTAGATCCCACCAACGTTTTCGTACACTGTGTTGTATGAACTCCATGCGCTGCCATTGCTGGTAGTGTCACATGAGCTGTTCAGTGTGTTGATATGTAAATAAATTCTGTTCATCTGCGGGGCGTATCAACTTCAACCTCCGTCTTGATCTCCTGCCTGTCACTCAGCAGCGAATGCACGCACCCACACAGCAGACGGCTACCCTGTCACAAGCATTAATACCCTGTATCTTTCTAAACAAGGGATTTAGGGGAGCTCTCTAATAAAAGCTGAATCTCAAAACAATAATTGTGTGAATATAGTAATTGTTACAGCTGTGTATAATGGTATTTAAAACAGGATTCGTTTATTCAACTTTTTACATCTCCGCCTTTACTCTGGTCCTACCGCAGTCGGATATGCGATGGACTACTGTATTATTATTATTATTATTATTATTATTATTATTATTATTATTATTATTATTAATAACCTTTTCTGGACTAAGCATTTTCAGTGGGATGCTCCCCCAGGACCAGGCATTTTTTGGCTGTAGTTGACTCTCTTCCTATAAAAATGTTTAAGATTCAATGGAAAGGATTGAAAGGGCATTCCAATCCATGCAAGAAATGTTAACTACAAAACGTTATATTAATTACCATAACCCTGGTTCCCTGAAAGAGAAGACGACCACCAATGACATTATGTATGGGATATGCCTGCCCACTGGGTAGGTATTGCTGAGCTCTCTATACCAGAGCTGCCGATAGGCCCCTTCCTGGGATGATGCACTCGGTCATCTTGAGGAAGCCATTTCTCTTTTTCCATCGAACCTGTGAGGGCGACCGATGCGACCTTGCTGTTGGTGTAACCACTGAGCACCCTTCAAAAAACGGGTCGCTAGTATACGAACGCCCGGGACACTGAGTCAGTGGGGACATGACATGCAAATATGGTTGCTAGGTACACTTTCAACGTAGAGGAGGATCGACCCGCCTCTAACAGATCTTGCAGAAACTGCAAAATAGTTGCTATTGGGCAATAATTGGGGTCATGACCTCTGGCAACGCACCAATTTTGAAAATACTTCCACATATGGCGTGTAACGCCCCTGTGGAGGAAGCCCTAGCGTTCTGCAGTGTACTGACAACTGTGTATGTGAGCCCTAAGACGAACAGTGAGGGTAAAAATAACAGTCACCACAGCAATGCAGGTTTTTCAACTACAATAAAACCACACATACATGCACACAACAGCAAAGCTGTGAGGGTAAATACAACAGACACCACGACATCGCAGGTGAACTGAAATTCTTAAGTACACCAAGAGGGCAGGCTGAGACAATCCAGCGGAGTCAACTCCACAGCGGGGCGGGGTGGGGCAGGGCGTGGCGCGACAGAGCCGGGGTCCGGTGGAGGACCACACGTCTCGTTTTCTTTTTTTCTTTTTTTTTTTTTAACTGCAATAGCAGAGGAAAACACAAAACAGCGAGCACTGTAAGGTTAGAAAAGCAGACTGCAATCGCAAAGCGATGTAGGCTGTTGAAAAGAAAAAGAGTAAACACAGCGCAGTTGTGCAGCATTTAGCTGAGTTCACAGAAGCAGGGTTTCTGATTCCAGGGAAGTGGCAAGCCGGCTTCCAGCAATGAAATTGCAGGGGAACTCCAGAAAACTCGAGAGAGAGCTATTTCACACAGTCTCAATCACAGCAACTGGACAGGGGTGTCTAGCCTGGATTACGTGCAGTCACATGACTGGGGCAGCACGTAATCTATAGCGGAGTGGAGCACCGTCTACAGGCAGAGGGCATTGAGGCACCTTGTGCACCGAGCACCCGAGGGCGCTATGCGCACCAAGGTACTAGACACCTGCCTGCTGAGCACCATGCGTTCGTGCACTGACGCTGTCACAATCGGCACCGATCACCGTGCACCATGCCTACCGAGCACTGTGCGCACCTGGCACCGCAGCACTACGTGACCCGTGTACCGTGCAGCACTGTGCGTTCTTGCACTAGCACTGTAGCAGTGGGCACCAAGCACCGTGTGCACCGTGCATACCGAGCACCGTAGCACTACGTGCACCATGTACCATGCAGCAACGTGCATTCGTGCACTATCGCTGTAGCAGTGGGCACCAAGCACCGTGTGCACTGTGCGTACCAAGTACCGAGAGCACTATGTGCACCGCTTACCGTGCGGCACTGTGTCCATGCACTGACGCTGTAGCACTGGGCACCGTGTGCCGTGTGCAATGAGCACTGTGCGTACCGAGATACTGAAGTACCAAGGGCTATGCGTGCACCAAAGCACCGGGGGGCAGCTATGCAACATTGCCTACCCTAACTGCGTGGTCACACACCTGGTCAGCTCGTAGCATGCACCAGGGGGACACAAGGGCCGAAGACACGGTGGGCGAGTTGAAGGCAGACAGCAAAAACATGGTAGAACAGAAAGGGGAGAACACTCTGTTGTTTGTTTACAAGGCCCGCAACAGAGCCCGGTGGAGGAATACACGGCTGGATGGCTGAGTAACAAAACTGCTGAACCACTGAACCACTGAACCACTGAACAGGGCCATGCGGTCTGACAAGAGACAGGGCAGCCAACAACAGGCCCACTTCAGCTGCCAGACGGCAGGTCAGCTAGACATAGAGGTCTTACCATACCATCTTGAGAAGGAAAAAGAGAAATGGCTTCCTCAGGATGACGGTTTTAATCCCTCGGTTTGCGGGACCGAGTGCGTCATCCCAGAAAGGGGCCTATCGGCAGCTCTGGTATAGAGAGATCAGCAATACCTACCCAATGGGCAGGCATATCTCATACATAGTGTCGTTGGTGGTCGTCTTCGAATTGAAAGGGAACTAAAGAACATCCAAGCAGTGTGCACCACAGCAGACAGCTCACAATAGAAGCTACTTTGGGATGACCTGCCACTGGATAGAAGAAAGCACCCTGCAGCGAAAATCAACAGCCCTGGCATGTGCTCGATTACAAGGTAGGCACACATACGATATGATTGCTGCAAAGCTAAATTAAATTCATGTAAGATTCAATATTCAAAATAAAGTACGATGCACAGTAACAGACAATGGGAGCAACTTTGTGAAGGCGTTCAGGGAGTTTGCTCAAGATGAAGAAATAGAAATAGATGAGCATGGAAGTGATTTAACATTTGAAGACGTGAATGGAATTCTTGAGCTTGAAATTCAGGAGCTCCATTTCCTGCTCCCTCCACACCAACGATGTGCTGCTCACACGCTCAACCTCATTGCTTCCAAGGATGTTGACCAAGCAATGTCTCGTGGATTAACACGCACATTGTACAGAAATGCAATGGCAAAATGTTCAGCTATGTGGAATAAAGCCCACAGATCCTCATTGGCTGCAGCTGTAGAAGACATTGCTAACATGAAAGTCGTTGTTCCAAGTGTAACAAGAATCGCAGTTGCTGGAAGTTTGTGAGCACCTGGGTGTAGCAAGATTGCAGGCCCATGAATTTACATTCCTGCAAGAGTATGCAGAAGTGCTTCAGCCACTAGCATACTCTCTCGATCTTTTTCAGGGAGAGGAGACATGTTTTCTTGGCTACATAATACCACCACTTCTCAGCGTAAAGACTAAGCTGTCTGAAAAAAAGCCTCATGTGCGCTTCTCAGCACACCTTATTGATGCAATCCTCAAGTCAATTGACTGTCGTTTTGAAAAGCTACTGTGCAGTCGAGTAGCTAAAATGACAACTGTCACTAAAATTCCGTCGGTGCTGGCTTTCCACGGAGCAGAAAGACGAGATGAAGAAAATGTTGGTGGAGGAGGCAGTTCTCCAGGAAGGGGGGCGTCCTAGTGAAGTGCTTTTTGAAAACAAGATAACAAGTGATTCGGAAGAGTCGGAGGACAACGTCTTCACCTTTACAAACATCCAAACTAAAGTCAACTCCAGTGCAGAAGAGGAAGCGAGAAAGTACCTACTTGACACAGACATGAGTCTTGCTTCCATGAAAAAGTATCCAATAGTGAAACACCTACTCATGAAATACAATACCACTTTGCCATCAAGTGCTCCTGTAGAGTTTAGTCATGGTGGACATCTTCTCACGCCACATTGCAATCGCATGACCGATGAACACTTTGAGCAAGTCCTTCTGTTGAGGTACAATTGTGACGTGTGTCCTTTGCCATTAGGTGATGATTGACTTGAAATCTAAAATGAGTTAACAGTAAATTCACTGAAATGTTTTTTTTTTTTTTTTTTATAAATTTAGTCGTTGCCAATTATTTTTATTATTTTCACCCCAATTTGGAAATGGCCAATTATTTTTAGGCTCAGCTCACCGCTGCCACCCCTGCGACTCGGGAGGGCGAAGACGAATACACGCTGTCCTCTGAAGCGTGTGCCGTCAGCGGACTCACCATGCAGCCACCCAAGAGCTACAGCGTCGGAGGACAATGCAGCTCTCGGGCAGCTTACAGGCAAGCCCGCAGGCACCTGGCCAGACTACAGGGGTCGCTCGTGCGTGGTGAGCCGAGGACACCCTGGCCGACCTAACCCTCCCTCCCTCCCCCGGGCGGCACTCGGCCAATTGAGCGCCGCCCCCGGAAGCTTCCGTCCTCGGTCAGCAAAGGAATAGCCTGGACTCGAACTCACGATGTCCAGACTATAGAGCGCATCCTGCACTCCATGTGGAGCGCCTTTACTGGATGCGCCACTCAGGAACCCCCTGTACACTGAAATGTTTTAAGTAAAATAATAAGGTTGGAAGCTGTGATAGGTAAAATAGCGTGTTGTTAGACAATGAATATAGATTTCAATAAAAAATGGTTTTGCATAGGTGAAGATGTAATGTTTAGTTCTGGTATATTTGGACTATAAACTAATTTCAGGAAGAACTGTTATCTGTTTAATTTGGTTCTCTGTGAATGTAATCCAGCTAGATTTAAAATGTTGGGATATCAAAATTCAGTTTCACTTGTTTAAAATACATACTACAAAATACAAATTATAAATATGTAAGAAAATAAAACTGATGCATATCTTAATTTCCATTTTAATTGTTTGTACTGTGAATAAAAATCATCAACTTCAATCAGTCTTCCATATTAGAATGTCTAGTACATTTTGTTTCACTTCTTGAGCTCAACTGTTTTTGTTTTTTGATAAAGGAAAAAAAGTATTCCAAAAGTAATCTAAAAGTAATCTGATTGGAGTAATGTATTGGATTAAGTTACAGATTATTTTCAAAACAAAGTAATAAGTATTCCGTAACTGAATACTTTTTTTAAAGTAACCCTCCCAACCCTGGTCACAGCTATCCATGTTTTTCAGCTACAGTGTCAGCTACAGAAAAGGTTAAATTCATCTCAGTGTTCTGCTACTGTTATTATCACTATGTTATTAAAGTTGTAAAAATGGTTAAACCATGTCTATCTAATTGTCAGCATTATAGCTGTTCACTTGGAATACAGTTCTAAATTCGTCACTGAAAAATAATGAAAAGATTTAAAAAGCTACACTTCTGTGCTAATTAAATTGATATTCTGTGCTAATAGCAATTTTTTGCTCAAACGAGGGGGGAGGGGGGTAGCATGTAAAGCACAGGTAAGTACTGCAAAGCACAGAGAGTTATGGAAAAGCATATTAAAAAACAAACCAGGGTAAACTAAGCCTTATAAAAGTGTCTCATAGTAAAAGCATGTAAAGCATAGGTAACCACTGTAAAGCACAGAGAGGTATGGTAAAGCATATAGAAAAACAAAGAAACCATGGTGGTAAATATTTATCATGGTAAACTTTTTGGCACAGCAGCACTGATTTTCAACTAGAGATGTGCATTTTTGTCATACTTTGGCTGTTTGTTTTTTTATGTATTATTATTTTTTTATTATAGTTTTGTTTTACTGATCAAAAATGCATAACATCTGATTTACTGTTTTCTGGCCAGAGGGCTTTTTTGTGAGTGATGGTGTTTGGGTAGACAGAAAGAGAAATATATCAGATCGCTTCTCACTGCTGAATGTTCCATCTATGACTAGAGGGTAAATGCTAGAGGTGGAGGTTCTAGAGCTTTCAACCCCACCTCACCGACAGGACAGAATCGGTACCGGCAGTCCATTACACAATATTACCCACTGCATATGCAAGCTTTGCCACCAAGACAGTGACCCCTGTATTGTGTAAGCAATGAGCATGTGAGACCAAAGCTTATTGCTTGTTTAAAAATAATTGTTTCCGGATGGGTTTTTTTAAGAAAGCTCCTGAAATACTGAATTAGTGATATTTTACATTGTCGTACTCATTCTTATAGAAGAGTTTACAACACATGTTTTCCATACTAATATGGAGGAGGGATGATTTTTTTCTCTTGTTTATTTGACTCCAGGTAAACAGCCCCCACAGTTTGACAGATACAGCATATAGTTGCTTTCACAGCATAGCAGTATCATCATGGGCTTTTGGGTTATACTTTTAATAATATGTTGTGAATACAATAAGTCCATAGTTTAGCTAATCTTACTGGTAAGTCATTTTGATATGATACAAGCTATCAGATACAAAAACATTTGCAAATATGCTGTATCACATTTTATATCAGGACATTACTACGTATCTGAAGTCCATATAATACACTTAAAAAAAATATATACATATATAAAACAGAATTGCTTTTTTAGGTAAAAATGACAGATGGAATGATTCCAGAAGAGTTTAACATCGATTATTTTCATGGTAGCTAAATGTTTATTTTTTAATTTTTTAACAAAGTCAGTATTCAGACAAAGAGAACTATATTTTATCAACATAAAAAAACACAGACAAATATTTTATAACTATAGCTCAGAAAAACAGCAATGTTATTAAGATGAGAAGCGCTTTTATTTAAATAAAAGCATGTGACAATATAACATTCATATGGTAATTTAAAATGATCTTTATCATTTGTGTTTGTTTTTCACGTTTGCTCACAAGCTAGGTATGAACTTTTCATATATCACTTTTGAAAGTTTTTTCAAATTACGAACGACTAAGAATGACTATTATAAAATACATAATAAAACCTGCTTTTTATTCTAGAGCAACACATCAACATTGCTGCCAGGTGTCTTTTCATTTTCTTTTTTTGCAAATTACATGGATGTTTGTAATATACGGCCAAAATGAAACTGTCAGGATGTCAGTAAGAAATACAGGAGAATCTACAGAAATGAAGTTTGAGATGAATAGATGAGTTTTGCAAAAATGATTCTGGAGCAGCAGAATGTAATGGTGGTCAACTCCTCCACAGCATTTTAATCATGTGTTATTATTTATGAAAGAATTCAGCAATAATGTTCTGTCAAGCAGTCATCTTTTCCATTACTCCATCGTCTCCTGGCCATTTTATGATCATTTGTGAAATCACCTGTGTCTGAGAGAAAGTTGTCTGCAGTGAATTTATTTATTGGAATGTGGAGGCATGTCTTCCAGTAAGGCAAAGAGGAGAGAAGCATAAAAAGGAGTAAATTAATTGAGCATCTTGCTCTAGCTCCAGGTGTCTACCCATTTGCTACTTGTGTAGAAGTAGCCTGCATGCTGAGATTAGATTTTGTTCTATCGGAAGTTCCCACTGACTGGACATTTCCAACAGTAGATTATGAAGGGCTTGGCGTTAACACATTTCCAATGGATTTTTAAAGGCTAAAAAGAAACCCTTATTCCCATCGTGCCCATTTGTAGTATATACACTATCAAAATATATGAATAGCTTTAAATTAACTGTTTATCCCAAGGTTATGTATTTATTATGGATGGGAAATGTATTGTGTTGATGAATAAAGGCTTGTGTCCTCCCCCACAGGGAAATTAAAGAGCATATTTAAGCAGTTTTTTTTATGAATATACCATGAAAGCGAATCTATGTATTTCCAAAGAGAAACTGTTGTTACATAAATGATATATTAAATAAACAGGAAAAATAAATACATTTTTGAATAGCGTTTACCTACTTCACTTCATGTACTATATACAACACCTCAAAAAACCCAGATGTAAACATGCTTGCTGAACAAAGCTGAAAAAGGAACCCTTTAAAATAGAACATTTGCTAGCGACACATGAAATGGAATTTTGGTCCATGTAATGGGGAAAAATTGTTGTTGTTTTTTTAACATCTCTACTGTTTTATTGACTTAATGTGTTATTTCTGATTACCTTACCTAGATGTGCATAAACAGGCACAATCAGACTTTAACCTGTGACGTGAAATAGTGAATATGGGAAGCAGTGTGGAGTAGTGGTTAGGGCTCTGGACTCTTGACCGGAGGGTCATGGGTTCAATCCCAGGTGGGGGACACTGCTGCTCTACCCTTGAGCAAGGTACTTTACCTAGATTGTAAGTCACCCTGGATCATGGCGTCTGCTAAGAAATAAATAATAATAATAATACAACACACACAGATTTACAGTAAAGTGTCAATTTTGTACACTTCCAAATTACAGAGTTCAGTTTGCAGATAGAATGTTGTGTAAAAGAATAAATACATTATATATGTATTTAACACAGGTACTTTCAGATACAACATTTATTGATTTTGAGAGGTTTTAAGTGCCTGGCAGTATACAAATTGAGCCATGAAATATTAGCTCTTCTAGGACCGCGATTGTGTAAACACGATAAAAAAAAAGAACTTTGTTTTGATGACTTACAGGGCCAACATACTTTGCAGTACAGGCTTCATGTGACGTCACTGAGAGGGACATTTATTGTCTAAAGGGCGGAGACAGTTTACAGCAGCCGGGCAGAGACAAAAACAGAAACAAAATATCACAGGAACTTGATGAGAGCTAATAAAAAGGGGAAACACTGTAAATCCAATGTATTTGACTTATAATTATATTAGAACATGTATTCCGCCCCATGTGTTTTAATATATATGTTTTTACACAATTTATAAATATCAAGAAACGAGTAGATATAAGCATATACTATTTCATGAACTAAATGTATCAGGTACGTTTTCCTTATTACTGATAATAATGGAATGAATAACTATTATTTTATTTATAAATACTTTTTTCTTGAAAAAAAAACAAATGTAATGTCCATTATCACTTATAAAGGCACTGAGAATAAATGTGTATTATGTCACTGCAATCACTCAGGTGAAACAATGTCTTGGAATTTGCCCAAACATCAATATTTTTCAACAAAACTTTCAGGAAGTATTGTAAGGTCCCTCAGGTCATAGAATAGCTTGTTTTATACATGTATCTTTAACCAGAATACATAATAAAACATACTTAACTAAAAAATAATATTCTGTTGAAAAAAAGTTTTAAAAGTGTGTAAGGTTACTTTATAATGTTCACCAGGATGTTCTGAAAAAAGGACATCATTTCCAAGATGCTGCTGTAAATTATTGAATTTTTATAGGAAGAGACTCAACTACAGCCAAAAAATGCCTGGTCCTGGGGGAGCATCCCTCTGAAAAACGCCTGGTCCTGGGGGAGCATCCCTCTGAAAAAACGCCTGGTCCTGGGGAGCATCCTCTGAAAACGCCTGGTCCTGGGGAGCATCCTCTGAAAACGTCTGGTCCTGGGGAGCATCCTCTGAAAACGCCTGGTCCTGGAGGAGCATCCCTCTGAAAACGTCTGGTCCTGGGGGAGCATCCTCTGAAAACGCCTGGTCCTGGAGGAGCATCCTCTGAAAACGCCTGGCCCTGGGGAGCATCCCGCTAAAAAACGCCTGGTCCTGGGGAGCATCCCTCTGAAAACGCCTGGTCCTGGGGAGCATCCCTCTGAAAACGCCTGGTCCTGGGGAGCATCCCTCTAAAAAACGCCTGGTCCTGGGGAGCATCCCTCTGAAAAACGCCTGGTCCTGGGGAGCATCCTCTGAAAACGCCTCATCCTGGGGACCATCCTCTGAAAAACGCCTGGTCCTGGGGACCATCCTCTGAAAAACGCCTGGTCCTGGGGAGCATCCTCTGAAAAACGCCTGGTCCTGGGGAGCATCCCTCTGAAAAACGTCTGGTCCTGGGGGAGCATCCCTCTGAAAAACGCTTGGTCCTGGAGGAGCATCCCTCTGAAAAACGCCTGGTCCTGGAGGAGCATCCCTCTGAAAAACGTATGGTCCTGGGGGAGCATCCCTCTGAAAAATGCTTGGTCCTGGAGGAGCATCCCTCTGAAAAACGCCTGGTCCTGGAGGAGCATCCTCTGAAAACGTCTGGTCCTGGGGAGCATCCCTCTGAAAAATGCTTGGTCCTGAAAGGGTTAAATTATCTTTTCTACTTGTAGCATTAAAATGATGACTTACATGCGCCCCCAAGTGCTTTTCTTCAAATGTTGGTGCTAGGTACAGACTAATTAAATACAATATTTTATTACAATAAAAAAGATACCCTCTCTTTTTTTGTCTCCATTTATATTATACTTGTATTTTTTACATACCTTTATCCAGCATCGACCATCTTTTAACTGTCATCAGATAGCAGTACGCTAGGGTTTAACCCTTTGCAGTCCATTTATTAATTCTGCGTCAGGCTCGCCAGGTCTAATTAATTTTCACACGCGCAGTTAATTTTAGACGCGCTGTTTAAAAGTATTTTTTCCCACAGTCAAACGGGTTTAAATGGCCCTGCATATCAACAAAGCACTCACTAGGGCTCTCCAGCCCCGCCCCACCCTTTCGTTTGCTATCGCTTTCACATATGCTACCAAATAAAAAATAATAATAATAATAGTCGTACATACCGATCAATCGTCTCCTGATGACTCGTTTTATCACCAAACTCCTCAATAATGCAATCCAAGTCATTATTTTATTGCTATAACATCTCAAAAGCTCTGCAAATGTCCGTGATAGTCTCTGCGCTGATACTATACTCCCAGCTTGTTTCCATATGACCGCCCCATCTGATGCCAATGGGGTACTATCACTATTCATAAGATACGCCTTTTTTTTTTTTTTTCCGACTTGTCTCGCTCCTGTCGCTCCCATTCGGCAATTGAATGGTTTTCTCGGCTTTTCCGGAGAAAAACGACTAGAAACCCGTTTTTTGCGTTGCTAGAATGATGTCGGACCCAGTCCGACAAAGGACCTATGAGGAATAATTGCAATGTCGGACCCAGTCCGACAATGGACCGGAAAGGGTTAATGCATTTATTGAACATGTTTGATGTGCTGTTATCCTGTCCCAGTGATGAGTAATGGACATTAGCACTTATAGCACCTTTGCGGTCCTATGGCGGACCCTGTCCGACATCATCAAAAAGACGTCAAGCACAGGTCCCTAGTCGTTTTTTCGCCGGAAAAAGACGAAAAAAGCTTTCAATGGCTGAGTGAGGCCAATAGAAACCTAGAGAAGCCGAAAAAAACCGGAAGCGGATCTGAGGAATACGCATTGTCCCTTCACCACAGACATAACACGGACATAAACAAACAAGATAGCTGCTTCCGCCCGCATCCAGCACTCAAAGAATGTCGCTGACATTTGCCAAGCTTTTTGAGATGTTACAGTAATAAAATAATAACTTGGATCGAATTATTGTTTTGCATAGTTTGGTGATCCGGAAATGATTTATCAGTATGCACTACTATGAAGAGATATGTGATAAATACAGCGAACAAGGAGTGGGACAGGGCTGGAGAGGCAGTACTGAGTGGCCTGTTGATATGCAGTGCCTTTTAAACCTGTTTTACTGTGAATAAAAGGGTTAATATATTGTGACAACACATCTCTCATTCCCTTTCCATGGCCATCATCATGTGACAATTAGCAGGGCCTTTTACAGGCATTCTTAATCAGCCTCAGGTGTCTCTCATTGTTGGCCTGACAGCCAGTCAGCCCCACAGCCTCTTAGGAAATGTAGTCTTTTCCCTACCCAATTATCTCCTTAGAACTACATACTTCCCTTCTATTACTCTTCCATACACTCGACCACAATATATATATTAGCTCAAAGAGCCAGCTGTCCAACGTTTCGATATATTGAACATATCTTTCTCAAGGGAGCATGTGTTTGAATCAAAACATTGGTATTTATAGGTTTATATTATCATGCAGGGCTGGCTCTGAGGATCAGTCTTGATTTGGCCTCCCCAGAGCATCAATATGCACAGCTTTTGAATGAATTTTGTTTATTTATTTATTTAAATGTTATATATTTATTGGAGTTAATGAGTTAATTATTTTTACTTTCTTTTATTCTTGTATGTGTCGCATTGTTTAATTTGAGCTGTTCTAATACTACACACTTTACATCATTTATGTCATGTCCTTGACTGGTGAAGTGCTGTACTATTGGTTCATTATTTTTTTTATTTCTAATTAATGAAAGGTGGTTCTGAATTATTTTATATAAAGTTGTTCCAGTCTCTCCAACATATTTTATTTCATCATTTTTCACAGGCTATTACATAAACAACATTGCTATTTTTACAGTAGGTATTAGTTTTTAGTGGATATGTGTTGTTCTTATGTTTAATTATATTTTTTTACTTTTGTCCATATATTTACACACTTTACATGTACTAATCTAAGTATTTGTAGAACCTATTCTGTCAATTATTCTTTTATGTTTACTGTGAACTAAAATACCACCTAAATTAGCTTCTCTTTTGATGCTAGAACTGGGGCCTTAAGAAATACTTTTTTTCAATTTTTCTGAATTATGTAGAATCCACATATAAATATAATACAATTAGGAGTATGCCAGAGTATGAGCACAAACAAGGCTTCGTAATGAGTAGTACACAAGTAATTTTGCTATTACACGTTATTCAGAGAAGAAAAAAATGTATGTAAAAAAATGCATTAAATCATCTCCAGGCTCCAATAGGGCAGTGACAACAATCAATTTCAATCACATCATACTTTACTACGTACAAGCACCCCCATCACAATAATGCCAAAAATAACTAAATTATAATCTGGTCAAAGTGGTCTTCACTTCAACTGTGTAAATGAATCTCGACAGTATGTGAGGACCTGCCCGTGTTCATACCTCTGTGAAGTAAGTAATTCCCATACATTAACAAAATGCTTAGCAATAAATTGCTTCTAGTAATTATGAAATATGAAGTGTATTTATTTGTAAAAAAAAAAAAAAAATTAAATGTCATACAACTTTATATTTTTCAAGCAACAATAAAAGGTATCAACACTAGAACCACCACGGCAGTCATTTTGACAGATTTCATTTTTAAAATGTAAATTACTTTGGGTGAATGAAAGATTGTCCATTCTTGACTTTTCCTATTTCTTAGCAGACCTAAATACATGTATTAAATACACTGATGGTGTTTGAAAGGCAGGATCGCAAAAATAAAACAGCTATAATCGCCTCTGCTTATAAACGCCAGAGCAGTCATTTTGAATGCCTTTTACTATACATGTTTTTATTTTGAATATAACCTAAAATATTCTATTTTATATTATATACAAGCCTGTTGATATCTTTACTGGACCTGGCAGCCATCAATTCCTTCGTTTTGTACAAGGAATGCACCGGGGTAAAGTATCAGTAGGAGAGATTTCATCTTGAAGCTAGCCACAGCGCAGCAGCTCAACTTGGATTCTGTGCTGCACCGAATGACACACGTGAGAGAAAACATGTTACTTTCATTTTAAATTAAAAACTACTTTCATTTTTACAGTTTTATGTGTACACATACCTGTTTACACACTAGCTTCTTTTGAAATGCTTATTATAGTTTTTCATTTTTTGAAGTAGTGCTTTATATGTGCTAAGTTAGAAAATAAACTCTTTATGTTTAATTGTTCATTTAAATACAGCATTTCAGCAGTGCAGATATTTGATATGATGTGCTTGAATAAAACTTTTCAGTTGTATCTGATAGTTTGTCTTTCATTTTAATATTAATATTGTTTAAAATGCAACCATCATAATGACTACCGGCGGTGGGTTTAGGTATGACCGTGGCGGCTCTAGTGTTAAGTCACACTCCATATTATACAGATACAGTTGCTGTACGTCCCATTATAAGAATAATGAATGCTTTGTTTGTTATTGAAAAAGCACATCAAATACATGTGAGTAAGAAGTATACCATATTAAAAGGAAAGTCAGTTTCTATTGATTTTTTTACCCTTTCTGCCTCCCAAATTCAATCGATTGGCCCGCGCTAACCAAATCACATCAGATTCCAGTGTTTGCACAACATGGGAGACATGACAAGATGCAAGCAAGCGTTCTTAAGTTTGCACATTATGTTCCATTTTTTAGCTTTTGTTTTTACCATTTAGGATTTTATAATATTCAATTAAATCCTCCATTCCTAATATATTGTGTCTTCCTAACCCTATTACACATTCAAGAATGAAGCAATCGCAAGAGCAAAATTATTAGAACACTTTTGTTTGAATTTGTCATCAACATATTGGCATCCCCTCAGGATAAATTGAGTTATGTGTGACATCAGGTTCTTGATTGTGCCAACTGGGTTACCTTTGTAAAATCTGGGATGCTTGTCTGTTTTTTCATGTCAGAAATGTCTTCTGTTTTTAACTAGTTTTTAATATCTGGGTGCTATGAATCAATAATTTAGGTAAATGAAAACTTTTATTTTGTAGCTGTTTTGCCCACTTTTTGTATTTATTACACTGTGTTTGTGTATGGCCTTCCACACTAGGATTACCATTACCTCGGGGTGGCCACCTACCACTGCAATAAGAGAATTGTAAATAAATCCTGCGTGTCTGCGGGGCATGGCAAATACAATCTCCAGTGTTATTGTATCGAACTTGCAGTATACTTGCACTATAGTAACGACAGCTTTAGTAGCAAGTGATTTTCAAATTAAATTTGTTTATAAAATCAATCCGTTAATGCTTTGAAATTGAGTCGATTTCTCATTAAAAAGCTTAATTGTCGCAGGTCACGTACATTACTTCCTGTCTCAATGACTAGATAAGGGGAACATGTTAATCAAAATGAATGTTAATGAGATGAAGAAAAATGAATGAAAGCCAAATTCGCTGTTATAGAAACTATTAGCATACAGGGAGACGACTGTCCCACTAGCCAAATGGAAATAAAAAATAAGGGAAATATCTATGTTGTGTATAATTTGTAAACTTAATTTAAAATAGTGCATTTTGTCATCCACAGTGTTCATTTATTTAGAACACTTCACATATAAAATGCTGATTTACGATTATCTGGCGTGTGGGTAAAAAAAAACCCACTAGTCATTTACCCTTAGCTTACTATATACAACTCTTTTAATGTGCATTTTGTATATCTTTTTTTGGTTAAAAAGAAAACAAATACATTTTTTCTTCTTTTTTGGGGGAGGGGGCGGGTAAGCCATCGATGTAGGCTTGGTTGGAATCCACTTATGTCTGTATTTTAGTATGTATGATTGTAGGCTATAAATAAATGTTTGAAGTGCCATATGTGTTTGTAGTTGTTGGTTCTATCATGTATGTAACAATTCATTATATATTTATTAAGCTTTTAAAATTACGATAGAACTCCCTAATCCAATACACAATTTGTTTATAATTAATTGTTTGGTGAATTCCTCTAATCATGCATTTTCTCTGGTACTCTTTGCTCGCCTCTGTGATAAAAAAAACTTCCAGTATTATAAGAACATTTTATATGCATACAGACGGGTGAAGGTGAAAGTGTACATTGTATATAAAGTGTGGGGGGAGTCTGACAACATTACAAATACGTTTAGGCAACATCCATGTCAATGATGTGTTGCCTGACAGCCCTGGCCCTGACGGCTTCTCCGGGAAGAATATCTGAGGAGGCTCCAATGGTTCAAGATGAGGCGCTACTTCCTCCTGAATACATCACGCTACGAAGATCCACGGTTTGGGGGTCACATTGAACCACACCACCTGATTTGTCGCGGCACCAAAACCTCATTTTTAGTAAACCAAAGGTCCGCTTGATCACATTCCTAGTGGATCTGTGTGCCCTTGTACGCCTGTTCTTTGTTCGTGTGTGGATTAGACACAGGTGTTAAAAGCCAAGGAAGCATTGCAAATCCACAATCACCTCAGGAAACATTATTGTAATATCTAATATCCCTTTAAAAAGATGTCCTGGGTCATGCACGCACTTTTTGAAATGATAAATATTTTCTAGGAATGGAGTTGCTTGTAAAGTTTTTAATCCATGGTAGTTCAGTCAGTATAGCCTATGGAAAGATACAAATGAATCTATAAATAACAACCACAAAACTGCAACAGAGATGTGTTATTACTGTGTATGCCTTGCTCTGCTATGGATCTTCATTCTACCATATGCCATGATCACCAAAAATATTATCGCTGAAGAATCCTCCTTCTCGATTTGGATTACAGCATTTTGATTTTTGGGACTTTTTTTTTTAATCTGCTAGTAACCTGTTTGTTATTACCGTTTTACTGGTTTCAAAGCATATACATGTTTTTGATAATTTTCTCTTTCTGTTCATTTGCAAATATTGTGTAAATAAATAGTCTGTTGAGTTTGATACATTTTCCCGTTTCATTTTTGCTATTAGCTGGTCTTCTATTTTCAGTGAGGTGTATATTGTATCTCTCTGTTATTGGTCTTCTCTTATTTAGAAATAATAACTGAGAAAGTATTTGATTTATAGAGCTGTTTGTTATAAATTGATGTCACTAGTTTCTAAAATGGTGTCTGAGTTGTTGTTAATTTAAATCTGTATAGTTGGTTCTCTTAAATATTGAATACATGTTGTTGAATAAAGCAATGAAGTATTCTAAAATATACAGGGGTTGCTTATTTTTTTTACCTCCGGTATATTTTAGTAGTTGTAATTTGTCACCATTGCCCAGCCAATGTTGTTATTTAGATCTTTATGACTAGATTGACCGACAAAATCGGCCAATGATGTGAATGAATGCTGTCATTGGCCGTTGCTGACAACAGTGCCCGGTCAATGATGTCATTGGCCGACTTCAGACTTTATCTGTAATATATATATATATATATATATATATATATATATATATATATATATATATATATATATATATATTATTATTATTTATTTTCTAGCAGACGCCCTTATCCAGGGCGACTTACAATTGTTACAACATATCACATTATTACAACATATCACTATATATATATATATATATATATATATATATATATATATATATATAGTGGTAGGTAGGCACCGCTGTAATTAAAGTTTCTTGTGTAAAAAGTGTAACTTTCAAACTATATATTTTTTAATGAAGTCCAGGATAACTATTTTTACAATCTGATGAAATTGTTGCTCTTGACCATTTCCCAGTAATAATCTGTTGCTAATTATTCAACCAAAGTTATTTTATTAATCAGAATAGTCATGCATGAGTGCTCTTGAGGAAATCAGGTTGGAAACATATACTGTATGTCCGATGTGATAATTGAATAATATTGTCCTTGTGTAGAGTAATTTGTCTAGAAACTCATCATAGTGTGTAATTCAAGAACACTTTAAACTAATCAGAATGTAAATTTGGTTAATCAATTTAAAATTGCCTATTGATGGCCCTGAAGCACAGTCTCGTCACAATGGTTCAAAGAAAGCTGTGCACGTTATGGTCCTAAATAGATTATGTACTTTTGTTCACATCCACTGGCATAGTGTACTACAAACTATAAGTGCTTACATCTAAAGTGTATATTATGTATCAAGCAAGCTTATTTTGAGGTTGTGTAATGCCCTGGCCACACTTGGAATGCTGTGTTCAGTTTTGGTCTTCACACTGCGAAAAGGACAAAAACAGTTCCGGTTACTCTGAACCCACCACCAAAATGTCCTTTAACTCGATTGATCGAGAAGAGATACAATTGTTAAAGACTACAAGCATTCCAAATATACTGCATGTAAGAATCTTGATTTTTGCATTTGTTTCATTAATTAAATGCAGGCCTGAAATTGCAAAATCAAGTGGTGTACTTGCAAACTATATTTTAAGCTTTTCTGAGTAACAAAAATACCTCTGAATCAGGTATTTGTTGAAAATCTGGTAGAAATTAGAATTATGAATATATCCTGCTGATTACCATTCAACTTTGAAAATAATGCCTAAGCAACCATTAAAACAAAAGAACTGTGCATTGATAAAAGCTAAAAATAGCTCTTCACAAAGAAAGCCCTGGTAAAGGAATATTGCAGAAAAACGTGACATTTCTATGTGTGAGTGGGGCAGACATTGCAGTTGGAACATAACCATTTATGCCCTCTTGCAATGTTAAGGTGCCCAAAGAGCTTGGAAGGCCAGATTGTGTTTTTAGGACAGTATTGATTTCCAAGAACTTCAAAAGGTGCAGGTGTTTCAGCCAATAATAAGACTGTTTGAAGGAGGTCATATGATGTGGTTGTGACAAGGTGGCGTCACTATCAAGTTCAAAACAGTACCCCAAAAATCAACCAATCAATCAACCAACCAATCAATCACTCAATCAATCAATCACAGCACAAAAACTCAAACCCCAAACTCCTCCACCAAAAAAAGGCTTTCTGGCTCTTTCTATACATGTGGCCACTCCCCAATTAGCACCAATTATATAACTCTGGAATGGCCACACCTGTGATTGCTGGCAGGGACGGATTTAACCCCATCCCTGCCAACCTTACATTCCCACACACACACACTATTTACAGCAGCAGGGCTTCTGCCCTGCCACAGTGGTTTACGTGTAAATGCTGGTGTCAAAAAAAACCAAAATGTCTCTACAAATTTGAAAAAAGAACTGGATTTTGCTATGAAACTCAAGGACTAGCAAGAAGACTATCTAAAATGTGATTATGCTAGTAAAAAACTAAAATTGAATTTAAAGGGTAATCTCTTTATTAACAACAGTGCATTCATTTCAGTAAACATTTTGAAACGATCAGAAATCCCTAATAATTTAACATGCACAATGTCTCAATGTGACTTTCATGAAAGGTTGAGGTGACCCATTGTTGGCCTCTAGGCACAACGTCTGGGCTGTTTGATGTTTATTTGTGCCAGAAAACAGAAGTAGGCATGACAAGTTTAACCGGAAGTCAGTTGAACTGACTGACCATATAGTCATACTTTAATCAGTTTACATTTTAGGGGAAAGAAATGTGTTCCCACTCCCTTGATTTTGGTACTGTACTGTAGGTTCACGTTTTACTGTAGTGTTAATGTCTTCTGACTTGCACATGCTTGGTTTGAATTGAAAAGAGTAGACCTCCTGTTCAAATCTAAATCAGAAGGTTGGAGCTCTACCGTACCATAATAATATTCAACCACTTCATAATCAGAACAAGCAACCTGGGGTTGATATGTTAATGTTCAGTTGTGTGGGTTGTCTGCATTAAATTGTAAAACCAATGTATAGCCAACCACACCATTAGCCACATGCAAATGATTTTGCTCATAGCCAGATCTTTAACGGCCAGTGAGTAGTTTTTCAAAGGTTTTGAGGATCAATTTAACAAGCTATGAGATGTAAAACCCAGGTCCTATTGTAAGTGACTCTGCAGCAGGAGATATGATGTTCAACCCCCAGTCTCTGTAAGCCGCTTTGGATAAAAGCGTCTGTTAAATGACAAATTAATAATAATAATAATAATAATAATAATAATAATAATAATAATAATAATAATAATAGCAGCTTTTCATCAAGAAGCAGATTATGTTGCCACATACCACCACAATCATGGGAATCTTTAGTTTTTTCTGCAGTCCGCTACTGAGGATCAAATTTGTTTTCAAATCTGGAGTGCACTGTCCTCAGTGTCTTCTGTCCTTTAATTTAACCCCACTTGACTCCTCTCAAGCTTATATAATGATTTAACCTTCGAATCTTCATTGAGCACCTCCTAGCTTGTTTTTTAAACTATACTCATAGTTTCCCATTTTATGGGGGCACTTTATGCCTCGATTTAGAATAGAAGAATCTCAGCCTAGATTAGAAAAATGTCATTGCATCAGACGAACAATAGCTGTCAATACACGTTCAGAAATAGTCTTGCATACAGCCCTGAATTTAAGTGCCAATATGTATTTTACTGTTGGAGTTGTGATGAGTGAAGAGTTTGTCTGGTGCAACTAGTATTCAATTAAATTTGTCACGAGATGAAAATGTCCCTAACATCCTGATGAAGGGCTTTATAGTTTATTTTGGCATTCTTTTAACTCTCAACTCAATACATGCTGCTTAGTCTAGCCTGGACATCTTCCTGGAATAAGGTATCTCCCGCTATCTCTAAGCAGCTTGACAAGCAGCATGCTGCTCTGTTAGCGTCTCTGTTTTCTGTTGTGCACATTGGCAAACAGCATACATCATTACCTGGTCATCTGCAGCTCTCTGTTGGGTGTCTGCAGCTCTCTGCAAGGTATCTTAGGTCTTCAGTTGCCAAGCAATCTGGCCCTTGATATGGGCTTTCATTTCATTGTTTCTTTCGTCTTTTTCCATTGTCAGTGATTGCTCTAATGCTATGGGCCCTGTCCTGAACTGCCAAACTGGCCTTCATTCACACAATGTGGAATGTCTTGTAAAAAACAAACAGTTCTGAAGATAGAGCCTGCATTAGCCCAACCAATCATGACTTAGATACCCTCACAGACTTTTAAAATATATATATATAAAAGAGAAAGTGTGTAATACCGAAGTTGGTAATTAGCAGCTTATTTAAGAGTAAGGGTTGTATTTGTAATCCTGGTTCTTTTTATATTTTGCATTCACACATCATGGGTAATAGATCCGATGGGGAACACATTCATCAAATCGCCAGAAAATTAAGGATTGTAGGTTATCCAGCAGCAATGCTTGTATTTCTGTTCCCACAATACAAAACTAATATGTAAAGTACTTAAACCCTGTATATAGATAGAGAAAGACGCATGAATGGATTTAACAATTCAGAGCTCTAGCTGACGTAGTTTTGTGTTTTGATTGAAAATAATTTTTTTTTTAGAGGAATAAGTCTATCAGACTGGCCAGTATGCTATTATGCGGTTCCTTCTATAGACATAAACTTCAAACAAGAGTATTTTCTAGATCAGAACTAGGTCAGTTTTCTCTGCACAGGTATGTGATATACTACCAAATACAATACTTTTCACTCTCTTAAGACAAATAAAGGCGCTTCTAGCTTTTTTGCCTGATCGGACTGAAGATTCTGGAAGTTGCAATCTACCCTATTCTGGTGAGCAGCTAACAACGACTAGCTCCGTGACTACCAGAAAACGCATTTCTCTTCAGTATTGTCATATAAACACACAAACAGGTGAGTGTGTGTTTATGTGCTTTTCTTGAATTCAAGTCTATGTCTGAGTGTAAGCTCACCAAAGATTTATGAACATACAAGGTATGTGGGCTAGGCTGTTTATACATTTGCATTACTATGCAACAGCATGTAAAATGTAATTCATCCATAAATTCAAAACTCTCAATCAAAAATACAGGATTTGAGCTGGCAATTTCAAAACTGCTTGAAGCACCTGCCTCAGTCAATATGAAAATGTCATAAAACTCATCTGTGAAACATCCCTCGGACCAAATCAAAGTGATCAGAAACATTAAAAATAGGTAAAGGGAAAGTTAAAAGGGGCAGTGGAAGCTCCTTGGTCTTTAAATAAAGTATCTCTAATATAAATTAGCATGATTCAAAATGAAAGGAATGCATAATTTGCTTTGTGGACCATTTTAAATTTGCTCAACAATGGAAGTCAGCAGAAAATGTTAAAGAAATATGAAAATGTAATTTATGCAGCCTACAATAATGTATTGTATTGCAACAGTATTTGATCATTTCCATTTATATGCTGATTTTTATAACTTTCGGAAACAGGATTCCTTTGATAGTGCAAACTTTCAAAGATACTAATATATCTCAAAAGATACATTTACATTTTACAACCATAAAAAGCAATTTCTTAGCAATTTGATGTGGCTAATTATACACTTCATTAAACAAGTAATTAACAGATTATAATGAAATGTGAAAAAAGCAAAATGAGACTAGCTTAACATTTGCATAATACCTTTAAAATGTCCTGTAATGTTGGATGCTGATTATATTGAAGCAATTTTGCTGAAACGTTTTTTTTTATATCAGTATTATGTTTAACATTTTTATAATTAAGTCATTCCATATACTACCTATCTCTGCTTGCATCCTGTTTAAGTCCCTTGCTCTTGCCTGTCACTCTATTTATCACACTGCCCCTTCCTATCTCCAGTCCCACGTGTCTCCTTATATTCCCTCTCGTCCTTTCCGCTCATCCTCTACTGGTCGACTTGTTATGCCTTCTCTTAACTCTCCTTCCTCTCGTGCTCTCTCCTTCTCTTCCCTTGTTCCCCTGTGGTGGAAGCAGCTACCGGTTCTCTTCAGGACTGTTCAATCTTTCACTGCTTTCCACCGTCTTCTCAAAACCCACTGATTCTTTATTTGTAAATTCCTATTCATATATATATTTTTGTATTTGTTCCTTCATTATATATATATATATATATATATATATATATATATATATATATATATATATATATATATATATATATACAGTACTGTGCAAAAGTTTTAGGCAGGTGTGAAAAATGCTGTAAAGTAAGAATGCTTTCAAAAATAGACATGTTAATAGATTATATTTATCAATTAAATAAATGCAAAGTGAGTGAACAGAAGAAACATCTAAATCAAATCCATATTTGGTGTGACCACCCTTTGCCTTCAAAACAGCATCAATTCTTCTAGGTACACTTGCACAAAGTCAGGGATTTTGTAGGCATATAGTCAGGTGTATGATTAAACAATTATACCAAACAGGTGCTAATGATCATCAATTCAATATGTAGGTTGAAACACAATCATTAACTGAAACAGAAACAGCTGTGTAGGAGGAATAAAACTGGGTGAGGAACAGCCAAACTCAGCTAACAAGGTGAGGTTGCTGAAGACAGTTTACTGTCAAAAGTCATACACCATGGCAAGACTGAGCACAGCAACAAGACACAAGGTAGTTATACTGCATCAGCAAGGTCTCTCCCAGGCAGAAATTTCAAGGCAGACAGGGGTTTCCAGATGTGCTGTCCAAGCTCTTTGAAGAAGCACAAAGAAACGGGCAACGTTGAGGACCGTGAGACGCAGTGGTCGGCCAAGGAAACTTACTGCAGCAGATGAAAGACACATCATGCTTACTTCCCTTCGCAATCGGAAGATGTCCAGCAGTGCCATCAGCTCAGAACTGGCTGAAAACAGTGGGACCCTGGTACACCCATCTACTGTCCGGAGAAGTCTGGTCAGAAGTGGCCTTCATGGAAGACTTGCGGCCAAAAAGCCATAACTCCGACGTGGAAACAAGGCCAAGCAACTCAACTATGCACGAAAACACAGGAACTGGGGTGCAGAAAAATGACAGCAGGTGCTCTGGACTGATGAGTCAAAATTTGAAATATTTGCCTGTAGCAGAAGGCAGTTTGTTCGCTGAAGGGCTGGAGAGCGTACACGAATGAGTGTCTGCAGGCAACAGTGAAGCATGGTGGAGGTTCCTTGCAAGTTTGGGGCTGCATTTCTGCAAATGGAGTTGGGGATTTGGTCAGAATTAATGGTCTCCTAAATGCTGAGAAGTACAGGCAGATACTTATCCATCATGCAATACCATCAGGGAGGCATCTGATTGGCCCCAAATTTATTCTGCAGCATGACAACGACCCCAAACATACAGCAAAAGTCATTAAGAACTATCTTCAGCGTAAAGAAGAACAAGGAGTCCTGGAAGTGATGGTATGGCCCCCACAGAGCCCTGATCTCAACATCATCGAGTCTGTCTGGGATTACATGAAGAGAGAGAAGCAACTGAGGCTGCCTAAATCCACAGAAGAACTGTGGTTAGTTCTCCAAGATGTTTGGGCCAACCTACCTGCCGAGTTCCTTCAAAACTGTGTGCAAGTGTACCTAGAAGAATTGATGCTTGATGCTGTTTTGAAGGCAAAGGGTGGTCACACCAAATATGGATTTGATTTAGATTTTTCTTCTGTTCACTCACTTTGCATTTAGTTAATTGATAAATATAATCTATTAACATGTTTATTTTTGAAAGCATTCTTACTTTACAGCATTTTTTCACACCTGCCTAAAACTTTTGCACAGTACTGTATATATATATATATATAGTGCCTTGCAAAAGTATTCAGACCCCTGACCAATTCTCTCATATTACTGAATTACAAATGGTACATTGAAATTTCGTTCTGTTTGATATTTTATTTTAAAACACTGAAACTCAAAATCAATTATTGTAAGGTGACATTGGTTTTATGTTGGGAAATATTTTTAAGAAAAATAAAAAACTGAAATATCTTGCTTGCATAAGTATTCAACTCCCACACCTTTCGCTGCAATAACAGCTTTAAGTCTTTTGGGGTAAGTATGTACCAGCTTTGCTCACAGTGTCGGAGTGATTTTGGCCCATTCTTCTTGGCAGATTTGCTCCAGGTTGTTCAGGTTGGTTGGATGACGCTTGTGGACCGCAATTTTTAAATAGTGCCTCAGATTCTCAATGGGATTGAGATCAGGACTTTGACTGGGCCACTGTAGGACATTCACCTTTTTGTTCTTGAGCCACTCCAATGTTGCTTTGGCCTTGTGCTTGGGATCATTGTCCTGCTGAAAGGTGAATTTCCTCCCAAGCTTCAGTTTTTTAGCGGACTGAAGCAGGCTCTCTTGCAGTATTTCCCGGTATTTTGCTCCATCCATTCTTCCTTCAATTTTAACAAGATGCCCAGTCCCTGCTGATGAGAAGCATCCCCACAGCATGATGCTGCCACCACCATACTTCACTGTAGGGATGGTTTGTCTTGAGGCATGGGCAGTGTTAGGTTTGCTCCACACATAGCGCTTTGAGTTTTGGCCAAAAAGCTCTATCTTGGTCTCATCTGACCACAAAACCTTTTCCCACATCGCAGCTGGGTCACTCTCATGTTTTCTGGTAAACTCCAGAAATGCTTTCAGATGGTACTTTTTGAGTAACGGCTTCTTTCTTGCCACCCTCCCATACAGGCCAGTGTTATGCAGAGCTCTTGATATGGTTGACTGGTGCACCATTACTCCACTCCCAGCCACTGAACTCTGTAGCTCCTTCAAAGTGATTGTTGGCCTCTCTGTGGCTTCTCTCACAAGTTTCCTTCTTGTTTGAGCGCTGAGTTTTGAGGGACGGTCTTTTCTTTGCAGTGCCTGGGTGGTGTGATGCAGCTTCCACTTCCTGATTATTGATCCAACTGTGCTCACTGGGATATCCAAACACTTGGATATTATTTTATACCCTTTCCCTAATCTATGCATTTGTATTACTTTATCTCTAACTTCAGTAGAATGCTCTTTGGTCTTCATTTTCCTTCAGATTCACAGCCTGACCAATGATCCTTCAACAGTGGGGTTTTTATCCAGAAAATGTGACAGCAACTTTAATGGTTCACAGGTGGAGGCCAATGGTAAGATAATTGTGTCCTCGTTAGGGCAATTTCTTTCATCGGTGTAAACTGGGAGCTTCCACAGCACAGGGGTTGAATACTTATGCAAGCAAGATATTTCAGTTTTTTATTTTTCTTAAAAATATTTCTCAACATAAAACCAATGTCACCTAACAATAATTGATTTTGAGTTTCAGTGTTTTAAAATAAAATATCAAACAGAACGAAATTTCAATGTACCATTTGTAATTCAGTAATATCAGAGAATTGGTCAGGGGTCTGAATACTTTTGCAAGGCACTGTATATATATACTGTATATATAAAAGGAATTGGAAGAACAACTAGAAATAACTAGAAAGAACTTTTGTCAACTACAGGATTCCTAGTGTCTATGGAACCAAACAGAAGGACAAAGGAAATAACATGTGGATCCAGCTGAAAGGAAAAGGGTGTAATTTATCCTGTTGGATTATTACAAACAAGCAGATACCGTCTCCCAAACTGAAGTGCATCGCCTGGGAAAGAAGTACAATAAAGGAGCGACTGTGAATATGAAGTAAACAAAGGAGCGACTGGGAGTACAACAATCTTTTAATAATTATTTTCACCTAAGTGACCCGTACCGTTACCAGGAAGGGGTCGCTAAAACTGCAGTGTTTATTTCATTCGAAACTAAGGCCGTTTTGAGAATGGACTTTGTTTTAATCACTCAGCTGTGTACTGGCAGTAAATAAACGGGCCTAGCAGTCTAAGCTGCACTGCAGCGAAAGTAGTTTCATTATTGTTTTTGGAAAAGGACTTTTAGAACACTACATTGTGAATGGTTATCTCAGTTTATTTAAGTGCAAGTTCAGAAGAACCAAACAGTAGGCCCAGGTTACAGGGCTGCAGATATCAGTGTCTTCCACAGAGGGCGCTCTTTTACTGGAGAACAAAGAGAAACACAGTGAGGCAGTGAACATGAGTGGTTGCAATAGAACAAGAACAGCTCCAAGTCATTTAAACGATTCATACACCAAATATTGGACACTTACCGGGGCAGCACTTGAAGACCATACCTGTGGAAGAAAAGCCAATCACAAAAGGATTACAACTGGAACCTATACGATTACTTACCTGGAAGACCTGGACATTGTAAACCTCCTGAGGGTGAACCATGTAACCATTAACCCTGTACCGCCAGCTACTGGACTTTCAATAAGTGTGGTAAAATTACCACAGTGTACTACACCATTGTGGTTTTTACCTGCTTGAAGGTTAGCTTCAGCAGTGCTAGACAGGGAAAGCAGAACAGTGTAGTTAGAGCCCAGAGGGCAGGTTTTCTTTTCGTTTATTTATTTCATTTGCATTTACTGAACTCTGTAATCAATAAAACGTACCTTTGATTCAGTACTTCTGTCATCCCAACTCCTCTCTCTGAAGGCAAAACTTTTGCTATTACATCAAATAGAGAACTCATAGTTCACAATATATATATATATATATATATATATATATATATATATATATATATATATATATATATATATATATATATATATAGTGTGTTTGCTTTGTATTTTTATTGCCTGAAATTTATATACTTTTGTATTTTGTTTAATTTTAAGTCGCTTTGGATAAAGGTGTCTGTTAAATAATAATTATAATATTCTCCCACACACCTCACCTTCTCCTGCTTTTGCAGTGCAGTAATTACCAACTTCCTCCTTTCAGCTAAAGCTGCGTTGTGCCTCGTGGGAGCCGGGCTGAGACCAAGCCCTCCCCTTCCCTATTGTAGTTGCCCCATGATATCATTGATATGAAGGGTAGCCTTTGCATCTTACACCATGTCCTTTACTGCCCACTTTCACAAAGAGGGCTTCCTCCCTCACACACTCATCATCCGATTCATGCATCTTACTGTTAAGCTGTTGATACTGGTGAAGTGTGACTAAACGAAACACTTATTAATCAAACGTAGTTAAAAAAATAAACTAGCAATAGCCTTATGGCACAACTTCAGCAATCACATTAACAAGCTCTTTTTGTTATGAGGGAATTTTAATGGAGACATTTAACAAATAATTACATTTAACCACCCTCAGAGATAAAAAAAAAGAGAGCAGAGATGATGCTTCAGTTACATCTCCTGTAAATCCTAATGACCACAGTTAGGTAAGTAAAATTGTATGATCTGTGATGTCCGAAATATTAGCTAGCCCCTCCTTAATTACCATAAAATTCTCCCACTGGTGCATCACTTTGAAATGTTTGAAAACCCGTTCCATATTAAAAAAGGAAAGGGTCAAGTACATTTTTTTTCAGGAATCTTAGTGTGCTACCTCTTTTTTCATTGTAAATGTAGCCAGTGTTAGCAAACATTATATCTGACTAGCCCTGTTGGTGCTCAGCCCCTTTTCATCTCTACCACTGTTACTGATAATCCTCATCAAGATTACAATTGATTCTATTTTGGTAAGGTGTGTTAACCTCATGTTCTGTACCACTTACTTTTTGTACTCACATCTGGTTCACCACATGACTGAATGATGAACGCTCAGCTTCTCCCAGCTTTGCCTATGGCAGGCACATTTCTGTCTGTCCACAAAGCTTACAACAATCTGAATCTACCATAACCTCCTCCCTTCTATTATTGCGCTTTGTACTCTCTTGATTGCACAAGAACTGGCATCATGTGACGTGGATTTGACAGCATTAACAAATATGAAAATGTGTAAAAACTGTTCATTCATATAAAAAATGAGTAACACTAATGAATGATATGATGTTAACTGTAATAATATATCTGAGTACAGGTTACCAGGTGAGCTGCTCACTGTAGTGTAGTTTTTTGCACAATGGCCTGTGCTTAAAATGAAATCTACAGAACACTGAATCCCTCATTATAGTATAATTATACAACACCACTGTTCACATCTGGTTTCATACAAGCCAACTTCACGGTAAATTTGCTTGTGGCAAAAGGACTATTGAAGCCTTGATGTCCCTGCATGAAAAATACAGTATTTTGTTCCCTTGCCATAGTCTGTTGTGTATACTTATATCTGCCTCCCAGTCAAAAGACAATGAGATGTGTTAACTGTTTGCAAAGCTTAATGTAAAGGGGCAAATCACAGGTAGTGTGAATGCGAATTTGGGGGATATAAACTGTGTGTTGGCCAATACTAAAATTAGCCTGACAACTTTGATTTCAGTTGTTTCTCAAAGTAATTTCTTCAGATGTTTTCCCGCTAAAGCAGTGTGTTCAGCTATGTTATAATTAACTTGGCTGCCAAGAGATATTATATATCATCAGATGTTCACTGGCCTAAGGAAGTCAAAGTGTGGCAGTGGTATTGTTCAGTGTTTAATCAGGTCAAAGCAATGGCAACTTTAATTACAGTTATTTCCAATGTACTGCTTAGCATCCATAACAACAAATCTTGTCATATGTCAACTTTTGTATCTTTGTTAAAGCCTGGGAGGAAGCAATTAGGTTCAATCTCGAATCTACTGCCAGAGACTACTCAATGCATCAGTAAATATGTCACACAAAAGCATTGTTTGATGTGTAGGTTATGACCCAAGCTGAAATGAATATTAGGGGAATGCACGAAAAGAGGATTACATTTAGCTAAAATGTAGGGTATACAGTATATGTCAAAACACATAATCAATTTAATAGCCTAAAGCAAATGTTAGTCATGTTCATTGTGTGTGTGTGTGTGTGTGTGTGTGTGTGTGTGTGTGTGTGTGTGTGTGTGTGTTTTAAAGCTAATGCTGTTTTGCTTACTACTTTTTTTACAGCATGTTAACCTGTACAAAGCACAACTTGGAGATACCAGCTTTGTATGTAGTATACAGTATACCAAAACATTTGCTTTAATGATGAATAAAGAATGAAAAAAGACCAGGGACATTGCAATGTAATGCTTTTTATTTATTGTATTTATTAATTAATTTTATTTTTTACATTCACCATGGTCTGGATTTGAACCGCTGACCCTTGGCACTACAGACAGCCACGCTACAGTTTCGCTAAAGGGGAATCCCCCGTAGTGGAGTTTGTAGTCATGTCTTTTATGCACACATGCAATGTGCCTATTTGTCCAGTAGGGGTCGTTCATTACATATTTCCCCTGCTTCGAGAAAGCTCATCCTCGAGCGTAGAGCAGCTGAGCAGCGTACATCTGAACTCAGCAATGAGACTACACATCCCGTGTGAGTCGAACCACTAGTTGGGCGCCATTTCTAACGCTTCTTTATTAAAAAATTAATTTTATTTTTACATTCACCGTGGTCTGGGTTTGAAGCGCCAACCCTTGGCACTACAGGTAGCACGTTACAGTGTCTTTTATACATGCAATGTGCCTATTCGGCCAGTAGGGGTCATGTGCAGACACATGGCAAATTACATTTAATACAGAAAAGTGTAAGGTACTGCACGCAGGCAATAAAAATGTCCATTATAAATACAATATGGGAGATACTGAAATTGAAGAAGGAATCTATGAAAAAGACCTAGGAGTTTATGATGTCTTTATCTAGACAATGTGGGGAAGCTATAAAAAAACCCAACAAAATGCTCGGATATATAGTGAAAAGTGTTGAATTTAAACCAAGGGAAGCAATGTTAAAACTTTACAATGCATTAGTAAGACCTCATCTAGAATATTGTGTCCAGATCTGCTCACCTTGCTACAAAAAGGGTATTGCTGCTCTAGAAAGAGTGCAAAGAAGAGCAACCAGAATTATCCCGGGTTTAAAAGGCATGTTGTATGCAGACAGGCTAAAATAATTAAATCTATTCAGTCTTGAACAAAGAAGACTACGCGGTGATCTGATTCAAGCATTCAAAATCCTAAAAGGTATAGACAATGTCAACCCAGGGGACTTTTTTGACCTGAAAAAAGAAACAGGGACCAGGGGTCACAAATGGAGATTAGATAAAGGGGCATTCAGAACAGAAAATAGGAGGCACTTTTTTACACAGAGAATTGTGAGGGTCTGGAACCAACTCCCCAGTAATGTTGTTGAAGCTGACACCCTGGGATCCTTCAAGAAGCTGCTTGATGAGATTCTGGGATCAATAAGCTACTAACAACCAAACGAGCAAGATGGGCCGAACGGCCTCCTCTCGTTTGTAAACTTCCTTATGTTCTTATGATTCTTCTTCTTCTACTTTGTGGTAAAAGTGCTTATACTTACTAAGCAGATTATTTCTGTATAGGTTCGGTTGAATGATTGATTGATCCAGTTGTAATTGCCCTTTAAGAGAAGAAAAAAGGGTAAAAAACCATCTGTATTGCTATGACTGTGTTGTTGTTTTCTGAACATGAACACACTGTTATATGCAAATGGTACAGTATCTGTCATGTATGTTGTAATTTATGAAAGCGACATTCCCCCGTTGCAATTGAGTCAGAACAGACTTAAAAAAAAGAAAAATGTCAAAAAAATGTCCAATGAAAGATCAACCACAATAATTTGTTTTACAAAACATTTGAATGAAATATTTGTAACTTGTAAGTTAAGGAATGTTTTTCAATTTGAAAATAGGGACTATATAAGGTATGTGGTAAAGTGGCGGACAGTCAAGGCTGCTCAACGGCAGGAATAGAGGCCTCAGAGGCAGTAGCTGCAGTTTTTGCGCTTGGGTGCACTTTTATTAATTACAAAACAAATCCAAATAAACACAGCACCTAAGCACAACTTTCCCGGCGCATGAACTAGCATTTCTCTATCTTTCACTGTTCAGGCTTGACAAAACCTTCACTGAACCATCTCCTCCTTGTTTGCCACTGCCCTAACACATTTCTTTTTGTATTTCATAGCACATGGACAGGGTTAATTGACAACCAATAGATCAATTAACACCTGGCCACATTCCACACTTTTATAATTAGTGCTGGGATTGTAACCCAGTCCTGCCATATCTATTACAAACTGAAACATTCCAATCAAGTTTACTTACTAAAACCCAAACACACTATTCACACACGTAGGGCCTTTTTTAATTTATTTTGGACACTGTTTTGCATTTGCCACACCATTTATCTGTTTACCTACACATTAATTGTTGGAAAATAGTGTTTCCATCTACCTGTCTTATCTGTTTAGACTTCTACAGTATATACCATGTGTAGAATAATAACACTCATTAAAAAAATGCTGTTCTTGGCATTTATTTTATATTATGTTCTGTACGGAAATTGTAAACTCTTAAGTTAAAGAGGATAATTTAACCATACAGTATAAACATATTTGCTTCTTAAAATTCAACAGCCAATTACTTGGATGATGCAAATGGAGCATCAATTTCTAAAGATAAATATAAAACCTGTAATTATTCTTTGGAGAGCATGCTAGGGGGACATCAAGAAGGAAGAGCCATAATAATGTGCATTTTCTCTAGCACTAAGTACGAGGTCAAAACGCCTGTGACCTGTAATCCCTTAGTGCTATCCTTATTGACAATAAGTGATGTCCCCATTAAAAGTGTTTTGTAAACTCACTAATTACTAGGGCTGAAAATCCGGGCCCAGGGAAATTGTTGTTATTTTGTTATTTATTTCTTCGCAGACGCCCTTATCCAGGGCCCCCTCCCCAACATGGAAATGCTAAACAAAACTGGTTTTACCCATAAGACTAGGTGACAATGTGGTGCATGGTGAGTGTCATATAACGTTCACAAGAAGCTCTTTTTACTCCCAAAACAGTCTGTGTTTATTAAAGCAGGTTAATTCCACAAAATAAATTGATCGCCCCTACAACAAAGCAAAACAAAATAACAATAATACAGGCTCTGGCCGTATGTCTCGTCTCAGTGTAAGGGGCCGTACCTGCGTAGCTGCGTCTCCTTTGTACTACCCAACTCCTCCCTGCAATCAGCCCGGCGTCCCGGTGTAACCAATCACTGCTTGGCCCGCAGCTGATCGCATTTGAGTCGTTTCGTGTACTGACAACTACGTGCCCCCACATTGATTCTTTCTCTCTTTATCACAGACTAACATTATTATTTAAACATGATGTAACATATTATAATTACAAATAAATACAATATCCAAACATGGTCCAAAATCTATTTGGAAAAACACAAACTGTAATCATTCAATGTTAAATGTTATACTGGTTAAGAGTAAAAAAAAAAAAGAAGTAGTTTAAAAACAAGATCTGTGTTAACAAATACAGTATACCAATGCCAATTATTATTATTATTATTATTATTATTATTATTATTATTATTATTATTATTATTATTATTTATTTATTTATTTATTTATTTATTTCTTAGCAGACACCCTTATCCAGGGCGACTTACAATTGTTACAAGATATCATATTATACATTATTTCACATTATACAGATATCACATTATTTAAATTAGACTCCTAAAATAATTAAAAAAAAAACATTTATTTGTTTGCTTGGTTTGATTTTTAAAGTGATTGCTTTGTACTGAACTGTAAATACTTTATCCAGTCTTGAGAGTACTCGGCTGAACCCTCGCCAGTACCCAGCAACCAGTCATAACCCACCCACGTGTGCTTTCCAAGTAATGGACCCAATGATAAACCAAACTAATGGGATTCAATTTAACAAGGGTGCTCAGAGATAATTCAAGCTGAACTTCAAGCAGACCCGTAAAAAGCAGACTTAAATTAAGTTTAATTGGATAAATCTTTCCACCAGTGCAAAATAGTTCCTATACTTTGACTTTAGAAGCTGCAAATTTGCTGGAAAAACATATTACTGCTTAATTTTCCAGTAAAGATATATATATATATATATATATATATATATATATATATATATATATATATATATATATATATATATATATATGTTGACATTGAAATCAATGTTCTCCTAGTACAATAGTTGTGCTCCTCCAAACACACTGCCTGTGTCTCTTCTCAGCACTAGTTTAACTTCTCCAGAGTCTCTCAGATGTTCAGTGAGGCAGTCATGCAGAATGCCACTCATATCAGTCAACTTGAACAAAACTGCTCATTGCATTATAATACACACTGATGTTTGCAATTACAGTAATGTATTTTACTTTAGTTTTTTTTTTAATTTATTTATTTATTAATTTTTTGGTTATACATGGTCCCATCGTTGTTAAGATCCAATGCAACTGCTCTCCACCCGAGATCTAGATTTTGAAATAAAAAAAAATACATTAAAGCAAATTGATTAGCATTTAAATTTTGGTATGATTCTGTTTAATTTCTCTTACTGTTTGACTATATTTTCTTAACTGCCAGTGTAGCGGCAACAAGAATTTTTTAAGCTGTTGATCCAGAGGTGATTCGTCCGAAGCCGTGCAGTAAGACAATGCTTACTGCACGGTCATGTAATCTTGTTCAGCCAATCATGGTGTAGGGGTTGATATATGCATTTAAAAGTGATTAATATCTATAGCTAAAGGGACTAACACATTTTATGCATTTAAAGGAATTAATATCTGTAGAAAAAAGGAACTTTATGTGCCTCTCAGGGGGGAAATGAACTTTATCGTTTAAAAGGAATGTAAATTGTAACTTCAGTGCGCACAGTTACCTCTGGATGATGATGAGAGAAGAAACTGGGCGTTCAGCCAAATGACCACTGAGTGTTCAGGAACCTGGTACTAACATAATCAAGGCTATGAAACTCGCCTTTCCGCTAAGAGAACACTTTATATGATGTTAAAAGTATGTTGCCAGGGAGATGCCCCAACACTCTTTTGTGATAAGTAGTTAGGGGCTTCAAAGTGATTGTTTGAGACACCTTTTGTCACAGAGATTATACGTGTTGAATCTAAGGGCCTCTTACTGGGACTTTCCTTATTGCTTTGTAAATCTGTTTAACCCTTTGAGTAGTGAGTTCTAAAATGCACTGCCGGTCCTACGGGAGTGAGTTTTTTTTTCTGTCTTCTGCATGCGCTTGATTATTACGAGTACAACGTACAAACAAGCTGAAAGCTATATGTTTGTACCGGTATGTATGTAATGAATACTGACAAAATACAGACAAATCATTTTTACCATAAATAAATAAAACAAATAAATGTATATATTTTTATTTGGGGAAAGGTTTTGACAAAAAAATAACATGTAGGCAATAATCAACGCAGTGGAACAACCATAACAACACGTCCTAACAAAAAAAAAAAAGGGGACAACAGAGAGCGAGAGAGAGAGCGAGAGAGAGAGATGAATAAATCATATCCGGGTAAACAGGTTGTGGGGGCGGAGGGAGTGAGAGTGTCTAATGCTTCAGCGTATGATATTCCTGAAGCATGGAGCAACGCACAGAGATGGGCGCCGCCTCTTCGCTGTCACTTGTTCTCCATGTTGATGGTAAATATTCTTCGGTTATGTCTTCACTGACACACTCGCTGACATCTGATTCAGTGGAAGAATTGTATGTATTTGAATTTAAATCAGAATCTGAGTTCAGTATTATTACTAATACTTCTTTCTCACTGAGCGATTTTCGCCAGTTTACAAACACTGTTGACATTTTGTGAATTGGTTTATTATATGTAATTCAGTCAATATCTGGCAGAGGGCGCAAAAGACCAATACAAGGTGTTACAGAAACCTAGTGTTACAATATTATGTGATCAGGTTTTTGTAGGCTTAGTAATTCAAGTTTACAGTTGCAGAACGTACCGGTACGTTCATACTCCCTGGGGACCAGAAAGCAGCGGGCGTACTGGTACGTTTGTACTACTCAAAGGGTTAACATTTTAATAAAAGCGTGTGGTTTGAGTCTAGCCTTTGAGTGTTGTTCTCTGTTCGACTCCAGGGGTTCCAAGAATCTACATTTAAATCAAGAGCTTTTAACTCAACAATGGCGATTAATTTTACCACCATTTATAAATACTGTTTTGATCTGCAATAAATATACCAAATGTTTAACTTTTAAGTTATGATTGTGTTATTATATACATTTATTTTAACTGCTTCAGAGTTGCTACAATCTATTTTTTTCACTCTGGAAATATGGTAACTGTGACAGGGTGAAGGCATATAGAAGGAGTGAAGTATGGCCTCCAGACAGACGGAGGTGCTAAAGAGGCTGACTCCCGTACACTTAGCAAGATAGAACTGACTTTAGATCAAGGGTCGGGTTACAGTGGCCATCTTGATAAGGGCAGCTGCACAGGTGCTCCTGATTCCGACACATCAACCCCAAGGCTAAGTAATTAACCAACTGAATAATGACTGGTCAGGATGGGATTGATGGGGCGGGGTTGAGAGTATAAAGGGAACTGTGCTAGGTGGGGAGGGGGCTTCTTGTTGGGTCAAACAGTGAGTCTGAGACAGGACTAAATATTTAGGAATCCTAACCTGTAGCCTTTTTTTTCTTGTGACCAGGAACCCTAAGGACAGCCCGTGTAACTAGGGCTGCAGAACAAGTACATGCCAAAGCAGAACCGTCTGCATTTGACAAAGACGGATGCAGCTGACTCCATAGCAAACCGATCATCTGTTATTGTTGTATATTCTCGTCCCATTCTCTTTTGTTTTGTTTGTTGTGACGCACCCTTGTAAAGATTGTAAATGTATCACTGTTTCAACCACATTTCTGGACTCTGTTTATTATTTCATCCTAAGTATACTGACATACCGGCAAACTAGTTTGGAAACATTTTTAACTGAAAACATCTATGGCTAAATTGCAGTAGCTGAAAATGATCATTACATAATGCTTTTTAAATGAAAAATAAATTGGCTCTCAACAAAATGAAATCAGTACACAACAGTGTGTCTTTTTCATTGCAGAAGGATCATATATATTGATTTGTACATTTTGTATATGAGTGAGTGTGTTATATAACTGGATTAACCTCTTAGTGCTAAAGCAGAATTCGTTTAAGAAAGGAGTCTATTTTTTGACCGAAACCAGAGGTTTTCATACCTGGTCCTCAATTACCCCCATCTGTCAATATTTTACTTTTTTCAATCAGTTCTCTTTTTTCTTTCTTTTGACATTTGTATTTCACCTTTCTGGTGGTGATGAACATAGACTCTAGAATAATGACTGTACTACACATTTTTTATGGTCTCAGATATTGCCTGTTTGTGCTGTCTTATGTGCGCTTTAGAACACTTTAAAACAAATGTTTAGTTTCTGGTTGAAACAAACACCTGAACTGTTGGGGTTATTTTAGGACCATGGATAAAAATCCCTAATCTTAGGGCACCTTCACACCTAGTTCCAATGTGGTTCACTTGCAAACAAATACATTTTTCTCAGGCTTGCTTCAGTTTGTTTCACACCAGAAAAATTCAAACAATTTTAAAGTTAATTAAAATGTGTTTGTTGGGTTCACTTGCAGCTTCATCCAGACCATAGTTCTATTGGTTTCACATTGCACTTTCCAAACGCACTCGGCTCACTTGCTGATTACTAGAGTGAAAGTTCTCTATAGAAAAAACGTTTCCACCATGCCCAACATGGAGAATACTTGTTGTTCGTGTTCTTTTGGTTTATTTCGTGCTTACAACATCAAATCATTGCCGAAGAAACAGAACATGCCGAAAGAGTGTCACATATTTGTCGGAAAAAAACTGTTCTTTTGAGGAAATGCATGCATGCCATCTGGTGTTTAGAAGACGCTTCAAGCGATGGCAGATACTGATGATAATAATAGATTGTTGAATGCGTGACAGTGTGGTGAGATACAGATGCAACATTACTCCTAGGTGACTTCAACATTCATGTTGACTTGCCTTCCTCCCCCCTGGTGACCGACTTCAACACGCTTCTGGACTGCCTTGGACTCTCTCAATCTATCAACGTCCCCACTCACACCCAAGGACACACCCTGGATCTGCTCATCACCAAGGGTCTAAGATTTTCTCTCTCTCTCTGACCATTTCCCTGCTCCCTCCTCCGCTATTGATACTGTTATCTCCTTCCGTCCCAAGAATCTGCTGAATCCTCCGAAACTCTCGGAATGTGTCTCTTCATCCCCTCTAGCTGGTACTCTCCTGTCCTCAGTTGATGATGCGATGACCCTCTACAACGCCACCCTTACTCATATCATCAATACTGTTGCCCCACTTACAACCAGAACCATCAAGAAAGATCGAAACTGCCCATGGTACACCCTTGATCTTCGAGTGCTTAAGTCTGCCTGCCGCAAGCTTTAACGGTTCACAGAGAGTTCTGGACCGACCATCTCGTGAGCTACAGGCATGCGCTTGCCGCGGCCAGGGTGAAGTACTTCTCTGAAATCATAACTTTGGGACACGGTAAATCCAATGTTCTCTTTAAGACCATTGACCAAATCCTACATCCAGCCACCGACAGGTCAACCTTGGATAAAGGTGTCTGCTAAATAAATAAAATCTCTCGTTCATCCTCCTCTCTTACCTGTCACGATTTCTCCTCTTTCTTTTGGAACAAAATTGACAACATCTATTGACCACCTTGACACTCCACCGGTTGCCCCTCCTGCCCTCTCCTCCTTCTCTACTCTCTCCTTTGCTGAGGTCTCCGGCTTACTGTTGAAATCAGCTGCTGCCACGTGCCCCCTGGACCCCTGGCCGACTAACCTTGTCCGTCTCTGTGCTGATCTTGCTATTATGCACACGCTCAACCTGTCCCTGGAGCCCTTGAGCTTGCCCGAGTTACACCGGTACTCAAAAAACCCTCCCTCGACCCGGCTGACTTATCTAATTTCCTTCCCATCTCCAATCTCTCTTTTATCTCCAAAATTCTAAAAGAGCTGTAGCTAGTCAGCTGAAGAAACATCTCACGGATAACAATCTGTTTGAATCTCTACAGTCTGGCTTCCGGCCGCATCACAGTACTGAAACTGCTCTGCTCCGGATTGTGAATGATCTCCTGCTTAATGATGCTGGTGCTCCCTCTGTGCTTGTCCTCCTTGACCTAACAGCTGCTTTTGACACCATAGATCATAGCATTCTTCTTGACTGCCTTCAGAAGTATGCTGGGATCTCTGGAATCTGTCTCTCCTGGATGTCCTCTTACCTATCAAGATGCATGCAGTCTGTTTTTTATGCTGGATGCAGTAGAGTCGCAAATCCAGCCACTTGTGATGTCCCCCAAGGATCTGTTCTTGGGCCCCTTCTCTTCAATATCTACATGTTTCCCTTGGGTCACCTCATCCGCAAACATAGCCTCATGTTTCACTCCTATGCTAACACCCAGGTCTACTTAAAATTTCTCCAGCTGAAGAAGGACTTGTAGTCCGAAACGCCCTGCTATTGTTCATTTTTTGTATGAATTATTCACAATTTTGTGTACCTACGTTACCTGTTTCTTTTTGACTTTTCACCTTTTGGTACTCATTATTTTTCATTTTTATATAATAATCTATCATTATATGGCATTTCACCACCATTTCAAGTGATCTCGGTTCACTTGGTTTGATGTGCATTGTGGTGCGATTGGTTCTCAGAGGTTTCACATATCACTCCAAGTGAACCGAACCGCACTTATATCCGCAGCAAAAGGTCAAACGAAGTGTCCTAAAACAAATAAGCATGCAAAACAAAACAACATTTAACCAGCATTACAGTATAGCAACTCAAAACTACAGCGAGAAAAACTGTGCTTGGTGGACAGACAAAATACTGACATGTTTGAAATGCAGACAATGGTTATCTTAATAAAATCAGCAAATCCCACATTATACACTACCGTCTGTCATAAAAGCTGATCGAGCAACTGCAAGGGCCTGTGCAGAAGAAAACACAAGGAGACACACTGTTGGCGGTGACCAGCACTAATTGATATGTCATTTTAAAATGTCTCCTCTGAATTGAAATGGCTTAGAAGTCCACCTAAGCTCATAGTGTGACCGCTGCCCAAACATACAAAGCAATATAATCTCTTTTTTTTGCCTCTAGCTCAGAGTCAAAGTTCCACTTTAATCAGTACAATAATAGCAGCAGCAGGTGTTCATTGCTTCTTGTGGCTTTTTGATCACTCTTCTGGGACCGTGGCGACTAGTGCTTGCTGCTCCATAGGAAATGTCATCAGAAAAAAGCCACCCACAGTGACAACAAAATTAGTCAAATGAGTCTCCCCACAAGCAGTATTTGAAGTAAAGGTTTGGATGTGCTAATAACAGTGACAGTCTGTAAAGGCTAAGGTATATTTTTCATAATTTCTACTATAATATGTGTATTATCAAGGAATGAATTTGTTGCCCATTAATTAATTAATTAATTAATTAATTAATTAATTAATTAATTAATTTCTCAAGACAGTTGACATCTCTTGACTATTAAAAGCAGCAGTATACTGTAAAGAATATGATTCCTGGGTGAATGTATACTAATGTGTACTAATGTTTACCCTACTTTGCGCTTTGATTCATATTGTTGCGTTGCATGTGAAATAAAAATAGGCTCCACACAGGCAGGACGATTCAGGCAAGCGGTTTATTTAACACACACAAGTAAACAAATAAGGACCACTGTGTGCCGTGGACCACGCCACTTTCACTCAGGCACCCTCCGGTCTGTCTCTCGCACTGTCACTCACTCTCCCCGCATGCTCAGGCAAGCACTCCTGTTTATCTTTTCTCATTAAACCACGCCCTCCATCTGCCTTCACCAATCCCGGGATTGCCATTTGGACCCCAATCTCTCGCCAGCATTCAGGGGGTGTGTGGCAAGCTGTTTTGCAGTGTACAGGTGCAGAACTGATGCGGTGCGTAATTAACAGACAGAGACTTGTAATCCAGTTGGAAAGTGGTTCTTTTATTTTTATAATTCCAGGTCTGGTGACCAAATAATAATCCCCGGCAATACACAACAATGTGTAGAGTATGGGGTAAATAACAACGGGGTTGCAGTCCCAAACAATAAACATGCGTATCCTTCCCACAGTATACTAACACGGTCACCAGTCCTGAGTGCATGCAGTAGTACTTGTGGTGGGTGATACAAGTTTATTGGTGACAATAGTGTAGTGTTGTTCCGTGTTTTGTGCTGACCCTTGGCGACAGCTCTGGAACATGTTAGCCGTCGACTAATACCAAACAATAATGCACCGGTTCCGCCCCCTTTCTAGCTGACCGACTTCCCTTGAACCCTGGGAAAGAACTGTTGGGCCAACCCGTCCAAGGTATTCTGTTCTCGCTATTTAGTGCCCTCACAGTTCGGGAGGGAGATTTACCACCAAGAATCATTGTCTTTCTGTCACATATTCCACCGCTCAGAGTGGAGCCGAAGGAACACTCGGCTGAATCTACCTTTCCCATTAACCCCCCCCCCTCCCGGAAAAAATAATCTGCATTTTGGTGGTCTTTCCCCACACGGTGTACCATGTGGTACATGAAGGGCTGCACCGCAAGATACCACTGAGTTATCTGGGCATTGCTGTCCTTCATTGTGCTTAACCACTTGAGTGGGGCATGCTCTTTGACAAGATCAAATGAATGTCCTAGCAGGTAATATCATAAAGAGTGAGTAGCCCATTTAATGGCCAAACACTCCTTTTCGTCCACGTAGTAGTTGCTCTCCCAAGGTAGCATCTTTTTACTGAGATATAATATCAGGTGTTCTATTCCGTCTACCTTTTGGGACAAGACTGCACCCAAAACTACATCCGACACATTGGTGTGGAGGATGAATCTCTTATTGAAATCTGGTGTGATAAGAGTGGGGGCCTGGCATAGTGTTCGCTTAACCCTTTGTGGACCATTTATTCAGCGCCTATCAGGCGCATCAGGTCCAACTAATTTTCACACATGCTGTTTGTTTTTACCCTTTGCAGTCCATTTATTCTGAGGCTGTCAGGCTGATCGGGTCCAAATTAATTTTTGTGAACAAAATAAAATTTCAGACCAGGTGCTGTTCAAATTGAAATAAAGTGACTTTATTTGTTTAAAACAAGTAACAAAGCAGTGTAAGTCCAAAGGGTACCCTATACAAAGACAACAGTACCAACATTTTGAACAAAAATCATGTTTTTATTTATATTTTTTTATATATGTATCAGGCGAACATTGAAAAGAAAAGTAACACAATTTCACAACATTTTTGTTTTTGCTTGAATATATTACCGTTCGAATAATCAGACAGGTACAAAACTTTTTTACAAATCAATTACACACTACTAACAAACAAGAAAACAAAAAAATTAACTAAAAACTATTTTTCATCAATGTTATAACTATTTATATCAGGCGAGGTTTGCAAACAAAAAAGGCATTTACACTGACAGAAATTATCTGTATGTGTTCATGGTATGGTACCTTTTAAAACAGTCACCTGGGTGTAACCCTGGCTGCCTTGAGCAGGTTTTGCAGAACCATACAGTCTCTCTCCTCCCTCCTTTTGTCTTTCTGTCACTGCACACTGTGCAGTCTTTGGTGCTCTTTGATTCATTTTTGGCAATGAATTGTGGCTTTCCATTCAGTCTTTCTTCTCTGTCTGCTGATGATGGACGACCACATTTTCTTGAGCCAGAGTTGTGAACATGTCCCACCAGTTGTACCAGTAAGGCTTTCCTGAAGGTTTTATGGTGAACAGGTAGCTGTCCTGATTCCACCTTCATCAAATTGAACAGGATAGCACTGTTCACAATTGCTACTTCCAGCAGCCAAAAGAACATCTTCCTCCACCACTTTAGAGACTTTCTTGTGAAAGCATAGCTGGCTCAGTAGTGATCGGCCCGGTCCACTGCACCCATCTTGCTGGTGTAATCACAGATCACTGAAGGCTTGTCCAGCTCTTCAGTTGCTCCTCTCTTGATGGTGCGCTGTACCTTCTCACAGTCCCTGCCATTGAAGGTGCTCAACATGAGCACTAGCCTTTTGTCCTTCCATCTTAGCACCATGACCTTGTTGTCCTTGCTGAATGAAACTGACACATTTGTTTTCAGTTTGAGGCCTTGCTTCACTGGTACTGGCAATCCTCTTCTGTTGGCCATTATTGTTCCAGTAAGATGGATTTTGATTTTGAGCAGTTCCATGGCCAGGTCGTAACCTGTGTAAAACCTGTCTGTAAACAAATGAAAGCCATGTCCATTTGTTGTCTGCAGCAATGTTTCACAGAGGTGAAGAACAATTCTTGATGAAAACGGGATGTCAGGTCTCAGCAGGGAGTCTGTTGTTGGGCTGCCAAAGTAAGGAACAATAGCAGAGACATAACCAGTTTCACAGTCAGCTAAAACAAACACACGCATCCCCCACTTGGTAGGCTTCTGAGGATTGTAGCACTTGAAGATAATCCTTCCTTTGAAGCCAACGATGCTCTCATCAATTCAAATGTCTCTACCTGGGATAAATAGCTCACGACATTTTGTGTCTATGTAGCTGACCACATTCTTGACCTTTTGTCCTCTGCTAACAAAAGCAGCCTGAGGCACCTCGGTGGGGGGAGGGCAAAGGTGCAGCATCCAAAAGATCTGCAAGAAACGTGATCTCTTAAATACTGCTTTGAAAAACGGCATTCTGTCGGCCCATTCCTCTGAGAAATATTCTTTTATGTCCGTTTTTACATTCAGTCCCATTTCAGCAGAGCACCAAAAAATGCCTTCATCTCTGGTAACGTAACAGGTTTCCAGGAGTTCCAAATAGAATTATGACGCAGCGGTCCTTTTAGTTTTACACTCGCATGTCTATTGGTTTCAATTACAATTTCAGTAAACAAAGCATTCGTTGAAAAAAATCCAGTGCAGTTCTCAAAGTAGTACTCCCATGAAATCCCTTATTTATCACAGTAAATGGGAGTTTTGTGAAAGCATCTGCACTTACCGATGCACGTCTCCATTCGTCCTTCGGCTGAGCATCTGGTTCATGGTCACTTTCCTCAGAGTCCTCAATAAGTGAAAAATGTATTTCCTTGTCACTAGATTGATCAAAATCATCATCCAAACTGCTTTCGTCTGTACGTTCTTCCTCATCCATCTTCTGTGCAAGTTCTTCAGGCTGTCTTGACTTTCTCTGCCTGCTCTGTGTCATTTTTTCTCCTTGTTCTTACAAGACATGGTTCCTGCAGCTATCAGCTGAGCAAATTTAAGACTTTTTTTAAGACTTTAAGACCAATCTTTGTAAAATTTAAGACCCATTTTCACAGCAAATCTGGCTCCTAGATTTAAAAATGTGGTCGCCAAATAAAAATGTAGGGGCCAAGTAAATAGTCTTAGTTAAAATATTTCAGTGACTTCAGTTTTTCCCCCATTGATTAAATCTAAACTCTAATGTTTTTTTATTAAGTATTTAAAAATTAGTTAATAGTCACTTCAAACGGCACCCAAAACAATTTGTATTTCAGTTTAGCATTTTATGGTATAAAATATGGAAGAGATTTTGTGTAACCTGATTGGTCAACAAGCGTGCTTTAATCCACTGTAATCTGCCCCGAATATACAGTATTCAAACTGTTTAATCACATTTTAAATTGCTGACAGCCAAAAAAAACAGAGAAGGAGCGCACATTTGTGAAATAAATATACAGTATTCAAACTGTTTAATCACCGTTCCAAATCAATCTGCCTGAATAAAATGGAAATACAGTACAGCTTGCATTCGCTTGTGTAATTTACCTTTTTCTGGTTTGTTAAAGAAAATCTCTGTTCTCGTTGTACGCACCCTATGAACGCTATCTGTCAATGTGGTATGCGTATTCAATCTATTTAAATTTAGTATACCAAAGAAAATACAAAAAAAAATCTATTGAAAATAATGTTTGCAATAACAACTACTCTATGGTTTTAATGACAAGCTGTACAAAATAAAACAACTTGATATCAGTAGCTCATCACAGCAGAGTTTGAATAAGCTTTATGAACACACTGAAGTAACTCAACAAAGCACAACTGGCAACAGCACGTTGGCTGTACCAGATATTATCAATTAGATTACTTGTGCTGATACATTTTATGACGTAATAGTAGTAAACACAGTTTCCGATACTTGTATCCTATAACATGTAGTTAAAGAGAAACCGTTCACAAACCAGGACCATTTTATTTGTGTACAAGGAATTAGCTCAGTGTAAATTAAGAATATTTTTCTTAGTACCTATATATTGAGATGTTTATGGCGCCGCTGGGATACTGAGCAACTGGCTACCAAACCACACATGGAATATTGAGGTAAACGTTTGTATTCATTAACAACAAAACTAGTACTTCAAAAAATCAGGGAGGAAAAAAAACTATCAGTGAAACCAGGTTTTATTTCGTACCTGACAAGCCCACTCCCACAGTCGCAGAGAATTTTGGTCGCCCCTGGCAACCCACAGCTCGCAAATTTGAGCCCTGAGAACGCAATTATATATTTATGAAATTTTGAATGACATTAAGAGCTGTCAAAGCTGAAAAAGACAGGAAATTGTAAAAAAATAAAAATACCACCACTGCACTCTCACTTGAAGGCTTTCCAGCACACCCTGCTTTAGCTAACTTTTTTTTTCCAGTAGAATGCTGTCTTTCACCAACATCCCACATAGTTGAAGTGTTTTTATATATCCCTGAATATCTAAAAAACTACAAATAACACAACAAAAGTACCAAGGGAAAATATGTTTCTTTTTTTGCAAGCGATGAAATGGTTAGTTGTAAATGGACGCGTTTTATTATCCAATTTTAAAAATGTGTAAACAATCCGACAATATAGGTAAACGTAAAATAAAATAAATAAGAAACATAATTTCCTAATGACTAAATACTATCAATACATGTTTATGTTTGAAATCTTAAAAACAAAAATCTTTACCAAGTATTCAGCAATACTATCTTATTGACAGATGTTGTTTAAAAAGATCCTTTTATATTTAATTAAATATCAGAAACTAACCTCAATTCTTAATGAGAGACACTAACAGACTGCACCGATCTCTTCACAGCGCAAGCACCGCCTTCTTGTCTGTTTTGTTTGGCTGTTATCAACTTCACTTACAAATGTGATTTGCTAAAAAAACAAAACTTGAATGACAGCATATATTCAATAGGCCAATTGAAAGCAGCAGTAGTGCTGCTTATTGTGGTGACAATTTTTCAAGTTTCAACAAGGTACAGCTGCCTGTCGCCGATTCGCACCACTGGTACAGACCCGCGGGGCACTGACCGACGACGTTGACATCCAAAGTGTTAAACAGAAAAAAAATGTAAGACCTTTTTAAGACCTTCAGCTGCAAATCTGTCATATTTAAGACCTTCCAAGGCCTTTAAAATGGAAAAACAAATATAAGACTTTAAGGCTCCGTGGAGGGGCATGTCTTATGTATAGGAGAGTTTTGAAAATGCTCGTTTTTCTAAAAGACTGTAAACAGAATACAAAAGCGTGCATTTGAAAAAAAAAATCAAAATAAGCCCGACTAAGCCAGTAGGTTCCTAAGCCTTCTTTTATTGTCGGCTCCTCTCGGTTTCTATCGGACACTCGGCCATTGAAAGCTTTTCTCGGCTTTTTCCGGATAAAAAACGACTAGACTTGTGCTTGACGTCTTTTTGATGATGTCGGACAGGAAAGGAATCATTGTAATGGAAAGGAATCATTGTAATGTCGGACCTGGTCCGACATAGGACCACAAAGGGTTAATAGTATCAAACGCCCCCTGATACTCAACTGACCACTTAATGAAATTTGGTGCACTCTTTTTGGTGAGTTCTAGGGTTAACCACTCGGGGATAAAGCAGTGGTAATAACCAGCTAATCCCAGTAGCGACCTCAACTGAGTCTTGGTTTTAGGGATTGCCGTATCAACCAAAGCCTGGATTTTGGTGACAACAGGTCTCACCCTTCCATTTCGCATCATTACAAATCCAAAATATTGAGTTTCTGTTTTAGCAAACGCACATTTTCTCAAGTTAGCTGTCAGCCAGGCTACCCTTAGACAGTGAAGGACGGCTGTAACCCTAGCCAAATGCTCTCGCCAGGTGGAGCTGTAAATAACCACATCATCAATATACGCTGCTGCATATTCATGATGTGGGCGTAAAACATGGTCCATCAGTCTCTGAAAGGCAGCTGGCGCACCATGTAGCCCAGACGGCATGGTTTTAAAGTAGAACAGCTCTTCTGGTGTTGAAAATGTGTTTTTTTCTCGGGTCAAGGGGATCTGCCAATATCCCTTTGTCAGATCTAGAGTAGAGATAAACTTTGCCTTTCCCAGTCTATCTAGAAGTTTGTTGACCCGAGGCAGAGGGAACGCATCGAACTTGGCAATAGTGTTTACCTTCCGGAAGTCCTCACAGAAATAGTTGGTGCCATCTTTCTTGGCTACTATGACAAATGGACTGCACCACTCACTCCTGGAAGGCACAATCACCACAAGCTCGAGCATGTCCCATACCTCTTTGCGAACGCCACTTCGTTGCCTTTCTGGAATCCGGTAAGGTCTCTCTTGTACTGTGACAACTGTTGGAGATAATGTCATATTCAACCAAGTTAGTCCTGCCGGGCAAGTCGGAAAAAACATTGCTGAAATCCTCAATAAGTTTACGCAGCACCCGTTGCTGATCTGGAACCAATTGTTCCCCCATCTAAATGATTTTAGTGCTAGGGGTCTCTGGACAGGGGCCTAAATCATCCTCTACATTGCCTGGGGATATAAACAAGGCCTCCCTTGCCTACCAGGGCCTACCAGGGCTTTAATAAATTTATATGATAAATTTCACGTTCATTCTGTCTAATTTCATAATTCACCTTTCCTATAGCCCGAATCACTTCATATGGCCCGTGCCATTTAGCACATAATTTCAATTCTGAGGAGGGAAGCAGCAGCATTACCTTGTCTCCAGGTCGAAAGGTTTGAATTCGTGCATTTTTATTGTAATGCTGCTGTTGCCGGTGCTGAGCCGATTTGAGGTTGTCCTGGACCAAATCCAGGTGATCTCTTAGGAGGAGCACATGCTTCACTACATTTTTGGATGAGCCTTTGTGCTCCTCCCACCCCTTTCTCAACAGATCGAGGATGCCACAAGGCTGTCAGCCGTACAAGAGCTCGAAGGGGGAGAACCCTGTTGAACTCTGCGGCACCTCTCTCACTGCAAAAAGGAGGTAGGGAAGAAGCAATGCCCAATCTTTTTGCTCTCGAGTTACAAAACGTCTCAGCATCTGCTTTAAGGTCTGATTAAATCGTTCCACCAAACCATCCGTCTGTGGATGATAAACAGATGTCCTGATGACTGTAACATTTTAGACAAAAATTTGGTTCCATGATCAGTCAAAATCTCCTTGGGGATCCCGACTCTAGCCATAACCTGCACTAACTCTGTGGCTATCGCAGCAGCACTAGTGGACCTCAATGGACCTGCTTCTGGGTATCACGTTGCATAATCTACCACCACTAATGTATGTGTATACCCAGAATCAGAAGGTAGCAAAGGGCCCACTATGTCCATTGCAATGTGTTCAAAGGGGGTGGAACTAATCGGCAGTGGAACCAAAGGGGCGGGGCGCACTCGACTCAGCGCTACTCGCTGGCAGTCTGGGCATGTGACTACATATTTCGACACATCAGTATGAAGTCCTACCCAATAGAATCGACCCAATATCCCTTCCCTTGTCTTGTCAGCTCCGAGGTGCCCTGCAAAAGGGATATCATGCGCCAGCCTCATGACCTCGGGCTGACAAGATGGGGGAACCAGTAATTGCGTTACAGGCTGTCCTGTGCCCGCGGCTAGGTTTACTCTATACAGTAATTGCCCCTTGATACTGAAGTGCGGAAATACTAGCACCCTAGCGCCATCAACATCCTTACCTTCAATGGACCGGACCTGCCCCCAGGCGTGCACTAGTGACGGGTCATTATGTTGGCCCCACACTATGTTTGCGCTTGAGTACCACATGTCCAGTACATTAAGTGGGGCGGGAGTAACATCTGCCCTAGATGGTCCAGTATCCTCGCCCTCTCAGTCACACTGCATTTCGACTCCCTTTGTCGCGTTTGTTACCGAGCGTCCTCCCACCAAACACCAGCCTTGTCTCAGTGATGCTCCCTCCCATTTTGTGATCCTTCTCTCTTTATTTGTTTTTCTAGGACGGAAGACAGGAAAAAACATTTCAGCTTGAAAAGGGAACAAATCACCAATTCATTCATTTTTTCTTTCTTCTGCCACGTTTATGTGTGTGGCTGAGACTGCCATTATTTGCTTTAATTCTTTAAATTTTGGCCAGTCTCAGCCCAGAATAACTGGGTGTGGTAACCTTTCCACCACCCCTACTACCAAGTGACGTTTAATCGGTCCTACCGATAAGAGCACTTTTAGTGTGGGGTATGCCGCTGTGTCTCCATGGATACAGGAGATGGCCACCTGACCTTGTGGCCGCCATGACACACCACCCAAGAGAGCTGTTCGAATTAAGGTCTGCTTGCACCCTGTGTCCACTAATACGTGGGTTTTCACGTTCCCTAAAACCACATCAATCATACAAGGCCCCTGCCGACCATTTTCCCCTTGCTTACCTATTTCAGGTGCCCAATTACACGCAGACACATCACACTCCATTGCAGCGGGGCATGACCTGACCAGGTGTCCCGGTTGGTTGCAGCTAAAACATGTTGTGGAGCACAGAGGGAACAGTGGTTAAATATCTGTCCTGTTGCTGGTATGGCAACGGGGCAAGGGCAGCACCTCTACCCCAGCTGGGGGCCAACCTTGGTCTCCATGAAGGGGAGACAAGGGGGCCCATTGGGGTTGGCGGGCTCGGAGGTCTGGATCCCAGGGCTGATGCTGGTGGTAGTGGAGGAGAGAGAGGAGGTGCTCGGCTGATCTGAAGGGTGGGGACCGACAGTATCCCTGTCCGGGTGGAGACCAGGGAGTCCTCAAAATCCTCGGCCAGCTTCACGGCGTCTTCCAGGGTGTTGGGGTTGCGGCGCCGTATCCAGGCTTGGATTTCGGCACCGACCACATGGCAGAACTGCTCCACAAACACCACCGCCCCCATTTGCAACTTGGTTTTCTTCTCGGGGGTCAGCCAGTGTACCATGTCATCACACAACCGGACCTCCGGTACTCCCTGAACCATACCCGGTGAGTCACTTCCGTAATGTTGAGGCGATGGAGGATGGCCAGCTTCACCAGGTCATAGTTGGCAGCGTTGGCGTCACTCATTGCCTGGTATGCTGCCTGAGCCTCCCTGATCAGGCAGCGCCCCAGCTGGCTCGTTCAGAACTCCCTCGGCCATGACGCGGTGGTGGCTAGCCGCTCAAACGCGACCATCCAGAAGCGTACCAGTGCCGACATTGCTGTAGTTCCTGTAGGGTTTGGCATTGTTATTGCCAGCCCTACCCTCTCAATGAGCATGATGTACCAAAGTCATTGTATTTATCTTGCTCTTAATTGTATTATTACTTGTACTGTGATGCTTGAAATGTATTTGCTTACGATTGTAAGTCGCCCTGGATAAGGGCGTCTGCTAAGAAATAAATAAATAAATAATAATGATGTATCTCTCCTCTGCCTCCCGTCTACTATCCAGCACTTCCAGCACCTCTGCCAATGGGTTGCGGTCCATAATCCCACATTAACACCACGTGTGGCAAAGTGTTTTGCAGTGTACAGGTGCAGAACTGATGCGGTGCGTAATTAACAGACAGAGACTTGTAATCCAGTTGGAAAGTGGTTCTTTTATTTTTATAATTCCAGGTCTGGTGACCAAATAATAATACCCGACAATGTGTAGAGCACGGGGTAAATAGCAACGGGGTTGCAGTCCCAAACAATAAACATGCGTATCCTTCCCACAGTATACTAACACGGTCACGTCCTGGGTGCATGCAGTAGTGTTTGTGGTGGGTAATACAAGTTTATCCGTGACAATAGAGCAGTGTTGTTCCGGGTTATTATTATTATTTGTTTATTTAGCAGACGCCTTTATCCAAGGCGATTTACAGAGACTAGGGTTTGTGAACTATGCATCAGCTGCAGAGTCACTTACAATTACGTCTCACCCGAAAGACAGAGCACAAGGAGGTGAAGTGACTTGCTCAGGGTCACACAATGAGTCAGTGGCTGAGGTGGGATTTGAACCTGGGACCTCCTGGTTACAAGCCCTTTTCTTTAACCACTGGACCACACTGGCCCTTGGCGACAGCTCTGGAACGTGTTAGACATCTACTAATACCAAACAATAATAATTAGTAACACACAAACAAAACACTCACGATATTTTACCACAGGTATGTCTCACAGGTCTTTCTGGGTTCTGTCATTCAAACCAAAGCCATCACACATGACCCCTTGGTAAACGAGTGCAGTCTCCCCTCCAATCTGTGACTGCCACATCGTTTCCCTTCCGGGTCGATGAGTTAATGCACCGGAGTTCTGCCCCCTTTCTAGCTGGCTGACTTCCCTTGAACCCTGGGAAAAAACTGTCGGGCCAGCCCGTCCAAGGTACTCTGTTCCCGCTACTTAGCACCTTCACAGGTCGGGAGGGAGATTTACCACCAAGAATCACTGTATTTCTGTCACAGGGTGCAAATGCATGTCCAGGATTGGTGAGCCGGGACAGACTGACAGCCAACCCACCCCCCGCCCCCCGCTAGCTAGTGGTGTGACACAGCAAAACGGTATGACATGTAACACAGAAATATAAAGGACAAATAAATGGGACAGTCAACAAGTCCTTTTGCAGCGCAAATGCCTGGGTCGTTACAATATGAAACCAGAAGTTGTTGGCTTACTCATTTGTTTCTCTTCAAGAAACCGTCCATACAAAAAAACTTAACAGTCCTTAAAGTTTGGACCTTTGTGAGTCTGTCTTAACATGGTGCATCTCACAGTTTGCGTTTCATTTTGTATAGTTTTTTGGTGTAAAAATCATTTTGTGAGTACATTATTATTATTTGTTTATTTACCAGACGCCTTTATCCAAGGCGACTTACAGAGAGACTAGGGTGTGTGAACTATGCATCAGCTGCAGAGTCACTTACAATTACGTCTCACCTGAGAGAGAGAGCACAAGGAGGTTAAGTGACTTGCTCAGGGTCACACAATGAGTCAGTGGCTGAGGTGGGATTTGAACCGGGGACCTCCTGGTTATAAGCCCTTTTCTTTAACCACTGGACCACACAGCCTCATTTATTATCATGTTATGTGAGGAACAAAGCTCCCTTAAACTGGGCACTAACTAAAGGATTGCAGAACACGTGCAATGTTTAAAAAATGTATTGTTGTGTGCTTGTGGCAATGTGCCCCGCCCCTGTGTGTATGCTTGTGTTTTATGTTGTATGTTGCGTGTGGTGTGTTAATGTTGGTGTATTGTAGTTGGTATACGGGTTATAATGTGGGTAATGAGCACGAGTATTTAAAATGTATAATTATATTTAGGCACGGGATTGCATTTCACATGCATTTAAAGTATTTAATATGTGAGCACAAGGTTGCACATAATTAATTCACGTGCTGGGATTCAAGTGAATAATTAATTAGTAATTGAATCCCGGCACAACAGTATATATAGATGCACGTTTTACTCACTCGGTGTTGTGTGTTCGAGAGTGGAGAACAGGAGAGAAAGAGGAGAAACAAAAATAACAAAAACAACAAATGCTACTCGTGCGAGAGGGCTTGCACGATACTTGTTTGGTTCGTCCACGTTGTTTGTCTGTCTGTCTGTCTGTCTACTTTGGCCAACGCGCCGTTTTTGTTTGTTCAGTCAGTGTTCTCTGTTTTGTTCAACCTTTTTTTTTGCAATAAACCGGCGCAAGCAAGTGCCTTCATCATTTCACCGTCCTGTGTGTGTTTCCTTTCCTGGGTCTGACGTGATCACTCAGCCAGCCGTGTGACAGTGGTGTATAGCGAATTGCACACTTTGTGGCAATATATTTTTCAACATAATCCAGATTGTTTTTATATTTTTATAAGTCAGCTGGCAAATGAAACCAAACACATTTCTCAACTTTGAGAAGCATGCTCCAGCTAATTTATCACATATGGGGCCCTATTCTGATGAAATGAGTGCAATCGCAAACGCAGTGGTTCAAGTCAATCGCGTCTGCCCCGCAGGGAGTGGCTTCTCCAAAAGTGTGATTCTGATGAAATAAAAAAACCCAGCGCCAGTGCATTTAGTGGCGCACTGACTGTGCCCAGCCAATCAATGCTGAGTAGGTTGGGGAATCTGCTATCCAATCAGGGCCAGGCAACAATCCCTTTACGAGACAGAATGCACTTGCGTCACCGCAAGGCTCCGCTTTGAATGTGGAAGTGACGATCATGTCAAGCGGCAGTAGCACAGAGCAAGAACAACCAGCGCAAGTCAGAACAGCAAGTGGCAGGTCACTCGCCGACACAATATGTAAACCACGCTTCACAACACAGGAGACTGCTATATTAATATCTGTTAACATTCATTTGTCGGCTACTTCTGGTCCTGTAGCCATGCCCTACTTTATTGCTTTATGTGTGTTTCCCACTTTTTTTTTTTTGGTTCTGTGTCATAATGTGTGGTTTATGTATTCTCTCCCAATGGCCTGTTCTTGTATGTGCTCAAAAAGTATTTTGTTTATGTACCATACTTTTTGTTTCAATAAACCAATTTAGCCTAACTACATTGTTTCTTTCGTAATGCATTAACGAAAATAATATTACATATCTGATATATCCTTCCTCTCAATGGAAGAAATTATAGTAATAGCAAGCATATCATCCATGATTATTAGGGGTCTACTTAAATTACAGAGAATTGACATATTTTTCCCGGGTAGGTTATGGAATAAAATTAGGATTTCGCAGACCTGTTTAAACATTAAATAAACATGTTAAAAAGTAGATAATATTTCAAAGCACTATAAAAGCCTAACAATAGTGGTACTTGCTTCCTTACTGAAGTGGAGTGCTGTCATTTGTTAAAGGCAAGCATGCAACATCCTACAGCAGTTGCTGCCGACATTCTCTGTCTCCGATTTGTGAAGACTTACCCATACATTGAGACTGCACGTCTGCATCCACTGAATTTCCACAGATGTGGAAATCGATTAAACAGTCCGAAAACTCGGTTACCCAAGGGCATCTGACATTCTTTAATAACGTTGTTGTTTGTCCAATCCAAGAATTAATTTTATTAGTACCAAGTCAAAAGAAAGAAAACATGCTATTAGGGTCTAAAATTCTAACTGCGTTTAAAAAGTAAGCAGCGGGTTGTTTGAAGCGAGCTGGCTGTGCTAGATCCTACCTGTAGTGCTGATTTAACCTGGATACAACTGACAGGAATACTTTTAGTCTGCGCTTACTTTCAGGTTTGTTTTCTGAAAGCTGTTGTTTGTTATACGTTCTGTTTAGCGGCCTCTGTAGTAGCCTAAATATCTCCATCTGCATGTAAAGTTTCTTTGGGAAATTTCTTGACACGACCCTCAGCTGAAATATACTTTTTTTTTTTTGCTTTGTCGTCCATTTTTGGTATTTTACCCCCAATGCTGAAAACTAGATTTTAGCAACCTAAATCAAAATAGCAATGCAACACTGACTTTGCCCCACCTCCTACTGTAAAGTACAAGTCACAGAAAAGCCAGAAGAAATGCACTGATGGGCTGTTTAAAACATCGTTGTCCAAACACACGCAGTAGCTACTTAGGACTACGTTGCTTTTTATAGTGTGTTCTACAGTGGCACCTGGTCATTAAGGGCTGAAAGGGCTAAGCCCCTCAGGGACATATTACTCCAACACATTAACATACAGCGCTAATATTAATTGTTAGTTTCTCTTATTATCAAGTAATTTAATGCAGTCCTTTGTTTACAGCTAAGGTGGGCCCTCTTGCGTCAGTACATTGTGGACATTCCTTGTCTTCCGTCGTTATCAGTCTGGAAAGGGAGAAATTCCGTTAGCTCTCGGCTTTGTTCGAGTTGCTATTTGTTCATCACTTCATCAGTCGGGGCTTGCAAGGACTCCCTACCAGTGGCGTGCCGTCAAGACCTTCAAGGTATTCTCTGCTGACCAGACAGTGCCAAGTAAACCATCAGTCAAATGACATTACGTTGCCTCACTCACCTGCGTACAGTGTGCTTGCTTATACTATGAAACATACTATTCTAATTATTATTTGTTCATTTGTCTGACACCTTTATCCAAAATGACTTACAGGGTTTACTAGAGGTTTTTTAAGAGTCTAGGGGTTTCCTGAAGGGGATGTGATCAGCCAATAAGAGATCTCCATTTCCCCCGCATGTCTAAAACAACGACCAGGCGCTAGAAAAAAAAGCAGTTGAGGGTATTCTCCGTTTCTGCTTTAGCAACCAATGGGAAAGTCAAAGTTCTAACAGCTGACCAATCATTAGTGAGCACCCCAAAACATTAATATTCCTTGGTTAGGATTACAGTTAGGATAGCTGGATTTTGCACGATATTGTTTATAAATATACATTGATAAATACAAATACCTTCACAACATCTAATTATTTCAAATTATATTTTACACTAAAATAAAAAAATGTGACAAAATGGATACATCATAGTCGACAATTTGCTTCAGAAGCCTTTTTTTCTAGGTCAATAGAAGAAAAGTTGGCAATTAAAAGGCTGGGTGTACACCAGCCTCGTGATATTAAAATTACACAAAATGACAAGAAACAAAACCAAAGCTTTTGTGTGTCATGGTTTGACTGGAAGGATTGGCTGATGGTGAGTAAAAAAAATACTTGTTTTGTTTTCCATGCATGTTGTTTGGAGTGGATATACAGTGGCTCTCAAAAGTATTCACCCCCCTTGGACTTTTCCACATTTTATTGAGTTACAACATGGAATCAAAATGGATTGAATTAGGAGTTTTTGCCACTGATTAACACAAAAATGTCCATAATGTCAAAGTGAAAAATCAAATCTACAAATTGTTCTAAATTAATTACAAATATAAAACAGAAAATAATTCATTGCATAAGTATGCACCCCCTTTGCTATGACACACCTAAATAAGCTCTGGTGCAACCAATTGTCTTTAGAAGTCACATAATTAGTTGAATGGAGTCCACCTGTGTGCAATTAAGATGTTTCACATGATTTCATGTTAAATACACCTGTCTCTGGGAGGTCTCACAGTTGGTTAGTACATTTCCTAACAAAAACTACATTATGAAGACGAAGGAACATTCAAAGCAAATCCGGAATAAGGTTCTTCAAAAGCACCAATCAGGGGTAGGATATAAGAACATTTCCAAGGCATTGAATATCCCCCGGAGCACAGTAAAGTCCATTATTAAGAAATGGAGAGAATATGGCACAACTGCGAATCTGTCTAGAACAGGCCGTCCTCAAAAACTGAGTATCCGGGCGAGAAGGGCACTAGTCAGGGAGTTGCAGTCTTCCACGGCTGAGCTGGGAGACACTGTGCATACGGCAACAATAGCCCGGGTGCTTCACAAAATTGGCCTTTATGGGAGAGTGGCAAAAAGAAAGCCATTGTTGAAAAAAACTCACATCAGATCTTGACTAGTTTGCCAGAAGGCATGTGGGAGACTCTGAGACCAAGTGGAAGAAGATTCTATGGTCTGATGAGACCAAAATAGAGCTTTTTGGCCTCAACGCTAAGCGCTATGTTTGGCGCAAGCCTAACACCGCACATCATCCTGAGAACACCATCCCTACCGTGAAGCATGGTGGTGGCAGCATCATGCTATGGGGATGCTTCTCTGCGTCAAGGCCTGGAAAGCTTGTGAAGATAGAGGGCAAAATGGATGTAGCAAAGTACAGAGAAAACCTGGAGGAAAACTTGGTGAAGTCTGCAAGAGACCTGGGACTTGGGTGAAGATTCATCTTCCAGCAGGACAATGACCCCAAACATACAGCCAAAGCCACACTGGAGTGGCTTAATAACAAAAAGGTCAATGTCCTGGAGTGGCCCAGTCAAAGCTCGGACCTCAATCCAATTGAGAATATGTGGAAAGAGTTGAAAATTGCTGTTCACCAAAGGTCCCCATCCAACTTGACGGAGCTTGAGCAATTTTGCAAAAACGAATGGGCAAAAATTGCAGTGTCCAGATGTGCAAAGCTGGTAGAGACTTATCCAAACAGACTCATGGCTGTAATTGCTGCCAAAGGTGCCTCTACCAAATATTGACTCAAGGGGGTGAATACTTATGCAATCAATTATTTTCTGTTTTGTATTTGTAATTAATTTAGAACAATTTGTAGATTTTATTTTTCGCTTTGACATTCTGGACTTTTTTTGTGTTGATCAGTGGCAAAAACTCCTAATTAAATCCATTTTGATTCCATGTTGTAACACAATAAAATGTGGAAAAGTCCAAGGGGGGTGAATACTTTTGAGAGCCACTGTAGCTTGCACCAAAACCAGAATCAATGATTTTAAACACCTGTCAGAGAAAGTTAAAAAACACGAGTGCAGCGCTTCTCATATCGGGAACTGCGTTAAACTGAAAATGACTGGAAACGTTACTATCCGCAACTCGGATTTATGTATGATCTTGTACAGAAGAACATGTGTGTTCTTTCCCGGTTAATTGACTGCATCAGTTTCTGTGGAAGTCATGAGCTGCCACTGAGAGAGAGGTCATGATGAGAGAGTATTCTTTAAATCGGGGAGTGTTTCTAGATTTGGTAGATGTGTTTTCTCAACTAGACAATCAGTGAGCTGATCACTTTGCAAATGCAACTGTGTCTAAAGACCATACAGAATGAACTTCTAGATTGTATGTTGGAAGTGTACAAGATGAAAACTAAAACTGAAGTTTCAAATGCAAGCTTTGTGTCAGTGCAAGCTGATGAAATGTCATTGGATCATATTGATTCAGAACGCTTCCATCAATTTAATGTGGATTTTCCCAATGAACATCTGGACATGGGAGTGAAGTGTTACCCAATTCTATGCAAAAAAAACTTCAAAGTGAACTAATGGTTTTGTGCAGCAGTGTTGAATTCGAAAGTGTAAAGAATGTTGACATTGCTTAAAGTCCTGGAGGAGAACAGCCTTCAGGGCACTTTCAGGGACCTTTCAACTAAGATCGCCCTTAATCCCCCAGTAACACCAGTAGTATTCCTGACTTTAACCGTCAGGTCATAGAAGTGTTTGCTTCTCAAAAAAAGGCCAGTTCCTCTACAAATAAGGAAGGCTTTCATTTAACATACTTATGATGATGTTATTATATACCACACCTTTTAACTAAGCACAATATTAGTAAATTCTGAAAAGAAATATTAGTTTTAATAGCCCAGCCCCTCTAGTTTGTTAGGTTACCAGCTGCCACTGGTGTACAATTGTTAAAGTTTCTGATTGAGGCACTAAATAAACCTGGTTTCAGCGGGTCTTAACGCAGTGCTCGATTGTCTCAATATGGCCAAGTTTTAGCTGTAAGGGGGATTTTAACCCATTCATGCTGTAAACTAATTGTGTTTTTAAACACCAAAAAGACATTTAAATAATAATAATAATACAAAATAATATACAGGGGCAGGGTGTACCCCGTCACACAAACACACAGACACCAGCCATGGTGTGAAGTCAATCTGCATAAAACAGAACATGACCAAATGCCAAGTATTCAAAACTTTCTTCAGTAGCTTTTTTGTGTACCAAATGGACAATACATTCAGAAATAATGGATATGTGGGGGCTCCCAAGTGGCGCATCCAGTGAGCTCAGGATGCGCTCTATAGTCTGGATGTCGCCGGTTCGAAACCAGGCTATTCCTTTGCCGACAGAGGACGGGAGCTCCTAGGGGGCGGCGCACAATTGGCCAAGCGCCGCCCTGGGGAGGGAGGGTTAGGTCGGCCAGGGTGTCCTCAGTTCACCGCGCACCAGCGACCCCTCTGGCTGGGAGCCTGAGGGCTTGCCTGTAAGCTGCCCGAGAGCTGCGTTGTCCTCCGACGCTGTAGCTCTGGGTGGCTGCATGGTGAGTCTGCAGTGTGTAAAAAAGCGGGCGGCTAACGGCACACGCTTCAGAGGACAGCGTGTGTTCGTCTTTGCCCCTCCAGAGTCAGCGCAGGGGTTGTAGAGGTGAGCTGAGCTAAAAATAAAAATAATAATAATTGGACACTACTAAATTGGGGAGAAAATAACAAAAAATGAATTAGCAACTACTACATTTAAAAAAAAGAAAGAAATAATGGATGTGTTTAGAAAATAAGAAATTGCCAAATTTTGGCAAATGGTGTTGGTGAGCTTTTGAATTGACCCTCACCTTTGTTCCATTCTTTTTTTAAAGGTATAACACAACAAATATTATTTCTCACATTACATTTTCATAATTCAATTCAAAGTTCAAGACACAAGTAACTTCTCCTGCCTTTCTGAAGCTTATGAGTCAGTCCCAATCGTATCATAATTAAACAATTGGGATTATGAGCCCACAAGAAGAGTTGCATTGCACTCCTATGGGTTTGGAAAGAAATTCAGCTGTTAACCTCATAATGCTTCAGCCACAACTAATAGTCAGGCACCAACAAGGCCAGAGGGAGACGAACAGAGATTAACATTATAATAAGGTTGAAGTCTGGCTAAAATGAAAAAAGGTTTTGGATTGTTGCCTAAATCAGTAAAACCACTTCCATCGAGGACAAGATATCTGTTCCACCTCCAGATGTTCTGTTGTAGCAAAATGTAGGAATACCATATCGTTTTTTTCTTCAGAACAAAAAACAAGGGCATGGTACACCTTCCATCACTATAATACAGAGCATATTGAACATGATGGTATCATGGTACCGTTCTGCTGTGTTAAACATCCAAAATGAGGCCAAACCCTTCAATTTCCTTTCTCATTATAGTGGCATGGACATTTAATAAACAGTGTGCTATGGCTAAGCTGCCTCAACATTAAGAAAATATCCCCATATACAAATTTACTAGCTTTTCATTTCTGGAGACATGGTTTGAATCTAGCTTAGGTCACAGGAGATTTAAAACATGTTTACTTACCAAGCATTAGCATTAGCACGAATGAAAAGAGGCGATTGGTTTGACAGCAGGAACAGAGGTTGTATGTTGATCGGTAAGTGAGCCAACATTCAAATTGGTCATTTAAAACTGGATAGAAAGACAGGGATAAAATTGGGTAGAAAGTAAAATGTATAAATGTCACAACTTTATATGGTCAAATAACATCTTTCTATGTTTGCTATTTGAGATCAGGGTAACTACTGAATTCTGATGCAAGATACTGGTTTTGGATTGTTACCTAAAATCAGATGAGTTGCTTCCATTGAAGACAAGATATATGTTCCACAGCTAGAGGTTCTCAGTATTTTGTGCAAAATGATGGAATGCTAACATTTTTTCTTCATAACTTAAAACAAGGGAGAGATACACCTCCCATCGCTAAAATACATAACACATTGAACTTGATGGCAACAACGTATCTGTGCTGCTGTGTTGAACTGAAATCGATCTCTTAACCTCTAATTATGAAACAAGGAGTTTCTCGTTATAGAGATATAGACATTGATCTAGATGTATTATAAGCTGAATGTGGTGTAGTAAACAAGGGGGGTAGTAGTAAGTCATTCTTCTCGTAGCTGCAGGTAATGTCAAGCAGACTGCAGCTGAAATATGTCAGCAGAGCTACAGTAGCTTGGGGAACTAAATCACAAGCAACCATAAAGCATAGAGCGTAAACTGGTCTTTCAGTAAACGAAGACTGCCCACATACTAATGAGAAACTGCTTTAAATTCCTATTGACCTGAACTGGATTCAAACCCATGCCTGCAGAGATGAAAGACTAGTAAATAAGCTGATATGCTAATGAGAAGTAAGAACATGGGTTTAACTTGTTATTTTTGAACTATGCTTTTAGTGTTTATTTTTGATTTGTGACACAGCCATCTGAAATTTCTTCCAATTGACGGAAGTGACATTAAATTAAGATTAGCTATCTGTACATATATATTTTTTCTTTTGTATGTATTATAAAAAATATATAGTATAAGGTGCTGTGTGAAATAAAAGCGTCCACAACAAAGCTTTCCCCTTCAGCAACTGTAAAGTCATACTGATGCAAAACATATGGTAGGGAATATTTTGAAGTCTTTGTTCTATAACATTTTGTCTGTCTTAATGAATAAAGCTGAAGTGCATGGCAAGTTATTTCATTCATTCATTTAATATTTAACAATGACAAAAATTCTGTTTAGTTTTAATTTGAGGACCACTTCATTATTGTTCAACACTAAAGCTAAATCAAAATGTATACTGTATATTGCAATTGGAAGTCCCAGTGGATTTAAACTGTTAATGATCTGCCCTTTGGCATCTGAAACAACAAAAAAAAAAAACCTTGTATTGCCTTTTCTTATCCGTACAAATCTTAAAACAACACAATTGAACTTATTTCAAGCTGATGCTGTAGAGGGTACTCAGGCCAGTTCTGGAGAAAAAGGTAATTTCACTCTAGCATCATCATTTGTACATTTTATTCTCTCTAAATTGTAAGGTTTATTTTGTTATAGACCTGATTTCCTACTTTCTCAAAGAAAACTAAACTTCCGGGTTATAGTACAAAAGCAAACAAAATAATTCCAGTACATTTTATCTAATATGCACCATATTAGAAAATATGAGCTCTCTAATCACTAGTAAATGATCTTGCATGATATTCTTCAAACTATGTGTAATCTTAGTTCCAAATCAATCTGTCGGAAAATATGCCTTTTTATTTTTACATTTTTGTTGTTTTCCTTTACAGAAAGACAACACATTCAAGTTGCGGTATAATAAATACATAAATAGGTTTAAATATTTACATAGCTACAAAGTAAATTAACAATTAATTCAGCAGTATTAAGATATTCAATCCAATTAGTAGGCCTCTACAGTCAAAGTATAAGGACAATTTTGCATTGACGGAAGGATGCTTTTAATAAAACTTAATTTAAAGTTCAAATTTTTTTTGTTTTTGTTTTATTTTGGTAAATAATTAAGACCTTTTATTATTAGTTTATTTAGCAGACGCCTTTATCCAAGAGACTATTACAGAGACTAGGGTGCATCAGCTGCAGAGTCACTTACAACAATGTCTCACCCGAAAGGAGCACAAGGAGGTTAAGTGACTTGCTGAAGGTCATACAGTGAGTCAGTGAGTGAGTTGTGATCCCGAGGTGCAGCTGAGTGTCTTCAGACAGATGAGAAGTGGGCTGTACCTTCTTGTGTGCTATTGCTTACTTACCCTTTGTAAATCTCACATTTTCCTGTATCAAAGAGGCACACATTATGTTAAATATGTATTTGACTTTTAGTGGTATTTTTTCATCAGATAGCTTCCATGCGCTTCGAGAAGGCACGGGGAGCTAGGGAGAGGCCTGGTCTGATTGACTGCAACAGCTGTTGCATCGTCAACATTTTGAACCTCCTTCGGCTCAGATACAGGTTGACCTGTCTGAGGTTGAGGATCAGTCTGAGGCCACCATCCCGCTTGGGCACTAGGAAGTAACTGGAGTAGAACCCTTCCTCCTACTGGAGGAGGTCTGCAATGTGAATAGCCAGTTTTTGCGGCAGAACTGCCACCTCCTGAGACACCACAGCGGCGTCCTGTGGGTCCATGACTGATGTTGTAGTCACTCCCCGAAAGGGAGGGGGACTGTGCTTGAACTGCAGTAAGTAGCCTGTCTGAATGGTAGTAAGCACCCAGATGTCTATGTTGCTTTGATGGCAATACTCCAGATGGCTCCCTGAGAAGGGGCCCTGTGCCTGTGGCAGCAAATCCCTAGGGCTGCTGCTCGGCTTGTGCCTTGGCATGCGACTTCTGTCTCTGCACAGGGCAGCGAAACCTATCAAAGCCTCCATAGTGAGCTGCCGCGGGCCGGTTACGAACCTCACCTATGGCAGGGGGCGCAGCCGGCTTCACTGGTCTTTGAGGCTGCTGGGGCCTAGGGCGCCAGTTTGCCGCTAGTTTACGCACTGGAGGTGGTCTCTTGGGAAGCAAGCAGCTCTTTCATGGATTCCCGCATATGGTGAGAGAGCTGCAGCATCTTGTCCACCGTGGGACCAAACGTATGTTCTGGTGTAAGAGGGGCATCCATCAGCGGTGCTTTGTCCCCATCAGGCACGCGTGCCTGGGAAAGCCAAAGCAGCCAGGTTCCTGCCTACAGCCGGTCCGTTAAGTTTCGATATATGGAGCAGGTTATTATTAACCAGGTGCAGCACCTCCAGCTGTTGTGGTGAAGGCCTGTGACTGTCAGAAAGGGACCTCAGCAAATAGGACTGGTAGGCTACCATAATATTATTATAGTTGCCCAGCCATGAAGGCAAACGCACTGGCTGAATAGGCATCCTTGAGGATCACCTCTGAGATCCGGCACTGCTTGTTGAGGCAGGTAGCGTCCTTGGATTGGAGCTCTAAATTAGGTGCCTGTACCAAAGTGGCAATCGAAGCCTCCACTGGCGGAAATTGGGTCAAGCCCAGCTTCCCCGCATCATGCACCCTATATAGGGTGCCCATTGACCGAGAGACAACAGGAGCTGTAGCTGGATGGTCCCAGGACAGCTGGATCTCAAAAAGAAAATCTGGGTGAACTGGGGACACACACGGGAGAGGTGGTAGGCTGATCATTAAAGATGGACTGCCTGTCCCACCTTCTGTAGACCAGGGCACTTGCAAGACTACAGTAGCCCTCCTGATCAGTGACTGAAGCTCTGCCGACAGGGAGAGCTTAACCACAGGGGATGTGCTGTCTGACTCCACGTCCTCAGACAGGGAATGCCAGCTCCTGTTCACCCCCCTCATCAGAGGCGGCGATGGACAGCATATCCTCCTGTTGCCAATCTGGACTCATAGCCCCTTTTAACCCAAGGGGACAGACGGCGCAGGTGATGCTGAATGTTCACGCAGTAATTCTGCAAGCACCGTTCCTTGGTGGGAAACAGCTGTACAGATTAGAGAAATGTGCACCAAACTCACAGAAACTGCTCTGGCCCCAAACAGGAAGAACATCTGGCATGCTTGCCCTCAACAGGCAGACTGGCCTTGCATGTGTTGCAGGGAAAAAACCTAGGCATGATACAAGAGGCAAGCAATGCAGTGTACAGTATAGTGCACAAATACGCATAATTAGTAAAACTAATACAGCGATTATTCTAAATATCACATATAATTTGTGAAAAATACAATAAATGCAAAATATACAGTATAGCAGAGAAAGTAACAAGTACTTACCTGAAACAGCTCTCCTGTCAGGTCAGTTCTTGAAAGGAAAAATGGCGTTGAGGTGTGTGACCAGTGTTTTTATGTCCTCGGGGGCGGGCCATGACTGCGTCACAGTCTCGTCGAGCAGCTTTGATATATCTTATTCAGGTTTTGGGTCTTTAGGAGGTAAATACCCATACGGTAATGGATACATTTCATTTGAAAGGTAACTATAGTTATAATAATGGAATTTCTTTAAATTAATAATATAACTTTATCCGTAATTAGACGTGTACACTGATCGGTGACTGAAATCTTATATCAATTTATAACTGTTTTATTGATTTGTTGTTTTGGAAAAATAAATACAATACACAATTGAAAAGCATCCCAGCATTAGCCAATTGAGATGCAAGTGTCAGTTTAGCTAGTGTTTAATATATATGTACCAGTATGTATATTGCAAAGTGGAGCTACATTAAAATGGAAATGTGACAATAAACTGTCATTCTCTTGTCTCTGTGTGCCAAAAAAGTTGAATCATTATTGCCACTGTGTTTGTTTTGTGTTTTGTTTTGTTTTCTGGCTGGAAATATAGATATAGTTGCTTTACTAATCATGTGCATGTGAATGATGTTAAAGTTTGCACATGTGCAGTACACAATCAGAATACGTTTTCAATAAAATTGTGTTTACATGACATACATTATTCTAGTTTTCAGAATACAATTGGAATAGTCTAGGTGGTGTTTTCCAAAAACTCACTTTTGGAATTTTCCAATAGGTTTTTGGAAAATTGTGATTACATGACCTTTGATATCGGAATTACTTTTTGCAAAAACGATATATTCCGAAAAATATCGGAAATTCATATGTTCATGTAAATGTGCTGAATATATTTGATATGAGCACTGCCAATACATTGACAGGTCCTGAGATGATTTCCATTACATGAGAGATGATGTTAAAACTTCATGCTGATTTGAACTTGGCTCTCGCCAAGATAAGCACCAACTAAGACGTAGCTTCACAGTAAACTAATGTGATCCATATGTGTCTCCATCCATTTGCGCTTCCTTCCATATGATGATGTAGATATCCTTCTGTTTGGTGTTGATGGCTGAAGTGTAATGCTGGCTCCAGGGATCAGCTTATTTTGCCTCCCTAGCACATCAGCACACACAACGGCTGCGATGCTGGCTCCGGGGATCAACCATAGTGCGGTCTCCCCAGCGCATCAGCATGACAACCGTCTGGATTGAGCTAAGTAGGGTACATCTCTGGGGTCTTCAAGTGGGCACCTTCCATCCTCGGTGTTTCGTCGACTAGCCCACGACACCTCAAGAGGGCTCGACGGTGATTCTGGCGTCCCAGCATCACCCCTTCCGTCCCCACTCAACTCAGCCCAGCTTACTTACCTGTACATCAGCCTTTCTTTCTTTCTATTGTGCTTGAGATCCCCAGCCAGAATCTTTCCGTCTCAACCACAGCCAGTTGCTGCTCCTCTCTGCTGCTTCAGATAAGTTCTTCACTGTGCGACGCAACTCTTGGCCATTGAATCCGACATCTCTGAGAAACCGGGTTGTAGAGTGTTCCACAAATCCTCGACATCCCACTTCCACTGGGTAAACACAGACTCTCCATCCTCGCTGTTCCGCTTCAGTGGCTAGTTGAGCATACCGCAGTTTCTTCCTCTCATCGCCTCATCTACAGCATCCTCCCATGGCACTGTTAACTCTACCAGGTGAACAAGGCGTGCTGATCCAGACCACAAGACAATATCTGGTCGAAGGTTTGTGGTGGCAATCTCAGGTGGAAAAATAAGCCGCTGACCAACATCTGCCAGCATTTTCCAGTCTCTAGCAGCTTCCAGTTGTCCTGGGCGAAGATTGGTTTTAACACCTTTTCTTGGTGGTTGCTCTCCTGGGCGGAGGAATGTTGTCTTTTGTGTGTAATGTTTTGATGGAACAGGTGGCAACTTATTGGTCATGTTACGCTTGTCTTCCAATGCTAAGGCCAAACGTCGCAGCACCTGGTCATGGCGCCAAGTAAACCGTCCTTGGCTAAGAGCCACCTTACATCCTGTCAAAATGTGCCTTAATGTTGCAGGTGATGAACACAAAGGACATGAGGGATCCTCTCCTACCCAGAGGTTTAGGTTCTGTGGTGATGGGAGAACATCATATGTTGACCTTATAAGGAAACTGATCCTGCTCTGTTCCATTGACCATAGGTCTTGCCAGCCAATCTTGCGTTGTTCCACACTCTCCCATCTCATCCATTCTCCCTGCTTGCCCTGGGAAATGGCCTTTATACACCTCATCCTCTCCTCCTGCTTTTGCACCTCGTTGACTACAAGCTTCCTCCGTTGCGCTGGGGCTGCCTTGTGCCATGTAGGAGGAGCTGAACTGAGACCAAGACCCCTCTTCCATGCTGAACTTGCCCCATGATATCACCAATTCGAAGGGCAGCCTTTGCATCCTCCACAGCTTTCTTTGCCACCCACTTTCTTCCAGTTTTCAACACAGGTGCTGCCTCCCTTACGCATTTGTCGCGTGACTCTACTAATGTCATTTCCAGTCGGACCTTGGCGCACTTAAACTCCTCGGTTAGAGCGGAGACAGGTAGCTGCAGTATTCCTTTACCATAAAGTCCCACTCTGCTGAGGCAGCGTGGAACTCCCAACCATTTCCTGATGTGTGAACTGATTAAAGCTTCCAGCTTCTCTACTGTTGTCAAAGAAACCTCGTACACAGTCAGTGGCCACAGCAACCTTGGCAGTAGGCCAAACTGAAAGCACCAGAGTTTTAGTTTGCCTGGTAAAGCGCTGCTGTCTATGCTCTTCAACCCTTCCACAGCTTGTTGTCTAACTTCTCCCACACGAACTGTGTCCTTTAGATCCCCGTCGTACCATCTCCCAAGACTCTTCACTGGCTTCTCAGACACTGTTGGTATTGCCTCACCATTAATGAAGAACGTTTTATCAACTACTTTACCTTTAATTATAGAGATGCTCCTTGATTTAGTGGGCTTGAATTGCATTCGTGCCCATTCGATGATTTGGTTAATTTGCCCAATAACCGATTAGTGCAGGCTACTGTTGTAGTCATGGTTGTCATGTCATCCATGTATGCTCGAATTGGTGGTAGTCGTATTCCAGAAGCCAAGCGCTCTCCTCCCACTACCCATTTTGATGCCCTAATGGTTACTTCCATTGCCATGGTAAAAGCCAGTGGAGAAATGGTGCATCCTGCCATTATTCCAACTTCTAGGCATTGCCATGTAGTGCTGAATTCTGAAGTTGAAAAACTAAATTGCAAATCTCCAAAGTAGGCTTTCACTAGATTTGTTATTTGCATTGGTACACTGAAAAAATCAAATGCTGCCCAAAGAAGTTCATGTGGCACTGAACCATATGCATTAGCCAAATCCAGGAATGTCACATGGAGCTCCTTCCTCTCCTTTTTAGCTGATTGAATTTGTTGCCAGATTACATTGATGTGTTCTAAGCATCCTGGGAAACCTGGAATGCCCGCTTTTTGTATTGAAGTGTCAATGAAGCAGTTCTTTAATAGGTAAGTTGACAATCTCTGAGCAATAATGCTGAAGAAAATCTTGCCTTCTACGTTTAATAGGGAAATAGGCGAAACTGACTGATGCTGCTAGAATCTTTTCTTTAGGTATAAAGACTCCACCTGCTCGGCGCCATGCTCTTGGTACAACCTGTTTTTCCCATGCAACTTTCATCAGTTTCCACAGGATTCGTAGAACTCCTGAAGCACTCTTGTACACTCTGTACTGAACTCCATTAGGCCCTGGAGATGATGAAGCCCTTGCTTTTTCACAGCTTGCTCTACTTCTTTCCACTTAGGTGCACAGTCCTCCATTTGGTATTCTGGTGGATTGATAGGTGGGATGTCTGAAGGAATTGACATAGGCTCATGCCTTTTTGAATCTGTATGCGTTTCCTCCAAATATCTCTCCAGCTCAAACTTAGATGCTTTTAGTGCGCCATTCTTCTCACTGGTGAATAACTTCTTTACAAATTTGAATGGGTCTTTATAAAAGTTAGTTCTCGCACGCTCCTTTTTGTAGCGTTTCCGTAGGCGCTCAGCTCTGCACAATGTTGCAAGCTTATCTATTATGACACTTTGTAAGAGATTGAGTCCCTCTTCTGACTTTCTTCTGCTCTTCTCCATTGCTTCCTCAGCTGTCTCCTTTCTCTAACTAAGCGTTCAATCTCCCGCTGCCGTCTAGACTTTCCAGGAATAGTTTGTACTTTTTCCTTCCTTTTTTCAGCTCCAAACCTCTTGCTTCCATATGCGTAGATGATGTCCCTAAATTTATCCAGTTTCTTTTCAACTGTTCCACTTAACCTCTCCAATGCAAAGCAGAGATCTGTGTTTACTGTGTCCAATGCAGTTTTCTCACAAGCTCTTGGCCATTTAACTCCAGGCTTGTGCCCGTTGAGGTTCTTTTCTCTCTTCCGCTGGTTTGTCTGACCGGGTTCACAAGGATCATTAGGTTCATCACTAACTGTGTCCATGCAAGTCCTCCTCACATCTATGACAGGGGTGCTGATATCCTGCGAACTGTGGTTTGCTTCCTGTCGCTGGATTTCATTCGACTGACTTGACTGACTTCGTAAGAAGTACTGATCAATGCGAGGCCCTTGTCCCTTCTCCCTCAAGCATTTCATTCTCCCTTGATGAATCTTCAAACCCCTGACCGTTGTCGCCTTGCTCCAGCCGCAGACACAAACCTGGAGTTCCATGTCTTTGCTAACTGCAGATCTTGAACTAGTCTTTTGTGAAGTACTCTCCATACTCATATCCGTTTCCGTTCCTAAGTCCTTAACCGTGTTGTCCAACGTTGAGTCATCTTCCGCCCCTGTTCTCGCAGACTCTAGGGGTATTTTTCTCTTTAATTTCTTTGAAGCCTTGGGCGGGAGTCTCCAGCATCCTGTAAACACAGAGCTGGATACTGCCGACAAGGATAGCTAACCCTTGCCAGCCCCAATGGGGTCTCTTTCCTCCAGTCAGCTGTCTCTCCAGGCTGTCACAAGGTCTTTCCCTTGTTGCCAGCTGCACTATTCACAGCAGTCACTGGACGTATCCAGATCTTCATGATTTCCATTACATGAGAGATGATGTTAAAACTTCATGCTGATTTGAACTTGGCTCTCGCCAAGATAAGCACCAACTAAGACGTAGCTTCACAGTAAACTAATGTGATCCATATGTGTCTCCATCCATTTGCGCTTCCTTCCATATGATGATGTAGATATCCTTCTGTCTGGTGTTGATGGCTGAAGTGTAATGCTGGCTCCAGGGATCAGCTTATTTTGCCTCCCTTTACAGTCAAGGTCATTGTCAGATTTTAGAGTGTGAAAGCAGTGATTTTAAGTAATTTAAAGTAATTTGAAGTGAATATACTTTCGTTCAGATTTCTAAAGCTCTGCATACATGAGGAAACATGTTTCTTCAAAAATTGACAGAAAAGTTGTCTGGAAACTTTTTCAAGCAGCACATGATCATAACTGATGGTGCTGCACTTATAATTGTGCTACAACTGTAAAAGAAGGGGAAAGCACAGGAACAGAGTCGTGTGCACAAGGGAGTGGATCCCAAATCGTGAGGAGAGAGGACCGTCATCTTTTAAATGAGCTGCGATTGAGTTATCATAACCTTAGTCGTATGGATCCAGACACTTTTGAGGAGCTGCTGAGGTTTGTAGTACCACGAATAACCTCAAATACCAGTACAATGCGTCAGTGTACATAGCAATGCAATGGTTGATTGTTGCAGCAATCCAAACCACGTCATCTTCTGTAGAAGTCACCATCTTGCATAGTCACATGATCACAGAGTCTCTCCTTTGAAAATGTTTCTCAAAGTAGAACAAGGGTATACTCCTAAACTTTTCCTCTAATTGTTAAAAGAAATAGTTGAATATGAAGATTAGGGTTTCATCTGGACTGAAGCACAACACTAAAGTCAAGATGGGGAACACCTGTTGTAATGCCTTAAAAGGCAATACTATTGGATGTAGCTCGATGGTAAATAGGCTTCAGTATCTGTTGTTGAATAAGCAAAACAGACTGTAAATGAAGAAAGGCTTTTATAAAACTGTGCATGCTTGTAGGGATTGAACTATATGGTAGATGCAACGTGTTTGAGTTCTGCAGTTCTTTTTAATGATTGTTTCCCTATTTTTTTAAATGTTAAATGCGTAACAGAGTAGTATCATTAAGTAGGTCTGACTTATGGTATAAGGTAGCAATCTGTTCTCCAGGGGTGGGTTAGAATCCCAAGTATTGTTTATCAAAAGTGAGTTTTTGTTTGAGAGATGAATGTCATAATGCAAAGGCGAAAGTACACAACATTATAAACATCCAAAATATACAGTACATAATGCGCATAACATTGTAACAGTCACACAGCCATTAACGATGAGTTTGCTAAAGCTTGGTGTTATAAGATGTAAAATAGACCAGCTCAAATAGCTGTTGAAGGTGCATCAAACCTGTACACTGTATGAGACAATCCAATTACATTAGAACCTGTTCATCATTCCTGCAGTTACACTGACCTTTTAGGATGAGATACAGTAATGTGCTGATGGGTTTAATCCAGACTTTAGGTAACTTTTTGAGATGATTCCCCAGTGGTTGTTCAGGGTTATATCCATTCAAACTTTAATTTAAATTCATGATCATTAACAAAGTATGTCTTGTCTTAGCCGGTTTGTTTTGGACTCTGTTTGGTCAAAGGAAGGCCCAGACAACCGTCTCAGGCTTAAAACCAATGGGTCCTCAAATAGCAACCGCATGCCATCTCCAAATTGGCATCATAAGAAACAAATTACAAATAAGACTGTTAATAGTCATGTCAGATTACTGAATGGTACGTTATGTTTCTAAATAGTATTTTAAAACTCACAACTCACATTTCTTCTAATGTGTAATGAACATATAGACTGTAAAGCACACATGTGTTGCACCACCAGCTGTCCCTTGCTTAAATTTGGACTGGTTGGCAATTACGATACAGTTGAATGATTGAAATGCAAACAGAGCATCTCAAATTTAGGGTGCAAAATGCTGTGTGTGTAAAAAAAAGAAGGAAAGTAAATTAAAGAAATAGATCTTGTAATGTGAAATAGAACATACATTACATAAATAAAAATATCTGTCTACTTTTACCTGGCCTCGATGCTTTATCCATTGATTGCTGTGATAAAATGACAGGTGGATCATGAATATTCATTGCCCATTTCAATTATAATTCCAAAGACCACAGCAGAGCTTAAGTTTACACATGCATGGGTGTTCACTGGATATGAAAAGACTTTGGTTGTCTCAGTGGACAGCATTCAAACTTTCTACACAATTTAGCACACCAAAATGCTCTGTTTATTTGGTACTTCTCATTAATCTTCTTGTACTGCAATTAAATATTCTCATTACATTACCGCATGCAATAGATTGGAATATAAATACAAATGATGCTTGAATATAGTATTTTACAGGGTTCTGTCTAATGACTTCAAATTACAACTTGAGTAAAATGAGAAGCTATTAGAATAAACTATTTTAGCTTTTTTTCTGAAAGAAGCAATAACTCTATTATAGCAGGGTTAAAGTGTCTAAGGACATACCCGTTTATCTAATCCAGCAGTCTCCATTCTGCCTATCGTATGCCTCTAGAAGCTCCTTGTATTGCAGGTCAGAGGGCTGAACGGACTCTCAAATGCCATTTAATGTTCTTGGATACTGTTGGATTTATTTGATAACTTTTCTATTCTCTGTGATGATTAGTCCTTAGGTTTCGGTTTCAAATTGATATGTAACCAGTACAGTACAGTAATTTAATATTATCTACCACGGTATATCAGATTACAGTCAAAACAGTAATATAAAATAATCAGAATTAAACAATGTGTCACCTTAAGAACAATAGACAACCATTTGTGGTGTTAAGTAGGTTCAGGACTCTTTATTTTACAAACAATTAATCAAACATAATATACAGTGGCCATGGTGTATAAAATTGCAACAACATGTAAACTTTATCAGTCTATAGTTAATAGTCTAGTTACAGAATACAAGATATATTTACCAAATATCCCGGCTGCTTCTCTGCCAAGAAGATGGTGTTTGTCTGTCTGGTGAATCAGGAGTGCAATTCTCTAACCATTATTCTGCCTTAAATACACTATATGCAGCCTCTGTGAGGTGCTGTTGGGTGTGGATATCCCCAGGGGCTGGCCTATACACTGCTGTGCATTTGTCCAATGCACTGGTCTACATTTACTCCTATATATGGTCATGCAACTGCTTGGTATTTGGCTTGTCTTCAAGTGTCCATAGAACCAATGCCCTGTTCTCAGACAAACACATTCCTCAGCACACAGTGACCCATCCAAAACGAGTTATACAAGAAAGTAACAAATAAACAATTGTAAAAGTGTGTTTTCAAACACACACACACACCATTATGCAATGTAATGTTATTATTAAAATATAGAAAATTAAGCTTATTCATAAAGAAACAAAGCAACTTCCAAAAACTAACTAAGAGAACATTGAATGCCTCCTATCCACACTGGTGTTATTTTACAAACTGTTTTATAATAGCTTTACAAGGAAGAAATATACAGATATTTTTAAAGCAAAAATGTGTACCTATAAAATAGATTCAGTGTGTTTTCAAAACATTTCCTAAAATGTAATATTTGTAGTGCAGTATTTTTACTTTTTAAATTACTGAACAGTAATGTCAATATCTTCTCTATCTTTTCCTCTTTCTAGGCAGGACATATTCCCACAGGAGACTCAATAAAGATGTGGAATTGATTCAGTATGGGTCACACAAATTAAATCCATTCACTGCATCAGATTTACATTTTATTTTATTGGAGTATTGGAGAGAAATGAAGAGAAGAATCCACTGGAGCACACACTATTAGCTTTTTTTACTATTATAATTTTAATTTCCCTTGATGCAGCCTGCAGCACAAAAACAAACCATATATTACATTAATAATCCTGAAAAGTTAAGTTTGTTAATAAACAGCAATATGAAGTAATATTCCTGAAAGTTCTGTTGAAAAATATTGATGTTTGGGCAAATTACAAGACAGTGGCTTGGTTTACATGCACTTGAAAATTGACTCTACAGTCATGACTGTTTGACGTTGTTATGCGAGTACATCGTTCTTATGTTCTTATGTTCTTATGTTCTTATGCCCTGGAGAATCATAAATAATTATCTGCAAAAGCTGCTTCCTGTCTTGCATTGGACAGTACATTTATCCATTGGTCTGAACCTGATTACAATCTTTTCAACTGCTTCTCCCGTGCATTCCAAACCAAACCATATGGTGTCTGCACATCTACAGTCTTCAACAGCCTTCTGTCCACCATTTTTGCTTTCCCTCTTCCTGCAATCTCCACACCTCCTTCAGATCCTGTCTCTCTGCCACCTTGTCTACCCATGTTAATTACTCTTCAGTTGTAAATCGTATGTGTATGTCCGTTTTTGACTTTTCCTAAATATATTAATTAAATATCCTGACAGCATTTGATAGCCAGAATCACAAAAATGATAAAGTTATGAACAGTTCTGCCTAGAACCGCCACGTGGGTCAATGTGACCCATGCATTACATTAATATAACATAAGATATCCTATTTTTTTGTAAATGCAACCAACAAGACATGCCTCCTCCTCCTAGCACATGTATTTTTTTTATTTCAAGCCTTTCTTTGTTTGTAGACTGACTACGAGACAGAGATTGCTATGATTGTGGATTTGTCAAGATGCCAACTCAGTGAAAGCCTATTTCTTATTTTTCAATGTACCTGGGCGACATCAATCCTTTGTTTTGTTCCACAAATGCAACAGGGAACATATCAGAAGGAAATATTTTATCTTGAAAGTAGTCATTTTGATTGGAATACGGCAAGATGCATACAACAAACTGAAATGGCAGGTTGGATAACAATTTATGTGCCCAATATGAAATGTATGTTATATATTCTTTTTTTATATTACTTTTAGAAAAAAAAAACATTTTGGTTTGTATGTACCAGTTTACTCGTGTTTACACTATAGTGTTCAATGGAACTGCGTCTGTGTTTACAACACAGCTCCTGGATGCAGGCACAGTCAGCTGGCAGACGCGTACGGTCCTCCATAGACTACAATGCGGCCGTCATACCGGAAGTAGTGTTATATTTTCTTTTTATGTAGTATTAGAAACAATGATTTCAGTTTTTATAGTTTTGTGTGTACATATACCTGTTTACACCTGTACATGGGTATACAGTATGTACATACCCGTTTCTTTTGAAATGTATATTTTATGATATTTTTTCACTGTTTGTAGTCGTGCTGTATATGCATTCATTTTAAAAATAAAGCCTTTTATGTTTAATTTTCCATTTAAGTACAGTGTTTCTGCGATGCAAATGTTAGATATGATGTTAATGAATAAAACTTTTCAGTTGTATCCGATAGTATGTCTTTCATTTTTATAACAAAGCAGTTTAAAAATGTATGGGTCAAAGTGACCCACGTGGTGGTTCTAGTGTTAAAGACATCTACAGTAGACCTATCAAGTACTCCGGTTGTAAACAACTTTGTAATAATTCCAATGCTCCTTCCTGCTCTTCCAAAGCATGCTGACTCCTTCACATGTGCAATTTCTGCAGTGCCACCCACTCCCTTTCTCTTCTAAATTACATTTATCACTCCTCACCATTTATCCAGTCTTGCTGATGAGTTCAACAATCACCCTGAGCATGATATCATCATCTACCTGTTTTCTGGGCTCCCCTTGGGATAAAGCACATTCCTTTGTCTTTACTGTCTTGCAAAAACCTCCAATCCACCTTAAAAGAACCTGAAGCTGTCAACTCCCTCATACAAAAATCCCATCCATTAACTCCCACTGCTCTACAAAACACTCCTTTCATTACGTCACTCTCTCCAAAGCCATACACACCCTGAAAACACGCGACCATGAATCCTGGCACGCCAAAGCAGACATTTCTGATACATTCAAGGTTATGGCCATCCATCCATCCATCTCTTCAGTGTCTGCTGGCGTGGTCAACCTAGCTCACACTCGGCTGCCGCAGCATCCCCAATATTTTCGACTCCCCTTCTGACTCGATGTCTTCCTCCACTCCCACCAGCCCCCCACCCCACGACCTCCATGCAGCACCCTTTACACCGTCCCAGACCATCTTCTCCTCTTCTCCACACTTAGCATGCTGAGGAAAAAAATATCATTCCTGTTCACTCCCTTGAATTCATAGGCATAATTCTGGAAACACTTCTTCGAAGCACAATTCTCTCCTGACAAACTGGAGTCTGTGATCCCTAATTCTGTCTTATTCAAACTATATCTCAGCAGCTGAAATCCACAGCAAGCACACCCAGAGAGGGGGCTAGCTTTCCCCATGGACCACCAGAGGTTTCTTCCAAAAGAGGGGTCGTTGTTCTCCACTGAGTGGCAAGATATATTCTTCTGTATTGTTGGTGTAGGTGCTGGGAGCTGGGGGAGCCTGACCATGCCGTTCTCAGCTCAGTTGAGGCAGTTTTCAGCAAGCCAGAGGGGGACCCTAGCCAAACCTTTGTAAAAATCATTATTCTACTTTTCCCTTTTCACTTTTCAGTCTCCCTTTGGGAAATTGTCGGTCACTTCCCAAACATGAAGGCCTGGAAATCTTCTCTTCAGGAGAAATAAAACTCACTTCAACCCTTAGAGACCCGACAGTGCCAGCTTCATTTCATGTAAGGAAACTAATATTATGGTTTATAATGAATCATGTCCAAACAGTAATTAAGAAATACACAATGTTTCCTTTATTGATTTCGGTATTCAAGAGTTACACAGATATTATTTAAACATTAGCATTAAACACAATACTGTAGCACTCGTTATTACAGAAGTAAGGAAGAGCTCAATTACCTGTCCTCCTTCTTTTTCCCCTATCAGGGAAGTGACGCTTGCTTTCATCCCTCTGAAAGCCTTTATTCCCTTATTCTCACATTCCCATTCATACACTCAGCCTCTGTCCCGTGAATAGGAACCAATACTGCTTTCAAGCACGTGCTTTCAATTTCAAAACCTATTCATGTTCTGAATTACCAAGCATTTTAAGAGTGAAATGTAGAGAAAATGCTTTTCTTTCAGTCTACATTGATATCACTTGATACATCATCAGAAGAGCCTTCAATAGTAATGATATGTATCAAACTATGTTAGTCATCTACATGAGAAATAAGTTAGGTAGATACCAATAAATATTTTTTTTTTTTATATGCGTAGCAATTATGTTGTGGGAGTCATTTTTTTATAATGCATTGTTGTACTACACAAAGAAACCATTGGTGACACCAATTATGAAGAAAATACAATTTTTTTCTAATTATATGGCAAAATGATTATGTCTATGAGATAAGAGACTCACAAGAGTGACTAACAAGGAAACTGTTGTCAGAACAGCAATTCATGACTATGCATAAAGGCAGCAGAAAGCAGACAGAAAAACATTATGACTTTAGCTGACATCCCATCTGTAATATTTGTCTGAACAGACCAGATAAGAAAATGCTAAATTTCCTTATCTGCGATGTGTATAATCTGACTTCCGTCATCATCCATTTGCATTTATTAAAAAATACATTGATGCCTTAGTATCTTGTTCAAATAACTTGGGAGATGTTTACATTCCTAGAACACATAACCCTCATTATCTCATTTTATTCACTTTGTGTCCTGAGTGGACCGGGATTTCAAGGGACACCTGTTATGCCAAAAAAAAAAAACAACTTCCACTGTAGTCAGGGGACAACATTTTAATTGACATGGTTTCATCTAGAAGCCTTGCTGACCCTCAGTAACAGCATAATGTGTATTGAATTGTTATGCATTGCAATTTCTGTTTTATAAATTAGGTATTGTGTCAAGTTGTGGCAGGACAGAAGCCCTGCCGGTTTAATGTATGGGGGTGTGTGTGGGGAATATTGGGTTGGCAGGGCGGGGGTTAGACTAGGGCCATAATGGAATAATTGATGATTAATTAGGCTCCAGCCACAGGTGTATAAAAAGGGAAATCACCGGTGTTAATGTGAGAGTTAAATGATCAGGTTGGTGAAGGTATGTTTTGATCTGTGCTGTGCTGTGCTTTGTTATAGTAAAGGGTATATATACAGTGTTTTTTTTATTTAAACCATTTATTTTGGCCAGTGTGCCTTTTTGTTTGTTAGTATGTTTTGTTTGTTGTTAGTTTTTGTAATTAAAGTGTGCAATAGCACTTAAACCTGCAGCTTCTTGTGTCTGAGTCTCTCTCCTGATGGAAACAAGCCTTGCCAGTGGTGCTACTGTGCCACACAAATACATAGCTGCAATAGAGAAATAAAGTTTCAGAGAAATTCGCTTGTTAACAGTGTCAGGCAGTTTTCAAGGCATAAGCTAATTCTCACCCAGAGAGAGTACTTTCTACAGTTTGATGCAGAGACTCAAGTGAATTCTTTGCCCATTCTAACAAAAAAGTTTTTTATATCCTGTTTTAAAAACAATTCAATCAGTCTGGCATTACTTTAGTTGTAAGACAGAAATGTACATGTGTAAGAGGTCATGCATCTGACATCTAATTACAGTAATCAAAGTGACACTTCTACAACATTTGCCCCTTTTATTTTTACTTAATGTATAGACTTTTCAAAAACTTTAATCGTATTTTACTTTATTTTTTAAACTCTGCTTAAAAAAATCTAGATTTTAACCATATTAAGTTTAGGGAAATAAAAGATTTTTGAAGTAATGCCCCTGCTCATTATATCTTCATTAACGTTTGGTAAAGCCTTTATTGGCTTTACCAAGTAAGTAAATACATATATATATATATATATATATATATATATATATATATATATATATATATATATATATATATATATATATATATATATATATAATAAAAATACATACATAAAAAATAAATAAAATAAATAATACTGTATAAATAATGATAATAACAATAACTAGAAGTTGCCAGCAAGTTGACAGCTTCCAGGACCAGTACCAGTAAGTACCAGTACCAAACACTTTAGCAATTACTGCAGAATGCCAGTAATAGTACCAATATTTTTAGCAAATAGTGCAAAATGCCAGTACCAGTACCAGTACTAAACACTTTAGCAAATAATGCAGAATGCCAGTACCAGTACTAGTACCAAACACTTTAGCAAATAGTGCAGAATAGCATTTTTACATAGTAACCATGGCCCTATGTGCACTCTATTATGAGTTATAAGGCAGTTTTACATTTGACCTTTAGGAGAGGTCAAAGGTCAAAGGCAATGACATTTTTTGATAGAGCATACATGGGTTATTATATGTGTTCCATAGTAACCATGACCCTATCAGCACTCTATTATGAGCCAGAGGTCAAAGGTCAGCCCCGCCAGTAAGAGTCGTCTTGACTGCAAATTAAGGACAATTAGAGAATCATTTCCAAGCAGGTGCAGACCAGGACACAGAGACACCTGTACATTGAGAAGTTTAGCCAGAGCTGTGACTACAAAATTCCAAAAACCTATGATAGGTGGACATTTTACCAAAACATGTGGAGACAGGTGCCGACTGTCCCTAGAGTGCACCCATTATCAGTAGAGATTTTCATTTGGAATCGACGATAAGGGATAGCATAAAATCTATGTACAAATTTAAAATGAATCAATTGGTGTGCTACATTTTTAAAAGACGTGAAGATATTATTCCAAATTCTAATCCAGTCAAGACTGACACCCAGCTTGTTGACTTCTCTGTCCCAAACAGAAATTACAGTGAGGGAACTAATATTATGAGATAAAAACATTATTATAAAGGGAGGAAACAAGGCCTCTTGTGGCAAGTGTTGAGCTAAGTAATTGAGCTAATGGGTGAGTGGACAATGCCACATTCCATGGGACTCCATATGCACGAAGGGCTGAGCGAAGCCTGAGATACATCAAATAAGAGGACCCAGGGAGTAAGTAAGTCTCCTTAAGATCTTGGAACATGCGTAAGCCTTTGTCATCAAAAATGTCATTCAAAATGTGACTATTTCTAGTGGACCACAGTGAGCAAAAGAAAGGTTGTGCGCCTGTCAATAGGAGATTATTCCAAATGGGGGATTCACTGAGGATTTTATATCAGAGCTGCCAATAGGCCCCTCCGGGGAGTGACGTCCTCGTTCCCGCCTTCTGAGGGAATAAGTAGTCACTCTGCAGAGATCACTTCCTCTTTTGCTACTAACCTGTCCAGTTGCTGTGATTGTGTCTGTATGAAAGAGCTCTCACTTCAGTTATTTTTGAAAAATATTGCAGTAACTCAGTTTCTGTGAACTGAGCTATAATCGTTGCGCAACTGCGCTTCGTTAATCTTTCTCTCTTTTTTCACCAGTCTGCATCATTTACGTTGCAGACTGCTTTCTAACCCGCAGCATCTGCTGTTTTATGTTATTTCTCCTGCTATTTGCAGCTAAAAAAAAAGAGGCGCATGATTTCTTCCAGCAGCCTAAAAAAAAACAAAAAAACCTCTCTTCAGTCTATCTGCCTGGCGTGGTGACTTCTCTACCCCCACAGCTCGACTGTTGTGTGTGTGTGTGTGTGTGTGTGTGTGTGTTTTTCTTGCTTCCTCCACTGGGGCCTGGTTCTTCATTGCCTTGCTTTTAAGTAGAGTACCTGGACGGCATATTGCAGTCGGCGCCCATCCCTGAACCGGTGGCTTCAGAGCTGCGCCTAGTATCAGGCACGCTGCTCCAGATTTCCGGCTTCCAAGGGCACGTCCTGGGCCGGAGCTTGGCAAGCCTGCTAGTAACTGGCAGGCAGCTTTGGCTGTCCCAAGCGATTTGCATCTTCCACAGCTTTCTTTGCCGCCCACTTTCTTCCAGTTTTCAACACATGTGCTGCCTTCTTTACGCATTTGTCGCGTGACTCTACTAATGTCATTTCCAGTTGGACCTCAGCGCACTTAAACTCCTCGGTTAGAGCGGAGACTGGTAGCTGCAGTAGTCCTTTACCATAAAGTCCCACTCTGCTGAGGCAGCATGGAACTCCCAACCATTTCCTGATGTATGAACTGATTAAAGCTTCCAGCTTCTCTACTGTTGTCAAAGAAACCTCGTACACAGCCAGTGGCCACAGCAGCCTCGGCAGTAGACCAAACTGAAAGCAACAGAGTTTCAGTTTGTCTGGTAAAGCGCTACTAACTATGCTCTTCAACCCTTCCACTGCTTGCTGTCTAACTTCTCCCACACAAACTGTGTCCTTTAGATCCCTGTCGTACCATCTCCCAAGACTTTTCACTGGCTTCTCAGACAATGTTGGTATTGCCTCACCATTAATGTAGAATATTTTATCTACTACTTTACCTTTAATTATAGAGATGCTCCTTGATTTAGTGGGCTTGAATTGCATTCGTGCCCATTCAATGTTATTGGTTCATTTGCCCAATAACCGATTAGTGCAGGCTACTGTTGTCATGTCATCCATGTATGCTCAAATTGGTGGTAGTCGCATTCCAGAAGCCAAGCGCTCTCCTCCCACTACCCATTTTGATGCCCTAATGATTACTTCCATTGCCATGGTAAAAGCCAGTGGAGAAATGGTGCATCCTGCCATTATTCCAACTTCTAGGCATTGCCATGTAGTGCTGAATTCTGAAGTTGAAAAACTCAATTGCAAATCTCCAAAGTAGGCTTTCACTAAATGTGTTACTGTCATCGTTACACTGAAAAAATCAAATGCTGCCCAAAGAAGTTCATGTGGCCCGGAACCATATGCATTAGCCAAATCCAGGAATGTCACATGGAGCTCATTCCTCTCCTTTTTAGCTGATTGAATTTGTTGCCAGATCACATTGATGTGTTCTAAGCATCCTGGGAAACCTGGAATGCCCGCTTTTTGTACTGAAGTGTCAATGAAGCAGTTATTTAATTGGTAAGCTGACAATCTCTGAGCAATAATACTGAAGAAAATCTTGCCTTCTACGTTTAATAGGAAAATAGGGCGAAACTGACTGATGCTTGTAGAATCTTTTTCTTTAAGTATAACGACTCCACCAATATGTAGAGTCTGCAAATAAAAGTTTACCATAGTATTTTTACACTGTAATTTGGCTGATAGCCATGTTTCTACTTGCTCACTCAATTAATTTACTGTGGTTAATCTGTGGTACTGTGGTTAACAATGTTATTTTACCATAGCTATTTATGATTTACTATGTTTACATGTACTATATAGTGCTTGGAAATTCTGGCCTGTGATTGGTTAAAACCTCATCATAGGAGCAAAAATAGATTGAACTATTGCCCTAACACCCTTACACCACCAGGCAACAGTCTCCCTCTGACGTGATTGGTTCACATCAATGTCAGTCCCACCCCTTATCAAAGAAACGCTCACGTCCTCCACCTCCACTCCTAACAAGAGAAAATAGCTAAATGAAAAAACAGCAATTCTGTGACTTAACAGAAAATGAATTACAAAACATACTGCAAAAAAAAGAAAAAAACTACGCAGTATGAACTTCAAAAACATTTTCTGTTATTTAGTTATGTTATTTAGTTATTTACTTATGCTGTATCAGTTATATTTAAACAACATACTGTAAAGCCATACATATTTGGCGAATCACACCTATAAAACCTATTTTGCTCCAGAAATGTTGGCTCCCTGTTGCACTGATAGTAGTATATTACTTCATTATATGTACAGCACTAAGATATTCATGCCAAAAATGTTTACATTTAAGCGAAAAAACGCATAATAAAAGGCTCACAAATATTATGGCTTTACAGTATATTAAGTCATATTTACTATCCAGCCTTGCCTCTCATATATTAACATATATGCTGCAGACTCAGCTCACAGTGGAAATGAGAGTGGCATAGGGTGCAATGCCTTCAGCCTGTGGCTTCAGGTATTATATCCCTCTGTCTGTAACAATAGTCTTCCCTCATGGCAATCATTTTACACTATGGCCATCCTCTATATAATATATATATATATATATATATATATATATATATATATATATATATATATATATATATATATATATATATATTTCTTTTCTTATAACACCATCTACGGTTCAGATTCTAGTTATGTGAAGTGCAGGGAGTCCTAATCAGTGGTCCATGAATAATGAAAAATGAAAATAATAATGAAAATAATGAATAATGAAAAATGACTCCCTAATTGCCATCTCTTTAATACCCCTCATATATTAATGAGAGAGGTCAATTCAAAGAGCAGCTCTCACTGTTTTATACAAGGAAAATAAAAAGAACCAACTAAATAGCAGCAGGGTACTTAGGTCACAAAGTTGAGTGTTATGAAATTAACTTTCAGCAAAATATGTATTGGAGCTTCTAAAAGATGACACAATGGATTCATTTTAACATGTTATTATTTTAATTTGCGGGGACAAAAATGACAAGCAATTTATTTACAGGAAACTGTACAAAAGCAAATTAAATTATGTAAAGTATTTCATAAATAAGAGGACTTGCGTTCAATACATTTTGCCATGTTCAGCATAGCTGCGTGCATAGTGACATAATAAAACAATATTAAATTGTTCCTTGCTTCAATATCAACATCCATGTCGGAGAACAATAGTTTATGATTAATATTACAAACTGATCTCATCACACTGAATGCAAGTGCTTTAAATCTTAGGAGAAGCTGGCTGAAAATGTACCCCAGGAAGGAAATAACTACTTCTGAGAATTTAATACTCAATATATAATGCCTAGTCTCTCAAATTCTAAAGAACTTTCAATAACAACAGCTATCTTTCTCACTTTACTAAAACTTTGATATTTTGTGGACAATCATCTGTGTGTTTCTGCATTCCCCCTCTTATTTACCACACCATGTATTCTGGTTTTATATAGCCTTTATTTGCTTTCACACCAAAACTATTATTTCAGTTCGGTACTGACCATAATTAATCTTAAACTCATTAATCTACAGATGAATGTATTGCTCATGAGAGGCAGAATCATTAAGCTAACTTAAGCCATGTATTTTTCAAACTAAGTCAAGCATATTACAGTTAATTACTAGGCTTTCCCTGCCTGCTTTTGGTAAAATTCTTGAAAGACTGCCCTCTACAGGAGTGAGAGTAATTATTATGTTAGTGCATGTCCTCAGTCCAAGTCTAAAGCTAAGAGTGAAAAATTGTGGGATTTTGTGATGTAGACAATAGTCGATGGGTCTGACCTAAATCACAAAACTAATTAAAATGAAGCCACATTCTGTCTCAAGACCAATGAAAATATGAGATTAGAATGTGATATTATTTTCAGACTTCTGACCAGCTTTCTTATTCTCTTTTTCTTTTTTGCTGTATGCTGTAATATTCTTGTGATGTTATTGATATTATTTATAATTAAAATTGAAAGAATGCCAATAAGAAATCTGACTTGCTTTGCATCTCAAACTTCTGGGGGTAATCCTCCAGCCAGCACCTTTCATGACCTTCCACCAATCTCCAACAGTAACGTCTGTCATTTCTGGACTTCACATAACTGAACAGTCAAAAGTATTTTTGTTGTGTTTTACAACACCACATAATGTGTATGTGTTGGTTGCATAACACTGACTAGACTGCTATGTTAACATAACTACATTATAGTGTACAATGTTCAATGTAAATAAGTTTTGTAAGAAAAAAATATACTGGTATTTAAAAACACTGAATGAATTGCATAACAGTCATAGAAATAATGATAAAAAAAGTATTGTTTCCCCTAATCAAGCATGTCAAACCTAATTTAACCATACAGTACACTATCCATACATTGTTTCCTAATGCAAAATAATTTTGACTGATCTTTGATCTGACTTGCCAGAAGACAACTTACAATGTATCCTAAATGATCTAGTCTGTGTAATACAGTTAAATACAGGTCCAAAACATAATATGAAGCAGCCCATTACTCTTTGTTTCCAATCCCCACCAACACTGAATCATACCAATAGGTATAAAAAGGCACAATTTGCATATTTTGCATTCACTCTATTTTTACAGAAGCACTCTAATTAGACAGAATGGCATTGATAAAACTAAACTAAAAAATAAACATAAAACATTAGTCTAAGCCATGCCAGTTCAAAGTTGCAACTTTTTCAATGTGTGTACTGTATGAGGAAAGCCAGACCATCACAAGTAACATAACTCTCGCTACAATTATTATTATATCTTAATAGCCATTTAGCGTCAAAGAAAGAATGCTGCATCCAAGTGGTTCTGTCCTTTTTAACATGTGCTTGTGTTGTGTGATGATATAACATAGTATGTGTTCATCCACTTCAAACTGGTACCCTAAAACAGACTACATGACTAATGCTTGTTGAAGATATAACAAAAGCAAGCAACAGGATGGATTTCATGTTTTTTCCTTTGCAATACATGAAGTAAATTCTCTTTAAACGTGCAATAAAAATACATATTTATGTTTACAGTTTCTAAGCGATTTAGAAGCACTTTTCTTAACAATAAGTACTTAGACTATAGAATGCTGTACTACATTAAGCAGTTCAGCAACAAAGGATTAGCTTTTTTTTAAAATTAGATAAATCACATACAGAAAGTTCAATTATTATTTCATTTGAGATTTCTTTTTTACTCATATCTCTTCAGAGCTTTTTCCCTTAAACCATAACTATTTTTATACTGAAATTACAGGAAGTGCTAATGTAACAAGGTCTATGCAACAGAGAAAAGGGCACAAAACAGTGCTACTTGTTCGTAGTAATTGAAATGAAACAGAAGTTGCAAGAAGTTTGGATTTTACTGACCAGTCAACCTATACATTTACACATATGCATGTATTTAAAGCAACAAACTACCAAAAGCTATTTTTTTGTTTGTCTAAAAGTTACCAGAGAAATATCAGGTTATGCCTTCATGCCTGTTTGTTGTTTCCAAAGCTTTGGTTTGTCTATGGTTTCCATTTGTTGGGGCTCCCATTATTTTCATTATAAAACATGATGTTCTCTGCCCCCTTTCTTCGTTGATGAGTCACAGCAGAGATTTTGATTATTTTCTTCCAGTGAGATGTAGTACAACCTTGTTTTTATATGTGTATGCTGTCAAAAGTGCAACAGCCCAGAGCTGTGGCATTATTCTTAATGCTTTTTTTTTCTTTCACTATAGCCTAGATAAGACGTTAATGCAGGGCTTAAGCCAACAACACCGCTTGCTGTATCCCAGCGCTTAGGTACTTCCACATGCTTTAAGGATGAAAATTCCAAGTCTGCAAACTGAATCCCATCATATGAGGCAAAACCCAATCTAAAGATTAAGTACAAATTGATATCTTGTGAATGTGCTCAGAGCGAGTGTTCACATTACTGCAGTCCATCCATCTTCTATGCAAATGTCCATGCAGTCTGTAAAATGGCACACTATTGTACATTTCTTTGTTGTCCTATTTTGATGAATCATCACGTTTGCTTTTTTGATGCCAGAAGGAGTAAAATGAGTTTCCCTAAGGCCTCCAGTCTGAAGTGTCATTTAAGCTTGGACAGTCCGCTGATATGTACAACCAGGTTTACACATATTTAGATGTTTCGAGCAATAATTAACAAATTCTGATTATTCATGGCTTATAAACTTGCATCTTCTTGTTCAGAGTTCAGTTCCCGGTTTTATAAAATCTACTTTAAATCCAAAGACTTGAGTTTTACATGAATGATGTACTGAGATTTATATATATATATATATATATATAAACACTTGTCCAAGTAAGATTTGCTTACATAGCAGCAGTGCCACCTGACTCTAGTATTAATTAACCTCATGGATTTCATAGAGACTAATACCCATGTAGTATAATTTAATTGTACATGATAGGGTAACACTCTTTGTGGCACTGACTTAAGCCTTGGGGCACATGGTGACAGTTGTGTCTTCCTGATATTCATACGTGATGTGATACATATTTATGAAGATGTCATGCTTTTTTCTTATTTTTTTGTTGTTTTGAAGTGTCATTCTCATCATGGGCTGTTGATATTCAGATGACAAATTCTGATTAGATTTAATTGACCTGTCATCTTGATCAGGTTTGACGACATATTAACAACCCCTAGTTGGCTCCTGTCGCTATCAATGTTGCACTGCGTACCTCTCAATCAGACTAAATTTCTGTTAAACTGATTTCCAACCGTCAATTTACAATAAAATCTGTGAGGGAGATTAGGCATGCAAGTTATGAAAATGAATTCTACAATGTACACTACAATCAGGCAGCAAGTATTTCAGAGCTTGCCTTGTCTGCAGCAGTGGCAGTTTTTTTTTTTTAATCTTATTAGTAGCTCCCCTTTCAGGTTGTTTTTATTTGAAAAGTTATGCTTATTTTTTCATTGCAGGTGCAAATATATCATCTTACAGGTACACTTCCCTTCTGGTAAGTGTATTAACAGGAGAGGGCTTGTACACTCCTGTTTGTGTAAGTGGTATATCCTCTGGGCTGGCATCCTCATTTTTGCCGAAACTGGCTGCACTGAAGGTCTCATAAGATGATGGCATCTTTTTGCTCAGGAGGTTTCTGTTGCGATCACCCATGAGATGGGGGTCTCCGTTGGCGAGTTGTTCCTGGCTGCCTTCTTCGGTTGTGGGCATAAATGTTGAGAGCTTTGGTTGATTCTTCTGTCTTCTTTCAGGCGAAGTTTGGACAGGCATCCAGCAGGAATCTGAGTGACCGAATTCATTGCATTCCCTGGTGCACTTCCCTGTCATGGCTACATCTGGCAATGGCCTTGGATCTGAAAGAGGAAAATGGCAACCTTTTTATTAATGCCTTTACTGGGTTGTACTCCAAGCTGCTAAATCTTTAAAGATGTGGCATGTGTTACATGAACCAAGCTGAGTGGTAGATTTAATCGTTAGAAAAGGTCTAGTATGATCACAGAAAACTTACACTATAATAATAAAGTGTCTATAGCTTTGGATAAATGGTTTCTACCAATTAGTAGTTATGCAATGGCTGTTCTAGAGCTTGTGGGGTGAATCAATAATTCACACCTTATAAGCAGAGACACTTTGAAAGAAAGAAAGAAAGAAAGAAAGAAAGAAAGAAAGAAAGAAAGAAAGAAAGAAACAAAGAAAATGTCTGTTATTCTTCTAAAATGTGGGTGCCAGTTTTACCCACACATGTATTTCCTTGACAGTTTTGAGTGAAATATATATTTGTTGTAGTAACACATCCCACAATCAAAAAGAAAATATTAAAACATAGTAGTAAATAGTAGCTCAAGTGGGGCAATATGAGTGTACCTCAGAATGTCAACTGTATGAACGGTGGTGATGTGCCTAATCCTGTGTTATTCATTCAATTGCAGTTGCACTACAGTGTTTTACATGAAGACGCTATTAACTGCTGTGAAAGCATCTAAACATAGGTGTAGAAGATAAAATAATAATCCAGGTAAATTAGACTAATTAAATCTGGCATTTCAATTAACCTTTTTAAAGAAGTGACTTGAAATGAGCCTTGACTAGAAATAAACATGATTTATTTTATTTTTTTAGAAATTCTTGTTTTATTATTTTCAAGCAGCCAGGACACTTTTCTTTTTTTAAACAAATCTTTATAAGCATACACTATGCACTCTAAATGAGTCTGATGGGAGAATGGATTCAATGTAATAATCCCCACACCTTCTATACACTAAATATCCACAAATCTCTTAACCAAATACATAACATCCACATTTATTAAAGTAGTCGTCAACCATTGGTTTCAGCCCATGTCCATCCAGCTACAAAGTATTGTACTAAAGCCTTACCACAAATGCCATCTATTATCACTAAAGCGAAACTTAAGAACCAGTCACTTCAGCTTCTATTTTAGTGGTTCAAGGTGGCATACACTGACTTTATGAAGAAATTATAAATATTTACATTCTAAAATTGTCTGTGGAAAATGCTTTCAGTTTGGACCTAAGTACATACAATTTTTAATTTTAAAAAGTGTATAGAGGTTTTTAACCAGGAAGCTAACTGGTTTTTCTTTGCCTCCCAAGTCTCGGCAAGGTTTCAACTAAAAAATGATTAGCAACCAAGTAAATTCATATGATTGATACATCCTCTGCAAAGCTTAGGCTTTGGCTATGTTTACAATGAAAACAGAGGAAGCAAGATATGATAGTAGCACTACTTTTCACCCTAGCTGTTTTCCTTAGATTGCCTCATAGCAAAAAATATATGCATATATAAATATGGACTGGAGAGGAGGGCTATAGTAGAAAATTATTGACCCGAGGGAAGACTATTGTTACCGACAGGGGGCTATAATGCCTGAAGCTGAAGGTAACAATAGTCTTCCCAAGGGGCATTTCATTTTCCACTAAGGCTGAGTCTCCAGTACATATTTAATATGTGAATCAGTCAAGAAAATAAGCGAGGCAAGGTTGGATAGTAAATACGACTTTATATATTTTGGTTTAATCTAGCTGATACAGCATAAGTAAATAAATAAATAACAGAAATAAATAACAGAAAATGTTTCTGAAGTTCATACCGCACACAGTAGTTATAAAAGTTTTTTTGGTGTCCAGCTCTGTGCGGCTTCCTGACTGCTACATAATCCAGTTTATATCCCGGCTGTCATATTTGTTTACATCGTCGAGTTAGAAAACAGTGACAGCTGCAACTCTTCACTTGTAATGAAACACAGCGTAAAGCGTTTTATTTCAAATGGTGATAAAGAGGGAGTCTTAAGAACTTATGCTCTGGTTATCTATTTGTATGTTTTTTTTTTGTTATTGTTGTTTTTGAACAAAGTAACAAAAATCCATCTTGAAAGCAAGTATATATACGTGCAAACTGTTTATCTTTATGACCGCGCCGAAACTGGAATTTCATGATTTTCTTACAGCCCTAATACATATATACTTTATCATATATATATATATATATATATATATATATATATATATATATATATATATATATATATATATATATATAATGCATCTACGCTCAGAACCATTGCATTTTTTAAAGAAAGGCTATCTTTCCTAGTATCATATGAATAATACTTAACAAAAGAACTCCTAGTGGCATTCTATCCGTAAGCAAACATTTTATTAAGTTACAGAGATGTATGAGGCTGGTTTTATATTTGATTTGTGAAATACATACTTGTAAATAGATAGCATCACGGATGTCTGCTGTGAAATGCCTAAGATGTACATCATGTTTTTGACAACTGTGGCAATGCACTTGTAACAGGGTGCAGACTGGGCACGAACAGATATCCACACAGATTTCAAACGAGCATCTTACCACTATACAAGAGGTAGCTTCGTCTGCGTTCGTGGTTATAGGGGTCAGAATCTGTAACAGCAGTGTATCACACAACATTGCAGGTTACACACCGATACAGTTCTGTGCCCACTTCTCATGCTTTGTAAATGTTTTCTTTTGTCTTTGCTTTACAATCTCCATTTCTTAATTATTTTAGATGTAAACATACAATTCTAGAACAATTATGTTTCATTCAGGGTCCCAAAAGTCATTGTAAACATAGCCTGTCACAGCCCCTGGTGTCTGCATTCTTTTAAATATAGAATGTGTCCTCATTGTGGTGTTACAATTGGCTAATATTACTTAAAAAATATCACTGTTAAGATATACTAAACTGCACTTGCATTAAAAAAATGTCCATATACTGCTGTAAGTGGTTATTGCCCTGCCTAACATATCATAAAACTAACCATAACACACAGTGCCTTCAAAAGCAGCACAGAAGAGTCTAGAGTCATTCATATGAAATAAATATGAATTAATACCATTTAACCGTAGGGCTTCTTCAGAAGCTGAGTATCTATCAAGAATAATTTTATTACCACTTAATTCCAGTGCTTAATGTAGCATTATAGGAATATGTGTTCTTGTTTAATTTTCTTGAAAATAGATTACCTCCACTCTCATCAATATGAAACTTGTAAAAACAGGCAAGAAGGTGTTAGTGCATAAACTACAAAAGCATGCTGCTCTCTGAATTCATTATATAACCATGGCTTACTTTTACTGTTCTTTTTTTCCTTTAAAAAACAACAAAAACACATTATTATTACTGGATGTGTTTAAACTATGGCAGAACATGTATCTGCTTTGTAACTACATTATACAGCGAAGCACAGGGAAAACTTCATATCACTGTTAAGATAGCTAAACTGCACTTGCATTAAAACAATTAAAACGGAAGGGTTTTAGACACATGTTTAACTACAGTACTGTCTAAAATAAAAATTGTTAAGTGATTTAAAAGTTATATGTAAACACTGCCTCACAAAACAGTTTTCCTTACCGAGAAGCTGACTAATAAAATACATTATATATATATATATATATATATATATATATATATATATATATATATATATATATATATATATATATATAAGACAGCAGGGAGGGTTAATATCCTCCTGCATAAAACAGCGTAGTCCCATGCCCTTGCTCCTGGACACCCTGCCGGTCTGCCTAGACCTCCCTATGCAGGAGTCTGCACCATTGGCCACAGCTCTGCCCCTGGTTCCCTACTCCGCTCTCCCCGAGCACCCAGACGTCGCTGGGCTGCTGCCAGACGTCGCTGATGCTCCCCCTGTTCGCTGCTTCGCTCCCCCTGGGTGATCGGACATCGCTGCGCCGGTCACCAGGTGAAGACCTCTGCCCGCTGCTGCATCCTCCTGTTCCCCGGCCGTCGCTTCAGTCGCCCCTGTCATCCCGGTGGGGTCCTGTGGCACCGGTTTGCGGTCCCTCCCTGGAAGCGCCGGAGGGACAGACCCACCCTCAAGCCCGCCCGTGGAAGAGGGCGAAGATTAAAGAAATCGGACTTGAGGGTGGGTGGTCTTTTAAGGGTGAAGGGAGGTGGCCGTTAAAATGCCTGTGTCTTGTAAAGTCAAGGGGGGTTGTGTAAGACAGCAGGGAGGGGGTTAATATCCTCCCTGCATAAAACATGTGCATATGCACATTCTGTTTAATTGTTTTATTGTTTATTATCCCCTGCACCTGGTGGTAATTGCAAAATTAGAACCAGGTGCAAGGTATTTAAGAGAGGCAGTCAGTCTGCTCGAGGCTGCTGAGTAGAAGGAGACAGATGGTGTGTTGTGTGTCTGAGCAGTCGATCAAAAAAGTAGGTGTTGTGATACAACGGTGCAGTTTATTTGGTTTATGCCAGGTAAACGGTTTAGCCGTCCGGCGAGTTAGTCATGGACCTGCATACTGTGTAGTCAGCGCTCCGAAGGAGCCAGGTGTTTGTTTTGTTTATTTAGTTTTTGTGTTTATTAAAAATAGTGCGTCAGAGCTGGAAAACTTCATTTTTGTGTCCTGGGTCTGTTTTTAAAGGGGCAACGAACCGTAAGTGAGTTGCAGCTCGTTTACATATGGTGGCAGCGTGTGTGGGTGCCCCTAAAGACCCAGAAATGGAGGATCTGCAAAAATTGATCGCCAGGATCAACAGTAACACCGCTGCTCAGGTAGAGCAGAACAGAACGAGAGGTGGAGAGTGGAGCTAGTGCTGCCAGAGAGGGAGCCGACTGAGCTGGACCTGCTGCTCCAAAAATGGGAGCAGGCGAAAGAAGCCCATCAGTTTCCTGCACCAGAGGAGCTGGTGCTGGATCAAGGGCGGGAGGAAGAGTCCGTCCCAGAACCAGAGGAGAAGGAGCCGTTTCGGTCACCGGAGCCACCGACTGAAGTCAAGGAGGAGGAGGTGAGCAACCCACCTCCAAAAGAGCCTCAGCAAGAGGCCAGGGGAGGCACTCCGGGACTGGTCAGTGCGGTCCCTTCCCCCTTCCCCCTTGCTCCTGGACACCCTGCCGGTCTGCCTAGACCTCCCTACGCTACACCTGGAGCTGCTGCCAGATGCCACTGGTGCTCCCCTGTTCTGCTGCTTCGCTCCCCTGGGTAATCGGACATCGCTGCGCCGGGTCCCCAGGTGAAGACCTCTGCCCGCTGCTGCATCCTCCTGTTCCCTGGCCATCGCTTCAGTCGCCCCTGTCACCCCGGTGGGGTCCTGTGGCACCGGTTTGCGGTCCCTCCCTGGAAGCGCCGGAGGGACAGACCCACCCTCAAGCCCGCCCGTGGAAGAGGGCGAAGATTAAAGAAATCGGACTTGAGGGTGGGAGGTCTTTTAAGGGTGGAGGGAGGTGGCCATTAAAATGCCTGTGTCGTGTAAAGACAAGGGGGGGATGTGTAAGGCAGCAGGGAGGGGGTTAATATCCTCCCTGCATAAAACATGTGCGTATTCACATTCTGTTTAATTGTTTTATTGTTTATTATCCCCTGCACCTGGTGGTAATTGTAAATTAGAACCAGGTGCAGGGTATTTAAGAGAGGCAGTCAGTCTGCTCGAGGCTGCTGAGTAGAAGGAGACAGATGGTGTGTTCTGTGTCCGAGCAGTCGATCGAAAAAGTAGGTGTTGTGGTACAAAGGTGCAGTTTATTTGGTTTATGCCAGGCGAGTTAGTCATGGACCTGCATACTGTGTAGTCAGCGCTCTGAAGGAGCTAGGTGTTTGTTTTGTTTATTTTGTTTCTGTGTTTATTAAAAATAGCGCGTCAGCACTGGAAAACTTCATTTTTGTGTCCTGGGTCTGTTTTTAAAGGGGCAACTAACCATGAGTGAGTTGCAGCTTGTTTATTATATATATATACAGTACTGTGCAAAAGTTTTAGGCAGGTGTGAAAAAATGCTGTAAAGTAAGAATGCTTTCAAAAATAGACATGTTAATAGTTTATATTTATCAATTAACAAAATGCAAAGTGAGTGAACAGAAGAAAAATCTACATCAAATCAATATTTGGTGTGACCACCCTTTGCCTTCAAAACAGCATCAAGCATCAATTCTTCTAGGTACACTTGCACACAGTTTTTGAAGGAACTCGGCAGGTAGGTTGGCCCAAACATCTTGGAGAACTAACCACAGTTCTTCTGTGGATTTAGGCAGCCTCAGTTGCTTCTCTTTCTTCATGTAATCCCAGACAGACTCGATGATGTTGAGAGCAGGGCTCTGTGGTGGCCATACCATCACTTCCAGGACTCCTTGTTCTTCTTTACGCTGAAGATAGTTCTTAATGACTTTCGCTGTATGTTTGGGGTCGTTGTCATGCTGCAGAATAAATTTGAGGCCAATCAGATGCCTCCCTGATGGTATTGCTTGATGGATAAGTATCTGCCGGTACTTCTCAGCATTGAGGAGACCATTAATTCTGACCAAATCCCCAACTCTATTTGCAGAAATGCAGCCCCAAACTTGCAAGGAACCTCCACCATGCTTCACTGTTGCCTGCAGACACTCATTTGTGTATCGCTCTCAGCCCTTCGGCGAACAAACTGCCTTCTGCTACAGCCAAATATTTCAAATTTTGACTCATCAGTCCAGAGCACCTGCTGCCATTTTTCTGCACCCCAGTTCCTGTGTTTTCGTGCATAGTTGAGTCGCTTGGCCTTGTTTCCACGTCGGCGGTATGGCTTTTTGGCCGCAAGTCTTCCATGAAGGCCACTTCTGACCAGACTTCTCCGGACAGTAGATGGGTGTACCAGGGTCCCACTGTTTACTGCCAGTTCTGAGCTGATGGCACTGCTGGACATCTTCCAATTGCGAAGGGAAGTAAGCATGATGTGTCTTTCATCTGCTGCAGTAAGTTTCCTTGGCCGACCACTGCATCTATGGTCCTCAACGTTGCCCGTTTCTTTGTGCTTCTTCAAAAGAGCTTGGACAGCACATCTGGAAACCCCTGTCTGCCTTGAAATTTCTGCCTGGGAGAGACCTTGCTGATGCAGTATAACTACCTTTGTGTCTTGTTGCTGTGCTCAGTCTTGCCATGGTGTATGACTTTTGACAGTAAACTGTCTTCAGCAACCTCACCTTGTTAGCTGAGTTTGGCTGTTCCTCACCCAGTTTTATTCCTCCTACACAGCTGTTTCTGTTTCAGTTAATGATTGTGTTTCAACCTACATATTGAATTGATGATCCTTAGCACCTGTTTGGTATAATTGTTTAATCATACACCTGACTATATGCCTACAAAATCCCTGACTTTGTGCAAGTGTACCTAGAAGAATTGATGCTGTTTTGAAGGCAAAGGGTGGTCACACCAAATATGGATTTGATTTAGATTTTTCTTCTGTTCACTCACTTTGCATTTAGTTAATTGATAAATATAATCTATTAACATGTCTATTTTTGAAAGCATTCTTACTTTACAGCATTTTTTCACACCTGCCTAAAACTTTTGCACAGTACTGTATATATATATAACTTTTTGAGAAGAGCCGTACATTGGTTTTCATCAGACAATCCTTTTCTTAACAAAGAAAAAAACGTTTTGTAGTTCTGTTCTTTGCCTCACATCTCTCATCTACCAGAGTGCTGTTGTGATTTGTTTGCAATGGTACACACTGCTGCCCACAACTCCCAACTGCGATGGCATTATTGCCTTGCTTGCAACTTCTTTTCCTCCACCTTCATCAATTAGAAGGTGTTATCTTGACACCATCTTCGCTGTCCTCCTGCCTGAATACCATTGAAAGCTTCTGTAGACAACATTATGTCATCCGACATAAGTCATCTTGCTCACTGGGGGCTTGGTACAAAGATGTATTTTAAACTGTGACTAATTCTTTATTGCCCTTGCCCATGAAGGTGTCCCTTTGACACTTACCTAGGCTTAGAGCTAAAGTGACCAATGCTGCTGTTTTATCACATACCCCATGTTGTCTGATGGTGCAAGGAGTCTACATCATTTCAGCTGCAATGATTTCTCACCCGTTACTTCATTCCCCTTATTCTCTGCAGTCCAACACCACTTCTTTCCCCCTGCCCTTATACTGTAGCTCTGGAGACCACATTCAGCGATTGTCCTCTGAACAAGCACTTTAACTTCTCTTCCCTGCAATGTTAGGTTTTGCTTGTTAGAGCAATGAGCTCTGCACAATGTGTACTACCTCTATATTGTGTAAAATGTAATTTCCAGTCACTTTATTACAATATGTTGGAGTTTATTTGTTTGTGTTTGTTTGTGTGACCTCCACAACACACACAGCTGCCATTAGATACACTATACTAATCTCTCATATCTGCTGTTGAAGGCCAAACGTTCTTTTGTATTATTATTCCCTGCCACACTATTCAATGGAAGCATGTACATGTGATCTTTTTTCTGCATATTCTTTTGTATTATTATTCATGTACATGCAGTCTTATTCTACATGTTTATTTGATTAAACTTTATACCTGTAAGGATCTGTTTTTGGTTTCTGTTTTTCAAATGCTAAAAGCCTCTCCCCTTGTTCTTTCCTTTGTAAACTGTCTGTAACTTTTTAAAGACTTTAAAATGTACCCTTAGCTTTAACACCCACAGTGACGGTCTATGATGAATAACAGAAATACTGACATTTGTCAGCCCATCAATTCTTAAATCACTGTAGCCTGGGAATTCCACACAGTATGGGAAGAACAAACCACTCCTGATCATTAAACTAAGCCTAGATTCAGCCTTTCTCCCTGAAGATATCAAGCTGAAACAATAATGTATTATGGATTCAAAAATACTGTTTCAGAAGTAGTGGAATTGCTTTATAAGCAGTGAAAATCCATAGGCTTCACCAAAAATAATGTAAGCACAAAAATCTTTTAAAACATTTTAATAAGGAACCTACCCAATCAAATCAAGGTTAAAGGTATATACAAGGTACAATAAAAATCTAATGAATCGCTTCTTTACATTTTCAGAAATATGCAGCTTTGCATTTTGTTTCCCCTTTTTGACCATGTTATCAGGCTACTGAATCAAGTGGTGGATATCCAGCAAAATCCATGTCAATTACGCCCTATACAGAATAAATATCAGATGAAATTAACTTTGGAAATTATGACTGAAATCAATCACAGATATGAGTAAAGTTATCAGTGTTTAGACAGACTCCATGACGTTCTCCACAATCATTTAATAATAAATATATCTATACTTATACTATAGATTTTTTTTTACTTGTTCAATAGGTACTTTCAAAACAATGCCCTTTTAACTATTCTTTATAACCTATTCAAAAGGTTCAGCTTCATATGCCTGTCCACCGAGGCAGCAAATGTATATCACATTATGTACAGTATAAACTAAACTGGTGTACAACAATTAACCAATAAAGCACTGTTATTATTTACTTTTATTTTTATGAGAAAGATCCCAGCCTCATATTCATGCAAATTGAACACAATGAACGGAATGGTAAATGGGAATGGTTTCAAATGCATGAAAATGTTGCTTGAGATCTAACAGAAATTATGTTTTACATGGGTGAAGACAGCTTACATTTCTAATAAACTGTGCTCTAGTCTAATAGTGTTTTCAGTCTGTTAAAGGTCAATGATTTATTTTAAACAAAGTTTTTCAAATCAACAGTTATACATGAACACAGTAGTGTGTTATATTTGGTATTTCCCTGTAGACATTTACGAATGAGTACATACATTCATTCATTAGCAAATACCGTATTCATATGTTTTATTTGTTCAGTCTCGAATGATCAGTCTCAAATGCTTTTATCCAGCAGAGAAAAAAAGAAGCTTCTTGCAGAAGGCATTTTATATGGTTGCTTTAACAATGAAAGATTCCTTCACCTTTGCTAATTAAATGAAACGGGAGAGGTTGGTAATAAAAAACTAACTATTGAATTAGGTTTGTAGATCGAAGATTGAGAGCACAGCAGTGACCTTTTTCATTTAGTCATTCCTTAACGCACTGTTGCCTTCCTTTAGATGGGCATTGATTTGTGTACATTCTTCCGCTTCAATAAAACCTATGGATAGTTCATCTAAGAAACCACAAACACAGTCACAACTTGTTTTTTACTTCATTTTCCTCAAAGGTAACCACAGAATGAGATAGCCATATCATATTATCAATTATACTATTGGAAAACAGAAACTGTATCAAGGGTTTAATGCAACATTTCGCACGTGTCCTTGGCAGTATGTATATATCTCAACCCAACAGATCTTGACTTAATTTTCAAGTAATCATTATAGATTAAATCCTAGCAAAGGCAATCAGTTAAGGAGTAAGTAGCGGGGTTCTGAATAATATAGCGTTATACATCCCCATGTGTTGCTACAACTGTTTAAATAAAAGTACTTGTAATTTTTCTTTTCATTGTTAACACCCTGACAACTTTTTACACTTTAAATTCTGTTTCAAAGCTCTCTTCGAAATGTCTGCTCTAGTGCACTGGGATTTGAGCGCTGTCCTCTAAATCACTGCAGGAAGAGCGATTAAAAAAAATAAAGGTGCTTTGGCTTTTCTGTTCCATACCACATCATGGATCATTATTGCCGTGTTACCTGTTTGACAATGTGGGCAATAATCCTTACATTATCAGTGTAACTAGAGCAGACATTTTGAAAAGAGCTTTGAAACAGATATACGTGTAAAAAGTTGTCAGGATGTTAACAATCAAAAGAAAAATTACAGATACGTTATCTGAACACTTGTAGCAACACATGGGGACATGTAACACTACATTTTTCGGAACCCTGCCAATTACTCTTTAAGGTACTGTATGGAAATCACTTCAAGGACATATTGCAAAACTTGGGAATTCCAGGACAGAGGATATTGTTTAGAGTTTAGATCCACAGCACTTGGTGAAAACCCATTCTACATTACTCCCTGCACAGGAGTTTGGTTGATACAGCTTGCTGACATGCATTTTGTGTTTGACTTGTTGTGCATATTTCAGATGTCACAATCCACTGCATTCATATTCTCCTAGTTCTAGCTGAACTACAGACTACCAGTATAAATCAACTCCTGTTACTGACTTACAAAACTGTCAAGGGCCTAGACCAATCATACACATCTTGAAGATCAAGCAATTTATACTCCATGAGGTTCATCGGCTGCAGGTCTGATGCAAGGGCAATTCTCCTAAATTATATGTTATTTAGTTTGGCATGTCCATACTATAAGGTCCATGTTTAATCTGTACATATTTATATTTGTTATATTTGAATTTTATATGCCATTCTATCAATGAAGAACTCTGTGTATGGAGCAGGCTTTTCTGTACTCTTCTGTTTTTTTAAAAAACTTTATTACAAATGGAATATATAGATCTTATTTTTCCTTAATTCTTACCCATATCTGCCTGTTTTGATGTGTGTGAATGATAAACAATTTGCTTTCTGCCCTATTAGTTGAACCCCCCACCCCCCAGCAACAAACAAAATAATACAACTGTGGCTGCCTAGCGACAGTATCTATCGATTATTTTTTCTCAAATTGTGGCAAAACTAATCAATTTTTGCGTATTAGAGTGTATAATTATTGATCTCATCATGTGGAAAAACTGTCATAGCACAGCATAAATTATGATGGTATAGTTGGAAAAAAACTATAACGATATACAATAGAATGCCAAAAGAATGCTACTGACAGTCTGGCTGCTTCCTCTAAACAACAGCACACTGACATACTATAAGATGCCAAACCACTGTTAAAATACTTGAACATGTCTGATAGCCCCAGCAACCTTTATGTATACCTGAGGCTAAAAGTAGCTAAACAGCAATTGAACAGACCTCTGGAAGCATTTATTGCCCAAGGCTGACAATGCTGTCATTTTGCATAGGGCTTCACTGAGCATTGCACAGCTAATGTGTGATGTTTCCAAAGCAGTCCTTTTATATAAAGTCAAAGATGCATACACGTTTTGAGGACATGCTAACTATTAATTGCACATAGACAAAAGTTGATTTGTTTATCAAATACTGCATTCCTTTGAATTTAAGACGTGATGAACTTTTTAAACCAATTTTTCTTCTTAAAAATGGCCTGCATTAAAATCGGCAACTATTCGGCAACTGTCAATCTCATCCATGACATGCGTGCAGCCATTTTCAAAAGGAGCGGGTCATTACCTGGGAGATGTCAAGTAATAAAGAGGATTCCTCCAACTTGATGACTTGGAGAGATGTGTTGTTGTTACAGGCATGTTCATTTACCAGTATTACTTTGTATAAATGGCTGTTATATGCATAATTGAGGGCGTCTTAAATTTGAAGGAATAAGGGTAGTTTTATTGTTGTTTAAGCTGTGTAACTATAGAAAAAACATGCCTCTTAGAAATCTCATTTCTAGACTTATATTTTGCAAGTTTGTCACAATGAGCAAGACAGCAGGTGCTTATCGAAGCCGTATTCAATACTTCCTACATTACTGATGTTCCCTGAAAAGCTGTCTCAAAAGTGGTGACAGATGGTGCTGCAGTTTGTCTGATTGCCTATCCCTCCAATTATTTAAACCTGGTAGACTGGTCACATCCTGGTCATCCTACACCCTTGACTCATAGGGCATGTGTTTCTATTTTTTTTTCATCCAACCCCTGCATGTGAATCATACTATATTTACTGTAATGCATACTTCCCATGGCCATATTCACAACACATTTTATATGTAGTGTATATTGAAAGCACAAAGGTTAGAAGATGACAAAACAGCTGAGGATGTTATTTATTATATATGAGGCATGTTCATTTTTTTTTTTTTAGCTTTGATAACACTGCATGACAACGCTGCTGTCAGGGAAAAGGAGTATTTAAAAGATATGTGTACTAGTAAAATTGATTTTAATTAAATGTGTTTCATTTCCAACATTATTAATTAGTCAAACCAAATCATATCATATCAAACATGACAATTCCAGGTTAACTCTATGGTATTATTGTGATCGTGGTCCAAGTGGAACAGTCAGACATTGATTCTAGTACTTGTTTAAAGGGTACATTAGGACCTTTTTATTTTATTGTGTTACATGTTGCCATGTGTTGCTACAACTGTTTACGTAAAGTGTGTTTTTTTTAAACATTTTGACCACTTTTTTAAACTTTTAAATTGCATTCCCTGCCTCAAGATGGCTTCACATGTACCCACATGGACCTCTGAGAACTAGATTTCCCATCATCCTCCTGCTCACATATGTAACTGAGATGGATTTACCAGTGAGCAGTAGGATGATGGGAAAGTAGTTCTGAGAGGTCTATGCGGGTACATGTGAAGCCATCTTGAGGCAGGGAATGCAATTTAAAAGTTTAAAAAGTGGTCGAAATGTAAAATAAATAAATAAATAAATAAAACAATACACACACCTTACGTAAACAGTTGTAGCAACACATGGGAACATGTAACACAATAAAATAAAAAAGGTCCTTATGTACCCTTTAACATTACATCCTTAGGAAGCTCTTGTTTTTTAACCCATGTAAAAGGATGCCAGGAATGAGACATTCAAATTGGAAGATGATTACGAGCAATATTACATCAAAATATTTGTGCTCTGATGCTATGTGCAAAAAATAAAGGAGAGACATAACATTAAACCAGTGCTAATGAAGAAATGGTTTGTTGTGATTAAACACACATTTTAGCCTTTTATTTTAAATTGCGGAATAACGCAGCTTGATTTTTTTTTTAAATCGGTGAATTTCTTTTTTTTATTATGGAAAACTAGGATCCCTGGTAATGAGTATGAATCTCAAAGCATTACTGGTAGGCTTTTATCATCCAAAACCAAAATCACATGGCCCCATTATGGCACCCATCTTATTTTCCAATACACTGAAAATATGGTTTACGAAATATTAGCAGTTGCAACAGTACATTTATAAAACCATAAAAGCACCTCTCAAGGGTGTGTTTACTAATGATGGATATCTATAGTTCATAGTATCTAACAAATCCGTCTGAAAATGTAGCTAGATTGCTAGAAAAAAAACCCAAGGGAGGCCTGATTCTGCATATTAATACCGACTCACAGTGTGAGCTTAAGCAAGTCATCCAGGATATATCAGGATATATCAATTAAACATAAAAATAGGTCCCCAAGGTTTAATTTAAAATAGATTTTTTTCTTCCCTTTTCAATTCGATATGTTTTAAATACTGTTTATCCCAAGAACAAACTACACCACAACATTACACATTACATTGTGTAAGAGTATAGTCCTCTCAGTGCTCACATTTGATCCTGTATCAACACTTTATTTTCTTTCATTTTGTAGGGAATTACAATCACAATAAGGGGTTTGTTTTAAATCAATCAAGTAGTAGATTTTGTATTGGGTCCACTATGCTGTTGTTTTTTTTTTTTTACCTGATTCTATTATGTGATTTTCATTGCATTTCAAATTTAGCGGGACCTAATGAGTAGACCTAACTATTGCCCATTTCTGAACACCATAACTATATTCTGCTGGCTACATACCACTGTAAAAGAAGTTAAACTGCTCCATGCAATCTGGTGGCAAACACTGCCCAATTTTGGTGGGACTTGATGCAGAAAAAAACAAGCTGGTAAAATATTGCTGAATGAGCATGGTCAAGTAAATGACAGCTGTGAATTTGAATGAAAGATGTGAAGTGTTGTGGTGCCAGAAGATATGAAACAGTAACGACAAGACTGGCAAGAGACCATCAAACTTGCTGTAAAAAAAGATTTGAACACATGGATGAACCTGACTAGACAAGAAGAAAAATATGTCTATACAGTTTACTTGTGTTGATGTGTGTGTGTGTGTGTGTGTATGTATATATATACAGTACTGTGCAAAAGTTTTAGGCAGGTGTGAAAAAATGCTGTAAAGTAAGAATGCTTTCAAAAATAGACATATTAATAGATTATATTTATCAATTAACTAAATGCAAAGTGAGTGAACAGAAGAAAAATCTAAATCAAATCCATATTTGGTGTGACCACCCTTTGCCTTCAAAACAGCATCAAGCATCAATTCTTCTAGGTACACTTGCACACAGTTTTGAAGGAACTCGGCAGGTAGGTTGGCCCAAACATCTTGGAGAACTAACCACAGTTCTTCTGTAGATTTAGGCAGCCTCAGTTGCTTCTCTCTCTTCATGTAATCCCAGACAGACTCGATGATGTTGAGATCAGGGCTCTGTGGGGCCATACCATCACTTCCAGGACTCCTTGTTCTTCTTTACGCTGAAGATAGTTCTTAATGACTTTCGCTGTATGTTTGGGGTCGTTTTCATGCTGCAGAATAAATTTGGGGCCAATCAGATGCCTCCCTGATGGTATTGCATGATGGATAAGTATCTGCCTGTACTTCTCAGCATTGAGGAGACCATTAATTCTAACCAAATCCCCAACTCCATTTGCAGAAATGCAGCCCCAAACTTGCAATGAACCTCCACCATGCTTTACTGTTGCCTGCAGACACTCATTCGTACGCCTCCAGCCCTTCGCTTAACAAACTGCCTTCTGCTACAGCCAAATATTTCAAATTTTGACTCATCAGTCCAGAGCACCTGCTGCCATTTTTCTGCACCCCAGTTCCTGTGTTTTCGTGCATAGTTGAGTCACTTGGCCTTGTTTCCACGCCGGAGGTATGGCTTTTTGGCCGCAAGTCTTCCATGATGGCCACTTCTGACCAGACTTCTCCGGACAGTAGATGGGTGTACCAGGGTCCCACTGTTTTCTGCCAGTTCTGAGCTGATGGCACTGCTGGACATCTTCCGATTGCGAAGGGAAGTAAGCATGATGTGTCTTTCATCTGCTGCAGTAAGTTTCCTTGGTCGACCACTGCGTCACGGTCCTCAACGTTGCCTGTTTCTTTGTGCTTCTTCAAAAGAGCTTGGACAGCACATCTGGAAACCCTGTCTGCCTTGAAATTTCTGCCTGGGAGAGACCTTGCTGATGCAGTATAACTACCTTGTGTCTTGTTGCTGTGCTCAGTCTTGCCATGGTGTATGACTTTTGACAGTATACTGTCTTCAGCAACCTCACCTTGTTAGCTGAGTTTGGCTGTTCCTCACCCAGTTTTATTCCTCCTACACAGCTGTTTCTGTTTCAGTTAATGATTGTGTTTCAACCTACATATTGAATTGATGATCATTAGCACCTGTTTGGTATAATTGTTTAATCATACACCTGGCTATATGCCTACAAAATCCCTGACTTTGTGCAAGTGTGTACCTAGAAGAATTGATGCTGTTTTGAAGGCAAAGGGTTGTCACACCAAATATGGATTTGATTTAGATTTTTCTTCTGTTCACTCACTTTGCATTTAGTTAATTGATCAATATAATCTATTAACATGTCTATTTTTGAAAGCATTCTTACTTTACAGCATTTTTTCACACCAGCCTAAAACTTTTGCACAGTACTGTATATATATATATATATATATACTGTATATATATATGTATATATATATATGTATATATATATATATATATATATATATATATATATATATATATATATATATATATATATATATACACATATTGCATTGTTCTTTTTTATATTTATAGAAATGTACTGTAGCTATGTTATGTGACAGCGAACTGCACTTTGTCTGCTGCAGTCTAAATCCGTAATGTCAAATTATAGACATTTCCATTTCTGTAGCACAGCTGACAGAGGAACTCTCATTTGAAAGAATACATGGTGCAATTAGAATGTCTAGAGAATATCATGGTGTGCACTTAATACCAATGACGGTGTCCCACATTATACATTAAAAGTTAATATGGCAGAAATATAAAGGACCATTTCATATATCAAAATCAGTTAAATCACCTACTTTAAAACAAAATTGAAGTCACCAGTGTTTCTGAGTAACAGGCGTTGCAAATGTTAGTGTTAAATTCAATTTTGTTCTTTTCAAGTAACTGATATTTTAAAATCTCTACAAGCTATTGACTGTAAGAAGCTGGAAGGTCCTGATGGCCTAGATCCATTTTTATTAAAAAATAGCTGCTGTAGTTATTGCAGAACCTATTACTTATATGTATAATCTTTCAACTGAGTCCAATGAACTGCCTAATATCTGGAAGTCAGCCTGTTAGTCCTCTCTTAAAAGCTGGAAATCCGTCTGACATGAACAATTACAGACCCATTTCCAATTTGTCATTTTTGGCAAACATGTTGGAATCTATGGTCAGTATTCAACTGAAATGTTACTTGGATGCAAACAACATTTTACTGTGATTGCAGCATTAAAAGTTATGGATGATATCAAAATAACTAGATAAAAAATTAACATGTTTATCTCTGTTTATTGAACTTTCCTAGGCCTTTGATACAGTTGATCATGAATTACTCAATAAAAGATTATTGTGTGCTGGTGTTGGATTGCAAGCAGCTGGATGGTTTCAAAATTACCTTACTAATAGATCACAGATTGGCAAACATGCAAATATGATGTCAACTCCTGTTTTGTTAAATAAGGGTGTTCCTCAAGGATCTATTCTCGCCCCGTTATTGTTTACCCTATATATGAATAACATCGGTGATAACATTAGACACTGTAAGTACCATCTTTATGCAGATGATACTATTTTATACTCATGTTATCTCTCCCCTTCCTTGGCAATCAATAATTTGCAGGCTGATTTTGATTCCATTCAACAAGCGTTAATTAATCTAAAGCTTCTTTTAAATTGTACTAAGACAAAAGCCATCGTATTTCCTTCTACAAGGACACATGCTACTAAAGAATTATCTTTAGTTACTGTATATAATAAAGTTATTGAGATATTTGATTACTATAAGTATCTGGGTATCTGGTAGGATAGTATTATCGATTTTAAGTTCCATATTGATAATCTTGCAAAAAAACTGAAATTCATGATAGTCTTCTTTTATAGACTCCGATCTTGTTTTTCTGTAGTTACAAAAAAAAGGCTAATTGCTTGTATATTCTTACCACAAATTGATTAGGGGGACACAGTCTATAGGTTTGCATCGCCCTTAGCATTAAGCAAACTGGATCCTATATATCACGCAGCCTTGAGATATATTATGAATTCAAGTTACAGGACTCATCATTGTGTGCTATACAGTTTGGTTGGTTTAGTACAATTTAAGAGCAAGCTGCGTGATTATCTACTTGAGAGTTGTGCATGTTTTAAGTAGTTGAGTCGACTTGTTACTGTTTGTTACTATTTGATTGTTGACTGTTTCACTGATTGTTGACTGTGTTATTATGAATTGTTTGTGTCTTAAGTATTTTATTTTTGTATCTGTTTTTGTACCGTGTTTTATTGTGTTGCTACTGCCTTTCTTGGCTAGGTCACACTTGTAAAAAAGATTTTAATCTTAATGTGCTTACCTAGTAAAATAAAGGTTTATAAAAAAAAAAAAAATGCATACATAAGAGAACTTTTGCAGCCAACTCTGACTCTGGTAGAACAAAACATATCCAACTGCTTCTTCCTGTTATCTAATCAGTAGTTCAACTGACTGAAGCTAGACTACTGTGGTGAAACTGGGCTACAGCACAAAAAGTGATTTCGATCCAGAAGACAGCAATTTGTATTTCTATAATTGTGTCTTTGAATTAAATGATACATTAAAATAACTAAAATATCATCATCAGAGGAAAAGAGGAGCCAGTGAAAATATTGCAAGGGCCTATAAGAGGTAAGATGTAACATTGGTTAGCACTTATTTAAGCTCATAACAAAACATGTAATGTCTCTAATTCCTATTCAGTTGGAGATATGTTACTAACTCTGGATGTCATCCAATGAAGGGGCTCAAGGGGGTTCAATACATTGCAATTTCTTTATAATTGACCTTATTTAAAATAGTCTTGGAGCTTCCTACTGACTGTTCTACATTTAATGCCAAATAATATACTGTAAATGTGGTTCCCTGTGTTTATCCACCAGTGCAGTTTGCATTAAGCAATACATAATTCATATTTGAAAATTAGTCCAAGAACTCCATGGAAACTTTAGGAAGGCAACCTTCACTGGTTTGAAAAACTTGGACCATTGGGGTGGACAATCTGCATTATAAAACACCCCTAGTTTGCTATGGAATGGTTACATTTAACAAGTAGCTTTCAAGGGTGTTTGTTTCCTCCTTCATGATCCATCAATTCACAATCTATTTTTAAAATTTGGAGGGGCAGTGTATGTCTTTAAAGATGTTTATCATGCTAACAAGCTGTCAGAAATGTTTATAAGCAATTGCATATACCATAATTCCAGGTGACAGCAGGTTGCCATGGAGTTTATACATAGCAGCCATTTTCTTAAGAATTAAGTATGAGAAGTTTCTAAAATAAAACTGAATTACAAACTAATTAAACCAATTAAAAATATATAATTGAATTTGGAAGTTTACACTACAACAGAAAAAGTATATCCTAAACAAAGTGGATCACTTTCTTTTTTGTTGTATATTACAATCCTCCCACAGCAGAAATGTACAAGTAACATAACTGTGTTTGCTGGGAATATCGCATAGACTTATGTAGAATTCTACAAGTAGTATGCCACAAGTAGCACTGTGTATACTGAATGGCCTTTAAGAAGCTCCGTTTAATTATTTGAAACTCTGCCTAGCCCGGAGACTAATTATCTGTCAATGATCTACCTGTGAGTCCCAATGAGGCAAAGAGGGTTCCTGCATATTTAAGAAGGTTTGGCATTAGGTTTCAAGTAAATCAGCATAATACTAAGAGGTGAAAGCTAAGTACAAGTACTAAATTATTCACGGTAAGAGAACAACTAATAAGGCAGGGATCAACTCCAAACATACAGGGTAATTTGTATTGGTCAGTATTCCAATCTTTGGAGGACAAAGGCCAGCAGGGTTCGCTGTAGCAACAGTCCCTGTCGGATTTGCCTCCCTAGCCCACAGGAGAGTCAAAGGTAATGCAATGGTCCCTTCAGAGTCCCCAGTGAAGACCGGCCTACTTCACACAGCCAGGACATAAACCTGAGCTGTTTGACTTACCCTGCGCACCACGCGGCAGCGCCTCTTTCAGGTGAGCCACTCAGGGACCCCTGACTTTTAATTTTTGAAATTAGGATTTGAGTACATGTTCTTGTATTTGTGTAGTTCTGTGATGCATTAGTGAAAGTATTTTTTTGTTATTTTTAAGTTTTAGTAATTAAAGATATTTAGTAGCCTACATAGTAGCCTCCTGGCTTTGTTAGAGAATAGAGCACTGTGCCTGTGTTGTTACTGTGATATGCTGAAATAAAGTTGCTGAAAATAATTAGTCTGCATCCAGTTGTTTGTTTTCTACAACTTGTCATTCAAACCTGAGAGTAGGTGCTATTGCTGTCGTGGGTTTACTGTGTTGCAGCTGACAGCAAACACTAGTCTTGATTTGCTATACTAAATGTAACTAGATAGATTGAATGAATTTATAAAACAGTGAGAAAGCAGACTTAGTTTACATTGATGGACAACATTCAAAGGGTGTGTAGTAGAATTAAGGTTTTCTTTCAAGCAGAAAAAAAAACTGAATACTGCAATACTGGATTGATCTGGAACAGAGATTAAACATAGTTTGAACATTCAAGGTCCTTTACCGGAGATTAGGGCCCTCATATTGGGTTAAAGGAAGATTAAAGGAAATCTACGATTTATTTTCTAAATTTAATTAAAACCAAACCTTTAAAAATGAATTATTTTTTATAATTACATGAATTACCTCTAGAAAATAAACCCGTGACTCAGGGATCACAACAGTTCTATTATCTGATGTCAAGAGGCCCTGCTGGAAATCATGTGAATGCCCCATGGGATTTCTAACAAGGCACAGTGGTTTCAAGGGCTTTATCTTGCTACCTGTCTTGTGCTGTGGAAGTAACACGTTGTGACGCTTCTTTGCTCCATTTGTAGACATTTTGTCAGCATAGGTTAGGAGCAGGTCGACCTGACAAGAGCACTGATTCAGCATATCTGAACCCCAGTGGAAAAAAAATTGACTTATTTAATATAACAGTCGTGAGTAAAAATACTGTCGATTGAAAACCCTGAACTGTTACTGAGAACACCATCATTTTAAAGATCACCCCACACTTTAGCAAAGGGAACTATGGTAAGGTTTCTAATTCACTGACACATATTTTGATCTGTAATTCTGTATTTCTGCTTTCCTTAAAGGAAAGCAATTTTGATTGTCATTTTCTATTTAGCTGGTCATTACAAGAGTGCTTGTAAATATGTCATTACACTTCAGATTGGCTATTATTCGCTTTGTATCACCATGCTGTTTTGTAACAACTGAAAAAAATAGATACTATAATGGACTGCTATTAATATTAAGTGACTTCCATCTGGGTAAGTAGCTTACGTATCTATTTCTCATTCCATGTCATATTTTTATCACACTATTAACCAGGCAATACCTTACCAATAATGGAACAATTATAATGGTAATACTCTACAATTAGGCTTAAGGTAAAGGTTGGGGTAGTGGAAAAGGTCAGGCCCAAGTCTCCCTCATCTTGAGGGCAAAGTATTATTCTGCAGATCGTTACATGACCAGAATACCTCAGAATACTCATGTGGCTTGAGCTTCAACTCAGATATTTGCTAAATATATGAAACTATATAAAAACTATACATAACTATATATAGTTATGTATGTACACTATTATACACTATTTGCCATTTATTTGACTAAATTAAATAATTGCCTACATAACGCTCTTCATTTGCAGAATTCTCTTTGTATCTTTGATTTTTCTCCCGAAAGGCCTGCTTTTAATGCGCAGTTAAATAATAAGCTATTGACTGTACTGAGGAAAGCCTGGGAGAATGTGTCGCTTTCACAACTGACCTAATCCATCTTCACCACGGCAGGTGATGCATACTTAAGGTACAAGTACGGGGCTGACACAGAGAATCATTAAAACATGAAGTAGGCACTGAGGGCTTTGAAGTGACATACAATCAAATATGACTCACTAAGCTGAATAGTTTTTTGTCCTTATTTCCTGCTCCTGCCGCTTCATATGGCCTTGCTTCATTGCATCACCACCGGTCACAGGTTTAAGAATGTCAGTAGAAGATATCTCTGGTGGTTCAATCTTGGATTTAACCTAATGATCACTTTGCAGGTATAATTAAGGTAGAAAATAATAATTTATTCTGAACAGTTTACACCAGCATGCCAGTGTACTGTACTGTTTTTCACTTGTACATTTTAGTATGAGATCAAACAAACTAAATTACTGTAGCTTGAAACACTGCAAATACCTTAAGGTATGCTGTGTTTGGACATTATTGGAATATGGCTTGACCTTGCTGAATTAAAAAATATGGAATTGACAAAAATCAATTATAAACTACATTGTGGATTAGGTCAGGTTTAAATACCACCGAGCACGAGAAAATAGTTTTATTGAACTTTCTGCAGCACTCAAAAGCCTAAAGCTACTGTTAATTAAATAGATGTTCTTAGAAGACCCACTTCAGTTAATGTAATTGTCATTGGTGCAATTTCTTACCATTTCCACAGGAAGTGAGGTTAAATGCACAGGAAGAGGCAGGGTGCAAACCCAACCTTGCTTAATCTGCCAACTGTAATGATCCAGACTAACTTCTTACACTGCTGAGTATCAGTCATGTATGGACTCGGTGCATCTCTTGCCCTGGACATGCAGGGGTCAGTCTTGTACCAACATACTCATGCTACCATGCTTTCATGGGAGTTGGACACATAGTTGCACGATATGTAGCAATACAAAAAAAAAAATTTTTTTTTGGACAAATCTTTTGACTGGAAACCTTTCAATGAATGTTTGTCAACAACTGTAGAAGTTTATTTAGAATTGCTAGAAGGTCATGTCCAATTGGATGGCATAGCTAAACTTATAAACATGACGTAGTGTATGTTAGTTATACATACTAGTCTTTAAGGGCAACACAAATAACCCCATATCCAGTATTTAAGCAATTTATTTAGCAGGGATGCGAGACAAGAAACCACAAGCAATCCCTACAGAGTATACAGTAGGGAGGATGCTTATCTACATCATCTAAACCGTAGCAATGTCTCAAGCCCATTTTATTTATTTTCCATGATTGTTGTCAAGCAAATTCCACATGCCTTATTTATTTTTTTGGTTTGGCGGACATATTGGTATAGTCTTGGTACTGCTTGGGTTAAAACTGAATACAATTGTAAGTTATTATCGAAATTCTTATAATATCTTAATTAAATCTTTTATGCCTTTCATATCGTCTAGTTCCAGGCCTGTACACACAATAGCCTTTTCCACAGTTTAATGCATGTCTCAATACTATAAAAAATAACCCCCAAAAACCTGCTGTTTCACAGGTTAGTAATCAGTGGCATCACCAAAGAGGCCAGTGCCCCGAACTAAAAACCTGAGTTCAAAGCAAGACTAAAACACACCATTTCTTTTGCACCCTTGTGTTGTGTGGGTTTGTCCTAACTGAAGTGCCGTTTTTTCAGGAGACAGCACTTGCAGTATTATCTAGGAAACTTTCTGGTGTCGTAGTTTGCTGTGCACACTCTTTTTTCACTTAAATGACAGGTTGTGGGTGTTCCTCAGTACATGCAACCATGAGTCTGTTTAGCTCATAGTCTCCCTGAAAAATTATGCATTGTCAATTCCTTGCTGCTGATCTTTCACTACTCCAATTAAAGAGGTGCAACATGTTTTTGTCACTAGTCGTACTACTTTGATCAGTGGCTTACTTGCGATTGCTATGAAACCTGGAATGAGAAACAATGAAGGGCTGTCTGTTGTTAGTTCTGTGCTCAGCCTTACCAATTGACATGCTGAAGTGATAAATGTTCTGTTGTGATACGTAGACCCCAGGGTCACCTTACAGTACGATTTGAAAATTCTTTAGCTTTCTTCAGCTTAAGTTTTAACAATCCTAACAGCAAACACAAACTATATACACTATAGTTTATCACTAAGCCAGCTAGTTTGTCAGACGAATAAGTTTTTCAATATTCATTTTCTGATACCGTTTGAAATACACGAATACAAAGAAAAATCAACTTACTTGTGACTAATATGATACGATAAACTTATAGTACTTTAGTCTTTTTTCTTCATTCTGAGATATTATTAAATATTGGGTATACCTTCCAGTAAATACCCTCCGCCATGTTTCAAGATTTATTTTTCGTCCACAGTTTTTTGATACCGCACTGGTATACAAGATTAATCGATCAATTATTTTTTAATCAAATAAGGCCCCTAGGTGTGATTAATCAATTAATCATTAATCGATTAAAACCCCTAATAAATAAATATATATATATATAATGTATATGCCAGTATGTTTTGAATCCACCTTATTTACAATAGTGACACTAACTTGGCTTATACTGTAACTAGGTTCTAAACTAGGTTCTAAAAAGCTAGTTCTGACACAAAGTAAAATGTTTTTATTGGGTAATCTGTTTCTTGGGAGAAGGGGTGTCTTTACCAGATTACATGTCAGTAGCACCCTGATCTGTGTTGGTGGTTGCTGAGAGTTATAGTGGAAATAATGAGAGGGTGAATTTGCATTATTGTTGTTGTGCATTGGGTGAGGAAAAATCTAATTTAAATAAAATATATATTTTTGTTGGAAAGAATCTATAAATAGCCCTTTTGTCAGTTCTGTGCTTTCAGATCAAGCATCAACCCGTGTGTTGCTGTACTGGCACTAATCAATCAATAACCTTTTCACTTTCCTGTTTGAGCAGCAGACAAGGGGCAGCCACAACAAACAGAGCCCTGACAGCTCCTTGTGTGTGTGTGTGTCACTGTGTTTCTCTTGTGTTTTGCATGTAGACCACGTCAAAACTTTGCAGCCTGATTGCCAAGGATTTAAATAGGGACTGTATTATACATACAAATTAAATGTGGACGAGTTTCTAAAAGCACATTAGCCAGTCTCACACATGAATGAGCACTAATACATTTGTGAGTGAGCACAACTAAGTCCATGTCATTATGACAGGTCTCTGTTTCCCCTTAAATGGATTTGTTGTTCAAGAAATAAGCACTACAAAAGTAACAGTGTTTGTACAATCAAATGATCAGTAATACAAAGGGACAGTATTTAACCCCCAAAAAAAAACAGTATAATTATATACAAAAACAGCAGAATTACATACATGAAAAGGTTAACAGTGGTAGGTCTGCAACCCCTTTTGTTCAGCCTTAATCAGATACAGTTTATAATTTAGTTTTGCCATTTAGTTTTCAAGTTCTGTATATTTTGGTTTGGTTGATTGGGATTTCACTTGACATCACACAATAATTTACACCAGTGAATTGGCAAAGCTTTAAACTGCTCATGTGAGCTGATCTACACTGTTCCTGATTTTCCATTATGTTCCTTTCAAAATGTATGTAATTTATTCATATATAATTCAGCACAGAATCACTTCCTCAGCAATTTTTTTGACAGCTCTTCCTTATTTTCTTTCTCTTGAACATGGCATATATCTGCCCGCATGTTCTCTTTTCTTACAATTTCAAATGGCTCTGACAGAAGCAAATCTGATTAGAACAAAAGTAGCACGCAAGGCACTCCCAGTATATAGAAATAGCTTTGAATTATAAACCCTTTTATTCTAATGTATAATTCACATTGGCTTATAGTCAGTATTGAATGCTACTCTTGTATCAATATGCTTCCTAATTAAATACATTTGATGTTTTTCTACTGAGCGTGTAAAGTTGTCTTTTGATAATTCACAATGACTTGCACAATAGTTGCCACTGGATCAAAATATTCAGATTAGCATGTTAAGGAAAATAATAGATCTATTTTTTTTTTTATTGCTTTTTAATTTTCATTCTAAATCATCACTAGGCATATTCAGTAAGTGCTGTCAGAATGATGTTTCCTGTAGTTTTACTGTAGCACAGCAATTATAAAGGAACGCCAATAGCTTTTGAAAACTATAATGTATACTCCCTTCTCTGGGCCTTCTGACTCCTATTACTTATTTAATTGACAAAGCAACACAAGTGTTCTTTTCACATTAAAACAGGGATAATTAGCCCAGAGGCTGTATTTGGGAACCATTTTCAGAGCAGTACATTGGTACTATTTTTTAAAAAAAATTATTTTAAGACCCAGATCTCTCTCTGTTAGCAACACTCCATGCAGTACCGTATCATACTTGCCAACATTTGGAAACTGTTCAGCAGGACGCTTGTCTCCGGGGGGTCATACGCATCATACACATGGGAGGAGTCATATGCAAAAAACACTCATTATCATATAATAGACGTATCCCCCAACTCAACACGACACAACCATCATGACAGTAAAAATAGACACAATGAAGCGTTCTTACCTTTGTATAAGTTAGTGATCAGCAGATGTGTCAGCCGCACGAAGAGCACAGCGTGTGGTTTTCACTAACTACTGTGCAGAATAAATGATTTTTTTTCTATGGGTAAATATCAGGACTTTCTTCCTATGCATCGGGACGCGGGACATTTGCTAGGAAATCGGGACTGTCCCGACCATATAGGGAGTGCTGACATGTATGCCGTATATTTAATGCTAAGAAATATGAACTACTGTCTTCAGTGAAAAACAAGTAATGCCATTATTTAGCAAACACTAAAAAAAGAAAACGGGAAAGTGGATAGAACACTAAAAAAAAGAAAACAGGAAAGTGATTAGAAAATGTATGAGATAGGATTTCCATGTGGTGTTTTGGGCTCTGCTGAGCAAGTTCTTGTACAGGGAAATGAATATATTGGCATGTTTTGAATTTCGACATCAAGGCTTTGACTAAGCTAAAGGAAATATCTGAGCATTCCTGTTGATGTTAAAATCTGATCATGGCAAGTAAATATATACATTTCTTGTTTTCTCAACATTTAACACCGAACATTATGCTTTTTCTGTTTAAATGCAGCACTAGGTTACGATGCAAGATGCACATGTGGGCCCTGCATTCCCTGCATGCTGCTCAACCTGAACATTTTGTTGCAAGTCTTTTGATGCGCAAGTCTGGTTTTGCCTCCCAGAGGAAGCTCATAATATATTGAGTGAAACGGAAAGTATAGTGAAACCCCAGAAGAGAAACGGCTTGAAACATAACAATGAATTCGACAGCTCAGTACTTTGGCATATTTCATTACCAATGCTTTTGCTGTATTCTGCTATATACATGTTTGTCTCATAAAATGTGTATGACTCATAGAATATTTTTTAGATTTATTATCCAACCCTTTGAGATGCAACATCCTGTTTACTGTCAGAACACCACATTCTACAGAGGCAGTTCAAAATACAGCACTGCCATTCCTCAGCTGCTCAATACTAACCTTCATCTACTGAACTTAAGTAATACAATAAATTAAAATGACAAGGGGTAAATATCTGACCTTTATAGTCAAAATTGTCCAAAACTGCTTAAATACTTTTTTGTATTAACATATATTAACTATCACTGTGTAATTGGGTTATAACACGCTTACTTTCACAGCGTTAAAACCGTTTGCAAGAGAAACAGGCTTTTGTACTATATGTGGAAAATAGTCCTCACAAAGGTTTTTCTTGTGACTGTTACTTGAACGATTCCTTATACATCAAGATCAGAAACAAAAAGTACATTATTAGTCTAAAAATGGCTGTACATGATTAAATCAAATGATGAAAGACACATTGTTTAAAGGAATTAAACCATACATTAGAATGCAGCCAAGCTATCAGCATTCACATCACAGCTGCATCAAATAAGACTGACCACCGGGAGGTGGGGTCTAAACATTTCTGTCTCTGACCACTACTAACATGGAATTGCGCTTATCAAATGAAAAATGCTACGATTTCCTTTTAACTGAATAGATTCCAGACAAAAACTGGAGTGGTCCAATTGCATTACCATTTATCAATATTCTAGTCAGTTCTACTGCAGTAAACAGACTAATGCATTTAAAAAGATACCATCACAGGCAATATATTGTCCTTACAAAATGTAAATCAGATTTTATCTCAGAAACTGGGTAAAAAAAAAGAAAGAGACATAAATGTATAAATGTCTTCTAATGCTCACCACTATTATGGGCACATTCAGGACACATGAAAATAATGTCTAAAGATTGTCCACATGTGTAGTAGTACGGCACTGAGTTATCATTATTGTGCTATGAACGTGACACACAATTGCAGGACACGCCTGGTAGGCATTATATGCGGCACCTGCATGCGACTTGTCAAATTAAACCTCCCAAGACCGAAGATTAATTCTCCTCATTTGCAACAGGTCACAGTAGATCTGCAGTTTTTTTTTTTTCCACAGGTATAATGATCTGTCCTTCCTATCTTATCTGCTTGTCTGTTATGAAAGTTAAGGTGAGAAAATAGTGCAGTGCAATAATTTAATGTTATCACTAGACAGACACAAACTTTTAAAATGGTATCCAAATATCTTATAATCTTACATATTCTTTTGCAGTATCTGAATAGCTCATTTATTACATGGTGGTACTGGTTTGTGGTTGAATAAAAAGGAATATATATATATATATATATATATATATATATATATATATATATATATATATATATATATATGTATAAGATATTCTTTAATATAACATTTTATAACACAACTGTATAAACAAATGCATTATTAAAAAAACAAACACATTATACAATTTTACATCGCACCAAAAAGCTGTGTATTAATAATTTAAATGCACTTTTAGGAAAATTCAATAGCTGACCTTGAGTTTATTTCTACACTGTATATTTATTTAACAGATACAGGTACATTAATGCAGCTAAGAACCACAATATCTGCCGTTCCTTCCTTACACTAAATCAATCTTTGTATTATTGGGTGTAGTAAATAGGTGTAAATCTAGACATGTGTATTCATGAAAATGTCTACTCTGTATTGATTTCTTTTGAAAAACTCTAAAAATGTAATGCCTTTTAAAACCTGCATACACATTTTTTTTCAATTGTATAAAAATACAGTACATAACTTAAGCAAGTGGCTTCTCCAGAACTGGGTAATTCAGGCATGTATTAGTCTTTGGCATACAGTTAAAACAAACCAAAAACAAGTGCTATTCTGGCATTCGGAGCACTGTCCAGCCTAGATAATCAATGCAGTAACACTGGTGTTAGTAGCACTGGACATAACCTTTTCAGCTACCGATCCAGACAGATCACTTGTGAAAGGCTGTGAACATGTATAAAGCTGCTTTTTTTTTTTAAATTTTCACATCAGTATATCAGTAACAGCTGTAACTGGTTTGGGGATATACATGGGCAGCTAGAATCCAGTTCTAGATGGGCTGTGTTAACATGTTAAATGGTCACTATGACAAGTGATATATTGTCAGCATGAAATTACTGGTTTTAATATACAATCTGGTTAATAACATTAGGTGTTAACAGGTTTAGGAATATGAGATGATAATGATGGGTTAACCTTGATACTGTGGTCATGCAGGCAGTAATCTATTGGCAGGGTGTGCATTTTTTGGGTTATTACAGTGGACTGCTCAATGTGCTTCTAAATGGATTGTAAGTAGGTATATCCTACAATGTATTGAGTATAAAATTGGCATGTACTGCAATAAACTTAAAATGATAAAGGCTTACACTTGTATTAAATCTCAGCCCAATTCAGACTTTAGCCTCCATGGAATAAACTGACACCAACCTTTATTTTCAAAGGACATGTCTATATAATTTCAAAATAACAATAAAAAACAGATTGCCGCCACAATCTTAGTTTATCAAAATCGAACACTGTATTTTGATTTGGTATTCACCTCCGCTTGTTAAAACATAGGTTATGTTCTTTATTTTAAATACTATATTAAACTGTCCACAAAACAAGTGTCTTGTCTTGAGATACACATTTTCATTTTTTTCATACTCACTTCACTTGTCTATGGTGCTTTGTTCAAAACCTGATACCCATTGACGCTATCCTTTAGGAAGCAGTGTGGTCCAGTGGTTAAGGTCCAAGGCTTGTAACCAGAAGGACACCAGTTCAAATCCCACCTTTGCAACTGACTGACTCACTGTGTGACCCTGAACAAGTCACTTAACCTCCTTGTGGCCCATCCTGCAGATGATATGTTAAATCAATGTCCTATTGTAAGTGACTCTGCACATACTATGCAGTTCACAGCCTACCTCTGTAAAAGCACATTGTGATGGTGGTCCAGTATGAAAGGTGCTATATAAAAATTAATATATTATTATTTATGTTAATGTCACAACATGAATAAAACCTACTAGTCACATGCATGACTTTTGAAGAGAAGATGGGAAACTCATGTTGTATAATTGCTATAACTATAGGGCTTGTTGGGTTATTAAAATAGTAGCAACTCTGTAAAAAAAAAAACATTTCAAACTTGCAAGTATGAATCCATTTGCTGCTGTTCAGAGCTCTTGGTTTGTCCTAACCCTTTTTGTATCTGTCAGGTTTCTTTGTTTCAATTTAATGTACAAAGTAAATACTGACGGTCTCCAACCTCAGTCTTGCATGTGTATATTGCAAAGTAATTATTCAACGTTACCCTTCTATACCAAAAGCACCCCAATACTTTGCTGGCTGGACAATGTGCCTGTAGCACAATCATATATTTTTTTAGATCTTTTTAACCACCATATATTTGTCAACATTTTAACGTGGTAGCAGAAGGCAATAATATGCATAGGATTTAATAAGCCTCAACGGTCCTCAATACTATCTCCTGCTCAGCAAGCCCCACTGGGAAACATGAAATGCAGAGATAAGAAATGATGCATCATTTTGACAAACGCAATGTGCTAAAAGCTTAATATAAAGCCATGCATGAAAGTAGCACTTTTTCTAATGCACCATTGGTTGCATTTTTTTAAATAATCCCTTTTTGAAAGTAATCTTTAAACCTTTTTTCTGTAAATTTAGATCCTAGGCAAAAGCATTCATAGCAGTTTTCTTTGGTAGCTTTAGTATCATAATATTAACCTTAAAATACAGTCTGCCAAAAGAAACCAGAAACAACCAGTCAGATTATCCTAGAGTATAGGAATGCCATTTCAATTCTAAGTTGTTTCGTTATCCTGGTTTCATATATTTTTCATTGTGGTAGTATTATTTCTAAGTTGTTTAATTATTTACAATACCAATAGTTTGCCCAGTATAATTGATCATGCTATGAATGTAAACATGTTCCTCCTATCTCTATGTACTGTAGCAGCACCAACAGAATTACTAGCCTCATAAAATCTCCACCTCAATATGCGAGACACATCCCTCCTTTTTCATGTTCGCTTGCTTTTCCTTTTGATCATAATTTACTTGCAACGACCTCCTCCCTCTGTGCAGATGGCCAAGCACTGGAAAAAGAACCAAACTGACTTTACACGATTCGCTGCTGACTTACAACACTTTGAGAATTTCCACAGCATGTTTTACAAATAGGGAATCTTTGTTTGTTGAAAGCTTAAACTATATGGAATCAAATTATGGGCGAAAATTGACTGGGATTAAGTTGCAATCATTTACTGTCCAAACGACATACCGGTAATACTGAACAAAGTGCAATGTATGTGAAATGCAAGCAATATGTTTTGCTTTATATTGAAAGGCTACAATTCACTGCATAACCCTTGCACCCTTCAACCATTTTCCAACCAACAAACACTCCCTAATCTAACCCTTTTCATTGAAATGAACAAGGGAATATTCAAAAGGTGAACCACTACTGCTGGTGTATCATCTACAACATAACTGCAGATACAGACTGAGCACTGCAGAGTGCAGCAGTGGAACAAAGGAATACTGCAGAAGGCACCTGTCACTTGGGCTTATTGCATCGCTACTTTATGGCAGTAACAGTTCTCCAGCATTAACATAATGATGCATTTCAGCTTAATATGAGCCTACCATACAGGGACAAAAAGAGCTTGGTAAATGAACTGGGACTAACAAGGAAATGCCACTCAGCACAATACTAACAATTACAAAGTAAAAAAAGAAGAATATTACACGAATAAATTCCACCTTTCACATGGCTAACAAATTGCACTGGGAGGGGTGCATTGTGGGATGCATACATTTAGTGAGAGGTACATTACTGTTATTAAAGGGGCAGCAATAAATAACAACTCCTGCCTTCCTGCTTGATGAATTGTTTTACTCTTTCACTGAGAACACTGTCACTGGGTGCAGCCTATTCTAGTCTTGCATTTTAAGGGGATGAGAATGCCATGTTTTATTCACAATGTGACGCACATGTTTTCAAGTGCTTTTACACCACAACCAGAATGACTAACAGAAGGTAAAAAGAAAAAAAAAACAGCAGTACATAATGAAAACCATATAGCCGCTGTAACCATACAAGAAAGACTCAAATCTCAAACACAAAACATCAAGAATAAGTGGTATCAAACAAAAGACTACTATAGGAAAAAAATAATCAACAATATAAAATAGAACAGAAAAAGTAACGCCTTCATTGAGTCCACTAAAATATTTATACCCAAAGGATTACCAACCAATACAGGGCTAGACAAAAGCTAGTAGGAATACAGTGGCAATGATACAATATATGTCTATCAAATAGATCATTGATAAAAAATAATAATAATAAGAAAAAGCAAACATTTTAGTTAGCTACAATGTCTCTTCAGATGGTGGATTAGACTGGTGTTATTTTTTTATACGCAGTTTATTATTATTATTTGTTTATTTAGCAGACTCCTTTATCCAAGGCAGTTATTGCTAGGATATCACAAAACTAGTGATGGGGAAGAGTTTGTAATGCACAGGTACTGAAAATTACGTACCTTGGCATTAATAATTCAAAATTAATTGCACATGCATTAGGCTCTACTAACAGCTGCTTTCCAATATGTTTTAGGTGAAAGCTTGTGTCCCATGGAACTGCAAGAAGATTATCATATAGTTGAACTGTTTTAAAAATGATAACAAAAAATAATAATAAATGAATTGCTATGTTAACAATATTTTGCTATAAGGTGTCAGACTAAGTTTCTACGAAGTGGCTGCTTTATTTGTAACCTTGGTGTGTTGTTTGGGGGGCATGAGTGAGGGCTCCTCCTCCCTATTTCCTTCCTACCAATAACATCTACTAAACCCCTATTTAAACCCCAAGCTATGCGCTTGCTCTGTTTTTTGTTTTCCACCATCCTCCCCTCCTCCCCATTATGCCTCCCTCATGTATTCTGCTGCTCCCCCTCTGCAACGGCCCCCCTCTGGGGGTAAAGTGAAGCTCACTTTCCAACATTAGAAGCTCAGCCGCCGCTGGCTTCGTCCTCGCAGGGGAAGGTTCTCAGCCAGAAGGGTGACTCCCGGCCAAATCTATTTCTCTCTGTCGCCTTCCAATTTTCTCACCTCTAGGTTCCTGTGACAGAAATGCAATGAGTTTTGGTTGTAAATCTCCCTCCCGAACTGTGAGGGTGCTAAGCAGCAAAAGGGAAAGGCTTTGGATGGGCTGGCCTGACAGTTCTTTCCCTGGTATGGGAAGTCGGTCATCCTGGAAGAAGGCGAGACTCTGTTGCAGGAACGTATTGACCCGGAAGGGAAGCGAGGTAGCAGCTGCAGACAGTAAAGGCAGCTGCAATCGTTTACCAAGGGGTCATGCGGAATGGCATAAAGGGGCCGGAGAATTGTAAATCTTTTCCTTCACTTGGTTCAGAGAAGCACAGAACTGGAAGGACCAAGAGAGTTCCCAAAAAGAATTAAAGTATTTGTGAGTGTTTTGTTTGTTTGTAGCACTGTTGGTAATTGTCTTTTGTTTTGTGAATTCACTAGACGGCTAACACATCTCTGGAGCTGTCGCCTTGGGCAGCACTACCCGGAACAACAACACCACAGTCACTGTTTATTGTTATCACCCACCTTGAGCACTACTGCACGCATCCGGACTGGTGATTTGTGTTAGTAGTATTGTGGGAGCGGACAACGCGTTATTATTTGTTTTGTTTTACAAATCATTATTATCATTTTCCTGCCAAGCTTTACACCAGGGGTGTATTGCCAGAGGATTATTGTTTGGTCGCCAGACCAGGATTTGTGTTAAAAATAAAAATAACATTTCCAAATCAGATTACAGTTTCCTTTTGTGATTATTTCTGTACTGCATCACCTCTGCACTTGTTCATCTCAGCAGCCACTTTGCCACAGTTCCCCTTGGGGGGAAGTATCGGTTATTTCCCAGCCTTTGAGACCAATCGGTTCGCTCACCTCTGCGATGGCAGCTCTCCACCAGCCAAGGGTAATCTTACTCGTCTCTAAGTCACAAAGCACATCTCTCCTATTATCAATTCCCAAGGTTTCTTTGTTCCTGCAGCCCTCGCTCGTGTCCAGTGAAAGTGCTTCCCCCTTGCAATCTGATTCAACTTTAACTGATTTCTTTTCTTGATGTCGCTTACCTGTGAGCTAATGTGAGCAAATGGAGAGCTTTAGCCAGAAAGGTTAACGGAATAGATAGCACATACAAATAGGTCTGAAATTTGAATTTGAGGAAAACCATGATCATTTTGTATGATAATGTTCAATACAGTTATTTTGCTGCAAGTAAACTGATCAGTGGTCATCAATATCAGGGAGATCCAAGTTATTATGTATGGGATAAACAATGTTAAGTGCCATTAGGCACGATAAACTGGATTGTTTTCTTACTAATGCAACACTTTGACTTGTTTATGCCACTTAAAACATTTCTTCCTAATTAAGAACATAAGAAAGATTACAAACGAGAGTAGGCCATTCAGCCCATCTTACTCGTTTGGTTGTTAGTACCTTATTGATCCCAGAATCTCTTCAAACAGCTTCTTGAAGGATCCCTGGTTGTCAGCTTCAACAACATTACTGGGGAGTTGGTTCCAGACCCTCACAATTCTCTGTGTAAAAAGTGCCTCCTATTTTCTGTTCTGAATGCCCCTTTATCTAATCTCCATTTGTGACCCCTGGTCCTTGTTTCTTTTTTCCGGTCAAAAAAGTCCCCTGGGTCGACATTGTCTATACCTTTTAGGATTATGAATGCTTGAATCAGATCGCCGAGTAGTCTTCTTTGTTCAAGACTGAATAGATTTAATTATTTTAGCCTGTCTGCATACAACATGCCTTTTAAGCCCGGGATAATCCAGGTCGCTCTTCTTTGCACTCTTTCTAGAGCAGCAATATCCTTTTTGTAACGAGGTGACCAGAACTGAACACAATACTCTAGGTGAGGTCTTAATAATGCATTGTAAAGTGTTAACATTACTTCCCTTGATTTAAATTCAACACTTCTCACAATATATCTGAGCATCTTGTTGGCCTTTTTTATAGCTTCCCCACATTGTCTAGATGAAGACATTTCTGAATCAACATAAACTCCTAGGTCTTTTTCATAGATCCCTTCTTCAATTTCAGTATCTCCCATATGATATTTATAATGCACATTTTTATTGCCTGCGTGCAATACTTTACACTTTTCTCTATTAAATGTCATTTGCCATGTGTCTGCCCAGTTCTGAATACTGTCTAGATCATTTTGAATGACCTTTGCTGCTGCAACAGTGTTTGCCACTCCTCTTATTTTTGTGTCGTCTGCAAATTTAACAAGTTTGCTTACTATACCAGAATCTAAATCATCAATGTAGATTAGGAATAGCAGAGGACCTAATACTGATTCCTGTGGTGCACCACTGGTTACCTCACTCCATTTTGAGGTTTCTCCTCTAATCAGTACTTTCTGTTTTCTACCTGTTAACCACTCCCTAATCCATGTGCATGCATTTCCTTGAATCCCTACTGCGTTCAGTTTGAGAATTAATCTTTTATGCGGGACTTTGTCAAAAGCTTTCTGGAAATCTAAATAAACCATGTCGTATGCTGTGCAATTATCCATTGTTGATGTTGCATCCACAAAAAAGCAGGTTAGTTAGACACGATCTCCCTTTCCTAAAACCATGCTGACTGTCTCCCAGGATATTGTTAACATATAGGTAATTTTCCATTTGAGATCTTATTATAGTTTCCATAAGTTTACATATAATAGAAGTCAGGCTTATTGGTCTGTAGTTACCTGGTTTGGTTTTGTCTCCCTTTTTGTGGATCGGTATTACGTTTGCAAGCCAGGCAGGTATAAAAGGACAGATTTCAAAGACACTAGCTTTCTGTGTGAAGGTAAGAAAGTGTGTATAGACCTGAATATGGCGTATGCTAAAACAAAGTACATATGAAATCTGTGATTTGTGAATTATTTATTTAAAGTTAGTAAACCAGATTAGCGGTCTTACTGAAAGTTTGGGATCCTGTTAAATTTCGTTAGCATTCCAAAACCGGAGCTAGGATTTATTTTTGTTTTGTATGGTTTGTTAAAAGAAGCCGTGTTCCCACTGGAAAAGGGACATCGTGGAACTAATAAACATATTTAAACCCATCCTTTGTCATTGAGAGTGCTTTATCCACCAAAGACTGTTTTAGGATCCCAGAACTGTGTTCAAAGTTATACTGTAAATAAAGAAGCATTGTCACATTCATTAATGTTAATGTTAAATTGTAGCAAACAATACGAAATGCTAAACTGAAATCACAAGCCACTGTCTATGTGTTACATTGAAATTGACTGTGGTTTAGTTGACAAATCAATGGTTTTCTGAGGATTCGTAGCACAACTGTGGCTTCGTTAATCAACAATATATCTGCCCGCACTTCTGTTTGTAGAATTAACCAATCAAAAGATCAAAGGTTGATGTCATAGAAATGTTTTATTTAAAGTAATACCCTTAAAATCATATCAACATTTCTTAAAGTAATCGCTGAACGTCAGCAATGTTTGCAGATCTAGAGGGGTTTATTTTGATAATTGCTCAATAGATAACCTTGGGGCAACATTTTGTGCAATGATTACGATTTTCCTAATACATTGTTAACAACACTACTTAGTAATGCCTCAGGGTGTTATATTTTACCATTCAATTTATCCTTTGATTGCCTGGATGAAGTGAAAGATTTTTGTTTTATTATTTTCTATTTTTCAAGAAGAAAACTACTTTGGTAGCAGAAGCATGTATTCTAAAGCCTTGGTTTATATTTACATGGAAATGTATCTAGAATGTTACATTGGCTTCCGTTGTATTTAGGGATACGTAAGAAATTAGTTCACAAATAAGTTGCGAATAAGATGAGTCTAACATAACAACAATGTATTATATTCATGGAAAACTCAGACTAGTGTTAAAAAGCTGTTTCTGACCTGTATAGAGAATGGCTTATTTAGGGTTCTGTGTCAATTTAGGGTGAAAAACCACTGGTGCATTAAATGCACTGTAAACATGTCATGTCTTTCTCTTTCTCCCCACTATGCAAACCATCTAATTCGCTCCCTCTCTTATCTACAGACTTTTCGCTTGCCCAAATCTGTTTACAAAATATCATGGTTACATATTTCCTGCATTTCAAGCTTACCCAAAACCAAACATCCTTAAGAGAGACACTTTTACTGGTATGTGCAAAACAAGCTAATCGCAACTGGGAAAAAAAAACACACAAGAGATTTTTTTCAAAGGTCAATTTAAGTTTGCAAACACTTCTCAACTTTACAGCTGGAAAACACACAAACATTTATAAAAAGTGTCATGGGCATGTAGAATATACAAATGCCCTGTCTCAGCAACAGGTAACGGAAAATACATCTTTCTGTCGTGACATCCAGACATTTCTTAACGATTTAAGAACTAATTACATGCAGCTGTTCTTTTAACGAAGCCTCTATATTGAAAACATCATTCTGAACTTGCCTTTGTTTGGTCTTATTCTTGCAATACACAATGTCCTTGAAAACATCCCCCTGCAACTCAAACAATTCTCTTGTACTAATGGAGCAGAACACTCTGCACTGACTCCTAATTTAAACAGAAAAGCACTCTGGGTATTGGATTATGGCGAATCAATGAAAGCTGCAAATATTCTAGTACAGCAATGAAAAGCATTAATCGTCAGGTGTCTGCCTATATACTGTGGTCCATTTTACTTAAATAAAACACTGCAAATATTACAACCCAGCACAATTTGTCATACAAACAAAATCAATAAGCCACCATTTTCTTGAAAGACAGTAAAACAGTGTCCAGATTTAAGTACAAGGTGAATGTCTCTACACACACATATATATATATATATATATATATATATATATATATATATATATATATATATATATATATATACAGTAATATATATATATACAGTACTGTGCAAAAGTTTTAGGCAGGTGTGAAAAAATGCTGTAAAGTAAGAATACTTTCAAAAATAGACATGTTAATAGATTATATTTATCAATTAACTTAATGCAAAGTGAGTGAACAGAAGAAAAATCTAAACCAAATCCATATTTGGTGTGACCACCCTTTGCCTTCAAAACAGCATCAATTCTTCTAGGTACACTTGCACACACTTTTTGAAGGAACTCGGCAGGTAGATTGGCCCAAACATCTTGGAGAACTAACCACAGTTCTTCTGTGGATTTAGGCAACCTCAGTTGCTTCTCTCTCTTCATGTAATCCCAGACAGACTCGATGATGTTTAGATCAGGGCTCTGTGGGAGCCATACCATCACTTCCAGGACTCCTTGTTCTTCTTTACGCTGAAGATAGTTCTTAATGACTTTCGCTGTATGTTTGGGGTCGTTGTCATGCTGCAGAATAAATTTGGGGCCAATCAGATGCCTCCCTGATGGTATTGCATGGTGGATAAGTATCTGCCTGTACTTCTCAGCATTGAGGAGACATTAATTCTGACCAAATCCCCAACTCCATTTGCAGAAATGCAGCCCCAAACTTGCAAGGAACCTCCACCATGCTTCACTGTTGCCTGCAGACACTCATTTGTGTACGCTCTCCAGCCCTTCGGTGAACAAACTGCCTTCTGCTACAGCCAAATATTTCAAATTTTGACTCATCAGTCCAGAGCACCTGCTGCCATTTTTCTGCACCCCAGTTCCTGTGTTTTCGTGCATAGTTGAGTCGCTTGGCCTTGTTTCCACGTCGGAGGTATGGCTTTTTGGCCGCAAGTCTTCCATGAAGGCCACTTCTGACCAGACTTCTCCGGACAGTAGATGAATGTACCAGGGTCCCACTGTTTTCTGCCAGTTCTGAGCTGATGGCACTGCTGGACATCTTCCGATTGCGAAGGGAAGTAAGCATGATGTGTCTTTCATCTGCTGCAGTAAGTTTCCTTGGCCGACCACTGCGTCTACAGTCCTCAACGTTGCCCGTTTCTTTGTGCTTCTTTAAAAGAGCTTGGACAGCACAACTGCAAACCCCTGTCTGCCTTGAAATTTCTGCCTGGGAGAGACCTTGCTGATGCAGTATAACTACCTTGTGTCTTGTTGCTGTGCCCAGTCTTGCCATGGTGTATGAGTTTTGACAGTAAACTGTCTTCAGCAACCTCACCTTGTTAGCTGAGTTTGGCTGTTCCTCACCCAGTTTTATTCCTCCAACACAGCTGTTTCTGTTTCAGTTAATGATTGTGTTTCAACCTACATATTGAATTGATGATCATTAGCACCTGTTTGGTATAATTGTTTAATCATACACCTGACTATATGCCTACAAAATCCCTGACTTTGTGCAAGTGTACCTAGAAGAATTGATGCTGTTTTGAAGGCAAAGGGTTGTCACACCAAATATGGATTTGATTTAGATTTTTCTTCTGTTCACTCACTTTGCATTTAGTTAATTGATAAACATAATCTATTAACATGTCTATTTTTGAAAGCGTTCTTACTTTACAGCATTTTTTCACACCTGCCTAAAACTTTTGCACAGTACTGTATATATATATATAATTACACCAAAAAACCCTGCAACATGGAGCCCGAGTCTGGCTCAGGTCAGTGTGTTAGTTGATCACGACCCAGGCCAGATGGACACCCCAGAATTTGGCACGATTGGCACTTTGCTTGAGAAAGGCCCAAATGGCAGAGGAGGACTGGGACAGGATAGAGGTGATCATAAAATGTTACAATTTGCCTTGAGGCTATGGTACAGATTTACACTGGTATTACTATAAGAGGAGAATGGGTGCGAGTGATTTAAGCTCCACCGTCGGCATGGCCTGTAGTACACAACTTTATTGGAAACTCTTGTGTGGCTTTCCTTTGGCCGGTCTGAATATTTTTCATGGTAGGCCTCTGGTGCAGCATGGCTTGCGTGAAGACTAAGTAATAAATACGTATGCTGTCAGACCTGTGGTTTTGAGGTGCTTGTGAGCATTTGAGTGGCATCACAGCTTTCTGTAAGTCAAAGAAACTAGGTGAGCTGAAGGACTCACGACTGGTGTTGTTCCAGTGCTTCTTTTTACAGTTGGGTGTGTAAATGAAACGAGCATGAGCAGGTTGTGATTTTTATCTTGTGTATGGTGCAGTATGTATATAAATTAAACGCACCACTGTTGTGCTTCCAGCTCAGTTTCTTTATAATCTTGTAAGTGCAGGGTTATAATGTGTTGTGTAGCCAAGCATAACCAGAGGAAAAGGTCAATATTTCCTTAAAACAGAAATGGTTTATAGCCCAAGCTTTTACATAATGGTTCCAACCCACTGATAATTAAACACATATCAAGGGTTATATGTTTATTCACTATATTTAAGTGCTACTACATCCCTCCTCAATTTGCCTAGTATTCTTGATTGCATTCTGTGCCTAATATATGCCACTGCATACATCTGCACACATCTTAAAAAGAAAGCACATGAAACAAAATGACCCTCATCTATAAACAGTTTCTGTGTATAGCTACTGAAGTCTGGGTGAAATTGCATTTTTTTCTTATACAATGGCATTTTGATAGAATGGCTCCAGAAAATAATAAGGAGAAACCAGTGTGAAGTGAGATCATGAATGTAGATGGAAATTGTTTTTATTCATTTTCATTGGCAATGGAGATCATAACACGGAGACTACATTTGTAAAGGCAATTACTGATTTAGCATTGAAGGAAGGTTTTTCCAAAAAGGGACATGCAACATGTTCAGGAGTTAAAATGGCAAAACTGCAGCACGCAACTAAAACTAAACAATTAATAAAATATTCTGACATATTCATAGTTCTCAGTCCTTGGGTGAAAAACTGAAATATGAATTCCATACAGAGATTACTTTGTCAGAATGTAATGAATAACTCTTTGACAAGACACTGTTGCATCAGGACACTTAATGCCTGTCTGCACTGATTCTGTTTCACCATCATGCTATTTGTTACTATTTTATACATAAGACATTTACCATTACAGCTTTCCATTGTAACCAAAGGTTTTGTGTTCATATAATGTGAACAGGCACTTAGAACTATTGCCAAAAATGTAAACTCGTGTAGCCATCTGTCATAGGTTCTACCCAAACCCTATCAGCGTGATTCAAGGATTGTTAGATATAAAAATGAAACTGTGCAGATCATCTGACATACAAGGTACATTTTAAAAAAGGTTGTTTTGTAAATAAGAGTATATTGTTATTTTTTTTGTCAGAATTAAAACAACAATGCATTATCAATGACCCATAAATGGCAACTACAACAAATTGGTACCTTTTCAATGCCTAACTAAAACACTTTGAGAGCCACAGGCAACATATTGTAGCTACTGTGGTGCTTGCTCTTGCCCATGAAAAATAAACCTACACAGGACAGTTTGTTTTCACTGAATGTATTCTTGATTTGCTTGTGCAGGCAATACAACCTGCATTCTTAAGTACTTCCTTAGTATTGATGTGTTTAAAATGCTCTGAGAGTTCTCCTTTCACGTTGATGTATGCAGCAGATACTACATTAGGATTCCATTTAGCTGATTAAATACATTCGGTACATCCTGTGCCATACCTTAGTTTGAAACAGTTTGCATATACTTTGCTGACAATAATCAGTTGATCAATGCAGTTGACTGATAGTTTGGACATTTTTGGTATTTTTTAATGTTGCATTAATATTTTATTTGCCCTAACTAAGCAAGTTCACAAACTACATCGTTGAAAGCCTAGGCCTCACTTCAGGCTAGTTCCCCGACGCACCTTTTATTCCATATAAAGTAAATGAGTTGGAAATACAGGTCTGTCTTTTGCAATAAATTTGACAAAGTAATTCTCCAGACAATCAGCCCGACTTAGCTTTAGAAGGTACTGACATGGAAGGATTTTTTCTGACACCAAGCATGTTAAATCACTTACTGGCCAATGGAGAAGTAATTCACTTTGTTTATCAGGGGTGAAGCAAAAATGCAGTCTGTATGGGTGGCCTGAAACAGGATGTTCCCTTTTTACAGATCGACTAAGAAATTATTTCCAGGGCATGCACCTGCCATCCAGTCTGTCCCATTTACAATTTGACATTCATTCACTGAATTTAAATGATACTATTCCCTACATTACTAGCGCTACATCTGAAAAGTTAATTCTTGACTTGCTGTGACGCATTGTTAGAATTTCCAGGCAACATCCTGCAGACTTCTGATAAAAATAAAAGCAATATAACAGGCCTTATTCATATATTAGCTGTAATACAGCACTGTCAGATTTTTCCACATATGAAAAAAAAAAAAACTGGAATAAATTCTATAAACGCTTTAGAAAAATATAATCAATGGATAGCATTTATAGGCTGCGTATGGCACTGAATAGCATCCTTATAGAACATTTACATTTTATTAAGCACTGAGTATGCGTACTGTGGAATTCTTAGCAAGTCATAACTGATAATAAATCAGCAATAAACTGAACCACTTCTATATTATTCCTTACTATAGTGGTATATTTGATATAACCCATTCTCCACCAAACCCAGTTGAAGTTTAAAAACTCACCATCAGTCAATCTTGATGCAGATATGGGTTTGCAAAACAAATGTATGCCATATCAACTGTGGCACTTCACTTTAAAAGCACTACTGTGGTCACATTTTACAGTAAACAAAAAGAATCACAAAACAGTTTACATTGTTCTGTGACATATCAAAACATGTATAAAGTCTAAAGATTAAACTATCACGTTTACATTAGTTTGTAAACATGTAAACTACCTGCAGTAATTTAAACGGCACTGTTTAAACAATGTAGGCTGTGTGGTCCAGTGGTTAAAGAAAAGGGCTTGTAACCTGGAGGTCCCCGGTTCAAATCCCACCTCAGCCACTGACTCATTGTGTGACCCTGAGCAAGTCACTTAACCTCCTTGTGCTCCGTCTTTCGGGTGAGACGTAATTGTAAGTGACTCTGCAGCTGATGCATAGTTCACACACCCTAGTCTCTGTAAGTCGCCTTGGATAAAGGCGTCTGCTAAAATAAAACAAATAATAAAATAATAAAACAAATTTTCAAGAAAGAAAAAATACTGTTATATTAAATTAATACAAAAAATACCTTTCAACTGGGCATTAAACATTATTTCGCATTCATTGTAGTACTAAGCAGTTCATATACACTTTTCTATTAAGGTATAAAAAAGTGATTTGCACACATGTGCTTCTGTGTTGGAATACAGAGCAGTCAGAAAACCTCACGGCCAGTTAAGCACATTGTGTAAATTACCTGTAGATTTTCAGAAGCATAATAAGAATTAAAATAATCTTATTTTGGCAGTAAAACTACTATACATTTACAAAAATTGTGCTTACTTAAATATTATCTGCGAAAATGACCTTGGTGCATCGAGGACTCTGGTTTCTTAAAAGGAGCTTCCATACCAATTAAAAAAATAAAAAAAAACAGCATCTTCACCCAGTGTTGTAAGACAAAAAGTCAGGTTGTTTGATAAGGAACTGGGCTGACATTGAGTCAGTATTACTAGTAAACTAACCAGAGGCATTTATATGTTTAAATGTGGTAGCCTTAGTTATCATAGAAGAATTGTTATGTATTTTTCAAAGGATTTGAGATTATAATAATATAAATCAGGACCTTTTTTATCTTTACAGTACAGAAGACTTATTTGTCCCTTAATATGCATGACTGATCATGCCCTTGTTTTGGGTAAGCTCAGGGAATTATCATAAGGAAAGTGTCATTATTTATGAAGTGTTCTGTAGTTAATAATAATCAACAATATTTTACCAATGTTTTAGATTTTACAAATATAATGTCGGAGTAAAAAAAGTGGTCGATCCTAATACAGTTACCCTAAAATGTATAACGTTGTCTGGGAGTTTCGGGAGTAAGTCTCATCGGGAGACAGGAGATCAAGCACTTACACCAGGAGACTTGGCAGGTCTGCAAGCGTTGAGCCATCCACATTCCCATCATCATCTTGAAATGAATGTACATTATATGTATACAAACTTCTACAGATGTTGACGACATGATGGCAGATGTGTCGACAGCATCACTATCAACATTTGATGCCACAATGTAAACGCAGTAACTGTGAAACAGCAGACACTGCATTAAAAATTAAACCCCTGTTGAACTTCATCTCTGTTTTATGTTCCTTGCATTTAAGAGGCCCTCATGAGGACACAAGAAGTAATTTAAACCTTAATTTATACCAAGCATCAGTCCCAGTTCTCCTGAAAACACAGGAAGCTGTACCTCCGATTATTATAATGCCATATTAAAATCTTTAATTAAGTAGCACAGGGAATCCAACCATTATATCTCTACTAGGTATGTAAGCACATGGAGATCAAAAAAAGAATCACATGAAATAGCAACAACCTCATTTTTCAACAATGTATCTTCATGTTTCAGAGGACTCTCCATATTGCTTCTTGTATAGCTGATTGGCTCCTCAGTGCTCAATATCTCAGTGTTACTCTGCTGATCTCAAACTGTATTGCACTGTCTCAGGAATACACCATTGTTGCACTTGATTACCTTTCTGATTTACTTTTCTATTCCCATGGTTCCCACCGTGTCCCAGCGGACTGCGAAACAACTCAGAGGAACATTCTGTTCGCCGGTTTCTTGTATTCTCTTTCTCTTTGGCCATGCATGCATTGCAAGTCAGGTTTGAACTGAAACAAAATGGCCACTTTAGTGAGTGATACATTTCATGCAGTTGGACCCAAACCTGTCCATTAACCAAGGGCAAAAGAAGAACAATTTTCACAACAATTTAAACAGGTGTTTAATATTTTTTAAAAAGCAAAGCATCCCTGTAACTCTCATAACAGGCTAATATTTATAATGGGTGTACTGTATCTCTCGAAACCCTTTTAAATAAAGTATCTCTGGAAAAAAAGCACTTTATTCATGCACACTTTATGAACAACAGTAGACATTTTCCTTATCACTACCCACATCACTGAGCCACACACATGCATGTATCTTCAGTGGTTTTATAAAAAAAAAAAAAAAAACATCTTAAAGAGGAAGTATACATGTATGACATCCAACACTCTGGGTGTATGTAATACATCAGATAGGGTGAGAATGTTGCAGGGGGACAGGTTAATGGTGACACGCTGTTCTACTAAGTGCCCAAAGAGGTTAGACATGATTCTGAGAGCTAAATGGAGCCACAGGGGTTTAAAAACTGAAAACAAAAATGATACAAACTTAAATCTAAGCTACACGAAGAAAACATTAGTTAAAAGAACTGATATTTTCCACTTTTATCATGTTGCTTTTTAAGCCTTTTTTAAGCTGTAGTATGCTTTAATAATTGAACACAGGGCAGTCTCCGTTTAATATTCCTCTGGCAATTGCAAACACCCATTGCTGACACAGAACTACATCAGAAATTCCAACTTAATTAAATGTTCTGGGGTCTGAGGAAATTATCAAAACAAGTTGAACCCACGGGTGGCTTCTTGAACTAGAGACCTGCTTCAGACACACTGGGACACTGGGATTTGTTCAATCTTCTGTAGATCTGTGCAGCCTCCCATATCCTCATCCTGAGCTAGAAATGACAAGTCCCGTTTCCTAATGGCATCACTGGACAACAATTAAGCAATTCAAAATCTAGCTGTATTGATTGATGACTAAATTACTTGATTTTTACTTTTTTTTAAATGCTGCAGAGCTAGTTTTCTTGAAGGATTTACCCAAAATAGGTTTTAAACTAAGCAGTTGAGATCTCGCTAGCTGTGGAAATGACATAATTCGGAATATTTAAGGCCTTCTAAAGATTTAAGTTGTTTTAAACTAAGCAGTTGAGATCTCGCTAGCTGTGGAAATGACATAATTCGGAATATTTAAGGCCTTCTAAAGATTTAAGTTGTTTTAAACTAAGCAGTTGAGATCTCGCTAGCTGTGGAAATGACATAATTCGGAATATTTAAGGCCTTCTAAAGATTTAAGTTGTGAAATCTTATTTACTTGTTTTAAGTTTACAATTTACAATTAGAGGTGTGGTATTGTTGTCATCTAAATACATCCTGTCTTCCAACCACGAACCCCTTAGCATTTACTTGTCTGATTTTCCCTAGGTACACCTCAGGGAAACACAAGCCAGAATTTCTCTTTCAAGCAACTTTATGTGAAGCTAAATTACCTGAAGGCACTAGCTGTAACAAGTCCATGCAGGACACATTGCCAAACAGATTGCTCAAAGCAAGTAAACGGATGGCAGAAGACAGACACATTGCCTGAGTAATGAGTGAACTGATCATATGTCAACATATTTATTTTAGTTGCCTCTCAGCACTTTAAACACGAATTAGAAAAATAAAATTACAGGACGTGCCACAGAGTATTAAACATAAGAACATAAGAAAGTTTACAAATAAGAGGAGGCCATTCAGCCCATCTTGCTCATTTGGTTGTTAGTAGCTTATTGATCCCAGAATCTCATCAAGCAGCTTCTTGAAGGATCCCAGGGTGTCAGCTTCAACAACTTTACTGGGGAGTTGGTTCCATACCCTCACAATTCTCTGTATAAAAAAGTGCTGGTACTTGTTTCTTTTTTCAGGTCAAAAAAGTCCCCTGGGTTGACATTGTCTATACCTTTTACGATTTTGAATGCTTGAATCAGATCACTGCATAGTCTTCTTTGTTCAAGACTGAATAGATTCAATTCTTTTAGCCTGTCTTCATACGATATGCCTTTTAAACCCGGGATAATTCTGGTCGCTCTTCTTTGCACTCTTTCTAGAGCAACAATATCCTTTTTATAACAAGGTGACCAGAACTGAACACAATATTCCAGTTCAATGGCACATAAAACATTTAGGGAAAAAATAACATTCTTTAAAGCTGGAAGCAGCTTTACTGTTAAGCAGGAATACATACTGCACAGAATGTTTGTATCATGGATTTTCAAACTTGAGACAGGCTTGATAATAAATTCCTGGCAAGGAACCAATAACAAAATGGCTCAGTTAAGTATGGTAAACATAAAAGGAAGATCTCTATTCAAAGTAACACAAAATGAAATCCACAAAAACAGCTAATCCCAAAAAAGGAGCTTAAGGAAACCGCTCTGAAGTAAGACTCCTTCAAGGAAGGCTGGGAGGAACTTCAGTCAAGTTATAATTAACAGTGTTCATGTATTAAAAGGAATTTAAATGACTGGATTACAAGGAAGACAATATCAGAGGCCACCAACATGATGAATTAAAGCTCCTCACTTGTGAGAAAATGTGTATGCATATAACATTGCTTATTTAAACTAAAACAGTAAATATTTATAGACTCATGAAGGCATTTGTGCACATCAAAGCCGACCAATATAAGGCACTTTGTATATTAAAGAATATCTCTACAAATTCATAAAATAGTTCTTCACAATGGTAAACTAACCGTGCATAACATATTTAAGCGAGGTATGCATGGTTGGTTTACCATTGCTAAGAACTATTTTATGACTTTGTAGAGACATTCTTTAATATGTTTATACGTCAATGGAAACTGTCCTTGCATTCTGATTGGCTCAGCTAGATGGGTATAATCCCTAATACAGGGGTTCCCAAACGTTTTTACCCAAGGCCCACCTGTTCAGCTGCATTTGGCACTGCGGTCCACTATTAGCACTCCTTGGGAAAATGTCAAATTAAAAAAACATTTTAAATGTTTAAACCTGTAACATTATAAATAAACCTACTCTAAACTGTCCTTTATTCATTTGAATAAATATTGTGAAAGATGGACATCACATAGAATATGCACTGACTGAAAAAAAAATGAAACACTTTAATTTTAGTAAATAAAATAAATTGCAAAAACTAAACACGTTTTTATCAAACCTTTAAATGAGGCACCTTTGTATAAGTGAACATTTTAGAAATGCAGTTATTTTTCTTAGTCATCAAACAAGAAAGAAGTGCCTATCTCTTATTATTCTCATTCATAAATACCAGAGCAGGAATCACTTTGAGTAAAACCAGCACAACGCGCACAAAAACATAACTCTTAAATCCTAAATCTGATTACCTCTCACACTGAACTGTCATGCACAAAAAAGATGAATGCGCACAATACAGCGGGAAATGACAGCCTTGCATGAGTTACTTTTTTCGCCACTACTCTGTGCAACCAAATATAACTTTCAAAATCACATTCAGTTGGCTTGCAACCCCCCCAAAAAAAACCGCAGCTACGCCACTTAACCAAAATAAAACTTATGAAAATAAGTCCATCTGCCATGAAATTTGAATTAGTCAAAATTATATATATATATATATATATATATATATATATATATATATATATATATATATATATATATATATATATATATTATTATTTTCCAACAAAACATATTCTAGCGTTATTTTAAGACGACTGTGAACGAGCCAGTAATCAATAAAATAGCAACATATCCAAACATTTTAATAAATCAATTACCGGTATGTAACAAGACTTATTAGTTTGATTAGTAACGTGATTTAGTTCATATTTAAACATATATTAAAGTACTCAATATTTTAAATGCTAATTAGTCACAAAAACGTATTCATCACAGTCATCAATTTAATTTGTAAATGAATGTTATCAAGTACAAGTTAGTATGAAAATGTTTTTACAAAAGAAGAAAAAAAAAACATTCAGCACCTCATAACCGAGCCCACGGTATAAATGCATTCAAACTCCTGTAGCTGCCTGTTTTGTTCTTTATACTTTGCAAAACGTATTCTTTGGTAGCAGATTCGACATATTGTAATTTTATTAATATTGAACACACTGTTTACATCTGCCAGCAGAGTGATCACATGACCTTAACACTGCCCTATTGTCAGAGCTCTCGCTTTACATCCCGCCTACAGGTAAGGCAATCTGTTAGCTCTGATTTGTGAATTTCTGCTTTGATTGACAGTCCGCCAATACTCCCTTGCTACATTTTATTTTTCTACAGTTCCAGCTGCCGCTGGCGCCTGCTTTTCGCTATTAATAGAAATAAATACATGGAATGTCATTGCTCCCGCGGCCCACCCGGGACTGTGTCACGGCCCACCTTAGGAACCCCTGATCTAGTATTTGCTCTTGTAATGTTAGAAAACATATTTTTAGGTTTAACCCTAACAATGATTTAGGTTTTACCCTAACAATGATATCTGAAACAACAACTTTAAAACATGTTTTTTAAACCATAAAAAAAAACAGTTTAATGCACATAAAATCAGCACATTATTTAACTGGAAATCCATATTGGATTTACTGTGCACACTGAACTCTCTAAAAAAATAAAAATGATTCTATTAAAATAACATAACACTTCAAATAAAAAAGCAGACTTGTACTGCATTGTTTTGACTTGGTTGTACAATACACGCCTCTAAATACACCATCTCTCATGTAAACCACCTGTCAAAGGTGAAAGGCACTGACTGAGCAGCTGCCCCAGTGCACAAAGTCCACACTGCAATAACACACTTAGGAGCCATTTAAAAGGGTAATGTTTTATTTATGCTTTATCTATGCCTGGTAATGCCCTCTGTATCAGGTCTTATTGCTCACACACACACACATTATATATATATATATATATATATATATATATATATATATATATATATATATATATATATATAGTCAAACTTGTATTAAGAGACCACTCAAGGGACAGTCTAATAGTGGCCTCTTAACACAGGTGGTCTCTTAAAAGAGGGCCCATAACTTATGAATTTTCTATTTGTCTCTGACATGCTTTCCTGTAATTATGTATGTCTTACATACACTGTAAAAGCCAGAAGATGTAATACGAACAAAAGGAAGTATGTAATTTAATAACATTCATTTAGATTATGCATTTACATAACACATTATTTTGTGAAAGTAATGAATGCTTGCCTGTCTCAGGTCACACAATATGTTTTAAATCCTTTGCAAATTCCAATGCCTGTGTCTTTCAGGTACGTGTTGACTCACTGCATCCTGAAACCAACGCCAGCATAAACATAAGATATTTTTCGATTACCGCGCACATTGTTTTCATATATTTATAAGTATGGCTTGAATTTTTCGGTGTTTATTTTTTAACGGTTTGCCATTAAGTCTTAAGCCGCTACATCCTAATTATGAGAACACTTTGTTAAATTAGCGGGAAAAAACAACACAACACGAAACAGACACATTGGAAGCTACCTTGTTCCCAGGCAAGTGTGAGAACGAAATGCAACTTAAAGTTTTATTTCTCCACGTTTTCTCTCTTCCTTTACAAGAGAGTGCTGTTGTTTTATTGATTATGGATAAAAGACAGCTAAAATGGTTACTGTACTCCTTTGAATTTAGGATGTACCATTTAAAACCACATGCACCAGCCCTGTGTAAGGGTGCTTAATACAGGTTTGAGTCTGTTGCTGGGTAAGAGAATTGTGGTCGCTGGTCATGTTAGACAAGTGGTCGCTTAATATAGCTTAATATAGCGGTTTTATAAAAAGTAATAGAAACTCTTTTGTTGAGTATATCTGTTACTTTTACTTCAATAATAAAAAAGCAGGTTTTACTTAAACATTCCCAATAATTTAGAAAAAAAAACTTTCCCATGGTAAGTCATGCCTAGACATAGAACTAACACCTTATTTTTCTGAATTACAAAAATGAAAAAAAATTCTGAATTTCCTCCCCAAGGGCCTGCCAAACAAGTTTTAACAAAGCTGCTTTATCAACCGTCAAAAGAGTAAAAAACCAGGTGGTATCAGATGATTACTCAGGCTCTCAATTCCCCTACTATTAAGCAGGATGCTTTTGTCTCTACAGTGTGAGTGCTCAGTCCAGAAACTATACAGTCAGTAATCTGGGGGAGGATGGCTGCCTTTCCAAAAGAAAATCCTGATTCATTTAAACAAATGACAGCCACTGACTCAGTCAAACATCCCTCCTGCTTGAAAGGAGATGGCCGCTGGCTGCAAGGCCATTGAATCTCAGCATGCTAGTTTTGCCTGAAGCTGCAAATGTTGTGGAGTCCCCTACATAGATAAGTAGAGCAGGAATAAAATTGTTTGTAAGCGACAATTTCTTTCTTTGAATGTCAATCAGGGAGCCCGAGTGAGGTCAAATATGTGTGCTTACCAGTGAAAAATAAAGAACATCACCACTTGAAACATGGATTAGCCTGCTGGGCCAATAGATACAGTTAGATTCCGGGATCTAGGGATCAGTCCATTATTAATCAAATGCACATGCTTGTAACACTTCATAATTATGGTGATCTAAAGTTGATCAAACTGAGATCAACACTATTTGGTTAAATTACTATGTTTATGCAGGCAATTCAATACACAGTATGCAATTCTTGGTACTCTCCCGGCTAGACTACTGCAACTCCCTCCTGGCTGGCCTCCCTGCGTCCGCCACCCGTCAGCTCCAGCTCATCCAGAACTCCGCTGCCCGCCTGGTGTTCTCTCTGCCTCGCTTCTCCCACGCAACTCCACTACTCCGCTCACTCCACTGGCTACCGATCACCGCTCGCATCCAGTTCAAAACTCTTGTACTAGACTACAGATGCCTTGACCAGACTGCACCCAGCTACCTCCAGACCCTCATCTCTCCCTACACCCCCACTCGACCTCTCTGCTCTGCTTGCACTAGAAGACTGGCTCTACCTCCTCTACGCTCCCCTGCCTCCAGAGCCCGCTCCTTCTCCACCCTCGCTCCGCAGTGGTGGAATGACCTACCTACAGATGTCAGGACCGCCCAGTCCCTGACCACATTCCGTCGCCTCCTTAAGACTCACCTCTTCAAACAGCACCTGTAGAACTCCTCTGTTTCTCCCCTGGGACACTTTCACCCTTCCTTAAATATGCTTTACTTACTTTTATCTGCCCCCTATTTTACTGTATTTAATCCTGTACTTCAGAGTACTGTAATCTGCCAAGTGTTTAAACTGTAGTATTTGGTATTTAATCATATCTTGATGTAACTATCACTGTCACTTTTATCTGCTGTATTATTGATTTGTATTTTGTCACACGTGTACTTGCTTGAACTAGTCACTGTATTTATCTTGCTCTTATTGTATTATTACCTGTACTGTAACACTTGAAATGTATTTGCTTACGATTGTAAGTCGCCCTGGATAAGGGAGTCTGCTAAGAAATAAATAATAATAATAATAATAATAATAATAATAATAATAATAATAATAATAATAATTTAAATCGTAATTAGAAATATGAATAATATGACCAGATTGATAATTTAAACGTGTTATATTCATTTTATTCTATTGTAAATGTTATAGTATACAAAATGAATTGTGATTAATTTAGCATTTAACATCACTAGTGGTGTATGAAACAAATGCTGGGCATCTTAACCACTGCAGAAAAGGGTCAACCCAGTTATAACTTTATCGCTAGCAGGGGTTAGCTTTACCTGTAACTCCTAACATAGCATGACTTAGCCTGTTACAAAACCAATGCTCAAAAAAACTAGTCATGTGTTAATATATCATTAATCAGTTCACATGGCCAAATGTAATATAGGTACCACCAAAGTAAATATCACATTTTACATAGTGTGTTTGCGATACAGGAGCAAAGGAGAGTAGTAAAGGTATGACACCATGTGTCAGAATGCCTCTATTACACATTGATTGATTGATTTATTCCCCCTAGGTCCTGCCCTTTCTGGTGATGCGTTTATCCTGCCCCACATCCGAAGACGCGTTTTGTCCCACCCACATCCGCTTACATCCTTTATGATTGACAGGACCAGCCCCCACCCTCTGACGTCATTGCGCTGTCCAGTTTTTAAGCCAAGCGGCGTCCTCTGTTGGTTTAATATGCCTACTTCTATATGGGTTGATTTGTGTGATTGCGAGATGTTAATATACATGTTATTATGGTGTGATTTACTTTGTTTTTTTATTAACAGGGGGGACTTGGAGGTCTTAAAACATTTACAGTGAAAAAAAACTCTTTAAATAAAAGTTTTAAAACAAATATTGGGTCGGTAGGATTCAAACCCACACTGACACATTCCTCAAATGGATCTTGTCCATCACCTTAACCACTTGGCCACGACAGTAGCTTAAAACACAAATTATTATTTATTTCTTAGCAAAAAGTAAGAAACAAAAAGTAGATATACTGTGCTCTGTGGGGTTTGTTCTACTGTCCCCTCCTATTTTAAGGTTGTGGTTAAGAGGGTGTACGCCCGTTTGCTGTTTCTCAGATGTTTCAAAAAGGACATGTCCAGGCATGTTTTCATTGTCTTGGGTGAAGGGTTGTCTTTCAGTCTTGATAAAAGGAGGATCATATTCTCTTGATGCTTAAAGGAGTTACAAACATGTCTTCTGAACCCTTTAGATACTTTTCAGACAATGCTGTTCTTAAGACTGCTGATGTCGTGATGGTAAAACCTGTTGAAGAGGAGGGGGGATGTAGTGATGGGTCGTGATACAGACGTCATGAAAAATCTTATAAAAGCTTTTGAAAATATGAGCCTTGACTCAGTATTGTAGACTGAGGATGTCCCTGACGACTCTTTCGATTGAATCTTAAAGATTTCAAAGGGTCTCCTGGCATCTCTACTAGAAGTGATCATAAACTGTGGTCTGAAGAAAAATGAGGGTTGTATGGTGGACCATCCTAGCCAGCCAAGACATAGCTGCCTTTTCAAAGTTGATACTGGCTATTTCAACAACCGTTCTGAAGTAATATGAAAAACAGATTCACATTCCATGGCTAGAAATTCTGGTGTCTAAAGCGTTTGCTTGTTTCAATATTCACCCCTTTTTGACCAATAAGCTCCTCTCGTTTGTAAACTGTCTTATGTTCTTCTTATGTTCTAAGATCAAGAAACTACAACTCAAGGACGACGAGACCAAAGCTGTGGCCAAGAAAATAACTCACTCCTACTACCATCAAAGTTTTACTCAACCCCAAGCTCCTTTAGCATATTACAGTGTTAGTGACTTTGAAATTGGGGGATATCTTGACTCCAGCTAAAATACGCTATGCAATGGAAGGACTGTTGTTTGAGTTAATAGCAGAACAAGTTGCTTGTAAGAGACTCTTTCAAAACAGCCTCTCTGTAAATGTAAAGATGTACAACAACCAAAAAACAGTTACCGATTTAATATACAAAGTTGCTGATGATGAAGAATGGGTTGTGATGCTTCAGGGATTGAATTTCATTTTTTTGTGCGGGGCATTTCCCCTATGCTGCAGCCAATGGGGATTCAGGGGAATGGAAAAAAACAACTTTTGCATACAAAAAACTAGATATATTTTACTGCATCATCGTTCACTCTGGTGTTGCTTTAAAATAAGCTGCTTTCAGGAGACCTAACAGCTGTTCATCACTGTGAGACAGAGCACTCTCCGTTGCTTTTGCCATTACCTGACGTGAAGTTTTTGCATGCAGCAGAAGAAAAAGGTGCTTTTCTTTTTAACCAGCACTCCATTTCTTTTTTTAACTCTTTACACTCAGCTCTATTTCTGCCTGTTTTTCACTGTTTCCATTTATGTATGTTTAACTACTGGATAGTTTGTACTGCATGTATGTAACATATCAAATGAAAGGCCACAAAATGTCCTTTCATATTATGCAAGTTACAACAGGATCAGGTATACTATGTGGTAGAGATGAGAATATATATAAAAAAATAAAATAAACTCTTTTCCAAAAAAATAATGTTTGGTCACTGCAAAACAACACCAAGATAGACTTAATATCGTCTTTTTTTTTTCAAAACTGTTTACTTACTGCAGTGTACTGAGTTTCTATAATGCTTAAAGATAGCGGCCGAGAATCACGTACGAGAGAATAAAGTCTTGCGGCACTTAAAACATCCAGCACTACTTTATTTATGTATTTATTTTAACCAGAACTACTCAGAATGCAGCTCATAGTGCTTTCGTCACTGACACCCACTTCCTTAGAGATTGTTGTAGCGTTTCAGGCATTCTAAATTGGATGGAAAATACAGTAGCTTGGTGTCTTAAAATATTTGCAGGATTTTCCCGCAATGAAAGTTGCAGATATGCGGGATCAACTTGGAAAATGCGCGATTCCCACGATCCCGCGCTGAAATTCAAGCTCTGTGCTTACAGATTCTGTACAAGGTAATACCCCTTTAAATGATTTCCTAAAGAGAATGATCCCTAAGTATGTCTTTACCATCTAGACTGTGGTTTGCATAACGATATAGCACAAGTTGTACAAGACACTATCATGTTTAATGGACACCCATCCCCTTTTATGTATGAACTTTATAATACCTGTAAAGGATACAAAAATGTGGAAATATGTTACAGGCTTCAACACCCATAAGTAAACAGATAAACTACAAGAAATGGTTCATGCTTATAATAACTCATACCATCGCAGTATTAAAATGAACCTCTCAGAGGTTAATGAAGACAGTTCATTTAACCCTATGCCGCCTACTAGGAATAACTATAAATTGTGCATGTATCCAACAATGTTCTATTTTAGCGCTTGTAGTTTAATAACTATAAATCACAAATTAAAACCCAATATATCAACAGAAAGGTAACGAGTAGACCTTTCCAATGATATCATCTGTTTTGCTGTAGGGTGTTTTATAGATTTTGTCCTATAAGCAACGCCTCCAAAAAATGGAATTATTAATAATAATATTTAAAAAATGTGCACATTTTCATATTTTTCCAAACAATGTAGAAAAAAAAGTTAGAATACATGGGAGATGTGCAATTTTATGAGGATTTCAAATATTTAAATTGCTTGTACAGTTGCAGAGCTACATAAGGTTTTGTAATGCAAAAAAATGGCATAAAAGAGCCGAAATGACGGATGTAGAACTGAAAGTGAAACTGAAGAAACCTGGAAATATAATATAACCCAGTTTGTGATTAAAGTGAATTATTTATGTGTAGAGGTCTCAATATGTATGCCACACAAGATGTTGAGTAGGGTTATTATTATTATTTCTATTTCTTTCTTTTTTTTTAAAAAGAAAAACATGCTAATACTGTATAGGGTAAAACAAAAACTACCAATAATAAACAGATACATAATAATAAAAGTAATGACTACAGCTAAATACTTTTCCATCATTTACACACACAGAAACAAAGTGCACTAATAATAATAAACAAAATAATGATAAAACAACATTAACACAGCAAATATAGCTAGCCAGAGATCACACAGATGTCATATTTACCTTCGCCTCGGTCCAGAGAAACAGGACACGAAATAAAATAAAAATGTATATAATTAAAAATAAATTAAAACATTTATAAGAGGGATATCTTAGATGTCTTTTCAGTGATTAGTTTTTTGTCTCAGTCGGCATCTGATATGCCCTGCAGCTGCACGCATATGCACAGACACACAGCAGGGCGAAAAACATTCCGGAAGTAATTTTTTAAAAAGCGTATATAAAGTTATTTTTAATAATAACATGAAAAAATACTAGTTAGTCCCACTTCTTGGCTTTCGGATGAGTTATGGATCAGCACTTTTGGTCTTGTAGAACGGGAGATATAGACGTTTCAAACGGGTGAGTGTCAATACAAGTCAGAAAATGGCGGAGTCAAAAATGAAACACAAATAAAAAAGCCACACCCACCACAGCCCTAAACCAATTACATGGGGAAATTCACAGTAGCCATAGCTACGGCCCAATGAAAAAACAAAAACAAAAAACAAGACAGTTGATTGGACGGCTGAGATATATCATGTTTCTTCACCGTAACAAAAGTTACAAAATTAGAGCCGTCAGCAGTAAAGGGTTAAAGTGCTATGGAGGATCCCACCAAACGCTGACTGCTAATCCATTCAAGGCTTTATAAGTTAGCAACAAAATCTTAAAATCAATTCTATACTCCACAGGGAGCCAGTGCAAATAGGCCAAAACAGGGGTAATGTGTTCACTTTTCCTGGTTTTAGTCAGAATTCTAGAGGCAGTATTCTGAACAAGCTGTAAGTGAGAAACCACCGGTTTTGGGATGCCAGAGAAAATTGCATTGCAATAATCAATTCTTGATGAAACAAATTCATGCATTAGCCTCTCAGCATCAGGTACGGCAATAATGGGTTTAAGCTTAGCTATATTTCTCAGATGATAAAATGATACTTTAGTAATTTTCCTAATGTGATTTTCAAATGATAGATCAGGATCAAAGATGACCCCCAAATTTCTCATCTCTAGTTTTAGTTCCAAAAAGAGACTGCTAAGGTCTAGCTTATGTAAACTGATATTCTTTAGTTGATGCTGTGAGCCTACAAGCATGACCTCCGTTTTGTCAGAATTCAACAGTAAGAAGCTCTGTGACATCCAACATTTGATGTCAGCAAGACAAGCAGCTAATAGCACCCCAGTAGAAGGATTGCCTGGATCCAAAGACAAGTATAGCTGAGTATCATCTGCATAACAATGGAAATTCATTCCATGCCTGCGGATAATACCATCTAAAGGCAGCATATATAGTGAAAACAACAAAGGACCTAAGATAGAGCCCTGTGGAACACCACAGGCAACTTCTGACAAATCAGACTTCATCTCCCCAATAGAGACAAACTGGAACCTATCGAAAAAAGAAGACCTAAACCAAGACAGGACACCTCCTGACAAACCACTGAACTTTCAAGACGATTCAATAGAATGGAATGGTCCACAGTATCAAAAGCAGGACTAAGATCTAGGAGAATTAAAATGGAAGGAAAGCCATAGTCAGAGCTTATCAAAAGATAATTTACTGCCTTAACAAGGGCCATCTCGGTGCTATGTGCAGCACGAAATGCAGACTGGAATTTCTCAAATACAGTATTACAAGTTAGAAACTTGTGTAACTGATTAGCAACAACTAAGACCTCCAAGTCCCCCCTGTTAACACAAGCACTATACCCAGCATCTTAAAAAAACAAAGTAAACCACACCATAATAAAATGTATATTAACATCTCGCAATCACACAAATCAATCTATACAGAAACAGGCATATTAAACCAACAGAGGACGCCGCATGGCTTAAAAACTGGACACCGCAATGACATCAGAGGGTGGGGGCTGGTCCTGTCAATCATAAAGGACATAAGCGGATGTGGGTGGGACAAAACGCATCACCGGATGGGGCAGGATAAACACGTCACTGGATGTGGGCGGGATACACGTGTCACCAGATGTGGGTGGGGCTTAGGGGACATAAAACAATCAATCAAGGGGTAATAAAGGAGCAAAGGTTGCATTACATCATTGTATAAAAATAAAAGCGATTTCTTTTCATGATTTCTAAAATGCATAATAGTTCAAAATGATCATAATTATTATTATTTTTTTTAATATACAGTTTTGTCCAGATTTCTTAGTTTCACTGAACGACCCATCTGGTCTGGATAAACACTGTTTTCTGGTGAAACAAAGGGATTTTTTTTCAATCTGAACATTTTACAGATTAGAGTACGTGTACTGAATACTACATCCCGTTGCTTTATCTCTGTAAGATTAATCTCATTCATGGTAACCTGAATTACAAAATACAAGAACAAATGCCCATTTTGAACAAGAACAGAGGTATGCTGTAAATAATCATCTGCCATTTGAAATACTGATCAGTTATTATATTATACAGTACTTACAGTATTAGAAAAACTGGGGTTTTTTTAAGAACACTTTTAACCCTTTGACTCCTAAACAACAATTATAAATAATAGACATTTTAAATATTGAATTTATACAATCATAAACCAAAACAAAACAATTAACAATACAGTTTAAACATTTATTAGTGTTTGATAAATAAATAAAAAAAAATACGTGAACATTTCCATCCAGCAGCCAACATCACTTCACTGCAGTAACACCATTTTTATGTCTTGTTTTACATTTTCATGCTTAGATTTTTGTAAAACAATAAATACATTTAAGAGATATAACAACTATGCCCAAAATACTGCTTTCGTAGACCTCAAAGAAGCACACACTTTTGGTCACTAGCAAGTGCTTTGTTGTCTTATGATAACTACACAGATATTGCTTTACTTATTTCATTTATTATGCACAGTATTTCTGAAATACATTGTTTATACTATTTTACTTTGCTGTAAGCACCGTCTATCTGAGAAAAATGGATTCCAAAGCCGTGTACACATGCACAGGACCGTTCATACACATGCGCACACCAATCACATTGCTTTACAAAATAAATGTATATACAAAACCATGTGCTACAATGTACAACACTTTATGGCAATTAAATGGCAGACCAAATAATATTAAATGTGTGTGTCATTAAAATATGTAATAAATATGACTTTTTTTCTTACCTTTCTGAAGGATATTTTGTGTTTCTAGACTTTATTTTCACTTTGAACTATTTTTCCCTGTCACTACGTTAACTTTCTGTGTTGGCTTTGCCTTCTATGTTGCCAAAAGAAACTTAATTCTGAGAGAAAATAAAGTATTTCCATCATACAGTCCAAGTAATAAAATGTATAGACTGAGGACAAGATATTTGTACTGTACTTGAATATTACCTGATTAGAAAGACACATATGTTCTGAACGATAACTATAAAACAAAAAGTAGGGGTGTGCATTACATTCAGATTTGACTATCCGTACATGTTCTGCCATAATTGCAGCATTTGGTCACTGGTTACTCAGTGCACTAGGCAAAATCTCAACTATAAGTGATTGTAAATAAAAAAGGGGAAGAAAATATCACAGAAACTAAATGGCACATGACCACAAACTATTAAGCCTTGGTCAATACTGGTCTGTAAATTGTTTATTAGATATTAATTATTTATGCAACACAATTGTGTTATTTTTATGTACAGTATGATACCCACAAGCAAGCTTAAGTGATAGAATAATTCGTTACTGTGTGTACCAAATGTGAGGCAAACATCTGAAAACATTTGGTCTCCAGAAACCAAAAAGTTGCAATACAGCAATATGGCAGCCATTTTAGATTAAGGGACATTTTGCCAAAAAACACTGTATTACCCTGCAATTATAAAGCCTGTATCCAAAATTGTATCTGAAAACGTGAAAACAGCTACCAAAATATATATGTGGAGCAAGGACATCATTGGGGCTAGAACATAACTCAACCATTTACATTTTTACCACAACTGCGTTGAATCCTTTGTTGTAGTTACACATCTCATTCCATAAATAGCTATAGTGGGCAGATGATCTCAGTAAATAAAGCACAAATATCAACTGCTGTGTCAGATTGTATCGACATAATGTCAGACAAGCTCAACTAGCAAAATATGATATTCTGCTAGGGCTGCACTTTACATGTGAAAGAACTGTTTTCATGCCCACATTATTGTCGCCACAACTTTGAATTGGCGTCCTGTTTCTGGTGTGTAAAACGCTATTCTATTCCCTGAAATCCGTGGATTTTCAAAACCAAAACTGTGTGAAATTCTGCAGAACAGTACATGTCATAACTGGGAATTTGAGAACTCTTGCCATAGTAATGCGCAAACGTTTCTGCCTGAGTGAAGACTCGGAATTGTCATGATTAAAAGTTTATATTTTTGATAAACATATTAAATCACATAAGCCTATCAGTGCCAGTCTTTAATTATAATTATTTCAGATTTCTATTACAGTGCAGATGATAATTATGAACATGCACTCTTCATTAGGCACAAACCAAAATGGGATTCTGTACAATAATCTTTGCCAAAAAAAAAGTATTTTGATAACAAATCATATCAATTGCAACACGGCAGATCTTAAAAACATGACCACTTATTCAGGTATTGATGACTATCAACTCCATGCTACATTAGATGAACCATGAGGTTATTTTGCACCTCTATTGATGTCCCTGTTCAATTGATCACATTTGCCAAAGCCACCCTCTGCAAACCGGCTTCAATCGGGTTCTCACTTACTACTGAGATCCTAACTCAGGGCTATATGTTAACCTTTTGTTAGAAAGTATTCCTGAGACCACCACCTCTATTTCACAAGCAGCAAATAAATATTACTGCTCAGGTTTTGACACACATTGCTATGGCTATATTTGCATTTCAGTCTGTCCAATAGGAAGGCTTTTCTAGAATTCTAGGGAAACATAGTGTAACGATCTTCACGTCTTTAAGTGAAGCAAGATTCGGGAGACCAGGTGGGATTCCATGAAAACAATGAATCCCTGTTTGGGCCAGGTTCGCGCCAAAACAATAAAATTATTCACTTTTCTTCCAATCGTCCTTTCTCTCTTTCTCACTCTCTCTCTTCTTTTCTCGTAGTCACTCACTTTCTTTCTCCTATACACTCTCTCTCTGCTCTTCAGACTCACTTCTGGGTTCTTTCACTGCTTCACAGCTAAAAGCCTTCTCACATGCCTCTCTCTCTCTGTCCCTCACAGTCTCATAACAACCACTCGATTCAAAGTCTGTACCTGTTCTCCTCCACGAGGCTTGTCCCCCCCTAATTATAGCCTCGAGGGCCCCTCTACTTACAGCCTTGAGGGCGGGCCCCGCCCCGGGCCCCACCCACCACACACACTGCCCACCACACACACACCATACGCACGCACACACACCCTACTAACACATGCACAAACACACACTCCAACGGAGTGCCCCGTTCCCTTACAATACATATAACACTAAATGAGATATGAGAAGCAAACAAACAAACACAGTGTCCAGCACAATGCCATCGCCAGTGTTACAATAGTTTGCAAACAAGAATCAGAATATGCAGCTTAAAATAAGAAATGCTGCACATGCCAAAGGTGTCTTTCTTTACATACAATCCTAACATTATGAGTTCTACTCTTGGGACTGCCTGACCTCAGATCAGTCGGATATGTTCTCCCGTCTAATATGCTCAGTGCTAAAGGATGCTTTTCATGAAAGGCACATTAAAAATAAAAATGATATGATTTTGTGTTTTATGTTTTTCCACTCTTTACTTGATGACGAATAAAAAAAACTAATTTTAAAATATCCTTTCAGTTTTTTCTTACTGTGCCAATGAAACTACAACACAGACAAAACAAAATGTGTTTAACATTGAGCATTGTTTTTACATTTACAGTGAGGATTTAATTTGCACTTGTATGTTACAGTTGTAAGCAAATTATACACATCATGGAGAATTCACATATTGCAATAATTTCCCCTGTTCGACCCCTGCACACTACACCTTTAAACTATTTGTTTCTTCATGGTTTAAATGTCTCTATTTTATTTCTATCAAGGAAATAACAAGTACTCAGCAGTAGTTGGGTTATTGAGCTGCCTGAGACTCGTGCAGACACAGTTTTTTTATTAAAGGTTATTGACAGGAAGTATAGGATAATGGAGGGCAGTTATTAATAACAGGAATAATGGTAACTGAATATTGTAAAAGGTCCTTATGGTCGAAGAAGTTTTGGAGAAGCATATGACCTTGGAACTCAGTGCCAACACACCGCTCCCATATCATATTTTTTTCTGTGTAACAAATGGTATAGTATAACTGTCCATTATATTATCCTTAGAGTGGAATGGAAATATGCTGCACTGGTTATAATGCTATTATTAGTAGTTGTAACAGCCTTGCCCTGTTTGATAAATGACTCCACACTAATTGGATCCAGGATGTTATGTAAGCTTTGACACATCTACTGGCATGTAGAGATTTGCAATTAAATAATCCAAAATGCCAGTAACATTTCTTTGTTAACTGCAAGCTGATTATGCCAGACTTATATTACCGGTTTCATTTAAACAGACGAGTAACCATTAACTGTTTGACAGGCTTTCCGGCAAAACTTTTCCAGACTTCATTTTCACTTTTACAATGAGAAGCTCATCTATCCCACAACAGCAACATATGGCCCCACCTTAGTCTAAGCTTGAACTTTGTATTGGGCTCAGATGGAATCCTCAAGCCTACTGTCAAGAAGGTAAACATTGTGAGTGATCAGTTGTGGGCAGCAGTGTGGAGTAGTGGTTAGGGCACTGGACTCTTGACCAGAGGGTCATGGGTAAAAACCCAACTGTATAAATGGGTAATTGTATGTAAAAATAATGTGAAAAAAAATAAATAAATAATGTAATTGTATGTAAAAATAATGTGATGCAGACTTTGAATCGAGTGGTTGTTGTGAGACTGTGAGGGACAGAGAGAGAGGCATGTGAGAATAATAATAATAATAATAATCAATACTTCGTTACCTAACTATGCATTTTACCATGTGTTTTTTTCCCTGCTGCCACCATTGCATCCTTCTGACTTGATTGCAGCACGAATGATATTGTATCACTTGTCTGTTTTGGGAAAGTACTGTCAACATTTCACATTTTAATACCTGGCTTTATGTCACCCTTCACATGGCTTAGCTCAATCTTCTTCATATTTCTTAACTCGAAACTAAGACATGATCGCCAGTCTGAATGCACCATCACGTGCATTTGAAATAAACCATCATCTCAGGATATTTATTGAGAATTGCGAATATACTAATGTCCCAAAATAGCATGCTTTTGCCCAGAGCACTGTCTGACAAAGTAGTACTAGTAATTAAATGAGTAAATGATTTATTTCTGTTTTAAATTGAACATTTGCCTGAAAACATTTTTTTAAATATAATATAGGACTAGCATGCGAGGGATTTGAAACTATAACCTTCAAGCATGTTGTGTTAACTGTCAGTGCTACACGATTAGTTGAGAAAAAAATACGATTCTGAAAGATGAAATCAGCCAGCTGACAATTCTCAGGACTTATTTTTTACATTTCGGAGATGGTTTTTTTGAGTCATCTCATCATTCTTCTTCTCAAAGCTTTCAATACAATCGGGATAATACATAATCATTACTTACAAAATCTTGTTCGTCTCCTTACTTGTTAAAAAACTGTAACTTTACTGCTATGTTGTCAAATGTTGTCAAATGGAAGTACAAACTTTGTGGGGTGAAAGCGAGGGCGTCTGCATTGCAAGCTGCATTGGAAGCATGTTTTGGGTTCGATATATATATAGAAAAAGGCAGGATCTGAACCCTAACTACAGACTAGCTACTATTTACATTTACTCTATCGAACCAGCAATACATTGCCTCAATATAGGTTGAACAATTATGCTATTCCTGTAATGTGTGTGTGTGTGTGTGTGAGTGTGTTATTATCCATTAAGTGAAAAAATAAATCATATTTGAAACAAAAACACATTGGAAATGTGAAATAACACCAAGTTACCAAAAGTGCCCAGACATTTAAAGTGGAGATATCAAAAACACAAGCCAAGTTTCAAGAAACCATTGAGGCCCAGCACAAAGCAAATAGGCACAACTGTAAAACTGCTGGGGGCCGAGGTTACCCCAGTTGTTTCTACTAACTTGGCTTGTGTTTTTCAGGCACAATAAAAGCAGAAGGGAAAAAGTAATTTCTCATCTAAAACATCTGGTCAAAATCTGCTTATATTCTGATGAATATTAATACTGTGCCCTTAATCGGTTGACATTTATTTGAGTTTAAACCTCCATAACTTAACTCATAAGTCTTCAACTTGAGGTACTAGGGCAAGGGTAGAGCAAGCACATTCCTTCAGTCGCTGGGGACTGGTGCGTCTGTCTTCTGGGCTCTAGCGTGGACGTGCCCACTGCCTGTGGATCTGGAGTAGGTGTGGCTCCTCCTGATGGGACTGGAGATAACACGGCTCCTCTCAGATCTGCACCCAAGTAGCAGATTACCATGTCTGAGATGTATGAGCGGGCACTCTTCCTCTGGCGCCCGTGGCCGGAGCAGTGGGTAGTCTGCCCCCTGGCGGTGGAGGCGAGAGCAGCAGGTAGTCTCCCTCTATCACTGGGGACTGGTGCAGCTCGCCCTCGGTCACGGGGAACTGGTGCGGCTCTCCTTCGGTCGCTGGGGACTGATGCAGCTCTCCTTTGGTCGCTGTGGACTGATGCTGCTCTTCCTCAATCGCTGGGGACTGGTGCAGCTCTCTTCTGGGCTCTAGCGTGAAGCTGCCCACTTTCTGTGGCTCTGGAATAAGCGTGGCTCCTCCTGATGGGATTGGAGATAGCGGATAGCAGAATACCATGTCTGCGATATCTTAGAGGGACGCTGGCCGGTGTTGCTGTTCCCAGGCTTCCCATCGCTCCTCATCCCTGACCCACAGCTGGTCGACCGCTCTCGGGAGGGCCTCCCTGAAGTCCAGCTTAGGGTTCATTAGCCAGTCCAGAATCTTCCCTCATGGGTGCTGGAGCTTGTGCTGGCTTTTTCCCCATCTTCCTGGGATGGCCGCTCCTTCCCTTCTTTTGGGCGGGTGGCTGAGGTTGAGGTTTTTCCCGGATGAACCAGTCCTCCACTGACGCAACCTCACCCCGACCTTCCAAGAAGAGGGGGTTTTCGTATGGGTACCCATCCCTGACGTGCCCATACACTCTACACACCTTGCACCACTGAGCCCCCTCTCTCTTCAACCGCCACCACCTCTCCAGGTTGGTTTCTCCTTCCTCCCGAAAGGGGCAATCGCCGGTGTAGTTTTCCACCACTTTGCAGTGCTGGCAGTATGGACCCTCCTCCGTCCTCTTCATTAAAAAAAAAACAAAAACAAAATTCCTCTTCAAAAAAACTGGGTACCCGCAGTACTGTTCCTGGCCTGTGGAAGCATTGTTTCCCACTTCTTGACACCATATGTCACAGACAGCTTGTGTGGTGACGTCAGACCCGGAAGAGACAGGACACAGTTTGGTGAGTGAATGCGCTGTGGTGCCAGTTTATTAGAAATAATATTTAAACAAACAAAACACTTCACACAAAAGAAAACGGCACAATGGTCAAAAAAGACAAACAAACAAACAGTGGACAAACCCAAACAAGTATCGTGCTGGTGTAAACCAAACTCTCTCGTCTCACGACTCATGTCTCTCGTTCTGCCTCTTAACACACTAACCCTGTATCACCTGTGATCACCCTATTTATACAACTGTGGCTGGAGCTTCAATTAATTATTTAATCACTTATTCAATTCACGGCTCCAACCACATTCCCACATGTTTTTGCAGGGAGGATTCTAACTTCCTCCGTCACCCATTATTCCACGCACACACACATCTCCATCCTCACATACCAACATATCTTTTTAATCTGCATGTGAAGTGATTGTGCAATCCCTGTGCCTAAATACAAATATACATTTTAAATCACTGCTACGTAACCCACACTCCGTGCACCACTACACACATACATATAAACAGAAAATACGCAAAGGGGCGGGGCACCCTGCCACAAGGTTATAGTCATATATAAACATTGCATTATAGTGCTTTATATTGTTTACACCAGTAAACTATCATTACTGATACAGTTAACATGGATAAAGGGTTTCATCCCAGATGCATTATCATCACTTACTCTAAGTAAACATTAATGTTGTGAGAGAAACGGACACTAATGAACCAGCTTAAAACTATTTGTCTATTAAACTTCAAGAACATGTTCCATTTTGACCACCCACTGGTAATCAAAACATTACTTCAGTGAACATTAATCACAAACATCTCAATGAATGAAGAAAAAGCACCACAGGAGGTTTTCCTAGATAGCAACAATTAAGTAATATAAACCTTAATTTATCTCTATAAACTTGAGCGACAGCGTTCATTTTTATTGTATTTCCACTGTGTATTGAACACATATCTATTGACTAATCCTCATTTTGCTATGTTCATCAGTGGAAAACTAAGCAAGATTTGTTTTAAAATAAAATGTAAGCAACCAGCTTCAAAGGTTATTTCAGGCCCTGGTACTCTCCTGCCTAGACGACTGCAACTCCCACCTGGCTGGCCTCCCTGCGTCCGCCACCCGTCCTCTCCAAATCATCCAGAACTCCGCTGCTCGCCTGGTGTTCTCTGCCTCACTTCTCCCATGCAACTCCACTGCTCCGCTCACTCCACTGGCTCCCGATCACCGCTCGCATCCAGTTCAAGACTCTTGTACTCGCCTACAGATGCCTTGACCAGACTGCACTCAGCTACCTCCAGACCCTCATCTCTCCCTACACCCCCACTCGACCTCTCTGCTCCTCCTGCACTAGAAGACTGGCTGTACCTCCTCTACGCTCCCCTGCCTCCAGAGCCCACTCCTTCTCCACCCTTGCAGTGGTGGAATGAACTTCCTACAGATGTCAGGACTGCCCAGTCCCTGACCACCTTCCGGCGCCTCCGACTCACCTCTTCAGACAGCACCTGTATAACTCCTCTTTTCCCTCTGGACACTATCACTCTTCCTCAATGCACTTTACTTGCACTTATCTGCTCCCTATTTTACTGCATTTAATCCTGTACTTTACAGAGTACTGTACTAGTGTTATTCAATCTGTAGTATTTTGCATTTAATTGTATCCTGATGTAACTATCACTGACACTTATCTGCTCTGATATTGATTTGTATTTTGTAATATACTTGTACTTACTAGAACTGAAGTCATTGTATTTTATTTTGCTTTTAATTGTATTACTACTTGTACTGTGATTCTTGAAATGTATTTTTGTTTACGACTGTAAGTCGCCCTGGATAAGGGCGTCTGCTAAGAAATAAATAATAATAAAATAATAATAATGTTTACATTTCTAACTATTTTATAATGTTGGCAATCACTCTGAGTAATTATTTTATATGTAATTATTATATTATTTATCTACATCTCTCTTTACCTGGCACCGAGCTTGCTAGAGACCTTAAGTGCCTGCACTAAACAGCCCCATTCAACTCAAGTCACATGACAATATGACCTTTCAACTCTGACAGCCCCACCTCCTCTCCGTATATCTATATAGAGAGTTTGCGGGGTTGGCAGAGTTATATTGTCACATGCTTTAAATGGGATGAGGAAGGCTATCCACTGCAGTTGAAACCAGACTCTAAATCAGGTAGAGAAACATCAAAATTGAATATTTTGCAGCAGTGTGGAGTAGTGGTTAGGGCTCTGGCCTCTTGACCGGAGGGTCGTGGGTTCAATCCCAGGTGGGGGGCACTGCTGCTGTACCCTTGAGCAAGGTACTTTACCTAGATTGCTCCAGTAAAAACCCAACTGTATAAATGGGTAATTGTATGTAAAAAATAATGTGATATCTTGTAACAATTGTAAGTCGCCCTGGATAAAGGTGTCTGCGAAGAAATAAATAATAATAATAATAATAACAATAATAATAATAATAATAATAATAATAATAATAATAATAATAATATTGGAGCAACACAACTCAGAAACCCCTTTTTTCTGATGCATTTGTACCTATTCTGAATTTGAGCCTGTTACAGGTATTTCTGAAGTTCAGTGGCTTTTTGACTGATGCATGTATATCCATTTTATGCTAGCTGATACATCTATATAATATCTAATCATGAAAACATACATGGCATTCAAATACTTAGTTGAAAAGCAAAAAAAAGTATTGCTTGGCTGGATAACCTTTTCTATGATGGCTGATGACATTAGCTGTAACTGGCATTTACATAACACTAAGGATTCTGCATTGCTTATTTACTCCAGGTCATTGAATGACTCATGCATAGTCAGAATTCTACAGTTATAAAATTATTGGATTGTTGTGACATGTGAATACAGTCATTGTCAATGCAGTCAATACAGCAACGACACAACCACTTTCATTCACCTATTTCCTATCCAGGTTAGCTGTATAGAAATGAGTAAGAGAATTAAACAGGACAAAGATGACTTCATCAGTCACATATGCAGAAAATAATCTATAACCGTATATTAAACACAGATGTTTTATTGTTTGCCTCTTATTTTGCAATTGCTTGAAGTCTGATTATAGAATTCAATCCCACTGTTTCTTGTGAGATTAACTACAGGTCTAAGTGGGTCTGGAGCTCAATCATCCGGATTATGATGCTCAGTTTGTCATTTCATCTGTGCTCCAGCTAGATTTAGACTGATCTTTTTGTGATTATTTCATTCCCTGGGCCAGATTAAAAAGATCTGGCCCAAGGAATTGTCTGCCCACATAGCTAACCAATAACCCTCTTTAAAACAAAAGGGGGAACAGAAAAAGAAAACCTTTGGATTTAAATTCTGGAGAAATGTCCAATAACAAATACCTTTTCATTACACTTCCCATTTTCTGTTCTATTGTGTCTTTTATCACTTCTTTCTGTATACCAGAATGTGGCCGACATGAGCCAAAGCCTAATGAACTTCATGATCTTCTTTCTCAATGCTTTTTATCTGTCACATGCTAATACAATTCTATTATCAGCCTTTTTATAATATGAAGCTGTGTCAATATGTTGCATTCAGTCTCGATGTTTTTATGTCTTTAGGTTTCTTCCAGCAAGTCGACTGGTATTTCCTGACTACCTCAATCAAGTTGTGTTTTTCTATAGTTTCCCACACCCAGTTCTTAATCCTAATCCTAATCCTAACCCTAACCCTAACCCAGTTCTTAATCCTAACCCTAACCCTAACCCAGTTCTTAATCCTAACCCTAACCCAGTTCTTAATCTTAACCCTAACCCTAACCCAGTTCTTAATCTTAACCCTAACCCTAACCCAGTTCTTAATCCTAACCCTAACCCTAACCCAGTTCTTAATCCTAACCCTAACCATAACCCAGTTCTTAATCCTAACCCTAACCCTAACCCAGTTCTTAATCCTAACCCTAACCCTAACCCAGTTCTTAATCTTAACCCTAACCCTAACCCTAACCCAGTTCTTAATCCTAACCCTAACCCTAACCCTAACCCAGTTCTTAATCCTAACCCTAACCATAACCCAGTTCTTAATCCTAACCCTAACCCTAACCCTAACCCAGTTCTTAATCCTAACCCTAACCCTAACCCTAACCCAGTTCTTAATCCTAACCCTAACCCTAACCCAGTTCTTAATCCTGAGTGAGACTATGTGCTTATAATTCATGCTGTTCTAATATTGGGATGAGTCTTCCTTTCTCTTGCTGTGTCTAAAAAGTTTTCTATGTCAGTCATTAAGGTTCAAAATGGACTATTATCATCCCAATTCTCAATTGCCTTGTGTACTATAATTTAGGTCTGTTGCTCTTGTTTTGTTCAGTCATATGTTCAATTCTTGTCATTATTTCATTTTTGGATGTGTCTTACATGTCCATCCTTTGCTACTTGCTTGACAGCTCTTCTTCATTTGCATTTTATATTTGCTTTAGTTTCTGGTGTGGACAATCAGCACTGTTTTATGTTCTTATTGATGTTAGCCACTGTAGTGCTTTAAGCGTTGTTTTTTTTTTAAAATTTGTATCATGCTGGTGTGGAAAGCTTCTTTATGTCTTTTCACATTTTCTTCTTTCCTAGACAAACCCAGAAAATGGGAGGTAGGAATATTAGATCATAAAGGTAGGTTAACACAAAGACACTGAATGGGAAGCATACTGAATATTGAAACAAAAAAACAAAGTCAGGAGTAGCCAGCACTTTGTGTAGTGAAGATGCTACCCTTGCTACTAAACTTAATAAGTGAGATTGTGAAAGTACAGCAGATTGCTGGATGAAGAATTCTAAGCTACACTTGGCTCAATTGGGAGACATAATTCCTTAACAAAAAAGCCCCAGCTTTAATTCTGAAAGGGTCAACTGCTTTAAAATGGCTGTGATAGTAAACTTCAAGCCATGTCACTTAAGAAAAGGCACTCCAATAATGTGTCTGGGGATATGAGGAGAATTTTTATGAAAGGAGAAAAATGTTCTGCTAGAACTAAACAATATAATTCACACTTTTTCAGTTTGGTAACACCAACATACAGTGATTTATTTTCTCCTTTCAATAAATAGGACTTGAAATTGAAAACATAACTTTAGATTTTGTACTATTCCACTTACAAGTGGCAAGGAGCAGGTGGAGGTTAAGAAACGTGCAAAACAATGGCTAGCAGCACACAGTGTACCCTCTGAGCCACAAGGGAATGCGAGACAAGAGAGCATGTGATACTGCACTGCCCAATATACAGAATAATTGGGTCAACAATTCTTCAGTTACTTGCCGAAGTGATAGATCAGGCTGGTGCATATAGACCTAAAGCACTTGTAGCAGCACTTAAGAGAATACTACGAGAAAACATGGCTAAGGGTATTGCTTCTCATTAATCTACTGTATCATATTAAATCTGAAGAGATGTGTTTGTGATAATATTTTGTATATATACACAACCCTACCAAAAGTATAGGGACATATATGGAAATGACTAGAATGTGGTCTCATAGCACATGGCACATGTTGTAACAGAATAACTCCACAGCAGACTTGGCCCAGGTACACAGTAGTATTGTACTGGACAGTAGCTGACAGTGCTTTGATGGTATGTTGCTACAATTCTAGAAGGTCCTCTTAGTGGAATGTTGTATGTTGAATGGATGAGTAATTACTCAGGGCTTATTGACAGTGCACCAGGTTTTTGTGGACAGCATTTCACAGCAATTAACCTGTAACAGGAGAGTTTATTCAAATGTAGGCAGCATATAGCACATCTACATCCATCAAGCCACCCATGCTTTTGGGTATCACAGAATGTCCATTATCACTGTGGAATGCACATGTAACCTAATCTGGTGCCTTTAATGAGTCTGAGACCCCCAGGTGTGATGGCTTACCCTTTAGAGTAATCACATTTCAAGACAGTGTCTGTGCAAGAGCTTTCTTGGTGATCTGGGCATGTGTCTCTTGGAATGGGCTTGAACAAACCATCAAGATAATTGGTCCCATAATTGATGGCTTTTACCTAGAAGCCCCTGAAAATTGGAAATTGAGTATTATGGTGCTGATTTATATCTCTTCCAATATAACAGTGTAATAGAACCACTCTAGGATATGTTGGATCACCAAAGGAGGGCTCATACTTTAGAAGCAATTGGTGAATATGCTATTCTAGGACTGGGTTTTAATAAATGCATCTGACCCTGGTTAAACCTACAAGCCACTGAGTCTAGATAATCATCAAAGGTATGTCCATCATAAACCGTGTTTGCCTGCATGGAGCTCTTAATTATAAATAGTCAAAATGTTACATCACAATACTTTTTGAGTGGAAGTGTACATTATAGTTAATTAATAGTTAATGTATTTGCTGTTACCATCTCTCTCTCTCTCTCTCTCTCTCTCTCTCTCTCTCTCTCTCTATCTGTTGTGGATCCTATACCGAGGACTGAAGACTTTGTTGCAGCTGTTTGTTGATTCTATCAAGAATTGAAAGCTTTGTTGCCGAGTTTGATAAAATGTAAGATTGATGACTTTGTTGCTGAGAGGAGAGTTTTTGTACTGGACACTTCAATAGATTGAGTTTCCAAACCAGCAGACCAAAAGTCTAAGCTTCAAGGAGCCGTTGAGTATAATTCCAGTTGCATTTTCCTTTCATGGAACTAAATTAATTGTAACACATTCACATAGAACTGAACTGTTAATTATTTAGTTTGCACACTTTGCGTGTGAAATAACTTTTAGTGAAATTTGATGAAGTAACTTTAAGTAATCTACCTCATACTGTTGTATGAAGAAGTTCTTTAAAAGTAAACTTGCCATATCCTTAATCTGTATACCATTAATTAGCTTAATGTGATATATTCTATGATATATTCTAAGATTGTCTGCATCAGTTCAGTTGAGGCTGTGCTTGTATGTGGGAGTGGGTGTGTGTGAGCAATTTACTAACTACGTCACAGCTTGCTTGAGCTGCTGCAGTGGCTGCTTTGGGTGTGAGGAGACAGGCGGTGTCATATTTCAATTGCCTGCTAGCCAGCATGAGCACAGTGAGAGCTTTGGACTTGTGTTTTGTGTTTAGAGACTAAGAGATTTACTTTCTGACTTTTCTGATTTCTGTTTAACAGTCGTGTACTTAATAAAATACTACTATTGATTAAACATCCCTTGTGTCTAGCGTGTGTATGTGTGTTCATAGTAAATCCTCGATCTTTGTAACACGTCAATTAAATAGTATTAATAAGAGAACTAATCAACCCAGATAAACACTAAATTATCAATTATTGAATTGTTCCTACAAGCTACACAAAAACGGGAAGAGCCACTATAAGTTCATTATCGGTGACTTCAACGCCAAAACAGGAGCCAAGCAAGAAGACGCAAATTCGGTCTGCAAATTTGGACAAATGGTGACAGGAATGAGAGGGACGACAGACTAGTCAAATTTGTAGAGAACAAGAACTTATTCATCATGAACACCTTCTTCTAGAAGAAGCCCATCAGGAAATGGACAAGGAGAGGACCCAACGGAGTGAAGAATGAAATTGACTACATACTTGCCAACAAGAAGCACACCGTATAAGATGTCTCAGTATTAAACAATTTTTACACAGGAAGTAACCACAGACTTGTAAGATGCAAAATACACCTAAACACAGCACTGGAGAGAGCGAAACTCGTGATGACGAAATCCAACACAATCAACATAGAAATACACCAAAAGCAACGCTTGATCTTTCAACTGGAATTGAAGAATAGTTTCAATGCTTTTCAAGATCTGAAAAAAGATGAAGCTATCGAGGTAAACAAAATCTATGAGGAAGTGACGCAAGTAATTGCAGAAACAGCAAAATACATCTCTGGAACACAGTACGAAATGCGACCAGAAGATCACACAAGAGACAAAAGACCTCATAAGGAAAACGGAAATTAAACAAACAGCAGCTCTGTCAAAGATTTAATATATTGAGCTCTGCAAGACAGTAAGAAAGTGCATTACTGAGGATATACGGTCGTTCAACTGTAGGTTGGTAGAGAAGACTATTGAAAACAACCAAAGCATGAAGAAAGCAAAGACTAATCATCAGGAAAAATTAATCAAACAAGAGGACGAGACTGTCATCAAGAACTGCAAATTGATTTTGAGGAGAGCCGAAGACTTTTACAGAAAATTATATCAAGATGAAAAGAGCAATGTAGCAGATGACGAAGACGAGACAGAAAAAATGCAACCCGAGGAAGAAGTTCCAGACATTCTACTGGAAGAAGTGAAACATGCTATCAAACACATGAAGACAGGAAAGGCACCCGGAGAAGATGGCATAACGATTGACATCGCGAAAGAAGGAATGCAGAAAGTGTATTAAGCAAAAGATAGTGCCAAATGACTGGAACAATGCATAAGTGTTACTTTTATATCAGAAAGGAGATAGATACCTCAAGAACTACAGACCTATTAGCTTACCTACAATTTACAAATATACTCACCAACAGACTTCAAGATAAATTTGACTCAGTGCAATCAAATTAGCAAGCAGGATTAAGTAGTGGATTTAGCACAATGGATCATCTTCAAGTTGTACGGCAAGTGATTCAAACCAGCAACGAGTACGAACTACCACTTTGCTTGGGATTCAGACTATGAAAAAGCCTTTGACTTTTACACAAGATCTGTATCAAGCTCTCTGAAAAAAACAAGGAATTGAGAAAACGTACAGAGATTGATCAGCACCACATACAACAATGCAACATCCACAGTAAGACTCCATAAAAACAGTGACAAAACCAAGATTGAAAAAGGAGTACGTCAAGGAGATACAATTTCCCCAAAGCTCTTCACAGCCACCATAGAAGACATTTTCAAAATACTGGATTGGGAAAATAAGGGGCTGAAGATCAATGAAGCCTACTTGAATCACCTACAATTTGCTGACGACATACACATATTTACAATGTGCACAGAAGAATTACAAACAAGAATGCAAGAACTACACAAGGCTGGCATCAAAGCGGGTTTGAAAAAGAACCTGAAGAAGACTCAAGTCATGTTCAATAAATATACCACTCCACAGGCAATTGAAGTCAATGAGATCAAGCTTGATGAAGTCAATAACTACATATACTTAGGATAGTCAGTTTCGGCAACGGAGAACCAAATGTGCAAAATCAACAGAAGAGCAAAAATGGGCTGGAGTGCCTTTGGAAGATTAAGCATGGTTCTGAAAGGGAAACTACCCTTATGCCTCAAGAGGAAAGTCTTTGACCACTGCATGCTGTGAGTGCTAACTTACGTATGCAAAACCTGGACCCTCAATGCAAAAATGACTCAAGAATTACAAACGTATGGAAAGATGCATACTGGGAATAACAAGAAGGAATGGATAAGAGCGCAAACAAAATTATGTGATGTTATTATAAGAGCGAAAAAACTGAAATGGCAGTGGGCTGGACATGCAGCAAGAAGAACAGACCATCGCTGGACCAAGGAGATACTAGACTGGATCCCAAGAGATATAAAGTGACCAAGAAGAAGACCTCCAGGAAGATGGCAAGATGAAATTAGGAAACACGTCAGAGCAACGTGGATGAGGGATACAGCAGATAGACTTTTGTGGAAGAATCTTTGGGAGGCCTTCATCCAGCAGTGAATTGAAAAAAGCTGAACATGATGATGATAATTATAAGTAAATACACACAGTAACCCCCAGGGATTATTGTGTCATTTGCATTCGGAATATTAAACATATAATAGCATTGTTTTACTGTTGATCACTTCGTTTTTAGTTTGTCTCATGTAAATGAATTGTTCTGTTCGTTTATTTCCTGTGCTACATCTAATATGACATTATCTGGACCTTACACTTGCATTCTGTAGGTGGGGAGAACCAAGCGCCTCAATCAAACCTATTGGGTTGTGGAAGTATGGTAATGTAATCATCAGTTTTGGTTTTGAGAGATTAGTCAAACTGAAAACAGCTTCTAGAAAACAAAAAGATCAACGATGAAACACAAAGGAAGGTGTCATCATTTTGCAATGGTAATTATGTTTTTTTTTTTTTACAGTCTTCGTTTTTACATTGTAAAGTGTGTATTTAAGGAATTATTGTCATGAACTGCATAATGAAGAATTTCATTAGATGTTTTTCAGGGATGGTCTTCTTGCATCTTGTCTAAATATTTCATATTTCATTTTTGTTCAGATGTATTATTAGCTGGCAAAAGACCAGCATTACAATAACAATATTTCACAAAAAATACAATAATGAAAGGTGTAACTGAATTTGTTGTTTTATTGCAGTGGAATCAAGCACTCCAACAAGTATCAGGGCAGCTTGTAATCCAATCATTATAATTGTAGCACTTACTTTAGTAATATTATATTCATTCTGATAAAATTGGGTATTGATCTGCATGAAAGACTACAAGACAGACTGCCCATAGCGCCATAATCATAGAATATAAAATGTACAAATTATGTGTAGATCCTGGAAAATATGCAATAATAGTGCACATTATATATTCAGCATTACTTGAATATCTTCAATATAAAACAAGCAAACAAAAAACACTTATACAGTTTATACAGTTCTCACCACTGCCTTCCACCTCTCAAGCAAAACAAAACAAAACACAAATTCAAGGATGAGCTAACCTTGCTATATTTCCCTGCACAGTGAAATTGACGACTCAAAGATAATCAATACTGATTGTTGTTTTCATTAGAGAATCCACAGCCACTCCACCCCCCAAAAACTAAATCGTGTTGACAGTTTCTTAAAAGCAAACCAGACAAATGCAAAAAAGACGCTGAAAAAGATGTTTCAGTTGAAACATTTGTCATGGAATTTGCTACCTTTCTTTTTGTGATTCTAAATGTAGCACTCCTGAGTGTTTTCTAGTTAATGACAGGAGTAGGAATATGGAAAGCATCTGTTCTCTATTACATTATGCAGCAGCTGCCAGACACGTCACCCCTCCCATAGTACATTCCCCACTACAGGAAATGGGAGCATTAAGGGATGGGAGTGGGCTAATCTCTCAATATTTCGAGGCTAGGGTTTTGCTAACTGTTGTGCCAAATGCAGGACGTTTGAATGTTAACATTTCTCACAAACCACATTCCACAGCTTTTCAATAAAAATAGCGACATGTATTATACAACTGTAAGTCACCCTGGGTAAGGGCGTCTGCTAAGAAATACATAATAATAATAATATTCAGTACATCAAATCTAGTAATATTGCTGCCAAACATTGACAAACAGAGTAAAGGTTAGAACCACTGATGAGAAGTGAGTAACATATAGCTTGGCCTGCTCGTCAGAGAAGCCTGGGGCTAGGAACTCCAGCACACTAAATGTGTGCCACAAGAACAGGGCACCCACTGAATCCTTGTCTCCTACAAGGATCCTGCTGTGCTGATCATTATTTCAACTGTATCTAAGCAGACTTCAAAATGGTACTTACCAAAGTAAACCACCAGCTTTTTCACAATTTACTTTTAACTTCACATGATAATGAAAAATACCAGCACGACTAAATGATTTACAAAAGATATCCACATGCAAAAAATAAATACATAAATAAACAGATGATACTGACTTATTATTTGTTTATTTAGCAGATGCCTTTATCCAAGGTGACTTACAGAGACTAGGTTGTGTGAACTATGCATCAACTGCAGAGTCACTTACAACAACATCTCATCTGAAAGACAGGACACAAGGAGGTTAAGTGACTTGCTCAGGGTCATACAGTGAGTGGCTGATCTGAGACTTGAACTGGGGACCTCCTGGTTATAAGCTCTTTTCTTTAACCACTGGACCACACAGCCTCCTATCTTTATCAATGAAATAAAACCCTAAAATTATATAAAAAAAATAATTAACTCCACTTCCAGAAAGTTAGAAACGATCTAATATGGCCTTGGTATTCTAATGTTAACCTATTAAGTGTGGTTCGGGGGCGGGAGCGAAGCTCCTCCCAATCCTTTGAATCTCCTATCATCAATCATATCTACTTCCTATTTAAACCATTAGTCACATGGTATACTTCCGTCTTGTGTTTTTTGTTTCATTGTGAACCTAAGCGGATTGCAAGACCCAAGAATGGAGTACTTACCGCACAACTCTTCCTCGGATTCGAAGGTTGAGTTGTAAATCCGAACAGGTGCCTCCTGAGCAGGACAGCATACCACTACCCACTGTCCAAGCAGTCAATCCCCGTCAATCAAAACGGCTCCGAGCCAAGGATACACCTCCAGAGCGACTGTACTTTAAGGACTGGACTCTCAACAAACTCATAAAAATCCTTCTCAAAAAAGGCAGGGAGCAATCGAGAATCCCTTTTCATTTTTTACTGTGAATCCATCTAAGCACAACCTATATTTCCACCCATGAAAACTCCCCAGCCACGGTCAGCTTTTCAGCGGCCCAGGTCAGTCAGCAGGCAGACCATCTCAGAGCAAGCCACTGCAGCAGCCAGCACGTCATCTGGCCAGCAGGCAGTCGCTCCAGTCAGCGAAACCCACCAGCACCATTCTCTGATTTTTAACAAAATAAAAGCATTTATGCAACCATTTGCAGACACCTTATCCTCAGTCAGTAGCAAAATCAGCAGTTTGGATAAACGGGTGTCCAATATCGAGGAAGAGACACAAGTTCCGCAGTTACAGTGTTTTCATCCATTCCTGCAGTAAACTCAGCAGCAGCAGTCACATCCGGTTTGATACCAACCCTGGTCCCTATGGTCAAGCCTCCGATCTACAATCTTGCAGCTGCCACAGCAGATGACACTGGTTCACATTTCATCTGTCCACATTGGTTTCCAGAGCAGGACTTCCCCCACAATTCTATACTCCTCATTCATTCAGAATCGGGGCTGCCACATCAGCAGCAAGAGCAAAGATTAACCACCATTTAATTAAAAATATGGGGTGCATCTTCTGCACAACTGAGCGGAGGGATCTTCACATAGTTGGTAGGGAGACAGTTACTAACCTCCTTTGTTGTGTTAAAATGTTTTCTCCCTTTTTTGTTTTTGTTTTTATATGCATTGGCGGTTCTTTTGTTTGTCTGCACTTGTAGGAATCTTTAGCAGGGAGCCAAGGGTCCAAGCCGAGGATCTAAACTTATTCTAGCTAACCTCGAGAAGGAGCTCTCCCTTCGTAACTCGAGGCAATCTTCTCGTTTCAATCTCTGGGGGTGCATCTCCTCCCCAGCTTCGGAAGTCTATAATTCACCTCAGAGGGTCCACCTTTCAGGTTCTCAAGCCTCTATTTTATGCACAGGGGATCTACTCTGCGTGTCTGTTTTATGTGTTGGGGATCTCCCCTCTGTGTCTGGACCCCTGTTCTATATGTTTTATGTGCAGGGGATCTCCCCTGTGTGTCTGGACCCCTGTTCTATATGTTTTATGTGCAGGGGATCTCCCCTGTGTGTCTGGACCCCTGTTCTATATGTTTTATGTGCAGGGGATCTCCACTGTGTGTCTGGACCCCTGTTCTATATGTTTTATGTGCAGGGGATCTCCACTGTGTGTCTGGACCCCTGTTCTATATGTTTTATGTGCAGGGGATCTCCCCTGTGTGTCTGGATCCCGGTTCTATATGTTCTATGTGCAGGGGATCTCCCTGTGTGTCTGGACCCCCTTCTATATGTTCTATGTGCAGGGGATCTCCCCTGTGTGTCTAGTTCCCCAAGCCGCAGGGACCCCTCTTCTATATGTTTTATGTGCAGGGAATCTCCCACGTGTGTCTAGATCCCCAAGCGGCAGGGACCCCTCTTCTATATGTCGGGCCTTAGCAATGGGCGGCTCTCCGAGAAGGCGACATCTCTACAGGTAGCCTGGCTCCCACCCTGTGAATTACATAACACATACAAGTGTACTCCCTTATTATACAAAACTTCTAATTTTAAAATGACTCCGCCTTCCTTTTCTGTTACCTGATTGATAGTTATTGGTTGCTAGTTGATAATAGTAGAATTCAGCTGTAGTAGCTTCACAGAGAAGCAAATCAGGCAGCAGCATTTTCAATGAAGAACCCTTGTGTAGTATATTTGATTTCGTTTTCAAGGAGGACAAATGGAGAATATATATTTTGTCCATCCATGTTTTTCTCTACCCGAATGCCTTCTTTGTGCTGCATACAAAGCTAGCAATGACACGCATCAAACCAGTAAGCAATAAACTCATTTTGCAAGCTTAAAGGGAGTTTACCTTAAGGGAATCGTTTAGCTGCCGTGACATGATGTATAAAATGCTTTGTCACTTCTGTGTGCCAGAAGGTGCCACTAGCAGCATTGACTATGTTTGTCACACTAAATTTTCATTATAAAAATAGAAGACCCATTCAGTTTGGTACTAATTATCATATTGCATACCAGAGCCAGCCTGTCACTCCACACATATAGTGTAGATACAGATGGAAACATGGCAGTCTGACTGGTGGTACAATAAGTATGATTGGTAAAAAAAAATAAAAATAATAATGTTTCCATTTACAAAGGCTAACTTAAAATTAATAAATAAATAAAACTGTTTATAGATCAATGATTATACAGCTATGGCCAAACATTTTGCATCACCCTGTAGAATTAACACATTTTGATTCATAAAGTCAAATGAAACCTGCTGAATAATGTTACGGTAACATATTGAATTACATACCGCTTTGTAGTTTTCCATATACTTAATGAACAACTGTGACAACAATGGAAAAATGCGGCATTTCGAAATCTAACATGAAATACTATACTACTATTATGACTTCCAGTAGACTTTTGTGATATAAATAATCTTGATTCTTCGATTACATCTTAAATAAAAGATCTAAATTGTGTTCTTATATATATATATTTTTTTTTAATGATGTCTCAATCTTAAAAATCCCATCCGATGCTCACAATGTTGATTTCACAAGCGTGTCATTTATGACTGCTGTTTAATATAGATATTTTGACCTAGTCTAATTGGCACACATTTGGGCATAATAGCCAACCTGACCATGGATGCAATTGATGATTTTCCTGTTTACAAAAGGACAGTGGTTACCAGCAGGTGGCTTAAGCATGACTCTCAAGCAAAGCTACATAAGTGACCTTGGTATGGTAAAGATTGAGGCGACCTGCTACCCTTGATTATCCTGGGTGGCCACTGGGCTGTATAGTGTCCTGTGCTGCCACACTCCCATCTCCATATTACTCTGAGTAACCCATAATGGCACGGCCACGAAAAATGATATGACATCACTTTTGAATGATGGTATTGGTGGTTTCAAAAAGAAAAAAAGGTTAGTGGTATTGTATCTAACTTGTGGTAGTAATGAGAGCCTTAGTAACAAGTGATTTTCAGATGAAATGTGTCAATTAAATCAATCCGTTAATGTTTTAAAATTGAGTCAATGAGGTCGTTAATGAACGCATTTCTCGTTAAAAAGCTTAAATGTTGCGGGTAACATACATCACTTCCTGTCTCAATGACTTGATAAGGGGAATTCGTTAATCAAAATGCATGTTAACGAGTTCAAGAAAAAAGAATGGAAGCATAATTCGCTGTTATGGAAACTGCTAACGTACAGGGAGACGGCTCTCCCACCAGCGAGCAGCAGCCAAATGGAAATAAAAAATAATGGTAATATCATTTTGTGTATAATTTCTAAACATCACTTAAAATTGCAAAGGCTGCCCTTCGAATCGGTGATATCATGGGGCAAATTCAGCATGGAAGAGGGGGTCTTGGTCTCAGTTCAGCTCCTCCTACATGACACAAGGCAGCCCCAGCGCAATGGAAGAAGCTGGTAGTCAACGAGGTGCAAAAGCAGGAGGAGAGGATGAGGTGCATAAAGGCCGTTTCCCAGGCCAAGCAGGGAGAATGGATGACACAATGTGGAACAACGCAAGATCGGCTGGCAAGACCTATGGACAATGGAACAGAGCAGGATCAGTTTCCTCATCAGGTCACCATATGATGTTCTCCCATCACCACAGAACCCAAACCTCTGGGTAGGAGAGGATCCCTCATGTCCTTTGTGTTCATCACCTGCAACATTCAGGCATATATATATATATATTACACCCCCTCTGGGTTGAGCTAATCAGAATCTATTGTCTTTGAAGAGTGCACAAATAATACTACTCTCACATTGCCAAACAACCTCTCCAACAGTATTTATTATTTGCTTTTTCAAATTTGTCAGCATTAAACCGATGTCAACGTTGTTATTGGCACTCACCCTGACTTCAGCATGAGAGCTTGGTTAGCACTTTTTTGGTATTTTTCTTTGTTTTCTCAATTTTAAAAACGTCTTCTCATACAAAGATTGCTCTTCCACAAGTCCACTCACTGTATTCTCACCTGTGATTTTAAAAATGCTGTAGGGACTGATGGCAACTGCCTTTTTCTAGAGGGTTCTTACCTTGTGTCACTATAGTTATCCCTTTAGTGTGTAGTATAAATGTGTTTAAACTAGATCTAGGGGAAATAATAGTGCATGGCTTGGTACAGTGATGGTTTCTGCTGGATACAGACTACTAAAATAGCTGAAATACTGAAGAATATGCAGCAACTATTGAACACTTCAGATATGTATTTAATTAAAATAAAGTGCACATTACCACCTGGCCTTAGGATCCTAGTTGTTTAATGAGCACTATTTTAAAAACCCAAGTACCAGTACTAATAATAGGTCTGAATGTGATTTACATCTACAAAAGAAAATTGCTACCACAGAGCCTTTTACAGAATAGTACTCTATGCCTGCAGTGTACATATCATGTGAACATGTTTTGTAATACTAACATAATTACAGCTTAACTTTCTAATACTGCTGTCTATTTTTTTGGAAAACCACACTTGCTGAGTATATAAGAACATTATTACGTTCTTATATGTCACCTATAGGTAATGGTTTAAAACAAAAATCATAAACCAAACATTTCAATATTTAAAAAAAATAAAATGTTCATAAATGGAAATAAAGCCTTTCCAAAAATAACTGTACGGTATTATACCTGCACAATACATTTGAAGGATATTACCATGAAAAGGCAGATTACATCATAGTTCCCCTGAGATGGTAAACGACCGATGTTGAAGACCACATACATGCAATGCTGTATTGTTGCATCCTACCAGCTTGCTCATATATTGAACTAAGCCCACTAGATTTCTCTTAGTAATCAGCGACTTCTTCTAGTTTTCAAGTTACAATTCATCAATTTCTGCAAGTCCTGCCAAGTGCAGCACTGATGATATACTGTTTGTATTTATTGACATGATATTTGCCACCCTGGGTTTTGATGGATTGATTTGTAAGTAGTTTGCATCATATCTAACAAATAGACAGAAAAGCACAGGAGAGAATTCCATCGTGGCTCCCACACCAATCCGGAATGTGCATTTCTATCATGGACCTCACACCACAGTACTACACAAGGACCCCAATCAATCAATGTGTATAAATGATACTGCTGTACATTTTGGCAGTAACTTAAAATGGTGCCTGAAAAACGCCTTCCAATTACAACTGGGGGAACAGGAACACTTCCTGGCATCAAATTTAGTTTTTCTTATAAATAAATAAACAAAAAAAAAGAAAAGCCTCATACAGTAGATTTGATTTTCTGAATCTTTAATAATAGTGAATCATATTAAAAACATCTTAACCATTGACTTGTGTATATAGTTGTTTTGTTTTGTTATTGAGTCTGACTGTTTGGGGCATCCTATCTGCTGTGTTTGGTTGTGAGGGAAAGCAGTTGAGCATTGGCCAGGAGCAAGTGGAGCTTCTCACTGTAAAACAGAGCTCCTGAATACATCCTGGGGCTACTAGCCCCAATAGAGGAGGCTGTACAAGTAATATAGAGAAAAAGCCCCATTGCTGTGTGGTGAGCAGCCAAATTCTAGCTCTAACTCTGAACCACCGTGTGTCTGACACATTTAATATAGAATTTTGAAGAAAAAAAAAAATTAAAAAGCAGTAGCCATATTTAAATTCGACTGACTGACAAGATGTACTGTATGTCAATTTTGATCTTTTGGGAAATCAAACTCTAGATGAGTCTGAATCGGACACCAACACTAATTCAAGTGGTGAAAAAAAAGTACAACTACTAGGCATCTTGAACTTACTGAAGTGCAGCTTAGGACATAGAAAAAGAAAAGGAAGAAAACAATACACAAAAGACCACTGCCTGGGCATCGGGTGCCCTATTTGACTGGCTAAAACAAAAATGATTAAATATTGATTTCAAAGTAATTCCTCTGCCTGGTCCAAATATTTCGCTCTGGGAGTTTTATGCCACTGTCCGTAGCTCAGAGGGACGGGAGTATTCAGTCTTAAGCTATGTGACCCTACAAGCCGATCTTAACCGTTTTAAACAGACCAGCAATAAACCGCAAAGTGAATCTGATAAGTGACCGAGTATTTCAAAATGCAAACAACATCTTTCTTGCCACTGTGAAGCGGTACCGCAAATCTGGCATGGATACCTCCTGTCACTACCCCCGGATCACAAAGGACGATTTAAAAAAATTAAAAACCTCCCCAGCACTGTCACCTGACACAACTGCAGGCCTTGTGAGAAAGGTTTGATTTAATGTGCAGCTAAATATGGCCAGATGTGGCAAAGAAGGTCTGCGTGATTTAAAAGCAGACTCATTTTGCCATGATGAAAACAACCAGGAATATTTCACTTTAAAATGTAATGAACAAACCAAGAATCAGAAGAATTATAATGATTCAAATAAAGAAACTCAGAGGTTTAATTTACTCCATCCCCGGAAATCCTCTCTGCCCCGTACTAAGTTTGAAAAAATACATTTGTAAAATCCCTGAAGCCGCTGTCCCAAGATTTTATTTACATCCTAGACGTCAAAAACAAACTTTGTTAGATTCTGAAGCAGTGTGGTATTTAAGGGAGCCAATGGGAATAAATTATCCGTCCGCCAAAACTAAGCAAACTAGCCGGACTGAGTTGCCGATACACAGCATTAAGTCCACAGCGGTGCACCTCCTTAGTGAAGCAGCGCTTGAAACACTAATGTCTGTCACGTGGTCACAGGTGTGAGGGAAGCCTTAAAAATTACTGGGCACCGTCTTCAAGTGATCGCTAACAGTGGAGCCACACTCTGTCCTGCACTTCCTTAGACAAAGACAAGGACAGCAATGATCAAACACATGTTGCTCGAAATTGTTTGCTGCAGCTCCACCTACTGTTCAGAATGAAAATCTGAGAAAAGGGCTTGTAAATCTTCAAAACTGCAATTTCAATGGCAATGTTCAATTTAACATTCAATGTTTATTAAAAAGCAATAATAATGATTTTTTAATTAATGCATTTTTGGTTTTATTTTTTAAGTTTTAGGGGACTGTTTTTTCTTAGGTCAGGCAGAGGCGGAAGGATATTTAATTAAAAAAAATATATTTTTTGCTAATTAAAACATGTTTTTACATTTTTATTTTTTGTATTTTAATGTTGGTTGACCCATTTTATACGAGCAGTAAGGCACTTCAGGGCGTGGAATATACTGTAATCTCACCACGTCCCGGGCGGTTAAAATGGTGATATTAGATTATATCCCACACCCTGAAGTGCTTTACTGGTCACTTAAACTTGTTGTACGTACTGTGTCTAGGAATAGCACAGGGTTTAGTTTGAGAATTTTGAATCCCATTCTGTATAGGAAGGGGTGTGTGTAAGAAGGAGTGCAGCAGTATGATGGCGACGTTATGTTTCATAGTTTTCACACCATTTAATTTTGCCTTTTTTGTTTTGTTGTATGTCCCCCTATGCACTACCGTTGCTGGCCGTGTCCTGTGGGGTTTTCATTTATTCATTAATAAATCCTGCGTCCCTGAGCGGCATTGTCAACATCACCAACATGTCTCCCTGCTTGTCTCTCAACGTGAACCCACACTCCATTGGATTAAAAAAAAAAAAAAATGGACAAAAGTACTTGAGAGCGGAGTCACTATTTATTAATAAGCATAAACTTATTTTATATAAAAGATATAAACATCTATGTATGTATTGCTTTCTTTAAGATCTGTGGTCAATTTATAAGCCAGGGCAGAGAGATCTCATGGATAAACCTGTCACTGGTGACCAAAGGGTCAAAGGTTAAAATTGTGACCTTGACCAACTTGATACAAATTAAAACATGCTTCCCGTCGCCCAACTGCATCACTGAATAACCTGACAAAGACAGCAGTAGGCTTGCGAGGAAAATCAAGGATGGTGGTTGAATATTAATTTGGTAATCATTGAAAATAACAGGCAAAGTCAGTGGGGATAAACAGGACTAAGCAACTGCAGAGCAATAGGGAATACCTTGGCAGTAACCTAATAATGTCTCTTCCATCAATTTTGTATTACAGTATTGAGTGCAAAAAAATCAGGAGATTAGACAAGTAGGTGAATTCAAATCTAATTGTGAGTGTTGCTTACATGTTTCTAGAGTGTATGTGACCTCTAAAGCCTACACTTACTGGGGGACATGTGGAGTAGGTCACTTCGATAACTTTTCTAAAGCCAATTGAACAATATAAGCTACTTTTGTAATGCATTAATGTAATTCTAAGTTTGAGTGATAGTACAGTATTGGATTTTTGCATTTCGTTTTTGTGAGTGCCATTATCAATTGCAAAGCATGAATAACAAAAATGATATTGGCTTAAAGAAGTGTACCCTAATATGCATTCTGTTAATTTCAGTTTACAGATCTATAAAGTATTTCAAATTATGTGCATGTGTCCTTGGTGCAAATGTTAGTCATTGTATTTAACAAACAATACGCTCATGTCAAGATTACGTTTGTCAGTTGAAAACAGAACAAAACAATCAAAAGAAAACAAAAATTAACCTTTTAATGTGCTTAAGTGGCGTTAATACGGGCAGCTTTTCTACACAGACAACAATGGTTTTTAGCTTAGTATCCTCAGATGATAAATGCTATGGCAAACATTTAAAGTAATAATTAAGGGCCAAAGGTTTGTTTCTATCTGCATACCTTTAAATCTAAATTCAATACAAAAGTGGATTAAAACCTAACCATGCAAATAAGCAGTATTCCAATTACAATTAAACACTTGACAGACTTCAATTTCAATTCCCTTCAGTGTAAAAACAAACAAACCACCTATTAAATTGACAAAACAATATTTGTATGTTGTCATTATCACAGGGTATTATACTTTTGTATCATCAGATTATCACTATAAAAAAACACGGCACAATTTGGAGAAACAAATGCCAAAAAATGGAACATAGCCTATTGCCGAGCCAAATGACTAATTTGGTTGAATCCACTCAGAATTTCCTCAAATATGGAAAGAAAATACAAAGAAGCCTTCAGTCAACTGCTTATTTTTCAAACAGAAACCAGCACATATTAATAGCATTCACTTCTATTTTGCATTTATTCATTTGTATAAATGAGTGTCACATCATGACATTTAGTGGAGAAGTCTGTTTAATTATAAACCAAGTAATCTACATTAAAGCAATGAACAGTTAAATGCAAGAAAACACATTGTCAGAAAGTGCTGACAACTGCAACCTTGCCAGCTTATATAAGGAATTCCATGCCAATTTATTTACCACGGGAAGCGATTTACCTTTTTGGGTCAATATGTCTTTTAAAAAACAAGGGCAATCATTAACTATTAATGAAAGTCCCCCAAATGTAGCCAAAAGCAAGGTACTCATCACAGATCCATCAAAATAAAAGTTCACAAAAGCTGGACTGATAGAAGGACACATATCCCCAAGTGATGCTTGTCAGCCTCGTCCACAAAGTCATTGCTGTATAAATCAACATCAATCTACACTGATAATGCTTTAAGAAGATACTGCCTCTTAGCCTTTGGCTTACAGATTGAAACAGGCCTGCCGATACTGTGCCGAAACATTAAAATGTTAAGTCATTGATATCAGATTAATCACAGTTTTTTGTGATAGGAAATTAGCAGATCTAAGGATAATTAGCATTTTTCCACAAGTAAACACATAATTTGCACCAAGTGGGAGAAACTACTTTTATTGATTTGGTATATCAGCTTTTGCTTAAAGTACAGTAAATGACAATCATCTAACAGCATTCTTGAGAAATATCATAAAAGGGCTTCAGCATTCTCACTACACGGGATTGTTACTAGCATCAGGTTTTCCTGCGCATATACTTTAGTACTGTAACAAACTGGAATACTAACATTTTTCAACGTAATGCACATACTGTAGAGTTTGCACATGCCTTAGTATTTTAAAAGACACATTTGATAAGGATCATTACTTACCTAAATGGTCCAATTCACTATGTTTAATATATATATTTGTGATTAAAATAGATATATTAATAGTCACAGTGAATTTGTGCTCATAAGGTTCCTTTTTTTACACACAATATTAAGTGCAGCCTCTGTCAGTGAATCAGATAAGCACACTGAAATATATAGAGACATTTGATTTATGTGGATCTCCTGCATTGATAAAGGTTCATAAAAGTGAGGGGACTGTGTTGTTCATAGAGAATTCAGCCTGTTTCTTCACTGTGCAGTTTGCTCAGCTCTTATGTGGAATCAGTGGTCCCTGGTGTTATGCTATACTGTATGTGTTTCTGGTTGTGTTTGCCCCTACCATTCTCCATATGCTCTGCCTCACCAACACTGCCATCCGGCGTAGTCCTCTCATAGTTGTCCTCTGGGAGGGGGAGAGCACCCAGTCTGGGACCTGAAGAGCTCTTACTGCTGGGCGTCTCTGATTCTTCCAATCCACTATCATAGCAACTCTGCAATGATCCCTGGTGTGGGTCCTGAGGCTGGCTCACCACAGAAAACGTCACTCTGCGAAATGGCTACAAGAGAAAAGATTCTCAAAGTCACTTTCGGGGCCGATGATGCTGAAATTACAAATTACGGTAACTTGCTCTTATGTGACAGCTGTGTGAATGCATTTCATGGGTTGTGAATATGGTATGGGGTTAAACTGCTGGGAAACATAAAGTTTGTAGTTTCACTAAGAAAAAAAGAATATTTTCTCTTCACTGAAATTAACAGTCCTCTTTGAACCCCCACAGAGTACAATTAAAATGCATTCCAGAGACACCGCAGGTCTTATGAGAATATTATTTTTGCATTTGTCTACATATTTTTATAAGGTCAATGTGTTTTGAAAGATCATAATGAAAAAAATACATTGTATTTTGATTATGTAATTTCACATTTATACAAATGCAAACATTATCCACTTACAGTAATTCAATTTCAAAATTGTGGGAGAAAATATTCTTTATATTATAATCATAACTGAGGATGAACTATTTTCTATCAAAAGTAGGTGTTGAATAAGTGACTATAGCGTCAACATGAACTTGGTATGGGTCTTAAATATAGCGTAGCCTAACATTTCAACACAATGAAACATCATTACCGATGTATCGGTATGCTGTTTGTTCTTAAGCAAGCCACAGTGCATCTAATAATATGAATTATTACCATTCCCCTCCTCGTGGGAGGACTGATCTTAGCCAGAAACATTACTTAATTTAATGTACTGCAAACAAAACCGCAGAAAAAGATGTACCGGTAACTATGACACAAAGAAAATACTGTCAAAACACCATTTGCATCAACATAAAAAAATACCTACTAGTGACTGGGATTCACACACAGCTGGGAAATCTGGGAAAGCATATAGCTGCTTTAATCAGTTTGCTTTAGCAGACAATAACACTGGAGCAGCAACTCTAAATAATAAGTAAACCTGCAGTTGAATTTACTTCACCCTTTTACCCTTCTGATGTTGGTCCTATTGCCAGCTAACCAATGCACATAAAGTCTACAGCATTTAGAGAACGCATTCTGACACTGCAGTTTTGCAACAGAATGATGAAAACATGTATTAATACAGATTGCATGTCAGTCCTGTTCTTTTGAATGCCATTTAATGTAGAGAGTATGATGACATTTGTACAGATTCCAAATGTAAAGAAATGTGACTTGTATATCTTAAATAGAACTGAGTAAATCACTGTCGACAAGCATTGATGAAGAGGGTTATTTCTTAACAATGACCATGGGCTGCAGTTTGTTGTATTACACCACTGACCCTGAAGTTGTATAAAGTCATTCACCTGTTTTAGGCAATTTCAGGCAAATGGATGATGAATGGCATAACGTTAAACCATCAATCACAAAAACAATACATGTATACATGTAGTTCAGGACCCGGAGACTGTCCATTGAAAAACGTTAAACCATCAATCACAAAAACAATATATGTATACATGTAGTTCAGGACCCGGAGACTGTCCATTGAAAAATAGTTTAATACAGTTCTTCTGGGTTTTTTTTCTTCACGGACCACTTATGTGACTTATTCGTATGCGTTTGTTACAAGAATTTCTACGGCCGTTAAATAAGTATTGAAGGCATTTCACAGGTTTGGGTATTGTGTAAGTGAAGTATTGGATTGACATTTATCCCAGTTATTTCAAAGCCAGCTACCCACACCCTGGAGGGAAGTGTTCATGATGAGATTTTTATTGGAGCCAAGTCATAAACTGTATAAGAAAGTGAATCGTGCTCCCTTGCGAATTGAAGTCCCCAAGCCCCAAATATGTTTCACCCAAGGCTGTCCCTCATTATAAAAACACTACTTTTCAAGACTGGCAGGCAAAGCCATAATACCTCCTTCCTACCATCTTTTCCACAATAACAAGAGTAGCTGTAGTTCAATTTGCTCTTTAATGTAGAAGCACAGCAATGGTACTGCTCATTATCACATACATACAAAACGTACTGTGCCAATATATATAGTACCAAACTGTGCTGCCATCCTAGGGTACTGCATGACAATTCTCATTTCTATAGTTACATTTTGTAATACATTAATACATGGCCAAAAATTTTGCATCATCTAGAAATTAAGATTGAGACATAATAAAAAAAAAAACATAATTTAGATGTTTTATTTAACATCATATAATCAAAGAAACTACAAAATGATGCTGCAAAGGTCTACCTGAAGCCATACCAGTAGTACAGTATTTCATGTTAGATTTTGAAATGAAATTATTTTAAAATTGTTGTCAGTTTTTCGTTAAGTATATGGAAGACTACAAAGTGGTATGTAATTCAATATGTTAACGTATCATTATTCATCTTGTTTCATTCAAGTTAATTTGCTTTAGTGCTTTGAAAAATCTGAAAAAAAAAATATTTATTGGAATAATACCATATTTATATTATATTTACACATAACCAAGGATCTACAAGAGCTGACCAAATATATTAGCAATGCATTCCAAAAATGATATGCTTTCTATATTTAAGAAGGTAATATCCCAAGCTTTGTGCAAAATGCACTTAGCATTTCAAAGTTACAGTCTTATTCTTCAGTATCATCCCTAGAATTCCATTAAGACAGTCTGGCCTCATGTCTTAGATTTTTCTCCAACAGAAAGTGACTTGGAATTGTTATAACTGAAAATAATATTTTACTGCTTTACTTATAGTTTCCATTTTAAGCAAAACATGAGACAGTGTATTGTCCTGTGTAACTGTGTGACTCCTATTGTCTCTGATTGATAAATAAAATATCACCTGACAGGGCATACATCGAATCACATTTTGCCTGATTTCGTCACAAAGAAATGTTTAAAACACATCGAATTAATGTTAAGTGAATGTGTGTGGCTCATGGGGTTTCTCATTGTTGGCCTTGGGTGGAACTCAAGCCTTTTTGAATGTTCTCCAAAGCTTTAGTTTGAACTCCCCTTGTGTGTTCCTTGGGTGATATCGGATCCACAGGTCTCAAGTTATAATTATTTATATATGCAGCTGCACACCAGTTGGACAATACTTGTTGCTGCTGATGACCTACATTTTGAAAACACTTCAACTGTATTTGCAAATAATGCCAGCTGTCAAAATTGTTACTAGTGTAATGGCACATACAAATATTTACATATAGCCTACTGCAAAATGTGCAGCCATCACAAATCAAGATATTTGATATATTTCAATTAAATATCAAGCATCAAGGGATACACTTCTAAACTATGATTTAATATGCATAACATAAAGCAAGTCATGTACTAAACAAATAAAACATCAGACATATATAGACACTACTGTTACTGTGTGTATGATTCTCTGACATACAGTGAAACCAAGCTTTTAATTAACATGCAAATGAACACATGCTATTTGTTAGATTGTTGTTCTCACTTGGTGGAATGTGCACAGCCTTATTGGTTAGGGGAGCTACCACATGCTCTTCAACTGACATACTGTAACATCAATGCCCCCGGCATTCCATGACAGTAATATTTTTAAAACACAAAGAAGACGTTTACAAAATGAACAGATGGTTCATTACTGCTTAAATGAAATATATGAAGATACAATTGTACAATGTAACTGCAGTTATTTGTGTTTGAGTTGATGTGTGTGAACATGGTTGTAATATTAGACAGTTTTATAGTCAGCATTCAGAAATACGGTACAAAACACTGTGACTCCAGGTGTATTCATTCTCAAACCTTGAAAACATTCAGTCAAGTTTGAAGATAAGGTGTCCTTCACTCCACGGGAAGCCATGTAAAGGGCTGATACTACCAATATGCTACTCACTACTGGGGCTCAAGAGTAAATCAGCCTCCTTTGTCAGTGCCACTTAGCAGGCTCTTTTAAAAACAAACCATAATCCAGACAATTTGCAGGAAGGTTTTCTGGTGTGCACTTTTCTTCACGTCAGACTGAGTGGAAATTTCAAAGCAGAGCTCCTGAACAAATAAAAAACAAATCCCCCTAAGGTTACAACATTGGACTGACCTCTGCTCCATATGACCCCATATATGTTTGTTAAGAGGCCTCCTTGCACAGTAAAGTTTATTGCTGTCAACATTCCTTAGAAACTGATCCATCCGAGTTACAACATGCAGAATTGTCTTTTTATAGCACTAATGTTCCTAAATCTACTTGAATTTAAGAAGCTGTAGTGTTTTTATAGACAAACTTGGCATTTCAGGATCTGCAATTTTACTGAAAAAAAAAAAAAACAGAATCTTGAGGCACTAGCCAAGAAAGTTTTATTAAAGATTAGATTTATAATTTGAACGTTTAATGGATTGCCCTTCTTAGGTTATCCGGCAAAGATTGTGTTATAATATTAAGTGTCAAAGGCTGTATTTCTGTAATTAGTCTTTTCAAATGCTGCTTTAACAAACATTAGCTGCTTTTTCATGCAGATGCTTTTACAATTATGACTCAACACTCCAAAGACCCAATCTGCTGTGTGTAATGTCTTTTGAAACAACCCTGTGGCTGACCATATGACCTCACGTATGAACTGTAAAAAGTATTTGCATTCTGGAAACCAAGCATGGGGAATAAACAAAATTGCAACACTTGTACTTAAAGTAATGGGGGAGACATGATACACATGATACAGTGCATTCCCACCCACACAACCTTTCTATAATTAACTCTTGCTTTTAAATGTTAATGTGCAACCTGAGCACCATAAACATCCACCATTCAAAACCACTATTCGTCCCTACAATTATACAGGAAGTCTTGAATGATGAAGTGAACTAAGACTATGCCAGTTGCTTACCTCCCCCCCCCCAAGGACAGATCCAGCTCATTTGCAACTGAAGGATTTTAGGTGTTGTGTTCAAGTAATGTATGGTTAGCCAAGCTTAGTTTCTCTAGAGTTTTATTGCAGTACTGTTTTTTTTTAATTCCTGAAACTGTCTAAAATCTAAGTGATGAAAAAAAACACACCCTTTCCCTACATCATGTTTGGCAAGTAAAAATAAATCTATGTTATTTCATCTTATGCTTTTTCTAGCTTTGCAACATATTCACCAGACCCACCTATTTCTAATAAGCGTACAGATGTATTATCTGCAATGGGAGCTTACTGTCCCAGTGCCTTTGAAATAGGAAACAACAACAGTATCATTCAACAATGCTCATATAGTTCGATTGAAATAAGAATTAATAAAGTAACTACAGCGTTATTTTTAGGAAAACAGAATTAATTTGGTGAACAAAAACAATAATACACAACTTTCAGTTTCACACAGAAATCAAGCATTGTCGATTGTTTCGCATGCAAAAACACCCACTTTGAAAGTTCTGCTGACAAGCTGAATAGCCTGAGCTTTAAAGCCAATGAACGAGAACTATTTTTTTTGCTTCTCACTCATTATGAACTGACACTGTAACCAGCTGCACTTGGTAGTTGTGAATGAATGAATGCATGAACGATCCATTTCTAGTCAGAGGTCAGTCAAGTGAAACAACAGTGTCGAGTTATCCACTAGTCTTTTTTAATAGTTTTTATCCCTTCGGTACTGGTAATAAGTGTTGAGTTACGAGTAAAGCATTGTGTTGAATCAAGAAATTAAGAGGCAGGATGCATATATTTTATATGGAGAAAATCTGGGACCAACACGTTCTGTAGTGTTAAGCGAAGGTGTCGAGTTATCCACCACCAGTCGAGTTAACCGAGGTTGACTGTATTTAGTTTATACTAAATTGTATGGATATCCTCCTATGGCGAATAAAAACCTCCTCCAATATTCTATTTATACCACAAGTATATATACTGTATATATATATATATATATATATATATATATATATATATATATATATATATATATATATATATATATATATAATTTTAGCTCAAAGAGCCAGCTGCCCAACGTTTCGATATATTGTACATATATATATATATATATATATATATATATATATATATATATATATATATACAGTATATATATACTGTATATATATATATTTTTTTTAATAATTAGAATTAAAATGTGTTATTTTTTATATTAACTCAATTCATTCAGGGATTATGTTACCAGGTAGATCTTTACTTTAATTTTCAACAGATTATGCTTTGATGTAGATTAATTTTGATCCCTGTTTACGACATCTTCACAACCGGCTTTTTCAAAACAATAGAAATCTGAAATTATATCAGACATTTTACAGTAGTGGCAGTATTGTTTGAAATACCGAAGCTCAGCTCCATCCTGAATTTCAGCAGCACACCACTGGATTGGAATACTGCATAATCAAAGACACATTCGAAACTAGGCCCGGTAAGTATTTTATTGCACTTATGTTATTCCAAATTGTATCCCACTCTAGAGATACCCATGCTTGCGGTACATATATATATATATATATATATATATATATATATATATATATATATATATATATATATATATATATAAATTTCAACCAATGGGATACAATATTGTATAGTATCTAAAGCTCTTCCCTTTATAATCAGAAGTCACCAAAATCTGATTGGTAAACAAATACTATATACAAGAATCACAGACATATATAGACATATGTATCTTATATTCAAGTAGCTATAAAATACATTATTATATACCAAACAGTACAGTATATATGTTCTTAAAATAAAAGGCAAACTTTGAATTGCCATTTTTTTGGAGATGGATAGTCGTGTGATAAAGATAATGTCTCACTGGGACTAACTCATTCCACCTGTGACCTAAGCTGAATTTAAACTCAATTCACCAGAGGACTTTAATAGGTCTTCAGACCACTTAGCCACCCAGCCCCAAGCATTGTTTCAGAAGATTAGACTATTGCTGGATTTAACATTACCCTTTTTTAATTTGATGAACATGTTTCTCATATGTTTCACACCAAGATTAATTTAGTCCAGAGTATTATGAAATTGAATAAAACCAAATTGACAAAGACAAACCAGTGCCCTTGTTTTTAATGTACTGCATGTAATAATATTTTTTGCAAGGGCACATAACTCCTCTGCTTTGTGCCATTATAACTAGAATAATAGCTTTTAAAGGTTTTACAAAAACACTCCAAGATCCATATTCACAAAGTAGTGTAATTTGGCTATGTATATCTTAATTAAAAGTGTGTTCTGCCAGATGTGAGTAACAGCAGGAGTGGAAAGAACATTATGTATTTTTAGTGCAGGGACATTCACCTTAAGACACTAACTTAAAAAAAATCCTATACAATGGAACTGCTGAAAATGAGAAGCTGTGCTTCAGATTGTGTCTCAAAAGCCGAAATAAATCTTAAGCACATTTAGCAGTTTGCTCACAATTATTGCAGTATTTTAAAATATATTTTCAAGCTCATTACAAATCATACTGCTTAATGTGGTTATATTTGTTCCTTGTGATTGCATGCATCACAAATGTGTTCTACTTCTTCACCGATTTATCTTTTAGGCTATTGAAAAAGCTGAAAATAATATTTAAAATCAAATTATGTGTAATTATGCACTGACTGCAGCTCATGCATGTATTACAAAAAATAGCACAGGAATATTTGCATAAAACACATCAGTAATGCATAATCTTTGAGTTTGGGCGACATTTCAGTTATCTTGCATTTCCCTTTTTCCCATGTTTGTTCTTTGTCCTTTTTTCTAGGGAGATTTTTGATATACTGCATGTCAAATGGCCAGAACTACTGTATATACTATTGCAAGCTGATTAGATTATACTTTATTGTATTTATTTATTTATTGCATTTATATAGCACTTTTTATAGAAAAGTATCACAAAGCACTGAACAGTACATAGCAGAAAATTAAAGGACAAACCACAATACATTTGTATAGCATGTCGCACATTCAACTGCCACAATCAGACCATTTAAACAACAAATTTAAATAACAGTATTCGTATAATAATGCAGCAATTTTACATTAAAAAAATTGAAAACTGGAACGGTCCCAGCTTCCTTGACAAACGAAGGCAGAGCATTCGATAATTTAGGAGCTCTACAAGAAAAAGCCCTACCTCCCGTTGCTTTTGTTGACCCTAGGAGCCCCGCATCCTGTGATCTCAGAGTGCGGTTTGGAAGATATGGGGTCAGTAATTTCTGCAAATAACTAGGTGCTAATCCATTCAGGGCCTTGTAAGTTAACAGCAAAATCTTAAAATCAATTCTATACTGCACAGGGAGCCAGTGTAAAGAGGCCAAAACAGGGGTAATATGTTCACTTTTCCTGGTTTTAGTTAGAATTCTAGCGGCAATATTCTTAACAAGCTGCACGCGGGACTGATTAGTGCTTTACAATAATCAATTCCAAATGAAACAAAGGCATGGATTAGTTTCTCGGCATCAGATACGGAAATAATTTGCCTAAGTTTGGCTATATTTCTCAAATGGTAAAAACATACTTTAGTAACTAATATGAGTCTCAAATGATAGATCAAGATCAAAGACGACCCCAAACTCTTAATTTCTAGTTTAAGTTTTGATGAGAGACTGCAAGGGTCGAGCGCATGTAATCCCACATTTCCTTTTAGTTGGTTCGGTGAGCCTGCTAGCATAACCTCAGTTTTATATGAATTCAACATTAGAATCCAATGCTTGATATCTGTAAGGCAAGTAGCTAATAACACCCAGGCAGAAGAAATTCCTGGCTTTAGGGACAAATATAGCTGTAATATTCAGATAGAGTCTAGACAGTTTCCTTTTGTTATCTGCAATTCTAATGTACATCCTGGCAGTATGAATAATGTCTTTATTTGTGTTTCTTCATACCTATAGTAATTACCAGATCAACATGATGCCACTAATTCCACAAGAGCAATAATTATGAATTGTCATTAACTGTGAAAAGCTTTTTGAAAAATCTGGAAAGGGCCACACCCAGGATTTGTCTAAACTGAAATCTAAGAAAGGTGGGGTGTGACTGCTTTCACAATAATATTGCTCCTAGGTATGGAGCCAAGCAGTGAGAAAATAGTAAAGCAAAAGTATACGGCATGCAAACAACTGTGGGAGAATTTCAAATGCCTTATAAAGTGTCAATAGCATGTTTTTTTAATAGAGAAAAAAGCCGACCTCTTTATGTTACACTAGAAATAAACAAATATGTATGCATACTTTAAATCTTTTCCATTGTTGTTTGTTTCAAATGTTGTATCTATAACAGGCATTGTTCTCCTTCAAGAAAAAATGCTAATGACACATTTATAGCAATAAATGGCTATGTAAATGTTTCTCAATGTGTGATAGTAATGTATTCCTAACATTTCTTTTAAATTAGTATTTTGTATCACAATTACTGTTTACTTTTAGAAAGAGGCGCACACACTTTGATCTGGCAATGGGAAAAAAAATGCAGTTTGTGAAATTTCCTTGCAAGGTCATATTTCCCTGAACATCCAACAGAGTGAGTATGCTTGATCAACCATGTGTGCATGTTTTTATCTACCTGTCAAGCTTTTTATTATTTTTTATAGTGTTAAACTAGTTTGAAGTGTTCACAGTGGAAGATTATCTCGATTACCCAATACAATATAAAGTGTTTCCAGAGCTCTGTGGCGTCCTGAAATACTTGTTTGATGTTAGCTGGTACAGTATTAACAAAAAAATGGAAAAACCCCACTCTGATTTACAATGATATACCAATATTTGTTGTAGGGTAGTGTAGTGCGACGATGACACAGGGAAAATGCAAATATCTCCAGACAGAAAATTCTCTGAATCATGTAAACTCATTATTAGAATTTCTTATGCAATGACTGTTTTGACAATTCTCACATTTTAACATTATTTTTGGGTTTCAGGTTTTTTATTTTTATTTTAGTTCAGGTAATGCATCTAATCCTATTATTTGTGAGGTTTTTTGTGAATTGTAATATCGTCTTGTGATTTGTAGGGCCTCTTATTGAATACACTTAGCCAAATTGCTGTCTGTGCACCTAATTATGTAATGTAGATTTAATCTGAGAGATAACCCCCCAATATAAAGATTCTTACAATTTGAGTTCCTAACCTCCAAGGATGGCTGGTCAGATGATAAATCCCTGATCCTCAACTCAGACAGTGGAGATAACAGCACAAGGCTCCGAAGGTGTACAATCTAGTCAGATATCTTTGACAGATAAAATAATACCGTAAATACAGTAGGAAAAGGAAGGCAGAAGAGACACACAAAAATACTATCTCTGACAGTAACTTCTACATTTGCAGCCAATAAAATTGTTATTATAAAAGTCAGAACAAATTTTTAGTGGCACTGTGGCCGAGACCAAATCAAAACTTTGACAACCCGCTAATCACACTTAACAAAACTGTATTCAATAGCATTTTTTTTTTTTTGTAAATATCTTATTTCTTCTACTCGTAAGTGGACATTGGCACTATACGAATCTGGCTAGATTCGCAAATCACAGGCACAGCAGCTTGAGAAAGTGTACAATTCCACTTAAATATAAGCAACTATTGACTTGTACTCAGTAATAAATTGCACTGTAAAATCAGTATGCCTGTTGTTTTGGCATTCACTGAACATTGCTCTGCTCCCCTGCCACTGCTGATCCACTGTTACCACCCTACTCCGCCCTTTACTGCTCAGACTGTCATTCTAGACAATCTTTGTTTTATAGATGCCATCACTGAATTGATATTTAGCATGCTTTGATTTGAGAAGTTATTTCTTGGTAGTATTAAATCAACATCCTCAATGACTACGTGCCAGTCTCGCTCTTGGGGTGTGGTATTTTTACATCAAGAGGAATAACCTTAAGACATTTCTTGATATTGAAATAATTGCACAGCGTTTTAGTATATTCTAATGGTGAAAATGTTTAAGAGATTTGAGTTTATACTTTAAAGCTTAATGACTGGTTAAGTATTTATTTTGGTATATATCATTATCCAGGGATACATTGCCTGAAAATGGCATGGAACACATTTTTCATACTAATTGCTAGTTTTATAGTTAGTTCTGTCATGCATGCTTTCTTTTGTGCTGTGAGGTAACACCAATTTAAAGCAATCTACAGGTTTTTGCACACATATAATTGTATAGAATTTGTACTTGCAGAACAATCCTACTACACTACACTTTAAAAGTCTACCTGCCCATTATGTAAATACATTTGGCTAAAAAAAAGCTAGTTTGATTTAAGCTAAGGTGGGTTCCTAAAATATATACAGTACTGTGCAAAAGTTTTAGGCAGGTGTGAAAAAATGCTGTAAAGTAAGAATGCTTTCAAAAATAGACATGTTAATAGATTATATTTATCAATTAACTAAATGCAAAGTGAGTGAACAGAAGAAAAATCTAAGTCAAATCCATATTTGGTGTGACAACCCTTTGCCTTCAAAACAGCATCAAGCATCAATTCTTCTAGGTACACTTGCACACAGTTTTTGAAGGAAATCAGCAGGTAGGTTGGCCCAAACATCTTGGAGAACTAACCACAGTTCTTCTGTGGATTTAGGCAGCCTCAGTTGCTTCTCTCTCTTCATGTAATCCCAGACAGACTCGATGATGTTGAGATCAGGGCTCTGTGGGGGCCATACCATCACTTCCAGGACTCCTTGTTCTTCTTTACGCTGAAGATAGTTCTTAATGACTTTCGCTGTATGTTTGGGGTCATTGTCATGCTGCAGAATAAATTTGGGGACAATCAGATGCCTCCCTGATGGTATTGCATGATGGATAAGTATCTGCCTGTACTTCTCAGCATTGAGGAGACCATTAATTCTGACCAAATCCCCAACTCAATTTGCAGAAATGCAGCCCCAAACTTGCAAGGAACCTCCACCATGCTTCACTGTTGCCTGCAGACACTCATTCGTGTACGCTCTCCAGCCCTTCGGCGAACAAACTGCCTTCTGCTACAGCCAAATATTTCAAATTTTGACTCATCAGTCCAGAGCACCTGCTGCCATTTTTCTGCACCCCAGTTCCTGTGTTTTCGTGCATAGTTGAGTCGCTGGCCTTGTTTCCACGCCGGAGGTATGGCTTTTGGCCGCAAGTCTTCCATGAAGGCCACTTCTGACCAGACTTCTCCGGACAGTAGATGGGTGTACCAGGGTCCCACTGTTTTCTGCCAGTTCTGAGCTGATGGCACTGCTGGACATCTTCCGATTGTGAAGAGAAGTAAGCATGATGTGTCTTTCATCTGCTGCAGTAAGTTTCCTTGGCCGACCACTGCATCTACGGTCCTCAACGTTGCCTGTTTCTTTGTGCTTCTTCAAAAGAGCTTGGACAGCACATCTGGAAACCCCTGTCTGCCTTGAAATTTCTGCCTGGGAGAGACCTTGCTGATGCAGTATAACTACCTTGTGTCTTGTTGCTGTTCTCAGTCTTGCCATGGTGTATGACTTTTGACAGTAAACTGTCTTCAGCAACCTCACCTTGTTAGCTGAGTTTGGCTGTTCCTCATCCAGTTTTATTCCTCCTACACAGCTGTTTCTGTTTCAGTTAATGATTGTGTTTCAACCTACATATTGAATTGATGATCATTAGCACCTGTTTGGTATAATTGTTTAATCATACACCTGACTATATGCCTACAAAATCCCTGACGTTGTGCAAGTGTACCTAGAAGAACTGATGCTGTTTTGAAGGCAAAGGGTTGTCACCCCAAATATGGATTTGATTTAGATTTTTCTTCTGTTCACTCACTTTGCATTTAGTTAATTGATAAATATAATCTATTAACATGTCTATTTTTGAAAGCATTCTTACTTTACAGCATTTTTTCATACCTTCCTAAAACTTTTGCACAGTACTGTATATAAAGTATAGTTTCAGGCTTCATTGTATAAAACATACCTGAGTGGTATGTGTAGGTGGAAACATTACAAGTGGAGACGTGTTTGTTTCTTTGAGGGGAAGAAATGAAAAGAGGAATCATTTAAGGTAAGGCTTTTGGAGGCAGCTGGCATACTGAGTTAATGCATCCAGAGAAAGAGAATATGACGTGATAACGTAATCACTACATATCAAAGCTGTAATTAAAGTAACTTCAAAGGAAGTACATTAGAGAAAAATCAACACAGTGAAATCAACCACCCCCCCCCTTCCACAGACACCAAAAAAAAGAACATTGATTTATAAAAATGCAGTTAACATATTTAAGTATTTAAACAATAAACATTTGGTATATTAATAAAAAATAAATAAATAAATAAATAAATAAATAAATAAACTTAATTAATGACATGAAATTGTAACTACATAAAAATGATTCCATCAGCAAAGGCCTTTTCGGAACCTTTACTTCAGGCAAGAAAACGCTGGTAATCATGTTTTTCTGTTACTTATGATAAACACATTTAAAAAAAAAAAAGCTTTGAAAAAGATGTGATGTTTTAGAAGCTACAGTAATATTACAGGATTCAGTTTATACAATTTGCATTTTTTTTGTGACTGCTTCTAAAGTGTCATGGTTCTAAAACTATACACTTCATGTGACATATTGTGGAACTCAAATTGTGATCGTCGAAGTATAAAAAGTGGTGATTGAACATATGTATTTGTGTTGTTTGCGTGAGACACACTGTATAGCACTGGAATCCAACACCCTGAATACATCTGTGCTGGAGTTTGTTACATACAGCCCTGGACAAACCTTTTGCATCACCTAGAATTTTAGGATTGAGACATAATTATTATTTTTTTTTTTTACATAATTATTATTATTATTTTTTTTTTAAACAATATGAACATAAATTTGATCTTTTATTTTAGCATCATGTAATCAAAGAAACTCCAAAATGATATCGCAAAAGTCTACCGGAAGCCATAATAGTAGTACAGTTTTTCATGTTAGATTTCAAAATTTACATTTTTCAGTAAGTATATGGAAAACTACAAAGCTGTATGTAATTCAATATATTGACGTAACATTATTCAGCCAGTTTCATTCAACTTTATGAAGTAAAATGTGTTAATTCTACAGGATGATGCAAAACCTTTGGCCATAGCTGTACATATAAATTAGGTTTTTAGTATAACATGGTTGTCAATTACAATAAAAGAAAAATATTAAAAAAAACATCATATGCATTGCTAAATTAGCTATTTGATATGTTACTGTACAACATATTGGACTACTGTCTCTTAACAAACACACTGCTTTTACTTCTGATAAGGGGATAATCCTTTCAAGGTGCAACACCATTTTTAATTAACTATGGAGAGTAACAGAATCATCCTTTATGTTCCCATTGACCCTAAGGTCCATTCATCTTAGTTTCATTTAGTTTTCTTTTTGCATAATTAGTCAACGTAGTTTCCAGGATTTTTAATAGGAAAGGTGGTGCAAACACATTTATATAAAAGTTTACACATAAATCCTGAAAAATGATAGTATGTCAGGTAATATTCCTCAGCTTTTATATAGTGGCAGAGTCAGGACCTGTATTAATCACTTTCTTTCACTACAGGCTCATCTCATCTTCAGAGTGTATCATGTCATAAGTGAAAGACAAGCAATTTCACTGCTGCCCTTCACACAAAGCCATGAGGGCACCCTTTTCTGTTTAGGTGGCCTCCGTTTCTTTTCTTCTTTTTTTTTAACACCAAAAAATATCTGACCTCACATGCATTGTGGGCCAAAAAAAAGCTGAGTATTGACAATCCACTGTAGTATGTCTCAGTCAGATGTAAAGCGAGGTTACACAGCAGACAAACATGAACATCATGTCAGATTTGCCTGGAAAGTTTAATTTCTTACCAAGAAGGCAAAAGGAGTTTAAAAAAAAAAAACATTTCATATGCTTGCCTAGTAATCATGGGATCGTCCCAGGACTGTAGGGATGAAACTGACCCAATCTACCACTTTGAGTATTTGGAAGATGAATGGGCATGCACATGTACTTTTCATCTGGAACATTTAAGGAGTATGAGTCTCCTGATTGGCTTTTAAGAGCATTTCTGTAATGCAGTATATCTTCTGACTGTATCTTCTTGGAGGCATTCACTCAATGTGTCAATTTCCATGTTTTGTACCATGTTTTGCAAGTGTGGAGTTTTCAAAAGATACATTGCATTAATCTGCTCTAAAATACTATGTCTATGATACATTTTGGATGGGTGAGACACAGTATGTATACAACAATCCCTAGATTGTGTTGAGCAGTATACATGCATAATTTTGACAATCCTTATTCAGAAAATGTTTATATGTCTACATACCCTTACAATTCAATGGCAAGAACAATATTAGAAATATTAATTGACTTAAAGCTGTAATTTAATCAAGGCTTAAAGGGTTAAAACCAACTAGAGTCAACATTATCTATTCCTCTTTCATGACAGACACAGTATGTATACAACAATCCCTAGATTGTGTTGAGCAGTATACATGCATAATTTTGACAATCCTTATTCAGAAAATGTTTATATGTCTACATACCCTTACAATTCAATGGCAAGAACAATATTAGAAATATTAATTGACTTAAAGCTGTAATTTAATCAAGGCTTAAAGGGTTAAAACCAACTAGAGTCAACATTATCTATTCCTCTTTCATGATATTCAAATAGAACACTTCCTATCTGACATTAAACTCACGGTTGCATGGTCACCATTACAAAAAAAAAGCCCTAAATCCTAAGGTTTTCTTATGGCTAATGTGCAGCTTTTCCTAAATGTGGTTCAGCAGAAAAGTCTGATTTATTGTGTAGCGCTAATCTCTCTCCTCTGCTTTGAATAGAACATTGATACCTGATTTGCAAGTGCTTCATCTTTATGCCAAATGTGTCCAACTTGCTTCAGCAGATGATCATAGTGCATCTACAATGCTTCTGTTCTAATCAAGTGTGCCATGTTTAGTTACACTGCTAAAGTTGTGATGTCAGGGCAAAAGCAGCACTAAAAGTAGAATATTCAGTATGCTGAGAGATCTAAGAACTACTCCAGACTGATTTAATGTGATATACACTTTAAAAGTAAGATGGTTGGTTTAGTAACTATACAAATATTTGCTTTATATTGATGCGGTTTCTAATCCCATTATCATAGGATATGAAACCTAGGGCTACCGATTTTCCACGATCGCGGAATCATGTAAGGAATCACGGAATTAGGCACTGGGAAAGGAATTGGCATTTTGGGAATGGAATTCTGCTTTGCAACTGCACCTTTAAAAAAATAATAATAAATAAATAATGCGCAGTCTTTAACCGCTGTTATTCTTCTATAAAAATAATGGATTGCTTTGCGATAACTCTTGTATAAAATGTTTATTTGGATCATTGGATAATTAACTCCTTAATAATACCTCATACTTTAGTTTTTTTTTAGTTTTTTAGATTTAGAGTTTTAGTTTTTTTTACTCATGTTGCTATAACATGGCTCTCTCTTTACTCTAGCTAGTAAATTGTGAAAATTGTAGATTCAACAATGAGTGGACCAATAAATACTTATTTATCGAACTGTACCTAACGCAAAGCCAGTGTGTTTATTGTGCAATGAATGTGTCAGTAGTTAAGGAATGCTATATGAAAAGGCATTTTGAAACCAAACAAGGCGCTTTTAGAAATATGTATCCAGGTGGCACAGTAGTTAGAAGCTCAAAACTAAAAGCGCTGATCTCTTCTTAAGTTATACTATTAATATGTCACATACATTTTAAAATGCTTGTTATGATATTCCGTTAAATTCTCACACTGTTCTATTATTAAAGTACTATTAATATGGTAAAATGTGTAAGTTTTGTTCAATATATGAACATTAAGTTATATAATATGTAATATTCCTTAAAAATGTGCAGAGTAAAATACTCTGGCCTGCCTACTCCTAACTTTTTTCCAGTCTGGCCCCCTTAAATTAAAAAAAAAAAATACTTGAAAAGCCTTGCTCTAACTAAGGCAACTCTATCTGTCCAGGGTATACGAGAAACACATGCAAGCAGTTTTACAGCAAGTACAGCATAAACCAGTCTGCGTTGTTGCAGATGAAACTACAGGATGGGAGAGACAAGTGTCCTGAACATTGTATTTAAATTGTAATGTTATGAAAATTGTATATTTTTGTAATAATGCCCCTCATTGTCAACTAGTCTGTTTATTCTAATGCCAGCAATAAGCTGTTTTTTCGAATCACCTTTATTTGTTGACTGACCTACAGTACATTGTTACTAGTGGACTGCTTTAAGAAAGATTTTTCCTGAAAACTACAGTATCTCAGGGACTTAAATAATAAAAGAAAAAATGAATTCAATAGATTTTTTATGTAAAAATGTTATCTATGTTCAAATTACGTTTCTTTTTTTTTCTTTTTTCTTTTAAAAATTTAGTAGTTGCCAATTAGTTTTTATTATTTTCTCCCCAATTTGAAATGCCCAATTATTTTTAGGCTCAGCTCACCGCTACCACCCCTGCGCTGACTCGGGAGGGGCGAAGATGAACACACGCTGTCCTCCGAAGCATGTGCCGTCAGCAGCCCGCTTCTTTACACTCTGCAGACTCACCGTGCAGCCGCCTCAGAGCTACAGCGTCGGAGGACAACGCAGCTCTGGGCAGCTTACAGGCAAGCCCGCAGGCGCCCGGCCAGACTACAGGGGTGCGCGGTGAGCCAAGAACACCCTGGCCGACCTAACCCTCCCTCCCCGGCGACGCCGCCAATTGCGCCGCCCCATTGAACTGCCGTCCACGGTCGGCTGTGTAATAGCCTGGACTCGAACCGGCGACGTCCAGGCTATAGAGTGCATCCTGCACTCTAGCGATTGCTTTTACTGGATTCGCCACTCGGGAGCCCCTCAAATTACATTTCTTAATAAATTGGTAAAAATGGAAAAAACGGAATTGGACATTTTGAAAAATGGAAAAAAAAGGAATTGGTCGTTTTGAAAAACGGAATTTGCCATTCCCAGAATGGAAAATCAGGAGCTCTAGAAACCTAAAAAAATACGGCAGCAGAATACAGTTGCATTAATAATAGATATATGACAAGTCTGTCATTGAATTCAATTAGGATTCTAAATCTCTATCTTGTGAATTAAATGACACTTATGACTTACAAAAGGCTCCCACTACATAGCAGAGCAGCCTGTCTCCAAATGAATGATTGAGTTGAAATGAATGCGTGGAAGCAACACAAACTAACATCATTATTAAAATCCAGGATCCATATACTAGGTATAACAGGGTTCATCGACTGTATTTGGAGACAACTCTATCTTGGATTTTCTGTCCTGGTGCACTCAATGTGTTTAAATATTCACAAGTGAGCTTCAGCAGTTTTAGTATGTATTTAATTTATGATTCTTAAAAAAGAATAAGTATAAACTAGCACTACTGAAAATGAATGAAGATATGACACGATTACATTAAAATTATATTGCAAAACAGAATATAACATTTGTTTTACCTAGTGTACATTTTTTTGCAAAAATGTTGCATTGTTAAGCAATTTAATCAGAATCTGGAAGCTGATTTATTTTGTTTTTTTATCCTTTGATTTGATCATTTATTAATTTAAACAACGCATTTCCAGAACTAAGGTTTTTCATAAAGGCTAAATGATGAATCATACTGATAAATGGTTCTGCAATGTAAGCAATATGTAATGTACATAAGACAGCAATAAACAGCAGCTTAGTGTTTTAATAGTAGAACAATATCTACTGTAGTGCACAAGAGTCTGTAAAATGAATTTAGGAGTAAGAACTAGGCCTACGCCTTTGGGTAAAAGCGTTAATGATGTGTCTGGCAGAAACTACAGTAAAATGTGATTTATAACGTTATCTCAGGAATCGAGAGTGGAATAGAGGCAAAACAGCTGACAACAAAATGTCGTTGTCTGACTAGGGTCCATTGGAAGGTCAGTGAAAGATGGTACTTGTAACTGGAAGGTAAGTTTTTATCTTTCTACTTACTAGTCATGCAAAGACTGCAAATGTAAGGTTTAGAAATAAAACGGATACAAATTATGTTTCATGAAAGCTCCAGCTGTAGAAAGTGAGAATGCTATATTTCCTTAAAACTACCGCTGCATTCTGGAATCTTCTGTAGATTTGACAGCATACACATGAGCCTGTTGTTGTATTAAATATACTGTATGACGAGAGAGAGCACAGAATAGATGTTGTTTGTGTGTGACATATAGCATTGGAATCCAACACCCTGGATCCATCTGCATTGGAGACTTATGATCTACAAAAGGCTCCCACTGCATTATAATTAATGACAAATTGATTATCACCAAATTATCTACACTTTTAATTGAAAGTGGTTAACAAGTCACACCTGATAAATTAAAATGTTTCTGGAGATACCCACCCCACACAATTGAAAATCCTAAGGATCACTTCACTTACCGGTACCACAGAACAAGGCAAAAGCTGACTCTGTATTCTAATTATATTCCGTCCGCTCGTGCAGTATGTGCTCAGATTTCTATTACCACAGCTGTTCACAAGGAGGGAGAATTGTCAATGCATTGAGAGGTGACTGAAACGGCAAGCCTTCCTTGCAATAGTGTTCCTTGCCTCTCAAGGACAGGGTTTCCCCAGGTTCTGGTAGCTCTGTTAATGAACCGCGACTCCTAATTAATCTGCTATTCCTGAACCAGAACGATGATTATTACAGCCTTTATACCACTGCTGTTGCGATCCATCCTATAAGTACCTCCGGAGTTCCTGCTAATAGGACCTCTAGGGTTCTCACATTTTACAATAACAATAAATGCACTCGCAAAGGGAGCATATTTAAATATGAAGTGATTTTATTCAAATCTCAGCAGTATCTGATTGTCAGCACAACGGCATTGCATGGAGTAAGGACAGGTCTAGCAGAAAGCATCTAATCTTGTGTGATGGCTCCTGCAGATTCAGGAAAGGGCACATACTAATAAGGAAACTGCAGAAAAGCATGAGTGACGATGCTGAAGCTGGAGGAAGAAAAGCAAGCTCAGCAGATTCACAGCAGCTAATAGAACCATTACTGCTGTACGTCAGGCTATGAAAATACCAAGAGGCAGCCTGGGAAAAAATATATATATAAATCTGGCTGTTCATCCATTTCATGGATGAACATTTATACACATCCAGCTTGTCAGCCTGACAATTTTATGCAACATGATTGATGAGAATTAACCGCACACCTAGAAGACATCAAAATCCAATTAACAGGCGACTGCTATTTCTGTCCATGTGCACCTGTCAAGGGAGAGAGACTAGCCACAATGGCATGAGAGACTAAGAAACAACATCTTTGAAACGTTAAGCACGTGCCAGTTTTATGTTCATTATACACCAATTATACCATTGGGTGGCATCAGCACTCTTCCCCAACATGGCACATGGGTTATAAATGATATAAATGACATTTCTTACAATTATGAGGATGTTTTCTTTCATGTATTGACCCCTTTGCAACAACTAGTACTAATACTGTGTCGGTAATGCTTATAAAAACAGACAGAACTTCTTTTAACTATCCTTATGTAAAATGTTGTGTTATGTTGAAAAGGAGAAAGCGAATGGGTGGTATCCTACAGATACAGATAGTAAAGATGAAAACAGATAAATGAAAAAGAAAACATGGAACTGAAAGGACTGAGGAAGCTATGTTTGGTTGAGTTTAGGTATATTATTAGACAGCTGTGAACACGTTTATCCAAGAGGAACTGCACAGCTTGCTATTGCACGGTCTGTCTTTTCAATGTTCACTTACTACTTAAAAAAACAGATGACAACAAAATCATAACTGCTTTATGTGCAAAGTCTAAAAGCACCCGAGTGGCGCATCCAGTAAAGGCACTCCGCCTGGAGTGCAGGATGCATGTCGGACGTCGTGAATTCGAGTCCAGGCTATTCCTTTACCGACCGAGGACGGGAGCTTCCAGGGGGCGGCGCCACTGGCCGAGCGCCGCCCAGGGGTAGGGAGGGTTAGGTCGGCCAGGGTGTCCTCGGCTTACTGCGCACCAGCGACCCCTGTGGTCTGGCCGGGCGCCTGCAGGCTTGCCTGTAAGCTGCCCAGGGCTGCGATGTCCTCTGACACTGTAGCTCTAGGTGGCTGCATGGTGAGACTGCAGTGTGTAAAAAAGTGGTCGGCTGATGGCACACGCTTCGGAGCACAGTGTGTGTTTGTCTTCGCCGCTCCCGAGTCAGCGCAGGTGTGGTAGCAGTAGGCTAAGCCTAAAAATAATTGGACATTACTAATTGGGGAGAAAACAATAAAAATAATTGGTGACCACTAAATTACAAAACAAAAAAAAGTCTAAAAGCAAAGAATTTGCTGGATTTAAATGTTTGTATTTTCCACGTTTTTCCCAATGTGTTGTTTACTAACTCAAAATAAATAAAGAATTCTATGTACAATTTATAAACTAACAAATTAAAATGCTACAATAAAGATCTAAAGTACTGTACCATTAAGTTTTTGGCCATGTATTTATCATGTGTAGGTATTTGTTCAGAGGTCATCTAGAAGGTGAAATCCCCTATGCTTCAGGCTGATGTTAGCATGTAACTGTGTAATTATGTTGAGCCCACAGTAATGTCCTAAAGGTTTAGTATATCTATGTTTGCAGTACTCAATATCAGACAGAAGATCTGTCTTTGCCAAAACAGACAGTTCCTACTCAGTCCCAATTGTCTTCTTTGTACAACTCAGAAATCTCCTAGTTGCATGCAACATTTTCATGCAAAGTGAGGCATCAATTATATATTTTAGTTTTTTTGATCTGTTTACAGTACATTTTTCTTCTTTACCTACAATTCAGTACCACAGAGAAAAGTCACATATTACAAGAACAACAACCTGCATTTGAAGTCTTGAAGGCACAGCAATCACTATCCATATGCTACTTAATAATTGGGCAAGAAAAGCAGCCTACTGACAAGGGTAGTTTTACAATACCACAGGCATTGTGTTACCATAATTACATGCTCAACAAACATGAACATGCCTTATACCATTTATCTATGCCATAAAATGCATATGGACATTCCATCTAAGCACTACTCACTTATTTTTGAAGTCATAAAATATATATTGGCTAATAACAAATAACCTTTAAAGGGAATGGTTCTGCTCTTCATTTTAGGAGGCTGTGTGGTCCAGTGGTTAAAGGATATTTCAGAAACAACGTTTTTAAAAGTTTATAAACTGCTCTGAATTAGGGTAATTTCAAAGAATATGTAGTGGTTCCTGTAAACTACATTAAAATGAGAAGAAATGCAAAAGCACAAGCAATCCATCTCTAAAGGCACTGATGTGATACATAAATGCATTTTTGAGGATGCACACTGTAATGTAACTGAACAATGCCTCACCAACTGGAGCTCTAATCGATTATGACTGGTACCTAAGGAGAAAAACTACTGAAGCATACGTTTCTCCCTTCACATCCTAGCCTTCAACAGAGGCTATTTGTAGGTCTTAAAAGTTAGTCTTAGCAATGCTTCCATATTTATTACTACCAACTAGAAGTCTGTTTTTTTTTTTAATGCACAATTTATCTATTCCTTAATTTGACAGTTAATAAAAGCTGAGCAGTGTGCCGCAGCAGAGAATAATCAGAATGATGCCCCAGGGCTACATGCTTCCCTTTTGCTCTGAGTTTTCATTCTTTCTGCATCAGTATGCAGCAACAGCTTCAATAGCATGTCTCCAGACGCTGCAGTTTTGTACTGAAGTGATTCTCTTCCACCTACTCAGCTATATGACATGAGAGTCAATTTCAAATATGTTCTACGCCCATTTAGAGGAGATCATTTATCATAAAAGATTCATTTTATGAATTACTTGAATAGGCAAGGTTCAAGTAAACAAGTGTGCTGTTGGAATAGCAAAATGTTCAGATCAAGATTTACTATTTCCACCTTCACCTGCCTTGAATGACAATAACTTTGATGAAGGGGAAACTTTGAACTTATTAGTTTGCAATCTTATTTTTGGTTGAAATATGTTGCAGTTTTGCATTACATGAATAACTGTACATATAAGTAATTTGTTATATTAAGCAAAAATACTACTACGACTACGACTAATAAAAATCTATTATAAACAGAATCTGGAATTAAATCTAACCTTTCATAATATTTAAAAACAACTATTATTCAGATTGCTCTGTCGCCCATTAAAATGGAACAATAATAATGTTAAAGTGTAATTCAACAGGCAGTAGGATTTACAGCAAAACACAACACTTAATGTTGCTGCCTGCTCTGTCCTGTGCTCTTTACATATTTCTGTAATATCAGTCTCAGCAGTCAGAATTCCGGTACCCTAATTTGTATCAAATTTAAATCTTGTGACTAATAATTATTATTAATTTAGGTCAAAGAGAAAATCTAAAAAAATATATAAATTGTACTGGTACAGGTCAGGGGCGCGCAGATCTGGCGCTCTCTACTGGTTAGGGAGGCAAAACCGTTTCTCCTCATCGCGCTACAGCACACCTTGCTTGCCAGGCGCCTAGTGAGCTCAGAGGGGACACCTGTGGGGGCTGGCTTTTGTCCTCCAGAGGCCTGTACCTCACTGATATTCACTCTCGAGTTCCTGGGTGTAAAAGACGAAGCTGGCTTGGTCGTGTGATCAGAGGATGCCCACGGAACCTTCACATCTCCTGAGCTGTATGGGGAATTGCTACAGTAAGGGGAAAAATAATTGGACATTCTAAATTGGGGAGAAAGTCGGGGGTGAAATAAGTGTGCACTCTAAATTAAAAAATAACTAACAATACTTTAAGTTATTAAGTGCTCTATTTGCTAAGATTCTCAGCAAGCATGGTGTCATAGCCCACAGAAAGTATTTGCCAAAACCCAAGGAGATGTTTACAAAATAGTTTAAAAAGTTGTGATTATGCAAATAAAAAACAATAAAAACAACAGAAAGCAACGGTAAGTAATGTGTTTTGTTCAGTAACCCTTTAAAAAAGCTGATAAGAGGTGGACATTGTAAAGTGAAAACATATTTGTTAACACTCCATGTAGGTGTAAATTTGCTTCACAAATACTATTACATGAAAGGCAAAAACCAAGTCTTACTTTAACACTGACCAAGTGTGGTTACACTTAGGAATTATTCTAATTAAGATAATCTTTGTTGATCTTTAAATCCTTAAATATGTTAAGTGGGTTTAAATTCAGTTTATCATTACCACTTTGACTATTTATTTATTTATTTATTTATTTATTTAAATTATCTTAAGCAACAGTCCGATTTATTGATTTACAGTTTCTTAACACAATTACATAAACCAGTACTCTGATTCGATTTTTGTCAATTACAGGTCAAAGAACAGGTACTAGAAACAACTAGGTTGGCATTATCACAATATGCATATTGTACTGTATACGGAATACGATGGGATAGGGTGACCCCGAATTGCCCGGGGCTGTCCCTTTTCCCCCCTATCAACTGTCCCAGTGTCCCAACATTTTCCCTCCTGGTTTACAATGGAGCCAGATAGCATTCCTTGTAAACAATTAGGAATTTTTATAGGTTTCATAGGTTACTATACTAAATTAAAAGTCTGCAGCAAAAAATATAGAAATGACGGTTAAAAATAGATATATAGTTATAATATATAGATACATGTACATGGTGCCACAGGAAATCTACTAAGCCAAGCATTAGTGAATACTAGCTGAAGGTCCGATGGCCAAGTATATTCATTTCTAATTAACTATAACAATTGAATTCAGATGCTTTAATTAAACAATGAAATACTGTACATGTCCTTTTATTAGTGTCATTCATTTGAGTTCATTTGCGATATCCATTTCACAATTAAAAGGCAGCTAGTTGTGTAATGCACTCTATACCATGCTTTGACTAAAATGCTTGCTGTCTAGTTTTTAGTTTCACGAAAATAAATGAAAGCTGCTAAAGGTTTAATTGTTTACATAGGTGCATACCCAAGATGCACAGACTGATTTTTTTTTTTAAGACTGGGCGAGGTGTCTGACGTTTGAAGTTATTTTTCCTAGACCTCTAGTGGTCTGGAGTGTGGAAAGAGTTAAACTCTCTCAAGTAATCCACCCAAGACATTAGAATATTTACAGGACACAGCTTTAGTAAAAAAATTGGGATGCATGAACACTTTAACATGTTGAATTTATATTTGTTTTGGTACTATCAGATCCCCTCCTTCGTCTTCCTTGCAGGCTAATGGAGTTTCATAGGAATTAATGCTGTACATTGTGTACAGTGCATTTGGGCATTTTGGATGGTAAATCTCCTTTAAAACCTGCTGTGAAAACAATGAACCAAAAAATGGTAATATTTGCAGTTGTTTATATTCAGGTTCTTGTTAATGATGTGAAGCAAACGCAAACTCACCAACAGCTAATTGAGCACGGTACCTTAAATACCCAGAAATTCCGATGGGAACAATGGTAGGATGGGCAGAATGCAAACCCATAATTAAAACTCAAGATTGCATTCCTATGCAAAAAAAAAAAAGAATACCCCATTAAAATGTACTTGTTGCTCAGACTTTGATCTATTTCTTTTGAATATTCCCAACATTATTATTATACAACCCATTCATGTTTTCTTATAGGAATAGGGAGATTTTTTCTTTTTACAAAATATAACTTATTATATTTTCTACTTAAAAATGAAGTGTGCCGACAGATAATAACTATACTGTTTTTTCACTATCCTAAAAAAAAAAAAAAACACCAGTTATTATCTCTCATATATATATATATATATATACAGTACCAGTCAAAAGTTTGAGTACACCTGCTTGAAACCAGGTTTTTCATGATTATCTATGCTTTTAACTGTATAAACTTGTCTAAAAACATTTAATATTTCATTATATGATACGTGTACTTATATAAGCTGATAATCATAAGTGAATTGCATTCAAAAATGTTACTTTTAAATTAAAATGTAAATCTTGTCAATTTCAATGAAATGGTCACCCAAAGCAAGGGGATTTCAGTCTGAAGCCCAAGTCAGTTAAAAGTCTGAAATGTGTTTAACACGGTGTTAGAACACTGGCCTAAGTATAAAAGTGTCTTTATTAGATGTTCTCCGAGTTAACTAGCATGTTACCTAATTAACCTTTTGTCACCAATTATTGTTAACAGGTGAGGGTCCATGATTACTATAAATATAGGTAGCATAGGCACAAGTTTGTCATTCCTGAATGTAAGGGAGCAGAAAATGGCAAAATACGCTCAGTTAAGCAAAGAAAAAAGACAGTCTGTAATTACTTTAAGGAATGAAGGTCAATCTTTGACAAATCGCAAGAACTTTGCAAGTGTCTGTAACTGCTGTGGCCAAGACCATCAAACGATTTGAAGAAACTGGCACTCATGAGGACCGAACAAGGTCAGGCAGGCCAAGGGTTACCTCAGAATCAGAGAACAAGTTCATTCGAGTCACAAGTCTGCGAAACCAGCGATTAACTGCCCCTGAAATACAAGCTCAGCTAAATGCTACTAGATGTTTCAACATCAACTGTTCAGAGGAGATTGCGTGAAGCTGGCCAAACTGGAAGAATTGCTGCAAGGAAACCATTGTTAAGAGTTCAGAATAAGAGGAAGAGACTTGCCTGGGCCAAAAAACACCGAAACTGGACGTTTGAGGAGTGGAAGTCGGTCTTATGGACCGATGAGTCAAAATTTGAAATATTTGGGTCCAACCGCCGAGTATTTGTAAGACGCAGAGAGGGTGAGCGCATGAGTTCTGCATGTGTGGTTCCCACTGTCAAGCATGGAGGAGGCAGTGTCGTGGTCTGGGGTTGCTTTGCTGGTGACAGAGTTGGTGATCTTTACCAAGTCCATGGCAAGCTCAACCAGCATGGCTATCATAGCATACTTCACAGGCATGCCATTCCATCAGGATAGTTGGGCAGTCCTTCATTCTTCAGCAAGATAATGACCCGAATTGCTGCAGTAGAGCTGGGAAGACAAGTCGAGTGAGTTCCTGCTGAAACTTGTTAACCAAATGCCTTGTGTTTGTGAGGCTGTTATTAAGGCAAAGGGTGGCTATTTTGAGGAATCCAAGATTTAGAGACAATTTTCAATTTTCTTGAACATTGCTTTGATACTCCTTATGTTTTGTTTTGTATATTGTAATGTGTTTTCATTTTCAAGTATTTACAGAAACGTATACGACGTAAAACATTGTAAATTATGAAAAAAACCTAGTTTCCAGCAAGTGTACTCAAACTTTTGACTGGTACTGTATATATATATATATATATATATATATATATATATATATATATATATATATATATATATATATATGTATATTAAGAACATGTTGGGTTCTGATATCCTATTACAATATGTTATGGCAAAGTGTTTTGCCTAGTTTATAAACTAGACAGCTTCTATTGGGAATGTTGCATAGCTACCATAAAACTAATTTTACAAAACGGGAAAATTACAGGCATTATTAACATTAGGTAGATAGATTATGTTTACAAATTCAAAGGTAGCACACAGCACACAGTCACGCTAAAGAATCAAGAAGTGCAGTTAATATATTTATTGACTGATGAAATACAATTCAACGTTGCTGCAGTATGTCCACTGTTCTGTCATTTCAAATATTTTCACAAAACAAACTTTAAAGCTACAGTGTGCAGTGCAAAAGCACAACATGAAAAAGCACATTTGTTGGTGAAAAATGGCAGAATAAAAGTCGCTACATTTAAAAAATACATACACACGTGACATTTTCGGTCCACTAAAATAAATGGCTTTACATAATCTCTGTAAGTAAGAAATCAGTGTCCAGTGTGAAAACACAAGACGAAATAATAAATTAACGTAGCATGAAAAATAGCACTATAGCATTCAATGTTCAATACAAAAAAAAAATTACAAGCTCTTGCAGTGTCTAAAAAAAAAATCCAAAATATGGATTGTTGCATAAGAACAGGAAAGCGTAATCAATCAGACTGCAGAATCTGTATCATCTGATCTGAAACCGACAAACACATCATTGTTAAACAGAGCAACTACTTCTAAGCGTTTTTTTTTTTTCTATTCATGTGAGCCGCGATATTTCCCCTCAGGCATTATTTGCACATTAAAAAATGGAAATGAATGGTGAAAATGTTACTTTCAGCTTTAAGTTGGGGGGGCGGGTGCGACCGTTCAAACTGTGTAATTTCAGGAATCACTCGGAAGCAAATCCATCTTGACTCATTCCATAATAGACATTCAAATATCAGCAAGTATAGCTATGGCCAAAAGTTTTGCATCACCTAATATAATTAACTCATTTTGCTTCATAAAGTAGAATGAGACCTGCTGAATGTTACATTGCCATATTAAATTACATACTGTTTATAGTTGCCCATATACTTAATGAAAAACTGACACAAATTAAAAAAATGTGACATTTAAATACTGTACATGAAATACTGCAGTACTATTATGGCTTCCCGTAGAAAATTCAAGGTGATGCAAAAGTTTTGGCCACAGCTGTAGACAAAATAGACTTTTAACCCATTTGGAAAAAGCTGCATTGAAACATACGGTCTTGAGGTCAAAGGGCACTTGATTGTTCCTGTGTACTCTTTTATGGTTGAAAAACAAAGAGACACATGTTTTCTATTTTTTACTTGTTGGTAATTCCATTGGAATATCAGAAGAAATTCAGCTTTTCTACTGCAATCCTTACTAATTGGTGATCATTATTTTCTAACAATTGAAAGTTTTATAGAATAAAGTTCCACAACTTCCTTTTTTAATATTGCTTTTGAGTTATGTGCTTTTAGATGAATGTTTGATTTGTTTTTGTTTATTATAAGGAGAATATTCAGGTTGTAATAAGCCACTTAAGTCTTTGAGATTTAATTTATTAAAAAGTTGTAAATTGAAAATAACCCAGCAGGCAATACAATAAAACTCTTCACTCTGCATTTTCAGAGACTATTCATAACATGAAGTATGTGCTACAGAACAACACTGACAGAACCTTTTTTTTTTTTTTGTTAAACTGATTTTGACTTTGAACTGCATATTTACAAAAAGGGTCCAATTCAATGTTTTAGCCAAGAAAGAAAAAGTTTTTGAGAAATAAGTTCAGGCAACACAAGAAAAGTTTGTTTTTCATAAACAAATGAACTCTGTGATGCGTTGATTCAATCCAAATAAATGGAACTATTTTGTTCTGTTTACTGGTGAACTTACAATTTCCCTAAAACAAATTTTTCCTTAGCTGAGTCATATTAATGTGAAACAGACATCTAAAATGTCTTTGTAGCAGACCATTTATATCATATGGTTTGTATCATTAGGTTTATATTATATGTAAATGATTTAACATTAAGATTTCCAACTTTAACAAAGAAATTATATACAATACTAAAAAAACAAATGAATGAGCAACATTTCAAAACTGAATTTTTCCAAAACACAATAAACAACACCAATCAAATCTGAGTATTACAAAGGAATGGTCTTTACACACTGACCATTGTATCAAGTATGGGCTTCTCTAGCATTGATGCACCCCTACAATGATAGGGCGTGCTTCTACTCAGGCGGCACATGGTGTCTTGGAGGGTCCTGTCCCATTCTTCAGTGAGTGTAATACCAAGTGATCTGATGTCATGCTGATGCTTACAACACTGATGAACACAACATCCTAGAAGGTTCCACACTGTTCTATGGGATTAAGGTCTGGACATTTTGCTGGCGTGGGTTGGTTGGCCTACCACAACCTTATCTGGGACATTTACGGTTTAATAATGTATCCACAGTCTAGAAATAACAAAAGAGGTTGCAGCGAATTGACTAGCTATACATGTCTGTCTACCCCAAGACTGCAGCATTTGAACAGCTCTGGCAGTCTGGACTGCAGTCAGAAATTGTCATCTGCCACCACCTGGCATAATTGGAAGCCATGATTGCCTAACAACTTTATCACTTTAGCATTCAATTGACTAAAAATCAAATCTGGTCTAAATGGGTTACCTGCTTTTAAGGGAGACAGCTGGTACAAGCTGATTTTCAGCCACCCTGACGTAGGATGGATATCAGCTTGTATTGTAGCTTATGCTATATATATATATATATATATATATATATATATATATATATATATATATATATATATATATAAAATAGTAAATATGCACTGAGAGAGGGCTATAGTGGAAAATTAATGCCTCGAGGGGAAGACTAATGTTATCGACAGAGGGCTATAATGCCCGAGGCCGCATTGAAGCCTGGAGGTAACAACAGTCTACCCGAGGGGCATTTCATTTTCCACTAAGGCTGAGTCTCCAGTACATATTTAATATATGAATCAGTCAAGAAAATACGTGAGGCGAGGTTGGATAGCAAATATGACTTTATATATTTTGTTTAAATACAGCTGATACAGCATAAGTAAATAAATATTGGATGATATATTCTGTTTCAATATAGCTAATACAGCATAAGTAAATAAATAAATAACATAAAAATGTTTTTATTAGTTATCAAAGTCTTTTTGCTGACTGCTGCATAATACAGTTTAGATCCTGGCCATCAAATTTGTTTACATTCTTGAGTTGAATTTGTTTGAATTTCATAAAGCCATAAAACAGTGACAGTGAAGTTTTAATCACCATTGTAGTGTTTGGAGCATCTTTCTTATGTAGTATGTTTTGTAATTAATTTTCTGTTAAAAGTCACAGAATCGGTGTTGAGCAGTTTCTTCACATTCAGACATTTTCTCTTGTTGTCAGGAGCTCCTTTGAAAAGAGGTGGTGCTGACAGTGATGTGAACCAGTCACAGGCCAGAATTTCCAACCACTAATTATATATATATATATATATATATATATATATATATATATATATATATATAGTATATATATATATATATATATATATATATATATATATATATATATATATATATATATATATATATATATATAACAAATTACTCAACAATTTACTCTTTTATCTGTATTTGTCCCATGACTTTGATCAGCCCATAACTATTTGAGGCCTGAAGACATTCTTTTGAATCTATGACATAAAACTGCATTTTCCAAAACCAATAAAAATTGCTGTGGCAATTTGACTACAGCCACTTTCTCATAAATTCCCTGGATTTGTATTCATATTGTCTATCAAAAAAGGGGGATTGCTGGATACTTATTGTTTGAAAAAGGCAGTCGTGTTTGAAAGTGTAAGTGAAATCGGGCACAGAAATCATTTGCAGTGGTCAATTTTGAAAGTTAGCCATCCTCTTTCAGAAAGGCATATCTTGATTTCATCAAAGACGATGGATGAAAAGATGTATCCAACAGACATGTCATCTCCCATGGCAATTTAATATCAATTCTAGATAAGGACAGCAAAAGGGAGAGGTCAAGGGCCACAGTTTATTTCTTGGAAGTACTTCACATGAGCCATCAACGCCATAGCATGCATAGTAGTAATATAATTCATGAGCATGACAACATACTGGAACTGGTTATGTATCTGTTTAGAAAAGACATTTCAGTAAGAAAGAAACTGCATGCTTTAAATCCTGGGAGCCGAGAAAAATGTTGTTTACCTCTGCATGACAACCACAATTCACCACATGTACTTTATCCACTCTTGTCTTTTTATGTTGGACTGTTTGCTTGAATGTATTGTAGCTGTGGGTTTATTCTTGGGCTGCAATCCCTGTATTAAGATTTAGTATGAGCTTTCCCCACACACACTCATGAATATAGCAGTGCAACACGCACTTAAAAGTGTGCATTAACATGAGGTCCAAACCAAAGGTTATTGAGCCTCTTGTTTAATCTTACTGATGCGCCACTGACACTTTTTCCATATTTCATTTCTTCACAATTGAGCACACAGTCAGTAACATTCTCACACCATTTGTCTGTTTTATATTGGCATTATATTTCCGTTATTGCTCAATCTTCAGCTGCTACCGATGCCTGTATATATATTGCTTTGTTTTACAGATACTATATACCTTATATACCTTCAAAATGTTAAAACCTTGAGAAAGTGTCATTAAAATCCAAGCAATTACACCCTTACTAGGACAAGCATCCTTATTGAACAGAACAGGACTACGAGAAGCTCACTGTGAATATAAAGGAATATAAAAAATCCTAAAAAAATTTGTTATTATTGATTTTCTTTAACTGATGCCATCAGTGACAGGACTGAGCCAGCAAGTTTGCTCAAACAGCTTTACATCAGAATTTGAGGCACATTATATATATATATATATATATATATAACCATAATTAGCGGTCAGCACGGGTGGAAAATCCGGAACCGGGTACCTGGGTGGGCCGCGGGAGCAATGGCATTCAATGTATTTTTTTTCTATTAATAGTGAAAAGCAGGCGCCGGTGGCAGCTGTAACTAGAAAAATAAAATGTAGCAAGGGAGTATTGGCGGACTGTCAATCAAAGCAGAAATTCACAAATCAGAGCTAACAGATTGCCCTCCTGTAGGCGGGATGTAAAGCGAGAGCTCTGACAATAGGGCAGTGTTAAGGTCATGTGATCGCTCTGCTGGCAGATGTAAACAGTGTGTTCAGTACAATACAACATCGCATATCCGACCCCCTGTGGACTGGGTTACAGGCGGATATGTGAAAAAGTCGGATTTGCGAACATCTATAGAAAAAGCATTTACACATCCATAAATAGGGTAGTGAACAAAAACAACACGCAAACTGCTTTAAACATGGGGACATTTTTTGTTTTAAAAGTAAGCAAATGTAAACGAGATGTATTAGGCTACAAATAGACAGTGTTGCTATGCAGTTTGCTATAAGCCATCTTCACGCAAAGCTTTTTTTTTAAATACAAAATTTCAATATTAACTAAATCATGTTACTAATCAAAGTAATAATTCTTGTTACATACCGGTAATTGATTTATTAAAATGTTTGGATATACTGCTATTTTATTGATTACTAGCTTGTTCAAAGTCGTCTTAAAATAATACTAGAATATGTTTTGTTGGAAAATAATAACGTTTTTTGACTGATTCAAATTTCGCTGCAGATGGATTTAATTTCATAAGTTTTCTTTTGGTTAAGTGGCACAGCTGCACTCTGCGATTTTTTTTGTGATTTTGCAAGTTGTATTTGGTTGTACAGAGTAGTGGCGAAAAAAGTAACTTATGCAAGGCTCTCATTTCCCGCTGTATTGTGCGCATTCATCTTTTTTGTGCATGACAGTTCAGTGTGAGAGGTAACTGCTGGACGTTTTAGTTACCCAGTGTTCAGAAATTAGGATTTAAGAGTTATGTTTTTGTGCTGGTTTTACTCAAAGTGATTCCTGCTCTGGTATTTATGAATGGGAATAATAAGAGATAGGCACTTCTTTCTTGTTTGATGACTAAGAAAAATAACTGCATTTCTACAATGTTCAATTATATACTGAGCATCAAAAGAAACGTATCACTTACATTTGAGCATCAAAAGAAACGTATCACTTACATTTGAGCATCAAAAGAAACGTACCACTTATATTTGGATAAAATTCAATAGATGTGGTCGAAAAATGACAAACTCATTGACAGAGTGTATCTCGTTATATCGTCTCGCCAGGTCTGAAATTACTGGCTGTGAGCACCCAAGACAGCGAGCCACAGTACGTTTGTTTTTATTCAGTCTTGCAATTCAACAGCTAAAATCACTCCATATCCAGTGTCCAATCAACTGTCTCACTAATTAGGTGATTAAGTGAATATGCTTCAGTCATAGTCACTCAAGCATGTCATGGTCAAGGATGAATGATAGAGTGATTAAAAAGAAACCAAAAACATTTTGTCAATGTCCATCATTTATATACCTTATTTTTTTCGAAAATAAATGTGTTATAATAGTGTTATAAATGTTTATTTTGATGCTCAGTATACAAAGGTACCTAATTTAAAGGTTTGATAAAAAAATGTCAATTTATTTTATTTACTAAAATTAAAATGTTTAAAAAAAGTATTTTCACTTTGCATATTCTATGTGATTTCCATCTTTCACGAGATTTATTCAAATGAATAAAGGACAGTTTGGATTAGGTTTATTTATAATGTTACAGGTTTAAATATTTAAAATGTTTTTAATTTGACATGTTCCCAAGGAGTGCTAATAGTGGACCGCAGTGCCAAATGCAGCTGAACAGGTGGGCCTCGGGTAAAAACATTTGGGAACCCCTGCTATATAGTACACATACATTTGTCCCTTCAGATCTGTACTTTTGTAACCTTTTTCAGTACTGGAAAAATCGAAATAATAATAATAATAATAATAATAATAATAATAATAATAATAATAATAATAATAATAATAATAATACGACTACTACGACTAATAATAATAATAATTATAATAATAATAATAAAAACATCTCAAATACAGTTATTCATGTTAAATGCCCATCATGCTGCTGGATTCTTTGCATCATATATTCGCCATAATCCACGGTCGTTGTTGTTGTTGTTGTTGTTAACATGGCTGTTATGTTCAGTTTTATACAGCACCGCTATTACATTATGGACTGTCGCAATAGTTACTGTAAATTGAGGCAGCTGGGTTTTGACAAATTCAACTATGACAGGCAGGATATAAACTGGATTATGCAGCAGTCAGCAAACCAGAGCTGTTGATAACTGTGCAAGATGAACTTCAAAAACATTTTCGGTTATTTATCTATTTATATTACTTATTTATTTACTTATGCTGTATCAGCTCTATTTAAACAAAATATATAAATATTTATTTACACATGCTGTATCAGCTCTATTTAAACAACATATATAAAGTTGTATTTATTATCCTGCAGCTTCGGACACTATAGCCCCCCGTCGGTAATGTCATATCACACTGACACAAAGCCAGATCTCATCTAAGGATGTTTTGCTAATTGAATATTGGACTGTAATAAAATTTCTCATTAACTGGCTTCATGGATTAAATGCTGATGTGTTCACTTTTTTGCACACACACAGTAAGCTAATGTATTCAGGCAATAATGAAATCATGGGAAGCTTGACTGATGGTGCATTGGAAAGCTAATTTGTTACTGGTATGTGTGTAGACCAAGGAATATGTTTGACACTGAGTAAAAGCTGGGGAATAAAAAAATAATCTAAACACAATAACCACCAAATGAATATTAATTAAAAAGCATTTTACCCTTGACCATCAAAGGAAAGCTTCATGTTATCGAGTTTCTGTGATGTTAAGCAAAAATCACATCCTACATTTTGTTGCAAGTCTGTATTATCAACACTGACTCTGTGCACGTTTACCTATAGTAATGTATTCTGACATTTAAAATGTCATTTTAACAAAAGCAACTTACAGCAGTGTAATGTGTAATAAAAACAGAATACTGTATCGGTCAAAATATATTATTGTTCTAGTAATGACTCATATTTTATATATTCTGTTTCTTAAAGCATAAAAAGTGAACATACAGTATGTTAGTGATGGTTAACAGTGGGGGGTGGGCTACATTAAAATTCAAATACACATGTATAGTGGATGTTAGTGTTGTGTTATTTTATTTAGATTTAGATTTTTTTAAAGAAACCCATGAACATTTTTTGTACTTTAATAGTTATCAAACACATTGTTTAGTATTTTTTTCCTCTCTCAGAAATGTGGTAAGGAGATTTGGTTAATTAAATTTAAATCTGATATCCCAGAAACTCTAGCTGATATACTGCTTTGTCTTTAAACTCAAACAAGTGCTACAAATACATATCATTAATTTTCAACTGAATCTGTGTATAGATGTGAAATATTTTCAAGTCCGTCAAGCAGAGATGAGTTTTTCATAAGTACTGTGGCTTATGTATCGTGATGCGTATCGTATCCTCGGTGTATCATCTCACCCCTAACAGGAATGTATATTTTTTGCATCTGCATACATATGCACATGAAGATTACAAGGATATATTTTGTTATGTTTGTTTCCCTGGCAACAGAGTATCACACTGTAATGTGTGATATAGTCAGCATATGGACATGGAAGGAATAAACATAGGTCGCTGTGACAGGATGGCTTGCAGTGGTGAGGTGTGGTGATGTCACGGACCAGGAAGTAACAGAACCAAAACAATGGATGGGCGGGTGAAACTGATTTTATTAAATAAATAAACAAAAGATTTAAACAATCAACAAAACACAAAACAAAACGGCGCGTTGGCCAAACAAATAGAAACAAATAAGCGTGCTGGTTTTAACCCAGCACGATACTTAGCAGTTGTTTTATTTTGTTTTCCTCGCTCTCTCCGCTCCCCGTACTCTCCTCTGTACACTCCTCCCCGCAGCACGGACAGCTGCAGGTTCTTATACTCTGGTCGAGGGGTTAACTTGCTGTTAATTATCTTATTACCCCTCGGCCACAGTCTGCACGAGTTTAGTAAGGATGCGTGACTGTCAGCTAGTTAAATAATCAGTAGCTGATCAGCCACGCATCCTCACGAGGCTTTTAAAATATAAATAACAAATAACAAAATCGGCTTTCGCCATAATAAACAAATCATAATAAATAAATAAACAAAGGGGCGGGACACTCTGCCACAGTTGCATATTTACTCACATTTACACATTTGCTCTGGCTGCCCAAAGTAGCCCTGTAGCCCACTGGAAGTGATATGCCAAGTGGTTCTCATTTTATACAATGGTTTACTCAATTAGTATCCAGTCACATAGGTTCAATAATCAATACCATATATTATTTAGCATCACAATAATCTTGTACAAGGTTGTAAACGTCTAGGCAATGCAAAACCCTTGCTAGACGGAGAAAGGCACATTGCTGTAGTCTCTTCTCTCTGCTGAGTTTCTTTTTCAGCAGCAGATCCTTTTCAATCTTGTGAAAGAGTAAAATGGCACTTTGACAAAAAGGAAAAAAAAAAAAAAAAATGAGCCAAGAGTATTTTATTTGGTCACTAGCTATGTGAGGCTTAAGTGTATCTCTTGCCAAAAAAGGGAATAATGAATCCCATTGATGTGTAGTTTACTCAGTTTATCAGAAAAGGATGACATTTCAGAAGGGTTAATAAACAGACATACCCTATCTAACAATAACACACTGCTTCTGTAAATACACTTACTGAGTTATGCTTTTTAATGAAACAGATACAACTTGGAATCAGTGTTTTACACTAAAAGCAATAATGTATACTGGATCCTTAACCAATGGCATACACGCACAGAAAAAAAAAGACTTTTCTTGTCCCCATTTGAGATCAGTGGCTGCCCTATACATGGCTGTTGCTACCATTTGTTAGAGACCCATTCATTGAATGTACCAATTCTCCTGCACCTCTTACAAAACTTGCATAACGTACTAACATGTACTGCTTTTATGTTGGTTTTGTCATATGGACAATAGGCAAGCAACTAGTCTTGTAGCAAATAAATGTCGTTCAGTAAAATCTGTTTTTAAAAATTTAATTTTGTAGATCAAACCATAATTGCTAAACTCAATCAAAAGCAATTTCACTGAATAGACAAAAACAATAACTAGATTCTGTGATTTCCTCTTTTGTGTGTTATAAATAGCCTAAACACAGAACAGGCCTTCAAAACATATCTAATCTAAAAGAGGCCATTCTAATACTTTAATAATAGTAGCCATTGTAGTCAACGTAACATCAAGTTGAATAAGACTGTCCAGAGCTATTTGGGTTACCTTCATCTCAATATGTGGAAAAAGGAATTGAGTCATTTACCACTTGCACAGACTATCACCCATTATGTTTAACAGAACAGTGGTCACAGAAGGCCATGAATGTACTGAATAATAATGTATTTGCATAAATGAACAACAATACTAGGATAGCAGTAAATGGCATGCATACATTAACCCTTTGAGTAGTGAGTTCTAAAATGCACTGCCGGTCCTACAGGAGTGAGTTTTTTTTTTTTTTTGCATGCGCATTATTACGAGTACAGCGTACAAACAATCTGAAAGCTATATGTTTGTATGTATGTAATGAACACTGATGAAATAGACAAATTATTTTTACCGTAAATAAATAAAACAAATAAATATAAATGTTTTATTTAGTCATAGGGAAAGGTTTTGACTAAAAAATAACAGGTAGACAATAAACAATAAACAACGGGGTGGAACAGCCACAACAACACGTCCTAAAAAAAAAAAGGCTGAACTAGAGAGAGAGAGAGAGAGAGAGAGAGATACGAATAAATCATATTGGGGTAAACAGGTTGTGGGGGCAGATGGAGTGAGAGTATCTAATGCTTCAGCGTATGATACTCCTTGAAGCATGGAGCAGCGCACAGAGCTTGGCGCCGCCTCTTCGCTGTCGCTTATTGTTGATGGTAAATATTCTTCGCTTATGTCTTCACTGACACACTCGCTGATATCCGATTCAGTGGAAGAATTGTATGCATTTGAATTTAAATCAGAATCTGAATCCAGTATTGTTTCTAATATTTCTTTCTCACTGAGCAATTTTTGCCAGTTTAAAGACATCGCTGTCATTTTTGTGATGGTTTATTGTATGTAAATCAGTCAATATCTGGCAGAGGGCGCAAGAGACCAATAAAAGGTGTTACAGAAACCTAGTGTTACACTATCTTGTCGTCAGAAGTTTTGTAGGCTCAGTAATTCAAGTTTAAAGTTGCAGAACGTACTGCACGTTCAGTACTCCTGGGGACCAGAGAGCAGTGAACATACCAGTATGTTCGTACTACTCAAAGGGTTAATGACTCTGATTGATGCTTCTTCTACAATAAACATCAGTATGTCAGAGCCCCCACCCCCACACACACACACACACACACAGCCACCCCCCACACACACCCACAGCCACCCCCACAGCTACCTCCCACACACATACCCAACACACACAGCCACCCCTCACACACCCACACACACACCCACCCAACACAAAAGCCACCCCACAGCCCCTACCCCCACACACACCCAACACACCCCCAACACACACAGCCACCCCCCCACAAACACCTACCCACCAACCCACACAGACAGTTTTTCCAGTTTTCTGTTATAACCTTTGTTTTTTTTATTTAAACTCTACTGTATTTTAAAAGAAAGAAAAAGAAATATTTTGAAATAGTAGCTTGCAAGATTGTTTGATTCTTGTTAGTGCAAGTTTCTGACTCAAAGCATTTCTTCAAGCTTATGTTCCAACAACCTTGCACAATATTCCTATGTTTGCAACAACCTTGCACCAAGGTTGTCCCAATTTTAAACCAGTGTGTCATTACTATTACAGGACAAAACCTGTCCCTCTTCTTTAGCTCTAATTTTTAAAGGGTGTAAGTTCCTCATTGGCTGGTGAGGAGGTGGGGAAGTAAGGATCATGCAGGTCAAGCCTAGCCTACACCCTGCAGTAATACAGCTAACATTTTACAACCAGTGGTACACCTTTATAGAATAACATGTAGTACAACACCTGGCAGCAGTTTACTGCATGATCCATAGCTTACAATTATGCCTGCTATGTTATTGTTTTTAGTAGTGAAAATTGCTACACAAGCACTGTTTCTTAAAACTGGCACTGCAGAAACATAAGCACTACCATTAGGGGTTTTCTTGCAATCTTTCCACTGACAGGCAACGTAAAGCTAAGACAAAACTGGTCTGGTTTTCGCTGAATAGGATTAGCAGAAATCCTGGACAACCCGATGTTACATTAGATTAATCCAAGATTAGTGCTAGGGGTCGTAAAAAAAAAAACCTGATACTTTTAGGACACCTCTGACTACTTTTAATGCAAACCAAGGAATATATTTAGTGTATGTGTCATTACCCTACTTCCAGAATAAGCAATGTATTCATGAAACTGGATATTAACCTCGGAAAGCACACATGGACTTTCAACAGAATACTGTCAGCCATGCACCAAGGTCATAGTGCACCCTCCCCCAAAATAACAAATTAAAACGTTATCCGTATCACTTGCACTTTTATTTTTATAACACTTTCTTATGACTGTATCCTTACCGGAGCAGAAGTACAATATGAAACCTCTGAGTTTAATATCATGAAGCAACTCTCATTGATCTTATGATTTCTCCAGAGACACACTTTCTTACCTCCTACAGTTTTAAGTGTCAATCATTTATCTAGCTACAAACTTGCCTGTGCTTCCAATTGGCTAGTTCATTTAATTCACTGTGAAGCATTTTATTAGCTTGCAGTATTTGATTTCTTTTCTGATACAGTATGTCTCATAGAATAAACCTGTGGAAGATACCCAACAACAGGAAGACCACACTATAACACAGATGGTACTTTAGCATTGTTTCTATGAAGGGCAGACTTGAACCACAGAGATACTGGTCTCCATCCCTCTCTCCATCATTAGCTTACTGTGTAACTCCAGAACAACCTTTACTGTGGGCACCATGATTAGATAAAGAAAGGCCTTTTGTATATCTCTGATTTATATTTGCGTTCTGCCTTTGTTGGATAAATATTGCATCCTCCTATATCAACAAGTTGATACTGTTACTTGGGGCAGTGCAGCATAATCATATGCATATATTCAGAACTATTTATGTTTCATATAAAAGTTCAATGGGATGGTATAGTCTATTTATTTAACATAAGCTAGGTCAAAATATTGTACATGGGTTTCCATTATGTGTTTGACACTCATGTGAATTATTAGGTTTTAGAATTCACATTTTGAGCACTTTGCACCTTTTTTCTATCTAGGAAAAAAATCAATTAAACAAAAAGAAAATGTAAGCTCTGCTACACAAACGAGCAAATGGAGAAGTTTCCTTCACTTATGCAACCTTTATCTACACTGCAAAATGCAAGGCAATCACTGAAAAAAGGAAAATGTCATCATCATTCAAGCTTTTATCATCTCTGGATTGCTGGAATTTAAAAGTAAAAGTAAATTTGTCGCCTAATATCAAAATGCAATATACTTTAGAGATACAAAATGAATGCAACAGAACTTAAAACAATGACCCAAGTGTACTGAATTTAGACCCTTATTAAGTCTCTGGGGAGATATCTTGTTCAGGCTAAAATGACATATGTGAACCTTATCTTCAAGATTCTCACCTTTTACTAATTGATTCATTAACAGCAGATTATTAAAAACCCTGCAGATGCCTGTGAAATTATGATGAGACCGTAATGGTGATAGCGGCAGTTCAAATTTTTCAAATTTTATTAATCTTCCTAAACCTTGGACTATTCATTTAAATGTTTCAATTTCAGTATCACAAATGACACTCCATGGCTAAGAGATTACAATCAGAATTCAAATTATCCAAGCACTTCAGTCAGACATTGTGACGCATGGAATGTTATGTGAAAAATGCTTCCTACCTTTATGCAGTATATAAAATTGGTAGAATATTTTCAAAAGACCAGAGAAAAGATTTTTTTTATGATTTATTACAAGACATGTAAACAATGCTTATCGCTAGCATGTGCAGTGGCTCTTATCTTCCACAGCACAAAATCGACCCCTAACTGTACACACAAACATGAACTCATCATTGTGTAGCACTAATAATCCTTTTACAGTTAACAAATTAACATCTTTCCCAGTATGCAGAATCTAACCTACCATTTATTTAATCACACCCACCCCAACGCCTAACTAAACCTTTAACTGAAGTATACTTTAACTGCAAAATACTGATCTTTCTGCTATTTTAACCCCATTTTATTTACCCCACCCCAACACACATACAGTACAAACATATATAATTATGGATGGCTTTGATGCTTACAGGGAGGTTCCAACCCTTCCTAATGTTCATTTTTAAAAATAATACCAATAAATCGTCTCACAACACAGAGGATGATAGCTGTTCAGACTGCGGTCAAATAGAATTCCTTAACATTAACCTCAAAGAAAAACTAATCTTGAAGAACTCTTTAGTGTTCTTAATGAGGGAAATATTGTATTCTACTTTGGCTTTTCAGCACCTACAAATGTATTGTTTTAATTAAATGCTGCAGAAAATCATTAAAAATGTATGTGCTAGAAATAATTGCCTTTGTTCGGGTTTTGTGAAAGTTTTGTTAATGTAAGAAAACACATTTTTCTTGAATTTCTGCTATCTGCAAAACTGTAATTTTACACCATTTAATGACTGATGTGTAAATTATATAAGGCTTGTTTGTTCTCATGTATGGTACCATATGGCCGCCACATTATATTTACTTTTACTAATTAATTTTAATTAAGAAAAATCACCTTCTCAGTCTTGGTAGTGCAGCCTCAAGGAAACATTGGCCCGGGTTTCCACGCAGCTTAAAGATACGTCACTCTCTCTCCACAGTCACTATTTATACAGTCAGCACTCAGATATCCATTACCCAGATACACAGTCACTATTTATATAGCACGCACGTACATGTACAGAAGTCGTACATTATGCTTACGAGACTTCAGCAGTGAAAACCCATTTGTGACGTAACTTTGCATAACTTTCGACTACAACTGGGCCATGCCAATACGAGGGGTTTAGAGAACTCTTCATTTACACTTCTTTACATTTACTGTTCTCTTCGTGATTGGTCATTGGATAGCTGATTGCTTTAGCTTAGCCAGTTCTGTCCCTTTGCAATACAAATCTTAAGATGCAATTTATTGTACACTAGCTTTAAGTAGCATCTATCATGGGTACATACAAAGGAAAAAAAGTCACGCTTGTACCAAAATATATATTAAAATTAGCGTAGCTGTATTATTGCTGCCATCTACCGACAACACTAGGCTTGAGCAAATTCATTGAGCAAGATTTGTTTTAAGTATGAAAACACGAATAAGAAAAATAAACTTGGTTTTAACATCAGCTTGCTGCATAGTGAAGTTCCAGAAAGTCCTGATGGACAGCACAGATACATTTGTTGAATTTGCATGGACTACCGATATACTTGCTGGTTCATCAATTTAACAATAATAACAAAATATCCAGCTTCTGCTTCTTCTTCTACTTTTCTTCTTCTTAGAAGAATAAGTATAATATATAGTGGGAAATGCTGTGAGTAGGGTAGCCTGATTTACTACCAGTATTTTAAAAACTGTACTAAACATTTTGACTGGATAATTTTTATACCATTAACCTAAAGAATTTAAAGAGTAAGTAGCAGGGTTCCGAAAAATATAGCGTTACACGTCCCCACGTTTAAATAATGTACCTGTCATTTCTCTTTTCATTGTTAACATCCTGACAACTTTTTACACTTATAACTTTAAAGTCCGTTTCAAAGCGGTTTTCAAAATGGCCGCTCTAGTGCCCTGGTTTTTGAAAACTGTCCTCTAAATCACTGCAGGAACAGCGATTTAAAAAAAAAACATAACAAATGCTCTGGCTTTTCTGTTCCGTACCACATCATGGATCTTTATTGCTGTGTTGCCTGCTCGACAATGTGGGCAATAATCCTTACACTATCAGTGCACTAGAGCGGACATTGTTAAAAGAGCTTTGAAACAGACTTTAAAGTTGTAAGAAGTTGTCAGGATGTTAACAATGAAAAGGAAAATGACAGGTATGTTATTTAAACAGTTGTAGCAACACCTGGGGATGTGTAACGTTATATTTTTTGGAACCCCTCTACTTACTCTTTAAGTAGCTGTCTATTTTAGCTCTGTTCATAGACTATAAGGATCACATCTGCAGAAGCTACGGTTCTGTAGGAAAACCTGTATATTTAAGGCTTCTGTTTTTTGGGTTTTATTAATTGTATTTTTCTGTGCTTATTTTTTAGCTCATTTTCGAGTTTTATGTACATCTTTTTTTTTCGGGGCTTTCGTTTTTGATATACTGTATGAAATTAGTGTTTTTGGTTACTTTCCAAAATGCTTGAGCATTTCTTTTTTGTGTGTGTGTCAAAATATGTATAGCAACTGGACAGTACTTGCACACTTAAGTTGTACCTTCTTTCCTTTGCTGTCTTCCACAACGAAATCCCTATGGTCACGGGCACATTCTTCTGGGGTTTTTGTGTGTAGGAATTTTTGTACATTTTGTCACAATTCTGTTTAAAATCCTCTGTATCTTAACTGTAATACAGCTTTAAATCCCGCTAACAAGCCTCCATTCCTGATTGTAAACTCGTTTTAAATCTTGCAAGCGGCGTCTCCAATAGAAATGTAGGAATGCGCTGCCACTCTAGTTGGGCGGTTTTAAAGTATTCAGAACTAATCAATCAGTACGTTTACATGACAAAGTGTTTTTTTCCGAAAACATTAGTTTTTGGAAAACTGAATCAGAAAACTGATTTTCTTAAAACATCACTTTTCTGTGTTTACATGATTAACGATAGAAAGTCTAATTAGAATTTCAACTGTATACATGGATTGAAGTTTTTGGAAAACGCAGAATATTTTCGCATGCAAAGTACTGTAGTACCCTAAGTATGATTTGAACAGACCGGACATTTTTTCTGCGATAGAACGGAGACCAATCCAATAACAAGTGCTTTATCGAAGTGTCAGGTCTTAAATTCAAAAGATTACTATCCAATACCTCTTTTCAGATTCCACACAATGTGCAATCAGCCTTTCAAACAGCTCATCCTGTTCTATATTACCTGTTTCTTTTGCAGACATTATTTTAAATTATCACGTCATTTTAAAGCTGGAAAACATGTGCTGCTTCAGTATGGGCTATTTAAAAAATACATACGGACAAATATTACTTTATCCCTAACATTATTATTATTATTATTTATTATTATTATTATTTCTCTTTCTTTCTTTCTTTCTTTCTTTCTTTCTTAGCAGACGTCCTTATCCAGGGCGACTTACAGTCGTAAACAAAAAAACATTTCAAGAATCACAGTACAAGTATTAATACAATTAAGAGCAAGATAAAATACAATGACTTCGGTTCTAGCAAGTACAAGTATATGACAAAATACGATTCAACTGAGCAAATGGATCCATGCAGACTGACTACATATTATTTTCTCTGTTTTCTAAAACCACGTGCATGAATGAAGGTCAAAGTTTGCACATGTGCAGTACTCTATCAGAATAAGTTTTCCGAAAAGTGCGTTTACATGATATACATTTGGTTCGTTTTCAGAATTGAATCGGAAAATTTCTAGGTGCTGTTTTCCGAAAACTGACCTAAGGGATATTCCGATACATTTTCTGAAAATTGTGTTTAACATGACTTTGATATCGGAATTAGTTTTCGGAAACCTTAATTTTTCCTTTAAATATTGGAATTCTTATGCTCATGTAAACGCACTGAATGATAGATAGTCAGGAAGGTGGGACATTGCCCAGCAGCCCTGGAAATGTATTTACTATTATTTTTGTAGTAGGTTTTATTTTTTTTTTAATTTGAAAAGTGTTTTCTTTATTAAAAAAAAAATTGGTGGCCAAATAAGGTAGGCTGCTTGCAGTGCTGTAACACATCCTAAAAAGTTGGAAGCCCAGTTTGAGAAAGCTGCATGATATCAGTCGTCACAGAAGGCCACATTTTAAGTCTGACAGAAACATTTAAATATACCCTCCCGTATTTTAATATGTATTGGGTTATTTGCATTTGGAACGATAATTTCTCTGGCTAAAAGAAAACTACATGGAAACACACACAACCTAAAAGTTCTACCAAAATAGTGAGGAAAAGGCGAGACTTATTTTTCTTTTTCCATGGAAATTGCCCCATTGTTATGATGATTTCAGAGTATCATAAAAAGTGACTGGCATTTACTTTGAATGTGTGGGAAAATAAATTGCAGCTAGTCATGTTCCAACACATCAAAGCATCTTGTGGTATATGAACTGGCTCCGTTAATGTGGTATCTTAACTGGAACAGTGTGATCCATGCTAACTGCAATGATATGACCACGTCCCACATATTGAAAATAGTAATGAGGCCACTGACCCTATCTCACATTGCATGATACAGTGAAAATGAAGGCCCTGACCTGATACTGTTCAGATAATAATGTCTTCATGAAGCACTAAAACAAATATTACAAAAATAACTCTGTATCCACTTGTCTACTTACAGTACTCTTTTTGGCAGTTAAGCATCATATGGTACAGTGGTAAGGTGACCAGGCGTCCTGTTTTGGATGGGACAGTCCCACTTTTGGAACACTGGTCCCAGTGTCCCCGGAGCCTTTCTTAGGACGCTCATTTCGTCCTGTTTTTTTTTTCCCCACGAGCATTGTCGCACCGGTAACAGAATATTGTATTTTCATGCAAGCTGATGTGTTCTACTATATCTGTTGCTAAAACGAACTGGCAGCTATCCTCGTCTGAATCATCACTCTCGCTGCCTGAAGAGGTAACTGGAATTATTGTATATCTGCATGCAATCGACTTTGCTTTGTGTGTAGCTAAAGGCGACGATTGCCTATGTCGGACCTGGTCCGACATTGCAAATTTCCCTTTCCGGTCCAATGTCGGACCCTGTCCGACATCATCAAAAAGACACAAAAAACAGGTCTCTAGTCGTTTTTTTCTCCGGAAAAAGCCGAGAAAACCATTCAATGGCCGAGTGAGATCGATAGGAGCCGAGAGAAGCCGAAAAAAAGGGGGTGTATCTCATGAATACAGATAGCCCCGACACCACATAGATAACACGGACATAAACAAACAAGATAGCTGCTTCTGCATCCAGCGCTCAAAGAATATCACAGACATTTGCAGAGCTTTTTTTAAATGTCATAGTAATAAAATAATGACTTGGATCGCATTATTGAGGAGTTTGGTGATAAAACGAGTGATCAGGAGATGATTTATCGGTATGCACTACTACCAAGAGGTATGTGAAAAAAACAGCAAACAAGGGGTGGGGCAGGGCTGGAGATGCAATACTGTGTCCTGTTGATATGCAGTGCCTTTTAAACCTGTTTTACTGTGAAAAAAATACTTTTAAACAGCGCGTCTAAAATAAACTGTGCATGTGAAAATAAATTGGACCTGACGCGCCTGAGACGCGCTGAATAAAAGGACTGCAAAGGGTTAAAATAGCCCATCACAACAATAGGAGGGGCTGAAAACATATTTTCTATTGAAATAAGTCTATATTCATTTTCAATTCACCAAAGGTACCCTCTAAGAAGCGTATGTTAGTGAATAATACAAAATAATTTATGAACTAGTTATTTTTCACATTTGTGAAATTCATGTTGTAAGCATATTTTAAAAGCTTCAGAACATAACAAAATACAATAGTTTCAGGTCTCCAGGAGCCCATTTAATTTCTTTAAAAACATTATTTACATTAAGAGTATTGTATATAATACAAACAATTACAGATTAAAACAATTACAAAAAAAGAATCATTTTACCTTTCTTCTTTAAAAAACATCCTGCCTTAGACGCAGGATAAATCTCTTTGATTTGGTGACCTCTTATTTTTATTTCTGTGTTAAATGTATTATAGAAGAAGTATATTTTATCCTGTAAAGTTTAAGAAATAAAGAGACAATGTAGTACTCATATTTAAGATTAATGCTCTCTGTTGCATACGTGTGATAGCTATATAAGGTATTGTATAAGTATTTTACTTTATCACATCTATTAGTTAAATAGAAGAAAAACAACACATTGATAAAATCATGTTTTTCCTTCAGCAAAAGAGGCAAATGCCAGGGCTCAAATTACTGAGGGGCTGGGGGTGGGGTCAATCCCTTTAAGTTTCTCAATAGTTTTATTTCCAAATGTACCTTTTTAACATGTTTTAACCTGACATGTATCACTTAAGACAGAAAGGTACTGAAAACTTCTCTGTGCATTTTACACGGGCTAATGCTTATGCTTATATTAAGCAACATTAAATAGTATTCCTTTCATAAGTAAAGAAGTGACAACATTTCATTTGATCAGAAAAGGAATACAATCTCACTCAACTATTCGGAGGGTTTGCCTTTGTGGATTACCATACTTAATAACTACTTCAGGAGGAAATTCCTGTTTCTGCAATCAGGGCAGCTTCTAAACAAAACTCAGAAAAGCTGACTAATGGGCTTAATTTATTGCACACACAGTCAGAAGATAGGATATTTAACACATTTCATCACCTTTTATATTAACAGTTTAATAGCAAAGTGGCTGAAAAAAAATCCCTAGTATTTATTAATCACGCCACACTAATGATTCAGTTTACTGTAAAGCTATGTCTTAGTTGGTGCTTATCTTAGCGAGAGACGAGTTCAAATCAGCATGAAGTTTTAACATCTACTCTCATGTAATGGAAATCATGAACATCTGGATACGTCCAGTGACTACTGTGAATACTGCAGCTGGCAACAAGGGAAAGACCTTGTGACAGCATGGAGAGACAGCTGACAAGCGGAAAGAGACCCCATTAGGGCTGGGAAGGGTTAGCTACCCTTGTCGACAGTATCCAGCTCTGTGTTTTCAAAGGTAAACAGGATGCTGGAGACACCCGCCCAAGGCTTCTAAGAAATGAAGGAGAAAAATACCCCTAGAGTCTGCGAGAGTGGGGGCGGAAGATGACTCAACGTTGGACAACATGATTAACGACTAAGGAATTGAAACGGATATGAGAATGGAGAATACTTCACAAAAGACTATTTCAAGATTTGCAGTTAGCAAGACATGGAACTCCAGGTTTGTGTCTGCGGCTGGAGCAAGGTGACAACGGTCAGGGGTTTTAAGATTCATCAAGGAATAATGAAATGCATAAAGGAGAAGGGACAAGGGCCTTGCATTGATCGGTACTTCTTATGAAGTCAGTCAAGTCAGTCGAATGAAATCCAGAGACAGGAAGCAAACCACAGTTCACAGGATATCTGCACCCCTGTCATAGACGTGAGGAGGACTTGCATGGATACAACTAGTGATGAACCAAATGATCCTTGTGAACCCGGTCAGACGAACCAGTGTAAGAGAGAAAAGAAGCTCAACGGGCACAAGCCTGGAGTTAAATGGCCAAGAGCTTTTGAGAAAACTGTGTGGGACATGGATCTCTGTTTTGCGTTGGAAAGGTTAAGTGGAACAGTTGATAAGAAGCTGGATAAATTTGGGGACATCATCTACGCATATGGAAGTAAGAGGTTTGGAGTTGAAAAAAGGAAGGAAAAAGTACAAACTAAGTCTAGACGGCAGCAGGAGATTGAACGCTTAGTTAGAGAAAGGAGACAGCTGAGGAAGCAATGGAGAAGAGCAGAACAAAGTCAGAAGGAGGGACTCAATCTCTTACAAAGGGTCATAAAAGATAAGCTTGCAACATTGCGCAGAGCTGAGCGCCTACGGAAACGCTACAAAAGAAGGAGCGTCGAGAACTAACTTTATAAAGATCCATTCAAATTTGTAAAGAAGTTATTCACCAGTGAGAAAAATGGCACACTAAAATCATCTACGTTTGAGCTAGAGATATTTGGAGGAACCACAAAAACACAGGAGCCTATGTCAATTCCTTCAGACATCCCACCTATCAATCCACCATAATACCAAATGGAGGACTGTGCACCTAAGTGGAAAGAAGTAGAGCAAGCTGTGAAAAAAGCAAGGGCTTAATCATCTCCAGGGCCTAATGGAGTGCCGTATAGAGTGTACAAGAGTGCTTCTGGAGTTCTACAAATCCTGTGGAAATTGATGAAAGTGGCATGGGAAAAACAGGTTGTACCAAGAGCATAGCGCTGAGCAGATGGAGTTTTTATACCAAAATAAAAATATTCTACAAGCATCAGTCAGTTTCGCCCTATTTCCCTATTAAATGTAGAAGGCAAGATTTTCTTCATTACTGCTCAAAGACTGTCAACTTACCTATTTAAGAACTGCTTCATTGGCATTTCAGTTCAAAAAGTGGGTATTCCAGGTTTCCCAGGATGCTTAGAACACATCTGTGTGATCTGGCAACAAATTTAATCAGCTAAAAAGCAGAGGAAGGAGCTCCATGTGATATTCCTGGATTTGGCTAATTCATATGGTTCAATGCCACATTTTGGGCAGCATTTGATTTTTTCAGTGTACCGATGACAATAATGCATTTAGTGAAAGCCTACCTTGGAGGTTTGCAATTTTGTTTTTCAACTTCACAATTCAGAACTACATGGCAATGCCTAGAAGTTGGAATAATGGCAGGATGCACCATTTCTCCACTGGCTTTTACCATGGCAATGGAACTAATTATTAGAGCATCAAAATGGGTTGTGGGAGGAGAGTGCTTGGCTTCTGAAATGCGACTACCACCAATTCGAGCATACATGGATGACAGCCATGACTACAACAGTAGCCTGCACTAATCGGTTATTGGGCAAATTAACCAATAACACTGAATGGGCACAAATGCAATTCAAGCCCACTAAATCAAGGAGCATCTCTATAATTAAAGGTAAAGTAGTAGATAAAATGTTCTATATTAATGGTGAGGCAATACCAACAGTGTCTGAGAAGCCAGTGAAAAGTCTTGGAAGATGGTACGACGGGGATATAAAGTACACAGTTCGTGTGGGAGAAGTTAGACAACAAGCAGTGGAAGGGTTGAAGAGCATAGACAGCAACTGGGCAAACTAAAACTCTGGTGCTTTCAGTTTGGTCTACTGCCAAGGCTGCTGTGGCCATTGACTGTGTATGAGGTTTATTTGACAACAGTTGAGAAGCTGGAAGCTTTAATCAGTTCATACGTCAGGAAATGGTTGGGAGTTCCATGCTGCCTCAGCAGAGTGGGACTTTATGGTAAAGGAATACTGCAACTACCAGTCTCTGCTCTAACCGAGGAGTTTAAGTGCGTCAAGGTCCGACTGGAAATTACATTAGTAGATTCAAGTGACAAATGCGTAAGGTAGGCAGCACCTGTGTTGAAAACTGGAAGAAAGTGGACGGCAAAGATAGCCGTGGAAGATGCAAAGGCTGCCCTTCGAATCTGTGATATTATGGGGCAAGTTTAGCATGGAAGAGGGGGTCTTGGTATCAGTTCAGCTCCTCCTACATGGCACAAGGCATCCCCAGCTCAATGGAGGAAGCTGTTAGTCAACAAGGTGCAAAAGCAGGAGGAGAGGATGAGGTGTGTAAAGGCTGTTTCCCAGGCCAAGCAGGAAGAATGGATGAGATGGGAGAGTGTGGAACAATGCAAGATTGGATGGCAAGACCTCTGGACAGTGGAACAGAGCAGGATCTGTTTCCTCATCAGATCAACATATGATGTTCTCCCATCACCACAGAACATAAACCTCTGGGTAGGTGAAGATCCCTCATGTCCTTTTGTGTTCATCACCTGCAACATTAAGGCACATTTTAACAGGATGTAAGTTGGGTCTTAGCCAAGGATGGTTTACTTGGCGCCATGACAAGCGTAACATGACCAATAAGTTGTCACCAGTTCCATCAAAGCATTACACACAAAAGACAATATTCCTCCGTCCAGGAGAGCAACCACCAAGAAAAGGTGTTAAAACCAAGCCTCTCCCAGGACAACAGGAAGCTGCTAGAGACTGGAAAATTCTGGCAGATGTTTGTCAACGGCTTATTTTTCCACCTGAGACCACTAACCTTTGACCAGACATTGTCTTGTGGTCTGGATCAGCACTCCTTCTTCAGTGCCATGGGAGGATGCTGTGGATGAGGCGTATGAGAGGAAGAAACTTTTGTATGCTCAACTAGCTGCTGAAGCGGAACAGCGAGGATGGAGAGTCCGGGTTTACCCAGTGGAGGTGGGTTGTCGAGGATTTGTGGCACACTCTACAACCTGGTTTCTCATAGATGTAGGGTTCAGTGGCCAAGAGTTGCGTCACACAGTGAAGAACTTATCTGAAGCAGCAGAAAAAGCAGCAACTGGCTGGTGGTTGAGACGGAAAGATTCTGGCTGGGGATCTCAAGCACAAAGAAAGCAGCGCTGATGAACGGGTAAGTAAGCTGGGCTGAGCTGAGTGGGGGACGGAGGGGGTGATGCTGGGACACAAGAATCCCTGTCGAGCACTCGAGGTGTCGTGGGCTAGTCGACGAAACACAGAGGACGGATGGTGCCCACTTGAAGACCCCAGAGATGTACCCTACTTAGCTCAATCCAGACAGATGTCAAGCTGATGCGCTGGGGAGACCGCACTATGGTTGATCCCCGGAGCCAGCATCACAGCCATTGTGTGTGCTGATGCACTGGGGAGGCAATAAGCTGATCCCTGGAGCCAGCATTACACTTCAGCCATCAACACCAGGCAGAAGGATATCTACATCATCAGATGGAAGGAAACGCAAATGGATGGAGACACAGACGGATCACATTAGTTTACTGTACAGCTATGTCTTAGTTGGTGCTTATCTTGGCGTGAGCCGAGTTCAAATCAGCATGAAGTTTTAACATCTACTCTCATGTAATGGAAATCAAGCAGAAACTGCAATATAAACAATATACAGAACAAATACCATGTCAAATTAACTGGTAAGAAATCATGGGCAGGATTTTCAAAAAAAAAAGTGTATTGCACTCGTGGTATAGTAACAAGAGCTTTAGTAGTAAGTCATTTTCAAACAAAATGTGTTAATTAAATCAGTCCGTTAATGCTTTGAAATTGAGTCAAAGTCGTTAATGAAGGCAATTCTTGTTAAAAAGCTCAGTTGTCGCAGGTCACGTATATCACTTTCTGTCTCAACGACTAAATAAGGGGAAATCGTTAAAAATGCATGTTAACGAGATCAAGAAACATGAATGAAACATGAAGCATAATTCGCTGTTATGGAAACTGCTACTAGCATACAGGGAGACGGCTCTCCCACCAGCGAGCAGCAGCCAAATGGAAATAAAAAAAAACTGAATATCTACGTTGTGTGTAATTTGTAAACTTCATTTAAAAATTGTGCATTTTGTCATGCAGAATGTACATTTATTTAGAACACTTCACATATAAAATGCTGACTTACGATTATCTGGCGTGTGGGTAAAAATCGGACGGCACAGATTAAATAAATAAATAAATAAATAAATAAAAGTTAAACCCCACTAGTCATTTACCCTCTTTCAGGGGATTATTTTGCAGCAGCTTACTATAAACAATTCATTTAATCTGCATTTTGCAATCTTTTTTTGGTTAAACAGAAAAAAAAAATACCGTAAGCCATCTATGTAGGCTATAAATAAATATGTTTGAAGTACCATTTGTGTTTGTAGTTGTTAGCTATTATATATGTTTACCACGTATGTAACACTTCATTATATATTTATTACGTTTTTGAAATTTCGATAGAACTCCCTACCCAACACACAATTTGTTTAAAATTAATTGTTTGGTGAATTCCTCTAATCATACATTTTCTCTGGTACTCTGCTCGCCTCCGTGATAAATAAACTCAACATGATTAGACGTAGTAGGCAAATTCCATTTCAATGATCTCAATCACATTCGTAGTGGATCTGTGTGCCCTTGTTCGCCTGTTCTTTGTTCTTGTGTGGATTAGACATAGGTGTTAAAAGCCAGGGACGCATTGCAAAAAATCGCAATCGCCTAAGGGAACTTTATTGTAACTACAAATATTGAATTTTCTAGGTTGTTTGTAAGAAATTCTGGTCCTGTACACACACACACTCACTCACTCATTCGCGCTCTCTCTCTCTCTCTCTCTCTCTCTCTCTCTCTCTCTCTCTCTCATCAACCGCGGTCTGTTAAATTTCTGTATCAAGGTGAGTTACTGTATATACTGTTTCGTTAATTAAAACTCTCCTTTTCCAAGTTCAAATTAACTCCTGATAAATTAAGACAGTTAACATGGATTTGCTTTTAAATTCCCACGCAAACAAAACACAGTCGCAAGAAGCACTGCTCATTAAGATATTAACATTATTTCGTAAATCAACATAATTTCGGAAATCACATTAGGACGATTATTTAATAGCGAAATAGGCATAACGACCGCTTGAAAATGCCAAAATCAATGCTACATACCAATTTCTTGATTAACACTGGAGTTATCATTTACGACCTTTTGAAAATCCTGCCCAAGATGCAGTTTCTTAGGAAGAAAAGACACTAGATTTGCAGCAGTAATTTACAATAAAATATAATCTCGCAATTTGATACTATTGAATTGCTACTGTTTTACAAATTACAAAGACACACAAAAGAAAAGTTTTTTTTAAAGTAAAAGATTCCTCTGAATATCAATGAATTCACTTTCAATATGGTATTTGATCAAACACTGCCAAAGTGAAAATTAAAAACCCTGGAAGTTATTCACAATGTTTCCATACTATCCCAGTTTAAGACTTACAAATCTGGTCACCTTATACAGTGGTGGTATAAAGTAGTCTAACTACACAATTATTTATTATTATTTAAAATATCTAAATTATGTCTGTATAGTTTGTTTGTTTGTTTACACATTTTATTATGTCTCAATCCTAAAATTCTAGGTGATGCTAAACTTTTGGCCAAAGCTGATAATATTTCCATAAAGAGAAATGATTCCTATGTATGCCTGTTCTGTTTTTATCTGGATGTAGGTTCTGTACCTGCATTCCTTAGGCGTGGCACCCTTGGAAGGTACAGTTCCTGTTCCCTGTGGAATGCACAGAAATGTCTGGACTTGTTCTCACTAAACAACTTTAGAAACTTCTCTCTTAAGCATAACAAAATGAATTTCATTTTACCACAGGAAAGGGTATTGATTTTTAAGGGCATATGCTAAAATGTGTGTGTAGAGAACATGTCTAATGTATTACCCACTTGCAGGTATTTATAAACTGTCCTATTATACTTGTATTATGTGCTAGCTGCTAATGACAAGGAGATGCTAGCAAGAATCACATCTGTTATAAAAACACATATATTGCATGAAAAATGTACTTGACTTGTTTTAAGCAATAAGGTGAAAAAAGGAACCTTTGACAAAACTGTCATGTCTAAAATACAGTAATATTTCATTTCCCCCTTCTGCGTTCTTGCACTATTAAGAATGCCCAGAACCTACAATTTCTCAAATCTGTCACTTGAAAATCTGCTTAACAAAAAAGCTTACGTTGCTAGAAAGCAAGGCAAGCATATTTTGTAAAATGTATTCCACACTCCTTTGCAGGTCAAGGTGTTACCAAAGCACATGCGGTAGTAGGAAAACATAAACATAAATTAAATGTTGACTATGACAGACCTGAAAGTCCATAAATCTGGTACACTTATGATTAGTTTTTCAAAGACAGCCTCATATACTGCAGGGTAATCCTACCTAAAGCTATCTAGAAGAAAGGATGGACTACATGCAAGTTATCAGTTGATCATATAGCACTATACAAGTACCACATTTTTGTAACAGATCGACATAGAGGCTTTACCTTCTAAGTTATGAGACTGCGGTTCATTTACTGAAAAACACTCCCCTCCCCAAAGGCATTTAACTCAGTTAAAGAAGCTCAAGGACACATAAACAAGCACCTTTATGGGTTCTACAAAATTGTCACTCTGTAGGCCAGTCTACATTATTAAAACATATGTCTCTCTTGTATGGGGACCGGGCAGTGCGTCCAGATATTTCAATGGTTGTATACAGCTGGAGGCACCACTTTGAATTCCAACAGTGCAGCTGTGGGATCCAACCAAGAAGGATTTCTATAACCCTTTGGACATACAGTTATCAAGTCCCAGAGTACTCACCATAGACTTACCTGCAGCCCTGGAGTCCAAGCTGGCTGGTATCAAGCACTGTTTGACAATCCAGAAGAGCCTTTACTAACCATTAGGGCAACTGTATAAATACTGCAGGAATACATGATTCTGTTTTAAGAAGACAAAATGGTTGCTCCTGCCTGATGAATTTGTTTCCGCAGAGCGTATGGATATATTTGTATTTAACAGTTGTGTACCAGATTTACTTTTCATGCCGAAGAGCTTCTCAGCAGGAAATGACTCAACTATAAAGTGTTTACAAAAACAGAATACAATGAATAATGCATTGCATAGTTTACCCGATTTACGCAAATTCACTCATCAAAAAAAAAACACCTTTACAAAAAACATTTGTAAACAATACACATTTTTAATACTAAATACTAGTGCAGTTGAATGCACGACTGGTTTGGTACTAAAGCTGCACTACTTGTATGCTACTCTGGGTCCACTACATTTCAGTTTTGTAATACTTAAGTACTTCTGAGGGGAACTACTCTTACACTTTTTCTACAGCATGCTTATTTTTGGATGAAGCCCGCTGCCATCTGGTACGTCGTTTATCGGCTTACTGCCTAAATAGAAACGATTGCAATCACTGTTTACAGCTGGAATTAAACAGGTGATATAAGAGGTTAAAGTTGTCACATCCCTTTGCCATTTAATGTCAGCAGCCAAAGTCTTAGAGCAAAATGAAACCATTACCATAGAAACATTAAGTTGAATAAAGATATGGAACAATGAGGATTCACGTTTAAACAGTCATGGTGGTTGTGATAACAGTGTGGTTTAAAAATAAATGACAAGGTCACCAATTGCCATGTCCTCAATGTACATGCAGTAGAGGCAGTGCAGCAGTGCATCTATTCATGAGGATTTAAAGAAGGAAGCATTCACACTCTGACTGTGTCAAATACTTTCAGAAGGCTAAATGGACAATAACTACAATTTAAATATATACGGTATTCACACGAGACAAACCAACTCTTTCCCATATCGACAAAAGCCATTTATTTTTCCCTGATGAGCTATGCATCCACAGGAGTGTGTTTTTTTTTTTCTTCTTAAGGAGCTAGTAAATATGAAAATGTATTCAGAATGCAAATATTCTGTGAGCAATCATTTAGTGCAAGTATTGCAGTTGTATCTTATCTGCCTGCATCCTCATGCTCTGTAAACATTATAGACTTTAGAAGTACATTTAGTTCATGGTACTAAAAATACCAGTACCCAGTATTCTTCTTTCCAATGTAATTAGAATGTAATTGTGATAATTAATCCATAATTTGATTAAAGAAAAGTTAAAGTATGACATTTGTACCATTCATATTATGTAGTCTGAAATAACTTTTTCTTTTATTGAACTGTTTTAGAAATCACCAATAAACACTTGTTACATGTACCCTCTCATGAAAAATACATGTCTCGTCAGAAACCTATGCAACTGAAACTATAAACTTTGTAGATAATCACTTGTTGACTAGAACAATATGTGATTTTATCTTGGGAATTACACATTGCTAGACTACATTCTGCTTCCCACTATAAAAAAAAAAAATCAGTATAAGAGGTATACCTAACAAATATGAGGAATAAAGTGCTATGCTGCAGCTAATGTTGAAAATAATTCAACATACTATCCTTTAAAAGGGACCGCATACTGCTTGCTGATTATTGTTTGATTATACAAGTATGTGTTACCCATGGTTTTTAAAACATATTTGTACATATTTAAGAATATATTTGTACATTAAAAGGATGACATTCTCACATCTAGTAGTCTTTTTTTTTTCTTGTAATCAGTGCAATGAAAAAATCACTTTTGTTTTCTGAGATATTACTGAGCTTGGCAGTGTCACTTGTAACTGCCCTTGCTGCAATTAGTATATAGATCTTGCATATTTAACTCACAGGATTCTGAGGGCGGAGGAAGCTTGTGTCCCTACACGTATACATTCCTTTGGGGGGAAGTAATCAAATATAAAACAATGTGATCTTTCTGATGAAGCAGAGCATACATGCAGGTAAATTATATTTTAAAAATGTAGTTAAAGGGGACGTTTCATGCAGATCTGATCTTGCCTAAATTCTGTCGCTGCCAAAAATAAGAGCTGTTTCCTCATCCTTCCCAGAATCCCACTGGAAAATGATGTTCTATTGCGATCGAGAGTTCACCAATAAATCGGTGCCCAAACTAGAAAATGTCTATGGCAAACTAGGCAAAACATGACCATTTCACCCTGTAGATGTGAGGAAATTGGGTCCAGCGTCCCATTGAAAAGCATTGGATCCCTACATAATTGCACTGGAAAAATATGGGCCTTGAGAGCGATGAATTGATGAGATAAGATATAAATAAATAAAAAAAACAAGTTGGTTTGGTCATAGATCAAGCATCCACACAGGTCTTACGAGAGAAACAAACATCTACAGAGCTTTCGGATTTGACACATGCCAGGTACTTTTGGCTTTCTAGTCAGAACATGTAGATTACAACAAGTAATGGCAAACACTTATTTCAGATATTTGCGATTGCAAGTACTCTGATGAAATACTACAATATACCAAAGTTCATCGATGAAGTACCAAGGATTACCTAACGAAATAAGAAAGGCAGTACAGTGGTACTACATTAGTCTTTAAAAAACTACCCTTTAGGTATATTTTTAAATGACTAGTTGTCATGGTATGCTTTTCCAGTAATATGACTTACATAATATAATAATAATATCTTTATTTTATATAGCGCCTTTCATAGTGGACCACCATCACAAAGCGCTTTACAGAGGTAGGCTGTGAACTGTGCATTATATGCAGAGTCACTTACAATACATGAGTCAATAGGTCAATAATTATAAGGGCTGCATCAATTATGCTGTTTCCTGGCAAACAGCAGTTTAATTAATGCCATGTTTCCATCTGCCACTTGGACTTTGTTGTAATTGATTTGACACAAGTCAAGTTTGTTTCCATTGGCTGCAAACCGCTTTAAATTGGGAATTGCAGAACAGCAGATGTCTGTCTGCAGATTGGATAGTGGGCTGAGTTGAGTTTTACAGACTGGTTTCATGGTGAGGATGGAAATATAGCATAATAATTAGCATTTGAACTAGAGTAGTTCTGAAACCCAGGATGACGTCCCATAGTAAGTGCTGATTTACACCTTGGGTGGAGTACAGTTATAGTCGACATACTGCTGAACTTATTTATTGTTCAGTACTCAATCTGAAGATTGCGAGGAGGCAATGAATGCACTCTATTATTGACAGCCAACCCCCAAGACATTAAAGGTATGTATATTGCATCACCATGAGGTAACCTTGTGCTTCCAACAGCATTAAACCATGTTGTGCAGCAATGAATCTAATCTTTAATTTTATAACTCATAGGTTTCAAATTTGGTTGTTTCATGGTTGGCAAAAAAAACAACCTCTTGAACACACCCACCCCTCCCACCCCTCCCTCCTTAGTCACAAGTATCCAATAAATTACTTTCCCCAGACAGCCTCTTTACAGTCGAAGCATAGAAGTGGAAAAATATTAAGGGACCAATAAAACAGTACAGCAGGCAAAACCTGCAGAGATGTAAGAGGAAGAAAATGCAGAGGAAAATGTGCATTCCCGATAAGGTATCCACATTCTCCATAACTCACCTCTTATAACATCTAACCATCTACCTGGTAAAGTATTGTAACCATGACCTCCATTTCGCAGATCCACAAAGTACTTTCACAAGATTTATTGTCAGACACTAATAGTCTCCCCATTTGCATGTGAGATTCATTCATATGGAGTCCTTTTGTTTTCTATGACTTTAATGTATATTTTTAGGAAGCAGAAAGGTTTTTTAAGCTTGAAGCATATCGCACCATTCCATTTCATACATAAGATGATGAAGAGCTATACTGCTGTTGCTCATGTTGCTATTGCGGATGGAGTATGACAGCCATCTTCCCTGCCGTTTGATGGATGGCTTTTGAATGTTCTGCAGCCTGTTTCACACACGGCTAATCTCATTTAGGGACAAATTCTAATGAACCATGCTAAAGGCTAATACTAACTTACATGTTGTGCTCTATTCCAAGGCATGGCAAAGCCATTTTGATCCAGCCTGCAAGAGTTAAAATAGGCTAGAGGGCTGATTGAAATCAGAAAACTGTCTATCTCATGGTTTACATGCATTTCCAAGTCTGTGCATAATTTACTTTAATCCCCTATAATTTTCATACAACCTTGAAGATGCATAATTCAAGAATACAACTATGTAATATATATGTACAGTACTGTGCAAAAGTTTTAGGCAGGTGTGAAAAAATGCTGTAAAGTAAGAATGCTTTCAAAAATAGACATGTTAATAGATTATATTTATCAATTAACTAAATGCAAAGTGAGTGAACAGAAGAAAAATCTAAATCAAATCCATATTTGGTGTGACCACCCTTTGCCTTCAAAACAGCATCAAGCATCAATTCTTCTAGGTACACTTGCACACAGTTTTTGAAGGAACTCGGCAGGTAGGTTGGCCCAAATATCTTGGAGAACTAACCACAGTTCTTCTGTGGATTTAGGCAGCCTCAGTTGCTTCTCTCTCTTCATGTAATCCCAGACAGACTCGATGATGTTGAGATCAGGGCTCTGTGGGGGCCATACCATCACTTCCAGGACTCCTTGTTCTTCTTTACGCTGAAGATAGTTCTTAATGACTTTCGCTGTATGTTTGGGGTCTTTGACATGCTGCAGAATAAATTTGGGGCCAATCAGATGCCTCCCTGATGGTATTGCATGATGGATAAGTATCTGCCTGTACTTCTCAGCATTGAGGAGACCATTAATTCTGACCAAATCCCCAACTCCATTTGCAGAAATGCAGCCCCAAACTTGCAAGGAACCTCCACCATGCTTCACTGTTGCCTGCAGACACTCATTCGTGTACGCTGTCCAGCCCATCGGCGAACAAACTGCCATCTGCTACAGCCAAATATTTCAAATTTTGACTCATCAGTCCAGAGCACCTGCTGCCATTTTTCTGCACCCCAGTTCCTGTGTTTTCGTGCATAGTTGAGTCGCTTGGCCTTGTTTCCACGTCGGAGGTATGGCTTTTTGGCCGCAAGTCATCCATGAAGGCCACTTCTGACCAGACTTCTCCGGACAGTAGATGGGTGTACCAGGGTCCCACTGTTTTCTGCCAGTTCTGAGCTGATGGCACTGCTGGACATCTTCCGATTGCAAAGGGAAGTAAGCATGATGTGTCTTTCATCAGCTGCAGTAAGTTTCCTTGGCCGACCACTGCGTCTACGGTCCTCAACGTTGCCCGTTTCTTTGTGCTTCTTCAAAAGAGCTTGGATAGCACATCTGAAAACCCCTGTCTGCCTTGAAATTTCTGCCTGGGAGAGACCTTGCTGATGCAGTATAACTACCTTGTGTCTTGTTGCTGTGCTCAGTCTTGCCATGGTGTATGACTTTTGACAGTAAACTGTCTTCAGCAACCTCACCTTGTTAGCTGAGTTTGGCTGTTCCTCACCCAGTTTTATTCCTCCTACACAGCTGTTTCTGTTTCAGTTAATGATTGTGTTTCAACCTACATATTGAATTGATGATCATTAGCACCTGTTTGGTATAATTGTTTAATCATACACCTGACTATATGCCTACAAAATCCCTGACTTTGTGCAAGTGTACCTAGAAGAATTGATGCTGTTTTGAAGGCAAAGGGTGGTCACACCAAATATGGATTTGATTTAGATTTTTCTTCTGTTCACTCACTTTGCATTTAGTTAATTGATAAATATAAACTATTAACATGTCTATTTTTGAAAGGATTCTTACTTTACAGCATTTTTTCACACCTGCCTAAAACTTTTGCACAGTACTGTATGTAAACAAGATCCCTATTTTTATGTAAACTTTAATAAGATAACCAGTACATTAAAAGAAGATCAAATTATAAGATATAGCCCTTAAACTTGGGTCTCCCTACCATCCCTATTTTTCAAAACATCCTGGAACAAGGAATGACTCACAGACACCTACTTACTTATGCACATCCCCACAGCCCCGGAGTAGATACATTGTACAGCTCTGAGCAAATGTTTTGCATCACCTTATATAATTAACTAATTTTGCTTCATGAAGTCAAATGAAACATGCTGAATAATGTTACGTTAACATATTGAATTACATACCACATTGTAGTTTTCCATATACTTAATGAACATGTGACATTTTGAAATCTAACATTAAACACTGCACTACTATGCAAACACTGCACTACTCTTGCAATATCATTTTGTAGTTTATTTGATTACACATTGTTAAATAAAATATCTAAATGATGTTTAATTTGTTTAAATTATGTCTCATTCCTATGGAAATTCGATGAGAGGCAGGAAAGGAAATACATACAGAAATCAGTCAGCAGATTAGAGGGATCAACCAACGGCTTCTACTAAATAAATTAACCAATGATGTCTAAACATGCTTGAATATTATTTAAAAATGACATTTCTTCATTATGACACTCCCACCCTATACATACAGCACATTAACATGTCCGAGTACTGCACATGTAAAAATGCCTGCATCTCTTTACAAGTTTAGATGTGCTTGCAAGATCATACAATTGATTAAAATACTTCCATTTCAATGGTAGCTTCATGAAGGGCAAATTCTAATTTTCCTTAGAACAATGCTTTAGCATTAGAGCCTGGTAGTTGTCCACTTTCCTTGACATTACGCCCATGTATAAAAGCTGCATGCTAATAAATGCCTGCAGTCTTAGGGAGCTCTCTTTGTCACAGCCCACCAGTGCCAGGGCAGCATCTAAGCTTGTAAAACAGTATAGCAATCAAAAGCTCAAAATTAATAGCCGTGAAAGCCCAGCCACTCATAAGCATTTGTTTATAACTAGGGCTTCTGTTTTTCTGGGGTTTTTTATTAATTTCATTTTTCAGTGCTTATTTTTTTTTAGCTATTTTTTAGTTTTATGTAAATCATTTGTTTTATATACTGTATGAAATTAATGTTATCGGTTACTTTTCAAAATGCTTGGGTATTTTTTTCTGTCAAAATATGTATAGTAACTCGACAGTACTTCCACACTTAAGTTGTACCTTCTTTCCTTTGCTGTCTTCCACAACGAAATCCCTATGGTCACGGGCACATTCTTCTGTGGTTTTTGTGTGTACGGATTTTTTACATTTTGCCACAATTTACAATTCTGTTTTAAATCCTCTGTATCTTAATTGTAATACAGCTTTAAGACTCTGTTCCTAATTGTAATCTTGTTTTAAATCTTGCAGTGGAGTCTCCAATAGAAACGTAGGAATGTGCTGCCACTCAGTAGTGGGGGCGGGTTTAAAGTATTCAGAACTAATCAATGATAGATACAAGTCAGGAAGGAGGGACATTGCCCAGCTGCACTGAGAAAGGTGTTTTATTTTTTGAAGTAGTAGTACGTTTTTTTTTTTTGTTTGTTGTTGTATAATGGAAAAGAGGTGGTCAACGTAAATTGATTATTATTATTTTTATTTTTTATTATTATTTGATTATTTAGGAGACGCCTTTATCCAAGGCGACTTACAGAGACTAGGGTGTGTGAACTATGCATCAGCTGCAGAGTCACTTACAATTACATCTCACCCGAAAGACGGAGCACAAGGAGGTTAAGTGACTTGCTCAGTGTCACACAATGAGTCAGTGGCTGAGGTGGGATTTGAACTGGGAACCTCCTGGTTACAAGCCCTTTTCTTTAACCACTGGCTATACACGGATTTCATTTTTTTGTACCGGGGGTGTTTTATCAGGGTTTTTTCGGTTAAAACCCCAAACCTGAAGCCCTATTTATAACTTGCCTATTTTGCAGGTAGGTTAGTCTTGTTAGTTATTGGTAAACATGTCTACTGTATGTACGCATCAGATACATTTTGAAAAGCAGTACATTAAGCATAATGTGCTGAAGCTAAAACAAATGTTCATTTGTACAATCAAAGACATTTTGGCATGTAGAAAAGGAGAATAAAAGAATGAACTGATAACTGCAGGGCACATTAGTTCTCTTTAGTTATACTATAGCTAATTTGTGTCAGTTGTTTTGGTATTTTCTTTTTCAAGGACCTGGATTTTAATAACATAAGTCAGTACTACAGATTGGTGACAGACTCCTGTTGCAATAGACCCAGTGTAATTCTTTAAACCAAACTATAATGCATTGTGTTACATTATTGAAGGCCAACAAGTCACATACCTACAACATGGCAGCCATTTTAAGTGGAGGGAGTCATAGGTTCAGCAATGAATATTGGTTACATTTCATTGCATAATATACCCATAATTACTTTACCAAAAGAACCATAAAGTTGTGTACTGAACCTGAAGACCACATAATACAATTGGTTTAAATGTAATTGGTGACACAGACTGTTAGTTATAAACCATTCCATTGTCAGAAGCCAATCATTTAAATAGAAGTAGTAAAACCAAACAATTGTAACACTCTTACACAGAGCTGTATCTTTACCTAATACCGCTAGAAAATATACGATAGCCATTTTGTAGAGCGGGTAATACTATGCTAGTAACTTTCTCTCTATACTATATCTAATTTTCTTCTTTTTATGTATGACCTTCTTGTCATTGAAGTGTTAAAAATTGACTAAACTTATACACATGCCTATTTATAAATCTCTGCTATTTCTCTTCTAATACATACCTTCCTTTTGTAACACAATTCAATGTAATTTAAACACAAACAAATGCTCATCAGCTTGAAGCTTTTCTCCATTACCTATGTACAAATCTATGTGAAATATGAATTTTCATTTTATAATGGGATTTCAACCATGACCCCCTTAATATCACAACAATGATTTAGAGTCTAGGTTTGACTGCTCAAATAGCAGAACAAATACATTTGCCAGCCCTTCTACATAGTTAAGTGTATGATAATAAAGCTGCTTCTGTCAAAAACAGCTTTAGGGGCGACCTGATTGAAATGAAATAAATTGAGAAGTCTGCACCCAAATTGTTTTCTTCTTGACAATCTCACAAGACTACTAGACACACAAATGCATGCTTTACAATATCTACTGAATTTATTATTATTATTTTTACATTTGTAAATCGGCATAATATTAAGATGAGCAAATCTTTGAATGCATTGACTTGCTTCAATCGAATAAAACAAACACTAAACACATTATACCAATAGTCAAGACACATTTAACTTAATTTGAAGTTTAGGGACATTTGGGCTAAATGTAATCCATTGTCTTCAAAATATCTATACCATAATACTATGTATACCATTTATATTGACATAGACTGATCAATCACCTAGTTCCTTATCCTCTTGCTGATAAGAAAAAAATATGCTGGTCTATTTTACATTGTTTTATTGTTACCAATGACTCCTACTCTACCTTCAATCATCTTGTTATTTAAACCCCAGTTTAACTTCTCCACCTGTCCTTGCCCATTTTCCTCCTGTAACTGCATCTCCCTCTAGGGCAGTGGTTCCAAATCTTTTTCAATGTAGGGACCACCTTGGTGTTTGGATTTTTCCCACAGACCACTTACCACGCATTTTTTCACAGCAGCATTTTGAAACTAATTAACGTATGTGTATATGTGTAACAAATGAGTTAATAGTCACCAGCATGATTGCCCTGAGATTCTTTAGAGGTTAATCACAGGCACCTGCCCGTGCAAACTGAGATTCTACCACTGATAATAAGCGGCCCTATAAAACAGGGTTGGTGGCAGTATCCAGGAGATTACCAAGCCTGACGACACAGCCTGCAGCTCCAAAGAAAACCCACACCAGCAAAAGAAGACAACAAAGAGAACGGCAGAAAAAGAAACAAAGTCAAGAGTAACCAAGAAAGCAAAGCAAGCAGCTCGTTTCGGAACTCAGGGGTAGGAGCGAGACCGGCCAGGCAGCTAGAATACCAGACCAGCAACGGGAGCAGTAAACACAAAGAGGAAGTATTATTGTGCGTGTTCGAGATTTATATGTAACACAGTTAATGAAAATAAGTAGTATTGTGACTATTAATGTTTGATCAGATCAACAAATGACTTAGAGCCAGGGCTACTGGCATGTGGGCTGTACGAAGTACATTATATTGTTTTGCCATTGCCTGCTGAAGGAATAAATCGTCAGAAGCCACTGCTAATTACAGTATATATATACGCCTTGTGTTTGGATTCCAGCTCCTCCTCATTTGCTCTGCTGAGAAGATGGAGAAGTGATACGGCCCTGAAAGAACCAGACAACTGCAGAGAAGCAGGACAGCTTTCGCTTCACCTCAAACACCTGGCTGGAAGACTGATTGTAGTAAATGCCATTGGTGTTACAGGGCTGAAATTACAATACAGAGATTACTGGTCCTGGTTTAGGTAAATATATTTTGGGACCCATTTGGAGGTCTTGGGGCAATCGCGTATTTTTGGGGTTACTATCGGGTATCGTATTTATTGAGCACCGCCCAGCATGTGGATTTGTGTGAGTCTTATTATATTTATTGTTTTAATTAAAATACGTTATAGTACACTGGGCTGGTTAGATAAGGTGGAGCATGCCAATAGGATTGTGGGAATACACAAGGGGCATAGTAATTCATTGCAATATTTATCAAAGGAGTATGAGTACTGTTTAGAGATAGTATATTTTCCTTGCTGGGAAGCTTCAATGTTGGTTGATGAAAAATCCTCATTATTGGTTGTGCATTGTTTTATTATTTTACTTGTGTGTTAATACAAATCACAAATCACACTGAAGAAAAGAAAGCGCGCCAGCGCCAAATTCGAGTGAAAACCAACAGGTCACTTTTATTTACATAGCAGGCTAAGACAGTTGACAAACTGTGCAGAAAGGTGCAAACATTTCGGTCAGTGTTTGACCATCATCAGTGCTCATAAAATACATTCTTGTTGAACTCACTGTATGGTGTGCGTGTGGTTTTGTGTTACAGGTCGGGGTTGGGTTACATTGGAATCCTTTGAACAGTGGTCCGTTGGTATTGTATCTAGGGACCACTGTTTATAAAACATACCTGGTCTTTACATATGTATAAGTACATGTAGAAAGTATTTATATAATTTACCTAACTTAATGAGATTCCTGGGCTTGAATCTTTGTCACCAGTTCATCAAGGAATGTTGTCATTTTGCGCATTGAAAGTCACTGATGGCAAAGCTCCTGTTTCTTTTGTTTCATTTTTTTTTCACATTCTGAATGCTTTGTAGATAAATGGCGTCTCAATTCTGCAGGTTTAAGAGTTTTGTTTGACAAAACCTCCTGACAAATAATGCGTTGGGGCTTGGGTCATCCTCGGATCCAGTAAATGTAAATACGTGCTGGTCCCTGCAAACGTTACCTCGTGTAGCAAATGAATCTATCCATTTCTAATGCATTGCACTCACTGAGTCGCCAACTTCGCTCGATGTACATATAAAAAACACATCGGAATACGAAGACGAGGTGGATGAGAAGCAATTTGAAAAATTAAAAAATGATTGGAGAGTGTACAGGATGGGGGGCTGTGTTGTGTAAATTAAACTGGATTGGTGGTACCCAGCTGATAGGATTTATAGCATTTTGGTGAATTATGACAGCGTCAGAACAGACTGTAGACATTATTTCCTATTGTTGAGAATTTCCTTTGGGCATATAGTCTTGTGAGATATTAAACCTGGCTGAATAAACCCATATAATAACATGGAGCTGAAATCGATCACTCACACTACGGTACAGTTCACAAGCCAAGCAACAACTATAGCATCTTTTTGGCAAACCTATAGCATATTTTATATTGTTGAAAATGAAAAGTACTAAAACTGTGTTTTTAATGGTTCTTTTTTTGTTTGTTTGTTTTAATTGAGTCATTCCATCCGAGTTAGGAATATTCAGGGCAGTGCGCTACTTTCATGCGGAGTGAAAAGGCTGGGCCAGCAAGATTACGTTTTTCCCCCCTGAAGAGTGAACACAAGCAGTAGAATGAGCATGGATTAGAAAGACGTGCATTTACGTGAATGCTAGATTTTTTTTAATGCTGGCTGAAAAAGGAAGTCTAATTTTTACAAGACAAATGTGCCTTTATAATGTGTAATAGTTATTTAGTTAGTATTTGTTATTGCATATAGGGGAGCTGTAATATATATTAATTTATAAACACGCCCATAATAAAAGAAAACAGATAAAGGAGGGGGGGGGGGATGCAGACTGCATATACTGTATATAATATATTTATATATTATACTTATATATTATACTTTACTTATAAATAAAATATAATGTGGTTAACCCCTAAGGACCAAGCTTTTTTTTTTTTTTTTTAAATGGGATCATCCCACAGTTTTTTTCTTGGCTGTAGTTGACACTCTTCCTATACATGTTGGAATTGGTGTCTTTTTTTCAGAACACTCTGCGGAACATTAGAAAGTACTTCAGAAACCATATAACTTAGCTTTTTTTTCAACACGATATTTTGGTTTTTTATTATTTTTTTAAACGTTAAGTATTTTTTTATTATTATGTATTCTGCTTAGAGATACATGTATAAAAACGCTTTACTGTATGACCCGAGGGACCTTACAATACTTCCTGAAAGTTTTGTTGAAAAATATTGATGTTTGGGCAAATTACAAGTCATTGTTTCACCTGAGTGATTGCAATGACATCATACATGTTCATTCTCAGGGTCTTTATTCTCAGGGTCTTTATAAGCAATAATGGACACTAATCTCGATTATTTTATCAAAATAAATATTTATAAATAAAATAATAGTTCATCCATTCCATTATCATCAGTAATAAGGAGGAAAAAAAAACCTACCTGACAGTTCATGGAATATTGCTTATAGCCACTTGTTTCTTGATATTTAAAAGTGTTGTAAAAACATTAAAACACACGAGACAAAATAAATGTTTTTATATTGCTGTCAAATACATCTTGCAGTGTTTTCCCATTTTTTTCTTTGCTGTAAACAAGTTCTTGTGTCATGCTTTGTTTCTGTGGTGCTGAAAATGCCTTTTAAAAATGCATTCTGTCCACTGTGCACAGAAATATATCATTCACTGTAACACATTTAAATGAGTGCAACAGATACTTAAACACACATACTGTGCATCCTGTTGCTGTCTGTTCCTTACTGTTATGACATGTATTTGTGTGTGATGGATAATTACGGGTCTGACATTAAGACACTCATCTTTTTTTTCTGACAACCTGAATAATGTGTGCTGCCTGCTTTGAAGGTACTGAAGTAGGATTGAAGATTCCAAAACGTAGCCTTTTTAGAAACGGAAAAAAACAATTCTGTTTGCAGCTCAATTTTGTAAAATTCACCAAAAGCACATGGATGTAAGCATCCTTATACATGTGCTTACCATGACTAATATGTATACTTAAAATACTTTCTATTACTAGATCATTTTCTCGCTCTTTTCTTTTTTATCACTCAGACACACCATGTCCGTGGAGCTGCAGCATTGTCTGCTGCTCAGTCTGTCAGGTAGCTGTATTACAAAGATAAGTCATCACACTGAAACTAATGTATTTAAATTGTGCAAGCATGTGCAGAAATGTGCTAGCCAATGCATTTCACCAAGGTCTTAGCAACAGAGACTATTTAACTAATGCGCACATTGAGTCATAGGAAAAACAAATTTGGTAAAGATAGCAACTGTCAGCAGAAAAAACCTGTGAATACCAGCTCCTAATAATCTCAGCTATATTGCGTCTGGGTTTTACTTTGGGATTTTTAATTATATAGGTCTGCCACAATACATTTATATTTCCTATTTTGTCCAGATCATTTTGAACAGTATATTAACGTGGGTTTGTAATAAAATGTATGATGTTCTCAGGAGATAATTTTGTGCATTACTGTTAAGAGCACTTGCATTGTTGAAGAATTTATGGAACTCAGAAAATGTTGTTTTCAGATAAACATTTAACCAGCTTATACTCCTTTTACTTCCTCGATTAAACAGAAGATTAAAAAAAAAGACTTTACCTACAGGTGTCAAGTTTTACATAAAAATAGAGGACAGCGCATCATATTGAACTTGATACTGAAAAATATTGAACTCAGAATGGCTGCAAAATAACCAACAAGACAAATGTCAGGGAATAGTTAAGTGACTTTCGTGTGTGTGTGTGTGTGTGTGTGTGTGTGTGTTGTTTTTTTTAATTTATTACATTTTTTATAGAACTTTGTTTGGTAATATTTTCTCATTTTGTCACATCCATAATATGAAGTTTAGGGGGTTTCTAAAATCACTTCAATAGATGATTGCCTAAAATCAAGACACAAAGCATGTGTCTATTAGGGCACCACTCTGTATCGTAACTCAATCGTCTACTATGCCATATGAATGGTTTGACAAGCTTACATTTTTTTCATATACATTATTACAGTATATCCAGTTGCCTAACTGTATGCAGGCCTTGTTGAATTAAGGAAAGTGATTTACGTACCGGTAATTATGTGGTATTAATTGGCAGAGTGTAACAGTGACTGTAATTATTCTAAAGATGTAAGCGGTCTTTTGAATTGACTATGTACTAGTAAACTGAAATGCTCATCAGTTCTTAAAAAAAGACCAAGCTGACAACTAATAGTGATTTAAACTAAAGTAGGGCACTCATTATATTATAAAAGTAAAAATAATTACGAAAGTAAAATAAGCAATTACCACATCTATTTCAACAAATTAATTAATAGTATTAATTAAAGTAAAAAATGTCTTCCTTGCTAACAGAAAATGAACATGAAATTTAATTAGTTTAGAAATTACTCTATGTACACTGCAAGCAAAGCTTTTAAAAAGTAATCAAAGTATGGCACAAATAATATTCACTTGTGGAAGCAATATTCAAGCTAACCTAGTTTACATAAGTTTCAATAGGGTCTATTTTGGCAAATGTAATCAATATTCCAATTAGGTTCACAAACCCATTAACAGTTTTTATGTGTGTTGTACAACAGTGCTGACTGTAAAATGAACAGCTTCCAGATATGTAAAGAGCAATAGCAGGTGCTGCAAACCCGTTAGGTCTATATTTTGAGCAGATTCTGTTTTAGACCCAACATTCTCCAAAACAGACCTAGGGGAGCTTCATGCTTGACTTGGCAAAAGCAAATTACAAATACTCCTACGGCTAGTTTCACAGACCCTGCTTGGCTACAGTCTTGGACTACCGAATGTTACATTAGGTAAGGTAGTCCAAGTTTAGTGCTAATCAGTCGTACATGTTCAACAAGATGTTATTAGGGGGCTTTCTGATTCTCTATAACCAATGCAAGCACTCAGTTGGGCTGTTATAAGATGTTTGGAAACTAAAGAATAAGTCAAACAAATAGCCTTGTCACTCTTCACATTGTATTTCAGCATTTGGTTGCAGGGGTTTCAATGTCTGCTCAAGTGACTACCAGGTATACATTTTGTGCTGAAAAGTCCTGCAGTTGCCTAAATACCTGTCTTATATAATATTAACCTTAACTAAAGAAGAGGAAAGGGAGTAACCTTAAACCAATAGGGTCTACAGTACAATTGACACTTGAATTAACAGTGAATTTCTGAGAAACCGAGAAGCTAAAATCACGTGCCTTAAAAAAAAAAAAAAAATGCATATGCAGACATATGTAGTGTTGTTTGGAATGTGTCATTAGAAAGGCTTTAGCTTCAGCTCAACCTCTTTAAACTTTCATGAACAGAAAACTGGCCCATTCAAACAGTATCTTATTAATTAAAATGAACAAGTTGAGAGAACAGTCACTCAAGAGTACCTGCAGTAACTGGAGCATACCTTCTGTTGCATGGAATCTATAAACAAGCACATACATTTGCATGAATTATTCACCACCTACCAGTATGTTTTAAACATATGAAACACTTACTGGTACATATACACAAGTCACCAGAACAAATTATTTCTAAAGCATTTGGAAGCATTTCTTGCAATCACCTGTTAACATGGATTTCTGCATTACCTATTATACAGGAAATAAAGCTCCATAAAGCCAGATACATTGCATGCTTAAAGACCACCATAGCACAGTTAAAAGTATACAATAGTATACACTATTAAGCCTAAATAAATTGTCCAAGAATTATTGTAATGTTTGGAGAAAGACTACTTTTCACTAATCTACCTTAAATGATGGAGAATAAATTAAGCTTTTTTGAGCTGCCCAATATCCATGAACTAAGTAGACAAAAATGAATAAGGTGGTGCATTCGCTCCTAAAGGTGGATCTACACTGGAAGCGAGTGACGTGAGCAAATCATTTACAAATTAGCTAGAACGTATCGGTGCGTCTACACCGACTGCGAGCAGCTCCAGAGTAATACAAATGTGTTCTATTTTTTCCATCAGTCACGAGTGACTAGAGTGAAACAGACCAAATCCACATCCAGGATCAGCTTCAGCCCCATTTCCAGGCACAGGCCCAGGGTCTGTCCCAATCCCTGCCCCATCCTCTGCCCCAACCCCAGTTCCAGGATAAGCCCCACTTGCAACAGCTTTAATGCAGTATGGACTGTTGGGGCTGTAGGAGAAGGTGGATGAGAAGGGGAAATTATGTAAATAGTTGTTTGTGTGCTGTTTTGTGGGTGTGGCGACTTCGCTTGCTTGTTCTGTAGTCTAGTGCTGCGTGAGTGGTGTTGTGAATGGGCCGCCTCTGTCTTGTGTGGGATTGGGTGGGAGAACAGCAAAAGGGATAAGGACAGGGTCACGTGACAGTTTCTGCTAAAATATTCGCTTTTGATGTAGATACAACATTCACTCGCATCACACGCCTCACTCGCTTCCAGTGTAGATCCACCTTTTGGGGGTTATTCATAAAAATAGACAGTATTTCCAGAACGTCCTGTTAATTCACCGTGACGTTGTTTTTGTCTGATTCATAAAACCACCATCAGGATAAATAAAGTGACGGTCCTGTTGTACCGGGTGACGGAAAATTACTGGCAAGTTTGCAGCAACCAATACAATTTAGTATGCAAATGAAATTGTCCAGTACTTACGATGAGCGGACGGTAAAGACTGTGCTTTATCCTTTCTGGGAGAAAAGGAAAAAAAAAGCTAAAAAAGAAATAGAAAAATTCATGAACAGCACTTAAGAAAATCACTGCCATAGGGTTACCAAATGTCCATAGCAGCCTTCAAAAAAAAAAAAAATGGGGACATTTTTTGTCTTCTTCAATTCACTGCTGCCGGAGCACCCCTGTAGCTATAAGAGTATACAGTAGCTTGTGATAATCGTAACAACTTGTGTTTCATTGTCATCTAGCACCTGATTTCATCTAACCAAAACATTATAAATGTAAAAAAACAACTAGATTACACTTTAAACTTATACACATAATCAGAATTACTATTAACCCCCTAGATTTGTATTTTATTTTTGAATGGCGCTAACACAACCTTAAAAAATGCTGTTAACTTACTGAGCACACCACTACAGTGTTGCACTTTAAAATAAAAATATAAATAAATGTGAGCTGAATATTTACTTTTTCTGACTGAGACAAAAAAATAAGGCTGAAAACTGGGGCAATCAGTTTCTCCATGATGTGCAAATATTCATATCATTTTCATAGTAACTGAAATGAAATTAAGTAAAATAAATTATTTTAAACTATACATGCTGCTGAATTAAGCTTCATTTTTGGGAAATACCTGTATGTAAGAGAAAATAAATTCTAAGATATTAAAATAATGAAGATTTAATATATATACACACACACACAGGGCATGAATTTCAGCACGGGAATCGCACATTTTCCAAGTTCTCCCGCATATCTGCAACTTTCAGTGCGGGAAAATCCCGCAGAGATATTTTAAGAAACCAGGGTACTGTATTTTTCACCGAATTTAGAATGCCTGAAACGCTACAACAAATCTGTAAAGAAGTGGGTGTCAGTGACGAAAGCACTATGAGCCGCATTCTGAGTAGTTCTGGATAAAATAAATCAATTTAAAAAGTAGTGATGGATATTTTAAGTGCCGCAAGACTTTATTCTCTCGTACGTGATTCTCAGCCGCTATCGTTAAGCATTATAGAAACTCAGTACACTGCAGTGTAAACAGTTTTGAAAAAAAATACAATGTTAAGTCTATCTAGGTGTTGTTTTGCAAGCGGTGACTTTCGCTTTAACTCTTAAAACTCAGCCCCATTCATTTTGGCACCAAGCGCACAAAGGTTACAGACATATTACCCAGGCACCGTAAAAGCTTAGCAGCTCAGCTCCCCCATGTTCATTTCATGTTGAGGTTCAATGATGCATTGTTTTTTTTAGCCATCTATGATTGCAATATATATAGCCGTGACCAAACATGATTTTTTTGGACATGATTTTTTTTTACATACTTACATTTTTTTCTCATCTCTACCATGTATAGTATGCCTGATCCTGTGGCAATTTACATAATATGAAAGGACATTTTGTGGCCTTTCATTTGATATGTTACATGCATACAGTACAAACTATCCAGTAGTTAAACATACATAAATGGAAACAGTGAAAAACAGGCAGAAATAGGGCTGAGTGTAAAGAGATAAAAAAAAAGCAATGGAGCGCTGGTTAAAAAGAAAAGCACCTTTTTCTTCTGCTGCAGCAAAAACTTCACGTCAGGTAATGACAAAAGCAATGGAGAGTGCTCTGTGTCACAGTGATGAACAGCTGTTAGGTCTCCTGAAAGCAGCTAATTTTAAAGCAACACCAGTGTGAATGATGATGCAGTAATATATATATATATATATATATATATATATATATAGTCTCTTATATGCAAAAGTGCCTTTTTTTTGCCATTCCCCCCTCAAATTTTGGAATCCCCATTGGCTGCAGTATAGGGGAAATCCCCAGCACACAAAATGAAATTCAAGCCCTGATATATACTGTATATATATATATATATATATATATATATATATATATATATATATATATATATATATATATATATATATTGCTTTGTGAACAGAGTGTGGATGAATAGTAGGCTACTAAATTAAAAATATATGGCTCTCTTTTTGCAATATGTAATATATGTTTAATAAAAGTTAAGATTAACTTACATTTTTATGTAAAAACATTTTCAATGATTCTGTTTCTAACAGCTCGATCTTTCTCCAAATCTGTTCCTTGGCTTCATAGTCTTCTTCAGTATCAGTATCTTGCAGTTCGTCAGTGATTGGGATGCCTTCTCACATTGCCATGTTATGCAGAATACAACACACAAAGATTGCATGCTTTTTGGGGAGTGTAGAATAACGCACCACCTGTGCTATCTAAACACCTATGAGCACAAATTGTCACCTCGGAGCCAACAAGCTCGCCTTGGAAGAATGTTTTCTTCAAATAAAAACACCCTCCTTCTGGTGCACTGCCCAGGCGAGAGCAGCAAAGTTTGCCATTCTTAAAAACGACAATGTATTGAAGTCAGTTGTGTGCTTTATAGCCTATGCACCACGTTACCATCAGAAATAACTTTTCACTATAATGCATCACTGGCACAACAATACACATATACAATACAATTGATCCACAAAATGACCATGTCAAAAACTGAGGAAATCAAACAAAAGAATATAGAATAAAACAACATTAATCTTGCCTTATTGAGAAGCCTATATTATTTCCATCAGCAGTTGAGTATGTGGTATTTTTCATGCCAGTACATGTCACATTTACCGTCATCAAATTGTTTTATGAATCAGTTTAAGTGTATGCAAATGAGGAAACAGAGGCGGTTTTGACGGTACTGCCTTCCGTCACGATAATGTAACTACCATGACAGTAAACCCTATTTATGAATAGGAAAAAAGCGCAATGGGACAGTAAGAGTCTCTACCACAGCGGAAAAACAGACGGTACATTTTATGAATAACCCCCTTAGTCTCCACCACTGGGGCCATAGTAAAGATCAGATCTTGCAGTTAGTGGGGATGAGCGGGATACCTTAAATTGCTTGGTGACTGCAAAGTTGGATCTGTAATACATGTAAGTGAAGAGTAAAGTCGCTAAAATATATCATCAAATTGTACTGCACAGGTGTGGCAAAGTGCCCCCCCTGTGTATTTTATATGTTACGTGTTGTGTGTAAATGTTGGTGTATAGTCATCGGTACACAGGATATAAACGGGTCTGTGTTTCACGTGTGATTTAAAAATGTAGATTTATATTTAGGCACAAGGAGGGCACAAATCACTTCACGTGCTGGTTAAAATGTAATGTGTGGTCACGGGAGTGCACTTAATTAATTCACGTGCAGTTGTACCGAGATTCCAATTGAATGATTGACTAGCAATCGAGTCTCGGTACAACTGCATAAAAACAGCATGTTTTCACTCACTCGGGGTTGTGTGTTCGGTGAGTGGAGAACGGGTGTGGAGAGGAGAAAAGTAAAGTTACTTGTTTGTTTAAAACTCACCGTGTTCGTTTGTCTGTCCGTCCACTATTTTGTTTACTGTTTAGTCCGTTTTGTTTACCTGTTTATTTTGGCCGCAAGTGCCGTGTCCTGTGTTTTGTGTGTTTCTGTTACAACCGTTTATTTTCTGTCTGTTTATTTATTAAATGCTGAGCGAAAGCATTCGCTCAGCTCCACCAAACTCCATCTCTCTGTTGTTTTGTTCCTGCTTCTGCCGTGATGTCACCGCCCAGTCATCCTGTCACACGTGGTGTTCAGAGCGGGATCTACAGCGCCTCAGGACTCAGGCCAGAACAGGAACCGCAATTTGTTGTTTAAAAAAAAAAAAAAAAAAAAAAATGGAAGGCTGGAACTGGAGAGATGGCTGCCAGGATCTGGAGGTCTTCCTCTGTGGTTTAGAGGACCAAGGCTGGTGCCTTGCCTGTGGGGAGTTCGGGCACCTGGTGGTCGCTGCCCTACCAAGAGGGAGAGGAGGAACTGGCCCAGGAGAGGAAGGTGAGGAGGAGGCAGAGAAGGGAAAGGGAAGAGGAAGGCGGGTGTCCACCGCCCAAGTCTCCACCAGCAGAGGAAGAATGCCTGCTGGTTTTGCCTCCACAGCCCAAGTGGGAGGAGCCAGGCGTCCTACGCCTGAGTGGGAGGAGCCCAAACGTCCTACGCCTGAGTGGGAGGAGCCCGAGACGTCCCTACGCCTGAGTGGGAGGCCGAGCGTTCGCCTGAGTGGAAGGAGCCCGGCGTCCTACGCCTGAGTGGGAGGAGCCAAGCGTCCTACGCCTGAGTGGGAGGAGCCCAAACGTCCCTACGCCTGAGTGGGAGGCCCGAACATCCTACGCCTGAATGGGAGGCAGTGCGTCCACAGCCCAAGAGGGAGGAGTCGGTGCGTCCACAGCCCAAGAGGGAGGAGTCGGTCGTCCACAGCCCAAGAGGGAGGAGTCGGTCGTCCACAGCCCAAGAGGGAGGTCGGTGCGTCCACAGCCCAAGAGGGAGGTCGGTGCGTCCACAGCCCAGAGGAGGAGGTGGTCGTCCACAGCCCAAGAGGAGGAGTCGGTGCGTCCACAGCCCAAGAGGAGGAGTTGGTCGTCCACGGCCCAAAAGGGGAAGGTAAGCGTCACAGCCCCAGTCTCCACCAGCAGAGGGTGAATTCCTGCTGGTTCCACCTCCACTGCCATGGGAGGACTGCTTGCAGCTCCCACCTCCACCAGCAGAGGGTGAATCCTGCTGGTCCCCTTCGCCACCTCCATCGGCGGGAGCAGAGCAGCAGGAGCTGTCTCTGCCTCCGCCACCTCCACCGCCAGGAGCAGAGCAGCAGGAGCTGCCTCTGCCTCCTCCACCAGCAGAGGGTGAATGCCTGCTGGGTCCCTGTCCACCAGCAGAGGGTGAATGCCTGCTGGGTTCCTGTCCACCAGCAGAGGGTGAATGCCTGCTGGGTCCCTGTCCACCAGCAGAGGGTGAAATCCTGCTGGGTCCCTGTCCACCAGCAGAGGTGAATGCCTGCTGGGTCCCTGTCCACCAGCAGAGGGTGAAATCCTGCTGGGTCCCTGTCCACCAGCAGAGGGTGAATGCCTGCTGGGTCCCTGTCCACCAGCAGAGGGTGAATGCCTGCTGGGTCCCTGTCCACCAGCAGAGGTGAATGCCTGCTGGTCTCCCTCCAGGCGGGCCGCACCAGTCCCTGCAAGAGAGGGAGGCGCACCAGTCCCTGAAACAAGGGTAGACTACGCCGCTCCCACCTCCGCCGCCAGGAGACTACATGCCGCTCCCACCTCCACTGGCAGGAGCAGAGCAGCAGGAGCTGCCTCTGCCTCCGCCACCTCCATCGGCAGGAGCAGAGCAGCAGGAGCTGCCTCTGCCTCCGCCACCTCCATCGGCAGGAGCAGAGCAGCAGGAGCTGCCTCTGCCTCCGCCAACCCACCAGCAGGAGGAATGCCTGCTGGTATCACTCCCCCACCAGCAGAGGATGAATGCCTGCTGGTAACACTTCCCAACCAGCAGAGGATGAATGCCTGCTGGTATCACTTCCCCCGTCACGAGGAGAGGAGCAGGAGCTGCCTCTCCCTTCACCAGAAGGACCAGGACTAGATGCTGGCGGTCCTCAGCAGCCCTGCATAGGCTGCTGAGGGAAGCACGGGAAGAACCGCCCGGCCGCAGTGGCCGAGAAGAGGGCCAACACCGCACCCCAGCTTGTCCTGACTGCCTGCCTCGCTTCGCCCAAGGATGCCTGCCTCGCTTCGCCCAAGGATGCTTGCCTTGCATCGCCTGGGGTTGCCAGCCGCTCCGCATCGCCTGGGGTTGCCAGCCGCTCCGCATCGCCTGGGGTTGCCAGCCGCTCCGCATCGCCTGGGGTTGCCAGCCGCTCCGCATCGCCTGGGGTTGCCAGCCGCTCCGCATCGCCTGGGGCTGCCTGTCGCTCCGCATCGCCTGGGGCTGCCTTTTGCTCCACACAGGGTGCAGGGTGCGAGGGAGAAGTGGAGCTCCCGCTGCCGCCTCTATGGCCAGGGGCTCCCCTCCCGAGTTCGCCTCCCGAGTCCGCTGCTGCTGCCGTCGCCTCCCGGGTCCGCTGCTGCTGCCGTCGCCTCCCGGGTCCGCTGCTGCTGCCGTCGCCTCCTGAGGGTCCGCTGCTGCTGCCGTCGCCTCCCGAGGTCCGCTGCTGCTGCCGTCACCTGGGGTCGCCAGGGATCCTGCCGCCTGGGGTCGTCGAGGGTCCTGCTTCGCCTGGGGTCGCCGGGCCTCTGTTTTGCCTCGGTCGCTACACTGTGGCCGAGCTCCATGAAGGGAGCTGCCGGCCATGAAGAAAGGAGGGAGGTCAGGAGACCAGCTCCCCAGCCTCATTTCCGTGGCAGGAAACACGGTGGCCGGAGCCCACGGAGGGCTGGCGGCCACAAGAAGGGGAGGTCAGGAGACCAGCTCCACCCGCAGCAGTTTTGCTGCCGGAGGTGGGTGGCGGAGCCTCGGAGGAACTGCCGGCCATGAAGAAGGGGAGGTCAGGAGACCCGCTTCCCCTGCGGCAGTTTAGCTGCCGGAGATGGTGGTCGGAGCCCCACGGAGGGAACTGCCGGCCATGAAGAAGGGGGAGGTCAGGAGACCAGCTCCCCAGCTGCACTTCATGGCAGGAGATAGTGTGGCTGAAGCCCGGAAGAGGAGCTGCCAGCCACGAAGAATGGAGGGGTGCCAGACATTCCACCATGGGGCCACCCCAGAAACAGACTTGCTTCCCCTCTTCCGGGACTTTGGGACTGCAAAGGGAGGTGGCCATTGAGGCCATGTGTGCTAAATATATCATCAAGGGGGTATAGGTGTGGCAAAGTGCCCCCTGTGTATTTTATATGTTACGTGTTGTGTGTAAATGTTGGTGTATAGTCATCGGTACACAGGATATAAACGGGTCTGTGTTTCACGTGTGATTTAAAAATGTAGATTTATATTTAGGCACAAGGAGGGCACAAATCACTTCACGTGCTGGTTAAAATGTAATGTGTGGTCACGGAGTGCACTTAATTAATTCACGTGCAGTTGTACCGAGATTCCAATTGAATGATTGACTAGCAATCGAGTCTCGGTACAACTGCATAAAAACAGCATGTTTTCACTCACTCGGGGTTGTGTGTTCGGTGAGTGGAGAACGGGTGTGGAGAGGAGAAAAGTAAAGTTACTTGTTTGTTTAAAACTCACCGTGTTCGTTTGTCTGTCCGTCCACTATTTTGTTTACTGTTTAGTCCGTTTTGTTTACCTGTTTATTTTGGCCGCAAGTGCCGTGTCCTGTGTTTTGTGTGTTTCTGTTACAACCGTTTATTTTCTGTCTGTTTATTTATTAAATGCTGAGCGAAAGCATTCGCTCAGCTCCACCAAACTCCATCTCTCTGTTGTTTTTGTTCCTGCTTCTGCCGTGATGTCACCGCCCAGTCATCCTGTCACAACAGGTAATACACAGGGTTAGAAACTCACGCTCGCCTGAGGCAAATTAAATCTGATGAGGACGTTGATGTCTGTCTCAGTAGTCGTCTGGGCTATACTCTCACGTTCACAGTCTTGCGTTAAAAAAATGCAGGAAAAGTCCATTTTCTAACGGGGTGTAGCAGTGGTGAATAAGCATTCATAATGCTTACAAAACAGTCACTCGGAACTGAAACCTCCCTTCATCTCCCCTGCAATGCAAAACCCACTTAAAATGAAATTTTCGTCTGTGTTCTCCCTCTGCGCGGGATGCAAATTTTATTGGGCGTTTGATTTTACTGAAACACATTGCATCTTTGAAGTAAATGTAACGTCATTAAAAAAAATATGTAGAGATTTATACTGGGTTGCGACCTCCCCACCACAAAAGAAAAAAAGACTTAAGATGTGATTAGCAAAGGGGGCCAGTTGTGTACTAACGAGATTAAAAAAAATGGACCATGTTTTACTAAACATTTTAAAACTAATAAATAAACCATAATTACCATAATCAGCATTATCGTAATATGTCGCTTAAAACATAGTAACACAACATATTCATAATAAAGTTCAGTTCTTACCTATAAAACAACCAGTAAAACGATTAAAGTTTGGGACTCGCTGTCTGTAGTAGCTTGGTGATGTTTACATGATCAGCAGCATATTTTAAGTGATTGGAAGCTGAGATTTTCTTATACCAATACAGTACTATGGTACCATTTAATAGCAAAACTGTATTTATCTTACATACCGGTATTTAAATTGTAGGGAAACCTCCAAGCGTTTCCAGAAACATATTTTACTCCCGTACCTAGTCCTGTTAAATCTGCATTATGCCACACTCGCTCTAGCGTTCAGAGATGAAGGGCCTCATTTACGAAAGGGCACACAATTAGAACTATCACAAACAGAACTAATATTGCAGCATTTAAAAAGTAAAACATTCAATGGCGACACAGGCAAACCAGAAGGCGATCCTTCAAATATTAAAATCCTTTTATACAAAGTCCCCCATCTGCGTTTCCCTTGTTTTTCTTTGGTATTTGTTTTGCTCTCATTAGTATCCAACCTAGTAGATTCAGCATCCGTCAGTTCTGGTAGATTTTACTGTACTTGCTTAAGTGGTTTTCTCCCACTGCTAATTAATTTTTTTTTTAAAAAATGCACCCACCTAGCTAACAATTTCATCTTGAGGGCTACAGTGAAACGTACTGTCTTTAAATTGGGACTTTAGTGAAGACCGCGTGTGTACGTGAGTAGATTAATTATTGTAGGTAGTAATTCATAACTCACAGACTTTAACTACCAACTCCACAAACCAGCCAGCATTTTTGTAAATAGCAACACATGTAATGAACAATAAAATAAACATTTTATTTGTGTCATCTGTGTCAATTTCAGGCGGAGCTTCGTGGTCGGCAAGGTGACACGACTGAGAATATATTCCCTCTGTCATCCCATCTGGTGCGGTCAGTGTCAGTTTCTCATCACATATTACAGCAGTCGCTCAGTAATAAGGTGCAAACAGATGATTGATCGATCTGTAGGAAAGTTTACTAAGGTGCCTTTGTTAAAAAAATAAATAAATAAATAAATAAATAAATAATATTTTTAGGGACCCCAACTGTTGTTGTTGACTCCAACTTAGGCAATTCACATAAGGACTAGTAAGTTTACATCAGGACTAGTAAGTTTCAAACGGTACTAGTCCAAAGGACTAGTACCACAATTTTGTTAGTTTCTAACCCTGGTAATACAGTAGCAGAAACAAATCAATATAGAACAGAACCTATTCAAGAATATATAACTTTTTTTGTTTGTTTTATCGGGAAAAGCATATACACATAAAGCGATGACAATGCTTGCTGTTGGGTATATTAACTTCAGATCTAAAACATTTCAAAAGGCTAGTTAATATATTGGGTTTTATGATCATGTATAAAGTGTTACATTGCTTTTTTTCTTTCTTGTGCAACGGCATATTCTTTGTGCTTTTAAAGGTTTCACCCCGTATGTCAAGAGATCTGATCTGTCAGTGTTTGTAAATATCAGGAGATAGAATACAGCATATGAATGCTCTAGTGGGCATTAATACACAGTAGATGCCTGCTGGAACGTCACCACATCACCTGTGAATCAAATTTAAAATCAATCTGCACAAGTAACTGCTTATTCATTTTGACTTGCTATATTATCATTTAGAGATATCTCTAAATCATTGCCAGATATATCTAAACAGAGCTTTAAATGGGATTCAAAACATAGATCATTTTCACAGTAAGTACTTTAGAGATCTTGAAATTACTTTCTGTTCATTTCGAGATATCTCTAAATGATTTAGAGATATCTCTAAATGAATGGGAAGCTATTTTGAGATATTTCTAAATAACAGTTTGGCATACCATGCTACCAAAACATTATTTAAAGATCTCTGTAAATCAATTTGAGATATATTTATTTCGTTTTTAGATATCTCAATTAAATAAAGATATCTTCAAAAGGGTTTATTTACAGATATCTCATATTCATTTAAAGATATCTGCAAATGATTTACAGAGATCTCTAAATATTTCAAGATATATTACAATGGAATTTGAGATATCTCTAAATGATCATTTGGCTATATGTTTAAGCTTAGGGCCGGACAAAATCAAACCCTGATAATATCGCTAGTTTCCATATCGCATTTTCTTTATCCCGAAACCAACACTAGACATTCCAATCCGCGAAAGGGGCAGAGAGAAGTTTCGCAGAGAGTAGGAGGGACTGCCGAAAGCAACATGAAAACAGCTGTTGACCAATCCCCAGCCGGGATTTGTGACCTTTTGAAGGGGCGGAAACAAGGCGGTAACATGCGAAAAGGCAGAGGAAGACAGCCAGGGCAGAAAAAAAATAAAATAAAAATCTGTGTTGTACTACTGTTTCGTTTGAATATCAGTGAATGCTATTACATACAACTACGACTAGTTGTAGTAGTAGTAATAATAATAATAATAATAATAATAATAATAATAATAATAATAATCTGCTTTTATTTTTATTGTGTAAAATATTGAAAAATACAGACGCGAGTTTGAAAGAAAAAAACACACACACACACTTGGCAATTACCATTGTGCTGCATTGTTCTATCACTGTTATGAAAGCGTGCCACATTGTTTTCATGATTTTTGTAAAAATCCATACCGTGCCCTGGCTTGTGTCAACACCATGCAATGCCAGCACCCTTATACCCGACTGGCACGGTGCTGCCCACAGCCCTGTTGTGCACAAGGCTGCATAGTAGGCTATAACTGCACAAGAACTAAGATTTTTAAAAAAAGGTTGTTTAACACAGAAACTCGAGTATTATCAAATTAAAATGAGTCAGGAAGTTGTATATTATTATTATTATTATTATTATTATTAGTATTATTATTATTTGTTGTATCAAAACGCCAAAGCAAATTTTAAAACTTCATCTTGATGCTTCTGAGGTGACAGTTAGGCTACCTTTATAGGTATTATGTAATTTTGTTATCCACACGGATTTATACGTTTCAAGGGGACCGCTTGACATGCTGACACGGTATAGCCAAAATAAAATGTGTGCTCCCTTGTACTGGAACGGTGGGCTTGTTCTTACATGACGAGAATTTGGGCTTCATAATGTTTCTGTGTAGGCCTATAAGTACTTTACGAGAGTAACCAAATGTTAAACTAAAAGTTATTATCTTTAAAGTGGTTAAAACATTCATATGTTCTTTATTAGTATTCTAGTTTGTTTACATTTGCTAGCCTTGAGTTTGTTTGAAGTTCAATGTAATGGAGCACTGTGCCTTTAAGAAATGAATAATTTGAACAGAAGTAGGTGACATCACAGATGACGTGAAAGTATGTCCATGGGCTTAAAAATAAAAATGTACCATAGTCGTAGCTTAGTACAGAGATAAGAAATAAAAGAAAATGCATCTAAAAAGCTTTACCATCACTGAAAGAGATAGTGCTCCGCACAAAGCTCTCCGCGAGTAGAAAGGTTTATTGTTTGTATGCATTAAAGAAATAATATGTCTTGCTTTATTAAACATTTAACTCAAACTGTGGCAAAAAAAAAGTAGTAGGCTAAAGAAGAAAACGGTCTTGTGTGTGTTTCGTTTAAGGGAACAACAAACACAACATATATTATAATAGGAATAATACATATAATAATATTTGCTGCTGTAAATTATTAAATTTAAATTCAGTGTTGTGTGCAAGTGTTCGATATATCTTGAGGCATGTACTGTTTTTTTTTGTGCAAATATCAGGATGTTTAGTGTTACATTTTTTTTACTATTTGCTTAATATGCGATAGCTTTTCGACAACTTCGAAGTTGACTATAAAATCCAGTCCTGCGGAAGTCTTGCAATGTGATTTATAGCTGGAATTGAGTAGATTTGGTCGGGCGATAGCAAACCACTCCCCCTTCTCAACCCACTTGTAGTCAACAAGCGATAGCTGCTTTTTGAAGGGCGAAAAAAAGGCTTGTTTTGGTTCCGCGAGATTTCGCTTGGAATTTTTCTTGTGTTTTATTACCGCAAATGCTTTTGCGTCCTCGTTCGCGAAGCGCTAACTTTGATTTGGTCCGGCCCTTAGTTTACATCTATTGGGCAGCAAATACTAAACAAAGACACAATTGGTCAAAATGTATTTAATCCACTAAAAGCAGCCAATGAATACTGTGCCACTGAATACATAAAAATAAAAAAAAATAATAAAATAAATTACTGCTGTTATTATTATTATTATTATTATTATTATTATTATTATTATTATTATTATTATTATTATTATTTATTTCTTAGCAGACGCCCTTATCCAGGGCTTACTTTACAATCGTAAGCAAATACATTTCAAGTATCACAGTACAACTAATAATACATTGGGAAGATTCACCATTCTTGTCAAGATTTTGATTTTACTCACTGCTTTTTTGATAGGTGTGTTGACTTACCATAAATAAAGTAACGATAAATAAGTAATATTAAAAACAAGTTAAATAAATAAATACAGCCTTTGGAAATGCAAGAGCTGTGCTGCATCGTATATAAAGAAAGTATGGTATCAATAATGCATGAGACATCCAGAGAAAAAACACAAGAAACAACAGATTTTGCACTGTGAAATGTTCTCCTGAAATACTTCATTGTTTGATTTCTTTATCTATTCAGGCATCCTGTGCATTATGCTCAACAAGCAACAAAAAAAGGCTGCCTGATTTAAAAATACAGGAGGCAGCACTCAGAAATGCAAGAGCATTTGCTTACACCATGCCAAAAAACAATTAATAATTCATCAGACTGCCATAGAAAACACAAGAAACAACAGGGTTAGTGTTCATGCTTAGCAAATGTAGAATAAAAGGATTTACTTTACATTGTATTACCTTGCTGTGCTCACTAAGCTTACCATTATTCTATAAGCACTCTGAGGACATTACTTTAAACAGTATATACCTATGTTGTTTGTACTGCAGTTCACATGGTGTGAGAAAGTCATTTTGGTGTTTAAACTGCAATTAAACCATAATTAAAATATAGATGTAGCTGCATATGCTTGATGACCTTGTGCTGTATCTGAAGCATTGTGTAACAGCGTACTGGTGTGAAGTTTTTAACTCACAGAAAAGTATGCGAAAATCTGTCCAGATATTCACAATCGGGTGGAAATGTCTAAGGGTCAATGTACAGCTAGGGCCAAAAGTTTAGCATCAACTAGAATTTAAATTTTAGGATTGAGACATAATTTAAAAAAAAAAACTATATGAATATAATTTTGATATTTTATTTTACATCATGTAATCAAAGAAACTAGAAAATGATATTGCAAATGTCTACCAGAAGCCATAATAACAGTACAGTATTTCATCTTAGATTTCAAAATGTCACATTTCTCAATTTCTTTTCCTTTTTTCATTAAGTATATGGAAAACTACAACGCGGTATGTAATTTAATATGTTAATGTAACATTATTCATCAGGTTTCATTGGACTTTATGGTGCAAAATGAGTTCATTCTATAGGGTGATGCAAAACCTTTGGCCATAGCTGTAGGTCATAACCTAGCACAGTATGCCATGTACCAGTAGCTGCAGGACTGCAGGTTTGTGATTTTAAACTACATTTAATAAACCAGGAAATAAATAAAAGGACAGTCATTAATAACAGCAATTTGAACACACTAGTGGTTACGGTGTCAAATGGCATCTCTTACCTGCTTGTTGTACTTGTTGTTGGTTTGACAGCTGTACTCTGAACAGTGGTCAGATCCAATGGAAATGGTATCTCCTGTTCCGACAAAAGTGTTGGCAGGGGGCAGCTCCTGCACAGCCTGGTGCTTTTTCCCAGCAGTTGGTGACTGTGGGTGAAGTTGCACTGTAGGCAGAGGTGAGCTTGATTTGTAGTGTCTTGCCAGGTCAGGACTCCCTGGGCCTCCGTTCACAGATCGATAGTGACCCATGCCTGGGCTGTCTGACAGCTTCTCATTGACACTGTCATATCGCTGTCCATTAGGCTTTGAAGCTTCAACGGTTACAATACTGCTGTACAGAGCTTGCTTTGACTTTTTGTTCTTTTTGTCCTTTTTAGGCTTTTTATTCTTATCATGCGGCTGTGGGGTAAAGAAATCTTCATGGTCTTTCTTACCAGCTTCATATCCGTTTTTATTCTTTGGTCTACAATATCGTGCCATGACCACAACCAGTATAATAAGGATTACAGTCATTATGCCAGCTACCACACCAATTACGATGCTAAGTCTTTGCTTCCCGAAGTCATAGCTGGGATCCCCTGCAATGTCTTGTGTCAAAGATGTGTGCAGGCTCTTTGAGATTTGGGCTTCCACAATTGTGGCATTGGACACACTCTCGTTAACATACACATGGACAAGGGATATTGTGGATTGGGAAGGCAGACCACTGTCATTCACTTGTACAACCAGTCGATGCAGACCATAGTGCTTTTGAGCTAATTTCCCAACCAAGGAAATGACACCACTAGCTGTGTCGATCTCAAACAGTTTAAATGGGTTCCCTCCAATCAGGTTATAGTTTAAATTAGCATTAATTCCTGTATCCCTATCAGTTGCCAATACTGTAGCAACAATCGTTCGCATGCTGCTCGATGGTGGCAGGAGGGTGTATGAATTATTACTAGGGAAGGTAAGAGTAGGTGGATTGTCATTTTCATCCATCACAAACAAAGATACTGTGGATGTAGCAGACCTTGATGGATCTCCACCATCAACTGCCTTGACTCTAAAAGTGTAGGTGGTCTTTTGCTCCCTGTCAAATGACATGGTGGAATAAATTGTTCCAGTGCTATTTTCAATGGAAAAAATATCATCCTCCTCTTCAATGAACAGGCTCATTTCTGCATTGTGGTCTTTGTCAGCATCCATGACTGTAACCATCCCAACGGGGCTGTTAGGTTGGAGATTCTCCTTCACATAAAAGGTGAAAACATCCTGCATAAACCTGGGCTCATTGTCATTTTTGTCTGCTACCTGGACCACGACAGTAGCAGATCCCTGGAGAGTAGGAATGCCCTTGTCTTTGGCAATCACTTTAAATTGATATATCTCAGTCTCTTCTCGATCCAAAATAGTATTAACTGTGATGTCACCTGAATCTGGGTCGACAGAAAATATCCCAGATACAGAGGAGTCAAGAGAATAAGCAACCTCAGCATTTTTACCACTATCTGCATCTATTGCAACCACAGTAGCCACTCTTTCTCCTGGTGCATTGTTTTCAGCAAATGCCACCTCCACCACATTTTGACTAAATATTGGTGGGTTATCATTGGTGTCTCCAACCTTTACAGTCAATGAATTATTGCTGGATAAACTAGGACTTCCAGAGTCCACTGCTACAATAACAACACTGTACTCCTGTGTAGCTTCATAGTCCAGTGGGGCAGAAGTGTGTAAGAAATATTTTTTTTTATTCTGTTCTCCTTCTATTTCACTTGCAGGTTTAAGCTGGAATGGGACATCCCCAACCACTGTGCACGTAACTACCCCATTTTCCCCCTGATCCCTGTCTGACACTTGTACTAAAGCTATAGGGGTATCCACTACCACATCTTCTGCTACATTAGCTATCCCATCTTTTAAAGGTATTCGACCAATTTTCCTGATGTCTATTATTGGCACATTATCATTTTCATCTTTGATGTTTAAGACAACTGTTGCTTTGTCATTTTTGGGGGGCTGTCCCCTGTCCCTTGCCATCACTGTGAAGCGCAGCTGGCTCACCTCTTCTCGATCTATGCGATGTAAAACACTTAACCAGCCTGAATTTTCATCCAATCGAAGCAGTCTGCGTACTGACTCAGTTGCTGCCCCAAATACATACTCTATTTGCCCATTTACCCCAACGTCTGCGTCTGTGGCTTTTAGCTGTAATATGGGAGTCCCAGGTGAACTATTTTCTGCCAAGTCAGCTTCATAGATGCTTTTCTCAAAACGGGGGCTATTGTCGTTCACATCGGAGATCAAAACTCGGAGGATAGCTTGTGAGGACCTAGAGGGTTCACCACCGTCTCTGACACGCAGTGTTAGCTCATAGGAGTCCATCTGCTCTCTATCCAGTGCGCCTTTAATAATCAGTTGCGGTTGCTTTTCTCCATCAGTAGTGTCAGCAACTTGAAGTTCAAAAACACTGCTTCTCCCTGCCCCATCAGCATCAACCCGTCTTTTGCCTGAATAGCTATCCCCGTTATCTGTACGACCCCCAGAAGCTCGTCTACTTGTATCCCCAGTATCCTGTATAAGCTCGTATCTCTCTATCCCATTCCTGCCAAAATCTCTATCAGTAGCTGTGGGCAGTAAGTACAGTGTCCCTATAGGTCTGTTCTCTTCCACAGACAAAGTCAGTACAGGGGATGGGAAAGTCGGAGTGTTGTCATTTATGTCTAAAATGATCACCTTTCCCTCAAACAGATCAACCCAGCTTTGAGACGGACCTATTACAGACACTTCGAAATCTACGAAGCACTCATTTTCATCAAATATCATTTGGCACTGTGCTAATTTCTCTCTGTCGATCCTTCGCTCATTAGTGCTCAGCTCCCCGGTGATGTTGTCAATTTTAAAATAATCAGATCCCGATTCAAGTGTGAAAGTGACCTCGCCAGAACCAGCTACGATTCCTAGGTCTGAGGCTACGTTTCCAATCCGAACATCAGAAGGTCCTTCCTCTGCCAGCCGATATCGCAGCACTTGCTTAGCTGCTGCCTGGGTCAGCAAAAGCTGCAGGATGAGCACCCCGTAGCACAAGCAGTCCACTGCACCAATAGTCCTCATGGTTTTATACAATTATTTTGTTCGTAACTGCAGTCTTGACTGGTGTTGTTGTGTGTGTATGTCTTTCTTTCTTTATTTATTTTTTACTGACAATAAATGCTGTTTAAAAAAATCATATTGATACCTGTACTGGTACTTAAATTTATTTAGTCTCTTCTCAAAAACTGGGTTTAGAATGCATGCGACTTTAAACGCGTGCGTCTTCTTACAGCGTTTCACTTGATTTACACTTTATAAAAAACTGTGGCATATGCAGCTCAATAAACCTCCGTTGTTTTTTTGTTTTTTTTTGTTAACGTTGTATAACGCACTTTTTTTTTTAACAACCTTGCAATTTGCACTCTATGGCTCTTGCGTGAGCCATGTTCTTGGAGCTGCTAAGATTTTTTTATTTTATTTTTTTCACTTGAGCCGGCGTGTAAAACAATTTTCACAAGCGAAGCATGCTCTGTTCATTCACCAACCAATTCATCCAAGTCCTCTGGTTTGTTTGTAGATACATACAAAGACAAAAAAAAAACTACTGCACCTCCAAACGCTTTCTTCTGTTTTATATCCCAGTCCCGTATGGCAGTCTATACTTAATTTGCAGTTCCCTCTTGCAGAACCAAATCATATTAATTCCAAACTAATGATACTTTGCAAAACAGTTCGTCTTCTTACCTTGTAGCAGAATATGGGCAGTGTGTAACGTGTCCTTCCTCTGATCGAAGTGATCAGATGTATTTTCATCCAGTGCCTTACAATGCAAAAAAGCTTCTCTAAAATTGTACTAGCTGCTGCATAAAACAAACCAACTGAGCTGTTTAAGTAAATGCTGGATAACTGTAATTCCAAAAAAATGCTGAAGACTTGTAGTTAAGATCCAAGAATTAAGCCGTTCCAAGTCCAGCATGCTCAGTCTGCGAGTCTCTTCACCTGCATTTGCACTGCATGTGTTAGCAATCTGTATCTGCAGCACTCTGAACGATTCACAAATGATATTGCAGTCTCTAGCTCTCTCCACCTCCTCCTCCTCCTTTCTGTCCCAATGCACGTAACCAGAGGTGAACTTGATTGCTCAGTTTAAAGGGTACAAGAAAGAGTACTGCTAGGGCTTATCCTTTTTTCTTGTTAATAAGGCCAAAACGAATCAAAGTGTGACTCAGTGCCATGTGAACAAAGCAAATCCTGTCAGTTCACAAACGCCCAAGGTAGTAGGGGAACAGTAGCGTCTAAAAATGTTAGTCTCTCTTGAAAGGGGTGGCTGCAGTAAATATTTCCTATTAAAGAAATCGTCGATAATATGGATTTTTAATATATCACAGTGTTAAATATTCCATCGCAGCAATTAAACGTAATTTGGAGAAAAAAGGAAAATTCAGTGTTGCTGAATTAGCAGGCAATGTCACTATTACTAGTTTATATATATATATATATATATATATATATATATATATATATATATATATATATATATATATATAGTGTGTGTGTGGTTTTTTTCGTTTGTTTTTTAGTCAAAAGTCGAACCAATATAGTTTTTTTTTCTAAGTAAAGCTGTATTTTCCCTTAATGTTAAATCTAATTTCAGAAATCCATGGCTTTTTTTCCCCCGCAGCAGAATTAATGTTCAGAAATGTGCCAGCAGCTTATGACTGCAAGGTTACTTTTCATCTAATCCAGCGGCAGTAAATGAAATTCCAACGTATGCAGTATTGCAGATACCATTGCAGTCTACACACTAGCACACCTACTTTCTGAAGTTAAGCACCCCGTTTAAAGGAAAATAATATATCTTTTTTTTAAAACTGATTTTGTTCCAATTAAATAAAATACAAAACGAATAAAATGTACTACAGCCACATGTAAACTGTGTGATTCCGTAATATAACACCCGCTTTGTAGACTCCAATTTAGCACAAACCTTTAGCAGACGACCGTACATTAAAGTCCATAGTTTATATTTGAAATACCGTCGAATACGTGTATCACATATTACATGGTGGGGTTTCCCATCGGCCGACGCTGCCAAGCCTAAATCAGCACAATAGGTATAACCTTTACATTAAGAAATCCCCGTACAGTATGTGCTATATTTCGTACTTAGACTTCTGTTTTTCTCAGGATTTTTGTACTATTAGCATTCAAGAGACAACTGCATCTTTGATGTCCTTGCTCTGAGGCGCCCTCTGTTGTTCGATCTCATATATTTTAATTTATTTTAAAGCAATTGAAAAAAAAAAAAATCCATGACTTTAACTCGTCGAGGGCCGGTTACCATGAAATCTTCTCAGAACATGTGTCCCTAGTTTGATAGCAGAGATCAAAAAGTGATGTAAATCTGCTACAAATTAGAAGAACAAACCTCACTCTCTTGAAATCAATTGCTTTTTAACTGCATACAAATTGCTACTTATTGCAATAATAATAATAATAATAATAATAATAATAATAATAATAATAATAATAATAATAATAATAAAGTATAAATATTATGGCGGTTTTGTAGTTTGGTAAAATGGATTCCCAGTTGTTAGGAGTGATATTCCTCTGCAAACCCTCCTCCCCTGCTTTGGGCTTGATTGGTTTTAATCACTGAGTCTCCAGGGCAACTCAATGTAAATGGGACCTCTGATATTCACTGCACAGCTCTCAGGGAGACCTTCGCAAAACAAGACTTTGCGGAAGATATTTAGGGAGTAAGGAACAGAGCCATACTGAGTGTTCAAAAGTGGAAAATAACTTGACATAAATAACCATGAGGAAATACGTTTTTATTCATCTCATTTAACTTCAATGCTTTTTTTATTTTTGTTTATGGAATTCAACTTTTAATTTTGTTTTAATGTCTCTGCAAACGGTTAAGTTAGACAACTGGTTGTGACACTGGCAAATCATATTCTTATCCTTCATGAGTTTACCTAATTGTCAGCATCTTACTACTTCATTCAAAACAATATTATTAAACCACACTGTTTGTAATTATGTAATGTAAATGTAGCATTAGAATCATGTAGGAAAACGAAAGAAAAAAAACACGCATACACAAATAGCACACAAAGCATCAAGAAAATGAACAAAGCCATGGCAAATGACCCAGTCTTTGAATGATGCTTATTGCTGCAATATTAAAAAATAAAACTATCCTGATCCAGTCAATCTTATAAAGTAATATAAATTCTATGAGAAAAGTACAACAAAGGCTGCCTCAGGTGTGGGAAGGTAGTTTTAACAGACCTGACAGCACTTGTCTGTGTGAGTTGTACATCTCTGTGTAATTGTGGCTTGTCAGAACTTCTCTGCAGGAAGACCAGATGACTTACTCCCTGAATCATACAGTAGAAAAAAAAAATGAAGTACAATCATTATGAGACAAAGCAGCTCCAGACAGATAACGGAAATGAATCACCATTGCCATGTAATGACCAAATGCGGCTGACTGAAGAATACTGAGGCTGCCAGTGTTCAAGAACTGATATCCATTGTACCCAAAGTGTGTCCAATCTGGGATTTGTTCAAATTCCTTTCTCATTGTAGTTCTGCTCTGTATCCACCAGAGGGCATGAGTTGTCACCACAGACATGTTTTACCTTTTTATTATAAACATAATACATCTTTTAGATACTCTGAACCAGTGTACATTTTACTACTTGAGACGGAAATAAATACAGTATTCACAACAAATCCAAATATGAACCAAATGGTTGAACGACGCAAAGACAATTCATTATATTGAGCTTATCTGAGAGTAATTCAAATATATATCACAAAAGAGGTCATTATCATCTCTACATTTTAATTTGCTGGGTCAATACAGCTCAAAAAGGCAGAATCAAATGTGTATTATATTTTTTTCTTACACATATTTATAAATATTTAATAAGACTTATTCTGCATGAAGATGATTAATTTTAATGTGTTTTTATGAATATTACAGTGACAGTACTACTTTTGCTAACAAGCAAGCTTTTTAATTGTACTATCTGGTTAGCTGAAGTGTCACATAAAAGAGAAATATTGCAAAACTATTGGAATTCCAGTACTAAAAGCCTAATGTGAACCAGGAAACAATTACATATTTAGTAATTGTTGGACAAGTAATAACCAAGGCCATATAGAGCATATCACTGATTGCTTAAGTTAAGTGGTGTCTAGAATATAATATAGATTTCCAAAACCAATAATAATGTCTAAGGATTGGAGCAAATTCAAGTGATGGCAATATGATAAGCAGTACTGAATGTATGTTACAACGTAAGTCCAGCTAGGGAATAACATTTTCAAACTTCACTATTTCTTTTTATTTATTTTGTATTATTTTATTTTAAAAAATTGGGTGGTGGCAAAGGTGCAGGAAAACGACATATATTATTACTTAGAATCCGAGCAGAATATTTGCGTGCTTTTTTTTTTTTTTTGGTGGGCGGTGTTGGGTGATTTCCTCGTCACTCAAAATCCTCTGCTTTCTGAGGGCCATCAGTTGACGCTGCCTAACATCCCACGGAAGGTAGGTGGATGAGATAGATTCTTACTAAAATAATGTTGGTTATCATTTTCATTGTTTGTTTTGGTGTTTTGATTTTTGTTTTTTAACTGAGGTCAGCAGTTTTATCTTAAACCTTATTATATACGGGCCATCTTCTTATACACAGGTCTCACGCCACCACCATATATAATAAAACTACAAAACACCATGTATAATAATAATAATAATTATAATAATAATAATGTGATCATGATTATGGATTCTTCTACATAGGCTGCGTATGGGTTCACAAATGCTATATACCTACTAATATGATGTTATTTCGGCTATTTAATGTCTAGGCACAGTACCATTTTAGAATTGACGTGCTTCAAAGTGGGAGGTCCCGGGTTTGAAGCCACTGCCTATGGGAACTGAGATTCAACATAATTGTATTTATTTCATTTCCATGTAGGTCCTTGCTTAAATCATTCAAATAAAATTACATCAGATATGCTCTCAAACGGGTTTCTTCTGGCATTTCTGCCGAACATGCTGTTTTTTCTTTGTTCAAAACATCCAACATCAGATAGACACATTTGTAATCAAACTTCTTGGAGAAAAAAAAAAAAGAAAACATTTTCTGCAGTTTTATATGTTACGCACACTATTTTTATGTACAGTCCTCACCTACAAACACATGTCTAGACATACCTAGCATTATAAGTAGAGTGGGGTTTTACAAAAAGGGAGGGGCCTTAGGTTAATTGCAAATTGCAGAGGATCACATACAGTAAATACATTGGTGTTAAAATTGTGAAATATGGTTAAAAAAAGGCAAAGACTTCTTGTAATCTGAGGGATTGCAGTCCTGAAGATCCCTTATACATGTGTACCAAGCACAGCAAAGTGTAACACAGCAAAGTAAATGCATGGTAAAACATATTAATATACTTAGCAAACCAGGGTAAACTGGGAAATGCATAGTTTAATATAATGTTATTTCTTGCCGCCTTCTCTTGCCAGGGCCCCTGTGACAGGGTGGTGGCGAGACAGACTCAGAAGCCAGGAAACTGCAGTACAAGCGCTAAAGCGCACTTTAATAAACAAAAATAACACAAAAGAACAAACAAAAAAGGCAAAAGGGCAAAATAAAGGTTTTAACAAACATACAAAAACTGTTCAGGCTAGGCAGAGCCTTCACTGAACATTTAAAGACAATACAGAGACACAAAAACAACACAGATTCACTCACCAAACTCCTCTCTCCAAATGGAGCTCTGGGCTCTCCTTTTATGGGATGTGGCTGGAACCTAATTAATCAATAATTAGCGATTATCTAATTAAGGCTCCAGCTATATTCTCACATGTTTTTGGCATAGAGGAATTAACCCCATCCCTGCCAACCACCACCAAACACCAATAAATAAACATGGGCAGAGCTCTCGCTCAGCCACACATCCCTCCCCTTGTGCAATGCACACAAGGCCATTCCACAGCCACCTCTCCCCTTAAAGTCCCAGATAGAGTCCTGCCACCGGAGCAGAGGCAACCATGGGGCTACAGGAGGCCGCAGCAACTCCCAGGGGCCCAGCAGCAAAGGACCCCCAGATGATGGGAACAGGCCTCCCGGCTGCGGAAGCGGCAACAGCAGGCCTCCCAGCTGCGGAGGCGGTGATGGCGCACAGACAATCCAAGGCAAAGGTGAACTGGCGACACCAGGCGAAGCAGGACAGGCAGCAACGCCATGCTCCCCTCAATAAATGTAGCGCAGGAGATGGTGGGGCTACTCCCTCTGGTGCTGGAGACAGCGGGGCTTCTCCCTCTGGAGCTGGAGACAGCGGGGCTTCTCCCTCTGGCACTGGAGACAGCGGGGCTTCTCCCTCTGGCACTGGAGACAGCGGGGCTTCTCCCTCAGGCGCTGGAGACAGTGAGGCTTCTCCCTCTGGCACTGGAGACAGCGGGCTTCTCCCTCAGGCGCTGGAGACAGCGAGGGCTTCTCCCTCAGGCGCTGGAGACAGCGGGCTTCTCCCTCAGGCGCTGGAGACAGCGGGGCTTCTCCCTCAGGTGCTGGAGACAGCGGGCTTCTCCCTCAGGCGCTGGAGACAGCGGGGCTTCTCCCTCTGGCGCTGGAGACAGCGGGGCTTCTCCCTCAGGCGCTGGAGACAGTGGGGCTTCTCCCTCTGGCGCTGGAGACAGTGGGGCTTCTCCCTCTGGCGCTGGAGACAGCGGGGCTTCTCCCTCTGGCGCTGGAGACAGCGGGGCTTCTCCCTCAGGCACTGGTGACAGTGAGGCTTCTCCCTCTGGCACTGGAGACAGCGAGGCTTCTCCCTCTCACTATGCAGACAGCGGGGCTTCTCCCTCTCACTCTGGAGACAGTGGGGCTTCTCCCTCTCACTCTGGAGACAGCGGGACTTCTCCCTCTCGCGCTGGAGACAGCGGGACTTCTCCCTCAGGCGCTGGAGACAGCGGGGCTTCTCCCTCTCACTCTGGAGACAGTGGGGCTTCTCCCTCTCGCGTTGGAGACAGCAGGGTTTCTCTCTCTCGCGCTGGAGACAGCAGGGCTTCTCCCTCTCACTCTGGAGACAGCGAAGCTTCTCCCTCTGGCACTGGAGACAGTGGGGCTTCTCCCTCAGGTGCTGGAGACAGCGGGGCTTCTCCCTCAGGCGCTGGAGACAGCGGGGCTTCTCCCTTTCACTCTGGAGACAGTGGGGCTTCTCCCTCTCACTCTGGAGACAGCGGGGCTTCTCCCTCTCACTCTGGAGACAGCGGGGCTTCTCCCTCTCGCGCTGGAGACAGCGGGGTTTCTCTCTCTCACGCTGGAGACAGCAGGGCTTCTCCCTCTCACTCTGGAGACAGCGGGGCTTCTCCCTCTCACTCTGGAGACAGCGAGGCTTCTCCCTCTCGTGCTTGAGACAGCGGATCTTCTCCCTCTCACTCTCGAGACAGCGGGGCACCTCCCTCTCACTCTGGAGGTAGCGGAGCTTCTCCCTCAGGCGCTGGAGACAGTGAGGCTTCTCCCTCTGGCGCTGCAGACAGCGGGGCTTCTCCCTCTCATGCTGGAGATAGCGGGACTTCTCCCTCTGGCACTGCAGACGGGAGTGGCAGGCGGTCTCCCTCTAGTGGTGGAGGCAGGAGCGGCAGGTAGTCTCCCTCTAGTGGTGGAGGCAGGAGCGGCAGGTTGTCTCCGTCTAGTCTCCCTCTCGGGCTCCTTCCTTCTGGGTGCTGGACACTCCGGCTCCCCCCTTCCGGACGCTGGATGCTCTGGCTCCCCCCTTCTGGGCCTTCTCCGAGCACAGCTGCTCCTCTCTTTCACCCTCTTCTGGGCAGACAGTTCCCTCCAGGCTTGGCCCAGTCAGCAGGGCGTTGGGTAGTCACCCTCCCCACAGGCCAAGCACCACCAACGGGGCTCTTACTCCCTCTCTTTGGGCACATCAAACCACCTCTCCTCCTGGTATTGGGAGGGGCAGAAAGCCACTGTGTGCCCGAACTCATCACAACCGGGACACCGTAGGGGTTCGGCACATCTTTACGGGACGGAAGTTTCCCCTGGGCCTTCAGTTGGAGCCACTCCTCAGCTGACTCCACCTCCTTGTTGTAAAAGGCCCTCAGGCACTGGGAGTCCTCATATGGGCAAAAGAATCTGTCTCCAGGGGCGCTATCCCACCCCTGACACCACATGTGACAGGGTGGCGGCGAGACAGAGACTCAGAAGCCAGGAAACCGCAGTACAAGCTCTAAAGCGCACTTTAATAAACAAAAACAAAACAGCAATAGTACAAACAAAAAGGCACAAGGGCAAAATAAAGGTTTAAACAGCAATTATCTAATTAAGGCTCCAGGCACATTCTCACATGTTTTTGGCAGGGAGGAATTAACCCCATCCTTGCCAACCACCACCAAACACAAATAAATATACATGGGCAGAGCTCTCGTTCTGCCACAGCTAATAGTTAATTAAATACATTTGAAAAAAAATGAATTTGTATAACCTTGGGAAAGCATTGGAAAACTAAAAAAATATACCATGCCAAAATACTGTGGTAAACTTATATGAGGGATCTTATACTGATGCACAATGAAAACGCAAGTTTTACATCAATAGGTCATTGGGCACGTACATAATGTAATTTACATTTGAAATAGTGAGCAGATAGGTTTGTTCATTGTTTGAGTAGTATTGTTCCTCGGGATAACAAAATACTGAGCACAAGTCATGTAATTTCATAAAAATGCCAGGTGCTCAGTGTTTGGTATTTGAGTTGAGTTAAAAATTGTCCAAACTAGTTGATTAAGAATCTGTATAAATAGCCATTCGAAAAGACATGATTTTAATTAATGCAAGAACAGCGAATGATACAACCGTGCCCCGCTTGAGTAATGAAGATCGCCTGGTTGCATCTGTGGGACCAAATCGCCAGTGCCATCCACAGGAGACAACCGTGATCAGCCAACCTTCGCCAGCTGGCTGCAGCTGCACATGAAGAGTGGCGGAACATCCCACAGCAGTCTATCCAGAGGCTGATCAGGTCTATGCGTCAACGCTGCCAGGATTGTGTTAATGCTCAGGGAGGTCATACCCAATACTAACTTTGTAATGTTTTCCTTTTGACAGTGTGTCACGTTTCATACTGAAAACTTATCATGATTCTTTGATCTGTATTTTTGTTCACATTTTCTGTGATTTTATTTGATATCTATGTTTAAAATATTTGATTAAATCCATTAGACCTGAGTGTTACATTTCTTTTGTGCATCAGTATAGATAATCCTAATCATAAAACAGTTAGATTGAAGCCCTGATCCTTAAAACCCTCAGAGAACGAAGCTTTGCATGTGTCACTGAGGTGGAACATTTGAGAGTCTAAAGCTTATATCAATTTTTTTGTTGTTGTTGTTGTTGCATGCTGTGTTATTAATTTTAATCTCCCTTCATTGCTCGACTGACTGATGAAACTTAACTACTCTTCTACAGTTTTCTACTGTTGGATATTAGGTGGATATATCCTCTGGATGTGTACTTGGGTTAATTGTGGTTAAAGGTGGTCTTTTATGAGCTTTGTTTTCACAGTTTTTGTTTTATTGCAATATAATACAACACAATACAATATTTATAATTGCCATTCACACAAAGCTCTTCAGGTTATTTGTATTATTTCTACATTTTTTATGGCATCAACAAATGTAACTATACATGTTATTTTAGGGAATAGGGAATCCAACACATTGAATGAGAGTAATGTAGTCTTCAAGTTATGGCTATGCCATTGCCAAGCATGTTATTGAGTCATATAAAGCACTCTCCTCTTGTGATAACATAGACTATTGTTCCACCACCATTTGTGATACATAAAGTACTGTAACTTGCATTAACGGCTGGAGAGATTCTTGTGTCCCTGCTGTGTTCTCTTATTCTTTTGTATTGTGATTACATTGTATATCAATTACAGTAAACTACTGTAAAATTCCTGCCGTTAATAATAATAATAATAAAATAATTCCATGGTGGATTTTACATCTAAACCCTGAGAGTGAAGCTCAAGGGCTTTAATAAGAAAAGAAACAACGTTGGATGAGGAATTCGTTTTTTGTATTGCAACTCTGTCCATGGATATGACACTATTTAAAGAATTGAGAATGACATGTGTTGCACTGAAACTCATAAATCAGTATTACTGCTACATCTTGCCCTCTCGTGTAGCATCACTGATTAAGATTTAGGATTCAAGCCGACCAGATGTTAGGCATTATTATTATTATTATTATTATTATTATTATTATTATTATTATTAATGTACTCTACATTTCTTTCACGTTTTATGATATTTACTCTCTGAAGTCCTCTCTGAGAATGTATTGACATGTAGCCATTTTGTGGGGATTCAAGTGCTATACAGGGATTAGTGACTATTCCTTGTAGAAACAGCTATACTGAAAAATGCTTTCTTGCTGTGGCTGCTGTGAGTGGCCTATTCATTTTACACAGCATTTCTTGCTTTCCTACTCTCTCTATTTGTTTCCCAAAGCTCTGAATTCCGTGCAGTACATTACTACTGTCTGGGTGTAGTGCAGTGCATCCTATGGGTTTATACAAATATAAACCCAATGTTGGATTGTGAAAAGTTAAGATATATAACTGGAATAAAGCTGATGTTTTATTCCAGTTAAAACTCCACTAACCTATAGACTATAGACTCCACTAACCACTAAACCAATAGGCTCTGAAGACCCTTTAAGAACATAAAACCATAAGAACATTTACGAACAAGGAGGCCATTCTTACTATGTATGCTCATCCACTTCCTAATACCTGGTTGATCTCAAAACTTTGTCAAGTTGGGTCTTAAAGGAGCCAAGTGATTCAACATCCACAGCGTAACTAGGGCAGCATGGCAGCAGTGCGGAGTAGTGGTTAGGGCTCTGGACTCTTGACCGGAGGTTTGTGGGTTCAATCCCAGGTGGGGACACTGCTGCTGTACCCTTGAGCAAGGTACTTTACCTAGATTACTCCAGTAAAAACCCAACTGTATAAATGGGTAATTGTATGTAAAAATAATATGTAAAAATTAATGTAATTGTATGTAAAAATAATGTGATATCTTGTAACAATTGTAAGTTACCCTGGATAAGGGCGTCTGCTAAGTATAATAATAATAATAATAACCCATTCTTTCTCCTCACACGCCTTGTATGAAGCAGTGTTTCATTCCCTTTGTCCTATCTCCATGGAATAGTACAGCCTATGTCATCAGGAATCCTAGGACTCAAAGAGTATTAAACTGCCATCATTGTATCATGTCTGCTTGAGTTTGTCCAGTGACTAATATGTAGGTGCTTGCACATCACAGATGTTACCCTAGTGTATGCAAGTGGAAGCTCTCTGTGTTGTTATTGGATTCACTCATGATATGAACACAATCCTAAGGCTGAACAGAACTTTCCAATTACACGTGTATTAATATGTATTTATTCTTAGTATCAATACAACTTGTCTATTGAAGAGATCCCTTTGTTATGATGGTTGTATCTTTCCTATACAAACACTACAGTAAATAGGCTGTGTATTAAAAGCAAGACAAGGCAACAGCTTTATTCCAGTGTGTTTATATATATATATATATATATATATATATATATATATATATATATTGTAAAAGATCCGCCCTCTTCCGCGGTTCGTTGCCCCTTTAAAACACTGACCCAGCACGCAAATGGATTTTTTTTTTGGCTTGGTTGCGCTATTTTTAATAAACACAGAACAAAATAAACAAAACAAACACCTAGCTCTTCTTTGAGCAATAACTAAAACAAAACAGGAACCTAAATTAAATAACAGGACAGCTAAGCTGTTTACCTGTAACAAAAACAAAACACAGAAGAGCACACACAAAAACTCTACCTTTTTTTTTCTTTCTTTTTTAAATCACGGCTGTACCCACACACCAGCACAGTCGGGCTTCTACCCTCTTCAGCAGCTGCCCGAGCAGACTGACTGCTCTCCTTTTAAACCGGGCACCTGGCTCCAATTTTCAATAGTAGCCAGGTGCCGGTACTGATCAATAATAAAACAATAAAACAATTAAACAAAACAATCAAACAATTAACAAAACCAAACCAAAATGTGCCGTACGCACATGTTTTCCTCTAGGGAGGAATTAACCCCCTCCCTGCTGTCTCACAATATATATATATATATATATATATATATATATATATATATAAGATCTAAGAAAAAAGTTACTTTAACTGAATTCAGGGGGACTTTCTGGGCTTGGTTTTAATCTTACTTAATTTTCTTTTTTTTTAATAAAATAAAACATTACCTAACAATTGGGATTAAACAAAAAAAAACAAAATTTACTAAAAAAAAAACAAAAAAACAAAATTAAACAAAATTTACTTCACATTTAGTAGAAGCAGTACATAATAAACTCTGCCAGCAATAAACATGTTAGGAGGGAAAAAAACATTATTTAAAGAAAAGAGAACAGAGGACTTGGCTAGTTTGACACAATGTTAATCAGACACTTTCATCAATATTTCAACCCTGTGGAATGCCGCTGATAATCTGACACTCTGTGAACACACAGTACTTGTCAAACCCTTTTTTTTGCATTACAACTGTTTTAATGTACAAATATGGGCTTATTTTCTTGTAATTGAATGATATAGGCTAGATACAGTCATCTGAACATTTTATTAAACGTTGCTCCTATTGAATCTCCTCTTCTAAATAGAGAGGGAAAAAATGACAACTACATCAATAACGCAAGCCAGTCTTTACATTTGCAGCCTTGTTTGTTTATCAGGAAGTACCTGCAGGTAGAGCGTGGTGCATTGTGGAGCTTGTAGTTCTTGTAGAAAACTTTGTTATAGGTAGATATTGATGAACTGTTGACTGGATTGTCAGATACTGGTACATTTCTGCTGTAAACTTGTTTAAAAATGTTATATCATGTCCAACCTGGCTTTATTATCCACAAGTATTAGTACAATTCAAGTTGAGAGGTACATCTTTAGAAACAGTTTCAAAGTATTCTGAAGGATATAAAAATATTCAGTTTTTCAATCAAATTACTGAAAATCAGGTTTCAGTAGCAGCGTGCAACTGTATTAAGACCTAATATATTTGTTTCAAATCCTTTGTGTTGCCATTGCTGGTAATGTCGCACCTTATAATTCCGGGCTACTTTAGGGTACTACACTGGTGTTTATAAAGTCTTAAAGTAATTGTAGCAAACACAGTAGTTATAGAACATTTCTTTGCCATGCACATCTATTTATTTTATAGGTCTCAAATGTGCAGTTTTGTATTTTAATTCGAAAGCATGATCGCTAGTATTACACTAGGTTAAGAAAACTCTCTTTGGAAGCCATGTTTTTTGACCTGTACTTTCTGAGGCATTTCACCTGGAGAGTGAAATTGTATCCTTCACTACACTGGATTCTTTCACTTTTGACTGACATGCTTTCAGACAGTAACATGCTTTGACCCAGAAGACACTGCGGAGGTGAAATGACCCAGGGAGTGCAAGTGCAAACAGATAAGAAAAAAAACAAAGAAACTGAGAGTTTCCTTTAACCTAAAGTAGTACCAGCTAGCATGTTTTAATATTAAAATACACGCATGCTATAACATGTGTTTCTTTTAAAACTGCACATTTGAGACATACGTAGCTCATAGAGGTACAACATGGCTAAGATTCAAGGAATTATTTTGTTAGCTCCAATTACTTTAACTTTACTGTAAAGGTTGGTAAAAACATGATTCAGAAAACCAGTTAGAAGGTCCAGATCAATCAGCTAAATTTCCCTTCCATTCTCTCAGACTTATATACCAATCTTTAGTCTCGGTCAAGCCTTTACCCCAGGGAGTAATTTGTTGTCCACCCTACTGCAGTTGATGGTATTGATCAAGAGAACCAAGTTTAATTAGCTGAATGAGGTTTGCATTGCATTCTGGGAAACGATTGCAGTTGCTCAGCCAGACAGCCTATTCATTTAAAAGATGTATACCATACCACCATAGATTCAACATTGTAATGAGTTTTTTTGTTTTGTTTTGTTTTCCTTTCAAGAATGGCCAGACACTAACCAAATAAGGATAAGAGACAGATTTTCAAAGCATTTAAGGGATAAAAAAACAGACCTGGATTTATGTCCATATCCCCTTTTGGCCATTTTGTTTATTTTTTTAAGGGGAAAATCTATTTTTTATTTCTTTCCCAAATGATTCCTTAGAAAAACAACGTGCCTTATAAAAAAAGATTAACCACATTTTTTAAAATAAAAGTAGCTTTCAAACCATGTGGTAACTGTAGGTACAGGATATTTTTTAGGGGACTTCAGGCTTGGTGGTATGAAACGGATTGTCCTCTAACACGGAGAACAGACTTACCTAATTAGATAATTTTATTTTGTTTTACAAATACCAGGATTCTATGAATAAAGGAAAACAACAGTCTCTCTCTCTCTCTTTATAAAACTACTGCATGCCCTGGGTGCATTGAGGCGAACCAACCAGGAAGTGCAGTCATTGTATAACTACTGCACACCCTGGAGTGTGTTATTGTGCTTATAAAATGACTTTATGTAAGACACTAACAAAGAACTTGCTTGCAACTCACATCCACTCACATTGCTAACAAAAAGCCCTATTTTATTTATCTCAGCAGCAACTTTTTAGTTTAGAACAACTGGACAGATGCACTGATCGCTACACAAGCAAGAGACTGTTCATTTAAATTTAAGACCATTATAAAAAGGATATTCTAAGTCTTTACATTGTACTACACAGATAATGATCCCATTTATAAGTCTGAGATCCTAAATGTGTCACTCAACTCAATCAGCCCCTCGTCTCATTAGCGCTCAGGGTTATTTGTGGGACAATGCTCAATACACCATGACGATTCAGTAAGTAATCCTTATGTCAGAAGTTCCGATAACAATTTCATTATGAGAAGTATTATGAATTTCAATGTTCCTGTATTGGGATTTTTTAGGTGTAACATATGAAAAACGTTTTTCTTTCATTGTTTTGTTCTGAAGATTTCCAGTAATTAAAGTGGGCAAGAAGAGCTAGAATTCCTTTAGAATTCCCATCACTACACAAAAGAACCAAGCTCACTTGCACAAAGGGTTTTGTTGGAAATCTTTGAAATACCAAAGGGGAGATACAATTAAGAATTATGGTTCTCCAGGGTGTTGTGATCTGCATTATCCAATATATTAAGGCTGTGGACTAGTACCACAATTTGAAAATTTTAGAAAACAGCATTTATCATCATTACTTACTACAGTAACATACTAATTAGGCATTTGCACTCTTGATAATGATTTTCATTGGTATGTCCTTCTGCTGAGTGTTCAGGAGAGTGCACTGTGTGTGTGTGTGTGTGTGAGGTACTACATTTATTATTAAAAAAAATAACAATAATAACTATTGATCCCATGTGTATTTTTAATAGAATTTTACTGGAGAATGCTGGATTGATTATTAAGGACAGTTGCTAAATATGCAATGCTGTAATGTTATCAAAAACAGACGGAGCAGATGTTTGCTCCAGGTCAAGTTTTTTGCTGCCACACTGCCAGTAAGCATATGGGACCAAGTATTTCTTTCTTCATGGCTTGCTTGCTAGTAGCTTCTGATAGATGCCTTATGTTTTGTGACTCATTTTGGACATTGTGTACTGTGTTTCAAGCCCAGCTTTGGCAAGAATTTTGAACATAGCAGTAATGTCAGATCTTACTGAATGATTTGTACATCTTTTTAGTGCAATTAACTGGGAATTTTTGTGTATTCCACATGTACTGTATGGGTCTGTTGCTCATTGATGCTGTAGAACCAGAACATTAGGTGAAAAAAAATCTGTTTCATTGATATGTCCAGAAGTTAAAAAAATGTGACACTGAAATGGTTAATTTCCAATCACCTATAATGGAACTTTATTGAGGGTGTGACAGATGCCATTCTCCATTTAGCACCATTTACTTACTTGGAGAATGACCACACCTGTGATTGTTGGCAGGGGCAGATTTAACCCCATCCCTGCCAACCTTACATTCCCCCACACACTATATATACCAGCAGGGCTTCTGCCCTGCTACAGAGAGAATCATAGAATATAGCAATGCACCAACTGAAAATACACTGTCTAAAAGTGAATGGTCTGTATCATTAATATTGCCAAAGGTTTAAGCAATGTGACATTGAAATTGTTATTGTTCACTGGACACTGCCTGTAATGGAACTTTATTGACAGAATCATAGAATTCTGCTTTGTATCAACTATAAAGACACTATGCCAGTGGTACTCAACTCTGGCCCTTGAGATACATTCCATCCTGGTCTTTATTCTAACCAGATCTTAAATTAGTTAATTGCCTCTTAGCAGCTTCTAACTACATACTGTATTTTGACATGTTAGCCACATGTCAAAAAACATTATGAAATATATCATCCATAAATTCAAACATTCAATGATATATTCTGAGGTAAAACTAAAAGAAACCAAGATGTATCTATCATTTGCAAAAGTCCATCTTGTACATGAAGACCTTTTTTGTGGGGTAATAGATACAAGAGAATCAAACTGTGTGTTTAGGCTGTCGTCAGAAAAAAAAGATATACAGTATAGAAGATGCAAAAGAAAACTGAACAGCTAAGTCAAGATATGAAATTGATTTTAAAGGAGATATAAAACAAGACTATATATTTTTCATGTAATTAAATGTGTTGGTTGATTGTATATTTACAATGACATATTCATCTGTTAATGGGTGCATTTTGCTGCAGGTAGTCCTGATGTTGTTGTGCTTTGTTAGGCTTGTATATATTTTTGTCAAAGCTCTTAAAGATGAGATCAGTTATAGTTTTAGCTCATATTTCATTTCAGTCTCCCATTCTATTAGCATGGTACTGCAGGGATATTTATTTTTGTAAAACTACTGACTTTATTGTGTCATGTTCAAATATTTTCCTTTACACTCTCACAGCAAGAATTATTACATTTTAATATTGCCGCTGCTATCCTAAATGCATCTTTTAAAAGTACCAAATAACAAACAGCAATCAAATGTGATAAAGATATGTTTTGGGGGGCATTTTATGCAGTGTTAGCAATAAACAATTGCAAAGTTTTCACAGTTTCTAGTTGGTAATTTAATTTAACTTAAAATTTCATACACTTGCTTTGTTCTAAATTTCCATTTACTGATTTTAGATACAATTGTATTATTATGTAATGCCTGAAGTGAACCCCAATCTTGCCAGTTCAACATGATTTTTTACCGTGGTTTCAGTTTAAAATAATTTTGGTTCTCATGGTAAAACTGCTATCACTGCAACAAGGAATATATCATACAGTAATTTGGATATCGTAACTTTGTAATGCAGTAAAAGCCTTGTAATTAGGGCAGCAATAATGGTCATTGCAGTTAAGTAACCACCTTTATAATATAAAGTATTATGTATATTTTTCAGTGATGATTGGATGAATGCAATTAAATAAAATGTAATAAAACATACATACATCTACAGCAAACATATATTCATCAGATTCACAAAATACGAACAAATATATGTGCTGATAACCCACTTAATATATCGGTTCTTTCAGGAGTGAATGAAGTAAGTACATGTGGCAAAGTGGTTTGCAGTGCGCAGGTGTAGAGGTGATGCAGTGCTCAGTAAAAACAAACACAACACAGTTCATGGTGAAAAACAGCTCTTTATTTGTGCTGGGTTGCTTGTCTGGCAACCTTAAATAATAACACCTGGCTGTGCACACAGATGTGTATCACGCAGGTACACCACAGGGTTCAGTCCTGAAATAATAATACTAATATTGACACCCACTTTCCACAAGTCCAATAGTGAGGCTCCTAGTGCAAGTGGTGATTTAATACAATAATCGGTGACAACAATAGTGCAGTGTAGTCCGGGTTTGATGCTGGCTTAGCGTGACAGCTCCCAGATATTTAGCCGTCTAGAATAACAAATAACAACAGTTAAACAGACAGATAAGACAACACTAAACACTCATGGTACTTTTTCGTTTGTACGTCCTTTACAGGTCATTCCGTAACCATAACAAGGGAACAGCTTTGCCACATCCCTTGATATACCCTCAGTCACGCCCCCTTCGGTAGCGAGTGCAATCAGATATCCTCCAATTCATGACTGACACATCGTCTACTGCATTAAGGCGATGACTTCTGGTATTGTGACTCCGCCCCCTTTCTGGGCGTCCGACTTCCAACTGACCCTGGAATAAACTGTCAAACCATCCAGTCCGGGGCACACTGTTCCTGTTATACAGCGCACTCACAGGTCGTGAGGGAGATTGTTGACTAGGATTCGTTCGCTCTCTGTCACAGTACATTATCCATATTTTTGTATGTATTGTTCATCATGTTCAGGCTTTCTCTTTAAAGTGCAAGTGTGAGACAATAAGTGCTGATTTATGTTGTTATTATCTACTGTACTTGGGGCAAATAGATGCTTTAGTGCATATACCTTAGAAATAGCTAGTGTCTTTTGGGATAAAGCCAATTCCCTAAATCAGATTTTAAGTACAGCCGGTGCCGCCTAATCGGGATACTAATAATCAGGATTTGTCCTTAAATTGGATACAACTCTAGGAGATGGTTCTTCCCAGTGCTATTTATGTCATTTAATTGGGAAGTCACTTCGTTAAATTGGGATACAGTATTTTAAAATGATGAACAGAGATCGCTTTTCAGAGCAAGATATGTTCGTGTAGCACAGGGCAGTGAGTTTGTGATTACACTGTGACTTGCGTAAACCAGGTTGAACTCCCGAAGGAGCTGCTGGAGTCTCCTGTGGTTTCTCAGGCTGCTGTTGCAAAGAAAGTTGGCGTGTCAAAATCGCAGGTGCCTCGCCTTGTGATAAGATGTGATTTCATTATTTTTCGTTTCATGTAGAAATAATAAAATGATTCATTTTGTTTAGGAATAAAACAAAATTATTGACTCGTATTTTAAATTCTGTATTTAACATTTAATCATAATTCATTCTTTTTCTTTTCATTTAGAAAGTATAAACAACAGGAGGATGGGGGACTTTTCATGAACATGTATTTAAAAATAAATAAATCACCGAAGACTGAGTGGATTAGGTCATTCTTTCTCGTGACCCGAAGATGGAAAAAAGCTAAACTAATGGCCGTCTACCTTTAAGATCCGTTATAATTGCCACTGCATTGGATTGTCTTTATACAGACCCTGTCCAAGGCAACAGGTCAGCTGTCTTGCATAAGTTAATGCTTAATTTTGTATTTGCTGAACTAGGGGCAAGGGACCTTCTTAAATACTGCAGATGCAGCTTGAGATAATGGCAAGGTCAGAAAGAGGTGAGAAAGGCAAAGAAGAGCAGCTGAGTAAATTTAGAGTGCACCGTGCCTTACAGCTGCACAAAAACAACTGTTTGCTATATTTAATCCATGCTTTGTTTTAGAGAATAATTCAAATAATCTACTGTGGCTACAGGGCCATATTGCAAACAGGAACAAAGGATTCTGAGATACATGAACGTGTAGGCTTTTGCAAATAATCATGCAAACACCTGGGGCAGTTTCACCAAAAGGATGCAAGACAGCTTCCATTTCATTGATCTATATATGTGCAACATCCAGTCGCTATCATTCACCAACCAATCATCTCACAGCTTGGTTATTAAATTCTGATGCAGTGCATTTAGAAGCTTCTTTCATGCAGTAAACGACCTTGCTAAATCCTTAGGAAACCCAAACCCTTCTGCCCAAATACAAGCTGTTTTGCAAAACAAAATAGATTTAGCTCTGGTAGTGGTGGTGGTAGGGCAGAGAGGCTGTTTTGTTTTCATTTTTCACAGAGCCTTTATAGTTCATGAATTTGATATTATATTGCCATTCCGTTTTGAGGACTTAATTGTATGTTTTGAAAGAAGCACAAGTCATAGGAAACATACTTATGTAAAGAAACCTCTGCGTTGGTAAGCCTTCCTTTTGTTATGGCTTATCAATTATAAAGTCATGTGACACAGATACAGTGGGGTACCTTTTCAAAGATGACTAGGGCGACTAAGAGGTATAATTGCTTTTGAGTTTGCTATTTGTGCACATAGATGTCTAAATTACAAAAGGTTACAAAAGGATTTAGATGACAGGAAGTCTGTTTTATCAGAGTTTTAGACTTTAATCAGCCCTCATTAAGGCAGACTATAAATGAGCATAACAATGTGAGTGAATAGGACATGTATTATCACTAAAGATATTTAGACACATGCACTTGTTTTAAAAGAAAGGATAGGTACAGTAGGTGTTTGTCTGTTTGGTGCTGCACAGCAATATTTGCAAGCTGAAGCCTCAGTGATATTAGGAACTCTTCCCCAGTGTTTATAAATTCATAAATAGACCGAAAACATGATGAATGGAGTCATGGTTGATTCAGGGATTGAAATGTAATTTTTATGTTACATCTGTAATGAATACAAAACTTTTAACATCACTTGAGAGGCTAAACAGAGTAAATGTTGACAATACCAGGGATTTGTCAGTAGCTCATAAATAAATACACATTTCTGGATAGGAGGAGGCTGTGTGGTCCAGTGGTTAAAGAAAAGGGCTTGTAACCAGGAGGTCCCTGGTTCAAATCCCAGTTCAGCCACTGACTCTCTGTGTGATTTTGAGCAAGTCACTTAACCTCCTTGTGCTCCATCTTTCAGTTGAGACATTGTTGTAAGTGACTCTGCAGCTGATGCATAGTTCACACACCCTAGTCCCTGATAGGGTTAACTTTGTCATCTCATTCTAGTATTTTAAAAACAGAACACAAAACCCTTAGTATCTGAGTTACTTACATTTACAATTAGAACATAAGAAAGGTTACAAACGAGAGGAGGCCATTCAGCCCATCTTGCTCATTTGGTTGTTAGTAGCTTATTGATCCCAGAATCTCATCAAGCAGCTTCTTGAAGGATTCCAGGGTGTCAGCTTCAACAACATTACTGGGGAGTTGGTTCCAGACCCTCACAATTCTCTCTGTAATAGAGTAGATTCAATTATTTTAGCCTGTCTGCATACGACATACCTTTTAAACCCAGGATAATTCTGGTTGCTCTTCTTTGCACTCTTTCTAGAGCAGCAATATCCTTTTTGTAACGAGGTGACCAGAACTGAACATAATATTCTAGGTGAGGTCTTACTAATGCATTGTAAAGTTTTAACATTACTTGCCTTGATTTAAATTCAACACTTCTCACAATATATCCGAGCATCTTGTTGGCCTTTTTTATAGGTTCCCCACATTGTCTAGATGAAGACATTTCTGAGTCAACATAAACTCCTAGGTCTTTTTCATAGATTCCTTCTTCAATTTCAGTATCTCTCATATGATATTTATAATGCACATTTTTTATTGCCTGCATGCAATACTTTACACTTTTCTCTATTAAATGTCATTTGCCATGTGTCTGCCCAGTTCTGAATGCTGTCTAGATCATTTTGAATGACCGTTGCTGCTGCAACAGTCTTTGCCACTCCTCCTATTTTTGTGTCGTCTGCAAATTTAACAAGTTTGCTTACTATACCAGAATCTAAATCATTAATATAGATTAGGAATAGCAGAGGACCTAATACTGATCCCTGTGGTTCACCACTGGTTACCTCGCTCCATTTTGAGATTTCTCCTCTAACCAGTACTTTCTGTTTTCTACATATTAACCACTCCCTAATCCATGTGCATGCATTTCCTTGAATCCCTACTGTGTTCAGTTTGAGAATTAATCTTTGATGCGGGACTTTGTCAAAAGCTTTCTGGAAATCTAAATAAACCATGTTGTATGCTTTGCAATTATCCATTATCAATGTTGCATCCTCAAAAAAGTCATGCAGGTTAGTTAGACACGATCTCCCATTCCTAAAACCATGCTGACTCTCTCCCAGGATATTGTTACCATATAGGTAATTTTCAATTTTAGATCTTATTATAGTTTCCATAAGTTTACATACATAAGAGGCTGTGTGGTCCAGTGGTTAAAGAAAAGGGCTTGTAACCAGGAGGTCCCCGGTTCAAATCCTACCTCAGCCACTGACTCATTGTGTGACACTCCTCTTTGAATGTTCTCTTGCTGTTATAATATTGGAAAAACATTTTGGAATTGGTTTTAGCCATTTACCCTTTTTTTGCAAAAGGAAAGCATGATCGAGTGAATAAGATTTTGAGTTTGTGAAAGGATTATGACTTCTGTGTACAGTGTGCAAGACTTTGCCACCATGTACTGTAGTTTACAACTGCTTTTTGCCAGTTTGTAAAAATCCATTTTAACGGTTAAGCACACAGGGGATTGGAATGTTGAACTGGGAGATTAATGCTGACAAACCACAAGCAAAATCATTAGTTTTGTAATTATCTAGCCACTTCCCTTGGGTGCAGAGCCTTCACCAGTTGTGTTCAATATACAGATCTAAGTAAATTCATGGCCATTAGCGTATGACAACAGAGCTTATAATTGTTCATCAAGTCCCTGTGCTAAGTGCCATTTTGAGATAATCTGTTTTCTCACTTAAATAGTCATCAGGGTTTACATTCTTAAGGTGCACCAATTATAGGTGCACCAATTCAAAATGCCTTCTTGACTTGCATCTTTTGCTGAACATTGATAAAACAAAATGTATGCATTTTAATAAAAAAAAAGGTTCTCGTAATAGTGTTTGCAAAAATGTTACTTCCAGTAAGATTTAATTAGAGCAAGTAGAAGTTTATAATAAGGTATTTGGCTGGACAGTGCTTTGTCTTTTATAACCCATATTGATAAAGTTCAATCTCAGGTTAAATCTAGAATTGGTTTCCTCTTTCGCAATAAATCATGTTTTACACGTTCCGCTAGGTATACTCTAGTCCAGATGTCTGTTCTTCCAGTACTGGATTATGGCCTTGAAAGCTGCTTTGGGGACGCTTGATGCTTTATACCATTCTGCTATAGGATTTATAATTGCTGCTTCTTATCTTACTCATCACTGTGATCTTTATGGTTGAATGGCCCTCATTGCACACTAGGCGATTGGATCATTGGCTTAGGTTAGTTTATAGAACCCTGATTGGGAAAACCCCACTATATCTGTATAACCTATTACAGTTCTCTGCTTCAGTTTACAATTTAAGATCAGATTCATTTATTAGATTGGTTCTTCCCAGAGCATCCACTGTTTTTGGGTATAATTCATTTCAGTTTGCGGCTGCTTATGACTGGAATGAATTTCAAATTAAATTAAAACAACAGAGTTTCGTTTCGGAGGATGTTTTTAATCGGAATCTGAATTCACTATTGTCTGATGCATATGTATGTGTTTGTTAATGTGTTATTTTTTTTTTTTCTGTGTTGTATTTGTTTGCTTTGTGCTGCTGTGATGTTTGTCTCTTGACCAGATCGTCGTTGTAAATGAGAATTTGTTCTCAATCCTCTTATTGGGTAAAATAAAGGTTAAATAAATATTTGCATAGTGTTAAAAAATACTTTTAGAGGAAAACTTTTTGTTGATGCAGGGTGTTGTTCACAATTGTTACAGTATAGAGGGGTTGAGGAATCAAAACAGGTGAATCTCCAAACCTTTTAGGCAAGATTGTTTTTTGTTTATTTAACAGATGCCTTTATCCAAGGCAACTTACAGATATTTAGGTGCAGCAGAGACTAGGACCAAAGGACAGAGCTGTAAATTGAGTGGAGACAGACTTAAGTAAGAATGTAGTGGTGACTGGTTTACATTGGTGTCACACGGCTGGCTGAGTGGTGACGTCAGATCCAGGAAATAAATACAGAGAGACAGGACAGATGAGGTGAAATGATGAAAGCGCTGTTGCGCGGTTTATTATAAATAAAAGGTTTAAACAAACAGAAAACAGAAGACAGGACACAGCACTTTACGCCAAATAAATCAGATAAACAAAACGGACTAACACTTAACGAACGGTGCACGGACAGACACACAAACAAACACGGTGAGTCTATATATAAACAAACAAGTATCGTGCTGGTCCTACCAGCATGCGATAGCAATTGTTATTTACTTTTCTTTAACTTTAGTTCTCCTCCTCTCTCTCCCGTTCTCCACTCACCGAACACACAACCCCGAGTGAGTGAAACGTGCATCTATATATACTGTTGTGCTGGGATTCAATTACTAATTATTCACTTGAATCCCAGCACGTGAATTAATTATGTGCAACCTCGTGCTCACATATTAAATACTTTAAATGCACGTGAAGTGATGTGCCATTCCTCGTGCCTAAATACAATTATACATTTTAAACACTCGTGCTCATTACCCACATTATATCCCGTGTACCAACTACAATACACCAACATTAAGACACGCAACATACAACATATAACACACAAATGCACACAGGGGCGGGGCACATTGCCACAATTGGTTATAAAGAAACAGAAGGGATTGACTAATTGATTGTAACTCATGAGAATTGTTGAAAAAAATGTGTTAATCATTGGATGGTACAGAAATATAATATCTCATAAAATCTGTGTGGAAGAGCAGAGCTCTGCTGGTAAATGTTTTGTTACGGTTTTAAAAAAGGAAGGGTTTATTGTTGCATTGTCATGATTTGAGGTTTCTTATTCTTTGGCAGCATGGATGGGGTTAAAGCCCCATCTCTCTAAACACGTGCAGAATGTGGCCATCTCCTAATTCAGAGACAGCCACATGTATAAAAGCACAACAGCCACTCATAGCAGGGTGGGTTGTTCAGACTGGACAGCAGGAGCGAGAGAGACAAAAAAATTGGTTAACACCAGCAAGATACTTGTTTTGTTTTTGTTTGAACCAGTCTGTCTGTTTATTTTGGCCACCATGCTGTTTTCTTTGGTAAAGTGTTTTATTTTGTGTAAACATTTTATTTATAATAAAGAAAAGAGCGCATTGGTGACTCACCCGCAGTACTTGTGTGTGTCAGCTTCCTGGTCTGTGACGTCACCCACTCAGCCATCCTGTCCCACTCAATAATACATTTTTCTTTTTAAATAAACATTAAACTAATTTGTACTCTTTGCTCATCCTTTATAAAATAAAAGCATTAAAAATGACTTGAGTTAACGGCACAGTTATCTGTCACATTCTTTGCATAATATGAAGTGTTTTATTTTAGTTAGGCACTATCACTATAATAAAAATAACCTCTGTTTTAAAATTGAAAAGGACATTGTGATACAGCCAAGTAGAGGTGGCAGACCCGATGTCAGATTTCTGTCACCTTGATAACTTGAAGTCTAGTGAGGATGCACATGAAATTTAATTTTAAAAAAAAGTGCAATAATGGTATTGGTTGTAGTGTTAGGCTGGTAAAAAAGAAATGGATGTCAAATATACAGAACCAGATTAACACTAGTCTTGGATTTATTTACCTGAAGTAATATTAGGTTACGACCTGACAAACCCATTTCCTACCTACCCTGTGTGTAATTTTATATATTCCCATGTAATTAACACATTTGGAACTGGACCATAACTACAGCATTGTTTACATAGACTAAATATTGAATAAGGCTAATGTAATGTTTGCATAAATAATTAGTAAATCTGTCAGAACAGACATTTAAAAATTAAAATGTATTGGGTCAATTGCAGCGTACCAAATTTAGTCCAATTGATGTGTCTAACTAGTGGATTAAGCAGGTTTAGTTCACTTGATTGGACTAAAGTTAGTACACCTTCTAATCCTGATTGCAGCATACCAGAAGTGAATCCTCACAGGTGGATCATCTGCTAAACCAGACTAAACAAGATCCCAATTGCAGCATACCAAAACAGATTGGTGGCGATCCTGTTCAAGTGGATTAACTTCGTACTGTGAAGGAGAACACTAACTTAGTACGCCTGGTCATCCTTAGCATTTACTGCTTATTTTTTTGCAGAGACAGCTGCAATTTCAGTTAATATGCTTTAACTATAAACAACTAATGGTCCATTATCACGCAATTTGACTTTGCTGTGCCTATGCAGCAGTGTTGGCAGCTTAAATGTAAGTATGAGGACCGTAGACGCAGTGGTCGGCCAAGGAAACTTACTGCAGCAGATGAAAGACACATCATGCTTATTTCCCTTCGCAATCGGAAGATGTCCAGCAGTGCCATCAGCTCAGAACTGGCAGAAAACAGTGGGACCCTGGTACACCCATCTACTGTCCGGAGAAGTCTGGTCAGAAGTGGCCTTCATGGAAGACTTGCGGCCAAAAAGCCATACCTCCGACGTGGAAACAAGGCCAAGCGACTCAACTATGCACGAAAACACAGGAACTGGGGTGCAGAAAATGGCAGCAGGTGCTCTGGACTGATGAGTCAAAGTTTGAAATATTTGGCTGTAGCAGAAGGCAGTTTGTTCGCCGAAGGGCTGGAGAGCGCATACGAATGAGTGTCTGCAGGCAATAGTGAAGCATGGTGGAGGTTCCTTGCAAGTTTGGGGCTGCATTTCTGCAAATGGAGTTGGGGATTTGGTCAGAATTAATGGTCTCCTCAATGCTGAGAAGTACAGGCAGATACTTATCCATCATGCAATACCATCAGGGAGGCATCTGATTGGCCCCAAATTTATTCTGCAGCATGACAACGACCCCAAACATACAGTGAAAGTCATTAAGAACTACCTTCAGCGTAAAGACGAACAAGGAGTCCTGGAAGTGATGGTATGGCCCCCACAGAGCCCTGATCTCAACATCATCGAGTCTGTCTGGGATTACATGAAGAGAGAGAAGCAACTGAGGCTGCCTAAATCCACAGAAGAACTGTGGTTAGTTCTCCAAGATGTTTGGGCCAACCTACCTGCCTAGTTCCTTCAAAAACTGTGTGCAAGTGTACCTAGAAGAATTGATGCTTGATGCTGTTTTGAAGGCAAAGGGTGGTCACACCAAATATGGATTTGACTTAGATTTTTCTTCTGTTCACTCACTTTGCATTTAGTTAATTGATAAATATAATCTATTAACATGTCTATTTTTGAAAGCATTCTTACTTTACAGTATTTTTCACACCTGCCTAAAACTTTTGCACAGTACTGTATATATATATATATATATATATATATATATATATATATATATATATATATATATATATATATATATATATATATATGAAAAGGGTTGTTTTAACAGAATTTGAATGATCTTTGGCCAGACAAACCAGCATAAGAGAGAAAAGAACCTCAACGGGCACAAGCCTGGAATTAAATGGCCAAGAGCTTGTGAGGACACAGTAAACACTACGTGGGACACAGTAAACACAGATCTCTGCTTTGCATTGGAAAAGTTAAGTGGAACAGTTGAAAAGAAGCTGGATAAATTTGGGGACATCATCTACGTATATGGAAGCGAGAGGTTTGGAGTTGAAAAAAGGAAGGAAAAATACAAACTATTCCTGGAAAGTCTAGACGGCAGCAGGAGATTGAACGCTTAGTTATACAAAGGAGACAGCTGAGGAAGCAATGGAGAAGAGCAGAACAAAGTCAAAAGGAGGGACTCAATCTCTTACAAAGGTTCATAAAAGATAAGCTTGCAACATTGCACAGAGCTGAGCACCTACGGAAACGCTACAAAAAGAAGGAGCGTGCGAGAACTAACTTTTATAAAGACCCATTCAAATTTGTAAAGAAGTTATTCACCAGTGAGAAGAATGGCACACTAAAAGCATCTAAGTTTGAGCCGGAGAGATATTTGGAGGAAGCACATACAGATTCAAAAAGGCAGGAGCCTATGTCAATTCCTTCAGACATCCCACCTATCAATCCACCAGAATACCAAATGGAGGACTGTGCACCTAAGTGGAAAGAAGTAGAGCGAGCTGTGAAAAAAGCAAGGGCATCATCATCACCAGGGCCAAATGGAGTTCCGTACAGAGTATACAAGAGTGCTTCTGGAGTTCTACGAATCCTGTGGAAATTGATGAAAGTGGCATGGGAAAAACAGGTTGTACCAAGCGCATGGCACCGAGCAGGTGGAGTCTTTATACCTAAAGAAAAAGATTCAACAAGCACCAGGCAGTTTCACCCTATTTCTCTATTAAATGTAGAAGGCAAGATTTTCTTCAGCATTATTGCTCAGAGATTGTCAACTTACCTATTAACGAACTGCTTCATAGACAGTTCAGTACAAAAAGCGGGCATTCCAGGTTTCCCAGGATGCTTAGAACACATCAATGTGATCTGGCAACAAATTCAATCAGCTAAAAAGGAGAGGAAGGAGCTCCATGTGACATTCCTGGATTTGGTTAATGCATATGGTTCAATGCCACATGAACTTCTTTGGGCAGCATTTGATTTTTTCAGTGTACCGATGACAATAACACATTTAGTTTTTCAACTTAAGAATTCAGCACTACATGGCAATACACTACAGGATGCACCATTTCTCCACTGGCTTTTACCATGGCAATGGAAGTAATCATTAGGGCATCAAAATGGGTAGTGGGAGGAGAGCGCTTGGCTTCTGGAATGCGACTACCACCAATTCAAGCATACATGGATGACATGACAACCATGACTACAACAGTAGCCTGCACTAATCGGTTATTGGCCAAATTAACCAATAACATTTAATGGGCATGAATGCAATTCAAGCCCACTAAATCAAGGAGCATCTCTATAATTAATGGTAAAATAGTAGATAAAACGTTTCTACTGCCGAGGTTGCTGTGGCCACTGACTGTGTACGAGGTGTCGTTGACAACAGTAGAGAAGCTGGAAGCTTTAATCAGTTCATACATCAAGAAATGGTTGGGAGTTCCACGCTGCCTCAGCAGAGTGGGACTTTATGGTAAAGGACTACTGCAGCTACCAGTCTCCGCTCTAACCAAGGAGTTTAAGTGTGCCAAGGTCTGACTGGAAATGACATTAGTAGAGTCACGTGACAAATGCGTAAGGGAGGCAGCACCTGTGTTGAAAACTGGAAGAAAGTGGGCGGCAAAGAAAGCTGAGGAGGATGCAAAGGCTGCCCTTCGAATTAGTGATATCATAGGGCAAGTTCAGCATGGAAGAGGGGGTCTTGGTCTCAGTTCAGCTCCTCCTACATGCCACAAGGCAGCCCCAGCTCAATGGAGGAAGCTGGTAGTCAACGAGGTGCAAAAGCAGGAGGAGAGGATGAGGTGCGTAAAGGCCGTTTCCCAGGCCAAGCAGGGAGAATGGATGAGATGGGAGAGTGTGGAACAACGCAAGATTGGCTGGCAAGACCTATGGTCAATGGAACAGAGCAGGATCAGTTTCCTCATCAGGTCAACATATGATGTTCTCCCATCACCACAGAACCTAAACCTCTGGGTAAGAGAGGATCCCTCATGTCCTTTGTGTCCATCACCTGCAACATTAAGGCACATTTTGACAGGATGTAAGGTGGCTCTTAGCCAATGACGGTTTACTTGGCGCCATGACCAGGTGCTGCGATGTTTGGCCTTAGCATTGGAAGACAAGTGTAACATGACCAATAAGTTGCCACCAGTTCCATCAAAACATTACACACAAAAGACAACATTCCTCCGCCCAGGAGAGCAACCACCAAGAAAAGGTGTTAAAACCAATCCTCGCCCAGGACAACTGGACGCTGCTAGAGACTGGAAAATGCTGGCAGATATTGGTCAACAGCTTATTTTGCCACCACTAACCTTCGACCAAATATTGTCTTGTGGTCTGGATCAGCACGCTTTGTTTACCTGGTAAAGTTAACAGTGCCATGGGAGGATGCTGTAGATGAGGAATATGAGAGGAAGAAACTGCGGTATGCTCAACTAGCCACTGAAGCGGAACAGCGAGGGTGGAGTGTCTGGGTTTACCCAGTGGAGGTGGGTTGTCACTGATTTGTGGCACACTCTACAAGCCGGTTTCTCAGAGATGTCGGATTCAGTGGCCAAGAGTTGCGTCGCACAGTGAAGAACTTATCTGAAGCAGCAGAGAGGAGCAGCAACTGGCTGTGGTTGAGACGGAGATATTCTGGCTGGGGATCTCAAGCACAATAGAAAGAAAGAAACGCTGATGTACGGGTAAGTAAGCTGGGCTGAGTTTAGTGGGGGACGGAGCGGGGTGATGCTGGGACGCCAGAATCACTGTCGAGCCCTCTTGAGGTGAAACACCGAGGATGAAAGGTCCCACTTAAAGACCCCAGAGATGTACCCTACTTCGCTCAATCCAGACGTTTGACATGCTGATGCGCTGAGGAGACCGCACTGTGGTTGATCCTCAGAGCCAGCATCGCAGCCGTTGTGTGTGCTGATGCGCTAGGGAGGCAAATAAGCTGATCCCTGGAGCCAGCATTACACTTCAGCCATCAACAACAGACAGAAGGATATCTACATCATCATATGGAAGGAAACGCAAATGGATGGAGACACAGATGGATCACATTAGTTTACTGTAAAGCTACGTCTTAGTTGGTGCTTATCTTGGCGAGAGCCGAGTTCAAATCAACATGAAGTGTTAACATCTACTCTTGTGTAATGGAAATCTACAGTATATAAAGGTTTTTCCTTTTTGTCTTGCTAAGTTTCGATTATGTCTGGTAGCGTAGCCTGTAGCCATGTAGACCTACCATTATTATTAGTCAGTTTACATGCCTAGGGGCAATGTAACCAGTAATACCTGGACCGTACGAGTATACCTTAATTAACTTGTTTTATTAACTACAGAAAATTAAAATGACAATTGTACACATTGATACCAGTAGATAAGTGACAAAGTAGTTGATACCTAGAGAATATTTATTTTTTTATTAATAATTAAGCATCTTGCACTGTATAAATCTGTGGATTTACCAAAACATGGATTTAAAGATGTGTATAACTCAATAGAATTTGCCTGGGGTAGCACTTGCATCATCCTCCTCACATATTCCACAGATATGGGCTACACACATCAAGCTTCAAATTAATAAGTTCATAATTAGACTATCATAAAGTAAATCATGTTTCATTAATGTCCTGTACATTCATCTCTACTGACCATAGGGAGCTGAAGAAAATGAGAAAAAAACGTTACCATAAATAAAAAATCACATAACTACATGTAATACTGCTGAGGCAGAACAATCTGTCAACCTTATAATTATTTTCAAAAAGGTATAAATTGGGGGGATCTACATTACTTGACATTTGGAAACATAAAGTTTCAAAATAAAATATCTAAAATTATTATTTTTTAAAATTTTCTAAATGTATTTGTAAAATTGGTTCATTTTTATGATCTAACCTAGTTTTAATCCACTTTATCTATTTTCTACCCTTAAGAATTTATAATATAACTTAATTGGATAATTAAATAAATAAAGTAAAATGCAACTCTCAAAGACAACAGTACAATCCAGGAAATACATATATAGGGCAAAACGGAAGGGTTTACATATGAAAGGTACATATATCAGACTATTCTGATGAAAGTTATTCAATTCTTGTCATTTAAGCACAATTAAGGAAAACTTTCTGAGGTATTTTCTATTTAGATATAATAAATATCATACACAAAGCACTGCATTCTGATATGTATAACTCAATATTACTTACTGAACCACCGAGCCTCAGTCTAGAAGAAAATCATATTGACAAAAGTTACAGTGCAGAATGAATTGTGTGCATTATGAAATGGGCTGGATACACCTAAAGGAGGATGCAATAAAAGCTGTAGCATGTATAATATTGACAGTGGTATGAAATACTAGTATTCTTCACAAAATATAAAACATCAATTCCTAATTTACATGTCTGTAAATGTCAAAAGAGGTTTCGATAGTTATTTGCAACGTTGTAAGACTGTAAATGGAGAAACTGAGTCCCAATTGACCTGTGATGTAATTGATTTCCAAAGCAGAGAGCTGAGATCAGTCTAAAAAGGAGAAAGAAACCCTCTAAATAAAAGAAAACACCCCCATGCCAATTAATGAAACGGTTAAAGGTTTGTGAATAGGGCACACTGTTTCCATCTTACCATCATTTACTGTAAATGCAAATGCCCCTTCCAATGATTGCATACAATCACAAGTACATTGTTTTCTCAAAATGATTGCGTTTTTTTGAGCTAGCACTTTTTCATTGATATTCACATATTTACTGTAGATGAAAACGATGCTAATAGAATTACTAATAGAAGTATTTAGACTTCCTCCCTGTTTTTACCTATGTAGATATCCTCTTTGGTTTTTCAGTGTTAACCTAATTTGGGACCTACTGTAATATATGAGCTTAAAACAGCCCATTACGTCTGCATGGTAATTTGTTTGGCAACAGATATTGAGCATCTCCACAAGCATGTTATTTACTGCTGTTGATTAATATACAGGCAGGCACGGGGGGGGGATGTAAGCACAGGCAGTTGGAAACCAGCAGCAAACCACATTATTATGGCCCAAGGGAGCAACAATGTAGAAGAAATTAAAAGTGTACTTTTCACAGCTAACACTAACGTGTCTTCTACTGTACCTATACCCACCCCCAGTTTCTAAAGAAAATAACATTTGATTGATCTCCCTTACAACACTAGAAACAGGCCATTCGGGGACAGCTAAAAAAACAATAAGGAATAGAGCTATACCAAGGTTTGACGTAAGGCCAGCAGTGTTGCTTTTGTTTTTACCTTTGTTAAAGAGAGGCTCTTTTAAAGGACCCCCTGGTTAAAAGTGACCACTTTAATGAATCCCCCAATATGTGTTTTGTCTCAGAGCCCCCCCCCTCTGCCTTCCTACATGTACAGTAGACTGGTTTTGAAGATCTGTCATTGCATGCCTAACCCTCTAAGGCCCTTGCACCACAAATATGACTATACTTTTCACTACTGGGGTTTCCCAGCATATAGTGCCAAACTATAGTGCTACCAGGGTTCCCTAGGACAAAAAGGGATAAGATACAGAAAATAGAAGTGGGGACCAGAAGAAAACAGCAAATGAATGAAGGGATGGGGGTTATTACTGCCCTGAGGGCTTGTTTTAACCCATGAGTCTCGTTTGACATACAAGATTGAAATACTAATATTTAGAGATCATTGGATAACCCTGTTGTAAACTAATGAGGAAGGCACAGCACATCCTCTATAATTAAACATATTTTTACAGTGTTTTACAGAATGCAAGACAAATGACTATATGTTGGTCTCTTGTATGGCATACTAAGAAAACTAGCTTGTTAGGAAATCAAATCTGTTTTGTAAAGAAGGTTCATTCTATGAATGTGCTTTGACTGAATCTTTGAAAGAGTGAGCAATTTCACCCCGTTTATTTTTTGTTTGATCCGCTACTGGTTCGTCCTGTATTTCCTTGCCCTTTTAACTAGCCCATGTGATAATATTTAATTTAATTTATTTATGTACTTATTTGTTTATTTAACATGGAAATGTACCCATTGAGACTGAGGCCTCATTTTCAAGGGGCTACTGGAAAACAATAAAAAGACAATTACAAGTACAAGCAACACAATCCAAACACCTGTGGTTCAGACGTAACCAGCAGCACACAAAGATCAAAGAACAGAATAAACAAGACGTGTATATTTGTTAATGTGGACTGAAGGAAAAGCAATGGCAGAAGGTTTTAAGCAATTCCTAAATACAACCTTTATAACCAGAGAAAGAAAAATTATCAAATTCCATCTTCATACTATGATGACAACAATTCAATTTCTTCAGGAGTTGATATGCAAAAGATAATTCTCCCAAAAAGGTGTTTGAACCCTTGGAACAGCCAGATTAACAGAATCCTGAGAGTGTAGACTATAACCATTGCTAGTTTCCTGCAGGATCACTCAAAAAAGAAGCAGCCATGCCTTAACAACCTTATATACAAAACAATGCCAACGAAAAAGCCTCAAATGTGTAAATGAAAGCCAGCCTTGTTTTATATACATATGACAATAATGTGCCAAAGGGGAGCAATCTAGAACAAATCTGCAGCATGAATTATACATCTAGTTCATGTAGAGACTCCTTACAAGCAAACTGGTAAATATAATCACCATAATCTAAAACAGGAAAATAGTAGCAGTCACCAACTATAACCTACTAGATTGAGAAAAAGCCTTCTTGTTCCTGAAAAGAAAACCTATCTATCACTATGGTAAATAACAATAAGATGCTCATGAATCCATATACCCAAATATTTATAAAAATAAACTTTCTTTAGTAACCCTCCATGTAATGTAACAATAGCCCAAGTCAGATTTCTTATCCTCCTATTATAACTAAATAGTTTTGTTTTTGTCTTAGATACATTAAGTAATAATCTGTTGTACAATATTAAATGCAGTCTCCCGCTCTCTCTGTACTGCCTGTATGGAGTATCCTGCCGTATACAAAATAGTATCATTTGCCTAGAGATGTATATTAGTATTACCCAAATCAGATCCCAGGTCATGTATAAAGAGGGTAAAGAGGACTGGTCCAAGGACTGACCCCTGAGGTACCACCTACATAGAGACTCAAAGACCCTGAGGTACCCCCGTACATAGAGGCTCAGACCCTGAGGTACCCCCTTACATAGATGCTCAAAGACCCTGAGATACCCCTTACATAGAGGCTCAGACCCTGAGGTACCCCCTTACATAGAGGCTCAAAGACCCTGAGATACCCCTTACATAGAGGCTCAGACCCTGAGGTACCCCCTTACATAGAGGCTCAAAGACCCTGAGATACCCCTTACATACAGGCTCAAAGACCCTGAGATACCCCTTACATACAGGCTCAAAGACCCTGAGATACCCCTGAGATACCCCTTACATAGAGGCTCAAAGACCCTGATATACTCCTTACATAGAGGCTCAAAGTGCCTTAGATACCCCCTTACATAGAGGCTCAAAGACCCTGACCCCTGAGATACCCCTTACATAGAGGTTCAAAGACCCTGAGATACCCCTTACATAGAGGCTCAAAGACCCTGAGATACCCCTTACATAGAGGCTCAGACCCTGAGGTACCCCCTTACATAGAGGCTCAAAGACCCTGAGATAACCCTTACATACAGGCTCAAAGACCCTGAGATACCCCTTACATACAGGCTCAAAGACCCTGAGATACCCCTGAGATACCCCTTACATAGAGGCTCAAAGACCCTGATATACTCCTTACACAGAGGCTCAAAGTGCCTTAGATACCCCCTTACATAGAGGCTCAAAGACCCTGACCCCTGAGATACCCCTTACATAGAGGTTCAAAGACCCTGAGATACCCCTTACATAGAGGCTCAAAGACCCTGAGATACCCCTTACATAGAGGCTCAAAAACCCTGAGATACCCCTTACATAGAAACACAAAGACCCTGAGATACCCCTTACATAGAGGCTCAAAGACACTGAGGTACCCCCTTACATAGAGGCTCAAAGACCCTGAGATACCCCTTACATAGAGACTCAGAGACCCTTAGATACCCCTTACACAGAGGCGCAAAGACCCTGAGGTACCCCTTACATAGAGGCTCAAAGACCCTGAGATACCCCTTACATAGTGGCTCAAAGACACTGAGGTACCCCCTTACACAGAGGCTCAAAGACCCTGAGGCACCCCCTTACATAGAGGCTCAAAGACCCTGAGATACCCCCTTACATAGAGGCTCAAAGACCCTGAGATACCCCCTTACATAGAGGCTCAAAGACCCTGAGATACCCCCTACATAGAGGCTCAGAGACCCTTAGATACCCCTTACGCAGAGGCTCAAAGACCCTGAGATACTCCTTACATAGAGGCTCAAAGACCCTGAGATACCCCCTTACATAGAGGCTCAGACCCTGAGGTACCCCCTTACATAGAGGCTCAAAAACCCTGAGATACCCCTTACACAGAGGCTCAAAGACCCTGAGATACCCCCTTACATAGAGGCTCAGACCCTGAGGTACCCCCTTACATAGAGGCTCAAAAACCCTGAGATACCCCTTACATAGAGGCTCAAAGACAGGTACCCCCTTACACAGAGACACAAAGGCCCTGAGATACCCCTTACATAGAGGCTCAAAGACCCTGAGATACCCCTTACATAGAGGCTCAAAGACCCTGAGATACCCCCTTACATAGAGGCTCAGACCCTGAGGTACCCCCTTACATAGAGGCTCAAAAACCCTGAGATAACCCTTACATACAGGCTCAAAGACCCAGAGGTACCCCTTACATAGAGGCTCAAAGACCCTGAGATACCCCCTTACATAGAGGCTCAAAGACCCTGAGATACCCCCTTACATAGAGGCTCAAAAACCCTGAGGTATTCCTTACACAGAGGCTCAAAAACCCTGAGATACCTCTTACATAGAGGCTCAGAGACCCTTAGATACCCCTTACATAGAGGCTCAAAGACCCTGAGATACCTCTTACATAGAGGCTCAAAGACCCTGAGATACCCCCTTACATAGAGGCTCAAGGACCCTGACATACCCCTTACATAGAGGCTCAAAGACCCTGAGGTACCCCTTACATAGAGGCTCAAAGACCCTGAGATACTCCTTACATAGAGGCTCAAAAACCCTGAGATACCCCTTACATAGAGGCTCAATGGTGGGAATAACCCCATCAGATCTTGTTGCTTGTGTTCGATCTTTTAGGTAATCCTTGAACCAACCTTCTTGCTAAATCAACATATTTTTGACACAGAATTGTATGATCTACAGAATCAAAGGCTTTAGATAAATCCAGTAATAAAGCACCAACAAATTTACCAGCATCCGAAGCAAGTGATATATCATTAAACACCTTAAGGACTGCAGTTTGTATACAGTGTTTCAAACGAAATCCAGATTGATGATCTGCTAGGATATTTTTCTGTTCTAAGAAACTCTTTAATTTAACTCTCAAATACTTTGGCAATAACTGGCAGTACAAATATAGGTCTATAATTGTTATGATGTGAATTGTCACCTTGAAATACAGGGAAAGCATATACAGATTTTCAAATTGATGGAATTTATTTTAAAATAAGTAAGTGATTAAATAGAGCAGCTAATGGTTGAGCAATAATCTGTGCTGCTACCTGTAAGAAATGTGGCTCCAATCTATCCGGGCCAGCTGATTTTTATGATCAAGACACATTAACAGCTTGAGTACCTTGTGTGCTTTAATTGTACAGAAAAATAGCTGTAATTTTTTGCTGTCTTTGATCAGATAAATTAGAATCAATTAGATAAATTAGAATCAATTAGATCATTGGTCAAACTAGCGGCATTTGTATAAAAGATTTGTCAAATACCAGACTACTTTATCCCTAACAAAATGCTTGTTAAAACAATCAGTACCTATGGTTCCATCAAACTTTTTTTATGCGCTAAAACTCATCCGTTTTAAAAAAAGCATGACAAATGAGATGGAGCAGGTGAAATTCGGTTAATTTCATGCGAGCAAAAAAAAAACTAAAGTTTGATAGTGGTGGATAACAATGTATCCTGTACGATAATGTAATGGAAATACTTTCCAAACTAATTTTATGAGCTAGTGCATACTTTTTCAGTCATATGGTGGTATTTACATGGTATACGCATCACATCTCCAGATGGGGCACTTAATTCAATCGTAATGACATGTCATATCAAATCTATAGCCATGGCCAAAAGTTTTGCATCACCTACAATTTTACGATTGAGATATAATAAACTACCTGAACATAATTTAGATCTTTTATTTAATGCTATTTAATTAAAGAAACTACAAAATTATATCGCAAAAGTCTACCGGGAGCCATAATAGCAGTATCTCATGTTAGACTTGGAAATGCCACATTTTTCAATGACAGATTGTGACAAAGAGAGAATGAATTCTTGTTTTAGATCTCCCTTCCATCACGCACTCAGCTACCTGTCACACAGATACAAAGCGGTATGTAATGCAGTATGTTAACGTAACATTATTCAGCAGGCTTCATTCGACTTTATGAAGCAAAATAGGTTCATTCTTCTTGAATCACCTATGTTTTTTTTTTTTTGTAATGTAAAACAAAACTTGATTTGGGAGCACCAGACAGAGCAGCTACAGTAATTCATCTTAAATAAGACGTATCATATGCAAGGGTCTGCACAGTCATGCTACACCTTACAAAATATTAACATCACTAATGGACAGGATTCTTCTATCATGTACATTTAATTATAATATAAAATAAACATACCTCATAATGCTGCCCTAGCATTGCCGACGCACCGTCCGATTTAAACCACACAATTTTCTGTACTGGATTATTGTGTTCATTTCTTGAACAACTGAATATGGCTGCAATACAACATACAGATATTTTAGGTTAAAAAAATCTGAGCGAACCTGCTTCAAAATTTACAAAACGATGGTAAATAATAAGTTGACTTATGCCTCTTTGGTCAGTGCTTTCATCACACATTCTGCGCACACACAGTAGATCTACTGCTGATTTCAGGGTTTCACTGAAAGGTAGTCACCAAATTTCTCATTGTTTCTGGCAATAGTTTATTCACTACAGTGCAGTCTTTGGAAGGCAATGGAACTGGAGTCAATTTTTGTGGCAATTTCTTTAAATACGCTGCCTGCTGTAAATTGTAACAGCCTTTGCCAAACTGTAGTGTAGGCAAGACTAAGATCATTCTGTGCATCTTTTTGGTCCAAGTTTACAAATGCCGACATACACCTGACCCTCTGTTTTCTTTTGCTTCTCTTTCAAATTGGATCACTAAAAAAAAAATCATTTTCCCAAGCAGGAATAAAATATGTTCTTTTAGGCTTCGGTGCAGATATCTACAGAGGGTATCTGATAGTGTCTGTTTTATTATTATTATTATTATTATTATTATTATTATTATTATTATTATAATACTGATTTACTTAAATTACATATGAGGGGCACAGTACAGCTTCAAAATAATATGAAACATTGGTAATTCAACTTTGGTAATTCTTTTTAATTTGGAGGCTATAAAACACAAATCAATTAAAGACGATTTAGTTATATCCTTTTGGTTGGGATGAGTTGGAAAATCTATCAGTTGGGTTAGACCCAAAGCCAAACTTCAGTGTTTTAAAGCATTAGATTAAGCAGAAAACCAATCATAATTAAAATCACCCTGTGATAGGGTGCAAGCCACTGTTCTATTGCTGCTGTTCCAGTTTGGTAAGGATAGGTTTATTACTGTCCCTGCCAAATACACATGCAGACTGTGGCTGGGACTTCATTGATTAACTAACAGTCAATTAAGCCCAGTCACAGGTGTATAACGAGCAGACTCTCCACTTCTGATTGGATGAACCCAGGGCAAGGAGCAGAGCAGAGCAGCCAAACCAAACCAAAAGGAAGGATTACAGTTCTCCTTTATATCTTTCCAGACTGAAAGCAGGTAACTACCTCCACAACATCCAGCATCTACAGCTGTGCCTGTTAACAAGTATACCACTTGTATATATATATATATATATATATATATATATATATATACTTGATCTGCCTGGGCTCTATTGTATATAGTTGTGAAATAAAGACACAGTACCCATTTATTTAATGAACCGTTTTTGTTGTTATGCCTGCTATTTTACAGCCATTAAAGACTAAAACGCTGCCCTTTCACACACCCATTAGAACCAATTCACTAGGGTCTAAAAACTGCAATATCAGGATTAAGAGGGTTCAGCCACGATTGAAACAAATCAAATTTGGGTAATAAACTTTGGATGTAACACAGACAAATCCTAAGCCGCTCTGCTTATTAAAGTCAGATGGTAGAAATAAAGAATCTGGATCCCATGGACCTGGGTTTAATTCCACATTCCCACTTAGCAGTAAAATAAAAAAAGGATTACAAATGTAGGCTCATGCTTTTTCCTATATGTATACTATACCTCTCTTTAGAGAAAGAAAAATGAAATGTTGAGATATTCAGTCATGTATAAACGATAGACCGTATAGTAAACAAGACTCCCTTAGACAAGATTAAGTTTGAATTTGCATAGAATTCTGCTTGTATATCCGTTATTCTTCTATCAACTGATTGGTACATGAAAAATATGCCACAAAATACTGGCAATGTATAACCTGTAGTGGAAGTAGTCTCAGAAATAACATTCACATTGCAAAAACAGCATAAGTCCCATCACTAACCAAATAGCACCCATAGCGTAATGCAGAATTACAAAATTAAAAGTCAATTTTGGTTAATGTAGTATTAAATAATGAACTTAAAACACAACGCACTTTTCAATATAGTCCAGTGCAAAATAATAACCATATAACAGCTACAAAACAGCCAGCAATCTCATGAATTATGAATTGTTTTAATTTCTTTGTATTTAATTTCTTTATGTTACACATTTTAGTAATACACTCCTAAGTCTTCCAACCAGAAATTAATGTTACTTACACAGCACATGCGGCTCTTAGCTTGTATCACATTTAAACAATTCCAAGGCAGACACTTCTAATGAGTTTTTAAGTCAGGTCTTATGAAGGTAAATAAAATACCAAGTTTCCACTGAAACTGGATGCTATTTAGAATTGTTTTCATTTAACAATACACTTTAGACACACAGATTCACCAAAGGGATTGCTTTTATCACTCATTATTGCACATGACAATGTAATCATGAACCACACTCTTATAATAATATTTTCAACCTATTTTCCCATAATCTCATGTTTAGCTTAACATGTAGTTCAAGGCAATTGTAAATAGAGGTGTGCATGAAGCCAAACCCCTATCTATAAAGGGTCAGGTCATTGTGACAGTAGAACTAGACAGGGACAAGGCACAGAATACAGTTCATTAAATATACTATATGACATATACTTTAAAAACTGATATACAGTAAACTCCAATCTGGTTATATTCTGTGGTTGTCTATGATCCTCTTCCCCTGCACTTAAATTTATTTTATTGTATTGCACAACCCAGAATAATTTAAGTTTAATTTACCGTATAAAACCATTAAACAGTTGTAGATACTGTGATGTTTTTTTCTTTAAATCTGTGATCTTTTGTTGCTTTTGTGCATTTTCATTTGCAAGTGAACTGTGACATTAGGGACTCATCGAGCACTATATTCTGCAATTTTGAATACTGACTTTGGATACTGTTTTAATTCTGGAAACTGTGTTGTTGTTTTTCTAATCTTTTGGTTTTGCTAAATTGCATTGCTGTTTATGTTTTATGCAGTTCTGTGCATGGATAACATTTAGATTTCATTTTGCTGTTGGGTCGTTAATGGGAAATTTTACACAATGCTACAATATATACCGGATTTAAAAGTATGTACTGTATTACAGTTAATGTGTCGTCTCTTTAGTATTGGCAAGTGATATTTTCAGAATCATATCGTTCTGAATTAAAATACTACTTCTGTTAAAAATATAGTACTGTACCCCTAGGCGCCTACTACAGGGGGGGGGAGGGGTCCCCAGCCCCAGCCCCCAGCCCCCGAATTTTAAAAGGGACTCAGCCCCTGGAATTTTGATAGGATGTTGATGAACTTGTAGAATGTGGGACACTAGGACCACGCAGAATGCAGGTTGTAGCTCCTTTTTTGCAATTACTAATTAAGAAGCTATAAAAATGGAAACGCTAGCCCGTTCATCCAAACAGCTGGGGAACAAAAACAGCAATACACGTACATGTATTGGACTCTAAAGGTTTATTTAAAAATGAGTATTTTTCTGATAGCCCCATTAATGTCACTCTGCAAAGCACATCTGTCAGCCGTACTGAATCGTTATTTACAAGTATAATAAATGTAAAACTGAGTCAAACAAGTGAAGCACTGCTGCTTTATTTGTATGCACACGCATATCAATTAATTGCTTTCACAGTCTTTTTAAACGTTAAAAAAAGAACAACTATAAAGTGAATTCAGTACTGAAAACAAGTTTCAATACTATTCTCAAAACAGCAGGCTGAATTCCAGAGTGCTGTTGGTCCTAGTTTTGCGCTTACATTTGTGTGGATATTTCCCCCAAAACAACAACGAAGATGGACAGTTTATGACATTTGAAATTAAATCAGGGATAATACAGCATCACGTCTTTGTGAACAGCTTCTGTACAAGTTTAAATTCCAAACAAAGTTAACTCGCGGTCCACCTGTAATTTTTTAACTTGCGTTTCTTCTCAATAAATTAATTTACTATTTTAACTGACTTATCTCTTCATACAATGTAAAACGTTTTTAGTGAACAAAATAAAATAAAAAAAATGGTATTGTTCAAAACTGAAGATTATATAACACGCCTAGGCAAAGTTCTGCATACAGCTCCCAACAATTAGGCACACAACCCTGGACCAGGCACATGCAGATAAGAACTTGAACTTGAAGCATATGTGGAAGTGACTGTAAGTGTAAATCACGGTCAGCACATACTAGCATAGAAACACAAATGAAATCCCTCGCCAAGTAAAAGTTAAATACATTAATATTTTCTTATGGTTTTTCTTTTTACATTTGCTTTTGTAACTTCTAAATATTGTGTATATAAAATCAGTGGCTGGTCACAAACCCAAAATAAACGTTATTTTTCTTAACTTTAATATATGGTAAGACTAGTGTTTCAAACATATTGTAGTGACTTGCCGTCGCTATGAGACTTATTTTAAAATAAATAATAAAGAAGTCTATGCCTACCCACTTCACTTTCACAGCAACAGCGGATACCTCTCACACACAACAGGGGTATTCAGTATCAGCGTAATCAGCTATCTATCTAAACTGGCGAATTTGTCTCTAACAGTAACAGGTTTTCGATCACCCTCTGCTCCGTCTAAATCCACCCGAAGAGTCTCCTGGAGGCTGCTGACATCAGCTCCCATCGTCCTCATCCCTCAGGGCTAAACCAGCCCTCGAAGACGAGGAGGGGAGGGGGGAAAGAAACTGGCTAATTCCCTGTAACAAAAGAACCTTCTTAATTAACTTCAATAAACAATGACACAGCCTCCCTATACACCCACACACTCACCCCCTACGACCTTCCCACCCTGCATTCACACCCTTATACCCTCCCCGTATACATTCTCTTAATGGCGTGGTCAGGCACACAACACGGGGAATGAACAGATAACAACGCATTTACAATACTACGTCCCAGCGACTCTAGTCCAGTTCTCGCAAAAGCCAGGATCGCCACACTGCCCCCCCTCAGTCCCTCATCCCCGAGGGAGGACGAAATGTCTATAGCAATCTGGCAATCGCCGCTGCCAGGAGGGGCGCGCGGAGGGAAATGAGGGGGCACTCGGGACAGCGTCTTCCTCCCCCTGGTCGTGGGATTGGACACCCCTGGCTCGTGAATCCAGCCCATGGGGCGAACGGGGGGAACTCTCCAGGGATAGGGCTGGTGGTGAAGGGTGAGAGGCAGAGGGCACAGGACCAGGGGGCAGAAGTGGAAGGTCAGGGGCAGGAGCAAGGAAGGCAGGATGGGCCCGACCACAGTAGGGGGCGAGGCGGTCCCGGTGCAGGACGACAGCCCTACCTTTTGGTGGCAAGTGGACCTGGTAGACCACCTCCCCCAACCGCGCCAGCACCAGACAGGGGCCCACCCATTTACTGTCGAGTTTTGGGCAGCGTCCTTTGACTCTCTTGGGGCTGTAGACCCAGGTCAGATCCCCGGCCTGAAAGTGCGGTCCTCGGGTGTGTACATCATAGCCCCTCTTCTGCCGGACCCCTGCCACCTCCATCTGCTGTCGAGCAAACTGGTGGGCTGTCTCCAGCCGGTCTTGCAGCTTCCAGGCATAGTCCGGTCCGGAGACAGCTGCAGGGGAGTCTGGAGGGCGACCAAGTCAGGGCCACCGGGGTCCTCAGCTCCCGCCCCAACATAAGGAGCGCAGGGGTGCAAGCGGTGGAGTCTTGTACAGCAGTGCGGCAAGCCATGAGTACCAGGGGAAGCTGGAGGTCCCAGTCTCGCTGATCAGCGGCAAACGCCAGGGCCAATTGAGCACCCAGGGTGCGGGTTAAACCGCTCAAACAAGCCATCGCTCTGAGGGCGCAGAGGGATGGTCCTGGTTTTGTGAATCCCGAGCTGGCCACACATCTCAGTGAAGACCTAGGACTCAAAGTTCCAGCCCTAGTCTGAGTGGAGCTCTGATGGGATCCCAAAGCGACTGACAAAGCCCTGCACCAGCGCCTCCTCCACCGTCTCGGCTTCCTGGTCCGGCAACGAGTAGGCCTCTAGCCACTTTGTAAAATAGTCCAGCGCCACCAGCACGAACCTGTTACCCAGTGTAGTGCGGGGAAAGGGGCCCAGAATGTCCACAGCAATTCGGTCCATGGGTGCACCGACAGGGCACTGCTGGAGAGGGGCATGGGACTGGTTCTGGGGTCCCTTGCAGGCAGTGCATGCATCGCACCGGTGACAGTGGTCCTCCACATCCCGGCGGCACTGGCCCCAGTAGAAGGCCTGGCTGGGTTGTAAACATAAAATACAGTGCATGGTGGGATAATGTCATATTAAGTCCCACAGCCCATTGTGTTGCTAGGAACTGTAACTAAACTATTTTAGTGTTTGTATGCATTAAGCCAGACTAAAGATTAAATGATAGTTGGACGCTTTGAGCTGGATTAATTAAAACGTTTTTGAGTACAGTTCTTGAGATCGGTTATGTAGTGGAGACAGGGCCTTGGTGTCATGAAACTAGTATTTAAAAACCTAATAAACCATTACCAGGAAGTGTAACTCACCTGTGTGTTTTTTCAGTTTCAGCATTTTAATTCAGTTTCAGTTTTTATTTAGCTGGTAAGATTATGATTTTGTTCCTATTTAGTTTTAGTTTCAGTTAACTAAATTCAGAAATATATATACTTCAGTTTTAGAAATTGTTTTCAGTTTTGGTATCTTCATTTTAGAGACTTTACTAGGTTCACACTGAGTTGCTGCATACACCCCCTCAAAAAACAAAACAAAACAAAAAACATATGAATCACTTAAAATTCCAGTTCTCTTTTTTGACAGTGCAAACACATTCATCCATGTGATTTGGGCAGCAATGCCACAGTTATTGGAAGTGAGCTGTCTACAGAGACTTCAAAAGATTGTGGCTCAGTTTCCAAAAAACCCTGGTTTCAAGGGTAGATCTTTCTGTTTTTCTTTCTTGCAGCAAAATCCCCACAAACAGAACACAAATGCGCTCCATGTATGCCTGAGAGGCAGGTACTATGCACAAGTCTTGGCCCCATACTGTTCCGTCTCCCTTAATTATTTTGCACATGCTTTTGTCGCATTTAATTGAATATTCAAAATGCTCCAAGATCAAGCATTCTCTTCATCTGCTGCTTGTTGATATTGCAGACATTTTTAACTGAACATAACAGGGTACTTGAGTGCGTAATCATACCACTAGGGGGGAGGGACCCAGAGCTGTGAGCTTAGTCACATGTTCAATCAAGGCTCATATTAACAGTGCCACAGAGCAAGAAGTCATTGTAGCTTGGCTGCGCTATTTATATTGTATTTTCGTGAAATGATATTAATTCAACTCAGAATATTCATGTTTCATGTTTATTTTTTTGTTTCAGTTTCGTTTTAGTTTTTAAACATTTTCTAGTTTCTATTACTATTTTAAGGAAAATTTGTATTTTTTTGTTTTTGTCCATTTTCGTTTTAGTTTTCATTACCGGTGTAATGTTATTTTCAGGCTCGAGCATACCTAAACAACTAGAAAGTACAGAAGTGCCCATTCAAATCTGGTATACTATGCTGCTTTCAGTTGTTCTCAACATTTTTTTTTAATTCAGCAACTTTGCGGTGGACTTGTCATTTTGTTGTGAATTGTTTTTTTCTTTAAAGAAAAATTGATTGTCTGTTTAATAGTTAATGGTTTGTAAAAAAAAAAAAGTATAATTTTATTCAGTTTATTCAAGCGAGTGACCTGCTTGTACGTGGATTATGTTGCTGTTTGCAGTCTGAAGGAACAAAATAGCGACTGCTGATTCAAGCGACTGACCTGCTTAGTACGCTGTTTTGTTGCTGTTTGCAGTCAGAAGGAAGAAAATAGCAATTTGATAAGTAACTTTTGAATGCTTGTTTGCTGAGGCAACTACATCAGCTGGTTGAAGTAATTTAATTTTCTAAAGTGTTCAGAGCTGTGATAGATTGAAGTGAATTTTGATAGCATGTAAACTCTAGACCTGTAGGGAAGTATAAACTGGCAAACAGTGTCTTAGAATGCCAGCCGCGCCAGCCAGTCGAAGGGCCACTCGTCCAAGGGCAGTCTGAGCTGTGGCAGTCTAAGGGTGTGAACAGACTGGCTGTAGGGGTGACGTCAGGCCAGAAAGAAACACACAGACAGGCAGTACTGGCAGGTGAAACTGAGACGCTGCAGCGCCCAGTGCTTTTAATAAACAACAAAAGAGTTAAACAAAAACAGCACATGGCACTTTGGTCCAAAATAAATAGACAAACAAAATGAACAAACACTAACAAACGGGACGAACACTAAAACCTCTCTGTATTTAAAGTATTATGGATTTTTGTGTTACTGTATTAGTATTCTTATCTCCTTACTCTGTCCCATTCTTTCTCCCTGAACACACAACCCGAGTGAGTAAAACGTGCATCTATATATACTGTTGTGCCGGGATTCCCAGCATGTGAACTTATTTGTGCAATCCCGTGCTCACATACTTTTATCTGCACGTGAAGTGATTATGCATCCCCGTGCCTAAATACAACTATATATTTTAAATCACTTGTGCTACACAGACCCATTTATGTCCCGTGCACCAATACCTATACACCAACATTAACACACCACACGCAACACATAACACAAAATCCACACTTGGGTGGGGCACACTGCCACAAAGGGCCACAAGTCCAAGGGCAGTCTGAGCAGTGGCAGTCAGAGCGAGGACAGGTGGAGCGAGGACCTTTTCCAAATGCCTCCCAATGGCTACTAAAGGCCTCACTCCTACCTTGACACCGAACGTCTGGATCCCCTGGACAAAGCAGGCTCAATCTTTCTCCACTCCCAGAATGAACACTGGTAAGTACCTGCTGCACATACCCTTACTAACTCCTTCTCCCTATACGCTACCTGATACAAATCTCCTTTTTCAATTGTTGTTCTCTGACTAACAAATCTCTGCTTCTCAGTGAACTTATAACTGATGCCAGTCTTGATCTTCTCTGTCTAGCTGAAACCTGGCACTGTGTAAATGACATAAACTTGCTGCATCTAGCCACCCCAAAGGGATATTCCCTCAAACCTCGCCTCACTGGCCGAGGCGGGGCACTGCTGTTATTGCAAATTCTGTGCTTGCTTCCTCAGTTCTTTCTTTGCCTGCCTTTTCTTCATTTGAGCATCTCGCCATCAAGCTCCCCTCTCCCATGTCCTTCACCCTTGCTGTTATCTACCATCCACCTAAGAATAACTCTGCTTTTATTGCCGAGTTTTCAGAATTCCTCTCCCTCGTCTGCACTTCTACTGACAAAATCTTACTCCTAGGTGACTTCAACATTCATGTTGACTTGCCTTCTTCCCCCCCTAGTGACCGACCTCAACATGCTTCTGGACTGTCTTGGTCTCTCTCAATCTATCAACGTCCCCACTCACACCCAAGGACACACAGATATCTCTCTCTCTCTGACCATTTCTTAATCACTGCTAATATTAATCTCCCTGCTCCTTCCTCCGCTACTGAAACTATGCTCTGAAACTTTGTCTCTGCATCCCCTCTAGCTGGTACTCTCCTGTCCTCAGTTGATGATGCGGTGACATTCTACAATGCCACCCTTACTCATATCATCGACACTGTTGCCCCACTTACAACCAGAACCGTTAAGAAAGATCGAAACTGCCCATGGTACACCCTCGAACTTCGATTGCTTAAGTCTGCTTACCACAAGGTTGAGCGCAAGTGGAGGTCGTCTGGACTAACGGTTCACAAAGAGATCTGGACCGACCATCTTGTGAGCTACAGGCGTGCGCTTGCCGCTGCCAAGATTAACTACTTCTCTAAAATTATAATTATGGGACACGGTAAACCCAATGTTCTCTTTAAGACCATTGACCAAATCCTACATACAGTCACCAACAGATCCATCTCCCCTTCATCCTCTTCTCTTACCTGGCATGATTTCTCCTCTTTCTTTCGGAACAAAATTGACAACATCTATTTTATGCTGTCCCGCCACAAACCCAGTTTACTACTTGACCACCTTGATTCTCCTCCGGTTGACCCTCCTGCCCTCTCCACTTTCTCTCCTTTCTCCATTGCCGATAACTCTGGCTTACTGTTGAAATCAACTACGGCCACGTGCCCCCTGGACCCCTGTCCGACTAACCTTGTCCGTCTCTGTGCTTCTGATCTTGCTCCTTCTATTATGCACTTGCTCAACCTGTCCCTGGACTCTGGCTCGGTTCCTGCTGCCCTTAAGCTTGCCCGAGTTACGCCGGTACTAAAAAATCCCTCCCTCGACCCGGCTGATTTATCTAATTTCCGTGCCATCTCCAATCTCCCTTTTCTCTCCAAAACTCTCGAAAGGTCTGTAGCCCTTCAGCTGATGAAACATCTCACGCATACCAATCTGCTTGAATTTCTACAGTCTGGCTTCCGGCTGTATCACAGTAGTGAAACTACTCTGCTCCAGATTGTGAATGATCTCCTGTTTAATGCTGATGCTCCCTCTGTGCTTGTCCTCCTTGACCTAACAGCCACTTTTAACACCATAGATCATGGCATTCTTCTTGACCACCTGTAACCTGTCTCTCCTGGATGTCCTCTTACCTATCCGGACACATGCAGTCTGTTTTCTATGTTGGGTGCAGTGGTGTCGCAAACCCAGTTACTTGTGGTGTCCCCCAAGGATCTGTTCTTGGGCCCTTTCAATATCTACATGCTTCCCTTGGGTCACCTCATCTGCCAACACAGCCTCATGTTTCACTCCTATGCTGACGACACCCAGCTCTACTTCAAACTCAACCCTGGAAACCCCTCTGACATGGTCCGGCTCTCGACTTGCATTCAAGACATCGAGGCCTGGATGTCTGCCAGTTTTCATCAGCTGAACACTAGCAAATCTGAACTCCTTCTAGTAGGATCTAAAAGTCAACTTAAGAATCTAAATATAGCTGCCCTGAACCTCGGAAATCTTCCTTCTACCATCTTGGAAACATCTCCAAAGTCCGTCCCTACCTTGTCATGCTTTTGTCTCCTCTCGACTCAACTACTGCAACTCTCTTTGTGGTGGTCTCCCGGCACACAGCATTAACCGACTGCAGCTAGTTCCGAATTGTTTTCTACTGTATAGCATGTATTATGCATTTCTCTGTATTTAAAGTATTATGGATTTTCTTGTTACTGCATCTTCTAAAGATCTTTGTGATGGTGATCCACAATGAAAGGCGCTATATAAAATAGATTGATTGATTGAGAATTAATAATATAATAATAAACTTTATTTTGTATAGTGCCCTTAAAAGCAGTCATCCCAGAGCGCTTCACAATTAATAGTACAGCAATAAATAAACCGATTATACATAAAAAAGCACAAGGAAATAAAACAATCATAAAAATCATAAAAACACCTTTCTAAAAAAGTAAGTCTTTAAATTAGCTTTAAAAACACTCAAAGAAGCTGAGTCCCTGATCTCTAGTGGAATAGAGTTCCATAATTTGGGGGCATAGCAACAAAAGGTCCTGTCGCCCATAGAGCGCAGGCGAACAGACGGGACACACGGCAGTCTGAGATCAGCAGAGCGGAGGTTGCGAGTAGGAGTGTAAAAAGATAAAAGATCTGACAGATAAGTCGGAGCTAGCCTATGAAGCCTTATATGTCAGCATTAAAATTTTTAAATCAATTCTGAATCTGATAGGCAGCCAGTGCAAGGCATCCAAGACAGGAGTAATGTGATCTCTTGAGCGGGACCGAGACAAAATTCTGGCTGCAGAGTTTTGGACAAATTGAATTTTAGTGAGGATGCTATTAGACACCCCAGAAAGCAGGGCGTTACAGTAATCGATCCTGGAGAAAACAAAAGCATGAACCAGTTTTTCATCTGCAGGTAGAGAAAGCACGGGATGTAGTCTTGCAATATTTCTAAGGTGAAAAAAAGAAACCTTGACAGCATTCAGCACATGCGATTCAAAAGTTAACCCAGGATCGAAAATCACACCCACATTTTTCATCTTAGATCTGAACTCAAGCATGGTTCCATCAACAGACAGATTTGAAAAAATTTCGCGACATCCAATTTTTTATATCAGAGATACAGGCAGTTAGGGCAGAGGCAGCAACATTGATATGAGGTTTAGAATTAATAAAGATTTGAGTGTCGATTGCGTAAAAATTATAGTGTATGCCATGAGACCTTCAAATGTGGCCGAGGGGAAACATATAAATACTAAATAACAGGGGGCCAAGGATAGAGCCTTGCGGGACACCAGAAGTTACTGGCCCAACCTCAGAACTAAACCCACCCAGGGAGATACATTGTTGACGTCCTGTTAGATATGATCTAAACCAGTTGAGGGCAGTGCCAGAGATGCCAAATAAACACTCTAATCTATCAAGTAGGATCTCGTGATTTACAGTGTCTAATGCCGCACTAAGATCCAAGAGGATTAAAATTGATAATGCACCTGAGTCAGCAGCATTAACAGATCATTTGTTACTTTGACCAGGGCAGTCTCCGTGCTATGAAGATGCCAAAAGCCAGAATGAAAGGGTTCAAAAAGATTGGTAAATGTACCCATTTGACAATAGGAAAATACATCGCATCGCAATTGATTGCACCTGTACCAGAATCTCTCAGTGTACCACTTTTAATGTGACAGCATACCACTTTCTAACATTACACGGGGTCAAGTTGTGGTACGCGTACCACATTGTGACGATGTACCACTTGATAACACTACACCCTAACTGAAAAACACAGAACTCAACAAATCACTATTAACAGTTCACGGTGGGATGCTAAAACCCCAGGGTTGCACAAGGTGGTTTGCGGAAGTAAATGCACTGCATAGAGGAACTAAAGCAGCTTAGGTTGGTAGCCTGCTAGTTACACCCTGGGCACACATTCATGTTACTGGACAGGGCACTTGTCCTCCCTTGTTTTAGTTTTTAGTTGTTTGTTTTTGTTTGATGTCATTAGGGGGTGCATGCAGAGTCGTTAGTGTTGTGGTTAGGTCAGGTTGGGGACCTGACATTGTTCAGTAGATGGAATTGATGAAAGTAAAATCAGGGGACTGGAACAGTGATAAGGAGGGAGTGATTGATTGGCTGTAGTAAAGAACAGACCTGTGTTCAGATACAGTGAATTAAGAATTCCATTATTGCTCTGGCAGAGAAAGAGCAGGTCTAGGGTATTCCAATCTTTACTGTACCAGGGAAACAGTTCAGATTCCCAGGCTATACTGCTGTGGTGGTGGAGGTGCTGTTATCATGGCTTGTGTGTGTCTGTTCAGCCATTTTAAACAACTATACAAACTGTTCACTATAGATACAGCATTTATTATAAACAATGTTTTTTGACGGGGATTAAATTCCTGCTGGTGCGATTTACAGCTTTGGCTGTGATTTGTTTAAAACTGGGCTAATTTCCCTGGCTGGCTTGGTGGAAAATGTGTTGATGTCACTTAACAGAGAGCACTCACATGGGTAGCAGAACTGAGAGTTAGATTATAGCTATGCACCATGAAGAGCTGTGCCGCTGAGCAGTGAAGATAATTCCATAGCAGCACTTGATTACGGACATTAGGCGGAACTGAGAGTTAGATTATAGCTATGCACCATGAAGATCTGTGCCGCTGAGCAGTGAAGATAATTCCATAGCAGCACTTGATTACGGACATTAGGCAGAACTGAGAGTTAGATTATAGCTATGCACCATGAAGAGCTGTGCCGCTGAGCAGTGAAGATAATTCCATAACAGCACTTGATTACGGACATTAGGCAGAACTGCCCTCTGTCAACAGGGGTTAGTAAGCGTGTCTTAAACTGAAGCTGCTGGTCAGCCCAATAAAAAAGATGACATAGAAATAAAAGGTGATAAAGATATGGTTTATATGTGGCGTCATACTCTGTTTAATGTGTTAACATTAGGTGCTCGTGGCAGGCTGAAACCAAGCCGGTCCAAACAGCAGGGGTCAGCTGGAATGATCTGTGGCTGGCTTGGAATCAGCCATGAGTTTGAGGAGTTAATTGAATGATAGGCAACAGGTGCTGCTATTATAGGAAACAGAGTTTGCTTATTAATTAGTAATTGCCTCGTTTGGCCAGCACCTGTGGCCTATCTGGGCCGCAATAGAGATCCTTTATAAAAGGTTTATTTTTCTGTGTTTGGTGGAATGGTTTGGATCGTCTGAACGGAGTGGTGAAAGCATAATATAAATCTGAAAGTATCCCATTGGAAGAGAAGCACTGGAGGTACAGTGAAAGAACAGGAGCCTGTGGACATTGTTGCAAGACTATTATTTTTTACTTCTGGAAAGAGACCTGCCTCCAGTTTATTTATTTATTTATTTATTTATTTATTTATTTATTGTTTTTTTGTTAATTCTTTTGATCCTTTGTTCTGGCAGAGCCGCTATTAAAGAATACTTTCTTTGGAACCTTGTTGCAGAATTTAAAAGTATCGGATGGTAGCCATCTTGCTTTTACAGTTACATATGTACACCTGTAACTATGAAACTGAGTGACCAATTACCTGCAAAGAATTCCAAAGTAGTAAATAGACATGTCAATTTGGATGAAGAACAATTAAATGAATTGGAAGATAGCAAAAAAAAAAAATTGTTGTCTTTATACTCAGTCACTTAAAATAATGTATTTTTAGCGGTTTGCAAACGCTACAGAAAAACACAAGATTTCCATTACACGAGAGTAGATGTTAAAACTTCATGCTGATTTGAACTCGGCTCTCGCCAAGATAAGCACCAACTAAGACGTAGCTTTACAGTAAACTAATGTGATCCATCTGTGTCTCCATCCATTTGCGCATCCTTCCATATGATGATGTAGATATCCTTCTGTCTGGTGTTGATGGCTGAAGTGTAATGCTGGCTCCAGGGATCAGCTTATTGCCTCCCTAGTGCATCAGCACACACAACGGCTGCGATGCTGGCTCTGGGGATCAACCAAAGTGCGGTCTCCCCAGCGCATCAGCATGACAACCGTCTGGATTGAGCTAAGTAGGGTACATCTCTGGGGTCTTCAAGTGGGCACCTTCCATCCGCGGTGTTTCGTCGACTAGCCCACAACACCTCAAGAGGGCTCAACGGTGATTCTGGTGTCCCAGCATCACCCCCCTCCATCCCCCACTCAACTCAGCCCAGCTTACTTACCCGTACATCAACTTTCCTTTCTATTGTGCTTGAGATCCCCAGCCAGAATCTTTCCGTCTCAACCACAGCCAGTTGCTGCTTCTCTCTGCTGCTTCAGATAAGTTCTTCACTGTGCGACGCAACTCTTGGCCATTGAATCCAACATCTCTGAGAAACTGGGTTGTGGAGTGTGCCACGAATCCTCGACAACCCACTTCCACTGGGCAAACCCAGACTCTCCATCCTCGCTGTTCCGCTTCAGTGGCTAGTTGAGCATACCGCAGTTTCTTCCTCTCATACGCCTCATCTACAGCATCCTCCCATGGCACTGTTAACTCTACCAGGTGAACAAGGCGTGCTGATCCAGACCACAAGACAATATCTGGTCGAAGGTTAGTGGTGGCAATCTCAGGTGGAAAAATAAGCCGTTGACCAACATCTGCCAGCATTTTCCAGTCTCTAGCAGCTTCCAGTTGTCCTGGGCGAGGATTGGTTTTAACACCTTTTCTTGGTGGCTGCTCTCCTGGGCGGAGGAATGTTGTCTTTTGTGTGTAATGTTTTGATGGAACAGGTGGCAACTTATTGGTCATGTTACGCTTGTCTTCCAATGCTAAGGCCAAACATTGCAAATGACACTTCTGCACATTATCCACCCATCTCAGACACATATCTTGAAAAATGACTGAAATCCGAGACATTGTTGTATTTATGTTTATTCCTCCCGTCTGTTCTGGTCAGCGTGTCTGCACTGTCAGTGACAGGGGGAAAAAAAACCCTCAATGCCGTCTCAACTCCGCCCCCTGGTGTATCTTTTACATGGCAATGTCCACAATATCATAAATACAGATGTACTTATTCCAATAAAAATAATTTACTCAGCTTAACTTAGTGTGAAGTTCAAAGTTATAAATGGGACTACTTTATTGGCGTAAGGATATTTAATAAACTAATAATTTTTATGCTTTTTTTCTTCAAATCCACAGTTTGACCTGGATTATAAGTGCAATAAGGCACTTCAGGGCATCCATATGCTCTGAATATACAGACTTCTCGGGGTTGAAGGCACTCGACTTTGTCTCGTGCCTCACAACGCCCTGAGGTGTCGGTATATTCAATGTATATGGATGGTCTGTCGGGCCTTATTGCATATATATATATATATATATATATATATATATATATATATATATATATATATATATAATGTTGATTTGGTATAACGTTTGCATCGTTGATCTGTGTTTTGCATATTCTTAACTTTGTTCAAATGGGATTAATTGTTTGGTTAGGGTCTTTCTACATAGGGTACTACACTGTGGGATTCAACAAAAGGGTGTGTAGGACTGCTAGAAATGATAGCATTCCAATTTGAAAAATGTGCCATATGTAAAAGGGAAGGGGTTAGGCGCAAAACCAGCATCCACTCACACTGCAAGCAAGCAACCTAACCACTATGCAAAGAGCCATGCTTGTCTGCATTCATGGTTATAAAGATTTTCTAATCTTATCTCGCCAACAGGGGTCAGAATCTGTAACGGCAGTGCAGTACACGACACTACTTGTTATACACAGGTGTATGGCAAGCCAAATGATCATTTAGAGGTATCTCAAATTGCATTTTAAGATATCTTGAAATATTTAGAGATATCTGTAAATCATTTGCAGATATCTTTTAAATTAATTTCATTTTGAGGTATCTAAAAATTAAACAGGGAGATCTCAAATTGATTTACAGATATCTTTAAATAATGTTTTGCTAGCATGGTACGCCAAACTCTTATTTAGAGATATCTTGAAATAACTTCCTGTTCATTTAGAGATATCTTGAAATAACTTCCTGTTCATTTAGAGATATCTTCAAATATTTTCAGATATCTGGAAATTATTTAGAGCTATCTTAAAATATTTAGAGATGTCAATAAATTAATTTGAGATATCTTTAAATGATCATTTGACTGGCCATACAGGTGTGTCGCCATTTCCATCTCAGTTATCATAACATATAGTATAACAACTTTGGTAAAAAGTGAGTTATGAAGCATGAGAGATCCGGCACAATTTTATTTCACAGCCAAATTAAAAACTATGATAAGTTTCAATCGGATTAAAAGGCTATTTATTTTTTATTCGTGTGACAGGATGACAGAGGTTGAGACTCAGAGACAGTGTGAAAAGTTCAAGAATAAAGCTCTTCAATATACAAAAATATAAAATAAACCGGCACAAGGGCCAAACAAAAAGGTTTCAAACACACAGACAATAGGCACAAAACGAAACTTACAAAAATAAGGCTTCCAGGCTGGGCGTTGCCTTCACTGGATTGCAAAAACATGAACAAAAAAACAGCACACACAGAAAAACACTCTTGCTTCATCTCCTTCTAGAACTCTCTTACTGGGAGGCTGAGGCCTCTTTTTATGCCAGGTGGCTGGGTGATCATTGAATAATTAATTACTTGATTGCTCCCACCTGACGCAATCAACCTGGGCAAGGAGGAGAATTTAGCCCCCTCCCTGCCAGTATTTACTAGGGCAGAGCCCTGCTCTGCCACAATTTGAAAATATATATACAAGGGATTTCATCTTTAAAATGAATGTAAAATCCTGAGACAGAGATTGAATGACGCTTGGTGTCAGATTTCCCTCCCGACCTGTGAGGGCACTAGGTAAAGGGAACAGAGTACCCTGGACTAAAAGGCATGACAATTTATTCCCGTGGGTAGGTGGAAGTCGGCCGGCTAGAAAAGGGACTGAGCTGCGGTACCTGAACTCAATGACCCAGACGGGAAACGGCGTGGCATCCGCGGATTGGAGAAGCGGATGCGCTCGATAACCAAGGGGTCACAAGGGAGGGTATAAAATAGGAGCGTAGCAAAGTAATCTGTTCCTTGGTAAATGGTTAGATACAACCTACAAGGAGCCTGTGTGTATTGTGCTAAAAAAAACGTGAGTTTTGTCCTGTCTGTGTTACTGTCTGTTGTAACTGTGTTACTGTCTGATTGTCTCTAAACATGATATGGAGCTGTCGCTATTCAGCCAGCATCAAACCCGGACACCACGCACCTGTAATCACTTTACCACAATTCCTCAGTACTTTTAGTGTTGATCTGGATTTGAAAGAATTCATTTTTTGCATAACTTGATAATAAATAAATGGTAGTAGGAATGTTAGACATTGGTAGACAAATATAACATTTTATTTACTTATTCCATTAAGCGTGTAAGCAAAAAGCAGAATTCTGTGTACACCGTACCTTTATCTTTTCTGTACTTTTCACAAAATTCACAGTGCGCCAAGGTTCAACTGGAAATGACATTGGTAGAGTCACACGACAAATGTGTGAGGGAGGCAGCACGTGTGTTAAAAACTGGAAGAAAGTGGGCGGCAAAGGAAGCTGTGGAAGATGCAAAGGCTGCCCTTCGTATTAGTGATATCATGGGGCAAGTACAGCATGGAAGAGGAGGCCTTGGTCTCAGTTCAGCTCCTCCTACACGGCACAAAGCAGCCCTAGCTCAACGGAGGAAGCTAGTAGTCAGCGTGGTGCAAAAGCTGGAGGAGAGGATGAGGTGCATAAAGGCAGTTTCCCAGGCCAAGCAGGGAGAATGGACGAGATGAGAGAATGTCGAGCAACGCAAGATCGCGTGACGTGATCTATGGACAATGGAACAGAGCATGATTAGTTTCCTCATCAGGTCAACATATGATTTTCTCCCATCACCACAGAACCTTAATCTATGGGTAAGAGAGGATCCTTGATGTCCTTTGTGTTCATCGCCAGCTACATTAAGACACATTTTGACAGGATGCAAGGTGGGTCTTAGCCAAGGACGGTTTACTTGGTGCTATGACCACGTGCTGTAATATTTGGCCTTAGCATTGGAAGCACAGCATGACCAACAGGTTGCCACCAATTCTAGCAATATATGACACACGAAGAACAATAGGAGAGGATCCCTCATGTCCTTTGTGTTCATCACCTGCAACATTAAGGCACATTTTGACAGGATGTAAGGTGGCTCGTAGGTTTACTTGGCACCATGACCAGGACGGTTTACTTGGCGCCATGACCAGGTGCTGCGATGTTTGGCCTTAGCATTGGAAGATAAGTGTAACATGACCAATAAACATTACACACAAAAGACAACATTCCTCCGTCCACGGGAGCAACCACCAAGAAAAGATATTAAAACCAAAACTTGTCTAGGACAACTGGAAACTGCTAGAGACTGGAAAATGCTGGCAGATGTTGGACAACAGCTTATTTTCTCACCTGAGATTGCCACCAGTAACCTTTGACCTAATATTGTCTTGTGGTGTGGATCAACACGCCTTGCTCATCTGGTAGAGTTAACAGTGCCATGGGAGGATGCTGTGGATCAGGCGTACGAAAGGAAGAAACTTTGGTACGCTCAACAAGCTGCTGAAGTGGAACAGCAAGAATGGAGAGTCCAGGTTTACCCAGTGGAGGTGGGTTGTCGAGGATTTGTGGCACATTCCACAACCCGATTTCTCAGAGACATCGGATTCAGTGGTCAAGAGTTGCGACACATAGTGAAGAACTTATCTGGAGGAGCAGCAAGTGGCTCTGGTTGAGACGAAAAGATTCTGGTTGGGGACCTCAAGCACAGTAGAAATTAAAAAAAAAGACCTTGATGTAAATGAAGGTAAGTAAGCTGGGCTTAGCTGAGTGGGGGATGGAGGGGGGTGATGCTGGGACGCCAGAATCACTGTCGAGCCCTCTTAACACTAGAACTGCGGAGATTTCGGACGACATACAACTGCAGCACCCGCAAAATGTGCGGCTCCATTTTAAAACCGCTTCGATATGAAAATGAAAAACAAACAATCAGATAACGAGGAGGCTGTGTGGTCCAGTGGTTAAAGAAACGGGCTTGTAACCAGGAGGTCCCCGGTTCAAATCCCACCTCAGCCACTAACTCATTGTGTGACCCTGAGCAAGTCACTTAACCTCCTTGTGCTCTGTCTTTCGGGTGAGATGTAGTTGTAAGTGACTGTGCAGCTGATGCATAGTTCACACACCATAGTCTCTGTAACTCGCCTTGGATAAAGGTGGCTGCTAAATAAACTAATAATAACATTTTCAGAGCAGAAACAGCGTATTTACATTGAAAATTAAACTACGCAGAAAACACGCTTTTCAACTGTACCAGTGCATTTGCCACAGACTGCCTTTTTGGCAACGGGCGCAGACATCAAAAGTTCTGTTTTTATTGCATTTAGCAATGTGGCATTGTCTTTTATTCCATGTGCCACTGGGAGCAGTGCTGGCTGAAGGTTGAGGGGCATTTGCTAGATGGCTTTCGTGTCTCTTATCAAAATGTTTCTGCCGTAGCTCCAGGGCTAGCTGCAAAATAAAGTCCCTCCGAGTGATTGTGTTGCCGGTGCACTCTTTGTACAAAACCAAAGCATTGATGGCTGCCAGGTCCAAAACATTATAAAAAAACAGCCACAGGCCACCTGCGAGTACCACCTTTGACAGAATACAGCCGTGCCATTTGATCCAGTATATCCACACCATACTTCGTTGCGTTGTAAAAGTAACATTCTCTGGCTTTCATTTAGCATCAGTCCCGATGGTCACTGATTTGTTCACAGAGCTTAGAATAAGCACATTTTTTTCATATTTCTACACCTGTAAGTAGCGTAGCTATATCACACTGTATTGTGATTCAATGTGTATATTTTGTGACAACTGCTAATAAAATAAATAATAATATAAATATATGATGTGTAGAATGACTTTCATTAGTGTTTCAGCACTCGACAGGCGTATATAATACGTTCTTTCACAACGACTTTGATTTTATTACAAAGCCCTGACTAAATTGTCGGCTATATTGTATTGATTTCAATATGCCGCATAAACTGAGGGTCTGCCGGTTGAAGAAGCAAGTGCTTATAACTTATTAATTTTTACGATTCTGCAGCTGAAACACCGTATGGGTATTTAATTCAAATATTTAGTAACACTTAAGAACAGACATGCACGAGATAGTCACATACGCGGACACATTTAAATTTGAATTGCAAAAGCCGTTCAAAAAAGTGGCTTTGGCGGTGCTAGTGTTAAGGGATTGTGGGCTAGTCAACGAAACACCGTGGATGGAAGGTGCCCACTTGAAGACCCCAGAGAAGTACCCTACTCAGCTCAGTCCAGACGGTTGTCATGCTGATGCGCTATGGAGGCCGCTCTGTGGTTGATGCCTGGAGCCAGCATCGCAGCCGCTGTGTGTGCTGATGTGCCAGGGAGGCAAAATAGGCTGATCCCTGGAGCCAGCATAACACTTCAGCCATCAACACCAGGCATACGGATATCTACATCATTAGATGGAAGGAAACACAGATGGATCACATTAGTTTACAGTAAAAGAAGCTATGTCTTAGTTGGTGCTTATCTAGGCGAGAGCTGAGTCCAATATCAGCATGCAGTTTTAACACCTACTCTCATGTAATGGAAATCAACATACTAATCATTTAAGTTTTTTAATTAGTATTTCTATGTGAATCAAAGCCAATTTCAAATATACTTGTTTACACTTTACGGTAGTTTAAGATAACCTCAAGATAATTTTTTAGTGGGAGGAAGCTCTCTATATTGCTTTTGAATCTCAATATATTGATGTTTGTTTTTATTATTGACATGCTATATTTGTTTTCTGTAGTTATTTAAATTATATATATATATATATATAATGGAGCTGAAAACCTTATAACAGACTTATCCATTCAAAATACACTTAGATGGCTTAAAACAGGGTATTTGAGACTTTAATTCTTCTTAAGCAGGATTAGTTTGATTCTGTAATGTTTTAAAAGATTCAAGGATTTTGTTTAATAGCATAACATGCTATGATTATTAGGTTGGACTAATCCTAATGGTTCTATAGTTTGCTTTATTTTTGATGGTCTTTTTTGTTCCCTTTCAAGAAGCACAAAATATGTGTCTTCACATTCAGCAGAAGGGTGATGAACTAACGTTTTATTTTTAGTCTGGGATTTTAAATTTGTGTTTCTGATCAAATGGGAATCTTTACCCAGTATCTGTGTTTTAGGAAGAGTTCAAAAGTCCTTAGCCTATTTAGTTTTCTGTTGCTGCTGAGAATCAAATAAAAGAAAATGCACTTGATAAGAAATGTACAGGTACAGTATAGCTATCCATTATATATTATATACAGTAATTGAATTTTTAAATAAATATTCATGTATTTTTATTTTATTTTTACACCAGCAGCTACTAGGCTGGGCATTCATGTAGCATGCATTCTGCTTTCTGAACAATAAGTTTACAAAATAGAAGGCTAACTACGTTTATGTATATAAATATTGTTTAATGAAGATTGTTACAGGAAAACACTTGCAACATAATGCGAAAAGCCACCAACTGTCAGCACAAAAGGTCAGCAGATGATATCAGAAATCACTCTACAAAGCAGCTTGTTATCCACTACTGCCTGTTTTCCTCCAGCTCAGTCCATGCAATATTAAAGAGCATTTTAACAAAGGCAAAGCTTTTATTGTTTTTAGCACATTCGCGTGCAAGAGCTTTAGCTGTGGTGATGGGAATGGGGATGCCAGGTGAGCACAGCTGGTGTTTACATGTTCTGTACAACAGTTTCTTTTACATCTTATGTCACTCACTCTTTCTTTTACATCTTATGTTACTCACTCTTTCTTTAACTTTCTTGCAGAATGCCAGTGTAGCCTTAAACTGACTCTCACTTGAGCCTGCAGTGGCTGTGACTGGCTGGAACATAACATTACACTACTAATGTAATGATAATGGTGAATCCAACTTAACTGTAGGAAGACCATAAACTAAGATTCCATTTTAATTATGGCATTGCTATCTTTATGTCAGCTTTTAAAAAAAAGTAACAAAAACAATACAACTTAATATGTATTGCTGTCACTGTAAAAAAAAAAAAAATTATAATAACTTTTATCTTTATCCCAGATTTGTTTTGTTATATCAAAACAAATCTGCTCTACCCATTGAATCATTTTACGTCCAATAACATTTAGATGGTTTTTCAGTATAGGGCCTCCAAGTTTCAAACTAAATGAGTTCTTTGTCCTGTTGAAGTCAAGTTGTGTAAACAATAATATGACATGTATGCAGCCAGAATGGGATACATTTTAAAGATCCCTGATTGTATATTTTAAAATAAAAAGGAGTGTGAGTTGTGTATTGTGAAGTTCAGAAAAACCGCAGTGCCTTGTTTGTTTTGTTTAGAAGGAACGTTTTAGAAACTAACTTGCATTAGTTCTGTAACATGAATGAAAAACACATGTAAATGAGATGGAAATCAAGTCAACTGACCTTTGCATAAAGCTAAAATGGGTGAAACTTTTCGATGACCTTCAATGTGAGCAGCATATAGCTTTACAACAATGAAACCAAGCTCTGTAAAGTGCCTTAGGACAGAATGGAACTTATGTAAACTGAACAATTACGTATTTCTGTAGAATAATTATTGTTGCCATAGGAAAAAAAAAAGACTGCCTATCATTTTTTTTTTAAATTTATGAACAATTTATAAATCTCCCAGGGTAAAAATATGTATTTAATATACCTTTACACTGCAAACAAATGTACAACAGATCTAAGTGCCAGGTTACCCTTCTATTAATGTCAATTAACTACAGAATAAACTAATTGATCCACTAAAATCAAATCATGGCGCTTGTGTGTATAATCTATATCAGTGGTTCCCAACCTGTGGTCCGTGAGTAAACTCCAGGTGGTCTGCAAACAACTCCCAAAATTCGTTTAAGCAGTTCTTGCATAAACCTATTTCTACACAATCACATGTTGTGCTACTACAATATGTATTACTAAGCAACACAACAAACAGCTTTAACCACATTATATACAGTATACATATTTGTATATATATTTGTATGTCGTCTGCATTTGCATCGTCTAACCTGTTTTCTTTTAATACGTGTGTTTATAAAATTATTTATATTAGCTCCCATTGATGCAATACCAAACATTGCCCTCAAAGCCGCCATTAACTGAAACAGCTTTCTATGTGAAACAAATACTAACTACATAATTTGCATATTATGAAGGCACATTTGTCTTGTCAAAATCACAGACCTCTTTTTTTTTTGCCAGTAATAGTATTCACGTAAAGGCATAGCTTTCTAATCTGTGCTCTAATTCGACTGCTTGTTTTCACTGTTCAGGGGGGGAAAAAAAAACATACTGTCTCCAGCCTTTTCGCTCCTCATAAAAGCAGCACTCTGCATTCAATATTCCTAACTTGGTTGGAATGACTACATTACAAAAACTAATTACAAAAACATTAAAACCAGTTATTTTTACTTTTCATTTTCAACAATATAAAATATGTGCTACAGTGTTGCCAGGGATATAGGAATATTCCTATTATTTTCATATTAGAAATTTTTGGAGAGGTTAGCTGCATAGTAACAGAAGTTAATGTGAAACAAAAAGAGGCTATATTTGTAGCTTGACTTGTGAACTGTGCCGTAGTGTGAATCATTGATTTCCGGTTTAATTTCCAGGTTTAATATACAATACAAACAATACAAATTGATTTTTATATAACGCCCTCCCTATGTGAAAAGGAAATTGACTTAACACCTACTCTGGAAATAGTGTACAGTCTGTTCTTGACACTGTCATTAACTAAACACAAATTGACGGATCTCAGCCACCTTCTAAGAAAAGGCTCTGTGTCATAAATACAATCCAGAATATTTAGCACATTTACATGTACTGGATCCGAGGATGACCCAAAGCCCCAGTGCGTTTGTGACAGGGTGGCTATGCGGTGACATCAGGTCAGATGCAGGAAGGGAAAACACTCTGACACCAAACAGTACTGCAGTTCAAAATAAAGACACGGCGCGCCGTTTATTTAAATACAACAAAAAAAAAAGGTTTAAACAAAAACACTGTGCACACAGAGCAAAATAAAACAGTTAAACAAAACAAAATCACGAACACAAAATACCAAACAATACAGGTCAGGCTGGGCAGTAACCTTCACTGATCCTATACGATTAATTTTTAAGTTTTGTTTTCTCTCTCACACGCTCCTTGCTCTCTCATTCCTCCTCTGAAACACCCACACCACCGAGTGCAGAGAGCTGCAGGCTTTTATGCAGGTGACCATCTCCCGATTAGCAACAAATTAATCACGTAATTAATTCGGGAGATGGCCACCTTCTGCACAAGGTTTTTTTAATTCCTGTGGATGGGGCTACCCATCCACGCTACTAAATAAAATAACAAGCACACGGCTACGCCATCATATCTAAATACAAAACAATAACAAAACCTGCGGTGCTTCGCCGTCATATATAAATAAATCATACAATAATAATAATACAAAACAAATACAAAATAACACAGGGGCGGAGGGGGAAACCCCGTTCTAAAAATAAATAAAATCCATGTACAGGGCTCCTTGCCCTGTTACAGTGTTATTTGTCAGGCGGTTTTGTAAAATGAAGCTCTTAAACCTGCAAAATTGAGACGCCATTCTACAAAGCATTCAGAATATGGAAAAAAAAAAAACACCGTCAGCAACTTTCAATGCCCGAAATTACAACATTGCTTGATGAACAGCTAGCGAAGATTCAACCCCAGGGATTTCATTAACTTAGGTAAGTTATATAAATACTTTACTTTCTACATATATATATAAAAATGAGTTTAAAAATGCTGTTGTGAAAAAATGCGTGGCAAGTGGTCCATGGGAATAATCCAAACACCAAGGTGGTCCCTACACTGAAAAAGATTGGGAACCACTGTTCTCTATGTATGCTGAGTACGTTATACTTATACAGAGATCCATCATATCTTACCCTCATCAGCTGCCTTTACACAGAACAAATCTGTTGGTTCGAGAAAAGAAGACATTCACCCAGGTTTAAATCAGTCCCTGGTGACATTCGTAGTTCCCAGTCATTTTCTAGACTTAAACACAGTCTAAGCTTCAATCAAATGCCTCATTTACTGATTTACATTTACTGCAATTCAGTACGTTACCATCATATCACTTGTTCTGCACCTATTTATTTGCGATGTTTAGATGTTAGAGAAAAGTTACACACATCCAGATATTCTAATGAAGATCAAAAGGTAAGAGTTCTGGTGATCTCAATTAGGAGTGATTTCAACTTAAACATAATATATTGTTTCCTTATTTAGAACAATAGAAAAAAAAATGTTGGTGAGAATAAACTGTTGCTCATGCTGCCATCAATGAACGGTATAGATCATGTTCTGAAACACACCTTTGAGTAATACATGAGGCAAACCACTGGGAATGCTTGTTTTGCTCAGAGTTATATAAAGATAAAACAAAAGAAAAAACACAACATCACTCTTGTTGCTGCGTAATGTCATTCATGGATATTTTTTTTTTTATTCCCTTAGGGGTGACAGATGAGACATACACAAGCAATCTGTTTCCCTCAATGAAACCTCAAGAGTCTTCTTACTTTTTTCTACACCCCTAAACAGAAGTCACAGGAAACTGTTTACAATCAACTCACAGAGACCAGAACTATTTTTTTTTTATATTACCACATTTCTCTGCATATGAATTAGCATTCACTTATTTTACCACACCACCTCTACTTCTGCTGTACAAATCAGATATGTTTATTGAAACACAACCCTTATACTACTTTCTTGTTCTGTCAATCGGCGTGTTACACATGTGTTTAATGCAAATGTGATTGTCTTTTTTCCCACAGTAGCAATGGTTGTAAATGGGGATGCTGATTCAACTACAACAGGCTCAAACACATGCAAATAACTATAGAGGACAGGCAGAAAAACTGTTTAAATTGATTAACGATCAATATTGCAACTATTCTAATTATATTTAAAACAATAACACCTGCATCAATACACAGAGTCTGGAAACAGCAATGTAAGTAGTGAGTGTGGTAAAATCAATCTGGTTCTCTAAAGGTTTAGAAGCACAAATTATAATATTAATAATGCCTTTTATTAATGGGCTGTCAGTGACACCAGCTTTATCTCTGATGCTAATGATGATTATGAATGCAGGATGCAATCCATCAATTCTGAAGGGTTAAAATCAATATAAAACCAGAAAATGTATGTAAGTAACACATATCCAGCATAGGATATAAATAAGACATGACCCGGACTGTGGCGATGTGATCTACATGAGTATATTCAATTACCTTTGTAACCAATGTCCATGAAAAGTGTGACCAGATACAGTTGAACAGTCTCAATATATTGTGGCACAGCAAGAGCCCTGGTGGTTGGCAGGGATGGGGTTCATTCCTGTCCCTGCCAAAAACATGGAATGGTACTGCTCCTAATTGAACAATTGGTGCTAATTGGAAGCAGACACATCCTATCAATGGAGAGCACAGGCCTCCATTAGGGAGAGGAGTTTGGTGAGCGAATCTGTGTTGTTACTGTGTCACTGCATTTTTATATTTGTAAAGTTCAGCATTTTGTAAGTAGTGAAGGCGAAAGCCCAGCCTGCGTCTGTGTGCTTGTTTAAACCTTTATTTTGGCCCTTGTGCCTTTTTGTTTTGGATTTTGAGTTATTTTTATTTATTAAAGTGTGCGTTGGCGCTTTGTACTGCAGTTTCCTGGCTTCTGAGTCTGTCTCGCCACTACTCGCCACAGTTATTTACAAGCAAATGTTTTTGTTTGGTAAAGAACATTTACACTAAGATCTGGATCCTCCAAATGCATCTGGTTTCAAGCTAAAATAATTAAAATAAAATGTTAATATTTCTAGCATCTCAGTTTAAAAATATTGAATCATGTTTAATAAGGTTAAGATGAAATAATTTAAACTAGCTTTTGAATGAAGTAATTGACTGAGGTAAGAAATACATTTAGATGTATCCTTCACAGTGTGGGAACAGAGAAGCGAAGAGCTACGATAACTTTCTTTTATAAGGATGACTACTTCACCTGAGTTATCATCACACAAAAAATAGACTAAGTGGCTGGACTTGCATTAAAGCCTCTAGTACAGACTGTAAATGTCACTATCTTTTTATATTCCAGCAGTTTCTGTATTTAAGTTTAAAAAGAGTTGGCATTTATGCACACATCAGCATCTACTGAGAACATGTACATGCATTTCCTGACTGTTTTTATCATGTGAAGGGTTTGACCTTAGGCTTATTTGGGCAAATAGTTTTTCACATCATGTTGAGTTTGTGGATTACTCATTCAGTTACATTATTCCTCTATATATTATGTTTCTTAGACACATGTTAGATAGCAAAAAATAACTGCTAAAAGTGAAATATTGATCATGCAATGTTGTAACTGATCATATTAAAAGCTTTCAGGTGTTTTATAGAAGGATATATATTTGTATATAGGAAATAACACCCTACTTCAAAATTCACAGTGGGGATGTGGACAGACTATTGACTGGCAGAAGAAGAATACTAGGAGCCGTTTATGATTGTATTACAGTAAAATCAGACATTAATTTTGGCTATTGCTGGGTTTAGAGGAAAGGTCCACAATACAGAATGCAATGACACAGCCTTTCCATTCAGATCTATAGCTACACGCTATGTGTCATGACCAGGGATGCATTTGTATTTTTGTAATTTGTAATGCAAATCCTAATGTATAAGTATTTTGTAATTTCAAAATACTCAAAAATATATTGCTGCTATGTCATGCAGAGCAAAGTTCATTACAGGATTTCAGATGCAAACGCCCTTTTCACTGTGACAGTGCAACAACATAGAGTTTTGTAAACAACATTTTGTACACAAAAATATGTACTTTTTCTGTTCCCGTATAGTTTGTAAATTAGGCAATATATAAACATTACATTTATTTTAACTAGTCATAAATAGTTCTTATTGTTTTTCATGGCTGAGGTACTTTCATGGGCTATAAAACCATGTTTCTTCCTTAGACACATCTCTCCCCATAGACTTGACTTTATGCACGTCCCCTATCCTTTCAAAAAGCGCACCTCAATCCCCCCTTTGTCCACACACATACAGAGAGACAGGCAACCCCAAATTCTTAAGTCTTAGTTAAAGAAATGATGCTAACTTCCCTGTTAGATCTTTCTTTATTCTTTTAAGTGTAAGTCCACCGTATAACATCACAATGGGTGAGTTTATAACACAAACTGATGCTAGTTTGGTATCGACTCCATGTAGCGGAGACCACACTTTGGGACAAATTCAATAATTGAGCAGCGTGACATTGCCCCTGTCTGTTGTCCTCATTACAAAACTGATGTCTAATTTGTCTCTGAGTCATTATACTTAAAGCTCTCACATGTACCACATGTTGTGGGTGCACCAATCTGCTTTCAAAATTAAAAATGCAGTCATGCCATTTATTTTTTGTGTTCAACAAAACATGTGCATTGTGTGCTAACAGGTGATAAGAATAACTGGCAAGTTGTTCATTTGTATAAACTGTGTGCTTATGTATAAAGCACGTGGCACAGGGTGAAGCGGATCAAAATAAAAAAAGGCCTAGTCACTCTCTAAAGAATTTGGCATTGGACAAATATCCATAGTTTCATTCATCTTCATTAAGACACATCTTTTAGCCAAATCCAAAGGTGGCTGCAATCTCCTCATCAGTATCTTCCACTTCATATAAGAATGGACATTTTATGGGATAATTTTGCCACCTTCCACTGAATTTCTTTACAACCTGTAAAAGCTTTAGGACAACAACATCTGTTTCATCTGGAAAGTGGACTTGTAAGATACCAGTAATGTAAGCAAATCTTCCATGGAAACATACTGTATAATTTGCCTCTCGTCTGCCTTGCATAGCTTATTGATGAATAATCTACATTACATAGATTCAATCTGTCATACTCTTCTAAAGTATTTCTCAATAAATACAGTTCAAGAATGATTCAGCTGTTATCCGATGAGAAATGGGAACAGGGTTAGGTCGACCAAGACATTTGTGTAAAATGCACCAAATTGTGCTTAGGATATAATAGTGTTACTATTATATCTCTCAACAGGCAAACATTTTTAAATATTTGCATAGATACACCTTTGGCACCATGACAGAACAACAGTAGGTGATGATTGTGAATTCAATAGAAAAAGTAGACCATGCCCAAAGAGGTCCCCAATTATGAACACTTTGACAAACGTGCAACAAAAGGTGCACATTTAAGGACACGTGTTCCTTTCCGTACAACATCTGAAATAATTTTACAAAAGACTGATAATTTTGCTGGGCCGCATCTAGTTCTGAAAATGGAATTTCCATTTGAAGGAGGGCATAAATAGAATTAACCAACCTTGACCAATGAAAACAATACTTCCATTTTAATATGCCACGTAGTTAAGGCACAGAATACAAATGTAAAAAAATGTCTTGTCTCCTTTGCATTCCAGTATCTCTTAACTTTTAGACTCCTTGTGTACCTGGATAGTTTGTCTGGAGGTGTAAAACTGTCACAAATCATCCACATCTGCTGTCTTACTACCAGTATACCATGGTTTCCCATGTTAACATGAGCCAAACCACAAAGATGCTATTTGTTTAACACCTAGTAACGCTGTATGCATGTAATGTGGAACAAAGCCATCAACTATATCAAAACAAGGAATAAGTATTGAAGGTGATGGAGATTTAATTCCCTTCACTGGCTGATCAAAATGCAAAGCATCCAACTCATTGTGATCAGCAGAATCATGAGTTTTAAATACATTAGGAAATCCAGCAGGATAGACACGACAAAAACCGCGCCCCTTGGAAATCAGTTTGCTCACACCAGCTACATCTATATTCACCATTAAACTGAATAGCATTCTGCAAGACAGGCCGTGCAGTAGTGTCACATGTACAGATCACTGGAAACGCTCTGCTCACCACATTATTCTGAGTAAAGGGTTTGCTACATAAACCCTTTATTGCCTAATTTTACAATTTCATCCACAAATGGTCTTACGAACGTATCTATGCGTGGCTTAGAACTGCCAAACCACAAAGATGCTAAAAAGGTGTGTTTTCTACGCAGATCTGTTGAGATTTCACTTATATGAAATTGAATTGGCCAAACAGAATAAATTGAGTCAGTGGGAAGTCATTCTTGTCAATTTGCACCAGATTTTCAAAACATAATCCATTGTAAACATCGTTACTGCATCAGTACAAGGAGATTCTTGCCAATGTTTGGGGTGTTTGGCTGCATCAGTGAATTGTAAAAAAAATCCTGAAGATGTCTTTCTATAGGTAGAGACATGAAAAAATCACCAGTTTCCATATGATCATGAAGTTGCAAGTCTGAATTACAATCTGGACATCTGCTATAAAAGTGACTATATTACTTTGAAATAAAAGTGAATATCACAAATGTTTTTCTAATAAAGGAAAATGAGTATATAATCCTGGATAAATATATCCAGGATTATATGCTCATTTTCCTTTATATTAAAATAGCTTTCTATGTAAAATATGTTTTGTGAATGTCAACAAGATGTGCATTCTTTATAATTGAAACACATTTTGTAATTATTATAATTTTTTAATTCTGCATTCCTCAATATACTATGTGTGGCGGGGCCTTGGGCCATGGAACGTGATGCGGCAACTGGTCACTATAGACCAGTATCGCACGCTGATTAATGGTAGACCAGAAGTCTGACTACTCCACCTCTTAGGATTTGCCATGAGCAAGAGGAGCCCCGCAATATCAGTTCCAGAATGAATTGTAATTACACTGTTAGACAAGCAAGTTCCCAATATAAGCATACTTGTTCCTAACTAACCCAATAGCAGTTTTGAAGATCAATAACGAAACTCTTGCTGTTAAAACAGGTTCATACCATTAGCCAGCATATGTTCCTGGCGCATACTATCACAGTAGTTTGTTTTAAAGTTTCCAATCGTATGGAGCATTATAAGGGTCAAATTTAAATAGTTAATATGTTAATTAATTAGTCAATTCATAAGTTAATTAATTAGTTAATTATTAAATTAAATGGTCAATTAATTGGCTAATTCATAAGTTAATTCTTAAATGTATAAATTAATTCTTAAATTTATATATGAATTTGTACGTTCATTTGTCAATTCTTACGTTAAATCGTAAATGAGCTGTTTGCCAATTGAACTTTCATTTTCATTTGGCAATTGAACTTTCATTTTCATTTGGCAATTGAACTTTCATTTTCATTTGGCAATTGAACTTTCATTTTCATTTGGCAATTGAACTTTTTAAAGCCTATGTTTGAACATTCGTGATGTCTTTGCTCTTCCTCGTGCATGTCTGTAGACCGGAGGCTCATGAATCGTACAGCTGAAGATTGTAGCACGTGTGGCATCAAGTGGATTAAAATAAGATAAGTAGTATATTCATTTGTAAACCTACCGCATGCACATATTTTCTACCAGGCTGTAACAGACCGACAGAGTTAGTACAAACGTATTGTAGTGAAACTCGGTTAACACAGGCAGGCGCATCACACAGGGCGAGGCAATCCACACACAGGAAGAGGGTGGGCGCGAACCCGGGTCCTCTCGCACTAAAGCATAGCGCCGATACCGCTGTACAAAAGATCCGGTTCCCTTGCAAGGAGCGTAAATCAGGCTTATGTCTTCGTGTGTGATTACATCACCTACCAGCCCTGCTGCTGCCTTCCCCCGTGCACACTACAGTATTTTAAATAGATGAAAACATTGCTTAAATATTTTTATATAATATATCTTATATGTAAACTAATATATAACTACCATGGAGTTCTTGATATTTTTGGTTCGTCGTGTGCATGGTTGGGAAATGTGTTATACCAAATATATTTATACTTAGTTAATGAGGAGTACTGTCAATTCAACAATATAGAAATAAGATTATCATAAAAAATGGGGGTTATTACTGACAGAAATTCGCTTTTTTTTTTTGGTTAGTTTCCATTTGCTTGTGTTTACACATAGCTTAATTGACCAATAATGAATCAGTTTTTGTTGCATAGATGTGTACTTTTATAACAGGATCATATGTGTCATTGACATTACTGTGATGTGCAGTGCATGTGCATTTATTATTTAAGGGTCTGTGGAGGCTGTGTGGTCCAGTGGTTAAAGAAAAGGGCTTGTAACCAGGAGGTCCCCGTTCAAATCCTGGCGCAACCACTGACTCATTGTGTGACCCTGAGCAAATCACTTAACCTCCTTGTGCTCCGTCTTTCGGGTGAGACGTAATTGTAAGTGACTCTGCAGCTGATGCATAGTTCATACACCCTAGTCTCTGTAAGTCGCCTTGGATAAAGGCGTCTGCTAAATAAACAAATAATAATAAATAAACAAATAATAATAATAATAATAATTTAAGGGTCATTCTAGTATTTCTCACACAGGGCTACATGATTTGAACAAGGGAGATATAATACATTTCCCAACCATACACACCATGAACCAAATATATTGTAACGAGCTGGGCTTGAAGCTTTAGCTGCCGCCCTCTGTAGGACTGCTTCGGCACGCCTGAAAAGGCACTCATTTGCATACGCGGGGCAAAGGACTGTGGGAAGGTACTCGCGCAGTTGCGAGTACCCGTTCCTCTATTTCTTTATACAAATTTATAAAGTGTTATTGTGTTAAATTTAAGAGCTTTGTGTCTGTTGTTGCTCCCATTACCCCCTTATATCTGTGTGTGAAATGAAGGTCAGTCATCGTTGTGTCGCTGTTAGTCTGTGTGTGGCCCCTCCCCTCTGTGCTCCCTGTTGGTGATTGGTTTTCCCTTGTCTCAGTTCTTAGAGATGTGCTGTACTTTTAAGGGTTGCTGGGAACTAAATAAAGAGCTCTTCTGCTTAAAATCAATTTCAGTCTCTTCCATTGAATCCATGCAGGCAGAAATGCTACAATATAATAAAGAACTCCATAGTAATTATCTATTAGTTTACATATAATATATATGTTATATAAAAATATTTAAGGGATTTTTTCAGCTATTAAAATACGTTTGTACTGACTGCCTGGGGGTAAATATGTGCATGTGGTAGGTTTACAAATGAATATACTGCTTACCTTATATTAATCTAGTTGACTCCACATGTCCTAACAATCTTCAGCTGTACGGCTCATGAGCCTCCGGTCTGCAGACATGCACTAGAACCATAGGCATGATTTACATGGGGGACATGTCCCCCTCACTTTTTCAATGAGTGATAAATGCCCCCTCACATTGCAGGAGTACTAAATGTATTTTACGAAAATGTATTGGTAAAATCACTCGTCAGTACAGAAGTGAATGGGAAGAAAAATGGGATCAGATCCGGGATCACTGGAGCCGGATCATGGGATGGTGTTTTACTCCGAGGATCTGGATCAGGCTCTACTGATCCGTAATGTTGATCCGATCCTGGAGCTACACACACCTTAACAAGGGAAACTGACCAATGAGAAGTGAACATACGTGGCACATAGTTTAAAGACCCCGGCTGACAAATGTGTATAGGACTACAGCCTGAAATCACAGTAATGTTGGGGAAAAATGGCAAACAGGTGGACAAAGACAGAGGAGGATGCGCTACTTTGCTGTATCCAAAACACAGGAAAATGGTTTCAGTTTGTAATTCACCATAGCTCATGTTATTTACTAATATCATCACACTGAGGTTTCTGTCTACTTACAGTGTAACTTTTCATTTTAAATTGAAACGGTAAACAGCAAAATGACCTTTCACCATCAATAACTAAATACATTATCACATTTTCCACAATTATGCCAAATTAATGACAATATATTACTGATTTTAAATTATTCTGCGTGTTTAAATACATCACACAAACTCTTGCATCTCTATTTATCAATTTTCCTAAAAATCTGTCACATTTTACTAAACATTTTTAAACTAATAAATAAACAGTTACCATAACGAACATTATCGTTTTCATTATAGTAAAGTTGATCTCTTACCTGTAAACAGGAACACATTTAAAGTTTGAAACTCATTGTCTGGAGCTTGGTGTTTACATTATCATCGATACTCTGCGGTTTGAGGTTCAAGCTGCAAGCGCATCAACATATTTTAAGTGGATGGAAGCTAAAAATACTTTTTAAAATCACTCTTTTCTTATACCAATACATAGTAGCATCATTTTAATAGCAAAACGGTATTTATCTTAAATATTTCAATTGTGGGGAAACCTCAACGTTTCTAGAAATATATTTCAAGGGCAATTCTCAGCCCTCTCATTAAATCTGTATGATGCCACACTCTCTCTAGCATTCTACGCTGTCTCGGGGGCCGGTGCTGAGCGGAGCTTCGTGCTCTTCGAAGCCTAAAGTCACGGCTTCGTAATTCCATGACTTAGAAGCGACTGAATACTATTTGCCACACTCATCACTCATGACAACATTGTGCCAACAATGTATTGTTTTGAATGATTGCCGCAGGAATGTCTTTGGATCTTTTAATTAGACATACAAAGGATGCAATGTTTTCTTATACTTGTGTAACATATTGCATTATTTCAGATAGAATAATCTTCATGCATGCCCCAGCTACAGAAGATGTTCCCCAGACCCCTCCCCCCACTTCTGAAACCAAATTTACACTATTGCTAGGAACACAGCAACATCACTAAGGCATAAACAACCACTGGCAGCACTATCGATTGTAGACGCTCCCTCGTGTGATTGACAGTGTTCAAACATAAGCTTTAAAAAGTTCAATTGCCAAATGAAATTGAAAGTTCAATTGGCAAACAGCTCAGTCACGATTTATAAATTTAAGAATTAATTTATAAATTTAAAAATGAATTTATAAATATAAGAATTAATTTATGAATTGACCAATTAATTTAAGAATTAACTTATGAATTGACAAATTAATTAACTAATTAACTTACAAATTGACAAATTAATTAACAAATTAACTATTTAATTTTGACCCTTAGCATCAACCCTATTAACAAATAACAAAACAATAACTCCAGGCGAGACGTGGGTATAATGTGGCCATGACTACTCCACTTCTGTCCTGCTAACAATAATAAAACACACACACACACACACACACACACACACACACACACACACACACACACACACACACACACACACACACACATTTAAACACTGCTGTACTCCATTACAAAAACTGACCCAAACAGAAAGCTAGTGCCGCACAGCTGAAATGAATGGCTTTTATCTGGTCCAAAGTAATTAGTCAATTTAAGAATAATCGGCGCTCAATTACGTGTAAGTGTGTGTGTTTATTCGGTCCCACCCGCTACATATGGTTAGTGGAACTGGAAGAGACTATGGCCTTGTGGCAGGACCAGCTGTTCTCAGCGTCCCTGCCTGATAATGGGGTGCTATGACTGAAAGAGAAAAACAAGGCAACTTATTTATTTTAGTTTGTTACTGTCAATAATGGTCTGTGTACAGTGAAAGAGAAACCTCCATGACTTCCTTGTGGTATACCATGTGACCTATACAATTTCACAGGCTCCTGTTTACCCTATTTTTCCCTTCTTGTAGCAATGTAACAAACCCAGTGTGAAATAAATCACAAGCTTAATTAAAGGATTCTGAACGCATGTTAACATTATTTCAGATTTTCTTTTCACAAAATGCGGCAAATGAGTAAACAGAGTAAGTAGGGTAGTCTGTAAGGTAGGCAGTTTTATATTTTTCTACAAATCAATTTATTCAGTGAAAACATCCTTCTAGTCCTGCTATTCCCTTTTATGTTGTGAAAGAAAAACACACACATATATATATATATATATATATATATATATATATATATATATATATATATATATATATATACAGTACTGTGCAAAAGTTTTAGGCAGGTGTGAAAAAATGCTGTAAAGTAAGAATGCTTTCAAAATAGACATGTTAATAGATTATATTTATCAATTAACTAAATGCAAAGTGAGTGAACAGAAGAAAATTCTAAATCAAATCCATATTTGGTGTGACCACCCTTTGCCTTCAAAACAGCATCAATTCTTCTAGGTACACTTGCACAGTCAGGGATTTTGTAGGCATATAGTCAGGTGTATGATTAAACAATTATACCAAACAGGTGCTAATGATCATCAATTCAATATGTTGGTTGAAACACAATCATTAACTGAAACAGAAACAGCTGTGTAGAAGGAATAAAACTGGGTGAGGAACAGCCAAACTCAGCTAACAAGGTGAGGTTGCTGAAGACAGTTTACTGTCAAGTCATACACCATGGCAAGACTGAGCACAGCAATAAGACACAAGGTAGTTATACTGCATCAGCAAGGTCTCTCCCAGGCAGAAATTTCAAGGCAGACAGGGGTTTCCAGATGTGCTGTCCAAGCTCTTTTGAAGAAGCACAAAGAAACGGGCAACGTTGAGGACCGTAGACGCAGTGGTCGGCCAAGGAAACTTACTGCAGCAGATGAAAGACACATCTTGCTTACTTCCCTTCGCAATTTGAAAGCATTCTTACTTTACAGCATTTTTTCACACCTGCCTAAAACTTTTGCACAGTACTGTATATATATATATATATATATATATATATATATATATATATATATATATATATATATATATATATATATGCATGTGTATCTGATGCCAAAAACCCATATAGTAGTTATGGACACATATTGTTTGTATGTCTATTTTCTAGGTATTTTTAGGGGGTCCTAAAAAGGGGGGAGTGACTTATACACCGGTGTGACCTATAGGCTTTTTCCTGAAATTGTTGTCTCAAGAAGAAATATGTTGCCATTTGATTTAAAATGGAATTAGAATTCTTTGAATAATGTGATTACTGAATTTAAAATGCATTGACATACTAATAAAATTGCAATATAAGTCTGATGCCATTTTGTTTATCTATTATTCGGAGGCAGTGTTGTCCAGTGGTTAAAGTCCAGGGCTTGTAACCAGAAAGTCCCACTGACTGACTCATTGTGTGACCTTGAGCAAGTCAACCTCCTTGTGCTCCATCCTGCGGATGAGATGTTAAATCAATGTCCTATTGTAAGTAATGCATATAATGCACAGTTCACAGCCTACCTCTGTAAAGCACTTTGTGATGGTGGTCCACTATGAAAGGCGCTATATAAAAATAAAGATATTATATTATTATTATATTTTTAATATTTGATTTATAATATATTTTGAAGTATATTAATAATGCTTTTACTGAAATTAAAATACACTGACATGCTAATACAAGTAAAATGCAAGTGTGATGCCATTTTGTTCACATTTGATTTATAATATATTTTGAAATATAATAATAATATATTTAGCAGATTTATTTAGCAGATGCCTTTATCCAAGGCGACTTACAGAGACTAGGGTGTGTGAACTATGCATCAGCTGCAGAGTCACTTACAATTACGTCTCACCCGAAAGATGGAGCACAAGGAGGTTAAGTGACTTGCTCAGGGTCACACAATGAGTCAGTGGCTGAGGTGGGATTTGAACCGGGGACCTCCTGGTTACAAGCCCTTTTCTTTAACCACTGGACCACATGATATGGTCTAAGAATGTATTTTAATATAATATAAATTGTAATTAAAACATGTACATTTCCAGTAGGAAACAAAGAGACTCCCTCAGCTTATGTGCCATGCTGCTGAAGAGCTGGGTCTTGTTTGTGAATCTGCTTGTGGGAGACCCAATGAAAAGAGGACAACTTCTTTGTTTTCAGTGATAGCAAAGATGCTTCCCAGATAATCCTTCAACAACAAGCAACAACAAAGCTAAGTTGGAGGTCTTTCATTTTTTTGAAGACATTAGGAACAATGTGGCATTTTTAGAGTGATACCCTTTCATATAGAAACTCTTTGTACACTTTAATACCATTCTTCCTTCTGTTGAGTGTCTGTTCTCTTTTACTGGGATGATTTTCAGCCCCTACACTGTCTGTCAGATGACTTCTTCCAGAAACTGGAGTTTTGTTAAAGGAGAACTGATGTAGAACAGCCACTGTGGTCTCCTTTATTTATTTATTTATTTACTTATGTAGCGTTCGAGTCGATGACCTAACTTACTGAAGGAATAAAACAAAAACCAAGGGAGACAGGCTTACGAAGTGAAATCAGCAATGGCTGAAAAACCCTTTCTTTATTTTTCTCTGCGCGCGGCCAAGAACAACACACAACTTCCGCTTCCTCTTACCACCTAATACATAACTTTATTACTCCAGTAGATGGCAGTATAAGACCACAAATACCTAGGGGAATAATTATGTTTTCAGTACTTTTTGACGGCTACATAATTCCCCCGCTCTGTTAAGAAACGTCCTCGTTTCTATTATTCATTTTAATCAAAAAGAACGCTATCAAATAAACATTAACTAAACATTGCCAGTGTAAACATGAATTCAGTTACCTTTACGCAGTAATTTATCAAATCAGTTATAAATCAAAGCTGTCAGCTAATTCAACAAAATCTGAAAAATGGAAAGAAAACATTAAACCATTACATATGGCAGTACAATGCATAAATGTATTAAAGCTATGTAACAGTTTACACAAAGAGAACAATTGTTCAGAAAAATAATTAAGTCACCAATGGAACACATAGTTTTTAAACTGTGTTGGCAGTCTGACAGTCCTTCCAAAACGTGTGACCCCAGTTACTCTGTGGTCAGGTTGAGGATCGCTAGTGGGCTGAGCAGTCTCAGTGTGATCAGTACTTAAGTCAGACAGTCCATACAGTCCATTTTGCTCCTCAATCTCCACCGGGTCACTTGAATCAGACTCAGTGTCTGAGTGTTCAGCAGGTAAGTATGGATGCACTCTTAAAGGAGATGTCTGAGGAGAGGGAACTTCAGAGCCAGGCGTCTCCAATGTTGAGGAACCGCGGGTAGGTAGTGGCAAAGTGTAGGGGCGCAGCCTGTCATAATGCACAACCTGAGACTGTTCTTTTGGATCTAAAGGATTGCCAAGCCGGTAAGTAACACCCACTTCACCATCTGTAGAGTCAAAGCGATGCAGAACTTGCAATGGACCCTTCCAGTGAGGTGCTAGTTTAAGCCTGCTCTCTGTAGGGTCATTGAGCCAGACGAGATCCCTCACCTGATAAGGTTGGTGTCTTACTTGAATGTCGTAGTACTGTTTCTGCTTTTCACGTGCAGAAGCACTATTTTGTTGAGTTAAGGTAAAAGCTGATTTCAAACGGCTTAGCAAAGAAGTCACATACTCAGCCGGTGTTCCTGGCGTTGGATTTCCTAGGGCAAAGGAACCGATGAAAACATCTGCTGGTACTCGTGCTTCTCTGCCATGGGTCAAAAGGTAAGGTGTGTATCCTGTACTTGAATGTACACTGGTGTTATAAGCAAAAGCAACTTGACTAAGAAAACTATCCCACTCCCTTCACACGCCAATAGGATCTTGGCTAGCTGGTTAATCAAGGTCCTATTAAAACGCTCAATCATACCGTCTGATTTAGGATTGTAAGGTGTTGTACGTGTTTTCTTCATTCCCAGCATCTGACACAGCTTCTGTATTAAGTCAGATTCAAATTGGCGTCCCTGATCTGTATGTAGGGTCTCAGGAATGCCATGTTCACAAATGTAATGCTCAAACAAGCATTTAGCTACAGTGATAGCTCTTTGATCAGGAATGGCGTACAGGTTGACATATTTTGTAAAGTAGTCTTCAACTACAAGAACATATCGATTACCTTTTGTTGTTTGTGGTAATTCCAAGATGTCAGCTGCTACTCTCTGGAATGGTCGAACAGTGGAAGAGCTTCCCATGGGAGCACGGTATCTGGGAACTGGAGATCTCCGTCTCTGGCATGCATAGCATTGCTCACACCAGTGTTTAATGTCCTTGTACATGGAGGGCCAATAACATACCTGGCGTGCACGAGCAAGAACTCGCTCTACCGAAAGATGCGCAGACAAGGGTCCACCATGGAGGTGCTTTAAGAATTCTGGCACTAACACTGTGGGCATAACAATCTGAGTAGTCCTGGTCCCGGTGCTAGGAAGTGCACTACACGACATAAAAGTCCATTAATTAAAGATAAGCGATTATACTCTGCCCATAAACGTGTCAACAGTTGCGAAGCACCTTTAAGTCTCCAACGAGGAGGTCTACGAGCTGTGCCAGCTATCCATGACATAACTGTCCCAATGTCTGTGTCCTCGTACTGTAACTGTCTGAGGTTCTGACCATCGTGAGACAAGGAGTAGATCAAGCTTTGATCGGCAGCTGCATCCGTAGGTGGGCTCACCTCGCTAATATCACCAGTCTGTGTTCCGTGGAGCTCTGTGAGGACTGCTGGGAGCTACTCAGGTCATGGTCCACCTTTGCAGTTGACTGAGGGTCAATATGGGAGTTCTGTAGTGCACAAGCAAGTGGTGTATTGCAGTCACTGTCATGCTGACTACTGTTTGCTGAATCTGTGGAGTTGGCTTGAAGTTCACAGTTAAAGGTGGCTGACACTACGGGAGGTCTGCGGGAGAGAGCATCTGCATTAGCGTGTTTGTGACCTACCCTGTGCACTACAACCCAATCATATGGATCTAGTTCTAAGGCCCATCTGCTGCGGCGTCCTGTTCGGTCATTGTCAATAGGAATGCGTCTCAGTCCCAACAAGGGTTTGTGGTCTGTGACTATGGTAAAAGGATGCAAACCAAGATACTGTCTAAATTGACGAACGGCCCACACTACAGCCCACAGTTCTCTATCATATGTAGACCATCGTCTTTCTGCCGCTGTAAGGGCATGGCTAGCATATGCCACTACTTTCTCAAGGCCATTTTGCATTTGCGCTAACACAGCACCTACAGCAGTCTGGGACGCATCAGTGTACACAAGGAATGGCTGGCTGAAGTCTGGCAACGTGATGATAGGTTCTGTAGATAGCACATTGCGAAGGTAATTAAAAGCAGATTCACACTCACTTGTCCACTGAAATGGGATGTTCTTCCCTGTGAGGTGATGTAGGGGTGTAGCATATTGCGCGAAGTCCTTCACAAACCTCCTGTAATACGAACACAAGCCAAGGAAGGCACGCACCTCAGTCGCTGTGCGTGGTGTAGGCCATTCCTTGACCCGCTGTGTGTTTCGTGGATCAGGTTGGAGCCCTTGTCGAGAAATGACATGTCCCAAAAACACAACATGGTCACGAGCTATGTGGCACTTTTTAGAGTTAAGCTTCAGTCCACTGCTTTGAATTCTAGAAAAGACTTCGTTGAGATGGGCTAGATGGTCATCAAAGGTCTTGCTGAAAATGAGGATATCATCCAAATAAACCATACACAACTGCCATGGGAGCCCCGCAGCACCAGCTCCATTAAACGTTGGAAGGTCGCCGGCGCTGGTAAGACCCATGGGCATGGCACGAAACTGATAGAGTCCCCTTCCAGTTGTAAATGCTGTTTTTCACGATCCTCCTCAGCAACCTCCACCTGCCAGTACCCATTTGAAAAATCCAGAGTACTGTACCAGGCAGAGCCTGCCAGGGCATCAAGCGTGTCGTCCACACGAGGAAGAGGATGCGAGTCCTTGACTGTGATGCTATTCAGCTTGCGGTAGTCCACGCAAAATCTCCAGCTGCCGTCCTTCTTCTTAACAAGGACAACAGGGGAAGCCCATGGACTACAGCTTTCCTCAACAACACCATCTGCTAGTAATTTAGAAACTTGGTTGTCAATTTCTTGCCGCTTATCTGGTGATGTGCGGCACGCACGCTGTTTAACTGGTGCATGGTTGCCAGTCCTAATGTTGTGTTTGACAAGTCCACAGCACCCTGTGTTTTGTGGTGTGGTATTGAAAATGTTGCTGTACTTAAGCAGTAAGGCCTCCAGTTGGTCTATTTGCTGCTGTGATAGAAGCAAAGCATCAAGTGAGCTAAAGGGTATTGGAATTGAGGCCGCTACTGTATTACACTCAAGAGTGGACTCGGGGGTTAATAACCAAGTCCTCATCATTGATATGATAGAACTGTCCCACATGTGTACCCTGATGAATTTTCAGCATCTGATTGGTTGGGTTTAACAGGCGGGCAGCAACAACTCCCTTTTCAACAGCAGCTACGGTGCGTGCAACGACAAGCTCTGTGTTGTCATTAGGGTTTGGCTCCAAATATCCTACATAATTATCTGGAGGTGTGTCAGCTACACTTGGTGACTCCACACAAGCAGGGACAATAATTTCACTCAATGGTGGCACAAGCACTGTGGTTAAGATGGACACATTACAGCATTCCGAGACAAAATCTTTGTTTTTTAAGAGAGGAATGGTGGATTCCCACAGTTGAAGTGTACCACATCTAGTGTCAAGGACAGCATGGTGCTTGGATAAGAAGTCCCACCCTAAAAGCACTGACTGGGTAGCATCACGGACAACATGCACTTCATGTTGATAGGTCTCGCTCCCAAGGCGCATTGTCATCGTTAGTGTGCCCAATGTGTCCAGTAATTGTCCATTAACAGCACGAGCCATCATGTACTGTCTATGAATGGTGCGTTTACGCAAAGCAGGGACGCTCATTCTGAACTCAGCACTAACTAATGACACACTGGATCCTGTATCAGTTAGAATTGTTACTTCAGTTCCTTCAATAATACCTCTAATGTAAGCAGTAGACATGTTTTTACAGTCATTTACAGGAAAGGAGTTCAAATCAGTTTTACTTCCCTTAGCAGACTGGTCCACTCTATCCTGGCCCAAGGAGGTGGAAGCTGATGTCTGGGCCGCAACACCAGCTAATTGTAGTTTCCCAGCTCCCCATGGGCAGGAGCTGTCGAGACACTGCGGTCGTTACTGGCTGGGGAAAGGAATTCACACCACGCTTCTGCGGCACCATCGTAGGGAGATCGAGGTCCAGGACTGGGGCTACGCTGGCCGGTCGTTCTACCAGGGTAGCTGTGTCTATCATTATATGGAGAGTAACGCTCCTGTCGCTGCTCCGTGTCCACTCACTGCTCCTATACGCTTGCGGTCGGCGCCAGGTGAACGGCCCCTCAGCTGGTCATCAGTCTCCAGATAACGTGATGAATAGCATCCCAACTCATTACAGTCACATTTGCAACGTCCCCGCTCTTCAGCTCTGGCATAATGTCTACCAGAAGTGGTGTAGTGTGGCGAAGGACTGCGGCGCCTCCTATCACGGAACGCAGGGGTTTCATATCGTCTGGTATCAGTCCAATGTCTGCTTTCCTTTATATGTCTAACTTCAAACTGTAAACTACTGACTTTAGCACTAAGGTCTTCAACAGCTTTCAAAAGCTTATTTTCTCTGTCTGAAACAGTGCTAACTGTGGTCATCTGGGTCCCTGACACCATAGCTGAGACTAAAGGCTGGGGTATGTTACTCATTGGGCTAGACATCTTAAGAGCCTCTCTAGCACGTTCACAGCGACCAGCAATAGAAAGAGCTTCCTCCAAATCAGTTGCTCGAGCTCGTGGCATTTTGCCTGCAGTGCAGAATCCAAACCAGCAACGAAGCGCCTGAATTTTTCTCCATTCTGAGCGTTTGTGTCATAATCAGGAAAAGCTTCAAGCACTAGCCTAGTAATTTCAGCTGCATAAACCTCCAAGCTTTCCTTTGCTTGTCGGGGACGAGCAGTTATACATGTTTGAAAATAGGTTATAAACTGTTTGTGTCCAAACGCATCCTTCAGCTTTTCTTTGACCCTGTCATAGTCTGACTGAACAGCAACAGGCAAACTATCCCACAGCAAAAATGCAGCACCATCTAAACGGGTTGGCAAAACGTTTGCTAATGTGCCTTCATAATCCAATACATTGTTTTGTCTCGTAAGAGCACGCACTGCCACTTCATAGCGCCTTGCCCAACTTAGAAACGTTTGTTTACCATCACCCTTGAATGGCGGGGTAGTTCAATCCTAACATGCCAAGATTCTGGTTGTCTGTTTAAATAGGAGCTGTACTCACAAGAATCGTCGGTAAACATCTTGAATGGTGGTTATTTGCTGTCACTAGATTCAGTTTTTGAGTCTATATTTATTAATTTTCTTCTTCTTTTTATTTTTATTATTATTATTTCTGACCTATCTTGAAATAAAGAATGCTAATAGATTTCCCCTACCGGTCTCCGGTTGATGTCCTCCAGTCAAAGAAGTTTTTTTTTGTGTTTTTTTTTTTAAAGTTGCAAAATGAAGAGGCAACCTTGGAAAACAAAGCACCGCTGCCACCAATGTAGCGTTCGAGTCGATGACCTAACTTACTGAAGGAATAAAACAAAACCAAGGGAGACAGGCTTACTAAGTGAAATCAGCAATGGCTGAAAAACCCTTTCTTTATTTTTCTCCGCGCGCGGCCAAGAACAACACACAACTTCCGCTTCCTCTTACCACCTAATACATAACTTTATTACTCCAGTAGATGGCAGTATAAGACCACAAATACCTAGGGGAATAATTATGTTTTCAGTACTTTTTGACGGCTACACTTATTTATTTTTATTTCGTGTGCCCAATCGTTTTTTCTGTTTTCCTCCCGATTTTTAGTGGTGCCTAATTCTATGTACATCAGTCTCTGTAGTTTTGAAATGCCACCTTAGGCATCAGACCACCAACTCTTGCTAAAATGTCAAACGCGCTAAAGGAGAATTGACATAATATTCCACCAGATAGCTATCAAAATTTAGTGGTCAGTGTTAGTAACAGAGCACGTAAGGTTGTGAGTAACTCTGAGCTACTGATTTGAATCCTGCACCGCGTACTGTAGGGTGCTTTGCCTAGGGGTCGCTACACAGACATTATGTGCATCTGGGTTAAAAGATGTATTCATGATGTTCTGTGGTGGAAGTAGTATCTAATCTCTTCTGAGTTGTAGGTCATTGTGGCAGGATGGCTTGCAGTGGTGAGGTGTGGTGACGTCACGGACCAGGAAGAAACTGAACCAAAACAATGGATGGGCGGGTGAAGCTGAACGCTACTGCGGTCAGCGTATTTAATAAATAATACAAAACAAAAGATTTAAACAAATAACAAAACACAAAACAAAAAGGCGCGATGGCCAAACAAATAAACAGAAACAAGTATATTTAAAATATAGCAATTGTTTTTCTTTCTTTCGCTCGCTCGCTCTCCCGTACTCTCCTCTGTACACTCAACCCCCGCAGCACGGACAGCTGCAGGTTCTTATACTCTGGCCGAGGGGTTAACTAGTTGTTAATTATCTTATTACCCCTCGGCCACAGTCTGCACGCGTTTGGTAAGGATGCATGACTGTCAGCTAGTTAAATAATCAGTAGCTGATCAGCCACGCATCCTCATGGGGTTTTTAAATATAAAAAAACAATAACAAAAGACGCGGCGCTTTTATCCGTGCCGCAAACAAAAATACAAATACAGTGCACAAATATATATATAGGGGCGGGACACTCCGCCACAGTCATACAGAACAGCACATGACTTTCTACCAGGAACATCTGAATCATTTCCAATAACTTTGTGTTAAAAAAGATCAACATATTCAAAACTGAACTATTAAGCACAAGCAAATAACCAAAATATATTAAATAGAACAAAAGGTCTACTTTTACTTTGGTAACTGTGGATTCCAAATGTGGAATTACAGCAAATTCAATATTTGTTGTAAATAAAAATGAACGTATCAGTGTCTGTCATCATCAAGACCTAGAAAGTTAAGATCATTTGTATTACCTTATCCAGCTATTTCACAAATGTGTAATGGATTCATTTGGCCTTTATCATCAAATTAGTGAACAGCGGTTCCTTTGTAATTGAAGAAAAAGAACATGATGTTCCACTCCTAATAAAACCACAATTTATTAGAGGAACATTTCCCAGATAATTTTCTGAACAATACCATGGGCAATATTATACCGAGTCACTGCTAACCAGGTGTTGCCTTAACACCCCAGCGACAGACACTAATCATGAGTTGACTTACAATTCCTGCAGGGAAAAGGTTTTCCAAGTGCATCATGCCTAACATAACACACTCTGACATCTAGAGATAAGCAGCTTCCATGGCAATTAAGCACACTGAATGTTAGCACATCCATAGAATCAATTTGTTCTTGAATGGTAAAAAAGGCTACTATTCCTTTTAACTGCTTAAAATACAGAATACAGTAGAATTGGATTGGCTCAACAAATAGAACATGCATAAGAAACACATCGAGACTCCGCTGCTGAATGCAGGTGACAGCTCATTTCTGCAGCACTGACTTCAACTGAACTTGTTATAATAGGCTACCTGAGCTATTTGTAAGGCTGCATTTACACTGGGCCCATTTCAAACAGACTCAGTCTGGTTCATTTTCTTTGAAACAATGTATCAATTTGCTTGCTGTTCACACTTATCTGCGAGCAAAAGGGCCAAGTTCATATGCTCACAGTTCATTGAGAGCTAAGTTCGATTTTTTGGTCCTTTTCCAACTTCTTTCAGGACCAAGTTAATTTGTGTTCACAATGAATTTTTCAAGCGCACCTGGTTCGTTTATATGGTCTGTGAACTGGATGTTTACAATATCCTGCAAGGTATCTTGTTATCTTGAAAGATGACAGCTATTAATGTATTGCAGTATTCAGTTATGCAAGTTGTTCATATTGAGATTTAACAAGAGAACCAGACTCTGTGTCTTTACACAGACCGAGACCACCTCTTTAGGTGGACTCGGTATGGTTAGTTTCCCAAGCAGACTTTGTTGTTTACCCTTCACACCTAATGTACTGAACCATGGACTAAACTCTCTAACGGACCCAGTGTGAGCACACCCTAACAGAATATACTGTATTATTTAGTTTTGCTATATAGTTTACAATGCTTTTTTATATTTATTTTACTATATCATTGTGACGAATGAGTGAATGAGTCCGAGTCAACAATCTCCCCCCCGACCTGTGAGGGCGCTGTATAACAGGAACAGTGTGCCCCAGACTGAATGGTTTGACAGTTCATTCCAGGGTCAGTTGGAAGTCGGCAATCCAGAAAGGGTGCGGAGTCACAATACCAGAAGTCATCGCCTTAATGCGGTAGGCGATGTGTCAGTAATGGATTGGCGGATACGTGATTGCACTCGCTACCAAAGGGGGCGTGACTGAGGGTATATCAGGGGATGTTATGGTTATGGACGGACCTGTAAAAGGAGTACAGATTTAAAATAACCGTGAGTGTTTCGTGTTTTGTTTGTTTTGTTGTTCTAACTGTCATTGTTTGTCATTGTTAGACGGCTAACACTAGCTGTCGCTAAAGGCCAGCACCGAACCTGGACCACACTGCACCATTGTTTCACAGTTGTTGTATAGCACCACCTGCACAAAGAGCACTCACTGTTTGGATAAGTGATCGTGTCTGTGTTCTGTGTTATTATTACTGCATTATTATTTCGGGACTGAACCCTGTGGTTTAACTGAGCGATACACATTGGTGTGTAGAGTCAGTTATTATTATTTACCAGCAAATTTAGAGCTGTTTAACCGTGAACTGTGTTGTTTCAAATCATTCCTGAGCACTACATCACCTCTACACCTGCGCACTGCAAACCACTTTGCCACAACCATATGTCCCAAATGTTCTCAATTTTAACATTCATTACTTTTGCCACTAGTGCACAGAATTATTAGCATAGCCTCACCTCAATTCAAATACAAAGCGTCCACACTGAAGTACCGTTTCATGTTTAGTCGGGCTTAAATATGTACAAACACTATTAAAATAGTCCAGTTACAGTTCCTAGCAGCGCAATGGACTGTGGGACTTAATATGACAGTATCCCACCATGCATGGTATTTTAAGTTTACAACCCAGCAAATATGGAGCCCGTGCCGATGGAAGACATAGTGCTTCTTAGCATGAACGTTATGGTTTTGTTTCTTAGGCCCTGTCCACACTATGCCTTTAAACCGTATTAGTTGCATTTAAGCCGGCTTAAAAGTGCTAAATACGGTTTGCGTCCACACTACGCAGCATTTAATACCGTACTCGAGAACCGGACTCGAGACCACCTCAGGAGGTAGTCTCGAGTCCGGTTCTAATTAGATCGCATCAGGTAGTGTGGTTTATCAGAGGTGTGGATGCTGTAATACCAAACTATGTTTTTTGTGTATCCTCCAATATCCCATAATGCTTTGTGGTATGTTTGGCGAAATACTCAGAGCAGGCGTCTGAAGGACTTGCTATCAGTGTACACTCCGCACTAGGTATTCATTTTTATGCTTCAAAAAATCTGTCAGGACATCTCTGTTAAACTAGTGGGGAAAATAACAAAAACACAACGTTAAATTAGGCGACTGTAAAAATGAAATGCGAGTTAAAAGTATGATCGGGGATGAACAAATTACGTAATTTGTCAGCTCTGCTTGAAATAAAATTAAGAGGACCAGAATTAGGCTTAGGCAAGATATGAAGGTAAAAACAAAGATTGTTTTGTAATTAACAGCTTTTTCTGAGTTTAATTATAAAACAGAATCAGCTCAACTTGTTTAAAGGGACTTCACCTGATTAAAAATAAAACCTGAAAACTTCAAGCCCTACTTGTGTGTGTGTGTGTGTTCGGATTTACTTTTTCCGCAATACTTCATTATGTTCAGTTATATTTCATTTATGCAATATGGACCTCTGTTAATATGGGGCATAACACATTATTTAAAAATAAAATACAGTGCATGGTGGGATACTATCGTATTAATTTCCACGGTTTGTTGCGCTGCTGGGAATTGTAACTGAACTATTTTAATGGTGCGTGGACGCAATAAGCCTGACTAAACATGAAACGGTACTTCAGTGTGGACGCTTTGACAGGGCCAAAAAAACATAAGCTACATTTTATCATAATGTGTGCGTTTTGTTTTGAAGTTCTCCTTGACTGATTTCATCGCTCCAGATATCAATATACCATGATTTCTGCTTCTGATCACGTTGCTCCATGATACACCATTTTATAACAAGCCTCAGAAATTGTATACGGTACAGCAACATTGATAGTCGTTCTCAACTCCTTCAGGTGCCTGTTCTGAGTGCTGTATTTGTAATGTCCATGTGCCAAAACATATTAGAAAGCATTCTGGGATATTGGAGGATACACAAAAAATGTAGTTCGATAGTACAGCATCCACACTTCTGATAAACCGTGCTTCCTGATGAGATCTAATTTAGAACCAGACTTGAGACTACCTCCTGAGATGGTCTCGAGTACGGTATTAAACGCTGCGTAATGGAGACGCAACTGTATTTTGCACTTTTAAACCGGTTTAAAAGGCATGGTGTGGATAGGGCCACAGACAAACTAGTTAAACCCTCCTAAAATGTTACCTTGTAAAAAAGCAGAGCCACTGATTGCATGTTGTGTACTGTTTTGATTAATATAATCAACACTTACTGACTTGCACTTTTAATTGATTCAGTAGTAATTACATTTTTCACTTAACACCAGGCATAATTCCAGACATGAATTAATTGAAAATGTGCCAAATGAAATGGATTTATGTATTGTAACTGTAATAAAATATGTATTTGTTCATATTTAATTTAAATATTGCATTGTGTCTCAAAAGTATAGTGCAGATTTGAATACATCACATCTGTTTTATTTTGAGTTTAAAATGACCCTTTCCCCAACTTGTTATCAGAGTAGCAATTAACATACAGCACTATCTCAGTGGGGCTATGTGCTTTCTGAGAAGCTGCGAGAATAGTGGACCTTTTTCATTTTGCAGTGTCTCTTACGCAGCAGCATAAAATCTAACAATTTGCAAAATTGGAAGGGAAATGTAACGAGAAATATGTCACTGTTGGTTAGTTAGTGTTGGTGGTGCACGCATGCACTCTCTGACTAATGAAGGCGTAGAGGGATCTACCACATTGATTTGGTAGAACCTGGTGAATGTATGCGGAGTAGCCCAGCTAGCCGCAGTACAAATGTCAGTCAATGAAGCCTCGAAGAGCTCATGACGTGGCCATCCTCCCTGGTGGGGGTAGGCCGGCCTCATTATAAGCAGTCTATACTGTGTCCACAATCCAGTGGGCCAGTCACTGCTTTGAGAGGGCTTGCCCCAGGGTCCCTTCATCATAGCAAACAAAGCGCTGGTCAGACTGACACAGCGCTTTCGTCCTATCCATAGACCCAACAGAGCTCAACCAAGTTTGTGTAAAGTGCTGCACGATCCAGGACTTGCTTTGAGTAAGTCTGTTAGAAATACAGCTGGAGGAAATGAGACAGCAACAGGAACTTGAGGAGCTGACACACCCACAATTCATAGAAGTCTGCACCCCTAGCAGACTGAAAGCCACCAGGGAGATGGAAGAGAGTCGAAACAGCTGGGTTCAGATAGGCAGAAGCAGGGAAAAAAAGAAACTTCGTCAAACACAACCACCAGAAATCCAAACATCCAACAAATTTGAGCCACTTCAACATTTAGATGACCAAAACCAACATCAAGAGAATGAAAGGAACAACATCCAGGACCCTATAAACAGTGCTGACCAGGCAGCAAAAAGAAGGCAGGTCATGATTGTTGGGGACTCCATATTGAGAAACACAGCAAGTTCAGTTTGCAGTTTGGACCCCCTTACTACAACAGTGTGCTGCCTTCCAGGAGCCTCTGTCAAGCACATAACTGAGAATGTGGACAGGCTCCTAGAACGAACAGGAGACGACCCGGTAGTAGTCATCCACATCGGTACAAACAACATTGGAAGAGACAGACCAAGATCCCTGCAAAACAAATTCAGAGAGCTAGGAAGGAAATTAAAAGACAAGACCAAAACAGTGGTATTTTCTGGGATACTGCCGGCACCTTACAAAGGACCATATGGACAGCTGGAAATACAAAATCAAAATGCATGGCTGAAATCAATTGAATGAACATTGGAGCACATTATACAACAAGGACTATCTATATAGGCGGTACGGACTGCACTTAAACAGAAAGGGAACCAATCTACTTGGAGAAAGGATCCTTGAGGAGGTCCAGAAGCATTTAAACTAGAAAGGAAGGGGGGAGAAAACAAAAAACCAGAAGGGAGACCACATCAAAACAAGGGCAACAACTCAGGTAAGACAACTATTAAATGTATTTATCTTCAAGCTACTGCACTAACAAGTAACTACGATGTGATTGGTGTTACAGAAACTTGATTGTCTGAGCGTGATGGAGACGAATATAATATTAGTGGGTACACACTGTATAGGAAAGACAAGCAGGACAGAAGAGGTGGAGGGGTAGCGCTATACATAAGAAATAGTCTTGAAGCCCAGGTGTTAAATCAGGACAAAGAAAACAATGCAGAATCAATATGGGTCAGAATAATGGACAGAAATTCAAAGGGCATAATAATAGGAGCATGCTATAGACCACCAAATTCAGACGATGAGCAAAATAATATGTTATACAATGACATTTGAAATGCGTGTAGAAAAGGAGAAGCCATACTAATGGGGGATTTCAACTTCCCCCGTATAAAATGGGAGAACCCGGTGGGGAGCACGACGGACGAAATTGAAATGGTGGAAATGAAAAATGACTGCTTCCTAACGCAATTTGTCAAGGCACCGACTAGAGGGGAGGCATGCCTTGATTTAGTCTTTTCAAATAATGAAGACAGAATAACTAAAACAGAGGTCAGAGAGCCATTGGCAAACTCAGACCACAACATGGTCTCATTTGAAGTATTTTTTAAAACCCCAAAAGTAATGACTAAAGCTAAGGTTTACAATTTTAGAAAAGCAAACTATGAAGGTATAAAACACAGACTAACAGAAGTAGATTGGAGTAAAATAGAGAATACATATTCTATTTTTTAAAAATGTAGTACTAGAGGCGCAAAACAATTACATCCCAAAAGTAGACAAATCTAAATCTAAAACAAAATGGCCAAAATGGTTTAATAGATCAATAAAAAAAAAACATTCAGCAAAAAAAGGCACTTCACAGAGCGTTTAAAAGGGACCAAAAACAAAGTAGACATAAAGAGTACTTGGAACTGCAAACACAAAAAGGAAGTTAGAAAGGCCAAGAGAGAGATAGAAATCAATATTACTAAGGGGGCTAAAACCAATTCCAAAATGTTTTTCCAATATTATAACAGCAAGAGAACATTCAAAGAGGAGGTAAAATGTCTAAGAGACACAAATGGCAAAATCATAGATGAAGAAAAAAAAAATAGCAAATATATTAAATGATTACTTTTCACAGATTTTTACAAAGGAGGACACGGACAACATGCCCCACATGTCGACCTGTTCCTATCCAATTTTAAATAATTTTAGCATAACAGAGGCAGAAGTGTTAAAGGGACTAGGAGCTCTTAAAATAAACAAATACCCAGGCCAGAGGAGATCCTCCCAATAGTACTCAAAGAAATGAAAGAAGTTATTTACAAACCGCTAACCAAGATCATGCAACAGTCTCTTGACACAGGGGTTGTACCGAGAGACTGGAAAATTGCAAACGTAATACCGATCCACAAAAAGGGAGACAAAACCAAACCAGGTAACTACAGAATGCAGTAGTGATTCAAGGAAATGCATGCACATGGATTAGGGAGTGCTTAACATGTAGAAAACAGAAAGTACTGATTAGAGGAGAAACCTCAAAATGGAGCGAGGTAACCAGTGGTGTACCACAGGGATCAGTATTAGGTCCTCTGCTATTCCTAATCTACATTAATGAATTAGATTCTGGTATAGTAAGCAAACTTGTTAAATTTGCAGACAACACAAAAATAGGAGGAGTGGCAAACACTGTTGCAGCAGCAAAGGTCATTCAAAATGATCTAGGCAGCATTCAGAACTGGGCAGACACATGGCAAATGACATTTAATAGAGAAAAGTGTAAAGTATTGCATGCAGGCAATAAAAATGTGCATTATAAATATCATATGGGAGATACTGAAATTGAAGAAGGGAACTATGAAAAAGACCTAGGAATTTACGTTGACTCAGAAATGTCTTCATCTCGAAAATGTGGGGAAGCTATAAAAAAGGCCAACAAGATGCTTGGATATATTGTGAGAAGTGTTGAATTTAAATCAAGGGAAGTAATGTTCAAACTTTACAATGCATTAGCAAGACCTCACCTGGAATATTGTGTTCAGTTCTGGTCACCTCGTTACAAAAAGGATATTGCTGCTCTAGAAAGAGTGCAAAGAAGAGCGACCAGAATTATCCCGGGTTTAAAAGGCATATTGTATGCAGACAGGCTAAAAGAATTGAATCTATTCAGTCTTGAACAAAGAAGACTATGCGGCGATCTGATTCAAACATTCAAAATCCTAAAAGGTATAGACAATGTCAAGCCAGGGGACTTCTTTGACCTGAAAAAAGAAACAAGGACCAGGGGTCACAAATGGAGATTAGATAAAGGGGCATTCAGAACAGAAAATAGGAGGCACTTTTTTACACAGAGAATTGTGAGGGTCTGGAACCAACTCCCCAGTAATGAAGCTCACCCTGGGATCCTTCAAGAAGCTGCTTGATGAGATTCTGGGAGCAATAAGCTACTAACAACCAAACGAGCAAGATGGGCTGAATGGCCTCCTCTCGTTTGCAAACTTTCTTATGTTCTTATGTTCTATGTTCTTACCCTCTCAATGCCCTCACCGGGCAGAGGGAATTCAGGTTCCTGTCCTCCTCCGAATCAAAGGGAGGGGGATTAAAGGCCTCTAATTCCACTGACTGGTTCAAATGGAAATCCGTAATCACCTTTGGTAGGAACGCAGGGTTCGTGCGTAACGATAGCTTGTTTCCATTATTCCAGGAACTGTGCCCAGACACAGCCTGCAGCTCACTGACCCGCTTAGCAGAGGTGATGGCCATAAAAAGGCTGTCTTCATAGAGAGATATTGCAGCTCTATGGAATGTTTAGATTCCACTCGGGGAGGGCGTCCTTTTTAGGGGGACGGAGTCGCGAGCACCTTTTAGAAACCGGGTCGCCAGAATATGGGCTCCCAGAAAGTATCTCGTCTTGAGAGGTGCATTCTATGAGACGGATGGCTTTTTTGAGAAGCAGTTTCTCTACTTCTTGCCTGAGTGCCAAAGCCTGGAGAGGGTCGTTCATGGATGTAACCGTGATCCGTCACCAGTATTGCAGATGATGTTATGTAAACGGGTGGGCCTGAGGCCACAAGTCTTCAGGGCCTCTGCTGGGGCTGCTGAGGTTGGGCTGGAGCACGCTGAGGCGGCTGCCTAGGGCGACGATCCCGGAACTGTCTTTTGGAGTGCTGCTGCATGGGAGCACCATGCTGCTGCATGGGAGCACCATGCCCTGCGTTTTCTCTTCCTTGTGGAAGGGTCCGGTTGCCTGCTGCCACGGCGGCCTGCAGGCGGTGCCTCAGGTCACCAGCAGAGCCGTGGGAATTGGGACTGCCCGGGTTATTGTGCCTGCCTGTGGAGATTGCCAGCGGCTCGACCTGCCCCGCACTGGAGCACGGGCAGGGAGTAGTGCAGCCACTTGCCAAGACCCCTTCTTAAATATATTTTAGAAAAAGAAAGAAAAATATATATTTTAAACTCTTACAAAATTGTTTGTTTCCATATAACATTTTTGTAACAAGTATGGCCAATATACGAGTAATGTTGCTACTCGTTATTCAGAGAAAAACAATGCATTAAGGGTAAAAAGTCAGGGTAAAAGAAAACAATGAACCTTTAGACCTTTAAGGAAAAAAAAAATATCTCAGGTGGTAGTTAAGGAGTTATGTATAGCTAGTGTCTGCTAATAATGATCATAATAATAATAATAATAATAATAATAATAATAATAATAGTGTTGTACTCTTCTAACACAGCTATGGACAAAACTTACCCTATAAAATTAACTCATTTTAAAGTCATAAAGTCAATGAAACCTGCTGAATAAACCACTTTGTAGTTTTCCATATACTTAACAAAAAACAGACACAAATTGAAAAATGCAACATGAAATACTGTATTACTATTATGTCTTCTGGTAGACTTTTGCAATATTTCTTTGATTACATGATGTTAAATAAAATATCTAAATTATGTTCATATAGTTGTTGTTGTTGTTGTTTTGTTTGTTTTTAAATATGTCTCAATCCTAAAATTCTAGGTGATGCAAAACTTTTGGCCATAGCTGTAGATAATGTCTTAAATCCTTTTATTTAACAAGCAGAAGTTATATTCCACTTCCTGTCAGGTTAAAGGCATTTTGTATTTCCCTTCATCTCAGTTATTCTGTAACAGGATTGACCCATGTTGCTGCATTTTTTTAATCAATAAGTTTCAAATCAACTCTTCCTTTCTTATGACACAAGATCTTTGGACTCCATCTTAGACACTTTTGGTCTGATTTTATTGCACCACCAGCAATCCAGTATTGCCGTTATATAAGGGCACTGTTTAAGTGGCTCTATGTGCTCATTGATCAAGAGGTACCAGTCAATATTTTGTTAAAATTGGACATCTGCTTGTGGGAAACTGTTCAGCTAATGGGGTTTTCTCAGGCCAGGGGGAGTTTTCATAGTTTGCACTATCCAGTAACTGACTAATAATGCTCTGCTCAAAAAAAAAACATCCCCCCCCCAAAAAAACAGACTGGGCATAGTGTACACAGTATGATATCACATTTGTCAGATTATGCACAAGTGTCTGCTGTAATACATTCAAATTTTTTACAGTGAGAGCAATGGCAAATGGCACAAGGAGATATTTGAAAAGATTGAAAATGGACAGCACTAGAGCTTCCTTTAATCATTAGTCACCTTGAAGCCCATCTACTGTGCCTTGCCTCCTCTTTCTTTTTTATGATTTGGTTAGTTAATTAAAAAAATACCATATTAGTCATTTACATTTACAAAGCAATGACTAGACAATTATAAATTGCTATATTGATACAGAAAATAGGCATGAATTGAATTACCTTTTTTAACTGAGATAGCGCGGATCATTTGGTACCCAAATTGCATCTATGATACTCACTTCTAAGTCACATTTGATTTTTCAACAGGTAGCATTGTTATATACAGCTGTTAGAGTCTGTTTGGTAAATTTAAAGTATCTGTCAGCATGGGTTGTATACATCTTCTACCACAGTGGGTGAGTTATGGTTCTTACATTACTATTAATAAACATATATGTTTGTGTGTGTGTGTATATATGAAGTGTTAAAAATGCAATTGAATGCAATATGTAGTTAATGTAATTGATTTCATTTGTAGTGTTAATCAGATTTCACTGTGTGTTGCAAACCCTTCATAAGAAAGGCTCCTCTTCATCATAAGCATCTTCATCAGTCCTTATCCCCTCCCACTGCAGCAGAGCACACATCTGCATCAGTCCTTATCCCCGCCCACTGCAGCAGAGCACACATCTGCATCAGTCCTTATCCCCGCCCACTGCAGCAGAGCACACATCTGCATCAGTCCTTATCCCCGCCCACTGCAGCAGGGCACACATCAGCATCAGTCCTTATCCCCGCCAAGAGTCCCTATACGGTCAGGACAATCACGATTTTCTAGCAAATGTCCCACATACTGTTTTGACCCTGCTGACCCATGTGCTAATGTCATAGTACTAAGATGGTGAAATAATGGATTCATGCTTTCATATGTCATTTTTGTAAACATCATGCTTTTTCTCTGGAACTTTTGAAGGTAGCGCACATGACAACTGTTTTTATTTTGCATCTGAGAACAGCCAAAGCTTGCTTGGTGGGTTGTCAGTCTCTTGCAGACTTTCCTCCAGCCTATTCAGAAGGTCCACGAGGGCAGAGGAAACCTAATTTGCTCTGTGACCTCGGTCAATCTCTAACCAAGCTTTGATTTCAACATTCCCTGTTGTTTCCCATTCTTCACAAATGTCAGATTGTACAGCCAAAAAGTAAAAAAGTAGAAAGAAGCCAGCACTCCTTATTGAATAACTTTTTTTTTATTTGAAGAAAAATAATAAGAAAAATAGTTATGGCAGAAACATAGCAAACGCGTTGCAGCAAACAAGCCTTCATGCCATTATTATTTTTCTTTAAATACAAAAAGTTATTCTATAAGGAGTGCTGGCTTCTTTCTACTTTCTTTTTTGAGCTTCAGCACTCACAGAGAAGTCATTAAGATTTGAGTTCAGCGTGTTTCTTTGCAAACTGTTTGTTATTAGATTGTAAAGCCAAAACTGACATGCAGACAACACCAGTTTTGGCTGGGGCTGGTTCTGCTGCGTGTTAAAACAAACTAAACCAGTGTCTGGGGATTGTTCTGTCATTAAATGCATGTAGCTTGTGTAACCTCAGTTTTGGGATTAATTGTTGTTTCTTTGCAGCAATTATTTTCTAATTTAATTTTGTTTCTCATTATTTCACAGTGTGAGCAAATATCCTACCAAGGATTCCCAAATGAATACTGCATTTAAGTTTTTAAATAAGAAGCTATTGAATATTATGTTTAAAAACTTTAAATAAGAAGCTTTTTTCAAGTTTTGTGTTGCCCATAGATATTTTTTTTTTTTGCCATTCTCTCCACATTTTCTAAATACTCAGTTCTGGTGGTAGATCGCAGCAGGCACTTTTCCCCCTGCCATAGTGAGTCTCGCTACATTTGAACTGTTTTATCCAGTTAACAATCAAGTTCCTACATTGCACAGGAAATGCATCTACCAGAGCGTATTTTGAAGTGGAAGAGGCTTGTACTTGACAGTATGTACACCACACGACATCACTTGTATTTATTTATTTATTTGTTTGTTTGCTTATAGTGGTGGCCACATGCATTCGATCACCACATTATCTTTACGATTACTGCTTTATCATCACCATATAGTTTGTTTTTCAATAGACTTTTTTTTTGTTATTTGTTGATTTGCTATATGTGTTTCTATTGAATTCTTTTTTTTGTCTGCATGACAAATGCCTTGAATTGCATTCATGCCCATTCAATGTTATTGATTAGTTTGCCCAATAACCGATTAGTGCAGGCTACTGTTGTAGTCATGATTGTCATGTCATCCATGTATGCTCAAATTGGTGGCAGTCGCATTCCAGAAGCCAAGCATTCTCCTCCCACTACCCTATTTGATGCCCTAATAATTACTTCCATTAGCATGGTAAAAGCCAGTGGAGAAGTGAGGCAGCCTGCCATTATTCAATTTTCTAGACATTGCCGTGTAGTGGTGAATTCTGAAGTTAAAAAACAAAATTGCAAATCTCTGAAGTAGGCTTTTACTAGTTTGCTGTTGTCTTCGGTACACTGAAATAATCAAATGCTGCCCAAAGAAGCTCATGTGGTACTGAACCGTATGCATTAGCTAAATCCAGAAATGTCACACTTCTTTCCACTTAGGTGCGCAGACCTCCATGTGGATTGATAGGTGGGATGTCTGAAGGAATCAACATAGCCTCCTGCCTTTTTGAATCTGCGTGCTTTTCCTCAAGATATCTCTCTAGTTCAGACTTAGTTGCTTTTAGTCTGCCGTTTTTCTCACTGGTAAATAACTTCTTTGCAAATTTGAATGGGTCTTTATAAAAGTTAGTTCTCGCACACTCCTTCTTTTTGCAGTGTTTCCATAGGCACTCAGCTCTGCGCAATGTTGCAAGCTTATCTTTTATGACCATTTGTAATAGATTGAGTACCTCCTTCTGATTTTGTTCTGCTCTTCTCCATTGCTTCCTCAGCTGCCACCTTTCTCTAACTAAGCTCTCAATCGTCTGCTGCCATCTAGACTTTACAGGAATAGTTTGTACTTTCTCCTTTCATTTTTCAACTCCAAACCTCTTGTTCCCATATGCATAGATGGTATCCCCAAATTTATCCAGCTTCTTTTCGACTGTTCCACCTAACCTTTCCAACACAACACAGAGATCTGTGTTTACTGTGTCCCACGCTGTTTTCTCACAAGCTCTTGGTCATTTAACTCCAGGCTTGTGCCCGTTGAGGTTCTTTTCTCTCTTATGCTGGTTCATCTGACCAGGTTCACCACTGGTTCACCATTAGGTTCATCACTGACTTGACTGACTTCATATAAGTACTGGTCAATGCAAGGCCCTTGTCCCTTCACCCTCAAGCATTTCATTCTCCCTTGATGAATCTTCAAACCCCTAACCGTTGTCACTTTGATATTAAGGATTGTTAATAGAGGGTGAGTTAATAAAGGACAATTTAAATGCAAATGCAAACAGATACACCTTTATCTAAAATTCTAACAACCTGACTAAAAAACTACTTAAAATTTAAATGTAGAAATTATTATGTTTGTTTTATGAAGTAACTGTAAGTCCTCACATCTAACATCACAGTACTTTTAAACTTTCAGCTCACCTTTAATATCATTGTATGTAAATCGGGCAGCTTAACATCCACTATGATTGTGCTGGCAAGCAGCTTGTGGAAACTTCCCCACCCTTTCACTTTCATTGATCAAAGATATATAATCATCCAGCATATATCTAGCAACCCTGTTGATGAAGCCATAATTAAGTCCTATAGGTTCTTGAACAGCTGTTCTGTTTAACTCATTAAATAATATATTTGCTAAAATTTACATATAAATTGGGTGTTGTTATATCTATTAAATCTATTCTTTTTTTCCAAGGAAAACAATTTACCACATTAAGCAGAAACCGATATTGCTCAAACGTATTTACTCACACATATGATAATTCATTATGATAAAGTAGTTTCATTATGGTTAAATGGAGTCCCAGTATTTTGAAGGCCGTATTACATAAGCATGCATTTTGATGAGATCCCAGTGCTGTTTGTAATGGTCCATGGCACTTCAATGAGTCAACAAGGAGATTTAAAAGAAATGTCCCATTGCTTTCATTAATGCTATTCCCAAGTATTCTGGAGATCACAGAAACAATTCATTCGTTTTTTTTGCTGGCACTTATCCCAATATTATTACTCATCTTTTCACAATTAGCCTAGGTGTCTGGCTAATAATACATACAACTTAAAATAAATGGGAATGACTATTTAGTTGTAGTGTTGTAGTGTTTTGAATATTGGATTTTTCAAATCAGAAATGTAATTGATTGAGAGTGTTAGACACTATTGTAATGGCGGGTGTAGTTTTAAGTCAAAGCATGCTAATTAAAGTATACCCAGGGCAATAGTAATAGGAACAATAAGAATTTTTTTCTTTTAACAATGATACAGTGGGAAGAATTCACTGAGCATAGAAAATATCAAGCAACCAATTTATCTATAGGTAAGAAGTAGGTTGTAAAGCACTATGATTTTAAGTAAGGGAAGTTGTTTTTACCTCGACCAGCTAATTAAAGCAGATCACAGGGTATATTAAGCATATCATTTTTTTTCACATGCTCCAGACCCATTTTTATTTGTAAACCACTTGTAAAATGTGTCTATGTAGAACAGGTATCCACAATACTAGCAGGTAATGTATTTTGCATTGCATATTATAATTATTTTCTTTAAATTCACTGAGGCTGCTTCAGTGTAAACCATCATTACAAAAAGCCTGTTGGGATTTTATTCGGGAACTGTGGAACATTATTTTGCAGAGACAATGCTTATAGACTCAATTTTCAGTACTGAAGTGAGTGGCCATTTTCTTTGATGTGCTGTAGAGAGATACTGTAACTATTTTGGAGGGGGGTGCTGCTGAGCTTCAAAGCATCTCATCCAGATTTTATTTAAATGGGGAAGGACAATTCAACAACAGGAACTGAGGCCTAATACACTTTCACTGCTGGGTGCATGGTGGAAGAGCCCATCCAGAGCTATACAGTCCTGTCACCACACCATGGTTCTTGCTTAATGGATTTTCTTAACTCATGCTTCACTCCTGCATACATCCTATCATCAGCTTCCTCCCCCTTGACTGGCACAAAATACTACCTATTGCAAAAGCTGACATCATAAGGTCTGCTTTGATATTCATATTAATAAAAATCAAAGGAGGGTTCTGAACATAAATGATCAGTCAAATACTGCAAATCCACAGTGTTTGTAAGCAATTTATTACGTGATTGTTGTGTTCGGAAACAAACCCTCAAAAATGTGGTAATATTAATTATCATGCACATTATAGTGTCTGTAATACGTTATCGTACACAATATATTAGTATTACGAATGGAGATATTTTATGCTTATGTTTTAAAGTGTCTATAATGCATAGAAACTAAATATACACTGACTCATATCTTAGCTGTAAATATTTAAAAGAGGTACAATTTCATTCATTTCATTCAACTTCTGGAGTCCCCATTGGAGATAGTGCTGTCAATCATGGTACTGCATCCAGGGTTTAGCTTCACAGATTGAGTTGAGGTAGGAAGCATTTAAAAAAAAGAATTAAATAAGTCGTACAAAATGTAATGGATAAAGTCGGGAGCCACAAGAAGACAGAAGTGACCTATGGAATTCAAATTAAATTACCCACAGAGAATTATTAAACTGACCTGGTGGTGGAGCCCGACTTCATGCAGAACTTATCAGTTATCAAAAAATTAACCATGCGTGCGCAAAGGAAAATTAAAATAACTCGCTAAATACGTTATCCATTTTTTGGTTCCAAAAAGGCATTCCTAGCCAATGAGTACTATCCACCTACCGGGTATGGTGTTTAAACACACAGCCATGTTTGAGTTATTTTAGTGCAAAAAACCCCTCTAAGTTGTCAAAACTTTTTTTTTCTTTTTAAAGAAATGCACCTTGTTACAAAACGTTAATTTGTCAAAACAATATAAGCAGTCTTCTGTGTTGTTACTTTGAAACTTTGAGATTTAAAGTGTTTGCATTATACTCTAAATTAATTCATAGCAGTTTTATTTCTGTTGAGTGGGATTTCTGTCTGCTAGACTAATTGTATGTACCCCAATAATGTTACACCAATCTTTGTCTATCTTGCCACAACTTAGGTACTGTAAATTGATTAATTAGAGCTAATGGAGATCTGTGTAAACAACCATAAGTGTTCTTCATCAATTATTAGCCAGGATCATCTGTGGATGGATGTTCTGCGAGTCGGCTTCCTTTTGTTATGCTCAGTGAATCCTTCCCACTATATTATTTGATTGTGCTTTTCCATTTTTTATCATTATTTAACAAAAATCGATTTCTTTCGGGGATACAAAATGAATGAAAACAAAATATAGCCACCCTTGGAGTTATTCGGCTCACCAGGTCCAGCAAAGACTCATCAATCATTCTGCGCTAGACAACATTGTTAAATCTGACACTGAACAATGATTTGTATAAATAGAATACCCAATTACCCTTCATTAAGGACTAAGCGCCTTGTTTATTTCAGATGTCCATTGTCTCATTTCTGGTGCTGGGACCAAGGCATTTTAGCTTTAACTTTTTAGGACTTATATAGCCTTACTAAAATGATCAGAAATTTGAAAGAAATAGGCCTTTAATAGCAAGGACCCCATAACTGTACAGGATGAATTACGTTCTGAGTTATGTTGCAAATATTTGCATTTTATGGGCTCGTTAACAAAAGGCTTCTGAGTAAAAGACACAGAGCATGGTTTAGACAATTAACTGAATGTCTCCAGGGGGTATATGCTGTAAACAAAGGGTTTAAGCAGTATTTTAAATCCTCATCTCTGTCCCATTACCCAAATGTTCCATAATGCCTGGTAATGCCCTTTATGTCAGGTCTTATTGCTTACATATACCGTGTTTGCTCTAAATAGCGGACGGGTCACTTATTTTCTTACACACCAATGATATGGTGTGTTGATGTGGTAAACTTACTTTCTAATCGCCCTGTATATATATATATATATATATATATATATATATATACTGTATATACACACACACACATACAGTTGTAGTCAGAAGTTTACATACCCCAATGGAAATGTATAATTTCTAGAAATTTCTCTAAAGCAGAGAATTCTAGGAAAAATCTTTTGTAGCAAAAGTTTAGCTTTTGTGGATGAGGAAAATAAATGGTACAAGAAATAGATGTCTACAATTATTTATTTCAGCAATTATTTTGCAAAACTCCAAAATAATATATTAAAGTGTAAAAAAATTAAAATAAAATAAACGACCAAAACATTCTATTTGTCACGCATTTCTATGTATTTACATTTAAGTTCAACAGGCTAGCAAAATACATGTGCCTATACAACTCTAAAAATACTAAAGGCTAAAAATAGAAAGAAATGATTTATGAGGGCTATAATGTAAATATCCACCCAGAATGCACTTTCAAAATAGCAAAACCCTCTTGATCATTTAATGAGAGGCTTTATGTGCATCATTATATTACTTTTCTGGGGTTTGGGCAGATAGGAATGTTTTAATGAGCCATGTCTGGAATGGAAATTGCTGTCACCAAGTAAAATAAAAAAATAGAACCTTACCATTAGACAGGGCACATTTAAACACAATGCACATCATTTAATGTGATATATATATATATATATATATATATATATATATATATATATGTGTGTATATATATATATATATATATATATATATATATATATATATATATATATATATATATATATATATATATATATATATTGTGGCAGTAATGAAGATGCTACTAGAAATTATTTTTATTAATATTATTAATATTTGCTCTTGCAGAAAATGGATTTAGCTCCTTTACACTCCCCAGCAACAACAACCCCTTGCAGAGTTCAGGCGGCTCTTATATAGGCTCATGGTTAATGCTCACAGTAATTAATTTACATAATCCCCCACCATTCACACAGCACAGCACGCACGCACTCAGGGGGCAGTGCACACACACAACAGGTGGCAGAGACTCTCACAAAAAATAACAGGCAGCAACAGCTCATACACACACAACAATAACATAACAGCATTTCAACAGTCAAAATTAACAGACCTACCCACAGAAAAGATAATCCCATTTCTCCTGCAAGTTCAACACAGAACACACAAAGTCCCAGTCCTCGGTCTCTTTTGACCCAACGCTATATATATATATATATATATATATATATATATATATATATATATATATATATATATATATACAGTACTGTGCAAAAGTTTTAGGCAGGTGTGAAAAAATGCTGTAAAGTAAGAATGCTTTCAAAAATAGACATGTTAATAGTTTATATTTATCAATTAACAAAATGCAAAGTGAGTGAACAGAAGAAAAATCTAAATCAAATCCACATTTGGTGTGACCACCTTTGCCTTCAAAACAGCATCAAGCATCAATTCTTCTAGGTACACTTGCACACAGTTTTTGAAGGAACTCGGCAGGTAGGTTGACCCAAACATCTTGGAGAACTAACCACAGTTCTTCTGTGGATTTAGGCAGCCTCAGTTGCTTCTCTCTCTTCATGTAATCCCAGACAGACTCGATGATGTTGAGATCAGGGCTCTGTGGGGCCATACCATCACTTCCAGGACTCCTTGTTCTTCTTTACGCTGAAGATAGTTCTTAATGACTTTCGCTGTATGTTTGGGGTCGTTGTCATGCTGCAGAATAAATTTGGGGCCAATCAGATGCCTCCCTGATGGTATTGCATGATGGATAAGTATCTGCCTGTACTTCTCAGCATTGAGGAGACCATTAATTCTGACCAAATCCCCAACTCCATTTACAGAAATGCAGCCCCAAACTTGCAAGGAATCTCCACCATGCTTCACTGTTGCCTGCAGACACTCATTCGTGTACCGCTCTCCAGCCCTTGGTGAACAAACTGCCTTCTGCTACAGCCAAATATTTCAAATTTTGACTCATCAGTCCAGAGCACCTGCTGCCATTTTCTGCACCCCAGTTCCTGTGTTTTCGTGCATAGTTGAGTCGCTTGGCCTTGTTTCCACGTCGGAGGTATGGCTTTTTGGCCGCAAGTCTTCCATGAAGGCCACTTCTGACCAGACTTCTCCGGACAGTAGATGGGTGTACCAGGGTCCCACTGTTTTCTGCCAGTTCTGAGCTGATGGCAATGCTGGACATCTTCCGATTGCGAAGGAAGTAAGCATGATGTGTCTTTCATCTGCTGCAGTAAGTTTCCTTGGCCGACCACTCGTCTCACGGTCCTCGGCGTTGCCCGTTTCTTTGTGCTTCTTCAAAGAGCTTGGACAGCACATCTGGAAACCCCTGTCTGCCTTGAAATTTCTGCCTGGGAGAGACCTTGCTGATGCAGTATAACTACCTTGTGTCTTGTTGCTGTGCTCAGTCTTGCCATGGTGTATGACTTTTGACAGTAAACTGTCTTCAGCAACCTCACCTTGTTAGCTGAGTTTGGCTGTTCCTCACCCAGTTTTATTCCTCCTACACAGCTGTTTCTGTTTCAGTTAATGATTGTGTTTCAACCTACATATTAAATTGATGATCATTAGCACCTGTTTGGTATAATTGTTTAATCATACACCTGACTATATGCCTACAAAATCCCTGACTTTGTGCAAGTGTACCTAGAAGAATTGATGCTGTTTTGAAGGCAAAGGGTGGTCACACCAAATATGGATTTGATTTAGATTTTTCTTCTGTTCACTCACTTTGCATTTAGTTAATTGATAAATATAATCTATTAACATGTCTATTTTTGAAAGCATTCTTACTTTACAGCATTTTTTCACACCTGCCTAAAACTTTTGCACAGTACTGTATATATATATATATATATATATATATATATATATATATATATATATATATATATATATATATATATATATATATATATATATATATATATATATATATATATATATATATAATATATATATATATATATATATATATATATATATATATATATATATATATATATATATATATATATATATATATATATACAGTGCCTTGCATAAGTATTCATTCCCCTTGTACTTTTCCACATTTTGTAGTGTTACAACCTAGAATTAAAATGGATTTAATTAGGATTTTTTGTCACTGATCTATACAAAATAGTCCATAATGTCGAAGTGGGGAAGAAAATCTACATATTTTTCAAAATTATTTACAAATAAAAAACTGAAAAGTCTTGATTGCATAAGTATTCACCCCCTTTGCTGTGACACCCCTAAATAAGCTCTGGTGCAACCAAATGCCTTCAGAAGTCACATAATTACTTGAATTGAGTCCACCTGTGTGCAATTAAAGTGTCACATGACCTCAGATTAAATACACCTGTTTCTGGAAGGCCCCAGAGTTTGTTAGAGAGCATATCTAAACAAAGCATCATGAAGACCAAGGAGCTATCAAAACAAGTCCGGGATAAAGTTCTAGAGAAGCACCAATCCGTGTTGGGTTATACAAAAATACCCCAAACTTTGAACATCCCCCGGAGCACCATTAAATCCATTATTAAAAAATGGAAAGAATATGGCACAACCACGACTCTGCCTAGAGAAGGCCATCCACCAAAACTCAGTGACTAGGTAAGGAGGGCATTAGTCAGAGAAGCAACCAAGAGGCCAATGGTAACTCTAAAGGAGCTGGAGAGATCCACAGCTGAGATGGGAGAAACCGTCCATGGGACAACTATAACCCGGACGCTCCACAAAGCTGGGCTTTATGGAAGAGTGGCGAGAAGAAAGCCATTGCTGAAAAAAACCCATATCAAATCCCATTTGGATTTTGCCAAAAGGCATGTGGGAGACACAGCAAACATGTGGAAAAAGGTTCTCTGGTCTGATGAGACCAAAATTGAACTTTTTGGCCTCAGCGCAAAACGCTATGTGTGGCGCAAAGCCAACACTGCTCATCACCCTGAGAACACCATCCCCACGGTGAAGCATGGTGGTGGCAGCATCATGTTATGGGGATGCTTTTCATCAGCAGGGCCTGGGAAACTGGTCATGATTGAGGACAAGATGGATGGAGCCAAATACAGGGAAATGGAAAACTTGAAAATTGCTGTTCACCAACGGTCCCCATCCAACTTGACAGAGCTTGAGCAATTCTGCCAAGAAGAATTGGCAAAACTTGCAGGATCCAGATGTGCAAAGCTGGTAGAGACTTACCAAAAAAGACTCACAGCTGTAATTGCTGCCAAAGGTGCTTCTACCAAGTATTGACTCAGGGGGGTGAATACTTATGCAACCAACAAATGTCTTTTTTTTTTGTGTCACAATAAAAAATATTTTGCACCTTCAAAGTGTTAAGCATGTTGTGTAAATCAAATGGTAAAAATCCCAATTAAATCCATTTTAATTCCAGGTTGTAACACTACAAAATGTGGAAAAGTCCAAGGGGGGTGAATACTTATGCAAGTCACTGTATATATATAATTTCTTGAACCATTCTGCTGATTTGTGACATTTGTTTACCCAACTCAAACCACTTGACTAAATATCTTGATATTCTTGAATAGATAATCATCCACTCTTTGACTACAGTATATGTACATTGTTGTGTTAATGAGATAGCCATAATACAAGAGCTGTGCTTCCCAAAATGATATACATTTAATAGGAATGACAAATGGCTAGGTGAAGGACATTTACTGACCATTAATTATTATTAAGGAAATCGTGAAAATCATGTTGAACAAAAGTGGGTGAAATCTTGGAAATGGATCTAAAAAAACATTTGGTTAAGCACTTCTTTTCCTTTAAAAATGCAGTATGTAATGCACTGAAAATACAAACCTGCGAGTATCTGTAAATTGCTTGGTTGTGTATGCACACAGCATTTACGTGTAGCTATGCAGGTCAGCGAATGAGATTTGTATTTTGTAGCTAAGCAAGCATGTAAATGAACAGATTGTATGTTACTGTAAACTCTCAGTTGTGATCGTCACATACATACAGCGCTTGTTAATTTATTTTTTGAAACAAAAAAGTGGGCTTCCATCTTCAAAAAATATTAATTAATACATTTTATTTCTTTAAACTTTTTTCATACAATGCAAGTGTCTGTTAAAAATATTCACTTTCTCTGAAACGAAACATTGCTAAACAAAATACTTCAGACTGCCGTTTTTTTATTTCCTGCAAACTGTAGCTAAATCGAGAGGTTGATCTGTTTCTGGTCTTTTTTTTCTGATCTTTGTGATGCCCCGCTTCTTGGACATGGTGCTGCTGTTATGAGCATCAACAATTTATTCAAAGCCTCCACTTGTGTTTTCCACTATTATAACAACTTTGACTGTTATTAATACAGCTTAGTTTGGGTGAGAAGAAACCAAGCTTGTCATTTAGCAATCTTTAATTCACATTCACATTGATCAGAATCTTCAAAAACCTGTGATCCCAACAACTCAAAGTAAACTATGGATGAGCAACTAATATGAAGTGTAGTAGTAGCTAATCCATCACATTTACCCAGTGGTTCTCAACAGAGGTACATTTTTTATTTTTATTTAAAATGTATATATATATTGTGGCAGGGTGACTGAGCGGTGACGTCACGGCAGAAGCAGGAAGGATACTGACACCAGGCAAGTTCTGCAGTTTAAAGGCGCTCGCACCGTTTTTATTTTTAAATAGCAAAAATAAAGCAAATATTTGAACAAAAACAAACTGTGCTCACAGAGCCAAATAAAAGGTGTAAACCAAAACAAGTCTCGAACACAAACAACAAACAAAGGTCAGGCTGGGCAGATTGCCTTCACTGTTCCTATGTTCTTTCACGTTGCTCTCGCTCTCGCTCTCACAACAACCACCCCGAGCTAGAGAGCTGCAGCCTTTTTATATCGTGGCCGAGGGGTTTAACTAGCTTGCAAGTAATTATTCTATTACCCCTCGGCCACAATCTGCACAAGTTTATTAACTACTACGTGGATGGGGCTACCCATCCACGCTACAAAACAAAATCGGCTAAGCCGTCAAAATACAAAACAATAAAACATCTGGCTCGCCGTCATACAAATAATAAATCATAATACAAATACAAAATAACACGGGCGGAGGGGAACCCCGTTCTAAACTAAAATAAACAAAACAATGTACAGGGCTGCTCGCCCTGTTACATATCCCCTTGTGCAACGCACACATGGCCCCAACGGCCACCTCCCCTCAGTCCCAAAGTCCCGGAAGAGGGGAAGCAAGTTGTTTCTGGGGGTGGCCATGGCGGAATCTCTGGCACCCCAACTCTTCGTGGCGGCAGCTCCCTCTTCGGGGCTCCTGCCACACACTATCCTGCTGCGAGAGTGCGGCTGGGGAGCTGGTCTCCTGACCTCCCCCTTCTTCATGGCGGCAGTTCCCCTCCGTGGGGCTCCGGCCACCCAATTCGGCAGCGAAACTGCTGCGAGGGGAGCTGGTCTCCTGACCTCCCCCTCCTTTGTGGCCGGCAGCTCCCCTCCGTGGGGCTCTGGCCACAGCGTTCCTGCCACGGAAATGCTGCTGGGGAGCTGGTCTCCTGACCTCCCCCCTTTCTTCATGGCCGGCAGCTCCCTTCATGGGGCTCCGGCCACCGTGCTAGCGACCCCAGGCGGAGCAGAGCGCCCGGCGATCCCAGGCGAAGCAGGACCCTCGGCGACCCCAGGCGAAGCAGGATCCCTGGCGACCCCAGGCGAAGCAGGATCCCTGGCGAGCCCAGGCGACGGCGGCAGCAGCGGACCCTCGGGAGGCGGCGGCGGCAGCGCGGACCCTCGGGAGGCGGCGGCAGCAGCGGCGACCCTCGGGAGGCGGCGGCAGCAGCGGACCCTCGGGGCGGCGGCAGCAGCGGCGGACCATCGGGAGGCGGCGGCAGCAGCGGCGGACCCTCGGGAGGCGGCGGCAGCAGCGGCGGACCCTCGGGAGGCGGCGGCAGCAGCGGCGGACCTCGGGAGGTGAACTCGGGAGGAGCCCCTGGCCATAGAGGCGGCAGCGGGAGCTCCACTTCTCCCTCGTACCCTGCACCCTGTGCGAAGCAAAAGGCAGCCCCAGGCGATGTGGAGCAGCAGGCAGCCCCAGGCGATGCGGAGCACCAGGCAGCCCCAGGTGATGCGGAGCACCAGGCAGCCCCAGGCGATGCGGAGCACCAGGCAGCCCCAGGTGATCCAGGCGTGGCATCCCTGGGCGGTGCGAGGCTGGCATCCTTGGGCGGTGCGAGGCTGGCATCCTTGGGCAGTGCGAGGCTGGCATCCTTGGGCAGTGCGAGGCTGGCATCCTTGGGCGGTGGTGGAGGCAGAGGCAGCTCCTGCTCCTCTCCCTCAGGTGGTGGTGGTGGAGGCAGAGGCAGCTCCTGCTCCTCTCCCTCGGGTGGTGGCAGAGGAGCTCCTCCCCTTCTGGCGGCCAAGGCGGCAGGGGCTCCTCCCCTTCTGGCGGCCAAGGCGGCAGGGGCTCCTCCCCTTCAGGCGGCGAAGGCGGCAGGGGCTCCTCCCCTTCAGGCGGCGAAGGCGGCAGGGGCTCCTCCCCTTCAGGCGGCGGCGGCAGGGGCTCCTCCCCTTCAGGCGGCGGCGGCAGGGGCTCCTCCCTTCAGGCGGCGGCGGCAGGGGCTCCTCCCTTCAGGCGGCGGCGGCAGGGGCTCCTCCCCTTCAGGTGGCGGGCGGCAGGGGCTCCTCCCCTTCAGGCGGCGGCGGCGGCGGGCTCCTCCCCTTCTGGCGGCGGCCGTGAAACCAGCAGGCATGCTCCCTCTGCTGGTGGCGGCGATGGAGGCGGAACCAGCAGGCATGCTCCCTCTGCTGGTGGTGGTGGGAGCGACACACAGTCCTCCCAGGGTGGTGGAGGCGGAACCAGCAGGAACTCTCCCTCTGCTGGCGGAGGTGGGAGCGACACACAGTCCTCCCAGGGCGGTGGAGGTGGAACCAGCAGGAACTCTCCCTCTGCTGGCGGAGGTGGAAGCGACACGCAGTCCTCCCACGGAGGTGGAGGCGGAACCAGCAGGTATTCACACTCTGCTGGCAGGTACCTGGGCTGTGGATGTTGGCCTTCCCCTTTTGGGCTGTGGGCGCACTGGGTCCTCCCTCTTGGGCTGTGGGCGTTGGCCTCCCCCTCTTGGGCTGTGGACGCACCGGCTCCTCCCTCTTGGGCTGTGGACGCTCGGCCCCTCCCTCTTGGGCTGTGGACGCACCGACTCCTCCCTCGTGGGCTGTGGACGCTCAGTCTCCTCCCTCGTGGGCTGTGGACGCACCGACTCCTTCTCCAGGTCCGTGTCCCCTCTCTGCCTCCTTCTCCTCACCTTTTCTCCCTTGGCCTGTGGAGGTGATGGGGTCGGGACCAGCAGGCACTCTCCCTCTGCTGGTGGGAATGGGCGCAGCAGGCACCCCTCTGACAGGAGAGGACAGTTGAGTGGGGAATGCCCTGCTCACCGCAGATGGGGCACCAGCAGTCCTCCATGACCACCCGGATGATAGCATCCCAGCTGCTCTCCCGCTTTGTGGCGCAGCTGGTAGCTCCCTTCTGGGGTCTCCCCCGGGGTACCTGGTCCTCACTCGCTTTGGCAGCCCACTCCTCTCCCTGGTATTGGGTGGGGCAGATGGCCACAGTGTGCCCAAACTCCCCACAACCAGGGCACCACTCATCTATCAGGTAGATAGGGCCAACATCCCCTGGTGGCAACTGTTGCTGTTGCTGCCGCTTTTGCTGCTTTCTGCAGCTCCTCCTTCCTCCCATCCTCTTTCCTCCCATCCTTCTTCCTCACCCTCCTCCTCACTCTCCTTTCTCCACAAGTGATAAAAAAAACGAAAAAACAAACGAAAAAACAAACAAACTGCAGTACCCTCTTCTGCCTGAGTCCAGGAGGCGCTGGTGATCCCACGCTGGACACCACGTGTGGCAGGGTGACTGAGCGGTGACGTCACGGCAGAAGCAGGAAGGATACTGACACCAGGCAAGTACTGCAGTTTAAAGGCGCTCGCACCGTTTTTATTTTTAAATAGCAAAAATAAATCAAATATTTGAACAAAAACAAACTGTGCTCACAGAGCCAAATAAAAGGTGTAAACCAAAACAAGTCTCGAACACAAACAACAAACAAAGGTCAGGCTGGGCAGATTGCCTTCACTGTTCCTATGTTCTTTCACGTTGCTCTCGCTCTCGCTCTCACAACAACCACCCGAGCTAGAGAGCTGCAGCCTTTTATATCGTGGCGAGGGTTTAACTAGCTTGCAAGTAATTATTCTATTACCCTCGGCCACAATCTGCACGAGTTTATTAACTACTACGTGGATGGGGCTACCCATCCACGCTTAAAACAAAATCGGCTAAGCCGTCAAAATACAAAACAATAAAACATACGGCTGGCCGTCATGCAAATAATAAATCATAATACAAATACAAAATAACACGGGCGGAGGGGAACCCCGTTCTAAACTAAAATAAACAAAACAATGTACAGGGCTGCTCGCCCTGTTACATATATATATATATATATATATATATATATATATATATATATATATATATATATATATATATATATTATATACCGTTTCATTTTGAACACGGTAATAAAAAACATTTTGACATGCTGATTTTGTATATATATGTACATTTACGCCGGATGCGCACAGAGAAATAGGAATGTTTCACAACTCGGCCGGTGTGAAAGCCTGGATCATAGAGTATTCTAAGAATGTTACGTTGGTGTGAAAGGACCTTTAACTACGTTTTGTACTCAAGTAACATTTAAACCTGCCAGCAGTCATAGTCTTTATAGTCATAGTCTTTATATTATTGGTTTTGGTGTACTATTGATGTAGCTAAACCTACATTATTTGGTGGCCTTTCTGTGACCTTTCTGTGAATTATTAGTTTTTTTCCGCAACTCACCCGTGAGTCTACTAAAAATCACCGTGCCAAAATTGTACCCTTAATTATTTTTATTATTTATTATTACTTATTCTTTAGCAGACGCCCTTATCCAGGGCGACTTACAATTGTTACAAAATATCACAGTACAAAGTATTGCATTATAAAGTATCACATTCCAAATTATCACATTATAAAATATCACATTACAGAATCATAATACAGATAAGAGCAGTTATGAAAGTACAAAAAAAATCAACTTAAGAGCAAAATAAAGAATACAGTAAATTATAAGTAAGAGCGAGTTTGACTGAGAGCAATTGAAACGTATAGTAAATATTTGCTCATATGAGTAAAGTCCAGTAAGAACACATAGTAAGTGTGATCTATAACAAAAACATTGTCAATGTAAAAAAGTTAGAAAAACACAACAGCCGTTTAAAGTGGTGATATCAAACGCAAAAGCCCAAGTTAGGAGAAGCAATTGGGGCAACCTTGTCAAGCATCAAGCAGATAGGCAAAATTGGAAAGGTGCTGGGGCCCAACATTCGCACAATTGTTGCTTCTAACTTGGCTTCTTTTTTTGATCGCTCCACTTTGCCGGAGGTGGAGGAGTGGAGGGGGGCAAGAGGGGGTGTACGATGAAATGATGGTCTGGAGATAGGAGGGAGCATAAAGGTCAAGACAACGATAGGCGAGTACAAGAGTTCTGAATTAGATGCGAGCAGCAATAGGGTGCCAGTGCAAAGAGCAGAGCAGCGGTGTAGCGTGGAAGAAATGAGGAAGGGAAAAGACAAGGCGAGCAGCAAATCTTTGGATGAGCTGGAGCGGACGGATAGCAGAGGTAGGGAGGCCGGCCAGGGAGGAGTTGCAGTAGTCAAGGCGGGAAGGTACCAGGGCCTGAACTAGGAGTTGCATGGAGTAGTCAGTGAGGAAGGGGTGAATTCTCCATATGTTTCTGAGGATGGTGACAGGAGCGTGCCAGAGTAGAGATGTGCTGAGAGTAGGTGGGGGTCAAGGGACACCAAGATTCTTGAGGAGTGGTTAGGGTTGGAGAGGTGGATACTGAAGTCACCTAGTAGAACAACAGTAGTGGAAGGAGGAGATATCTATAGGGAGTAGGATATCTTGGTAATAATGACTAGATAATCATCCACACTTCAAGCTTATTAAATTGTTATATTACTAAGCTAGTTATCTTATAAAACCAGTAATACCCTAAAATGTTATCTATTTACTGGGCATGACAGGACATTTATTGCCCATTAACCACCTGTCAAATATCACTAAAAAGAGAAATCACCCTTCTTCAAAAATAGGTAAAAGATTTAATAGACACGATGTTTATCAGATGCTGTTCACCCCAAATCCATGTTCTAACAATGCAGGTATCAATATCTGGTTGGGCTGTTCTGCTCTGTATTTGACTTCAAAATGTGTTCTCTCTGTCAACACTGTTATAACATTGAATATTGTACCATTCATGGCAGATGATTAATAGTGGTAGTTCATGTGTTGTACTACAAAACCACTCCAAATGTCTAGCTGCAATCAGATTTCAAGGCACAATTTATCTTTAACAACAAAGAGCACACTGCAGTGATCAACACTGAAAAGTGCTTTGAGTCTCTAGGCTCATTACACAATGCCTAGCTGATCAACCCCGCCCCCTCCCCTCCCCTCCCCTCCCTCCTCTCCTTTGACACACTGTTTAATATTTAGTGTACTTGTCAGCTAACTTTTGGAACATAAATGGCTGGAAACACAAATTTCAAAGCTAATTTGTGTGTGCTCCAAAGCTGATGATCCTGTATGGTTTATGCACAGCTAAAGATCTGCAATCTTAAGATGCACATTACATACAACAGCGCAGCTTAATTGCATTAGATGCACGTCATAATGTCTTTATAAAAGCAGTTGAGTAAACACCAAGAACTTAAATTCTATTTGACATTTAGACAGGCTGCTAAACTGACTGTAATTTTCTAGGCTTTATCATAGATCATTCAATCAATCTTTATTTATATAGCACCTTTTCACAATAAATGGATAGAAACATTGAAAAACCTTCAAATGTTACAATGAGCAATACAAAATGAACATCTTTCTAATGTCAGTAAGTTTTTTGTTAAAGTGATTCATAAAGTGGGCCCTGGATAAGGGCATCTGCTAAGAAATAAATAATAATAATAATAATAATAATAATAATAATAATAATAATAATAATAAATAGTGCAATAGCATCTGATGTATTTGTTAGTGTGGTATAATACTTAATCCAACAACTCTTCAACTGATCCTGACTAAGTATAGGCCATGGTGCCTTGGAAACAAACTTATTATACAGTATGTCTGCTCATTGTCAGTACAATACATGTACAACATTCAAGAAAAAGTAGCATGCTAATAGCTTGTCTTATGCTGACAATATGCCAGGTGTGCATACTTAACTTGAAACTGTTGATGTTAGCACTTAGGAAAGTCAAAACAGCAATGGTGTCAAATATGCAAAAAAATACTATAGAGGAAAAATCTTACACAGTCGTTTACACAAAGCAGATGTGTTATTTTCAGCTAACTCATCAGTAATGGATGACTAATTAATGAGGCTATGTACTTTAAGACAATGGACTCTAATGATTTTAATGGGGGTGGTGAGAATGTATATAGAACTCAATCTGACTATTACTAATTAGCTAGGTCTTAGAAACAACTACTGCCACATGTCTTTATTGACTAAGTAAAATATGTAGATACTGAGATGTAGGTACTTGTGAGAGAATCTCAGTGTACTGAGTTACACTTCATACCACTGAATGATAATAATTTACCAAAATGCATTTTATGTGTGCATGCTTTGTGGCTATATGGCACCCTCAAGCCAGTACTGGGTCTTTTTTTTTGTAATTTAACAATAAAAATGAATGACTATGTTTTATATATATATATAAAAAATAAATACATATTTGCAATGAAGTTACCACATTTTTTAATAAGTTAAATATTGACAGATTAAACTGTTGTATTTATTTATGAATTCTAATCTCCCCTTTATAACACAGTAACACCTGTAATATGTTATAATTGTATCATTTGCATGAATAAGGTGGTCTTCAAGGAACTGAACCATTAATGCAAAAAATTACATGTACATTTAACTAGTTTGATTAATAATTTATAGAGCATGCACTTTACTTAAGTTAATTAGGACTAGATGATGTGATTTACTGTTTTAAAGTTCCAAGCAGAAACACTTCATTAAATGTGCAAGCAATTGTAGCAATTTAATAATGTCAAATGTAAATTCCCTTGTAACCTGGTAATGTGTGGTAGTTGGTTATTAATTGCTGTCACACTATAACATGTTTGTTGCAATACAATATATATATAATTATCTGATGTCTCAGGACTTAAAATACATTGTTAAAAATCGATGTAGGTTCATGTCAGCAATGTTCCCATGAAAATGGGACATCCTGAATTGTAAGGGGGACATAAAGGGTGCCTGAAAACATTAAGGGGGGGATGGTAGTTGTGACTATGATCTGAACTCCTGTCACTCTTATACTGGCAAACAGACTATTGACCATTCTGAAGCAGACAGAAAGCAAACTGGTGGAAGTTTAAATGATCTACCACTTTGATCTTTGGAAAATAGGCACATATTCTTAGATCATTATATACTCTGCCAAAAAGAAAGTGTCAGAATAACTAATGAACCAAACTAGCGGATAGATCGCGTTTTCTGCAGCTTTAGAAAATACAAAACCAGTGGGATAAACAGGTGTATAATATTAAAGTGAGATACAGTGGTGGAGCAAAGCTCATGTGAAAAATCTATCTGGTTTCCAGTGCTAGTAATTGTAACAGTTCATTATTTAAACACATAACAGTTGTATTACTGAGCAACTGTCTGACATTAAACAAAATGTTTCAAGAGACCTGTACTCCATTTTAAGCTACAATTACTTTTAATAAGTGCTATGTCAGAGATTGTTTTACTTTTCTTTAACTCCCATGGTGTCATATGAATTAGTCTTTGCTCTGGTCAGAGACTGATGATATATTTTGTTTATGTCACAGCTGTCACTATTAATATATGTCTACATTCCAGGTCATCAGTTTCTCTATTTAACAATTTGTGCACATAAGACATAAAAGCTTTCAGTTAACAATGAATAAAGTATGAGTCTCCTTTTTAGGTATTAAATATTAATGGGACGGGCAGGTAGGTGTGCAACCTTCATTGCAACATTTTCTTATTCTTCTTTCTAAATCTAGAACGACATTTTAAAAAATAACATCCCAGTGATATAACAGTGTGGTATACATTTGCTCGATCTCTTATTCATTTTCCCCCTAACATGGTACCATGCCTCATTCCAGCAAAAACAGCCAATAATGTAGTTTATAAAGATGTAAAAGGTGCTGCGGGGCATAGTAATTGCATACTATAGACCAGTGGTTCTCAAACTTTTTAGACCACACCTCCCTTCCTGTTGCCTGTGGTACTTGACGCCCCCTGCCCCCCATCGTAATAATAAATCCATCATAATAAGAGCAAGATTAACACTGCAAATAACAGTTTGCTGATTGTGTCCAACACTTACTAATGTGCACACCACGTAGTAAGCCGTTAAACAACGTACATCACCAAATGGCAGCGGACTTCATCTAATACATGCAAGCTTAAAAGGCACCAGTTAGATGCACAGCGCCATCTAGAAACGTTGACATGCCAGGAGGTGTCAGCTTTAAGTTCATGTAGAACCACTGCTATAGACCATAAGATGTATACATCTCATGTGTCTGAAGGACACCTCTATTATTATGTTGCTTTCTTTTCAGATCTGCGTGGGGCTGTAATCTAATGAATCAAAACACAGCATTTCCCAGAAACATGTTCAGATTCTTTTAGAAAACTTTGGTGGGGTTACCATGGAGATTCCATGCCACAGTGCGACTAACGGGTGGGTAAATTGTCTTCTTACTTTAATTTTGACCGATTATATTTTTGTTGCATAGAAGCATATCCGAAAGCTGTATCTTATGTTCATGATACTTCAGCAGGGAAGATCCTGTTTGTGATGAAACCTCACGCAACTTTCTATTATAACTAACTGTGTAACACATTGTCTGGGTTTTTTGATTTGTGTGCACTTGAAGTTCTTCAAAACAACCTAACAACTGTGTGTAAAGTCATTTTAGAAAGCTGCACGATATCAGTTGTCGTGCAAGGCCAAATTGGAATGCAGACAGACACAATGAATCATAATTTTATCTTTAACTTAATACTAACATTAAAGTCCCTATCAGGTTGTAAAATTGCTTGAAATATTGCAACAGTTGTTATTCAAAATGTGGATGCTGCTGGAGCTTTTATTACCAGATTAATCAACAAAATGCAGCGACAAAAACTGGATAACAAGTTTTTTCTGTTTTCTAAATGGATACCATTTGACTGAATACCTGAGAGGCCTTACTCTTTTTTTTATGCATAAGTTTAATTTTAAAACAATTGACATATTTTATTTATATTACTTTTTAGTTATTTGAACAAATACTAACAATAACATATAAAATATTTAAAAAAAGGAACAAATAAACCATTTTAATCAAAGCAGGTGCACTATATATAACAAGTGCTCAAAACAGTCACCTCCACTTTTGTGATCAGGCTAGAGACACTTTACTCCTTCTTATAGAGGTACCTGCTGTGTCAAAACGGCTGCTTTATGCAGCACAGTTCTGTTTGAAATGAAGTGCACAGTACATGGCTGTGAGAGGCAGGAGACATCTATTTTGCTGCTTTTCCACCCTTTCCTCCCAATGTTTTCCTATGTTGTGTATTAATTGCACAGTTCTCTACACAGGGCCAGACATTTTGTGAAAATAATATAAATCCCCTGGAGCACTACTTAAAAATAAATGTCAAAATGAACAGTTAAAACAGGGGGCAAGGGAAGTTATGCCTCAGCAGCTGGGCACACACAGCTGCTTGGCTTGACCAGTTACAGTACCAGGACAGTATTTCATCCAAAGGTTTAATCTCACGCTGGTGCCAAACTGCACTGTTCTGATCTCTCCAAAAGTGATAGATTCAACCTTTGGATTGAATAATGTACTGGAACGGTAACTTGTTTCTCCTTTTACATTTTATTTCATTGGTTAGTTAGCAATTTTTGAAATAAACTGAAACAGACCATAAGGCTGCTTTTTAATGAATATAAACTACACAGTGTGGTCTACATGTACTTAATAAAATTATCCCTGTTTTAGCACAGTTGCAGACCTCATTATTGAGGTCCATTGGGGGTAAACAAAAAAGTCAATATCAACATGAATTAAACTGAAGACAGTTTAGTGCTGCTAACCCTATGTGAGCACTTTTATTTTTGATACCCTGCTAAGTATGTGAAAAAGCTCTCTGATGTTGGATAACAAAAATCAATCATATTAGCAAATACAAGAAACTAAACTGGTTAATTTATACAGTATGTCGTCTGTAATGCAAATATTTAAATGCAATATGTGCTTTGGAAACAAATGTCAGCTAAGCTTTTTTTTGGCACAACAAATTTAATCGACGGAAGGAATAGTTTTAATAAAAAAAGGAGATGATTTACCACGCTGATTCAAGCTTTTCCATCACTTTTCAAAGGGGATGGTTTCCACTTCTCAAGTATATAAAATAAAAAAGAAAACACAATAATCAGTTGGAAGTCAGCTTGTGTTTGATTGGTTATATTTTGCACACTATACATGTATCCAAGGACACTCTGGTTCTACACATTAGTCTATGTGCTTGTATCTTTAGATCCAGAAATTGATACCTGTCACCTGCCAATGTTGATAGACATCAGACTCTGTAAAGTGGTCTTGCTTAAAGATGCACAAAATTTGTTCTTCAAAAGGTTCATCCTGAAAAATCCAGATTCCACACAAACTGTAGTTGGTCTTGATACTAGCAGGGAAAGGCAGATTCTTCCAAAATTCTGGAATTCTTCTGTCTTTGGAATGGTACATCTTAAATATTGTTAAGGTTATCACATGTTAGAAGTGATTCCCAAGGAAGTTGTGTGTCTTGGACAACAGGCCTCAAAAAGATGTAGCTGATGTAGCTCTCAATCTTGCAGTATGCAGTGTAAAGATCTAAACAGGGATCTTGCAATGCTGTGTTTAGTGTGTACAGTACAGGGAGTTCTCCATTAAAAAAAAGAAATGTACATCTGGAATTCAGTATCTGAAACTGCATCATTGATTTCAGATGCCTTTTCCTTTTTCTTATAATGCACTGCAGGATCCTGTTTCTCTTGCTCAAAGTAACTGACGATTTCTGGCAGAAGAGTAGCAATTTGTTCAATACAAATGGAAGCGACAACCTTCTGATTTTGTGGTACTGAACCAGTACAGTGTCCTCAGAGTTATGTTCTATTGGTTCAATTAGCTGTCTGAATTTGACTTTACTCACTGGGCTATACAGTATGTAGTTGATAGTAGCTTCCACGGAGACTGGGATATGTTTTTTCAGTGCATCCTTTGTAGCCAGCACCTCATAATGCACCCCTGTTTATATGATCACGATTCTGTTTACTCAAGGCTGCTGATTTTATTACAGTATACTTGAGAAACGATCATCTCATGAGGGTGCCTTGTTTAACTGCTGTGCCATGTTCCATGTAATGGTCGTTGCTTTTTTTCATTTGCGATGCACTTTTTTCACTAAGCATAAATACAAAGCTCCTCAATTCCTCCTCACCGCGCTGCTACGCAATCCCCCTCCCTCTACATGCATATCACACAATAACACTGCTGTACTCAGTATGTATTCAATGTCTGTGTATTCACTTCATTAAAGCAAATTTTCACTAACAGAGACCAAAAAAAATACCTGCCATGTCGACTCACACATAAACTGCACGACTTGCTTTTTTTCTACTGGGAGACAATGCAGACCAGGGTTTATACCATATACATGCTGTTTAAGTACAAATTCAAAGACAAAAACACCTTAATTGGCTGTACACGTCATTGCACTTGATGCAGTGTCGTATTACATGCAGTCAGTTGCCCCCAAATGATTCTTATAAGCGGATTGCTTGATTCTTACAAGCAGAGTATTTTAGCATGGTTAGTATAGGAATGATTTTGTCCCAATGGTTTTGATCACTATATGCGGTTGATTCTTATATCAGTAATTCTTATAAACAGAGTGCACTGTACATAGATACAAGTTACCATTTATTTAGGCTATAACTCCAACTGCATTAGGATTAGAATTATTGTATTAGAGGTAGATACAGGGCTGACAACTTGGTAAGAATTCATGTGTACAGTATGTCAATTTCATGTTCCTTTATCCAGTGATATTTGATCAATATTGGACAAACAGGACAACTTGGGATGATTGTACAGTAAATATCATAGAAAGTAAAGGGAAAGTAAAAAAAATAGCAGTGGCAACATCTGTATCTATGAAATGAGCTGTCACAGATGGTCCGTCTCGAGTTTCTTCCTGATGAGCAGAATAATATCAATCAGTATGTCAGCTATTCCCCGTAATTATGATCAACGGAGGTAACGTTTTAACCATGATGCTTATTGATATATTCAGAACAAAAGCAAGGTTAATAAAGGTACAATAGAAGATCCATCAATATATGTACAAGAACAAAACCACCAAAGTTTACTTGTAGAATACTGGAAGGACAGAAAATATGTTTGAACCGAGAATACTTAATAGAAGACTTTCCATATTTGATCCACACAACTGTGCAGGGCAGGGGATGCAAGACCCGCAGGAGGTGCTACAGAGGCAGTGGATAGAGATGGAGGCCCTATGAGAAGAACTGAGTGAGAGAGTTAATGATTAGAGTGCTGTCTTGAGAAGCATTAGTTACAAAGAGAGGACCTACGGGAAGACATTCGTTTGAGACTGCCACCTAGAGGAGCCATGGCTGCACATCACATCTCTGCAAGTAGAGATGGGACACAGGTTGGGCAGTTTAGAATACTGCAAAGATTAGGTGGTTCCATCCATTGGTCCTGGTGGACGGGCCACTGGGCAATCTGCCTGGTTCATTAGTTGTTCCCAAAAAAGACATGAAGCAGTGCTGCTGGGGCTGCCACTGGATGAATGCTGTATAATACCAAATAAAAAAAATACAAATCTCAAATTTAGAATACTGTACATCCTACAAAATATATACAGTATGTTTGGACTGCAAAGTATAATCTTTATTTCAGAAATACCTTGAACTGACAAATGTATTGTTTTCTTTATGAAGCACAATAATGGCCATAGGTAGATCATTGCAGGTGTTGCTTGTGATGAATTTAATCACATTTAAAAATGATGTTGTGACTTGTATTTGCTAGAACATTTCTCCTGTATGACCAGTGACTGTGTGGGGAGCCTGGGGTCAAACACCTGAATGTGATTTGCATCATAAGTCTGTCCTGCCTGTACTTGCATGTAAGCCTACAAGCCTAGTTTGAAAAAAGAGCCATACATATTCTCTTACATGATTTTAATGTTGAGAAGAAAACTGAACAGTTATTGAAGGAATCCTAATTAGGGATTAGAAAATGGATTGGAGAGTTCCTTTAACCTGGTCAATATGAGGTCCCTAATCTTTGGTGAAGGACCTTGAATGATATATTTCAAACTTTATTTAATTTCTGTTCCAAATCAATCCACCGGACATACAACACTGTGCTCTCTTCTCTAACAAAGCCAGGAGGCTTTGAATAAACTTAATGAACAAACACAATCAGCTTTAACACATGTAGGTGACTAGGTATTTTTTAATGACTAAAACCTTTTTTTTGCTGCTTTCCCTACTAAATTCTACGACCTTATGATAACTTAAATACTGAGACTTACACCCTTAAATTAACTTGAGGACTCAAATCCTAATTAAAAAGTAAAATGTTACTGGTACTTTTAATCTTGTACAAGCTCTCAGCTCATCCTCAGTTGTTCTTATTTGGTCAACTGTCCAGTTATTGCTGTTTGAATTAACACTGTCATATATTTAATTCTAACCCAAAGACCAGCATTACAGGATACACTACTATATTTATATGGTGGGAGTCATTTTGTGTTGAAACAATGGGATGCAAGATGATGGTTGTCTGGCCAAGGTTGACTGATTATACAAATCACAGCATGAGAGTGGTGCAGTGATGCATAAAAGCAATGGTTTGGCATCAGGGCAAAACTAAACAAATACATCAAATGTTGATTACTGTTAAAAAGTGAAATGTCAAAGCAGCAATGAACCTTCAACGAAACCCACAGAGGGGACTCTAGTGCAACACTGACATGGCTGGAGCACATTATTGTAATTTCACAATATCAACACAGTAATTACCAGGTAGGATATGAGCTATGTTGGCAAGTAGTCAGGACAAAATGTACATAAGCAATTGCACAATATAGATTTTGTATGTAAGAAACTATGTTTGCTTTTAGAAATGCAAAGTCATGCTACTCTGCACTTTACAAGTGTAATTCTGTGTTCTTTAGGGAAATAACTACCAAAGAAAAACACCCTGACTTAATTGATTATGACCACATTGGAGTTATTCATTATTGAAAGAGTTTTTTTTGTTTGTTTGTTTATATCAAAGAAAACTTTACCCAGTTATCTTTAAAGCAGTGGTTCTTCACTTGTTACAGCAGAAGTGAAAAGCATCATTATCACTATTTAATTAGGTTTATAATTAGTTAATTCCCATCACAGGGTAAATTACAAAGGTTTAAATGCCCAATCAAATTTGATTATAGATTAAGGGAAATCTTAATTAACCTTAATCAAGGACAGCAACACTTTTGCTATGATTTCTAACGATATACAATGTATGGAATGTACCAGTAATCGCATACTCAATGTATTCATGTCGATACATGTAACCTCTGTGTATATGGCTGGTCGCCTTGTTGTTTTTGTTCATTTTAGACAATATTTTGTATAATTGTCAGCTAGAAAATGTAAAATTATTTTTAGGATCCCACATTTCCAGTGGGATCTTTCATGTACATCTGGTAGGAGTGCTGCACAGCTCACCTTTCATCTAATCCAGGGCTACACTTCCTCATCACTTCAGTCTGTTAAATGATGTTTTATATTTTTAGCATATATGATGTAGGGTAAGAGCAGTTAAAAGACTTTTACGTCCATTACATCAATACCTTTTGGTTTGCTTTCATTTTTCCTTTCTGTCAATGGGAAGTGTATTGCACAGAAGCCATTTGTAGCTAATGGACAAGGAAGAATACAAAGTGAATTCAGTTACTGCATCGAACTGTGGTTTTGACATCATCCTTTTCATTCCAGAAATAAGATTTAAAAAGGAAGTATCTTGCATGTGGAAAAACTGCTGTTCAAAATCTACCTTGATATATACATTATAAAAACATTTCCAAAGCTGCTAATATTGTAGATGTAGCATGGAGAATAGATTTCTGTATCTGTCACCAGGGGGCGCTGTGTTGACTTGTTGACCCCTGGGGAAACTGGCATATCTTTCTGTCACAATCACGGGGTTTCCATGCAAGTTTTTTTTTTGTTTTTTTTTAACTTGAGACATTTACACAAGAAAAATGTCTTGTGTAAAATGCTTTTTTGGGTTTCCGTTCACTCAGTTTATTTTACTCGAGTAAACCGGGCTTTTCACCCGACGTCATGCAAATGAATGGGAAAGGTGGGGGTTGATATGTAAATTAGCTATGCGTAAAGAACTTGTTCTGTTTCTGAAGATTACTAGTGAAATTTTGTGAAAATGTGGTTTCCATGTGCAGAGAACTGGTACATGAGTGAATCTAAGATGCTGTAATAAAGCAAAATACCTTGTGCCGGGTTGGTTAATAATGTGTTTTACTGTTCTTGCCCAAATTGTTTTTCAAATGTCATTAGCGTGGTGTCATGTCGTTAGTAGTGAATACTGTTTCAACTAATTTATCTTACGACTTATTAATAAAAAATGAAAATTAATATAAAATGAAACTGACCAACAGGTATTGCAGATCACCATGGCTGAAAACTGGCAGATATATATATATATATATATATATATATATATATATATATATATATATATATATATATATACAGTACTGTGCAAAAGTTTTAGGCAGGTGTGAAAAAATGCTGTAAAGTAAGAATGCTTTCAAAAATAGACATGTTAATAGATTATATTTATCAATTAACTAAATGCAAAGTGAGTGAACAGAAGAAAAATCTAAATCAAATCCATATTTGGTGTGACAACCCTTGGCCTTCAAAACAGCATCAATTCTTCTAGGTACACTTGCACAAAGTCAGGGATTTTGTAGGCATATAGTCAGGTGTATGATTAAACAATTATACCAAACAGGTGCTAATGATCATCAAATCAATATGTAGGTTGAAACACAATTATTAACTGAAACAGAAACAGCTGTGTAGGAGGAATAAAACTGGGTGAGGAACAGCTAAACTCAGCTAACAAGATGAGGTTGCTGAAGACAGGTTACTGTCAAAGTCATACACCATGGCAAGACTGAGCACAGCAACAAGACACAAGGTAGTTATACTGCATCAGCAAGGTCTCTCCCAGGCAGAAATTTCAAGGCAGACAGGGGTTTCCAGATGTGCTGTCCAAGCTCTTTTGAAGAAGCACAAAGAAACGGGCAACGTTGAGGACTGTAGACGCAGTGGTCGGCCAAGGAAACTTACTGCAGCAGATGAAAGACACATCATGCTTACTTCCCTTCGCAATCGGAAGATGTCCAGCAGTGCCATCAGCTCAGAACTAGCAGAAAACAGTGGGACCCTGGTACAACCATCTACTGTCCAGAGAAGTCTGGTCAGAAGTGGCCTTCATGGAAGACTTAGGCCAAAAGCCATACCTCCGGCGTGGAAACAAGGCCAAGCGACTCAACTATGCACGAAAACACAGGAACTGGGGTGCAGAAAAATGGCAGCAGGTGCTCTGGACTGATGAGTCAAAATTTGAAATATTTGGCTGTAGCAGAAGGCAGTTTGTTCGCCGAAGGGCTGGAGAGCGTGCAGAATGAGTGTCTGCAGGCAACAGTGAAGCATGGTGGAGGTTCCTTGCAAGTTTGGGGCTGCATTTCTGCAAATGGAGTTGGGGATTTGGTCAGAATTAATGGTCTCCTCAATGCTGAGAAGTACAGGCAGATACTTATCCATCATGCAATACCATCAGGGAGGCATCTGATTGGCCCCAAATTTATTCTGCAGCATGACAACGACCCCAAACATACAGCGAAAGTCATTAAGAACTATCTTCAGCGTAAAGAAGAACAAGGAGTCCTGGAAGTGATGGTATGGCCCCCACAGAGCCCTGATCTCAACATCATCGAGTCTGTCTGGGATTACATGAAGAGAGAGAAGCAACTGAGGCTGCCTAAATCCACAGAAGAACTGTGGTTAGTTCTCCAAGATGTTTGGGCCAACCTACCTGCCGAGTTCCTTCAAAACTGTGTGCAAGTGTACCTAGAAGAATTGATGCTTGATGCTGTTTTGAAGGCAAAGGGTGGTCACACCAAATATGGATTTGATTTAGATTTTTCTTCTGTTCACTCACTTTGCATTTAGTTAATTGATAAATATAATCTATTAACATGTCTATTTTTGAAAGCATTCTTACTTTACAGCATTTTTTCACACCTGCCTAAAACTTTTGCACAGTACTGTATATATATATATCCCTTTCATTCAGGCAATACAGCATATAGGGGATCAGGTGATGCTGTGTATACTACCCTGGCTTAGAAACCCTACCCGTCTGGACGGCTGACAGCTGCTGAGAAAGCATTCAACACAACGCTTCGGCAAATATGGCTAGTGGGCACTTGAAAGGGAGGTGGCAGATACAGATGAAACGGACTGAAGTGCATTAGTCCGTTCCCAAAATTGCCACTGCCTGCTGTGTCCTGCACAAACATGTCAACAACAAAATGATGTGTTCAGGAATCAGGCTGCCTTTGAGACACACGGGGAAGGTTACCAGTGTTGCCAAGTCTCACAAGAAAAAAAGCGGCACTGCCTTTCTAAACAAAACAAGCGCAAACCATGTTATGGGTGGTTATGCAAAATCCAACCCGCGACTCTCAAAAACAAGCCCAATCCTGCTTATTATAAGCGGACTTGGCAATTGTGAAGGTTACCTCAGCCGCCAGTTTCAACTGGACAGCAGCGATCTGAGGAGGCTTGTGCTGTCAGAGATTCTCTCCTTTCTTGTAAATTGCGTTGGATTTACTGTTGTGTTAAATATTAATGATGCAAACAAATAAAACACAATCAATATGTTCATTTGCAATTTTATTTGCACAGTTCTGACAGGGCATCCATAACTGGATGTTGTTGAGCTGTTTTTGGCAATCGAGCTTGCTTATGACATCCAATTCACCAACTATATTTATTAACGTGGAGGGCAGACGCGCGTTGTCTTTGGACATAACTGGGATCAAAAAAAGGACAGGAATGAATTCAGTTAGACATTTAAGCAGCTCACTTTCTCTTCATGTTTAACTTTAGCTTAGTTTTTACAGGAAGGGTATTCTCAAACAGCTGCTTTAATACTATAACAAGGACATAACACAGTTAATGGTAAGTGGTTTTATACATAACTGTAAACCCACAAGAGATATACAACATGACAGACCAGACACAGCAAAACACAATAATAAAAAAGTCGCCCACATTAGCATTAAGATGAACTACACCATTGCTAACCATAAAATCGGCCATCGGCCACGACTTTCTGCCGTCTTGAAATCCACAGTAACTACTGACCTGCTCCCTTGCAATATTTATAGTTAAGGATGAACACGCTCATTAACATTTACACGTGAAATGTGGGTTTCCATGTGGAACTGGGCGTGGATTTCCTGTGCGTTTTGTCATTTAAACGAGTAAATGAGATTTACCCTATCCCTCCCTTTGGCCATTTTTTTGGCCACAAGCCTGATTTACCTGAGTAATTCTCCCAAACGTGCACGCGCATCGCCATTTCACATGTAAATTTACCCGCATGGAAACCCCATGAATGAAGTACCCTCTCCCCTCTGTGCTAGGTAAAAGGTTAGGGCCTTTGTTTTGATTATGAAGGTAAGCCACATTTAATTACTCTCCCCCTATAACTGTGATAAAAATCTTTGTTAAAACTCACCATCCAGTAATAAGTAAGTAATAATAAATCCACATACATGTATAAAAGAGATATGTGATAGAGAGAGAAAGGATCAATGTTGTAAATCTCCCTCCCGATCGAAAAGGACGCTGTGTAAGGGCAGTGGTATGCTGCCTCCTAGATGGACCGCCTTGATGGTAGGTGGAAACCAGAAGGTGACCATATTAGGGGGAGCACGTAGTCGCAAGTACTCAGGATGACTCCATTGCAATCAGCTGCGGGGCGGCCCTCTATTGGAGAAACCATGGCGACGGGGTGATTGCAGGGAGGAGTTTTGTGGGTACAAAGGGGAAGCAGCTACATCAGTACACCCCCTTGCGCTGAGAGAATGAGCGACCAGCCGGAGCTGTTCTTGTTGTTTTGTTTTGTTTGTATTACTTGCAGTTTTGTTTTTGTGTTCTGTGTAGAGGAGGATTAGGATCAGGAGGCTGCAGCTGCCGAGCCAGCACAAACCCCAGAGCACATCCCGCACAACACAGCACAGCACAGCACAGCACAGCACAGCGAACGCACCACGACCCCTGAAAGAGAGCACAGTTTTGTGCACGGAGGATTGTGGTCAAGGAGTGTTTTTCGTTTGTTTATTTAAAGACTGGAACTTATAATTTTTACCCCGATACCATAGTTGGTAGAGGGGTGGATTACTATTATTATTATTATTATTATTATTATTATTATTATTATTATTATTATTATTTTCTAAATAAATCACTGACTTTGTTGGGAGAATCCTGTTTGGACATTGTACTTTGTTTCACTGCACTACTCACATCCTGTCACAAGATATTATACATATTCAAGTATGGAGATGCAAAATTATCAACCAGAGTTGAAGGAAAGGGTAGGCTACCCCTAATGTACTGTTTGGAAAAATGACGATATAGTTGTATTCACTGAAGATAAAGCAAATCTAAGTGGCTAGCAAAGTCGGGACGTCACCGCGCAAGCCAGCTTGCTACATGCCCCCTGCGACAAATGCCAATATTGCTCCCCCAGTTGGCTACACCTCTGCAATGGGTGCAGCCATTGCCCCAGATGCCAATGATTAATGCCGCTCTGGGTGGACTAGAGCAGAGTATATAAAGTAAAGTATCCTGCCATTCCCGTTACCAGCTGAGTGAACACAGAGGTGTATGCTACAGTAACCTTCATCAAATTCCTGTTCTCCCTGCTCAATCACGTGCTCTGAAATGGACCAATTTACACCAAGGTTTATTTAATGTTAGGTCTCTGTCTAATAAGGCTCCGTTAATTATTCAGGATTACAACATTGATATTCTCTCTAACTGAAACTTGGCTTGGACTGAATGACAATGATTCCCTGATTGAGGCTTCTCCACCTAACTATTCTTTTTTCCAGAAAGTTCACTCTACTGGGCGGGGAGGTGGACATGCTATTGTTTTCCATAGTGAACTTAGAATCAAACAGGAAACTGTTGAAGGTTATACATCTTTTGAAGTTGTAACCTTGACATTAAACAGTCCATTACCTGTTCATATTTGTAATTATTTCAAAGTCAAACCTGAGTCAAACCTGCTATTTCTGACTGAATTTGGGGATCTGCTATCTATATTGACAGTCAAATATGATAGGATTCTTTTACTGGGTGATTTTAACCTTCATGTTGACATTGATTCTGATTCTAACTCCTTGGAATTTTTGAGGCTACTGCTTGTTAAAGGTTCTACGCATAATCGTGGCCATACTTTAGATCTGGTAATTCCTTGTGGTTTAGCTGTTAAGAACATCATAACCCTAGATCTTACTATTTCTTATCATCTTGCCATTCTTTTTGAGGTGAATCTGCCAGTATCTACAAAGACTGTGGACCGTACATTTAAATCCTGGGTAATTAATTCTTCAACTGCTGCTAAGCTTTCTGATGTATTGAGCTCATTACCACTCTCTGAGTCCTCATCAGTAGATGAGCTGGTTAATACCTACAACACCACATTGACTGGTATCTTAGATACTGTAGCGCCAATCAAAACTCAGTTCACCGTGGTTTAATGACACAAGATGAAATATGAGGGTTGTAAAATAGAACGGAGATGGCGGGAATCTAAACTGCACATTCATTACATCACATGGAAGGGCCACCTGGTTAAATATAGGAAGGCTCTGCCTTTGGCTAGATCATCATATTATTCTAATTTAATTTAAACAAATAAAAATAATCCTACATTTCTTTTTGTTACCCTAGATAAATTAATTAATCCTTCCCTAATAGTCCTACCCTTGACATTGGCTCCTCTCACAGCTGCAATGACTTCTTACATTTCTTTAAAAGTATAATACAAGACATCAGAAATGAGACTCCACAGACCCCTTCTATTAAGGAGGCCTCTGGCAGAATTTTACCAACTACACCTATTAAGGCTACTATGGGGGCTTTTTCTTTGATTACCTTGCAGGAACTCACAGAGCTAGTTCAACATATGAGAGCTACTACATGCTCTCTTGATTCTATTCCTACAAAGCTATTAAAAGATGTTCTTGATGTTATTAATACCCACATTAAAAAAAATTATAAATGGTTCACTTTCCTCCGGTATAGTTCCCTCAGCACTTAAGGTAGCTGTGGAAAGCCTATGCTTAAACACAATTTGGACCCTAAAGTCCTCAATAACTATATGCCAATCTCCAACCTACCATTCTTAGATAAGGTACTAGAGAGAGTTGTTGCAATTCAATTACAAAAATTTCTAACTCTTAACCCTTAGTCAGGTCCAATTTATTTTTACACGCGCTGTTTATTTTAAAAGTATTTTTTTCACAGTAAAACAGGTTTAAAAGGCACTGCATATCAACAGGACACTCAGTACTGCATCTCTAGCCCTGCTATTCACATACCTCTTCATAGTCGTGCATACTGATAAATCATCTTCTGATCACTCGTTTTATCACCAAACTCCTCAATAATGCGATCCAAGTCATTTTTTTATTACTATAACATCTAAAAAAAGCTCTTGTTCTCTGTATTTTTCACATACCTTTTCATAGTCATGCATACTGATAAATCATCTCCTGATCACTCGTTTTATCACCAAATTTATTTTCTGCATATCCAGCCGCGTCACACCCCTTGTTCTCTGTATTTTTCACATACCTCTTCATAGTCGTACATACCGATAAATCATCTCCTGATCACTCGTTTTATCACCAAACTCCTCAATAATGCGATCCAAGTCATTACATCTCAAAAAGCTCTGCAAATGACCATGATAATCTTTGAACGCTGGATGCGGAAGCAGCTATCTTGTTTGTTTATGTCCGTGTTATCTCTGTGGTGCAGGGGCTATGCGTATTGCTCAGATCCGCCCCTTTTTTCGGCTTCTCTCGACTCTTATCGGTCTCACTTAGCCATTGAAAGGTTTTCTCGGCTTTTTCCGGAGAAAAAACGACTAGAGACCTGTGCTTGACTTCTTTTTGATGATGTTGGATAGGGTCCAACATCGGACTGGAAAGGGAAAATTGTAATGTCGGACCACAAAGGGTTAATGGTATATGCAAGAAGTTTTGTCCTGTCCTGGTTAAAATCTTGTCTTTCTGATAGGTTTCAGTTTGTCTCTATTGGGGATGTAAAATCAGCATTATCAGAATTTGTCTGTGGTGTCCCACAGGGCTCCATTCTAGTCCCTTGTTTTTTTCATTATATATGCTGTCGTTAGGTGACATTATCCACAGACACGGAGTGAACTTCCATTGTTATGCTAATGATACCAAGCTATATTTGTCCCTAAAGCCAGGAATTTCTTCTGCCTGGGCGTTATTAGCTACTTGCCTTGCAGACATCAAGCACTGGATGTTACATCATTTTCTATTGTTGAATTCAGATAAAACAGAGGCTATGCTAGTGGGCTCACAGAAGGAAATGTGGGATTACATGAGCTTGACCCTTGTAATCTTTCATCAAAACTTAAAGTAAACATTAAGAGTTTGGGGGTCATCTTTGATGCTGATCTCTCATTTGAGACTCATATTAGGGCAGTTACTAAAGTATCTTTTTTACCAATTATTTCATGCATGCCTTCGTTTCATCTAGAATTGATTATTGTAATGTACTTTGTTCTGGTGTCCCAAAACATGTGGTTGCAGCTTGTTCAGAATACCGCCTCTAGAATTCTGACTAAAAACAGGAAAAGTGAACATATTACCCCTGTTTTGGCCTCTTTACACTGGCTCTCTGTGCAGTATAGAATTGATTTTAAGATTTTGCTGTTAACTTACAAGGCCCTGAATGGATTAGCACCTAGTTATTTGCAGGAGTTATTGACCATGTATCTTCCAAACTGCACTCTGAGATCACTGGATGCGGGGCTGCTGGTTATTCCTAGGGTCAACAAAAGCAACACGTGAGGTAGAGCTTTTTCTTCTAGAGCTCATACATTATGGAATGCTCTGCCTTCGTTTGTCAGGGAAGCTGGGACCGTTACAGTTTTCGAGGCAAGACTAAAAACGCACTTCTATAAAATGGCTTTCTTATCTTAGTGGGTTTCAGTGTAACTTTAAAATTGCTTCTTTTGTATTATGTTTATACTGTTATGTAAATATGTTATTTAAATTGTTTGATTATGGCAGTTGTATGTGTGACATGCTATACAAATGTATTGTGGTTTGTTCTTTTTTTCTGCTATGTACTGTGCAGTGTTTTGCGATACTTTTGTATAAAAAGCACTATATAAATGCAATAAATAAATACATACATAAATAACATTTAGACATGGTCATGAGTTCCAGAAATTTCTCGAAAACAAAACATTGTAGGAAAAATCTTTTGTAGCAAAAGTTTTGCTTTTGTGGATGAGGAAAAAAAGTTACAAGAAATAGATGCCTATAATTATTTAACCCTTTGATGCTATGATAGTATTGTTTACAAGGTGCTAGAAATTTCAATATGATAATGCAGAATCTAATTCTAAGTCTAGAAAATGCTGGATTGTAGGTGAACATTCTTAGAGAGTGTATATTTACTTATATTATTATTCAAGGAAGGCACAGTAATATTTGAACCAACCGCTCTTTATTGTTGTTAGCTACACATGTATATCCATACTTATCATAAAGCCTGCACCCGCCGTAAGTACTAGAACACTACAGAGAGTATAAAAGGGTTAGGCATAGGATGATTGCTGTCATTACCAATAAGACAATATGGGAAAAAAGCTATCCGAAGACCTTAGGCAGAACATTATTTTTTGTCATAAAGCTGGAGAAGGATACAAGAAGATTTCCAATCATTTGAGCATCCCAATTTCAACTATTGTTTCTATTATCAAGAAGTACAAGACTCATGGTACTGTGACAACACTCCCTCGGTCTGGAAGAAATACGGTTCTTTCACCAAGAACAAGTAGAAGAATTGTGAGGAAGGTTAATAACAATTCGAGACTGACTGCCAAATATATTCAAAGTGAATTGGCTGCAAGTGGGACTGGGGTTTCCATGGTGAGTATTGCATGGTGAAAGTCTCAATGGTCGCAGGCCAAAAAGCCACTCTTATGAAAATGCCACAAGGACAATCGCTTAAAGTTTAAAACAAAAATCAAGCTATTTGGTAACGCTGATAATCGTTCCGTTTGGAGAAAGTCTGGTGAGGCGTACAAAGAAAAGAACACCATGCCTACTGTCAAGCATGGAGGTGGTAATATCCTTCTATGGGGCTGTTTTTCCTCTGATGGCACAGGAAATGTAGTTCCAATACATGATAAAATGGATTCCATAGCATACCAAAAGATATTGGCCAATCATATGAAACCCTACGTTCCACTGGACGTTCCAACACATCAACGATCCAAAGCACACATCAAAATCTGCTTCAGTATGGTTAAAGAAAAATAAAATCAAAATTCTGGAATGGCCTAGTCAAAGTCCCGATCTAAATCCGATTGAGAATCTTTGGTATTAGTTGAAGAAGGCTGTGCAGAAGAGAAGTCCTCGGAATTTGAACAAACTGGAACAATTTTATGTTGAAGAATGGTCAAAAATCACTAAAGAATCATGCCAAAAGCTCATTGACAAATATCCAAATCGTTTAAAAGAGGTAATTATTGCAAAGGGTGCCTCAACTAACTGTTAACTTAATTTTCCTTGTCAGGGTATGAATACTTTTGAATTAGCATTTTTGGAGTTTTGGGGTATGTAAACTTTTGACTACAACTACTATATATATATATATATATATATATATATATATATATATATATATATATATATATATATATATATATATATATATCTATAGTTGTAGTCAAAAGTTTACAGTGGGGTCCCATGACTCTGGCAGGTTCAACCATGCTGTGAAAGCTTGAGTAACATACTCAGCCAAAGTGGAAGGGGCCCTCACCAATCCACCTGGCCAGCGCAGTGAGTTATGGCCAACCCCCCCATGATTAAAGCACAGACAAAAACATGGCCTTCATTCCTCGGAGGCTGGATTGCCACCAACCAAGGGTTAGGCATGAAGGCAGAGGGTGCTAAGAATCACCGGGTTACAATTTTAGGCTGCCACAGAACACTGACTCTGGCCATGTACAACTGCAGATCTCTTTCAGGTGAAGCAAGACTTCAAGAGTTAGAAGAATTTGGAAGAATCAAGTGGGACATCGTAGAACTAAGCGAAGTACGACGAAAAGCAAAGGACTACTAGAACTCGAGTGGACATCTTCTCTTCTACTGAGGCACTACAGATGGACAACAGTAGGAACTGGATTCATTGTCCACAAGAGAATAATGTAGTAGAGATTGACAGTGCATCACAGATGTCAGCAAGACTGATAGTGAAAGTTTCAAGGAAGTATGAACTTCAGGTCATCCAAGTATATGCACCAACAACAAGCTATTCGGATGAAGAAGTCGAAGATTTTTATGAAGTAAGATAACTACACGAAAATGGGAAGAGCCACTATAAGTTCATCATCGGTGACTTCAACGCCAAAATACGAGTCCAGCAAAAGGGCGAGAATTCGGTCGGCAAACTTGGACATGGCAACAGGAACAAGAGTGGCAACAGACTAGTCGAATTTGCAGAAAACAAGAACTTATTCATCATGAACACCTTCTTCCAGAAGAAACCCATCAGGGAATGTACATGGAGAGGACCCAACGGAGTGAAGAATGAAATTGACTACATACTCACCAACAAGAAGCACACCATACAAGATGTCTCAGTATTGAACAATTTTAACACAGGAAGTGGCCACAGACTTGTAAGATGCAAAATACACCTAAACACAGCACTGGAGAGAGCAAAACTTGTGATGACGAAATCTAACACAATCAAGAAATGCTCCAGAAGCAAAGCCTGGTGTTTCAACTGTAATTGAAGAATAGATTCAGCGTAAACAACATCTATGAGGAAGTGATGCAAGTAATTACAGAAACAGCAAAAAACATTGCTGGATCACAGAGCACAAAATGCGACCAGAAGATCACGCAAGAGACAAAAGACCTCATGAAGAAAAAAAGGGAAATAAAAGAAACATCGGCTCTGAAGTCAAAGATTGAATACATTGAGCTCTGCAAGACAGTAAGAAAATGCATTATTGAATATATACGGTCCTTCAACTGTAGGTTGGTAGAGAAAACTATTGAAAACAACCGAAACATGAAGAAAGCAAAACAAAGACTAATCGTAGGGAAAAAACTGATTTTAGCAATCAAACAAGAGGACGGGACTGCATCAGAAAGGAGATAAAGAAGACCTCAAGAACTACAGACCTATTAGCTTACTTCCTATAATCTACAAAATTTTTACCAAGATACTCACCAACAGACTTCAAGATAAATTTGACTCGGCACAATCAAATGAGCAAGCAGGATTCAGGAGTGGATTTAGCACAACGGATCATCTTCAAGTTGTACAGCAAGATCTGAGGCGAGTACAAACTACCACTTTGCTTGGGATTCATCGACTATGAAAAGGCCTTTGACTCTGTTTACACAAGATCTGTATTAAGCTCTCTGAAAAAACAAGGAATTGAGAGACTCGATCAGCACCATATACAACAATGCAACTTCCACAGTAAGACTCCATAAAAACAGCGACAAAATCAAGATTGAAAAAGGAGTTCATCAAGGAGATATAATTTCCCCAAAGCTCTTCACCGCCACCCTAGAACACATTTTCAAAACACTGGATTGGGAAAATAAGGGGCTGAAGATCAATGGAGCCTACTTGAATCAGCTACGATTTGATGACGTCATCCTCATATTTACAACGTGACCAGAAGAATTACAAACAAGAATAAAAGAACTACACAGGCTAACATCAAAGCGGGTTTGAAAATGAACCTGAAGAAGACTCAAGTCATGTTCTATAACATTCATTTAATGTGTACATCTTTATTATTTTATTACAACTACTCATAACAAAGAAATATTGATTTTTGAAGTTGTGTTAGTAGTGCAGGTTATTGTATACATTATAATGTATGTGTGTACATCCAAGTAATATGAGGAAAAAAGAAAATGTTCTCTACAGATGTATAATACTGTCCATATGAGTCCAAAAAAGTCAAATCATCATTTTACCCTGCAAAATACAGCATCAACATAACAGTTTATCTTATGAATCTTATTTTTTCATTTAGCATTTGTATTCAAACATGAACATTATCATGGTTACATCGAATAATCACATTTAAGATCGCTTAGATTACACCGTTCTGACCTGAATATTTTGCATGCCACACTAAAAAGTCTCTCTACAGGTGCTGAAGAGGCAGGTATGGTGAGATATTTGCAGGGAAGTTGGGCTAAGATAGGAAACTTGTTCTGGTTTTCCTTCCAGTATGCTAGAGGGTTAGCATCTTCTGACAGGCATGGTTGGCTCAAGTAATTAGTGAGCTCATCAGAAGCAGTTGTGCTTGGTGGGGTTGGTGTGGAGTGGGTGCTCATGTATAAAAAAAAGTTTTATGTGTTTCTTGGGTGGGGGTGATGTTGAATCCCTTGCTATGGCATCTACTTTTGGAGACAGACAGATTACCTTGTTGGTCAAAAGTTCCCTGATACTGTTCACCTCTTCACCCATGCATCAATCCACTGAGAGGCTGTCAGCTGTTCTTTATATAGGGCTGGTCATTACCCTTGATTTCATGCAGGTGTGCTCACACACACACACCTTGATTACCTGTACAGGATTCTGGGTGAAGAACCATGACCATGCCCCAAGTTTTACCACATGATTTAACTCAGATGTACTTGCAAGCAGTCGTCACATTGGCAGATAATAAAGATATGGGCCAAAATGCCATGAATAAGGTTTATACTTATATAGTGTCATACTAATTGACTCACATGTCATGAAATGGCTATAAGTGATCCATTAATCTAAAGCTCATCATCTTAGTGGCAACTCAAGCTGAAATCTGCATATCAGTCCTGACAGCTGTTGTTTCTGGTGATTGTGTTAACTTGAGGAATACTACAGCTCTTAAACTTTTCATTATCAAAATGCACAAAGCTTTGCAAATCTAACAGTCATGCTTAAAATGAATATATAGCCAATACATTACACATTTATCCAATTCAGCACAATCAATATTGACATTGATTTACTGATGTTTTTTTCAATCAATTCAGTGATTATCTGTACAAAAATGGGTGGAATTGAAATGGAATTCATAAATTCTGTTGCTTTCAATCTGTCAATACCAATTCCTTATCTCTACTATTTAAAAAAAAAATTCCAGTTCCATTCGGAATTGACCCCAACTCTGCGTGCCACCATAATATATATTATTGTTCATAATTTCTGTTGCACATTTCTGGCTGGTGAAATTTCAAATGAAATTCCCACCAATTTTAAACATACTTTCTTGTGATGGGCTCAGAAAGCAGATTTGGTATTTACATTAACACTTTGGCGACTCTGTCCCCTACCGATAATGATTTGACTGTATTCAAAACCTTCCAATGGATCTGTATCCCCTGCTAAATGCTGTTCCAACTTCTTCTTTCAGGCAGGACCATGGCCTGTTATTTGGCATAGCAATGTGTTTGCTTTCTTTTTTGACCTCACATGGAAAATCATTCCTCCTCATCACGTCTGTCCAACAGTGTCCATCATGCTTTATTGTACTTAATTTGTTTTTACACCCCGAACATTCTGTTTCATAAAATATGAATAATTATCCTTTGAATAGCCTTTTGTTTATCTTAACAATCATTGGAAGCAAGCAATTGTGATTATACATTTGTATTCAACACATAATATAAAGGGGCATGATGTGCTTTCATACTTGAATCCTGCAGTGGCAGCTCAAAATGATGTACATTATTTATGCTGTGCGTGGACTAGGAAACCTAAAGTTTACGAATATGTCAAAACAATTCTGTTTCTAGGCAGAATAACAATTACTCTGCCACAGGTAACCAGTCCAATTACATTTGATATATATATATATATATATATAATACATGGAAGAAGGCTATATTTGCATCCTGAGCCATTTGAAAAAAAAAGTGTTAATACCACAGTAAGTGATAATTCCTCTAGAGGAAAATATACTTGAACTTTGAATCATTCGACTCCTTGAGACCATCACTTTCAATTCAAACGCAAAATGTCTCGTTTTCAGTCACTCGACAACAACCACAGTACAGAAATGTTCATTAATGATAAACAAAATGAGAATACGTAATGTATGACATCACAGAAACTCACGGAAGCCCCTCTATTATATATATTGTGATAGAACGAGGGGATTGGTGCGAAATGGGAGATACATTAGGGCAGTCTTGATGGCAAATTCTTGCTTCAGTCATACCGGAAGCAAGATGGCTGCCAAACAGGAAGTGACGATTGGCTTCGGTCATACCGGAAACAAAATGGCCGCCGAACTGGAAGTGACCGGTTTTAATGCCACATCATCAAAAGGGCGTTCCCAGGGGATAAAAGGGCAGGTCCAGGCAAGTACCAGAGAGAAGAGTGGGGAAGCGGTATGCTACAGGAAGTGAGTACTGGGATTGTTGGATTACTTGTTATTGACCTTGGATTGTTTGACTGCCTTCTTTGTGCTTTATACCTGGACTGTTTTGAAAACCCTGGATTGTGTATGAATCTTTGCCTGTTTCACCGACTATTCTATGCTGGATGGACATATAAATAAAGCACTAACAGGTACCGCCCTGTTTGGAATTAACTTCACAGTATTTTGTCTCTGTTTACATACTGTCCTGCTACAAAGTACTGTATGCATATTCTACACAGCCTATGAAGTTGTTACATATGGTGGAGAATGCGGGCACAGTTTTGAGACAAAGAATACTTTGAAAATATAATGTCGGAAACAAAGATGGACGCGATCCTCCAAGCTTTACTACAGAGTGTAGCTAGCCAACAAGAGGCTATACGGGCACAGCAGGTGGCACACCAGGATGCTCTGAGGATGCATCAGGAGGCACTGATAGTGCAGCAGCAAACAAACCAGGTAATGCAAGGAGAGCAAACACTTGTAAAACCAGTATTGACTCACTAGCAGCCAAAATGGAGGCTCTTCCTACAAACCCAAATAGAAGAAATACCAGCCATTTCTTACAGAAGATGACCCCACAAGATGATGTGGAGGCCTTTCTCATGACGTTTGAAAGGACAGCAGAAAGAGAAAAGTGGCCAAAGACTGAATGGGCTGGCTTAATGGCACCCTACCTCTCAGGGGATCCACAGAAGGCCTATTACGACCTGGACTTCGCAGAATCCCAGGATTACAGTAAACTGAAGGCAGAGATACTACATCGTCTGGGAGTTACCGATGCGGTGCGGCGCACCGGTTCCACAAATGGGGGTACAACATAGGAAACCCCCGCTCCCAAATGTTTGATTTAATCAATCTTGCAAAGAAATGGCTTCGACCGGACGAACGAACAACGGCAGAGATCGTAGAATTAATCGTACTAGACCAGTTCCAGCAAGGATTACCCAAGGATCTTCGGCGCTGGGTGGGCCAGAACAACGCCACAAACGCAGACCAGCTGGTGGCATTGGTGGAACGTTATGCGACAGCAGCAGCAGTGGAGAAGCAGCTGGAACCAGAACCCCAGGCCTCCCGAACCAACCGTCCCTACAAGCCCGGTAAGCCCGTTCTAACATCTGGGGGGGGGAAAGACCGTGTGGCTACCGAGGGCAAAGAAAGTGTAGGGGGACAATCGGGAGGTGAAGCAAGGGGAAGAGGGAGATGGAACCCTAGTACCCTGTCTCGTGTGACCTGTTATAACTGTCACAAGACTGGACACATAGCGGCATACTGCCCTGAGAAGGACGAGCCCATGGAGTGTAACTTGGGGGAACAAGATGAGACTGTTTACTATGCATGTCCTGTGGTTGTAACTGTGGTGAAGGAGGAAAGAAAGAACCATGATCATATGTGTGTCGTGAAGGTGGGAGGGAAAGAGGTCAAAGCTCTGCTAGATTCAGGAAGTATGGCAACTTTAGTAGCGGCTAATTTAGTGCCCTCAAACATATTGGAAAAAGATCAAACTCTTAATATCACCTGCGTGCATGGCGAGACACGCACATACCCCACAGCTTTAGTGTCTCTGGAGACAACAGAAGGGGAGCTAGAGTATGAGGTCGGAGTGGTGCCAAACCTGCCGTATGATGTGATATTAGGACGATACTTTCCTAACTTTGGAAAGTTAGGCCCAAGTATTTCTAAAGTTACTCCAAAAGTGTGGAGCCCCAGCAGGACATGACCTCATTCCCTGAGCAGGACGGGAATTAGCTGCCTTTTTCGGTATTTGTGGGGAGGAGGATGAGTCAGGCTCTGAACCTGATGATACTGAAGTGGAGGTTGGAGTAGAGCCTGATAGGGAACGGCCAAGTACCAGTGGCGTACAGGAGGGTGAAAGGCCAGAATTAGAACTTGGGGAACCCCTAGAATTGGAGGATGTAGAGGGGAACCCTGGGAACTTTGGGACAGCCCAATTACGAGACCTTACAGCTACAACATGCCAGGCAAAATGTGAAACTGATTGATGGCAATAAAATTGGCATTATACCGTACGACTTGGTGTACCCTTATTTTTCAATTAAAAAGGGGTTGTTGTATCGGGTGGATAAGTTAGGGGTGGATGAGGTGGAGCAGTTATTGGTGCCCAATAGGTACCGCCTCACCGTGTTAAATTTAGCACATGGGCATATTTTAGGGGGGCATCTAGGAGAAAAAAAAACAAAGGAGCGTCTTCTAAGACGATTTTATTGGCCTGGGGTACACGCTGCAGTTACAAAACACTGTGGTGAGTGCCCGACTGCCAGTTGACCGCCCGAAACCGGCCTTTAGAAGCCCCTTGATACCGATGCCCATAATAGAAACCCCTTTTGAGAGGATTGCAATGGATCTGATGGGCCCATTGCCAAAATCGGCTAGAGGTCATCAGTATATCCTCGTTGTGATGGATTATGCCACCCGATACCCGGAAGCCATTCCGCTTGAACAATGGCAACCAAAGGAATAGCCAAAGAACTATGGTTAATGTTTAGCGGGTAGGCCTCCCCAAAGAGATCCTGACAGATCATGGGACTTCATTTATGTCACGAATTTTGAAAGACTTGTGTGGTTTGTTAAACATCAAACAGCTTAGAACTTCTGTGTATCACCCCAAACCGATGGACTCAGTAGAGCGTTTCAATCGGACTTTGAAATCCATGTTGCGGAAAGTGATTGATAAAGGCGGGAAGAATTGGGATCACATGTTGCCATACTTAATGTTTGCCATTAGGGAAGTCCCACAGGAATCAATGGGTTTTCCCCTTCGAACTGGTTTATGGGAGGCACCCTAGGGGAATCCTAGACATTGCACGGAAACTTGGGAACAGGAGAACACTCCCTACAAAACGGTGATTGAGCACATAAATAACATGCAGGAGAGAATAGCCACAGTAATTCCCATAGTGAGAGAACACCTAAGACAAGCACAAGAGCGACAGAGATGTACTTATAATCGGGGGCTGCAGTGAGGGTTTTGCACCAGGAGATAAGGTGGTGGTTTTAGTTCCCACAGTGGAGTGTAAGGTCTTGGCTAAGTGGAGGGACCTTATGAGGTAGTAGAGAAAATAGGGAGGTGAATTACAGGGTGAGACAGCCGGGCCGACGCCCGAAATACAAATTTACCACGTGAATTTACTTAAACACTGGAAGGAGAGGGAGGTGTTCACAGCTACAATACCACGGGTTTCGCCAATTACTCCGAAGTAAGGGTAGCACAGACACTTTCCCCAGCTCAAAAACATGAGGTCAAGACTTTTGTGCACAAGAACAGAGAGGTGTTTTCAGGGGTCCCCGGAAAACTCACTTGGTTAGTCATAAAATCATTTCACAACCTGGTGTAAAGTTTGTATGCGACCGTATCGGGTACCTGAGGCACGCCGCACCGCCATAAGAGAAGAAGTGAAGGAAATGTTAGAGGCAGGAGTAATAGAGGAATCAACAAGTGAATGGTCAAGCCCTATAGTTATGGTGCCCAAACCAGATGGCAAATGGCGGTTTTGTAATGACTTCCGCAAAGTTAATGACGTTTCAAAGTTTGATGCCTATCCCATGCCCCGAATAGATGAATTACTGGAAAGTATAGGGAAAGCCCGATACATTTCCACTTTAGACTTGGCCAAGGGATACTGGCAAATCCCTTTATCCCCTGGATCCAAGGAGAAAACGGCTTTTTCCACCCCAGACGGGTTGTATCAATATACTGTCATGCCATTTGGGCTACATGGAGCACCGGCCACGTTCCAAAGGTTAATGGATAAGATTTTAAGGCCACATAGAGAATACGCGGCGGCATATTTGGATGACGTCGTCATACAAAGTGAAGACTGGGAAGGTCATTTGCCCCGTGTACAGGCAGTTTTAAATTCGATTCACAAAGCTGGCCTGACCGCAAATCCTGAAAAGTGTACTCTGGGCATGGAGGAAGCAAAATATCTGGGGTATGTTGTGGGAAGGGGTATGATTAGGCCACAGGAAAGCAAAGTTGAGGCCATTAAAAATTGGCCACGTCCGATAAACAAAAAACAGGTCCGGGCATTTTTAGGTATAGCGGGATATTACCGCCGGTTTGTTCCAGATTTTGCCACCATTGCCTTTCCCTCACTGAATTAACCCGAAATAGATGCCCCTCATGGTGAAATGGAGCCCCAAAGCTGAAAAAGCGTTCACCACACTAAAAGAAGCTCTTTGTAGCAGCCCGGTATTGGTGGTACCAGACTTTTCTAAAGAATTCCTGGTCCAAGCGGATGCTTCCGAGTAGGGCTAGGAGCTGTACTGTCACAGGAGGTCAATGGGGTAGAACACCCCATTATGTTTCTCAACCGAAAACTGGAAGACAGAGAACACAATTATGCAGTGATCGAGAAGGAATGCCTGGCAATAAAATGGGCTATAGAAAGCCTGAGGTATTATCTGCTGGGACGACAGTTCACCTTAATTACTGACCACGCCCCTAACGTGGATGAACCAAGCAAAAGAGAAAAATGCTAGGGTAATGCGTTGGTTTCTGTCATTCCAACAGTATAAATACAGCATACGACACCGGCGGGGAAACTAATGGGGAATGCTGATGGACTTTCTAGAATTCATTCCTTCTTTTCTACAGTAGCTCGACCCCAGAAGCTCGAGCTAGGGGAGATGTGTGATAGAACGAGGGGATTGGTGCGAAATGGGAGATACATTAGGGCAGTCTTGATGGCAAATTCTTGCTTCAGTCATACCGGAAGCAAGATGGCTGCCAAACAGGAAGTGACGATTGGCTTCGGTCATACCGGAAACAAAATGGCCGCCGAACTGGAAGTGACCGGTTTTAATGCCACATCATCAAAAGGGCGTTCCCAGGGGATAAAAGGGCAGGTCCAGGCAAGTACCAGAGAGAAGAGTGGGGAAGCGGTATGCTACAGGAAGTGAGTACTGGGATTGTTGGATTACTTGTTATTGACCTTGGATTGTTTGACTGCCTTCTTTGTGCTTTATACCTGGACTGTTTTGAAAACCCTGGATTGTGTATGAATCTTTGCCTGTTTCACCGACTATTCTATGCTGGATGGACATATAAATAAAGCACTAACAGGTACCGCCCTGTTTGGAATTAACTTCACAGTATTTTGTCTCTGTTTACATACTGTCCTGCTACAAAGTACTGTATGCATATTCTACACAGCCTATGAAGTTGTTACAATATATGAGAGAGAGAGAGAGAGAGAGAGAGAGAGAGAGGATTTGCAAAAATGAAAGCTTTTGTAAAGTGTAAAACAAAGGATGATTGAAAATTGTCTTGGAAAAACCTGATAACTTCTGTCACATTTGTATTGTAAATGTAAGTGTTGTGTTATCGTATTGGGGTCAGGATTTTAGGTTAAATCCTTGCATTATGTTTATGTCATGTCTGGTTCCTCTCCAACAGGTAGACCACTGAGCTATGTGAGAATGTGGCTGAACTTGGTTAAGTCTGACCTGATTGGAGGGGAACTTTAAAACCCTGTGAGAATGTGGACAGACTAAATGAGTTCATGTATTGCCAAATTAGCCTGGCCATGGGTATAAAGGAGAAGAGGGGAGACAGGTCATCAGTTTTAATCTGGGTAGTTGCGAATGCACATGCATTGCTTTATAATCCATTTATAATCCCTCCAATCAACTATTTTCATCACTTTCATTACACAAAGAAAGGCACACTGCTGTATTAATAACAATAGTATTATTATTTTTGAAAATTAAGCGAATGTCAGTCACAATTAATATATCTGTGCTAGCCTCCAGCAGTCCCTTCCCCACCTGAGCACTAGTATGGTGCCCCACCAAGCACAGCAGGAAAGCAGATGGTGGGACGAGAAACTGCAAGTAGTATCTTCAATAAACAGTTCTTTAGCATTTCATGTGAAACATGGGATGCAAAATTAAAAACAATATATACTTGTGGCAGGCAGAAACCCTGCTGCTGTAAATAGTGTGGGTGTGGGCATGTAAGGTTGGCAGGGATGGGGTTAAAGCTATCCCTGCCAGCAATCACAGGTGTGGCCATTCCACAGTTAGGTAATTGATGCTAATTGGGGAGTGGCCACACGTATAAAAGCAAGGAGAATTCCTTTGGGAGTTGGTGTTTAGGTGAGTGTTTGAGTAGATAACTGGTGTGTTTGAGGTAGTGAAGGCGAATGCCCAGCCTGCGTCTTCTTGTTTTGGTTGAATCTTTTATTTTGGCCCTATGCTTTCTTTATTTGTTCCAGTGTTTTGTTTGTTGGTTTAAATGTGTGCAGTAATGCTTTAACTGTAGCTTCTTGTTTCTGAGTCTCTTTTCTGTCGATAGAATCTTGGGCCACAGCGTTATCCTGCCACAATACTGTAAAGAAGCTCCAAGAAAAGCCATTATTTTACACCAACCAAGATACTGTATTCTGATACGTATTTTTGTTTAGACCAGAATTGCTTAGTTTCATGAAAAAAAAGCTGTAAATGATACAGTACATTTTGTGCAGCACATGCGATTCCAGGGCTGGAAAATGCCTGAACTCGTCTTCCTGGCGCTCCTTGGAAATGGATTATTTTCCAGAACTGTAAAAATACTGTGTCTGAAAAATAAACCACTATCCTTTCACATACTGTGCCACCCTAATATTTTATTGTATAATATATAGTGAAAATTGCTATTAGTTCCACTGTTGAAAATAAATCCTTTCCTGCTGTTTTCAAGGGTTTCAACAGAATATATACAACATGTACAACTATGAATAGTCATTTACACATCAGCTAAACAGTTTTACACTTTTCTTTTTAAATTGATTATGTTGTTTATGTTGTATAACTCTAATAAAGAAATTGCATATTCTTTGCCAGATACAAAATTGGGAAACTGGTATGAAATATTACATGAATTAAAAGTATTTAGTTTCAGGTTAATTGCTTTAAATTGCTGTTTGAGTTAGCAGTTTACTTTGAAAAAAAAGATCAACAGAGTTGTCACATTGTAGTTTTCCTAAATTGCACAACAATTATCTTTTAAGTTGTTTTTTTTAAAGTTTTTTTTTATTATTATTATTATTTAAAATGTGAAATATTGTATATTATGTGAATATGCCTCATTAATAAGGCAGAAGATCTGCGAGCCACAGGAAAAATCAACAGCCTTCTTGCAGATATGATATTGTTCTTATTAGAATAAAAAGTTTCCCAGTTTATCACTATTTGTAAACAAACTGAAATTACAGGTATGTCTAGGAAATTGGATCAGTTTGAATATGTTAATTCGATTATTTCCTTTTTATTGCAGTAGAGAACAAATTGTATAGGGGTACTTGAGGTGACACCTCCAGGCAAAAGGGGTACAGTTTAAAAAAAAAAAAAGGTTGAAAACCACTTCTCTACACTAATAATAAAATAAAACACGAACATGTTAATAAATTAATTAATATATGTGCTACAAGGAGGAGAAGGATCAAGAAAATCTTATGTTATTTAATGTATGATTTGTTTGTTCACATCTCTGGGTGGAGAAGATGAAGAAGGAGAACTAAACATTTGCCAGTTTTTGGCACCTCAGTTCTCTTAATGTAGGACAGATAATGAATTTTGTTTTCACATTTGATGTAAGAACGTATGGAACTATATTAAAAAAAAAAAATGATGGTGCCTTTCCATCTTATAGTATTGTTTGTTCACCCCTGTATAGACAGCTCCAACAGTTTATTTTCTAACTTGGCAGAGATCAGGAAAGGAAGCTGGGACTGTTACAGTTTTCAAGCCAAGATTAAAAGTGCAGTTTTATAAAATGGCCTTCTTATTTAGTGGATTTTAATGTAACTTTAACAGATTTAAATGGTATTTAAATCTGTTATTTAAATGGTGTGATTGTGGCAGTTGTATGAAGGACATGCTATACAAAAGTATTGTGTTTTTTTCTGCTATGTACCGTACAGTGCTTTGTGATGCTTTTGTATAAAAAGCACTATATAAATGCAATAAATAAAAATAATGATTATGATTTCCATACATGAGAGTAGGTGTTAAAACTTCATGCTGATATTGGACTCAACTCTCGCCAAGATAAGCACCAACTAAGACATAGCTTCTTTTACTGTGCACTAATGTGATCCATCTGTGTTTCCTTCCATCTGATGATGTAGAGATCCTTGTGCCTACTGTTGATGGCTGACGTGTAATGCTGGCTCCAGGGATCAGCCTATTTTGCCTCCCTGGCGCACCAGCACACACAATGGAGGTAATGCTGGTTCCAGGGATCAACCACAGTGCAGTCTCCCTAGCGCATCAGCATGACAACTGTCTGGAGTGAGCTGAGTAGGCTACTTCTCTGGGGTCTTCAAGTGGGCACCTTCCATCCTTGATGTTTCATCGATTAGCCCACGGCACCTTAAGAGGTCTCGACAGTGATTCTGGTGTCCCAGCATCACCCCCACCGTCCCTCACTCAACTAAGTCCAGCTTACTTACCTTCATTTACATCAAGGTTTTTTTTTTTTTATTTGTACTGTGCTTGAGTTCCCCAACCAGAATCTTTTCATCTCAACCACAGCCATTTGCTGTTGCATTCTGGAACAAGACGCTATGTCACACAGCAACCTTTGCCATTTGATTCCTCACTCCAACCTGAGCAGACGTGTCTTCACTTGCTCTGTTTTCCTGAGAATCTCTTTCTCTTCTGAGACTGTTTTGGTATGAAAGTACCTCGCTATTGCTCCTTGGAAGCCAGCTTGCCCCTTCCTTTGGATGCGACGGTAGTTTCTCTTATAGTCTAAATCACACGGCTGTGTGGTTTTGGCGGCTGAGATGCGGCGGCTGCTGTTTCCAGCCTCGTCCATTTTGGATTTTGCCTCAAATTATTTTTGTGTCTCGGTTTCTGGTCCGCGTTTGTGCGTTGTGCCAAACCTAGTTGTGCTTTGTTTTTGGGTTTTTCCAAAAAAAACAAAAAACCCTGTAGCGTGCTGCGCCTTGTAGCTCTGGCTCGGCAGTTTACAGAACATTTACCCAGTGCATAGCACTTCCTGCATATCATTTTGGGCCTTTTTCAGTGGTACACAGCACTCCCGTACATACTACCCCATACATCCATCGGTATTCCGTGCCCCGTGCATTACCCAGTGCATAGCATTCCCGTGCATAGCACCAGTGTCTTACCCGGTGCTTGGTTCAGGTGACTAGCACTCCCGTGCAGAGCACCTCGCCCAGTTAGCCATCCATACAGTGTCGTTCCACGATTGTGTGAGATGTGGGGCCAGCCTCCCCCCAGAGGACGGCCACAAATTGTGCGTCCAATGCCTGGGAAGAAGCAGTCAGCTGGTATTCTGTCTATAATGGAGTGGCCAGCACAGTCACCGGATCTCAACCCTATTGAGCTGTTGTGGGAGCAGCTTGACCGTATGGTACGTAAGAAGTGTCCATCAAGCCAATCCAACTTGTGGAGGTGCTTCAGGAAGCATGGGGTGAAATCTTTTCAGATTACCTCAACAAATTGACAACTACAATGCCAAAGGTCTGCAAGGCTGTAATTGCTGCAAATGGAGGATTCTTTGACGAAAGCAAAGTTTGAAGGACACAATTATTATTTCAATTAAAAATCATTATTTCGAACCTTGTCAATGACTATATTTCCTATTCATTTTGCTATATTTCCTATTCAAACTCATTTCATGTATGTTTTCATGGAAAACAAGGACATTTCTAAGTGTAGCAGACACGATCCTGCTGCTACGATATCTTTCTCTACGCTGCTTCATAAACCACACGAGTGCTAACGAATGTTGATTCAGTCTCTATTTATTGTGCCTGTTTAACAGAAAATAAAAAGAATACCAGCACATGCAGATCACTCCAGACGTTCTCTCCCCTCAGCATTAACAACAGGGCGACTGCTAATTACATTTTTTTCTTGTAGTAATCAGACATGTACCAATTCATAGTAAATTAAATAAAAACAAAGAAACAATAAAGAATTTCTTCTTCTTTTAGATCGTATAGTGGTATTACAGTTTTACAATTTTTTTTGGACCACAAAATAACTAGTCGGAAACATACCTGTTTAACAGAAAATAAAAAGAATACCAGCACATGCAGATCACTCCAGACGTTCTCTCCCTATATAAAACAACAACCATTAGAAGTTCGCAACACTACACTCTCAATAGTACTACACGAGTTATCAAAAAAAATAATAGTTTTAACACGATTTGATGAGCGAGTTATTATTAACACATCATGAATACATATTACAACATGAGTTACAACAGTTTTCTCCATGTACAAATGTATTTTAAATAAAGATTCTAGTCTATAAAAGAGAAAGAACATGAAACATGACTTACCCTCAGCATTAACAACAGGGCGACTGAGGGATTACTGGGTAATTCTTACATGTGCTTGGTCTTAAAGTCGTATTCCCTATTAATGACCTCCGACTACAATTAAAGGAAACAAACATTTTCCTTTGAACCAAAACAGCAAATTAACATGAAACGTTGGTGAAATTCAAAAAATAAAATAACAAATTACACTTGTTACACCCTCCCCACTGAATTTCACCAAAATTTTTACAAAAATCATTGACAATTAACAAAAATAAAACATCTTAATTATCCCATTACTCTTCACATTTGAGCTTTAACCGCTTTAACACAACATGTCATTTATTACCAGGACTATTATATTACACAATATGCAACATCCAGTTACCCAACAAAGGGAAAGTAACAGAAGAAAGCAGCGCAAAACTCTCATTCTGTCACCCGCTTCACAAGGTGCCTTATACACCTCACATTGAATCCTAAATGACTTCACCACATAATTAACGATGTTTCAACAAAATACTGTAAATTGTCAATCAAAATACGCTTCTTTAAATGGATCTCTATTTTAATTCACTGCAGTTGAAATTAACGATTTAGCCCATTTTCTAACAGAAACACTGGGAGATTTTTCTTCACTCTGTTGTGTCATATTCTGTATAAGCCTGTTTACTGGCTTCACAAGTCTACCCACTCTTGTTCTAATCTGTGTAACAGTTCCAGAAACAGGTGGCGACTTAATTGTTAATATTTTCTCAGAAGCTTCGGACACAGTTTCCAGTCTTGAAGATCCATCGTCCATGTTCACGATCTTCTCCCTCACACTTGAGACCTCACAAGTAACGTCTATTGGATCCTTCTGAAGTGGACTGTCATTACTCCGAGTTTTTGGTTCATCATCAACTTCATCCACAACCATCCTCTCCCCGAAAATGGAGGTTTGCATAACCCAATCAGCCGTCCGACTCAGTCTGCTTGATTCTTGCAAATCTTCTGATAGCTCCTGAACAGGCTCTCCGCTTGCAGAGTTTGATTCGGATAACTCACTGAGTGGAAACTCCTCAGATTCACTTACTGTTACAATTGACAAGAAATTAGCCAACATTAGCAAATTGCGATGGACTATTTTCTCCTGTCCTGTTCTGGAATTTTTGATTTTGTAAGTGTGACATCTTGCATTCTTAGCAACTACAGTATACAAAGTAGACTCCCATTTATCTGCTAATTTTCTGCCCTCGTTCCCCTTGTTGGCAAGAAGGACCTGATCACCTACTTCAATATCAGCACCCTTGATCCTTTTATTGTACAGTTCGGCCTGACGTTGTTGACCTTTTGTGGCATTGTCTTGAGCTAACTTTAAAGCCTCCTGAAGGTCCTTTCGCAGGGCAACAACATACTTGTCATAGTCTGTCAAATCACAATTTCTCCCCACATTGTGGAACATGACATCTACTGGTAACCGTGGCACTCTTCCATACATTAAATAAAATGGGGGGTACCCGGTAGTCTCGTGTGCAGTACAATTGTAAGCAAATGTCAATGTTTGCAACAATTGTGGCCACTTTTGTTTCTCTCTTGGTGACAACGCTCGAATCATATTGCCCAGTGTCCTGTTAAACCGTTCAACGTTACCATTCCCCATGGGATGATAAGCAGTGGTCCTAGATTTCCCTACTCCAGCTACTTGCAGCAGTTCATGTATCAACTGGCTCTCAAAATTAGCTCCCTGATCTGAATGAATTCTTTCTGGGAATCCGTAAATGCAGAAATACCTGTCCCACAGCTGACGGGCTACTTGTTTTGCAGACTGATCGTGACAAGGGAATGCATGAGCTAATTTAGTAAAATGGTCTGTAACCACTAACACATCCACTCTTCTGTTACTGGAGTCTTCCGCAGACCAAAAATCGATACAGACCAGTTCCAATGGGCTTGTTGTTTTGACACTTTCAAGGGGAGCTCTCCCCTCAGGCTCAACAGCCTTACTTACTACGCAACGTTTACAAGACCTGACGTAATCTCGAACATCCCTCTCCATATCTACCCAGAAAAACCTCTGTCTTGCCAAATACAATGTCCGATACTGGCCCTGATGCCCTGCCTCGTCATGGACACCCTGCAGCACATGTTTCAGTAAGGCAGCAGGCACAACGTACTGATACCTCTTTTTACCAGACAGGGGATCTTTAGACACCCTATAAAGAATCCCATCAAGCAACTTCAACTTGTTCCACTGCTTTAACACTTTTACAGCTCTGGTTGGTTCTTTAAACTTCTCCCTCCTGGATGGTCTTCGGCCCTCCCAACATAATGAAATACTCTGGACAGTATGTCATCTTCTTCCTGTTTATCTTGAAGCTCCTTAAGTGTGAACACAGGTAATGCACTTTGACCTGGTGGAGTCAACTGTTGGATGTCTTGAGCTAGGCAGATTGCCCTGATTCTTGCACCTAGTTCCCACTCAGTGTGATTTCCGAATACTGCGGCCACTTCCTCACTATAAAGCGACATGGGCCGGAGTTACTCTGGGTCTTGAATTCTTCAATCTTTTGATTGTTGTTGCTTACCCTGAACACATCTTGTACTGCACTTTCCATAATCTGTTCTGCCTCCTCAAGCAAGGCTCCATATGGTTCATTAACTAGTCTGTGACCAACTCGTCCTTTGGTGAAAGGTTGTCTACTCAAGGCATCAGCGACCACATTCTTGGTGCCTGGGATGTACTGGATACTGAAATTATATGGTGCTAACTTTGCAACCCACCTCTGCTCACAAGTATCCAACTTTGGCTTAGTCAGGATGTATGTGAGAGGATTATTATCGGTCCATACTGTAAATCTGTGGCCTTTTAGCCAATGACTAAATTTGTCACAGACGGACCACTTAAGCGCCAGAAACTCTAGTCGATGTGCTGGGTATCTACTCTGAGCACAACTAAGTGTCTTACTTGCAAATGCTATAGGCCGAGCTTTACTCTCTCCTTCAGAGACCTGGGACAGCACAGCACCTAAGCCGTCTAGCGACGCATCTGTAGATAATATGGAAGGCTAAAATCAGGATGAGCTAACATGACTGAGTTCAACAAAGCGGACTTAAGCTTCTGGAATGAATCTTGATGTTCACGTGTCCAATCTTTTGGACTAAGCTTCCGAAACGCAGCAGCACCTCTCTTATTGGGTTTCTTTCCCCCCGGAACAGCAGTGAGAGCAAATAGGGGTTTAGCGATCTTAGAACAATTCTCAATGAAATGTTGGTAGTACATTATCATACCTAGAAAGGATTTAATCTTCTTCTGAGATGGTGTGACACCATCCGTGTCCATGAGTTCCACTTCGTCCATGCTAGTAATAGCCTCCACCTTGTCTGGGTCAGTTGACACTTCTTGGGCGCTAACTTTAACCCATGAACACTCAACTTGATGAAAACCATCTCAAGCCTCTTCAGCGCTTCCTCCTCTGTGGGTGCAAAAACCAGCAAATCATCTAAATAACATAACAGTGTCAAAAATTCTGATCTCCAAAATGTTAGTCATGAGGCGATAAAGCTTGCAGGGCTGTTACACAGTCCCTGAGGCATCCTATTGAATTCGTGGAGCCCTAACGGAGTTGTGAACGCTGTGTATTTCTTATCACTTTCACTCATGGGCACGTTGTAAAACCCAGAAGTCAAATCCATTGTGCTAAAGTATGCATTTCCCCCCAAAGCAGCCAAACAATCCGCCTGATGTGGCAATGGGTGTGCGTCTTTGATTGTACGTGCATTTAACCAGCGATAATCTACACAAATGCGCAAGTCCCCATTTTTCTTCCATACAAGCACAAGGGGGGAGGCCCACTCACTAGTGGATTTCCTGATGATTTCTCTTTCTTCCATTTCAGTTAAGACCTGTCTCAGTTTTTGATAATGCCCCGGGGGAACACGTCGGTAAGGCAGTCTAAATGGTCGATCATCAGCTAAATGAATCCTGTGAACAAAGCCCTTTGCTTCTCCACAGTCTAGTTTATGTCTTGAAAACACCCCTTCATATCTCTGTATCAACTCAACTAGCTGTTTCTTCCAGTACTGAGACACTTCACAAGACTTAACATCAATGTCACTTAATCCTAAATTGCTGAGCGTATCACAAGGATCAATACCGTTTGAAGGTGCAGTGCTACTAGCAGTCACACTCCCATGTACTTGCTGGCTTTGCATTCTCAACACTTCACTAGATGCATTGTCAGAGTTTACGTCCAGATCCTCCATTGTTACACAGTGATACACATCCGCTATCTTGGAGTTCCTTCTCAATGTTATTGGCTTATCACAGGGATTCATAACCTTAACAGGTACCCATCTGTCTCCCCACATGGAAGTAACAACCCTACCCACCATGACATCTTTCTCGTGAAGTTTAGATCTAGGGGACTCTACTAGTATAGTACTGCCCTCGGAAACTGGTGCATTCACTGGTAACCTGCCCCATACAAGATGCTCATGTTTAGGTAACAATGTCACTGCTTGAGTCAACTTAACTGTTCCTATCTGATCAGGTATACTGTTACCTTTCCACCGGTTTAATCCAGACAACATGCTCAGAAACTGTTCACCCCCTTGAGTGTCAATGGGGTCAGGTTTATTCATAACACGCCAGTAACTGGGTGCTTGTTTAAATTGACATAGCAGATGCTTGATAACATTGGTGCCTAATATCAATTGATCACGTTGCCCCTGTACAACCAAGGTAGGTACACTAACCACATGCCCATACACTTCCATCTCTAATTGATAAATGCATTTAGGTTGCACTTGTACTCCGCCACATCCTACAAGAATGATATCTGTGTGCAACTGGCTGTCTTCAGGAAGTATACCTGCATTCAGAAGATCCTGTTCTGCTACCTCACTCATTGTACACGCCATAGACCCACTGTCCAGCAAGGCCTGCAACAAAACTTGCTCATTCACTCTCACTGTGGTATAAAACAGATTATCAGCTTCCCCTACCCTATACACATTTTGGTATATCTTCTTCATTACTGAGGGCTTGACACAACACGCTCACATCACCCCCTCTCAGATGTGAGCAGCCTAGTTTTCCTGATCCTGTACTGTGTTGCCCCTCACCTGCTTAGGCTGGGTTGTGGGGGTCTTGACATTAGTGCACTCCTTCTTTTGATGTCCAACCCCAAAACATGCAAAACACCTTTTTTCTCCCATACAATGTGAACGTGTAGAATGAGTCTTATCCTCACAGACTCGACAAGGTAGATTGACACGGCGGTTCCAGGGAACTGCATCACCTCTTGGCTGTGACACAACTCCGTGGTTGTTGGTTTGGTTAGCTTTCTCAAGAACTTTCTCCAACATACTGAGCACACGTTCTAAGGCAGTTCCTTCAGAAACCACTGGGTCATGCGCTTTTGGTGGGTTGTTAGGTTTCCGTACCCCTACATTCATTGCCCCATATTCCTCACAATTGACTGCTGGAAAGCTAGCATCAGCGGCCGCAACCTGTTGGACTTTGACTTTTTCAGAATTTGTTACTTTCTGATTACAAGGTTTGTGCTCCCTTTGATGTTCATCAATGGCTTCCTGAACCTCTACAACTGTCCATTTACTTATGGGTTTACATCTGAACACACCAGCCAAATCAAGATCAGGGCAGTTCCTTATAAACATCATTGCTATCTCCCCACTCATGTTTTCCATTTTCCTACCCTGTTTTTGCAAATACTCATCAGCAACTTCAGCTGCTGTGTTTAAGCGAATCCAATAATCTACGGGACTCTCTCTTGATTTGGGCTGAGTGGCATAAAAGTCTGCCAAAGGCAAACATGACATGGGACTTTCACTAAAATACCTCTTCAGTATGTCGAAGATTATTTCTGGATTACTAGCAGGGTTTAACAAAGAGTTACTTTTCAATCCCACCTTGACTATATTCTTGGCCCGCCCCATTAAATGGCTCAAGATCTCACCAGCCTGCTCTGAGGTAGAATAACCTCTTTTGTGCAAATACACCTCCATCATTTCTATCCATTCCTGCACAGTACACTTTTCTGAGCCATCTCCCCTGAAAATAGGTGGCTCTCTGACATCAGATTTAACTACCACATTCACTTTAGTGAGGTCAAAGCTAGGTACGTGGGTCGAATCACTCTTCTTAAATGAGGTTCCACTCGCTGGAGTGAGATTACTTGGGGTGGTGTCACTATTCTGACTAGCTAATAGCCGGGTTGCAATAGAATCCCCAATTTGGTGCCCTAATTGCTCAATCATATCACGCAATTGCCGGGTAGTGTCCATTTCATTACTGGCAGGAAATGCATTTGGCGTGGATGTAACAGGCTGTACTTTGGGAATCTCAATTTATTCCTAAATTGTGGTAGATTTGCACTATCTTTGTCTGCACCTTTCTTGAGTAACAAACCCCTACCCATTCCCTTAAAAGATGTTTCAGGGTCATAATTATTGTCCTCAATTCCCCCACTTGCCATTTTACAGTATACAATTACACTTTATGAATAAAAAAATATAGAAAGTATTTCACCTTTAACAGTTTTTCAGAAAAAAATAACAATATTATCTCTAAAAACACATACATTTATGGAAAATAAATTGCAGGAATAACAGCGAATAACTGGTCCCTTAACCTAATACCTTACAGACATTCACAAGCTCACAGCTTCATCCCGGCGATCGGCATCAGCTGACCAGTTGATCCGGGTCACGGCACCACTTTATGTAGCAGACACGATCCTGCTGCTACGATATCTTTCTCTACGCTGCTTCATAAACCACACGAGTGCTAACGAATGTTGATTCAGTCTCTGTTTATTGTGCCTGTTTAACAGAAAATAAAAAGAATACCAGCACATGCAGATCACTCCAGACGTTCTCTCCCCTCAGCATTAACAACAGGGCGACTGCTAATTACATTTTTTTCTTGTAGTAATCAGACATGTACCAATTCATAGTAAATTAAATAAAAACAAAGAAACAATAAAGAATTTCTTCTTCTTTTAGATCGTATAGTGGTATTACAGGTTTCTTTTGTCTTTTGTTCCTACAAATTAAAAGTTTACAATGCACATCCTTATTACTCAGATTCTAATTGTTTTTTCCTATCTTTCCTCTACACGCACACACACAGGCAAAGACTTAACAGTTTTACAATTTTTTTTAGACCACAAAATAACTAGTCGGAAACATACCTGTTTAACAGAAAATAAAAAGAATACCAGCACATGCAGATCACTCCAGACGTTCTCTCCCTATATAAAACAACAACCATTAGAAGTGCGCAACACTACACTCTCAATAGTACTACACGAGTTATCAAAAAAAATAATAGTTTTAACACGATTTGATGAGCGAGTTATTATTAACACATCATGAATACATATTACAACATGAGTTACAACAGTTTTCTCCATGTACAAATGTATTTTAAATAAAGATTCTAGTCTATAAAAGAGAAAGAACATGAAACATGACTTACCCTCAGCATTAACAACAGGGCGACTGAGGGATTACTGGGTAATTCTTACATGTGCTTGGTCTTAAAGTCGTATTCCCTATTAATGACCTCCGACTACAATTAAAGGAAACAAACATTTTCCTTTGAACCAAAACAGCAAATTAACATGAAACTTTGGTGAAATTCAAAAAATAAAATAACAAATTACACTTGTTACATAAGTGACCCCAAACTTTTGAACGGTAGTGTATATATTTGCTCTGAGCACACTCTTAAACTCAGGGGAGACGTTCAGGAGGACATAAAGATGCTTCGGACTCCTGTAAGTGGATTGTTTGTGCACTGGGCTTGCAACGTATCCAGATGACTTTTAAACAATTTGAGAAAATCACACAGACTCATTTAATTTGAAGTTTTAACGAATCAGAGTAGTACTCCTTCGGTTTGTTAAATGCTTAAAAATGGATTGAGTAGTTACAGACTACTTCGAATCCCAGCTGACAGGCCGTCTGGGCATTTCCAGTGCTTTACAGGTTTAACATCATTAGTACTTCAATACAGTAATACAAATATGGTTATCATATATTTAGCTCTTAGGCTATAAAATGCAAAAAGCTAAAAAACGCCCACCGCTAAATTCTAGAAAATTCAATATATATCACTCTCTTAACCCTTTGCAGTCCATTTATTAATTGTGTGTCAGGCTCGCCAGGTCTAATTTATTTTCACACGCGCAGTTAATTTTAGACGAGCTGTTTAAAAGTATTTTTTTTCCACAGTCAAACGGGTTTAAATGGCCCTGCATATCAACAAAGCACTCACTAGGCATCTCCAGCCTCGCCCCACCCTTTCGTTCGCTATCGCTTTCACATATGCTAACAAATAAATAATAATAATAATAATAATAGTACATACATACCGATCAATCATCTCCTGATGACTCATTTTATCACCAAACTCCTCAAAAATGCAATCCAAGTCATTATTTTATTGCTATAACATCTCAAAAAAGCTCTGCAAATGTCCGTGATAGTCTCTGTGCGCTGATACAGTAACACCCAGCTTGTTTCCTTATGACCGCCCCTATCTGATGCCAGGGGCAAGTATGACTATTCATGAGATACGCCTTTTTTTTTTTTATCGGCTTGTCTCGGCTCCTTTCGTTCCCACTCGCAATCAGTTTTTCAGAGCTCTTCAGAGCATGGACCACAAGACTTGCTACCAAATACAATACAATACAATACAAGTATATGTGTATATGTGGGAGATGTTTTTAATATGTAACACCAGCTCTATTTGATTTTATTAAGCGCAAGTCAAAATTTTATGTCCCTCTTAGCTGCATATTATGTTACCTTTTCAGTGTGTTGTCAATGGGTCAGTTTAACTTCATATACAAATGTGTGTTAACATAGTATTTGACAAAGAGTGTAGGGGTTTAGCATAAGCCTTTGAATTCGACCACTAAGCATACAGTGACAAGTCCAGTTATTTTCATTTAAATTCAGGCTATAATAAGCATGTTAAATATAATAGCCTTATATTAACTTGTACCATGCTTGGACCAAGCCTGACCTCTCTCTGTTTCTAAAAGTTGCCTGCACAAGCAGGTTTCAGACACCCTGTTTACTTGCCAAGCCTAGTGTTTTAATTAATATGAAACACTATCGTAAGCATTTTTCAATACTCATTATTTGAAACCAACATCTAACAACGTTTTAAAACGTCCTTCACATTCCATTCCCATCTCTTCCTTCCAGGTTCTAATTCATTTCTGTTATATATAGAAAATTATTATTGTAAGAGAAACTCCTAGCTTCTGTTATCCGAAAAGTATTTTGGTTCGTTAATATTAACAAGATCGCTCATTATAGAGATGATCTTGGCTTTTAAATCACTGACCATCAAAAATCCCCACTTCATCGGCCAAAACCAATGAGTCATCTTCAACACTGCTTTTACTACAAGCAGGTGAGAACGAGGTTACAAATCAGTTCACTGTATATGTAAAGTTACAGTTTATACTTTAAATGATGTTATAACATGTAATTCTAATTCAGATATGTCAATATAGCAATCTCTTGTAAACTGCAATTCTATTTGACTTCATTGATACACAGGCTAATTTTTAATTATTAACATTAATATGAATTGAATGTTTAAACTTAGGACTGCTCATACAGTTACATAATGTTATTATATTAGGTTTCTTATTTATTTAAATACTTTTTGTTTTTTCTTACTATAATCAAACCTAGTTCGATTGCCTCTAGCATATTAACTGTGTTCCACAGATTCTGCCGTTCTGCTCTCGCTGGATCAGAATGTTTTGAGACTCTGAGTCTAATTAAAAAAGATACTTCTGCCTGATAAGGGAGGTTTGGAACTTTCAGCAGGTCAGTCTGACCTTCAATGCAATGAACTCCTTCTCATAGACCTTACACAGATCTGCTAATAATATTTTCTAATGGTTGTATATTCTTCAAAACATATTACAGTCATTACAATATTTGTTGCACACAGTTTTTGAAGGAACTCGGCAGGTAGGTTGGCCCAAACATCTTGGAGAACTAACCACAGTTCTTCTGTGGATTTAGGCAGCCTCAGTTGCTTCTCTCTCTTCATGTAATCCCAGACAGACTCGATGATGTTGAGATCAGGGCTCTGTGGGGGCCATACCATCACTTCCAGGACTCCTTGTTCTTCTTTACGCTGAAGATAGTTCTTAATGACTTTCGCTGTATGTTTGGGGTCGTTGTCATGCTGCAGAATAAATTTGGGGCCAATCAGATGCCTCCCTGATGGTATTGCATGATGGATAAGTATCTGCCTGTACTTCTCAGCATTGAGGAGACCATTAATTCTGACCAAATCCCCAACTCCATTTGCAGAAATGCAGCCCCAAACTTGCAAGGAACCTCCACCATGCTTCACTGTTGCCTGCAGACACTCATTCGTGTACGCTCTCCAGCCCTTCGGCAGAACAAACTGCCTTCTGCTACAGCCAAATATTTCAAATTTTGACTCATCAGTCCAGAGCACCTGCTGCCATTTTTCTGCACCCCAGTTCCTGTGTTTTCGTGCATAGTTGAGTCGCTTGGCCTTGTTTCCAGGTCGGGGGTATGGCTTTTTGGCCGCAAGTCTTCCATGAAGGCCACTTCTGACCAGACTTCTCCGGACAGTAGATGGGTGTACCAGGGTCCCACTGTTTTCTGCCAATTCTGAGCTGATGGCACTGCTGGACATCTTCCGATTGCGAAGGGAAGTAAGCATAAAGTGTCTTTCATCTGCTGCAGTAAGTTTCCTTGGCCGACCACTGCGTCTACGGTCCTCAACGTTGCCCGTTTCTTTGTGCTTCTTCAAAAGAGCTTGGACAGCACATCTGGAAACCCCTGTCTGCCTTGAAATTTCTGCCTGGGAGAGAGCTTTCTGATGCAGTATAACTACCTTGTGTCTTGTTGCTATGCTCAGTCTTGCCATGGTGTATGACTTTTGACAGTAAACTGTCTTCAGCAACCTCACCTTGTTAGCTGAGTTTGGCTGTTCCTCACCCAATTTTATTCCTCCTACACAGCTGTTTCTGTTTCAGTTAATGATTGTGTTTCAACCTACATATTGAATTGATGATCATTAGCACCTGTGGTATAATTGTTTAATCATACACCTGACTATATGCCTACAAAATCCCTGACTTTGTGCAAGTGTACCTAGAAGAATTGATATTGTTTTGAAGGCAAAGGGTGGTCACACCAAATATGGATTTGATTTAGATTTTTCTTCTGTTCACTCACTTTGCATTTTGTTAATTGATAAATATAAACTATTAACATGTCTATTTTTGAAAGCATTCTTACTTTACAGCATTTTTTTCACACCTACCTAAAACTTTTGCACAGTACTGTATATACACAATACATACACAATTTAGGAAGGGGTTGATTAAAAAAAAGAAAAAATGTACATATAATACGGCCTCCTGTGGCAAAGTGGTTGAGTGGATACAGGTGCAGGAGTGATGCAGTGCGTAATGAAGCAGACACAGAGGTTTATAATCCAGTTTGGAAAATGTTTTATTTTTATATCCAGGTCTGGTGACCAAATAATAAAACTCCGGCAATACACAACAATGTGTATTGCACGGAATAAATAACAATGGGGTTGCAGTCCCAAATGATAGACACAATATATCTGTCCCACAATATACGGTCACCAGTCCTGGGTGCGTGCAGTAGTGCTCGTGGTGGGTGATACAAGTTTATCAGTGACAGTAGTGCAGTGCTGTTCCGGGTTTTGTGCTGGCCCTTGGCGACAGCTCCGGAACGTGTTAGCAGTCTAATGATCACAAACAAGACAATTGTAGACAAGCAAACAAAACACTCACAATACGTATAATCACTGGGTCTCTGTCCCCTTTTATGCCATCACACATGACCCCTTGGTAAATGTGTGCAGGTGTCCCTCCAATCTGCGATTGCCACGTCGTTTCCCTTCTGGGTCAATGAGTTAATGCAAAGGAGTTCCTCCCCCTTTCTAGCTGGCCGACTTCCCTTGAACCCTGGGAAAGAACTGTAGGGCCAGCCGTCCAAGGAACTCTGTTCTCACTGCTTAGCGCCCTCACAGGTCGGGAGGGAGATTTACTACCAAGAATCATTGTATTTCTGTCACACCTCCAAAAAAAAAAAATCTAGTACAACCAAGGTTGCAAGTCAAAACAACTAATAGCCCCTGGGATACGGCAGCAGACACGTCCAATCTCTGGAACTATTTGTTGTACTTGAAACTTGTACTTGAAGCATAATAACCAACCAATGCGAATCTGCAGAGGATCTTTTTCTGGCTTACCAGTTATAGAAATTACTTCAAATTGGCTGAAGGTATACCATTTTTTTCAAGGATACTCTCAAAGTGAGCGACTGGTGACCATCTTTCAAGTTTCATTTTTTTTTGTTAGGTCAGACTACAGTATATTAATATAATGGCATGCAACATAAGCAGTTGTGAACAGAATGAAAATGTACTAAGCCGTACCCACACTGGGCCTTGAGCAATGTGAGCGAATAATTTAGAAGTCTTGGCAGTCAAATGGGAGTATCCACACCAGCAGTAGTTTCTATTTTTTTTTTTTTAATCGCGCGACTAGAATGAAACTGACCAATCAGAAGCAAGGTTAACATCTTTGACACACATCAAACACACGCCTCAAAACAAGTTAATAACGGACGACGAAAAGTTAATTTATGAGGTACAGCAGTATCCATTATTATGATTGCAAATTGAATGACTACAATGACATCCAGAAAAAAGACAATGACTGGGTGGCTTGCAGGTGGTGCATTTAGCAGCACCGAGACATTTTCTTTCCGATTATGCAAGTTGCATAAAAATAGGTTTATTAATAAGCAAAAATAAACCGGAGCATACATGCAGTCTACATATCTAGCATTTAAATGAAAAATGTGCACTTTTCTGGCTTTTAAAAATTACACCAAAAAGGCTCTGCATTCACACAACTTGAACATGTGACCTGATATTAAGCTATGGCTTTTTTTAGTTTGTTTGTTTTTATAATAAATAATGTTTTGTTCACAAAATTGTTCTGTGGCACAAATCTGTGACAAGAAGAAGGTCTTTACATACGCATACATCGAAGTTTTGTGGAGATTCACCAAACAAACAAAAATATCATCAAGGTCCTACTATTCTATATGTTGTAAAACAAAGCCAGCAACACATTTGTATTCTATGTGACACATCCCAACATTACCAAGCTAATACATAGTGTTGAAGATTATGAGCCATATTTATAAAGCATTTTCTGTCAAATTCACTGGACTGTTTTAAAAGAAAAAACTAAATAAAAGTAAATAATAATACAAAGTGGTAACCTACGCATAACAACACGGATTACAATAATAATAATAATAATAATAATAATAATAATAATAATAATAATAATAATAATAATGTTGCACTTTAAAATACTTAAAAAAGTTAATAAACAAAAAGTATCAAAAAAGGAATTTGTAAAGAAACACAATTGAGATTGCAGTAAGTTTTATATATAAATGTATACTAATAAAATGATTTTGTTGAAAATATCAGTTCCACTATACTACTATTGTCCAGCTGTCTGCTGACAGCTACAGATGTACCAGGCTTCAAATCAGACAGGAACTGTACAATTACTACGACTAATAATCATAGCAGTGAAACTGTTGGATATTTAGGGATGTTCAATAACTCTGATCTATAGATATTACAAGACCTTTATTTTACAACGGAGTTGCCGGAGGTCAGGGTGGTAACCTTTTATCAAAACAAGTTTCTAGTGTGTCCAATAGGAATGCATGGGCAGGGTCATGTATTTATTTCTAGTCTTTTGGATCGTTTCCAAGTTGTGCTGGTGTGGACGCTCGCATCGCTCTGTCCAGTGTGAATGCAGCCTTGCACTTTTGCGGATGGTATTGTAGAATGTCAGCTGTATACAATGTTTTGTTTGTGTCCTGTGTAGACTAGGTACAATTGACAAATTATTAGTGTTTTGATTTTTCACAGTGTCACAAGAGTCATGGATCTGTGGTTCTTTTACTATACTGGCCTTTAATCTACTGTTAGTTTGTGAAGTCTTCTTTTGACTTTGGTAAGTAATAGTCAATTGTGCTGGATATGAGTCACATAGTGTCTGCTGCTTCAGCCACATTATAATGGTTACTGTGACATAGGGTTAAACTTTCATGTTTAGTTTGTTAAAGTGATTTCACATTTTACACTTTTTTAGCATTAGTTAAGAAATTATTTACTTCCCAGCTTAAGGAAATAAACCAAGAGAACCTATAATATATATCCTGTTGGTAAAAATACTTTCTTTGAGTGGTGAGCAGCCACACATGCAGTAACTGACATGCATTTAATTCCATCAATCAATGTAATTCAGTTCTCATCTCCACACTTTCACCTACTGTCAAAAGTCTGCTCTTGAGTCAGTTATAAACTCATTTCGCTCTTCGGCTTGTACAAAGTACAGACTGGTTGCACATAATGATTTCAAAGCATAATCGTTTTTAACATTTCAAGCCCAGTTAGTTTTAATAGACAGCTGAAACTTAAAGAATTGGAATAAAAACTTCATTCATAAGGCAGTAAGAAAATCGCGGGCCGTGAATTTGTTGTGGAAACCGCAACTTTTAACACAAACCACAACTTTTTATAGTTGCCGCAACTTTTAATGTGACTAGGCTATTCCTTTGCCGACCGAGGACGGGAGCTCCCAGGGGGCAGCGCTCAATTGGCCAAGTGGCACCTGGGGGAGGCAGGGTTAGATCAGCCAGGGTGTCCTCGGCTCACCGCGCACCAGCGCCCCCTGTGGTCTGGCCGGGCGCCTGCGGGCTTGCCTGTAAGCTGCCCGAGAGCTGCGTTGTCCTCTGACGCTGTAGCTCTGGGTGGCTGCATGGTGAGTCTGCAGTGTGAAAAAAAGCAGTCGGCTGACAGCACACGCTTCGGAGGACAGTGTGTGTTTGTCTTCGCTGCTCCCGAGTCAGCTCAGGGGTGGTAGCCGTGGGCTGAGCCTAAAAAATAAAATAAAATAAAATAAAATAAAATAATTGGACATTACTAAATTGGGGAGAAAACAATAAAAAAATAATTGGCGACCACTACATTTTTAAATATAAATAATAAAAAATAAAAAAAATCACAATTTTCTTACAGCCTTAATCATACATGTTATAAGTATCAGTCACAGTATACTCCCAGGGTAATGTGATAAAATGTATTCTAGTCTGGAGAGTACACATACATGTGATGACAAGTGCATACATGTCGTTATTGTTTCCCTTTTAATTTGAATGCCTTTGCTTCTCTGTTAATAATCAAAAACCGTCAATTTGATAATTCCTATAGTTGGTTAAATTCAGTTAGGCCTTGTTGACAGGGAGTTGTGCACATGATGTACTATACTGTTTTAAGGTCCTACATTGTTTCAACAGTTCCCCATTTGTTTAATATGTGACTCAGATTACAAACTAACTGGTCTGCACACTATTCTATAAATGGAGTTTGGAAACTTTCTCAATTAGCTAGAACATGCATTTAACCCAGTTGCCTGCCTTATCTATTGCTATCCTCCGCCTCGCCCATCTCTGATTTTGGAAATTACTCATGCTGTAAATAACTGTTATTATCCTCTGCATCAGGATGTACATTTGTACAATGGTCTGTCCCACATTGTAGTTTATAAATGCCAACCTTTTTTCTTTTCTTTTTAAATGCCAACTTACTGTATAGGGTTATTCGGTAAACCAACCCTGAAAAAGAAGTAGCTCAGTCTGTCACTTAGTCATATGTGCCCAAAAAATAGGTATTCTCTACATGAGTATAAGATAGCTGATTCCAGGCTATTAGGTACAATATTGGGTACAATGAGTTGGGGTATACCACTGCTAGATATATATTGTACCAAATGCCTGTAATCAGCTATCCTATTTATACCCGTATTTTATATGCACTATGTAAATTAATTAAATTTGAATTATGATTACTCTGATTTCTCAATGAACTGGACAGCAGCCAGCAGAAGAAACACAATCTAGCCCAGGAGCCTTAAAATATAGTCAACTCATTAATACAAAATTCAAGGGAACAGCAAAAAATTAGGCTTCTTAGATATTCTTATTATCAGGAGTTTTAGCCAAATGCATACTGACGTCAGGCCAGAAAGAAACGCACACTGAAGTACTGAAATGAAATGATGAAGGCGCTTGCTTGTGCTGGCTTATTATAAATAAAAGGTTTGAACAACACACACAAAAAAACACTTTGTAAAATAAAACGGCACACTAGCCAAAACGAACAGACAATAAACAGACAGACAAACAAGTGGACGAACAGACACAAACAAGTACCGTGCTGGTTCTCCAGCACGTAGTAGCAATTGTTATTTTTTTAAATATACTTTCCTTTCTCTCTCACCCGTTCTCCACTCACGAACACACAACCCCCAAGTGAGTGCTTCGTGCATCTATATATACAATTGTGCTGGGATTCAATTACCAATTAATTATTCACTTGAATCCCAGCACGTGAACTAATCTGTGCACTCCCGTGCTCACATATCAATGCACTTTTAATTTGCACGTGAAGTGATTTGTACCACCCTCGTGTCTAAATACAATTATACATTTTAAACACTCGTGCTCATTACCCACATTATATCCACTGTACCAACTACAATACACCAACATTTACACACTACATACAACATAAAACACAAAAATACACACAGGGGCGGGGCACATTGCCACATAGTCACAGTAACAATAAAATCAAATTTCAATTACAATACAATGACAAGTACTATACTGTGCATTTTATTAAAAATACAATTGTAAGTGAAGTTTTTAAAAGTATACATTGCAAAAGTGTTTTTTAGAAAAAAACAGTTGCAAAGGCAACAGAATGTTACAATATATTGCATATGTCCCTAGCAATAAGCAGCGGGTGTATCTGTAAATATTATAGTGCTGACAGAGAATAACTTGTACTGAGACAGACAGTAGGACTCAATAGCCTGAGGCTTTTATAATTACCAAGCCTAACTACAGAGTGCCGAATGTAGGCTTACCTAAAATGCAAGGGACCGCCAATCCCACTCTGTAGTTTCCATTTGTAGTTTAGCATTGACAATCCTCAACATTCAATCTTTTCTCACCACTGATTGGTCAAGGGATGCTACTAGTATCCATAGAAATTCATTACATGTACCAGGGCAATGCAAGAGAAATGTGATGTTGCTGCAAATTCATCAGGCGGCAGGGCTTTTCAAAACAGGTTATACAACAAAAATCAAATCAATGTAATTTGAAAACTACTCCAAATGATTGAAAATATCTTAAAAAGGTAAGGCTAAAGTAACATACAAACTGTTCATGTAATTTGAAGCTACTACGTACCTCTAAATAGCGGTAGAATACTGTAGTGACTCCCTCTGAGTGGTATAGGAATGACTGGACTACACAGGTACACAGGTAGGTCACTTGGGGGGAGCTCCTTTGCTGAAATACAGTATGGAAGCAGCAGTGACAGCTGTTTAGGTCTGGGGTACCGTGGCTAAGTGGCTGCTGATTAGAAACAGGTGCAGAGGTGATGCAGTGCAGAAATAATCACACAGAGAAAACTGTAATCCGGTTTGGAAAAGGGGTTTCTTTTTATCTGTAAACTCCTGGTCTGGCAACCAAACAATAATCCTCCGGCAATACACACCAATGTGTAAAGCACGGAAGGAAATGATAATAACTGGTTTGCAGACCAAATAATAATACACGTTATCCGCCCCACAATAATACTTAAGACGGTCACCAGTCCTGGGTGGGTGCTGTCGTGCTCGTGGTGGGTGATAACAATTGACAGTGACTGTGTTGTTGTTCCGGGTACTGCTGGCCCAAGGCGACAGCTCCGGAGACGTGTTAGCCGTCTAGTGAATTCACAAAACAAAAGACGATTACTAACAACGATACAAACAAACAAAACACTCACAAACTCTTTCTCTTCAATACAATGGGGATCTCTCCCGGTCATTCCAGTTCTGTGTCACTCTGAACCAAGCGAAGGAAAAGATTTACGAGTGGAGCCGAAGGAACAATCGGCTGAATCTATCTCTCCGATTACTCCCCCCTCCCAGGAAAAATAATCTGCATTTTGATGGTCTTTCCCCACACAGTGTACCATGTGGTACATGAAGGGTTGCAAAGCCAGATACCACCGAGTTATCCAGGCATTGCTGTCCTTCATTGTGCTTAACCACTTGAGTGGGGCGTGGTCTGTGACCAGATCAAATGAGTGTCCCAGCAGGTAGTATCGTAAAGAGTGAGTAGCCCATTTAATGGCCAAACCAAACACTCATTTTCAACTACGGAGTCGTTACACTCCTGAGGTAGCATCTTGTTTGTTCTGGGCATGCAACAGGGAATAGATTTGGTCCCAAGGGGTGTTCATCAGTTAAAGTTATGGCACTAGGAAATGCTATGCTCAATAGAAAAGGGTTGCCATGTAGTAGAGTTTTTCCTGTGGTGCTTTTTTGCCAAAAAGATGACAAACTTTGTGATGAAGTTACAAACATTGTCAAATGTAAAAAAAAAAAAAAAAAAGATGATTAGAATTAGGGACATCATTATCTCAGTTGGAAAAAATGGTGCTCATTTTTTCTCATTACTGTCTCTTGTAAAAATACATAAGAGACTGAAATAAGCTAATTTAAGACATTTTGTTCTGAGCAATTTAGCTACACTAGAGACAATTTAGACGAGGTTAATAAATTACAGGAGTTAAATGACTAATAACTTATGTCTTTCCCTCCTACATTACAAACACTGTAACTATTAATAAAGCACATTAAATATGAAGTGAAAAAAATCAATACATATTCACAGTTATTTTTAAAACTGTCTACATAAGCTAGTAAAATATGTATGTGGTCTTCTTTCTATACAGAGAAAATGGCTTGGCTGCAGGACACACAGCTCATCAATCATTACACAGTAAGATCCAGGGGGAAGTAACATCAAATATCAAACATCTTTTCCAGAATCAGCTCATTGTTTGTGTATGTTCAAAAAATATAATATTTGTTTAAAAGGTAATTTGTGGGTACTGAACTTGGAAGTCAGTTGGAAGTCAACAGAAAATAAACAGAACTCCCCATTTAGGCAATAAAATGAAATATTCCCAATTTGCAGCTGTATATCAAAGCACTTGTCTAAATATCAACTATGGCACTGTTTTAAGAATGTAGTTACAGTTTCAGTTCTGTTAAAAGGGCATTTGGCAAAGGATTAAAAATAAACATACAATACTAAGAACATTACAAATACTTAATGTTTGCCCTTTGACATTAGATTCATTATTATTATTATTATTATTATTATTATTATTATTATTATTATTATTATTATTATTATTATTATTATTATTATCTTAGCAGACCCCCTTATCCAGGGCAACTTACAGTTGTTACAAAATATCACAATACAAAGTATTACATTACAGAATATCAAATTACAGATAAGAGCAGTTATAAAGTACAGTAAAATCAGTAGAAAATAAAGAATACAATAAATAATTACATTTAAGAGCAAATTCGATTAAGAGCAGTTAAACTTATAGTGAAAATATTTGCTTACAAGAGTAAATTCCATTAAGAGCATGTAGTAATTGCAAAAAATGGATAAGCAATTACAATAAACCGTGAATACGGGTACCTATATAAGAATAAAATCAAGTACAAAATACAGGAAATAGTTATAATTAAGAGCAGTAGTAGAATACGGCAAAGTATGGAGCAGTTCAGTGCAAGTACAAGCTGATGCAAGTGCAACAGTTGAGTGCCATATAGTGCAGTACAGTCGAGAGTTGTGAGGTTTATATGCTGTCTTACATGGGGCACATAGAGAGCTTGCTGGGGGCGAGCCTCAATGTCTCTTCTTAAGTTCTTATGAAACCAATCAAACCTGGCACAAAGTAGAATAGCCTGCAACACAATGTAGGAAGTGAAACAACAACCAGAATACAGAGCACTCAATTAGATGATGGGATAGCTGCATTGTATGAAAAGCCCCTAACTGAACAAAAGCATTTCTTGTTAAATACTGTGTATGTGGTGTATTTGACAAGACAGACAACCTGAGCTTGTTGGGTTAGAGGAGACCATGAAATATTAGTAAACTGAGGTTATTTCTGTACTTGTTATTCATGTTTTGTAGCAAGTAGTAATTTATTTATTTTGCAATTTCACAGAATAATAGGTGTTATAATTACACAGAATAATTAGTTCAGCTGCATGGCTATGCTGCATATTTAATTTTTTTAAAACTTTTCTTTTTAAAGGTGAGCTATTTGATACACCAGTTGACACAAACCAAATATGTTTGATGAAAGCTTATCTTCATTTTAAATGGAATTCACATTAATAAATAAATAATTGCCCATAATTGTACCCTGGGTATAGCACACTATACTGAAAGCCACAAACTGAAAGGGTGATACCCCTTTGTATACTAGCCTAGCAACAATACCATAGCATTCTATATAGAATAATATAACATCATATTCCCATAAAACAGTACATATTATACTCATAACATTATGGTAAAAAAGATTAGTCAGATCCTTTGCTACTGCATACTAAGCCCCTTTCACACTGGCACTTCTACCCAGGTTTTGGCTACCCAGGTCACAATCCTGCATAGTGTGAAACCATGTACCTCGGTCGTACCCAGCTTAACCCGGTTCCCAGCGACCTACCTCAGGATGTGGGTTGACAAGCTTTGACCCGGGTTGAGTGAGAAAATGCATGACGGTCGACGAAATAACCAACAGCCACGTATGTATGAAGGTTTCACTTCCGCAAGGAATGTTTTTGTTTATTCTGTTTAGCCATATTTTTGTTACTTGAGACACACCATTGAGCAAGATTGCAGCAGGGATGAAGAAACATTTCCTGTAATCAACATTTGGGCCGACGGTTCAAGCGTCAGGCGTCTGTAACAAGCTGCTTCCAGGGTATTGATACGCGTATTTACTTGTGGCTATCACGCACCCAGGTCAACCCTACCCGGGTTCTGACACTGGTAGGGTCTGACCGAGGTAGAGCGTGCCAGAGTGAAAGGGGCTGTAAAAGATCCACAGCATTGGTCAAAAACAGCAGGACACTGGAGGTTTTGGCGTAAATGATACAACCACATATTCTTACCCTCTTTTGTCCTATATTTGATCAAAGGAGGACAGTTGCTTTATATATGACAATATGAACAGGTGTGTAAACATGTGTGGAGGGGGGTTACTGAACCAACATGGTTAGATGAAAAGAGAAGCTTGGAACATGGCACAGGAGATAGGGATAAGATGTTACCAAGTAAAATGTTTACACTATTGCATTGTATAAGTAATCAATAAAAGTGACATCAGATATTATTTTGGGTTAGACTAAAATAGTAACACCTTCCATAGCACTGTCAAGAGCAGGGGTCCCAGAACTGATTCCCGCGCACCCTACTCAGTACACTGCCCCAAACTGAGGATACTCCTCTTACAAGTACTTTCTTCTTAACAAGTTATGCATCCATGTGCATGCACTGCCTTGGAATCCCACTCATATAAGAACATTAGAGAAGTTAACAAGAGGATGCCATTCTGACTTGCAAAAAAGAGATTCAGTGTTTGTATACTGAGTATCAAAAGAAACTTATCACTATTATAACACATTTATTTTCAAAAAAAATTGGGAATATAAATGATGGACATTGACAAAATGTTTTTGGTTTCTTTTTAATCATTAGATCATTCATCCTTGACCACGAACGCGCTTGAGTGGCTATGACTGAAGCATATGCACTTAATCACCTAATTAGTGAGACAGTTGATTGGGCACTGGATATGAAGTGATTTCAGCTGTTGAATTGCAAGATTGAATAAAAGCAATAAAGAAAATCACAGAAAAAAAACAATATGCCACGTCTGTCAAGAGAGCAGCACCTTCATGCAATCGGCTTGTTGGAGGCTGGACTGGGGCAGCGTGTGGCTCGCCGTCTTGGGTGCTCACAGCCAGCAATTTCAAACCTGGTGAGATGGTATAACCAGACACACTCTGTCAATGACAGGCTACGAACTGGGAGACCAAGAGCTACAACACCTGCCCAAGATCGACAGATCATTTTGCAGCATCTTCGTGATGTCAGTTGTTAAATCAGCACAATGAAAAGTCACTGCACCTGCTCTAAAACAGAGTTTGTCATTTTTCGATCACATCTAATGAAGTTTATCCAAATATAAGTGATACGTTTCTTTTGATGCTCAGTATATATAGCAAAATATGTGTAATAAATGAAAACGGTCAGATATGTCTAGCTCTTTGACTGAAAATTATGTGCCACATAACACAGGTGTTTCTATAGTGTTAAAAGAACATCTGGTTTAAAAATATGTTATGTGAAGCTGTTGTGTGGATCATGTTCACAGCTTCCTGGTAATTACTGTAGGGTTGTGGTGTTATTTATGCAATAGAATCCGAACAAGAGGACTTTACTGTCTCGTAAGGCCCACCTCGGGTTGTTAAATGTCCCAAGCCAAAGGCGAGGGCAACTAACATAACAACAAGGGCCTCATATGAGGGCCTTAAAGCCCTCATATGTGGGTCCTATTGCTATTACAAAATGGATACTTTAAATTTAGCTCTAGTTTTTGTTGCTAATAAGTACAAACATTTTCCTCATTATTCTGTGAGTAATGCAGCTTGCTCAGAATTCCATCTGTCTGGCAGCCACTCATACTTCATCCCAGCGGTGGGTATTTCCAATTGGCAAATAATAATAATAAAAAAAGCTTATACTTAAACATGGAGCTTTTCTTCAGTTCAGGTACCTCATACAGAAAAGCAAACATGGTTTGTGAACGGTTTGTAAAACATGTAAAGAATAAAAGTACAGCTAACTTTTATCTTTTTTTTTAAAATTTGGATTAAAGTGCTTGTTCGTGTATTTGTATTCAAGTTTCAGTATTAAGTTAGCGTTGAGTCCTAACATTTATTAGCAAAATAAATAAAATTAAGTTTTAGTAATTAAAAATATCTAGTTGTCTACAGTATGTTAATCCTGATTGTGCTGTTTGTTCAGTAACTTCTTCGTAGTGTGTGTTCATAAAGTCAAAGCCTCCTGCTGGATTTAGAGAAGAGATGTGACGTGCCTGTGTTGTTACTGTGATATGCTTAATTAAAGTTGCTGAAACTGATTTCAACTCGTCATTCAAACCAGAGACTAGTTGCTATTGTATTGCTGTTGAGAGCAAACACTATTCTTGATTATTTATTTATTTTACTTCATTTGCTATACTAAATTTAAATAGATAGATAGGACAGTGAGGAAGCAGAATAGTCTACATTGACAGACAGCATTCAGAGGGCATGTACAAGAACAGAGATTGTCTTTCAACAAGCAGAAAAAAGATAACATACACAAATACTAACATCATTGATTTGGAACATAGTTTGAAAGATGACATTGGAGGTCCTTTATCAGCGATTTAAGTCCTCGTATTGACCAATCAGCGTTAGATGTCAGATCCATTTTCTAATTATTTATAGTTATATCAAATATGCTAAGCCTTGTATTCATTAATAGCAAATAACATAGATAATTGACAACACAATTTTAAGACACTGTTTATTAAATAATAACATTGATTGGTTATTGCTATCACAGAAACACAACAGTTATCACAACATATTTTTCTAGCCGAGATATGTAGTCAGCTAGGTTTAACAGTTAAAAATATTACCTGAGACTGTGGAATTCTCTTTCAGGCAAAACCGTGTGAGTCAGGTCTGAGAAATTCAAATGCATTGCACGAACCTTAGTTTATATATGTATCTCAATATACAGTTTTATGCCTTATATGTAAAAAGCAACTGAGTTATGCCACATATGAGATCATTCTCTTTATCCCTCTTGGCCACATACTCGTTCCCTTATAAGGTTACATCCAGAGAGCAGATGACAGGAAATTCTCTTCTCTCTATACAACTATTCCATAACTCACTGCCTTTTACACATACTCTGATCTCCTTATTATTATCTTCTTTTATTTCTCTTAGGTTTTGCACAGTTTGATTACAACATGCTTGGCTCTGCACATCAAATATGATTGCTTTTTGTTGTTTTTTTGGTTTTATGTTAGTAGGCTTCTTCCATATTCTTGTATTTTGAAAGGAAATCCAATAACTCATTGGCTTTGATATGAAATAATTGTAGAGTTTTGGTTGCATTATTTTACTCTGGTAAAGGACAACTAAAATGCTTCATACAATAACCTTTAATATACAGAACTGCACATATATATCTATCTATATATCTATCTACATATATATATATACAGTACTGTGCAAAAGTTTTAGGCAGGTGTGAAAAAATGCTGTAAAGTAAGAATGCTTTCAAAAATAGACATGTTAATAGATTATATTTATCAATTAACTAAATGCAAAGTGAGTGAACAGAAGAAAAATCTAAATCAAATCCATATTTGGTGTGACCACCCTTTGCCTTCAAAACAGCATCAAGCATCAATTCTTCTAGGTACACTTGCACACAGTTTTTGAAGGAACTCGGCAGGTAGGTTGGCCCAAACATCTTGGAGAACTAACCACAGTTCTTCTGTGGATTTAGGCAGCCTCAGTTGCTTCTCTCTCTTCATGTAATCCCAGACAGACTTCGATGATGTTGAGATCAGGGCTCTGTGGGGGCCATACCATCACTTCCAGGACTCCTTGTTCTTCTTTACGCTGAAGATAGTTCTTAATGACTTTCGCTGTATGTTTGGGGTTGTTGTCATGCTGCAGAATAAATTTGGGGCCAATCAGATGCCTCCCTGATGGTATTGCATGATGGATAAGTATCTGCCTGTACTTCTCAGCATTGAGGAGACCATTAATTCTGACCAAATCCCCAACTCCATTTGCAGAAATGCAGCCCCAAACTTGCAAGGAACCTCCACCATGCTTCACTGTTGCCTGCAGACACTCATTTGTGTATGCGCTCTCCAGCCCTTCGGCGAACAAACTGCCTTCTGCTACAGCCAAATATTTCAAATTTTGACTCATCACTCCAGAGCACCTGCTGCCATTTTTCTGCACCCCAGTTCCTGTGTTTTCGTGCATAGTTGAGTCGCTTGGCCTTGTTTCCACGTCGGAGGTATGGCTTTTTGGCCGCAAGTCTTCCATGAAGGCCACTTCTGACCAGACTTCTCCGGACAGTAGATGGGTGTACCAGGGTCCCACTGCTTTCTGTCAGTTCTGAGCCGATGGCACTGCTGGACATCTTCCGATTGCGAAGGGAAGTAAACATGATGTGTCTTTCATCTGCTGCATTAAGTTTCCTTGGCCGACCACTGCGTCTACGGTCCTCAACGTTGCCCGTTTCTTTGTGCTTCTTCAAAAGAGCTTGGACAGCACATCTGGAAACCCCTGTCTGCCTTGAAATTTCTGCCTAGGAGAGACCTTGCTGATGCAGTATAACTACCTTGTGTCTTGTTGCTGTGCTCAGTCTTGCCATGGTGTATGACTTTTGACAGTAAACTGTCTTCAGCAACCTCACCTTGTTAGCTGAGTTTGGCTGTTCCTCACCCAGTTTTATTCCTCCTACACAGCTGTTTCTGTTTCAGTTAATGATTGTGTTTCAACCTACATATTGAATTGATGATCATTAGCACCTGTTTGGTATAATTGTTTAATCATACACCTGACTATTTGCCTACAAAATCCCTGACTTTGTGCAAGTGTACCTAGAAGAATTGATGCTGTTTTGAAGGCAAAGGGTGGTCACCCCAAAATATGGATTTGATTTAGATTTTTCTTCTGTTCACTCACTTTGCATTTAGTTAATTGATAAATATAATCTATTAACATGTCTATTTTTGAAAGCATTCTTACTTTACAGCATTTTTTCACACCTGCCTAAAACTTTTGCACAGTACTGTATATATATATATATATATATATATATATATATATATATATATATATATATATATATATATATATATATATAAACATGTTCTCTCCTGTGTGGGAAGATTTCCTTTGGCAGTGCTTGTTGCCATGCTACCAATGCAATGCCTTTGAAATCTTGTTTATCGGGACTTCACTAATAATGGTTAGGCATTAGAAGAGGAAATCCTCCCAGTGGCATGGGAGAGTATACTAATGGTACTCTGAGTGCACTAATGATGCACCCCATCAGATGCCACTTAGGAGCGGTAAAAAACAAATATTTCCATTGTCAGTAATTAGCAATATCAGACATGACATGACTTTCATAAACAGAATATGCCTACCATTATTATTTTGATAAAGAGATTTGAAGATGTACTTTGCAGACTCATTTATTTGAATGTAATTTAAAGTGCAGCAGTGAAACTAACCAACAGCCAGGTTAATTTCTAAAGATACTACTGTAAGTAAGGAAAAAAAAACAAGATTACATGATATTTTATCATTACTGTTAATATGAATTATCAAAACAATTAGTGCTAATAATACAGGATCACTCTAAATGTACGTAATGGCCATCAGTGTAGTGTACTTTACAGTGTCATCTTTCAACCGTTTTACAAGAGAGATATGAATATATTTGCTTATACATTATACATTGCCAATTGCTGAAATATGGGCAAGACTGGCAGTGGGTAATTATCTCACCTAACTGATTGTTGCTTGGCTAGTATGCAAGAGGTTTAACCCTTTTAGTTTTGTGGCTTTCAAGTGTTGAGATCATAACTGTATGCAAATCATAAGGTTTCAGCTTGTGCTGGTCGTGCATTATTTAGGTGGTGTGGATAGAGTATGAATTGAGCAATACAGTAAAGACATGTCTTTCTGTTTCCCAAAAGGAACATGGCTCTGCATCTAATGCCCCTTTCACACTGGCACTGCTACCTGGGTCCCAACCCGGGTTCTGGCTACCCAGGTCACAGTATGAAACCAGTAGTGTACGCCATGCCTTAACTCTGACTGCTTTAGCTATTGTATCCTCATTTTAAACCAATAGGATTTTTATTTTCAAAACATTATTCACATGACTTAAAATGTCTGTTTAAATCAAGGGATATGAATTGCTGTATTTTTCTATACATGTTTAATCTATGACGTTATCTTTTTTAATTTGTTTTGCACTTTATCATTTATACTTCAGATGTGTCTGTTTTCATTTAGATGCCCACTCAAATGCTATTAAACTATTATGTAATTACCTTTCAATTAAACTTATTACACTGTAACTTCCCATTTCCGTAAGTTCTATCAACATTATTACTTATGATTCATATTCCCTATCTTCACCATATTGCATTGTATTAAAAATGATAGCATCATCTATTAAATTCAAATAAATAAATAAGTTTTATTTTCCTTTCACTGTTTGTGTTTATATACTGTATATATTTTTTTTATAAATTCAGTCATTGTCAATTATTTTTTCTCCTAATTTGGAATGGCCAATTATTTTACTATGCTCAGCTCACTGCTACCACCCCTGTGCTGACTCGGGAGGGCGAAGACGAACGTACACTGTCCTCCGAAGCGTGTGCCGTCAGCCAACCGCTTTTTTTCACACTGCGGACTCACCATGCAGCCACCCAAGAGCTACAGCATCGGAAGACAACGCAGCTCTCGGGCAGCTTACAAGCAAGCCCGCAGGCGCCCAGCCAGACTACAGGGGTCGCTGGTGCGTGGTGAGCCGAGGACACTCCCTCCCTAACCCTCCCTCCCCCTGGGCGGCGCTCGGCCAATTGAGCGCCATGCCCTGGGAGCTCCCGTCCTCGGTCAGCAAAGGAATAGCCTGGACTCGAACCGGTGACGTCCAGACTATAGGACGCATCCTGCACTCTACGCGAGTGCTTTTACTGGATGCGCCACTTGGGAGCCCTTTGTGTTTAAATTTTAAACATAGGCAAAAGAGGGTTAAAATGCAGTTACAGTCTCCAGCAACTCAAGCACAAAAGAGCAAGTCCACCACACGTACTGCACAATGTCTTGTTAAAGGTGTTGCTTACAGGCAAGAAATAAGTGGACTGTGCAGTATTTTGGTGTATGACTCCTATAGTAAAAAGATACAACCAAATGTAACGTTTGAAACATTTTCAGGTTTCCTTTTAAAATTGCTGAATGAGTCATCATTTAACTATAGGAGTCATAAACCCAAATAGTACACAATACTATATATATATATATATATATATATATATATATATATATATATACAGTACTGTGCAAAAGTTTTAGGCAGGTGTGAAAAAATGCTGTAAAGTAAGAATGCTTTCAAAAATTGACATGTTAATAGATTATATTTATCAATTAACTAAATGCAAAGTGAGTGAACAGAAGAAAAATCTAAATCAAATCCATATTTGGTGTGACCATCCTTTGCCTTCAAAACAGCATCAATTCTTCTAGGTACACTTGCACAAAGTCAGGGATTTTGTAGGCATATAGTCAGGTGTATGATTAAACAATTATACCAAACAGGTGCTAATGATCATCAATTTAATATGTAGGTTGAAACACAATCATTAACTGAAACAGAAACAGCTGTGTAGGAGGAATAAAACTGGGTGAGGAACAGCCAAACTCAGCTAACAAGGTGAGGTTGCTGAAGACAGTTTACTGTCAAAAGTCATACACCATGGCAAGACTGAGCACAGTAACAAGACACAAGGTAGTTGTACTACATCAGCAAGGTCTCTCCCAGGCAGAAATTTCAAGGCAGACAGGGGTTTCCAGATGTGCTGTCCAAGCACTTTTGAAGAAGCACAAAGAAACGGGCAACGTTGAGGACCGAGACGCAGTGGTCGGCCAAGGAAACTTACTGCAGCAGATGAAAGACACATCATGCTTACTTCCCTTCGCAATTGGAAGATGTCCAGCAGTGCCATCAGCTCAGAACTGGCAGAAAACAGTGGGACCCTGGTACACCCATCTACTGTCCGGAGAAGTCTGGTCAGAAGTGGCCTTCATGGAAGACTTGCGGCCAAAAGCCATACCTCCGGCGTGGAAACAAGGCCAAGCGACTCAACTATGCACGAAAACACAGGAACTGGGGTGCAGAAAAATGGCAGCAGGTGCTCTGGACTGATGAGTCAAAATTTGAAATATCTGGCTGTAGCAGAAGGCAGTTTGTTCGCCGAAGGGCTGGAGAGCATACACGAATGAGTGTCTGCAGGCAACAGTGAAGCATGGTGGAGGTTCCTTGCAAGTTTGGGGCTGCATTTCTGCAAATGGAGTTGGGGATTTGGTCAGAATTAATGGTCTCCTCAATGCTGAGAAGTACAGGCAGATACTTATCCATCATGCAATACCATCAGGGAGGCATCTGATTGGCCCCAAATTTATTCTGCAGCATGACAACGACCCCAAACATACAGCAAAAGTCATTAAGAACTATCTTCAGCAGTAAAGAAGAACAAGGAGTCCTGGAAGTGATGGTATGGCCCCCACAGAGCCCTGATCTCAACATCATCGAGTCTGTCTGGGATTACATGAGGAGAGAAAAGCAACTGTGGCTGCCTAAATCCACAGAAGAACTGTGGTTAGTTCTCCAAGATGTTTGGGCCAACCTACCTGCCGAGTTCCTTCAAAAACTGTGTGCAAGTGTACCTAGAAGAATTGATGCTTGATGCTGTTTTGAAGGCAAAGGGTGGTCACACCAAATATGGATTTGATTTAGATTTTTCTTCTGTTCACTCACTTTGCATTTAGTTAATTGATAAATATAATCTATTAACATGTCTATTTTTGAAAGCATTCTTACTGTACAGCATTTTTTCACACCTGCCTAAAACTTTTGCACAGTACTGTATATATATATTTCTTATAGTATTGTGTACTCTTTCTGGTTTATATATATATACAGTAACACGGCCACCACTCACGGTCGTTCATTGCCCCTTTAAAAATGACCCAGCACACAGAAATTTATTTTTGAAGCGCGGTTGCACTATTTTTTAATAATAATAAAATTTAAAAAAACACCTAGCTCGAATGAGCACTAACTAAACACAACACAGGAACCTAATTATAAAACAGGACAGCTAAGCTGTTTACCTGTAACACAAAACAAAATAAACATAGGTTCAACACAAAAACACTATACAAGGTTTAACACTACCTTGTAATTTGCAATCATAGCCAGGTGCAGGCGATCATTTCCCAATTGGAGGCTTCAGCCCCGTGGCCTTCTGGGAACTGTAGTCTTGTGCTCCCCAGGACTACACTTTCTCTGCTCCCTGTTAACAGCTATATTTTACTTGCAGTATTAAGATTATGATTCTGTTTCCTTCCTTCCCCCACATAAAACAAAAACATTTATTTTAGAATGGTGTTTTCGGATTGTCTGAAATAACTCCCACACATCATCCCTCATCAGTTGGGACAGATAATTGATGACTGGTACTGGTATTTTATGCATCCTTCAAGATTTCATCAGTCACTTAAGGAGAGGTTTGCCTATTTCTAGGCCTACTTGCAGGTGATAAGCTTTGGTTTGTTTTATTCATGCCCAGCTCCTCATTCATGAAGACGTGCTTCCAGAGACCTACTGTGAACAGCTTCTGTCTCCAGGGTTTATGGCAATGATCTTCCAACTTCTTAAACATAATAGATATGCCATGGCAAAACTAGATTTGTGCAACAGTATATGTTGGATATCTCAGGCCTTTTAATCCAGGGTTCCACCTTAAAACCCGAGCCATTTTCACCTGTTTTTTTTTTTTTTTTTTTTTTACTGTTGTTTGATTTGTGCCTATAACTCTTTAACTATAAAGGTTACAGATACATGTCAAACATGAAATGAATGTGCACACACTAGGCTTTCATTTAAAAAAAGTGAAATAGTCTGAAACTCACCCTGTTCAATACAGATAACAAAAACCACAGAAAAAGAGGCTCTTTTTAGAAAAAAAAAAACATTATTTATTGTTTGTACAAAATATTTTAGCATGGCCAGCTCAAATGTGACAGTATACAATGAAACTTCAACATGTAGGGAACATGGGAAAAAATGAACAAATTGGATAATAAATAAGGGAATTATGGCCATCTATACAAAAGGGACCAAAAGCAACCAATAAAAAAATGACTAATTGAAAATGTGCAAAAGAAAACCAAAAAAAGAAACAAAAACCCATTCAAATTACTCGTCCCAGGCACCCTGATCATGTGGCACACCATGGGGCTGTTCACTGTGGCTTGAATGGCCAGAAAGGTGGCAACCAAACTCTAACAGCTCTTGTCTCATGCATCTGATCCACAAACCCGAAAAACAAATATATATTTATCGGAAAATAAGTCCTTTTAAGGTCCTTGTGCCTTCGATGTCACCATTTCTCTTACTTTGTAAAGATTTTGTGTGAAAATGCTTGTTTACTGCACCAAGATAGGTCTGTCTTCAGCCAGGCTGCAACATTCTAAAACACTTGTGTTCAAGGCTATCTAATATTATTATTATTATTTATTTCTTAGCAGACGCCCTTAACCAGGGCGACTTACAATTGTTACAAGATATCACATTATTTTTACATACAATTACCCATTTATACAGTTGGGTTTTTACTGGAGCAATCTAGGTAAAGTACCTTGCTCAAGGGTACAGCAGCAGTGTCCCCCACCTGGGATTGAACCCACGACCCTCTGGTCAAGAGTCCAGAGCCCTAACCACTACTCCACACTGCTGGAGTACAAGGTCCACACTGCTGGAGTACAAGTAGGACCTTGTTTGAAAGTCCTGGATCTCCTCTCTCCAAGCAGGGCTGTCTCTCACAGTGCCTTAGTAAAAAGAGTTAAAGAGCCAGTTCATCGGCGGCGGGATATTTCACATTGGGCAGACTCTAAATTAATTTCCCCCAATTATATCGTATTTCCACAATATCTATTTCCTCAGTTAAAAAATAAACTTGGTTATTAGTGTAATTTTCTTTTTAGGATGATAAGAATATCCTTCAACTGGTTAAATGTTATTTTTCCCTCACATAACAGGCACAGTAAGACCATAGTAGTCCTAATTCAAAAGGCAGCACAGCATCACATTATCTCTGTGTAACAGTTGAGGCTACCATTAGTAGGCTCCTGTCGTTTTATGTAATAGGTTTAGCTAAAATGCCAACTGTATTCTTATTGTGATGTGAAAACAAAAGCACAAAGCCAGAAATCAATTGAGTCCTCCACATTTTTCACCGACATTGGACATTATAACTGACGCTCTTAGAATATATTGTGATTTTAGAATTCTGTGGTCCTGTGGACTGTTTAGTGCCGATCCTGAAAACCATTCATCTTTATTTAAGAATAGCAGTGATTTATGAGTTCATTGAATTTTTGGCAGACACTGTTCAGTTCTGGACTATTTCCTATGACAGGGTATTCAGGCTGTTGTTTTAACCTGGTCTTTAACTTGCAAAGAAATATAATACACATGCAAAAAACATGTACTCTCTGGATAAGTAGTCCTCAATGCGGGCAAAATCATGCCAAGGGATTATTCCCACCCCCCCAAAAAAAGACAGTTGTGGTCATATACAGAATACGTTTAAAATGATATGTAATCATGCTATAGGTCTGGGTACAATTCGAAACCCAGCTTACCAAGATGTATGTCATTCAATATGTTAACGTAACATTATTCAGCAGGTTTCACTCAACTTTATGAAGAATAAATTGTTAATTCTATGGTGACACAAATCTTTTGGCCATAGCTGTAGATCCTGCATTTGGTAAAGTAGATCCTTTTTAAAGGCATCTTTGAAGTTGCTCTTATATAGCGTACTTGTAGACTCACAATAACACAACTTTTTATTTGTGTACTTTGTTTTTTGATTTTGTAATGTCTACAAGTAAATGTAGATACAATAATCAGCCGTGATTATCAAATGGGTAAAATAAATGGAAGCTTAAACAAACACTGCAATTGATAGAGATAATATGTAGAAGAAAAAAAACAGTACACATTATTTAAACAAAATATAAAATGGGCATTACACCATATCAAAGTACACCAAAGACAACTTTAATTAAGAAAATGCATGTGTGTGTACAGTATTATTGCATTTTAATGATTTAAAGAGACAGTAACCAAATACACTTTTGGTTGATGCAAATTCTGTAATAGAAGTTTTACAAATGCTCTGTTGTGAGTAACATACTTTGCAGTTTCTTTATGAAACACATTTAATATAAATATGAAATTGTCAGTGTTTACAGGGTATTATTTTATTATTATTATTATTATTATTATTATTATTATTATTATTATTATTACTATTATTATTAAACTATTGGAATGTTAACTGTAGGCCATATTTTCATCTTCAGCCATTGTTTGTAAAGTGCAGCAAAAACAAATCCTCTTTTGTTTTGCACAAAGCTCAACATAAAGGAAAAAAGGCGTTCAAAATGAACTTATTAATTTTTCTCTTGCTGCTAAATGAATTATGCTGCAAACTGGAAATTCATGCAGCAAATCAAGAATTCTGAAATTGTGCCAGGACTACATGTTTTGTATTTCAAAGAACCTCATGAACTTTTGCAAAATCCTCTAATATAGCTTTTGATTTGTGTTCTTGTGTTTCATTCACCTAAACTAATTTCTGTCCTGACACATTTAAACACAATTGTATTTATTTAATTGTGTTCTTTATCCTGGGAATTAGCAAAACATTTAGTAATATCTTGCATGCAATCTCAATTTTTTTTTAAATACCAAATCTGGGACAACGCTAGAAACTGTTAAGCAAGATAATTGTGTGTATCAAGGTTTTTGGTGATAGTGTGTTTATTTAATCCTACCTTTGGAATCAGTTACATGGAACTACATCTGGTAAATTTTCAGCATGATGAAAGCATATAAGTGCATCAAATCCAGTTGTACAAAAAAATATCTAGCTAATAACAAACATTGACATTTTCCTAATTATATGCAAAATAATGTGAAAATCTATTGCCTATTCTGTCAAAAATATTTGAAAAGTTCCGGCAGAGTAGTTTGTTAGGAAGGCGAAGCTGGTATGTTTATACATCCAAGTCAAATAATAAAGAAATGAAATACCTAATGTTTTCTGCGGTTAATGTTAGATGGCAACTCTATAGTAGTTAAGAATTAGCAGTGGATTGCAGTTTGTGCCCATTGCTATTCTACCAAATCTTGGTCACCGTCATGTCCAGAATATGATCCAACTACCCTTCCCTCTATATGACAGATTTATTTTAATAATGAAAAGTTCTGCATCAAACCAGTGTGTACGTGAATTCCAAATACCAAAAAGAATATTTGAATTAGGATAAATTCCTCATAGAATACACTTCAAAAAATAAACCTTCCAAAAAAAATATTTGAATTAGGATAAACTCCTCGTAGAATACACTTAAGAACATAAGAACATAAGAAAGTTTACAAACGAGAGGATGCCATTCAGCCCATCTTGCTCGTTTGGTTGTTAGTAGCTTATTGATTCCAGAATCTCATCAAGCAGCTTCTTGAAGGATCCCAGGGTGAGCTTCATTACTGGGGAGTTGGTTCCAGACCCTCACAATTCTCTGTGTAAAAAAGTGCCTCCTATTTTCTGTTCTGAATGCCCCTTTATCTAATCTCCATTTGTGACCCCTGGTCCTTGCTTCTTTTTTCAGGTGTGTGATAGAGAGAGAAAGGATCGATGCTGTAAATCTCCCTCCCGATTAGAAAGGGCGCTGTGTAAGGGGAAGGTATGCTGCCTCCCAGATCTGCCACCTCGGTGGTCGGTGGAAACCGGAAGGTGACCATATTAGGAGGGGCGTAGCTGCAAGTACTCAGGACGATTCCATTGCAGTCAGCTGCGGGCAGCCCTCTATTGGAGAAACCATGGCGGCAGCTGACTGCAGGGAGGAGTTTGCTGGGTACAAAGGGGAAGCCGCTACGTCAAAACCTCCTCTTGCGCTGGGAAACTAGAGCGACCGGCCGGAGCTGGTGTTTGTATGTTCTATTTTGTATTACGTGTTTGTTTGTGTTTATTGTTAGAGGAGCGGGAGGACGGGAGGCTGTAGCCGCGGAGCCAGCACTTACTCCAGAGCACGCCCTCACCACAGAGCACAACACAGCACAGAGCACGCACCACGATCCACCGAGGAGAAGAGCACAGTTTCGTGCACGGAGGATTGTGGTTTAAGGAGTGCCTTTTTGTTTACTTTTTGAGTCGGGACTTGTTGTTGTTTTACCCCAATATCATTGCTGATAGCGGGGTATATTATTATTTTGGATTATTTTGTGATATTTTTGTTAATTATTAAAAGGATTATTCTTTGGGAGACAATGGTCTGGACATTCCACATCCTTTGCACTGCACCATTCATCCTGTCACAAGGTCAAAAAAGTCCCCTGGGTCGACATTGTCTATACCTTTTAGGATTTTGAATGCTTGAATCAGATCACCGCGTAGTCTTCTTTGTTCAAGACTGAATAGATTCAATTCTTTTAGCCTGTCTGCATATGACATGCCTTTTAAACCCGGGATAATTCTGGTTGCTCTTCTTTGCACTCTTTCTAGAGCAGCAATATCCTTTTTGTAATGAGGTGACCAGAACTGAACACAATGTTCTAGGTGAGGTCTTACTAATGCATTGTAAAATTTTAACATTACTCCCCTTGATTTAAATTCAACACTTCTCACAATATATCCGAGTATCTTACTGACCTTTTTTATAGGTTCCCCACATTGTCTAGATGAAGACATTTCTGAGTCAACATAAACTCCTAGGTCTTTTTCATAGATTCCTTCTTCAATTTCAGTATCTCCCTGTGGCAGTGTGATCCCGCCTTGTGTGTATTGTTTGTTTATATGTTGCATGTAGTGTGTTAAATGTTGGTGTATAGTCATTGGTACACAGGATATAAATGGGTCTGCGTAGCACGAGTGATAAAATGTATATTTGTATTTAGCCACTAGGGTTGCACATCACTTCACGTGCTGATTAAAATGTAAGGACACGTAATTAATCCATGTGCAGTTGTACCGAGATTCTAATTGAATGATTGATTAGCAATCGAGTCTCGGTACAACTACATAAAAGACGCACATTGTCACTCAGTCGGGGTTGGGTGTACAAAGAGGAGGTATGGAGAGATAGAGGAGAAGTGAAAAATAACAATTGCTATTGGTTCAGCACGATACTTGTTTGTCCGTTTCGTCCCGTTTGTGTTTGTTTACTGTTTTGTTTGGTTTCTGTGACGTCACCACACCTCACCACTGCAAGCCATACTGCCACAGTTGGTGTCATAAGTGGGATTACAGCGCCTCCAGGAGTCAGACCGGAGAGTTGTGTGTGGGGGAGAGAAAAAAAGAGAAAAAAAAGTGAGTTCTGAGAAGAAAAAGAGAAAAAAAAAGTTTTTGTGAAGAAAAAGGGAAGGAAGAAAAAAAGGGAAAGAAAAGAAAATAATTTGGGGTTTTTTTTGGAAAAAAAATAAATAAATAAAAATAAAGGAGTTAAACAAAACACACACACAAAACAAACGGGCACAAGGGCCAAACACAAACGGGACGAAACGGACAAACAAGTATCGTGCTGAACCAATAGCAATTGTTATTTTTCGCTTCTCCTCTATCTCCCCATACCTCCTCTCTGTACACCCAACCCCGACTGAGTGACAATGTGCGTCTTTTATGCAGTTGTACCGAGACTCGATTGCTAATCAATCATTCAATTAGAATCTCGGTACAACTGCACATGGATTAATTACGTGTCCTTCCCCGTGCTCACATAGTATTACATTTTAATCAGCACGTGAAGTGATGTGCAACCCTAGTGGCTAAATACAAATATACATTTTATCACTCGTGCTACGCAGACCCATTCATATCCCGTGTACCAATGACTATACACCAACATTTAACACACTACATGCAACATATAAACAAACAATACGCACAAGGCGGGGTCACACTGCCACACTCCCATATGAAATTTATAATGCACATTTTTATTGCCTGCGTGCAGTACTTTACACTTTTTTCTATTAAATGTCATTTGCCATGTGTCTGCCCAGTTCTAAATGCTGTCTAGATTATTTTGAATGACCTTTGCTGCTGCAACAGTGTTTGCCACTCCTCCTGTTTTTGTTTCGTCTGCAAATTTAACAAGTGTGCTTACTATACCAGAATCTAAATCATTAATGTAGATTAGGAATAGCAGAGGACCAAATACTGATCCCTGTGGTACACCACTGGTTACCTCGCTCCATTTTGAGGTTTCTCCTCTAATCAGTACTTTCAGTTTTCTACATGTTAACCACTCCCTAATCCATGTGCATGCATTTCCTTGAATCCCTACTGCGTTCAGTCTGAGAATTAATCTTTTATGCGGGACTTTGTTAAAAGCTTTCTGGAAATCTAAATAAACCATGTCATATGCGTTGCAATTATCCATTGTTGATGTTGCATCCTCAAAAAATTCAAGCAGGTTAGTTAAACACAATCTCCCTTTCCTAAAACAATGCTTACTGTCTCCCAGGATATTGTTACCATATAGGTAATTTTCCATTTTGGATCTTATTATTGTTTCCATAAGTTTACATATAATGAAGTCAGGCTTATTAGTCTGTAGTTACCTGGTTCGGTTTTGTCTCCCTTTTTGTGGATTGGTATTACGTTTGCATTTTTTCAGTCTGTCGGTACAACTCCTGTGTCAAAAGACTGTTGCATGATCTTGGTTAGCGGTTTGTAAATAACTTCTTTAATTTCTTTGAGTACTACTGGGAGGATCTCATCTGGCCCAGGGGATTTGTTTATTTTAAGAGCTCCTAGTCCCTTTAACACTTCTGCCTCTGTTATGCTAAAGTTACTTAAAACTGGATAGGAACAGGTCGACATGTGGGGCATGTGGTCCGTGTCCTCCTTTGTTTGCTTAATTAATGGGGTGGGTGGGGATCTAGAATTGCTACTTGATTCCTTGTGTAAAATTAACTGTGTATCTTGCATCACAATAACAGTAAGATAACCTTGGTTTGACCTCAGTAGTCTGTCAAGTGTTCATTACCTCAAAGCAAATGTTTTTAGAGCTACAGATACAGAGATGTCCCATCGTTTAACCTCAACAATCAATTAATTGATCAGTATGTCCCTGGATGTTATAAGCATAATGCTGCCCTATTTTAAATGGTAATATGACAGGAATTCAGTCCAATCACTGATACACATAAAGAGTTGAAGTACATTATTTTATTATCAACAGTGAATTGACAAAAAACATTCAGAACAATTGCCATAGCATGACTAGTTTGGATGGGCCAGGAAGCTCAACTTTACCTTGCCTTGTGATAAAATAGTGAGTCAAGGCACTACAGTACTGTCTCCTGGGACAAAATGTCACCCTCCCCATAAACCACACTCCCCTCAAGTGGCTTCACCAGATGAAGGACACCAGTGCTCAGATTATCTCTCCAAGCTGGGAAAGGTTTGTAAAACATGGAATGTTTTGGTGAGTTTTCCTTTCTTTTCATTTACTCACCTTGTGTTTGTGCATCTGCAATTACTTTGGATTCCAAATCATGTTACCCTTCCATAACACAAGATCAGAGCTAGCATAAGAACCTCAACATTGTCTCGGATTGCATACTCATGCTTCCTGTACTCACTGCTGAAATACAATTGTATTCATCTAACATTTCACTGTAGTGATGTCGCCTGACTTCTCAGAGAGCCGCCCACCATTAGGACCAAGCCCTTGGCAGGCGTGTCCGGCACCCTCAGGTTTTTAAAGATTGAAAACATATAAGAGAGCCCTGCTATTTACAAAGGCCCAACATACAGAAGGGGGGTCTCTGCCGTTTGGACCCGACATACAGGAGTGGTCTCCACCATTTAGTGCCCTCGAAAGAGGTGACCTCGATGAGGTGAATTATAGACTTCCAAAGCTAGGGTGGAGACACACCCCCAGAGAACCTGAAAATGAGAAGATTGCCCCGTGTTACGAAGGAAGAGCTCCTTCTGCGAGGTTAGCTAGAATAAGCATTTCCTAGAAATTCCAGTGAATGGAGGGGGACAATTGTTTTTCTTCTGAAAGCAGGTAGCCAACCTGTGAAAATAAACTTTTAAGATTGGTGATCGCTTCTGCTGGCAGATGTGAGGGAGGAGATATCAAGAGAAAATCATCAAGTAGGTGGAGCAGAAATGGAACATGATATGAATTGAGAAGTATCCAGCATAACACCTCTGAGAGAGTCTTGAATATTATTGATTGGGATTACTTTAAATGTGTCTGATATATCTGATTTTGCTAACCAGCAGCCCACATGCCAATTTAATTGCATGAATTGCGTCCCATATGGTAATGTACTGTAGAGAAAATTGATTATGAGGAATGAGCTAGTTGATGCTACTGGTGCTTGATCCCTGTGGTCCTGACAAGTCAATGATGAGAAGCTTTTTTCCTGACATTTTCCAAGTGGCGATGCCGATGGGGATAATCCTGAATATTGGAAACGGGTGAGCTGAAAACGGGCCGACCATAAATCCTTTTTTAATCTCTTTTTGAATAAGAGCTTGTACTGTCTTGTGCTCTTGAGCAGTAGAATGGAGGGGTTTGCTTTGGCAGGAGGAGGGAGGGATTTGACTGAGTCCAGTTGAAAAAAATGTTCTCTAGTCCATTGATTAAATAATTAACGAAGATCTTGTCTGGATGATTCAGAAGTTTTCTTTTTAAAATGGAAATATTTATGGGAGTGGAGACTTTAAGTGTTGGATAGAGTTACTTTGGAGCTACTGGGCAGATGGCTTTAGAATGTGTGTCCCCGCAGAAACTGCACATATGGATGTTTTTGCACTGTCTGAAAGAGCATATACCGGAGTTGAAATTATTACAGATTTGCCTTCCACCTGCGAATCTCATTCTTCTCGAATTTGTCTTCCCTTGTAGATTGCTCAGGTGGGGCTGAATGGATGAAGTTAGGGATCGAGATTCTGTTAGAGAAACGGGGAGGAGTGATGCAGACTGCAGATCTGGAGAAGGTTGATGCTATAGCTTTCGGGCAGAGAGAGGTTGAGTGGCCAGTAGAACCGCAGACCCTGCATGCGTTGGCTCTGAGACTGCTGAAAATCCTGTTGAATAGATCTAAATCAGGTTGTGCCCAGTCGATGATTGTGGTAATCGAAAAACATGAGCCCTCCATATCTGACAGACTTCTCCACTATGTAGAATTCGTAAGAATCCAGTTTTTGTCTGCGGTTTGGGTATACTGAACATAGCACATCTCTGTAAATAGTAAAGGCAAAGAAAACAATGTAGAATCAATATGGGTCAGGATAATGGACAAACATTCAAAGGGCACAATAATAGGAGCATGCTATAGACCGCCAAATTCAGACGCCGAGCAAAATAATCTGTTATACAATGACATTAGAAATGCGTGCAGCAAAGGAGAAGCCATACTAATGGGGGATTTGAACTTCACTTTCCCCATATAAAATGGGAAAACCCGGTGGGGAGCACGACAGATGAAATTGAAATGGTGGAAATGACAAATGACTGCTTCCTCACGCAATTTTTCAAGGCACCGACTAGTGGGGAGGCATGCCTTGATTTAGTCTTTTCAAATAACGAAGACAGAATAACTAAAACAGAGGTCAGAGAACCATTGGCAAACTCAGATCACAACATGGTCTCATTTTAAGTGATTTTTAAAACCCAAAAAGTAATGACTAAAGCTGAGGTTTATAATTTTAGAAAAGCAAACTATGAAGGTATGAAACAGAGACTAACAGAAGTAGATTGGAGTAAAATAGACAAAACATCTACAGAAAAAGGATGGCTGTTTTTTTAAAAATGTAGTACTGGAGGCACAAAACAATTACATGCCAAAAGTAGACAAATCTAAACCTAAAACAAAATGGCCAAAATGGTTTAATAGATCAGTTATAAAATATTCAGTGAAAGAAGGCACTTTACAGAGCGTTTAAAAGGGACCAAAAACAAAGTACACAGAAAGAGTACTTGGAACTGCAAACACAAGTCAAAAAGGAAGTTAGAAAGGCCAAGAGAGAGCTAGAAATGAACATTGCTAAGGGGGCTAAAACCAATTCCAAAATGTTTTTTTTCCAATATTATAACAGCAAGAGAACATTCAAAGAGAAGGTTAAATGTCTAAGAGATACAAATGGCAAAATCATAGACGAAGAAAAAAAAAAAATATTAAATGATTACTTTTCACAAGTTTTTACAAAAAGGATACAATACGGATATCATGCCCCACATGTTGACCTGCTCCTGTCCAGTTTTAAGTAACTTTAGCATAACAGAGGCAGAATAGTTAAAGGGACTCGGAGCTCTTAAAATAAACAAATCCCCTGGGCTGGATGAGATCCTCCCAATAGTACTCACAGAAATGAAATTAGTTATTTGCAAACCGCTAACCAAGATCATGCAACAGTCTCTTGACACAAGGGCTGTACCGACAGACTAGAGAATTGCAAAAGTAATACCGATCCACAAAAAGGGAGACAAAACCAAACCAGGTAACTATAGACCAATAAGCCTGACTTCTATTATATGAAAACTTGTGGAAACTATAATAAGATCCAAAATGGAAAATTACCTATATGGTAACAGTACCCTGGGAGACAGTCAGCATGGTTTTAAGAAAGGGAGATCGTGTCTAACTAACCGGCTTGATTTTGAGGATGCAACATCGACAATGGATAATTGCAAAGCATATGACATGGTTTATTTAGATTTCCAGAAAGCTTTTGACAAAGTCCTGCATAAAAGATTAATTCTCTAACTGAACACAGTAGGGATTCAAGGACATGAATGCACATGGATTAGAGAGTGGTTAACATGTAGAAAACAGAAAGTACTGATTAGAGAAGAAACCTCAAAATGGAGCGAGGTGACCAGTGGTGTACCACAGGGTCCTTTGTTATTCCTAATCTACATTAATGATTTAGATTCTGGTATAGTAAGCAAACTTGTTAAATTTGCAGACGACACAAAAATAAGTGGAGTGGCAAACACTGTTGCAGCAGCAAAGGTCATTCAAAATGATCTAGACAGCGTTCAGAAAGCAAAAGGGAAAGCCTGTGTTTTTTAAAAAATATGATTCAGAGCTTATTCTTTATTGTACTACACATATTTAAAGCAATGTTATATATTTTAATAACATGCCCAGCCTCCAGGGTATTCTTGATTTTAATTGTAATTGACATATTCTAGTAAGGATGGATTGTAATAATAATAATAATAATAATAATAATAATAATAATAATAATAATAATAATAAAATGGTTGTTCAGGACCAAGGTTGGATGAACAAGGCAAACAAAATGAATAGAGGCCATTGAGAGAATCATTTCTATAGAGATTTCATTAGGCTGATAAATTATGTTATAATAAGTGCATTAATTGATTCAGTGATTTGGCTATCCATCTCTGTAAACCAACACACCTCCTGTAATAACTTGTCAGTGTCAGACCGGAAAAATGATGGTTTTTAAATGGGATTTAATCAACAGCATCTTTCTTGAGTGACCAAAGTGCTATGTTTGCTTTAAGTTAGTCAGTTGTGTCATACAAGTATCATAATGACATAGACTAATAAGACAGCTGAAAATTAACAGTAAGAAAAAAAACTGTTCAGTCTTTTGTTGTTCAAGGAAATGTAGAAGTAAAAAATGGTCAGTAACTAGATTTCCATATACAGTAAGTGATTCACTGCCTGATAACCGCTACTACATGTATGTGTACAATGGATTTGTAGCTCTTAGGGTCCCGTATCTATAGCACTATCAGCTTTATCAACTAATGATTGATGCACATACCAGTTATGAAAAGGTATATATCTTAAAACAGGTTGTGTCAACTGGTTTCCCAGTGTACCACCCTCCAACAAGTATTGGGACATTTGAATAGATGCAGTGTTACTGGCTGCACTTCTTGCCTCTTATTCCACTCCTTGTTTAAAAAATATATAAACGTACAAGTACAAGTTCACAATAATGGTTTTAATGAAAAAATCTTTGTTTACCCTAAAAAATGGGTTAAGTGTAGGTAGACTTGTACTATGTTCAATATAATCTGTGCAACTACTTTTTTTGTTGTTGTTCAATTAAAACTGGACCTTTCAAAAAAGGCTCAGATTAGATGCCTGTGTACGATGTAGCATGTTGGTACTCTGTGTACGATGTAGCATGTTGGTACTCTGTGTACAATGTAGCATGTTGGTATTCTATGTGTATGATATAGAGAATGTCCGCCATCTTTCACAGATGTAATTATGATATTGTCTTTATATGGCTGTATATGCCAGAATACATTACTGTGTTTACTGTACAGTAATTAGACAAAATAAATATCTAAGGGTACATACTTGTAAAGCTGTACCAGTTACCAAAACATTCATTACCCACCTACAAAGACCCCCCCCCCACCCCCGCAGCTTGCAAATCAATTCTCACTGCAAATCTTGTGTTTATTTGTTTGCATGTATTCATTTGATTTCTGTCAACCATGACATTCAGTAGATAAATAACATGTACATTGTACATCACTTTGAATCAGTTACAGTACATGCATTTTCAAGAAGGCAGATGACCCTATTACAGCTATCTTAAAGTATTTAAAAGTATAAATGCCTGCAACCATTATTTACTTTTTTGACAGGCTGGCTTGTATCTTAATAGATGAAAGAAAAAGCAAGCTGGCTTCTGAAGAGCACAGTCCCATAGTGCTCCTCTGCAGAACAGAGCAGAAGGTGAAACAGAGTCCGAATCCGAGACCGAAGAAAGCGTTCAATGCAGCTCTGTCGTTGTTGCTGTTGAGGTAAAGTTGATTTTAGATGTAAAAACTTGTTTAGACACTGTACCAATCCTGCTCCACCATTGAAACTATGAAACTAACAGTGGTAGTTTATGGTTAGGGTTTCAGTGGTAGTTTATGCTGTCTGTATATCTAATCCACGGACAAGCTAAAAGGAACAGGATCAAAAGACTGGAACCAGCAAGTCAAATTTGTCTGCTTTATTCAGCCCCCAAGGTTATCTATTCAATACTAATCCCTGTCATTGCAGAGGAGAGTCTGATGTCTCTGTGACCACAGGAGAATACAAAGCTGACATTACCAAACGCACACAGATAATCACTTGTAGAAAGATTAGGCCTAGTCACATAAGTTAGGCATCCCCAGAGTAAAATGCAAGTTCTCCAATCATACCAAATATTGCTGATGTTTCTCAGAAAAGGAGAAGAAAATGTGCAACATGGGAGTCACAAACTATATGTCCTGTTCTTGTTATGTTTGATTTCAGGTCTTGGTATCTTGGTAGCTCAAGGGCAGAAATAAGGAAACGCAGTTTTTTGCTCAATAATTTTGGGAGTTATAAACAAATAATTTTGTTTTCCAGTCTTTATCACCCTTTAGTGATTTGTCATGTAAAAATGTAATTTGTAAAATGTGTGTCCTCTAAATATGTCCAAATAAAATGGTGAAATTAAACAAAGCAAAATTCCTTGATGCATCTAGCACTTCTCTGTTTAAATTTAGCTGATGTCGTCACCAAGGTAAACTGAAGCTTGTCCAAGCAAATACTTGATATACTGTACTGTATACACTTAAGTATGAGCTTAAAAGGTTTGGTAAATAAAATGCTGTAGCTGGACAATGAGAATGACTTTGCAGGTTATAGTGGCACCATTTGCTGTGCACATTTATTACCTCCATCAACGTATACCATATTTGCTTGAGTATAAGTCGAGAAATTTAACCCCAAAACACAATCCTGAAGCTGGGGGTCGACTAATACATGAGTAAAAAACCCCTTATGTCAGCAAACCTTTAATATCTGCAAAAGTCATGGCCGGTGTGTGGTTACTGGAATCCCCGTCTGTACCTAGCAGGGTTTAGGACCCAGGGGAGCCCTGTGGCAGGCATGCATTCAGTGCGCAAGGCAAGTTCACATACAGTACTTAGCCATGCTCCTGCACCCCGCCCCTCTGTACACTCCCGGTTTTGTATTATCAAAAGTTGACAGGTATGTAATAATAATAGTGATAATAACAATAACAATAATAATAATAATAATAATAATACCTTTTCAATTGCGTGACCCTGCAGCATAGTGCTTCTGTAAGAAACAGCAGCACATCAATTGTTGTGGGCAAATCCTTGTTGCCCATGTTGCCAGAGCAAATGCTTCTAATTTCTCTCAAATCAAAAACGCGAACATCTCAAGATTTGGCGAAAACTATTTTGTGACATTCAGTACATTTACATGACAAAGCGTTTTCCGAAAACTAATGTTTTCCGAAAACTGAATCACAAAAGTGATTCTTTTAAAATGTCACTTTTCTGTGTTTACATGATTAACGATAGAAAATCTAATTAAAATTCAACTGTACACATGGATTGAAGTTTTCAGAAAACGCAGGATATTTTCGCATGCAAAGTACTGTAGTAGCGTAAGCACGATGAAGACGGGACATTTCTGCGATAGAACGGAATCCAATATAGTGCTTTATCGAAGTGTCAGCTCTTAAATTCAAAGATTACTATCCTATACCTTTATTCAGATTCCCCACAATGTGCAATAAGCTCCAACAGCTCATCCTGTTGTATAGTACCAGTTTCTTAACAAATACATACAGACTTTAACAAATGTATTACTTTATCCCTAACTAGACAAATGGATGCAAGCAGACTGACTTAAGATTATTATTATTTTCTCTGTTTTCTAAAACCACGTGCAGGAATGAAGGTCAAAGTTTGCACTGTGTTTACATGACTTTTGATATCGGAATTCTTATGCTCATGTAAACACACTGATTGTCTATTTATAAAAAAAATGAATCCACACCACACCACTTCCCATATTCAATTGAAATACATACTTCCATGTGGGCTAAGACGGAACTGGGGGTGGTGCTTATATACTAAAATAATACTATTGTAGGCTATACAAAAAAAAAAAAAAACTGTGGTTTTAGGTAGAAACGCTAATAAAATTGTTATTTTTGCAAATCTGCTGCTCAAACGGCGTCAGGATATCTAATACATAGATTTAGGAAAACTAACACCTGCAGTGCACTCTAACAACAGTTTCGATTTCAGGAGTTAATTTTTGTTTTCTGTTACACTAAACTTACCATCTCTGTTTCAATAACAAATTTAAAAAATAAATAAATAAATAAATAAACAAATAAATAAATATATATATATATATACCCGAATCTCGCCCTCACAATGCGGGGGTCGACTTTTACTTGAGCGAATCGGTACTCATCTCTAATCTATTTTTTAAAGGTTTTAACAGCTTTTTGATGACTTCACGGTTTTTGGTTTGGTTGTATTTTAAGTGTTCAGCAAGGTTAAGTCACATTTGGAATTATTGCAGTTTTAAAAAAGACAGTCAACATATAAAATGCCTTTAAAAAATCACTACAGCATGGTAAAGGCATGTGATACATTTTAAATAAAGCATACTAAAAACATGACAAGCCACAGGCAAGCATGGCCAAAACCTGGTAAACTGCAATATATTACCTTTTTCAATGTGTTTTTCCTCTGAAAATTATGTTTTATCTAAACCAAATAGACAGAATAGTAATGTTGTAGTTGGTACATTTTTTACAAGGACTTTATATGGTATATCCCTAATATTGTTCTTTTATAAACATAATTATGTTTAATGTGTTTTCTCATCCAATAAATCCAATTTTATAGCAGGCTTGATGCAAGACAAACTTTTTTTTTTTATTCACTCTATACTATTAAGCAGTCCATTATAAATTCAACATATATCAACAGAAAATCAACCTAATGCATAAGCTGGATCAATTTCTGCAGCATGGGCACTTACAGAATGTTTACACAATTCCCATCCTCTCTGTCTTGATCTGCAATAAACTCAGTATCGTTTTAATATCTGGCTCTTATTCTTACGGCTTCATTCTAATTTGTAGATATGTTTTTTACATCACTTCATAGTGTATTTGTTAAGACCCAATATTGGTAGGTGATTACATTCAGAGACTATATTGTGTGTCTGCAGCCTACACTTTGATTATCATCAACTGTTACAAGATAAGCAAGGGTTTCACTGGATAGGTGATCATCCAAGAAAAGCAGGTGGTACAGGAAGCAATGCTGGTTGGTCATTAGGGGGCTCTATTCTCTCTGTGCCATGCTAATCCCTTAGCATGGCATGAAAAGGGACTGTGCATGTCTGCTCTTTGGACATTAGAGATTGCATGGCCCTCTTTTTAGAACATAAGAACATAAGAAAGTTTACAAACGAGAGGAGGCCATTCAGCCCATCTTGCTAGTTTGGTCATTAGTAGCTTATTGTTCCCAGAATCTCATCAAGCAGCTTCTTGAAGGATCTCAGGGTGTCAGCTTCAACAACATTACTGGGGAGTTGGTTCCAGACTCCAACAATTCTCTCTATAAAAAAGTGCCTCCTATTTTGTGTTCTGAATGCCCCTTTAATTTCCATTTGTGACCCCTGGTCCTTGTTTCTTTTTTCAGGTTGAAAAAAGTCCCCTGGGTCGACACTGTTGATGCCTTTTAGAATTTTGAATGCTTGAATCAGATCGCTGCGTAGTCTTCTTTGTTCAAGACTGAACAGATTAAATTCTTTTAGAGACAAACAGGTTTTTGTCACAGATCAACTTTTAAAGAATTGCAGAACTTCTACAAATTAGAAATTGGCATCCCTCAGAAGAAGCCTACATGCTGAAATACACTGATTTCTCTGAGTTGACTGTATAACATGTGCAAGCATGTCTTATTTTGAAATTTACAATAGTTGTTTAATTGTATGCATCCACATACGTGTGCAAAAAATCATATACAAAGAGACCGGTATAATTAGAACTCATTCAATTTGTTTAATTTACAATTTCACTTTGAATACTTTCACATTTGTTTGGCAAAGGGCACTTTTGCCCATTCACTACAACCTAAATGGTTGGTAACAAGTAGACCAGCATCAGTCCAACTCAGGTTGTGACTGAACAACTTTCCAGATCACTCAGATATGCTGGAGCCTTGCCATGTACGATCTTGTAAATTAAAAGAAATGTCATGAAATAATTTAGTTCAGAATTGGAATGATGTGGTTGGAGTGCTTCTTTTTTATTATGCAAACTGCTGAAGTGCAAATTAGAGTGGCAGGTAAACCAGTCATTATTACCTGCAATGGTGACAATAAGGCAAAAGCATAATGTGACAGGACAAAAGCCCTTAATGTAAACTGTGTGTGGGAATGAAATGCCTGCCTTTTGTTGTTTGCTTTTCTTGTCTCTGACTCTCATTCCTGACGCGATCCTGCCACACATAACATATGGAAAACTGAAGTTTCCCTCAATTGCTGCAATGTTGATTTTTATCATTCCATTCCTTTCCAATGTCTTCATGGACCCAATGTCCTCTCTTCCTTTATGTTTAACAGTGCACATTGTATCACTTTCTCTATCAGTGTTGAGAATGTAAGCCTTTTTCCACAGCTCACTTTTTTGCAATTAAACACGTGAAACGGCCACATTACAGTGTTCATGTTATTAGTGGACATTTTACATAATAAATTAATAAGATAAGAAATAGTGGACCCAGGCTATTCTCATCAAAAGAACCAATGCTCGAAAGCTACTCACATAATGGCATGGTAGCCCATTCAACATCCCCTATTAAATACTAATGGGTCCCTTTTCAGCACAAAGATGACCATTTGTCCAAGCAAAGTGAGGTCATGAATCATCTTTATTAACTTGAAGGATGTAGACCTAAACAAAATATTTTGCAGTCAATAATACATTTTGAAAGAAATCTCAATTTATACCACAAGCTTAAACTACAAAACACATTACAAAAATTGTAAGTGTCCCTAGGCCAATAGCTTGCATTTGTACATTATTTAGAAATCTGGTTATCTCCTGAAAACAGAACATTTATTAATTCCATTTTAACCCATTTGCTTTTCTGCCATAAAACAAACAAAAAAACCTGCTAAACCCTGATTATAAATATGCTGGCAGCTTACCTTTTGCCAATCTAATTCACAATTACTGAATTAAAAGAGGAAATATATAACACAAACACAATACACATAGAGAAGCCACAACCACTTCTCATCTCTACTCAATTACTGCTTTTCATATATCAATAAAATACGCATTTACCATACAGTAAAATGGAGTTACAAAGTTACAGTAATTCATATGACAAGTCATTGCAAAAGACTATATTACGATAATGTTATTTGTGACACCAACCTAAAAAAACTAGGGAAATTGGGATTACATTTTTACACCACAACAATCTTAACTGAGACCAGCTATTACACACGTGGGTAGCTGGGAAGACACTACACTTTCCCTGTCCATGCTGCAATGCCTAGGTAGAACATGTCTCAGTTTAAGTCTGCTGTAGTGTAAAAACTTAAACCCCAAACCCACAAAACCCCAAATGTTATTCTGTTACATCATATCATTCCCCATTTATTAAAGTATTTTATCAGCATCACATTTTATTTAAAATGGTTATTATATTGGAGAGATTGGGATATTTGTAATTGAAAGTCATTATAGTTACCTGAAGCAACTAGTTATCTGGAGTCACTCTCTGTACTGTACAGAACTTTAAGGGAACATTTATGGTATTTAAACTATTGTTTAAATACTATTATACTTATGTTTCTGTACAGATATACAGTATACTTTTTTTTTTTTTTGGAAGCAAGTTAAACAAGACAGAATTGGGGCAAACTTGTCCCTCACTTTAATATTCATGTTCCTACTGCAATAAAAAAATAAGTTTGCTCCAACTGTGACTTTTTACATGACATCTTTACAGGGTTGACCCTTTTTTGCAGATATCCCATCATTATATGGCTGGATCCTTTATGCTAAATTGACTGTTTTTTATGACTAAATTGACTACTGAACCCTGGAAGCAAGAGCCAGAAGTTGTCACATGGCCTGAAGCCTGGTAGCACAACAAAGAATCCTCAGAATGGTGGTGAGCAATACAAAACCACACCGTAATTCCCTGTTTACAAAACCACGCCGTAATTCCCTGTTTACAAAACCACACCGTAATTCCCTGTTTACAAAACCACACCGTAATTCCCTGTTTACAAAACCACACCGTAATTCCCTGTTTACAAAACCACACCGTAATTCCCTGTTTACAAAACCACACCGTAATTCCCTGTTTACAAAACCACGCCGTAATTCCCTGTTTACAAAACCACACCGTAATTCCCTGTTTACAAAACCACACCGTAATTCCCTGTTTACAAAACCACACCGTAATTCCCTGTTTACAAAACCATGCCGTAATTCCCTGTTTACAAAACCACACCGTAATTCCCTGTTTACAAAACCACACCGTAATTCCCTGTTTACAAAACCATGCCGTAATTCCCTGTTTACAAAACCACACCGTAATTCCCTGTTTACAAAACCACACCGTAATTCCCTGTTTACAGTATCGCAGCTGGGGCAGACAAATACCCTACTCATTGGTGTATTGTTGTAACCTCATCAGGACTGCTTTAAAAAAAAATCCTTTACTAAACAATACGATTACCCTATCCCCAAAGTAAAGGACTTCAATCATAAAACAAACCTGTTAACAGAGCCCAGGAACATCTCACAGTTCGTCACGATATCCACTTACTGACTTGTTAATTAGCCCCAAGGGGAGCTAGGTAAATACAAAATGAGCTTCTGAAACTAATGTGTTGAAGTAATTTTATGACCATTCCAGAAGCAGTCCTGCATTTTTAGAAAAGCATTTTCTTATGTTTTTAATTTTATTTATTTTTGAAAGGGAATTCTTCTAAACAATGAATCAAATTTGTAAATGTTAATCAATTTGTGATTGTACTAATGAAGCCAAGGAAATCATGAAAACATCATTGTGAACAGTATGTTTGTGTATATATATAACACGGCTTGGAAAAAAAACAACCTCTGATTGGTTAAACAGCATCACATGACCGTGCATATTTATATATAGTGTATACCATGGCTTGCATACTAATGAACTGCTTCACACTGAAAAAATCACTTTGCACCACTGCATTCTAAATCCCATGACAAACTGCCATTTTATTTGTTATTAGTTACAAAACCCCTGTCAAAAATGAGAGTGACATTCCTTTTTCTTTTAATATATTTGGGGATGAAACTCCAGATAATTGGTATAATACCAACTTTCTGAGTGATGACAGTAGTCCACCGGAAAAAAAATAAAATAAGTGCAACAGCAACTGTCAGGAGTAGACACATAACAGTAGATGAGGAACAGCTAAATGAAATAGAATAAAACAAAGATTGAAAAAAAAACTACAGCATGGGCTGCTAATGTACTTAAACAACTGGTTTAAACTGGTTTAAAGAAAAAAATATGGACAATTAAGGAAAAAAAAAATCTGAACAACTTAAGGGAATGTTATGGCAGTGCAAGAAGTTCAACTGGGGACCAGTATTCAGTCTCAATTATTCACTAAATAGATATTTTAACAGCAGACGTCTTAACATATCTGCTGACAGCGAGTTTAAAACCAACAAGAAGAAGTGAAGAAGGCCCAGCTTAAAGTGGAGGAGACCCGCCTAGAAGCCACATTAGAGGCTCTTCAGCAGGAGAAAGAGGCAAAGGCCGCCTTAGCTGAGGCTAATGTCTTTGAGACAGCGGTGGATGCAGCTGATATGCCACAGTTGTCTGGGGTTGACGACAACAAACAAGGCTCATCCTACCATTCTCTCAAGAGGACTGAGAAGTATGTACAAGACCAGCAAGCCTATGTGAACTACCATCAGCCATCAGCATACAAGGAAGTCTCACAGCCAGACGTCAAGGTTGAATCGCCTCCCCCAGTTGATCACCTCCAGCCACACAGCTCCTCACCCTCCCACAACAAGCTGGTCCAGAGCTCACAACCACGACTACATCCTCTCTCTCGCGCCCTCACTCATACTGAAGTGCCAGCCACCTCAAGACACCCAATGACTCACCTTATCAGACAGCATGAGGTGAACGTGCCTAACCCCACCTACAGGCTCCACACCTCACAGTCTCCCAGGCACTACTCAGATGATGACGGCCAGCCACGTGCCAATGTTGCAGAGCTGGCACGCCGCAACCTCCTCACAGCTGGACTTACCAAGTTCAACGACAAGCCAGAGAACTACTGGGCTTGGAAATCAACATTCTCCAACGTCATTGAAGGCCTCGACCTAAAGCCCAGTGAGGAACTCGACCTACTAATCAAGTGGCTTGGGCCAGAATCAGCTGAGCATGTGAGAAGAATGAGGTCCGTCCATGTCAATCATCCTGCTGCAGCCCTCAGTGTGGTCTGGCAACGGCTAGAGGAGTGCTATGGGTCTGCTGAAGCTATGGAGACAGCCCTCTTCAACAAGCTCGAAGCTCAAAGATTTCCAATAAAGACCCCCAACGTCTGAGAGAGCTGGGTGACCTTCTCCTCGAGTTGGAGGCAGCCAAAGCTGAAGGTTACTTACCTTGTCCTACCTGGACACTGCAAGGGGCATCAACCCTATTCTGGAGAAGCTCCCCTTCAGCATGCAGGAGAAGTGGATGTCACAGGGGACCAAATACAAACAGGAGCATGGTGTCAGCTTCCCACCCTTCTCGTTCTTCTCCAGTTTAATCCGTGCGGAAGCAAAAATGAACGACCCAAGCTTTATCACTTCCACTTCCAGCGCAGCACCACCTAAAGGAGAGAAATTCTCAATGAGAACAGCGAGAGCCCCTATCACAGTGCACAAGACAGAAGTGGACAATGCCATCCAGAAAGATGACTCTTTAAGAAGAAGGATGACCCTAACAAACAATGCCCTATCCACAAAAAGCCGCACCCCCTGCGAAAGTGTAGAGGCTTTAGGGAGAAACCACTAGAGGAGAGGAAAACTTTCCTTAGAGAGAACTCTATATGCTTTAGGTGTGTCTCCTCAACAGCACACCAGGCGAAGAACTGTAAAGCTGTCATCCAGTGCTCCGAGTGCGAAAGCGACAAGCATATTGCAGCTCTTCACGCCGGTCCTCCCCCTTGGTCTCACAAAGATGCCGTCAGCTCCTCCACACAGCATGGCGGGGAGGAAGATGAGTCTCCCTCCTCTCCAGTTGCCACGTCCACCTGTACTGAGGTCTGTGGAGACAGCCCCTCGGGGAAGTCTTGCTCCAAGATCTGTCTTGTTAATGTTTACCCAGAAGGTCATCCTGAGAAGAAGATGAGAACATGCGCCATTCTGGATGACCAAAGTAACAAGTCTTTGGCTAGGTCAGCCTTCTTCAAGATGTTCAACGTAGCCAATGACGCCTCACCGTACACCCTCAAGACGTGCTCAGGTATCTCAGAGACTGTAGGCCGGCGATCAAGAGGCTTCATTGTGGAATCAGCTGATGAAAAAACCTGTTTACCTCTTCCCACGCTCATCGAGTGCAACGAGCTCCCACACAATAGGGCCGAAATCCCTACACCAGATGTCACAAGGTACCACCCTCACCTCAAGTTCTTAGTCACCAAGATACCTCCTCTGAACCCCAAGGCAGAGATCCTGCTACTTCTAGGGAGAGACATCATCCAGGTGCACAAGGTGCTAGAGCAGCGCAACGGGCCCCTGCACGCTCCCTTCGCACAGCTCCTAGACCTCGGCCAGGTGATAGTGGGAGATGTCAGTCTCGGAGGGGCACACAAGCCTTCACCAGTTAACGCCTTCAAGACAAACATTCTGGAGAACGGACGCCCCAGCTTCATGAGTCCTTGTCTCAGCAGCTTCCATGTCAAGGAGAACTTCAGCCACACCCACCAGCCTCAAAGTTCCGGCACCATGTCCCTGAAGCAGAGATGCACGCCAGCCGACGCGGCAAGCCTCATGAGCGAATCTGTCTTCTGCTACACTAAGGATGATGACAAACCAGCTCCCTCAATGTAGGATCTCGCCTTCCTGAAGATGATGGAGAAAGAGTTCCATCAGGATGCATCAAACAGCTGGGTTGCTCCGCTCCCTTTCCGTAGCTCACGGCAACGTCTCCCTAACAGCCGAGACCAGGCCAGCAATCGCCTTGCCTCACTCACACACACGCTCAAGAAACATCCAGAGATGAAGGACAACTTCATTGAGTTCATGTGCAAAATCTTTGAGAATGGGCACGCTGAAATCGCTCTACCCTTACAAGCAGAAGACGAGTGCTGGTATCTTCCGATCTTCGGGGTGTATCATCCACAAAAACCCGGACAGATAAGAGTAGTATTCGGTAATAGCCCGTCCCCAGCAGTGGCCATGTATGGCCTCAGGAGAGCCGCCTTAGAGGGCGAGAGGGATTATGGAGCAGAGGCAAGGCACTTTGTCGATAGGAACTTTTACGTCGACGATGGTCTCGTATCCCTCCCCACAGAGAAGGAAGCCATCACTCATCTTCAGAACACTCGAGAGATGTTGGCCCTCTCCAACTTACGCCTGCACAAGATCACCTCTAACAAGGCAGAGGTCATGAGAGCCTTTCCTCCAGACGACCTAGCTAAGGGGCTGAAGGACCTGGATCTGAGTGTCGACTTCCCTCCCATGCAGAGAAGTCTTGGGGTGAGCTGGGACATCACAGAGGACGTCTTCAACATTTCAGGTGTCTTCAGCAGAGAAACCATACACTAGACGTGGAGTCTTGTCGACGATCAACAGCCTGTTCGACCCGCTTGGATTTGCTGCCCCAGTAAGCATTCGAGGAAGGTCTCTACTCAGAGAGCTCACCATGGAGGCTTGTGACTGGGATGCCCCTCTCTCAGAAGAGAAGTTCAAGGAATGGAAGCTGTGGAGAGACTCACTGAAGGAGCTTGAGCAGGTCAAGATCTCTTGCACATACACCTCCACCTCTCTCAGCCAAGCACACAAGAAAGAGATGTGCGTCTTCTGTGACGCATCCACGAACGCCATCGCGGCAGTAGCTTACCTGAAGACAACTGATGCCAGTGGGAACATAGATGTTGGCTTCATTTTCGGTAAGGCTAAGCTCGCTCCACGTCCTGAGATCACCGTTCCAAGACTCGAGCTGTGCGCTGCTGTTCTAGCTGTGGAAATAGCAGATGCAATCGTCGATGAGATTGACATCCAACTCGATGTTGTCACATTCTACTCTGTTAGTAAAGTGGTCCTGGGTTACATTCACAACAACTCCAGACGATTCTACGTGTATGTGAATAACAGGGTGCAACGTATCAGGAGATCTACCAGCCCACAGCAGTGGAAGTACGTCCCTACTGACCAGAACCCTGCTGATCATGCCTCAAGATCAGTCCCAGCAGGCAGCCTGATTCATAGCACATGCTTGACAGGACCAGCTTTCTTGTTCCGGTCAGCAGAGCCAGAAACCCTTCACACACCTTTCGACTTGGTTAATCCCGGATCTGATTACGAGATCCGTCCCCAAGTTGCTTGTCACGCCACCAATGTCTCCCGCAACAAGTTGGACCCCAAGTGCTTCGAGACGTTCTCAAGCTGGCAAGCACTGACACACTCAACAGCAAGGCTTGTGCATGTTGCTCACTCCTTCAAGGTAGGCAGCAGCTGCAAAGGATGGCACATCTGCAAAAAAACCCTGCTCCATCAAATACCTGGATCAAGCCAAGAATATCATAATCCGCAGTCTGCAACACGACGCCTTTCAAGATGAATTGGAATGCATCAGAGAAGGTAAAGCCATTCCTAAGCAGAGCCCACTCTTCAGTCTGTGCCCCTACATCGATGATTCAGGCCTACTGAGGATTGGAGGACGCCTGTCCCAAGCAAGCCTAGGTAAAGATGAAATCAACCCTCTCATCCTCCTTGGACGGAGCCACATCGCAACTCTACTCATCCGTCACCACCACGAGCAGGTCCACCATCAAGGGTGCCACTTCAATGAGGGTACCTTGAGAGCAGCTGGTCTGTGGGTCATTGGTGGAAAACGGCAAGTCAGCAGCAAACTCCATCAATGTGTCATCTGCTGAAGATTACGTGGGAGGATAGAGACTCAGAAGATGTCTGACTTACCTGTGGATCGCCTCAGCACTGACCCTACCTTCTCTTTCATTGGGTTAGATGTATTTGAGCCATGGATGGTTACAGCACGTCGCACCAGGGGTGGACTAGCAAGCAGTAAGCGCTCGGCTGTGCTGTTCACGTGTATGAGCACCAGGGCCATACACATTGAAGTCATTGAGTCGATGGATTCCTCAAGCTTCATAAATGCTCTGCGACGGTTCTTTTCCATCAGAGGACCAGCCAAACAAATCAGGTCCGACTGTGGTACAAACTTTATCGGGGCATGCAGAGAGCTGAAGATGAAGGCCGTTCAGAGCGACAAGGAGGTCCAAGAGTACCTGAGTGACAAAGGGTGTACTTGGGTCTTCAACCCACCGCACTCGTCTCATATGGGAGGCAGCTGGAACAGAATGATCGGCGTCACGAGGCGCATCCTGCATTCCATGCTGCTGAAGGTGGGTCCATCCAAGCTTACTCACGAAGTCCTGACTATGTTCATGGCGGAAGTCTCAGCCATCGTGAATGCTCGTCCATTGGTTCCTGTGTCCACGGATCCAGACCCCCCCCCTCATCTTGATGCCAGCGACACTCCTCACCTGAAAGGTTGCTGTAGTTCCTCATCCACAAGGTGAATTCAACGAGAAAGACCTCTTCAGCCGCCAGTGGAGGCAAGTTCAAAGCCTTGCCAACACCTTCTGGCACCGCTGGAGAAAGGAGTATCTTCCTACCCTGCAGAGCCGTAGGAAGTGGCAGAAAGAGAAGCCCAACCTTAAGGAGGGAGACATTGTGATGCTGAGAGACAGTCAAGTGAAAAGGAACGACTGGCCCATGGGCATCGTCGTGAAGACCTTTCCTGGCAGAGATGGGAAAGTAAGAAAGGTTGAAGTCAAGACAGCAAGAGAGGGGTCATGCAAGACCTTTCTGCGTCCAGTTTCAGAGACTGTCCTACTCCTCTCTCCAGAGACTGATAAGTAGCTTTAAGTTCTAGTGTTAATGTTGGCATCTTTACAGATACCAGACGGGGAGTGTTCTGACCCCTGTAATTGGTTTGATTTCATTTTTTAAGTCAATTCCATTTGGCCACTAGACGGCGCTGTTTACTGATAAGGTCTGTTATTTGCTTAAGTTCCTATATCCTGTAAAAGAAGAATCCTTGTTTGCATTGAAAAATGGTGAAAGTCACTCTGTGGAGCTGCAGATATTATCAAACTCCATCCTTCTTGCAATTATTTTGTAGAAGCATTGTCTGTAAGTAAAATCAATAACAACATACTTACCTTTCAATTTATGATGATATTTTATATGGATGACCGTTTACGTGATAGATTTACGTATTTTCTTGATAGCTGCATGGTTGGAGATATCTGTTCTATGTAATTGATCTTGCCATGTTTGGGGAATTATTTTGCATACGCCAGCATATTTCTGAGTTTATGATAATATTATACCAGCATACTCATACTTATGGTTGTTTTCTTTATTTTATTTCAGTTTTACTCAGTTTCTAATACTGTACCTACGAACTGGTGGCAATAAATCATCATTCAATACTACAGTTACTGGAAAGAGTTTATCTATCTGTTAAGCTTAAGAAGGGGACTCTTTTGCGAGGGCAGAATAATACATTACATTAAATTTGGGACTGTATTACACTGCAGATATTTTAATTATTTTTCATCCCCCAAATGACAGTTAGCCGTGTTATAAGTGGTATAAACCACTTCGGGCCGTTTGATTCCAATGATATATACCACTTCAGGGGTGGTTATCACGGCCTGTCGTGGTATATATCATGGGAACCGCACGGCCTGTCATGGTTTATACCTTACATATAGTCTGTTACAATTTATTGGAACTGTTCTTTATTGAGAACATTGCATTTATTCAAATAGAATTTGTTACATTTGAAATCTGATTTACTACCTGTAACTGTAAGTCGACATGGACACATTTTTTTGTAATATGTCTCTCATTACGTAATTGTAATCAGTCCACCAGTAATGTTTGGAATATTAGATTACATGTTGTGATAGAATTTGGAAATGGAAATAACAAAGAAATAATGCAGTCACAGGAGCACAGTATTAACAGGTATGAGTACTTAACTGATAAAACTACTGGAAAATGTATTTATAGAACCAGAGAAGAGCCAGAGAAGAATAAAAAGCAGTATAGGTCAAGGCTGCATTTTACAGAATCTTTTAATACACAGTGAATTTCTCCTCCTCATCACATTTTGCACAAAAAGCCTGTGAGAGACATCAAGTGTTTTGCTAGACTATTAGCTGACAGCTGCCCTGAAATGTAAAGTACATCATTCCAGATCAGCAGAAAGGCCAGTGATTTATTACTTTTGATTAGTCCAAGATACCCATTTATCTTCAAGGGCCAGAGAAAAAAGCTATTCAAGGACTTCTGGGAAAGCAGAGCCTTTTTAAATGTTCAATCACTGTGAATTAAGAGCTGACCAACTGACCATTAGAATGCTGATTCCTGTGATCATGAATAAAGTAAACTGTTTAACTATATCGTTGCTAATAAAATACTGTTTGTTTCATAAAATGACCACCACAGCAGTACATCAAATTACAAAATGCCTATTTGGCTCACTGGACTGTGATCAAGATCTCAGAAGGCTACACTGTGGAAGAATGCACAGTTGAAAGCCGACAGCTAGGAATTATAGTTTAGCATGACTGTGGGACACTGTAGAACTACTAGGTATTTTTCAAAACATCAAAATGTTATGTACAATTACTCTCAAGGTTCTTGGTTAGTGTAGAGTGGACTTATTGTGACCTTATTCAGGCAGCTGTGACGGCAGAAACATTTAACACAAACGTTTTATTTAATTCCTTAACGTTAACATGTTGATGGTGACATACATCTTACTAGTTTTTTTTTTTTTTTTTAAAAATGGTGTTTGTGAATTTAGCTCAACTGTGAATGATGGTGGACAAGACCTAACACCCCCTACCATAGAGTCATTAGCCTCTCTTAAACAAAGGCTGCCAACTTTGTAAAAGTGATCTAGCCTACTGCCCTACCTAACCCCTTCCAATCTTATTCCAGCAACTTCAATAGAAGCCTTCTCTCCTTTTGCTTTTTATAATTATTGAGAGCAGTAAAAGCACATTCCTCTACAGAAAAGGTTTAAACATTCTCAAAAGGCATCCCACTCACTCAGACAATAGTAACCAATTGTATTGCATTACGCGCTTGCAGGGTGTGTCATAGCATCTAAAAAAGGCATGCCAAAATGGATAAAGGATATTTAAATGACCTAGAATACAGGAAAAATGAACTGTCTGAACTGTAATATATTATCGGACCTGAAATATAAACAACCTGAAAAAAGCGTCAATAACAGCGTTGAATATTTCTATGGCACAGTTTGCTATTATAATGGAAGCTGCTATGGTATTTCTACAGTATCTTCATCTGCATCAGGGCTGGATTAAAACATAATTTGAACGGTGTTGGGTAGCCGATAATGACTGTACTATCTGTACCAAGCTTTTTGGTGCTACTATGTTGAAGCAGTCGAGAAAAGAAAAGCTGGTAAAGTCAAGACCCAGCATTATCAGCACAAATGAGAGATGCTGTGTTTTTTTTATATTCCCCAGGCTCTCAGCCTGGCTGGTAAGGAAGTGTTGTGGGGAGGGGCAGAAATGAAAAGAGACTTGTGAAAATGGGCTGCGGGATACAGTATCTGCTCCATTCATCAGGAATCTGTAAAAAGCTTGCTGAAGTACCTTGCAAAATCTCTGAAAGATGCACCACCCAAAATGAGTCTCACAAGTATATCTTGATTCTCAAGAAATATAGTACAATGATGAGCCCATGGGGATGCATTACTTGTCTTTCAGATGCCCTGTACTGTATATCTAGTGTTCTGCATTCGGTTTTTATCTTTAAGGGTTTATTTTACATATATTAAAATAGAGATTAAAATCGGTAAAACATTTTTTAATTTAAACATCAGTAAAAATCGGTGGGGGGGGGGGGGGGGGTTAGTATACACACTTTGATATGATACATAGCAGTTCTGGTTTCTGATTAATGTCCCTGGCATGTATGATGAAGCAAAATCTGTGCAAGTCGAAGACACATTTCCCCAAGTGAGCTGGTACTTTGTTAACGTTTGGTCAATTGCTGTGCTAACAGAAATACTATATAAAGAACTTTTGAACGTGACATCAGCACAAAACAGGTTTATTTGCTTTGAAATCATAAAAAAGAAAAGAAAATGGACAGAACTGGGAGGTGCACGCCATTGAGAGATGCGTAAAAAATCACAAAAGAAACCAAACTAGCTATCAATGCACCACAAATGGAAATGGAGAAATTAATTTAAAAAAAAGTAAAAATAATAATGATAATAATAATAATAATAATAATAATAATAATAATAATAATAATAATAATAATAATTAGGGCTGTCAATTCATCACAGTTAACTTCTGCGATTAACGCATTTATTTTTAACACACGTTAATCACACTCCTGTCTTGTCCTTCTTAGCACACCGTAATTCATTTCCCACAGCACCATTTTAATGCATGCCAGGATTGAATAAGTGTAGTCATCGTTTGAATAAAAATTAGTCACGGAACTGCATTATGTAGCAAAGCACTCAAACTGAAGGACTTGTGAACGGGAAGTTTATTTTTTTAAACTTTGACAGTTCATTGGATCGAAAGAGGGTTACTTGTATCTACTGTCAAAGTGAGTTCCAGTATCACAGAAGTGCATCTAGTCTGCTGTACCACCTGCGTGCTAAACATGCTTTGACTTCTCAAAATCAAAATTTTCTGCTATAGACAACAATACAAAAACAAAATTTAGAAATTCTTTTAAAAATTCAGGATCACTGCAAACCCATGAATCAAGCTATGTATGACACTATAACCAGTGCTGTTGCAAAGTGGATAGCTACCAACTGCAGACCCATTAACATTGTAGCTTTGTTATATTTCAATAACCACATTTATTTTTAAATTATATCATTTACAATTATGGAGGTTATAACTGTTACTCGGTGAATGTTTTGTTTTATGTAGGCAATTTCAATTTATTAATGTAACAGGGTGAAGTGTTACATGTGTGGGTAGTCACTGGAAAATACTGACAGACCGAGCATTGGTGTTGATACGCCGCTCAGGCGCGCAGATTTAATTTTAACACCGAGCTGACACTAGGGTACCAGCGATGGTAGACCTAGTGTCACATTTAATAAAGCAATAAAAACAAAAAAACAAAAGATAAACATAAAAGTGTGCCACACACAATGACGAGCGCTAGTCCCACTAAAAGGAACGTCCCGCTCCAGGAACCTACTACTCGCCTTCACAGGCCCCGTCTTTCAGTTAAAGGGCTCCATAGTAGTCGTTTCCGCACAGCGGACGCTTCCCTCCTGGATGTAAACAAACTCTCACTCAGCGCCCGTCTATAGAGCAATGGCCTTGCAGCAGCCCCGAGCTGTAGCGCAGCCGCTTTTTGAGCTCTGCGCAGCATCCCCAGGCACGCCCCCCAGCCAATCCAGACCTCCCGATCATTTTAGCTCAGGACGAGCCTGCTACTCAACTGGTTGCTTAGCAACACGTCTCCGGCTGCGCGTTGCAGCTGATTTTGCACAGGCACACACTTGCCAAGGAACCAGCGATCCGGTTCCCTGTCACAATTAATAAAAGACAATTTAAAATTATTATTATTATTATTATTATTATTATTATTATTATTATTATTATTATTATTATTATTATTATTATTATTTAAATGGCAATGAAAAACATAATTTATGAGTAAAGGAAACCTATCATTCCAAATGCAGTAAGGTGAGTAATAAACTGACTCACTGATTTAGCCGATGGTTCAAACAATTTTAACAACAATGCTGGATTGTAAATAAATATAAAACTATAAAGAGAAATCCAGGGTTTTTATAATGGGTTGTTTTTTGGATGATGTTTTTTAATAAACATTTATTAAAAACATGTCCAAATGGATTTAATGGAGGTGGGTTTAAAATAAAGTTACAGGATAAGAGAATTAGCAGCATTGGATGTAATAGGGAGAGGGAGGTAGAGGTTGCATGAAATGAAAAGGTGAGTACAGTACATCATTCATAGTACATATTCGTATGTAGGAGTGAGACGATTGAATGAGTTTATTGAAGACTTGTCTCTGAGCCTCTCAGAACCACAGCCAAGCTTTCATATCCTCAAAGTAATGGCAGCGGATCATCCTAGAGTTATTTCAATAAAGTACCTAAAACAGGAAGTATATCCCTTAAATGTATAAAACAAATCTTAGAAGTCAAGAATCCGAAAGCTGTCATTTTAAGTCAATGGATATTCTTCGGTTTTCTAAATGAATTAAATTTAAATGTTTCGTATAGTATAAACTGAAAATCATTATTGGATGTTTCTTTTTTAGTTAAATTACACAATTAAAAAAAAAATCTGTTACTTGATTTCCCAGCAGGAAACATAAAACTGAGTGTGAAATAAAATTAATGGCTGTACATACTTCAGTAGGTGAAGTAATGGAGTGTTGAAAGTGACACAGTGGGGTCTATTTTAATGTCAGGAATGACACTGTTAATTGCTTAACGTTGCTTTAATCGCTCACTTCCGCTGCTATTTTTGAAGTGCCATATTTAATGCTGTTAAAGGTTTAAGACCAAGAACCAAACTGACACTAATAACTGTACAAAATCCATAGATATACAGAGTTAAGCATAACAAATATTGTTTACCTTTTTTAACTTTTAAATTTGTATTTCAACAAACTTTCTTACACAGTAGAGAAAACAATATAGGTAATGAACACTGGTAAGTACTTGCTTCAGATACTAACTCACTCTCCCCCTGTACTGCCTGCTTCAAAATGTAAATTCTCCTTCCTAAATTGCAGTTCTCACAAATCTCTGCTTCTCAACAAACTTATAACTGATGCTAATCTTGATCTTCTCTGTCTAGCGGAAGCCTGAAACTCTGTAAATGATAAGCACTCACTACATCTATCCACCCCAAATGGCAACTCGCTCTTTGACAAGCCACGCCTCACTGGTAGAGGTGGGGGCACTGCTGTTATTGCTAACTCTGTGCTTGCTGCCTCAACTGTCTCTATGCCAACCTTCTCTTCATTTGAGCATCTCACTATCAAGCTCCCCTCTCCCATTTCCCTAACCCTTGCTGCTCTTGCACCAAAGAATAACTCTGCTTTTATTGCAGAGTTCTCGCAGTTCCTCTCCCTAATCTACACTTCAACTGACAAAATTCTACTCCTTGGTGATTTCAGCATTTCTGCTCATTACCAGGGGTCTTGATATCTTCAATCTCTCAGTCTCAGATATTTCTCTCTCTGACCATTTCTTAATCACTGCCAATATTAATCTTCCTGCACCTTCAGATACTGAATCCTACAATACTCTTGGAATGTGTCTCTTCTTCTCCTCTGACTGGTACTCTCCCGTCTTCGGTCGATGATGCGGTGCCCTCTACAACGCCACCCTTACTCAGATCAGAGACACAGTTAACCAGAACAGTGAAGAAGCATCCCAACTGTCCATGGTATACCCTCGAACTTTGACTGCTTAAGTCTGCCTGCTGCAAGTCTGAGCGCAAATGGAGGTCGTCTGGACCAACAGTTCAGAGAGATCTGGTCCGATCACCTCAGTAGCTACAGGCATGCGCTCACTGCTGCCAGGGTGAAGTACTTCTCAGAAATCATATCTATGGTACACGGTAAACCAAATATTCTCTTCAAAACCATTGATCAAATCCTGCATCCAGCCATCGATAACTCCATTTCCCATTCATCCTTCTCTCTACCTGCCATGATTTCTCCTCTTTCTTTCGGAACAAAATCGACACCATTTATTCTACTCTCTCTTCCCACAAACCCAGTATAGTACTTGACCACCTTGACTCCCCTCCTGCTCTCTCTTCCCTTTCTCCTCTCTCCATTACTGATGTCTCCAGCCTACTGGCTTGGTAGATCAACGCAATACATTGAGAGTAAAGACAGCCCCCTATTTCCAGAGAGAAGGCATTTAGTAAAGTGGACAATTGCACTAATGCTCAGAGAAGGCAATGTGTTATATAGTGACATTTCATACACTTCTGACATACAATATCAAGCAATTTCATTTTTAATTTTCTCGGTTAACTGGGCATCTGTAATTTAAGCAATCGTTTCAGTCTAAAGACAGAGCTCGGACGTTGCTTTTTTCAAAATTGCCTGGAATATTTATTTTACATATCAACCACACATGCGACTAACCAATAAAACTTTCTTAAATAATCAATAAAAGTGTTATCCAATCAAAAACAAGCTCTTGTTGCTTGAAATAAAAGACAGCGTAATTTGATGACTTCAGCAACCGTAGTGTGTAAGATGGTGTGATAAGCAGGATATTTTGATTCCTACTTACAAGCAGATTCATCGGTGGCGCATGTAGTATAGATCTAGCTATAAAGTAGAGAGGTGGAAAACAGTGGCTTCGAATCCCTGCCATTTCCAATTTTAAAGAAATTGTGTACTCTGTATCCTTTATACACTTATAATAGATCGCAGGATTTGTTTTACCAATAATGTTCATAAAGAGCTCTGTTTGTACATACTTACTTAATGCTTTTTTGTTTGTTGTTAATTTGAAAAAAAGCTTGACTTCTGGTTGTTTTCGTGTACCCTGCATAACCACTTGACCATGATACTATACAAGATTTCCATTACATGAGAGTAGATGTTAAAACTTCATGCTGATTTGAACTTGGCTCTCGCCAAGATAAGCACCAACTAAGACGTAGCTTGACAGTAAACTAATGTGATCCATATGTGTCTCAATCCATTTGCGCTTCCTTCCATATGATGATGTAGATATCCTTCTGTCTGGTGTTGATGGCTGAAGTGTAATGCTGGCTCCAGGGATCAGATTATTGCCTCCCTAGCGGATCAGCACACACAACGGCTGCGATGCTGGCTCCGGGGATCAACCATAGTGCGGTCTCCCCAGCGCATCAACATGACAACCGTCTGGATTGAGCTAAGTAGGGTACATCTCTGGGGTCTTCAAGTGGGCACCTTCCATCCTTGGTGTTTCGTTGACTAGCCCAAGACACCTGAAGAGGGCTCGACGGTGATTCTAGAGTCCCAAAGTGTAAAAAGTTGTCAGGATGTTAGCAATGAAAATAAAAATTACAGGTACATTGTTTAAATAGTTGTAGCACTTGGGGACGTGTAATGATATATCTTTTGGAACCCCGCTACTTACTCTTTAACTTACAGAATGGCAGTAAATCCACTGTATGGCACAGCCTTATTGAAACACCCACACAATCCATTGTCCGAGTTAATGCTCCAACAATCGAAAAGCCCAGGTATAATAAAAAAAACATTGCATCTTTAATAGTCCCTAAATAGATGGATTCATAAAATGCATATACATGGATATAGCTACAACAAGGAACTTAGTTTGAGCATATCATACAGCTAAACCTAAGCATGTGTTAGTGCAAGGTGTATGGATTATGTTTACCAAGGGACAAGGCACATCTAGTGTATGTTACCATGGAAATGAAAGGCTACACTATAGTCTTTTTTAAGCATTTATCAAAGATGCTATTGCAATATTTTATATTACAACTGGGTAGCACATAATAAGATTGTTTGAGTGCTTCTATAAAGCAGTGTCTAATAGTAGATTTATTGTTGTACTGTAATTTATCACATCAGCAACAGTCAAGTAACCCTTTGATGTATTGATGGAGTCGCTGCACTTGCCTGTAAAAGGGGACTAACTAATCTTTCTTTTTACCTCTGCAACTGTGACTATATCATATAATTAATTAGAAGAAGACATGGCTTAAATGCTGAGAAAGTACATTGTGTACAGATAAAAATAAACCAAGGAACGTGACTTGCATCTGCTGTAGAAACCTAGCTAAATTAAATGATTCTATCTTTTTAGATATCTGCATTTATTTAAGCTTGTTGATACTAGTCACAAAATGTTTTAATGATCTGGAGAATAGTATTTTGTTTTAAACAGGGCGTTACCTGTATGTTTATTTTCTCATTATGGTGTTCTCTTTATCCAGAGTCACACAAATCAAATATCAACAACGTAAACAAAATAAACCAAACAAAAACTAAGGAGCACTAACTAAACCTTTTAGTTAGCTTTTAACTATCCCTTTCTACAAGTCAGACAGCTAAGCTGTTTACTGACAAGACAAAACAAAACTTAAACTAGGCAATACTCTTCATCGAACCTGGTGGAATATTATTATTTTTATTATTATTATTTCCCCCAGGTAGAACACCAACCTTCAGTCTATTTCCAGTACGTACCGATCTTTCCATATATCACATCCTTTACACTGCTCGCGTTTGAAAAAAAAAAAAGCTCTTTTATGGCTGCCTAATTGGAGACAGGTGAAAACCCTTGTCTCAAAATGGTCGCCCCCGTGGAAGGTCGAGGGCTATGTTTGGATTCCAAATTTTGTCCCCCGGGGTACTTTATTTAGTAACCCCATTTCTGGATCACTACAGTAGCCATGTATCTCAAATTAAAGAAACCCACAAAACCAAAAAAATAAATGCCAAAAAACAAAACAAAAGAAAAAGTTAAAAAAAAGGGAAAGGGGTCCGAGCGCATTGTGCGACACCCAAGATCGGTAACTTATAGGAAACCATAAGGCTATCGTTCCCCAATTTGTCATGCATGAAATATTGAATTTCCCCGGACATCGCTGGGTACTTCAACTAGTATATATTTTGAATAAATTCCCAAATCCCCAAAACCCACATATGTTTGTTGAAAATATTAAATTAACTATTGATCCCAATGTAGAATGTGACAGTGATCACCTATAAGGAGCTATTAAGAGCACATCAAAAATGACTCCTTCCGGCCTCAGAATTAAAATGAGATAAGGCTTAGACAATACTTATGACAATAAAATAACATGCAGTCATTAGTTTAATATTTGCTCAGTATCAAAAGTTTACAATGCTGTACATTAAAAATAAAGCGACAGTTCTCTTGTAACATTTCATAATTACTGTGCTTGTGTTCTGTGCCTGCTTGAAGTTCAGTATGTCGATTAAAAATGAACAAAAGTGTCAAATGCTGACATCTGAAATACAATTGCCAGTGGTAAAGCTTTACAGCAACAACAACAGCTAATCATGCTGGGCTATTTCTGTGCAGATGCTTATTTTCTAAATTCACACACAGACTGTCTAGGGATTGACAGGAATACCAGCACAGTAGGTAGGTTATTAACATAATTAAATAATTACTGAATACTGGCAAAAAAAAGCAGCGGACACATAAAAACACTATGGTGTACTAAATATAAAAGTGCTTCAATGATTGTGCTATACCCTTGAGAAGCACAGTCAAACTTTTGGTCAGGCTTTATTTTAAGAGCCGTTTTTTTTTTTAGTTTATTAACCGTTAACAAACATTGTTAGGGTTAAGGTTAGGGTTAGGGTCAATAAAAAACTGATTTAATTACAGTAACAATTTGAACCGATTTCAAGCATATGATCGATTGGGTATTGATCATCCATAGGGCTCTGGTGTTTTTATTGATCATTCTTAGGGCTCTGGTGTTTGCAGTTTTAGCTGGCCTACTATATATTATTAACTAACAGTTAACAGCAAATTAATAATGTACATTAATATGCTTATTAGCTGTTTGTTAACAGTTAATAAACAAACAAAAAAAAGCCCTTAAAATAAAGCGTGACCAAACTTTATACTGTGTGGCACAAAATGAACAGTCATTTGGGATTGTTCTGTTCAAGCTGCACTAAGAAGAAACAAAATGAAGTTCACATCAGGGATGCCTACTTATGTGACAAAGCATCACAAAAATGATAAACTCTTCCTGCAAGCAGTAAAATAAATACAATTAATTTTCACACAGAAAGATGGGGAAGTTCAAGTTACTGCAAATTTCATAAAATGGTGTTCTAATTGTTCATAATTGTTAAAGCCATGCATTTACCAGGCATGTTCATGTGTGATTTAATACTGCTAGCTAAACCATTTTATTAAAAGAAATTACTAGACAGATAAATTTAATACAGTTGAGTACTCACATGGGACTGAATACACTGACCCGTGTTAGGTGATATGAAGTAATGGGAAGTGATAAAGAGATGCTAATTAAGGGTTTCAAAATAATCTAACCTCTCATTCACTTTAAAAAAGATAACAAGTGATACAATAAGGGAGAGAGCTGAGAGATGAGTGTTTTACGCCTTTATGTATAACAATGTATCAACTGTTTATCATCATAGGGCTACATTGGAGTATTTTAAGTAACCCAATATTACTTTGCTTTAACATGTGAAGTGACCTTGAAGATAGCTGATGTTTGGGACAATTCTGTTGACTGTTGCCCCAAATTTACAACGTTAAAGTGGAAATACTCGCTGTCAAGCACAAAGGTGTATATGTCTGAGGGAAAGACATCATTTGGCTGCTGTAGTCAGGGATGAGTTCATGTAACGTTACACATGTAGTAAAGAAAATTAAACAGCTTCAGTGATTGAGAAGACAGCATATCCCTTGTGTGAACATGATGTTTTTGTTTTATGGTGCATTACTGGAGAGAAACCTTTGAAACACATTACTTTACTGTTATATACTTGCTATTTTTATCTCACCTAATTATCTACTGTGCACCTTAACTTTCCCATCAACTGACCTAACTGTTTTAGTTATCTTACCAATATATTCTGTTTAAAGGTACTGACCAGACTGTGGCTATTCCTACAGCATTTATTATTATTATTTTTTGCATACAAAAAGATAATGTCAGTCACAGTACATTTATTTCAATGGGAGTTTGTCTGATCTGTGCTGCTCATTAGTTTTCTCTTCCTAGTGCTTGCATGGTCTGTACTGAATTTGATTCACCCACTCTGCCACTATTCTTAGCCCCACTGTAGAAGGGGGGTGTGGGTTATCCACTGATGAAGAGTCAGAGACACAGGAGTGACGCTGACACGTCCCTCAGGCACACAGATTTATTTTGTGTTGCACAGTTCTTTTTGCTGCAATTACAAGGTGCCACCACTAGATGGTAGCACCTAGGGCGGGTGAGACAAAACAGGAAACCATGTGACTTGCAGTGCAACTTCCACTAGAAGGAGAGTCCCGCTCACATAACCGGCTGGGTTACACACCCTCTTTATACTGCAGTGGGAGTCTCCAAATCTCCTAAGCTAGCCCTAGTGGTGCGTGTTTCTGTAGTCCTAGTGAACACGCAGTGGTTTTAACAGACGTATAAGGCAGAATTCTTATTGTTTAGCTACTTTAGTCTCCCCGATCTCCTCTAGCGATTTGCTGGCTCTGCTGGTTCTCTCGCTCTCTCTTGCCAAGGTTCAGCTCTGGCTGGACAAAGAACAAGGTTGTGTAGCACAGTCCTCTTTTTAAAAGGTCATATGGTCTCTGAGACATGGCCCCACAGTCAATCTGGAATCCTTGGTCAGCCCGTCCAATCCCAAGCCTCCCTCTCCAACCAACTGGCTGGCGCCCCGTCTCCCGCCAAATTATTATTATAATTATTATTATTATTATTTATTTCTTAGCAGGCGCCCTTATCCAGGGCGACTTACAGTCGTAAACAAAAATACATTTCAAGAATCACAGTACAAGTAATAATACAATTAAGAGCAAGATAAATACAATGACTTTTGTTCTAGAAAGTACAAGTATGACAAAATACGATTTAATAACGGAGCAGATAACAGTGTCAGTGATAGTTACATCAGGATATAATTAAAGTTTAGTGAGTTGGTGACAGACAGGAGGGCGGTTTCAGTGGAGTGAGCAGAGCGGAAGCCAGATTGGAGAGGGTCGAGCAGAGAGTGGTTGGACAGGAAAGCAGAGAGCTGGCGGTGTACAGCCCGCTCGAGGGTTTTGGATAGGAAGGGTAGAAGGGAGACAGGATGGTAGCTCAGGAGGGAGGTGGGGTCGAGGGTAGGTTTTTTGAGGAGGGGAGTGATAGAGGCTTGTTTGAAGGCAGAGGGAAAGAGACCAGAAAGGAGAGAGGTTTTGAGAAGGGAAGAGATGAAGGGAAGTAGAGCAGGAGCAGCAGCTTGAAAGAGGTGAGTGGGGAGGGGGTACAGGGCTCACGTGGTGGGGTTGTGACCCTGGAGCATAGAGGAGAGGTCAGAGTCTGAGAGGGGAGAGAAGGTGAAGAAGGAGGGTGAGTTAGTAGGGGATGCAGTGGGTGTAGGGTTTGGAGCAGGAGGGAGTGCGGGGGAGGGAGAGGTGTTAAAGAGTTTGCGGATATCTTAGATTTTAGAAGAGAAGAAAGAGGCAAAGTCATTAGAAGAGATAGAGGAGGGAGGAGGAGAGGGGAGGGTTGAGGAGGGAGGAGAAGGTAGAGAATAGTTTACGTGGGTTGTTAGTAGAGGCTTGGATTACAGATTGGAAATAAGTACATTTAGCAGAGGAGAGAGTAGAGGAGAAGTAGGAGAGGAGAGTGCAGTAGAGGTGACAGTGGGGGTAGGAGGAGCAGGGAGAGAGGGGAGAGACAGAGAAAAAGAGATGAAATAGTGATCAGAGAGGTCCAGGGGGTGACAGAGAGGGTGGAGGGGAAGCAGGCCCTGGAGAAGGTGAGGTCCAGTTGACAGCCAGCTTTGTGGGTAGGGGGGGATGGAGAGAGACAGAAGTCAAAGGAGTGAAGGAGAGGAAGGAATCCGGCAGAGTGGCTGGGGTTGGAGAGATGGATACTGAAGTCACCTAACAGGACAGTTGGGGTAGACAGAGAGGGGAGGGAGGAGAGTAGATAGTCGAGTTCATCGAGAAAGTGAGCGAGAGGTCCAGGGGGGCAGTACAGTACAGTTAGCAGGGGTTGACAGGGAGAGGTTAGTTGGACAGCATGAAATTCAAAGGTGTTAACAGAGTGAGGAGAGGTCAGAGGGGACAGAAAAGAGTAAGGAGAGAGACGCGGGGTATGGGACAGGACGTAGAGAGAGGACAGGGCGTCAAGAGTTACAGTGTTATCAGGGGACAGCCAGGTTTCAGTGAGAGCAAGGAAATCGAGAGAGAGGTGGGAGGCAAAGGCAGAGATGAAATCAGCTTTGTTAGCAGAAGAGTGACAGTTCCAGCGTGCACCAGAGAGTGTGCGGGAGGGGGGGAGAGGCAGAGGAATGAGATTAGAGGGGTTGGAGGAGCAGTGGCGGAGAGAGGGCAGAGGGTCGAGAGGATAGAACAGGGATGTGAGAGACAGTCATAGCAGGACAGGCGAGACAAATAGGCACAGTGGGAGCGGTGGGGTGGAGGGTACAGACCTGACTAGTAGATGGCATCTTCCAGAGCGCTGTTAGGTTTGGATCTATTCCAAGAGCGTCTCGGCGCAGGCCTCCCCTTGCTGGACTCCCACAGCTAGACTTCTGGCTCTTTTGTTGAGGCGCTTTGGTTTGCTGGCGCTTCGTGCTGGCACACAGATAGCCTGCCTGATTAATATAACAACTAAGTGGGAAAAGAAAAAACTAAACTGTGTGGAAACCAAACAAATAGCACATCAACTTCTATTCAATTTAACCACACTCACCTGGTACTAAGCACACACTAATTACACACTACCTCACCTAATTCAAACACCACCTTACAATGTTACTGAATGTAGTTGATTTAAAATTACTTGAAGCAGAAACTTACCTATCCGCCTCAGAGCCCGGTTACCAAATGTCTGAGCTTCCCCCTGCAGTACCATGCATGCGCCCAAGAAGTCTATTAGGAATTATTACTGATATTCAGAAATCCTTGCTGGCTTTCAACTTTGTTACCCATCCTCTCAAAATCGATGTGCTTGCCATTATTAAAAAAGTTTGCTCGCTTTCTGTCATATCCAATTATGACTATTTCTATGTCCTTTCTTAAATGGTACTGGACCATGACATTGTCCCTCGGCTATTGTATTATCTCTGCAAACTCAACTGTCTTGGTTTAGTACTGCTAACATATTTTTTTGGAGATTCTAGATCTTGCTCTTCTCTATATTTAATCTTAACTTTTCTTAATCTTTTTTTTTTTTTTCTCAATGTACAGTAACCTTGATAGCCATCAATGCACATATGCCTTAAATGCTTGAATGCCAATCCAATAAAAAAATAACTAAAACCAAATAAAACAACTTTGAGAAATGCAAAAATTAAAAACATGATGTTTAGTGAGTGAATTTGTTAAATTTAGTAGCATTTGTTTCCTAGAATGACAGCCCAATTGGAATGCAACCATTAATTTATTATGCAAATTGTAAATAGCTCTTTCCAAGAGCTTTGGAACAGTTTGGAAAAGTGTGATATTGTCTATAATTAGAAAACACAACTGACTTGCAAAGTTAACAAGTCAATGTTTTTAATTCACAGAAGAAGAAAATGAAGGCTGTGTATAGAGTTATGACCCTGTAGAATGAACTAATTTTACTTCATAAAATCGAATGAAACCTGCTGAATAATGTTACGCTAAAATATTGAATCACATACACAATGAAAAACTAACAAAAATTGAAAAATGTCTCATTTTGAAATCTAACATGAAATACTGTACTACTATTATGGCTTCTGGTAGACATTTGCGATATAATTTTGTAGTTTCTTTGATTACATGATGTTAAGTAAAATATCTAAATTATGTTCATATATTTTCTTTTTTTTGTTTAATTATCAATCCTAAAAGTATAGGTGATGCTAAACTTTTGGCCATAGCTGTAGAGTTCAGCAGTCATTCAAGAACACCGCAAGCCGGCTAGATGACCAATCAAATTGAGCAGTTGATGTAAGAGTTATACAGTCAGCACTCACATATCCGACCCTATAAAATGTTGACTTCAGTGATGGTTAAACGAGTGTGACGCATATCTGATTATTTAATCTGATTTGACGTGTATGTAAGTGAGCACATTGTAGCCTGCCCCCTAACATACAAACAACCCCCTGCCCTGCACACACACAAACACACACATTTCGTACAAAGAAAAAATATGACTTGCGCTTGAGGAACTGTACAGGGAGATGTTGATTCTTTAACTGCAATTTGTTAGTGCACGAGTTGGGGGAATAACAGCAGTAAAAGACAAAAACGTATCCGTTTTTTCAGGGAACACAAAAAATATACAATGTCAAAAATACACAGCTGAAAGGACTGTTTTAAAATAAGTAGGCTTCCATTAAGATGTACTGTAGTTGGTTTTGTTGGTGCAGTACTATATTTTCAACAGAAGTAGCATTTTAATTCAGAACAACATGATTCTGACAATATCACTTTCCAAAGGAGTATGGTACGTATTGTAGCAGCATGTAAAATTCCCCATTAACGACCCAACAACAAAATGAAATCAAAATGTTACCCATGCACAGAACTGCATAAAATGTAAACACAATGCAATTTAGCAAAAAGATTAAAAAATAGCAACAGTTTTAATTCAGTCTCCAGAATTAAAACTATATCCAAAGTCAGCATTCAAAATTGCAGAATATAGTGCTCGATAAGGCCCTAATGTCACAGTTCACTTGCAAATGAAACTGCACAAAAACAAAGATCACAGATTTTTTTTAAAAAATGCATCACAGTATCGAACACTGTTTAATAACTAATTTTTACATTACTGTGCCTTGTCTCGTTCTCTTTGTTTTTGGAGGAAGCGCTGTGTAACTGCAGAGCACAATAAAGATATCCCAGAAAAAACAAAACAAAACTAAACCAAAAAAACGGGGTCTGTGACGGTTAAACAAGTACATTGTAACATTGAAGAGATGGGCTTTGTATAAGAAAACTAGTGACGGAGTCGGAAATCGAGGGTTACGCGTAACTGCATTCATTTGTTACATATATACACCTGAAGACTTGAAGACTGATATTTTAAATTCAATTTTCTAATTCAAAAGTATTACTCATAGAATATAACGTAGTAGTGGACAGAATTAGCTATCATGATCCCAGCCACTTACCCAAGAATGAAAGAATGCTCTCAGGAGAACCTCCCCTATCTAATAAAGCTGCTGGTAGTCATCTCAATGACCTCCTATGGGTATACCAATCTATTCATTTAAAGTTTTTTAAGTGTCACTCATCAGGCGCTAAGGTCTGAAAAAATCACTGGGGACAGTATTATTATTATTATTATTATTATTATTATTATTATTATTATTATTAATATTATTATTATTATTTGTTTATTTAGCAGACGCCTTTATCCAATGCGACTTACAGAGACTAGGGTGTGTGAACTATGCATCAGCTGCAGAGTCACTTACAATTACGTCTCACCCGAAAGACGGAGCACAAGGAGGTTAAGTGACTTGCTCAGGGTCACACAATGAGTCAGTGGCTGAGGTTGGATTTTAACCGGGGACCTCTTGGTTACAAGCCCTTTTCTTTAACCACTGGACCACACAGCCTCCTATCCCTTGCAACCTTTATTTGCCATGACCTTTCCTTATCATGGTGTAGAATTATTACAGATCACCTGACCTTGGCTGTCAAGATAAACTCCAGCCAGATAAGAAACTACTTCTGTATCAAGATGAATTTGGGGGGAAAGGTTATTTTGTGATGTTTGATACCTTGAGGGCAAATCTACTTCAGCAAGTAGAAAAAAGCAATTTTGTTGAAAACACCTTAGATGCTTGGCCTGTGTCAGTAAAACAGTTTTCGTTATCGATTTCCATTCCATAACATACTATAAACATATACAAACATAATCACAAATTCCTGAAACTTTATTTTACAGTACAAAACTAAGGAAACAGATCAACCTAAAAATAGATCTGTGACAAATAAAAATAAATAATACATTAATAATAATAATAATAATAATTAACAATTCTTTTTATATAAATATGTTTATTACATTTTAAAATAGCATACATGCAATCATTTATTACAAACATATTCTCAAATATATAACTTTAACATTCATACATGTATATATCTGTATCTGTATGATAACCAATGTTACAACATTTTTTTGAAGTCACTGTAGTAAGCTGACAGTTGTATAAATAATATATCTATTTTTGTAATTCATTTATAAATGGGCCCCACATTTTTATTAAATGGCATCCCACAATATGTTAGGTATCACTATGTGCCTTACTTTGTAAATATCAGAAATGTATTCATGAATTTTGCCATATTGCATTATTTTTATAAATGGCACAACCCCAAAATGCATGTATACTGTTTTCAGTTTGTAACATAAATTTGTCACATTCAGAGGATGTGGTAGATATGCATTTAAAAATGTTTAACTTAGTGTAATAAACTCTATTCATTATTTTTTATTGAATTAGCCTTCATTGTGGAAAATATTATTATAATGTGTCCAATCCAGGGCAGGGCAAATCACTTTGTAGGCTGGTGGCCATGTATTTTGCACACACATTGCTTTTGCATGCTTTCATGTAATGGGTGTTTTTTTAAATTATCTTTAAATTATGGGAGGGATATATATATATATATATATATATATATATATATATATATATATATATATATATATACATACACTACCGTTCAAAAGTTTGGGGTCACTTAGAAATGTCCTTGTTTTCGAAAGAAAAGCAAATTTTTTGTCCATTAAAATAACATCAAATTGATCAGAAATACAGTGTAGACATTGTTAATGTTGTAAATTACTATTGTAGCTGGAAACGGCTGATTTGTAATGGAATATCTACATAGGCGTACAGAGGCCCATTATCAGCAACCATCAGTCCTGTGTTCCAATGGCATGTTGTGTTTGCTAATCCAAGTTTATCATTTTAAAAGGCTAATTGATCATTAGAAAACCCTTTTGCAATTATGTTAGCACAGCTGAAAACTGTTGTGCTGATTAAAGAAGCAATAAAACTGGCCTTCTTTAGACTAGTTGAGTATCTGGAGCATCAGCAATTGTGGGTTCGATTACAGGCTCAAAATGGCCAGAAACAAAGAACTTTCTTCTGAAACTCATCAGTCTATTCTTGTTCTGAGAAATGAAGGCTATTCCATGCGAGAAATTGCCAAGAAACTGAAGATCTCGTACAACGCTGTGTACTACTCCCTTCACAGAACAGCGCAAAGTGGCTCTAACCAGAATAGAAAGAGGAGTGGGAGGCACCGGTGCACAACTGAGCAAGAGGACAAATACATTAGAGTGTCTAGTTTGAGAAACAGACGCCTCACAGGTCCTCAACTGGCAGCTTCATTAAATAGTACCATAAAACACCAGTCTCAACGTCAACAGTGAAGAGGCGACTCCGGGATGCTGGCCTTCTAGGCAGAGTTGCAAAGAAAAAGCCATATCTCAGACTGGCCAATAAAAAGAAAAGATTAAGATGGGCAAAAGAACACAGACACTGGACAGAGGAAGATTGGAAAAAAAGTGTTATGGACAGACGAATCTAAGTTTGAGGTGTTCGGATCACAAAGAAGAACATTCGCGAGATGCAGACCAAATGAAAAGATGCTGGAGGAGTGCTTGACGCCATCTGTCAAGCATGGTGGAGGCAATGTGATGGTCTGGGGGTGCTTTGGTGGTGGTAAAGTGGGAGATTTGTACAGGGTAAAAGGGATCTTGAAGAAGGAAGGCTATCACTCCATTTTGCAACGCCATGCCATACCCTGTGGACGGCGCTTGATTGGAGCCAATTTCCTCCTACAACAGGACAATGACCCAAAGCACAGCTCCAAACTATGCAAGAACTATTTAGGGAAGAAGCAGTAAGCTGGTATTCTGTCTATAATGGAGTGGCCAGCACAGTCACCGGATCTCAACCCTATTGAGCTGTTGTGGGAGCAGCTTGACCGTATGGTACGTAAGAAGTGCCCATCAAGCCAATCCAACTTGTGGGAGGTGCTTCAGGAAGCATGGGGTGAAATCTTTTCAGATTACCTCAACAAATTGACAACTAGAATGCCAAAGGTCTGCAAGGCTGTAATTGCTGCAAATGGAGGATTCTTTGACGAAAGCAAAGTTTGATGGACACAATTATTATTTCAATTAAAAATCATTATTTCTAACCTTGTCAATGACTATATTTCCTATTCATTTTGCTATATTTCCTATTCAAACTCATTTCATGTATGTTTTCATGGAAAACAAGGACATTTCTAAGTGACCCCAGACTTTTGAACGGTAGTGTGTATATATATATATATATATATATATATATATATATATATATATATATATATATATATATATATATAAAACCAGCACGGGTAGCAGTTGTTTCCTTTTAGTTTCTTTACTCCCGTCTCAGATCTCTCGTTCCGCCTCTGAACACACTAACCCCATTCAGCCAAAGCTGCAGGGTTTTATATTGTGGCAGAGGGATTAACTGGCTATTAATTACCTAGTTTATCCCTCGATCACATTCGGCACTGGGTTTTCTCGTATGCATGGTCAACAGCCAGTTTGTCAATAATCGCTCGCTGTTGACCACGTATTCTCACGATTTTATCTGGATGGGGCATTTTAACCCCATCCAGGCTGTCAAACAATAATAACAATAAAACAGGCCAAACCATACATTTAAATAATAATAGCACACAAATACAAAATACTACATACACACAGGGGTGGGGTATACCCTGTCACAGTGAAGTATGTACTATAAAATGCCAGGGAACTATATACATAAAATGACAGGAAATATAACTATATTAATCAAATAAATTAAATAATTCAGGGAACTGAACAAATTTCTTTATTTTTCAGTCACTGTCATAGACAAGCTGGCTAAAATACTAACACTCTGTTAGCTCCTCCTCCTCATCTTCAGTTACATTCTCATTTTCATGCAGTTGGCCAGATGTGGATTTTCCAAGTCCAAATGCAAAAAGATTTGACTGTTGCTTCAGTTTCTTTGACATTTTATTTAGGGTAAGTAAGAGATATTTTGAGATACAGCTGAGCGAGTCAGGGAAACTCAAGGGCCTGTAGCGCTGCAGCACTCCTGCAACACTGAGATTTTTTTAAAAAGCTGTGTAGTTATTTTAAACCCCCTGTCTGTGCCGTAAGGCAGCACAGACACTTCAACACTCCTTTCGTCCCTTGTTGTTGTAGGGGTGAGGGGAATCGACATGCTTTCCATCGAAACCTCCATTCCCTCTCCCCCCTGTCTTCTCCTCTGCTGCTCTCTCGCACCTCCCTTCTATCGATGACACCTCCCAACTCTCTGTAGACTCGACTAGCTCCACTCTTTTCTCCTCCCACACCTCCTGCCTCGACTCCCTTTGCCCTCTCACCCTCCAACCTGCCTGCCCCAGCCCAGGCTCTCTACAGTGCTCCGCTCGGCTCGTACCGAACTGTGCTCTGCTGAAAAGAAAACCAATCTCCCTGCTGCCTTGGATTCTACACTCAACTCTGCCAAAAGATTTCCAGAAAGCTTTTGACAAAGATCATTCAAAATGATCTAGACAGCATTCAGAAGTGGGCAGACACATGGCAAATGACATTTAATAGAGAAAAGTGTAAGGTACTGCATGCAGGAAATAAAAATGTGCATTATAAATATTATATGGAAGATATTGAAATTGAAGAAGGAATCTATGAAAAAAACCTAGGAGTTTATGTTGACTCAGAAATGTCTTCATCTAGACAATGTGGGGAAGCTATAAAAAAGGCCAAAAAGATGCTTGGATATATTGTGAGAAGTGTTGAATTTAAATCAAGGGAAGTAATGTTAAAACTTTACAATGCATTAGTAAGACCTCACCTAGAATATTGTGTTCAGTTCTGGTCACCTCGTTACAAAAAGAATATTGCTGCTCTAGAAAGAGTGCAAAGAAGAGCAACCAGAATTATCCCGGGTTTAAAAGGCATGACGTATGCAGACAGGCTAAAAGAATTGAATCTATTCAGTCTTGAACAAAGACTAGTACGCGGTGATCTGATTCAAGCATTCAAAATCCTAAAAGGTATTGACAATGTCGACCCAGGGGACTTTTTTGACCTGAAAAAAGAAACAAGGACCAGGGGTCACAAATGGAGATTAGATAAAGGGGCATTCAGAACAGAAAATAGGAGGCACTTTTTTACACAGAGAATTGTGAGGGTCTGGAATCAACTCCCCAGTAATGTTGTTGAAGCTGACTCCCTGGGATCCTTCAAGAAGCTGCTTGATGAGATTCTAGGATCAATAAGCTACTAACAACCAAACGAGCAAGATGGGCTGAATGGCCTCCTCTCGTCTGTAAACTTTCTTATGTTCTTATACCAACGATGGTAAACAGGGGTTGTACTTGTATCCTTTAGCACGCACAGGTGCTCTGAATTAATAGTGAAAACCAAAGGTGAAATTATAAGAGAAAATAAAACAAAACAATAAAACTTCAAAATAAAGGTGCTGCAAAGGTGCTCTTACACAGTGCCCCCACTGCTGCTAACCCGGTCAGTTCGGGTCTCCGTCCTACGTTTGGCTATTCTCTATACACTGGGGTGGCCAGAGTTCCCAGTATATCTATACACGTCCCCTCGGGTATGTAATTATTTATTTTAATTCTTGTTTTATTTGTTTAAGAAGGGCTGTCTTCCTCAGCCGTGCTTGCCTGTTTTGTTCTCTCTTCAACCGCTGGCGTTCCTGCCTGGTATTTGTTTACACTGACGTATTCCGCCAGCGTCATGGGGTATCCCCTGTCAGACCACCCAAATGCATAACCAAGCACAGTTCTTATGGACCGAGCAACCCCACAAGGCCCACCTCTCAACCACTCAAGAGAAGGAAAGCCAACACACCTTCCTCCCAACCTCTCTGTGTCATTGCCATGATTGACAGGGGGATCTTACGAGGCTGCTGTCCTCTTCCTGCAGAACCACGCATGCACCGGACAGTCAGCACAGATCTCCCCTGTTACATATCCTTCCCCTCAGAATGGAATTCGAAATTCCTACACCCCCCTGCCTCCATTGCCAGCCCTCATTCTTAGCAGCCTGGCGTTCCTGTTTTTTCGGGGTTTAAATCTATGGCAATACCAGGTCGCGAAAAGGGGAAGATTTCTCCAATTACTTCCTCTTAGCCAATAGGGAGGACGGGGCCATCACAACAGCCAACCAATCTTTGAACTGCTCACAGTCCCGCCCCAGAACTACAGGCACTGGCAATCGAGGACACAAACCCAATTGCACTCACGTCACATGCTGGCCAATTTTTAAATTCACATACATCTTGGGATAAGTATGCACATCCCCATGAATACATTTAATATGCACCTGTCCCGTTATTTGCTTATGTCCCGGTGAGATTAAGCTGTCTTGTATTAGGGACTGACTATACCCTGAATCTAAGAGAGCCTGGGTTTGTGTATCATCCACTGACACAGGAATAACAAAACCCGTCTGCTGGATTGAATGATGGAATGGAACAGTCTTACCTCGTCGGATGAGGTCACATCCCCTGCCTCTGTTATCCGTTCGCTCCAGCTCATCCAAAACTCTGCTGCTCACCTTGTCTTTTTAATTCCTCATTTCTCCCACACTACACCGCTGCTCCGCTCTCTAGACTGGCTCCGTATCGCTGCTCGGATCCAACTCATAACTCTTGTACTCGTCTATTGCTGTCTTCACCTATCTCCAGACTATCATTTCTCCCTACACCCTCTCTTGCCCCCTCCACTCCTCCAACCTGCAGATTAGCTGTACCCCCCTCCGCTCCCCCACTTCCAGAGCCCGCTCCTTCTCCCCCCTTGCCCCTCAGTGGTGGAACAACCTACCCACGGATATCAGGACTGCTCAGTCCCTGACCACCTTCCGGCACCACCTCAAGACACACCTGTTCAGACAGCATCTGTAAACCTCAGAACTCTCGACTATACTGGACTATATGGCACCCAATTGTACCAGTACTTGTATCATATTACTCTTATATGTACAGTATCTGTATTCACGTTTTTTGGAATTGCTGTTATTTGAAAACATTCTCATCCATTTATCGCACTTACTACATGCTCTTACTGGACTTTACTTGTATAAAAAATATTGTTACTATAAGTTAACTGCTCTTAGTAAAACTCACTCTTGGATGTAATTATTTGCTGTGTTCTTTATTTTGCTCTTATTTGAATTTGATCTTTTTTGCTACTGATTTTACTGTACTTTACAACTGCTATTATTGTAATATGATACTCTGAAATGTGATATTTTACAATGTGATATTTTGTAACAATTGTAAGTCACCCTGGATAAGGGCGTCTGCTAAGAAATAAATAAATAACAATAATAATAAAGTTTTTAAGTTTCTTAATTTCTTTAAGTTGGTAATTGAAGTCTCTTCCAAACTGCAGACTACACAGAATTCGGAATGATAATTTCCGCTGTTCTACCCTAACTTGACTGGCTGGTGCGCGTTACTGTGGAAACAAGAAAAGGGCGCTGGTTCCATGACAGGTTTGGCTCTGCGAGATCAACAGGGCGGTGCAGATTCTGACAATGAAGCAGAAAGCCTTTATTACAGAACCGAAGTTCTGTTGTATATACTGTAAATGCTTAGTCGCCAACGTGGCAACGTTATGGTAAAATCTAATGGCCATATTAAAATTGAAGGTCACATTTGGCCACTGGGCGACCTGATTTGAACCACCCTAGTCCACACCCTTGTCCATGAAGCATCAGATATAATAACACCTAGATCTTGCTGCCAGCTTTCTTTTGTTTTTGTATGTACATTTTCAGAGTGATTTATCAAAATGCCACATAAAAGTGAAACAAGTCATTTTTCCAATGTAATTGACAGTAAATAATGCTCTAGAGATTTGGAATTGAAAATGATATGTTTAATGTCAGAACTGGAGAGGCTCTCACAAATCTTTTCATACATATTTTATGGACGTATATGCAAGTCTATACCTCTGTTTAAGTTCTTTGTAGTCAACTATAGTTATTTTATTAAAACAATGGACTTTTTCCACAATTGGCATTGAAAAAGCCTGCTGCGTGACTATGACTGCATGAAGTCAATGTAAACCACGTACTGTACAAAACTGTACAAAGTTTGGGTAAGTCTGATCTTTCCAGGAGCTGTTTACATTGAGTGCCGCCATAGCATCATAATTCTTTCAAGTGAAGTGACTTCATACACACATCTCTGCAAGCATCACTGCGGCCTCTCAGTGGAACTTACTTACTATAAAAACATACCTCCATAATGCCAGCCACCCTTAAAACGTAACTATGAATGTTCAGTCCCATTGGTGACCAGTAAATTCAGATGTGCTAATAATCCCCATCCCTGTTAACACTGACAATTCAACATTAAAATACTGCTCAGACGTACATGTCAGATTTACAGACATCAACTAAAACCTCTGTGGAACATACCCTTTTTATCTCTTTCAAACAGACAGGAATAGAAGCTCAGGGATTAATAACCAGATTATAAATCCTTAGAATGTCCTTAGCCAATCGGAATGCTCCATTCATTAAGATTCTAAGACTCAAACCTTTCATTTTGTATTGAGGGCTTCTCGTGTATTGTATTGCAATTAAACAAAGCTGTACCTCCCTTTTAATTTTTTTATGGGAAAGGTACTGTTAAAATTAAATGTTTTCTTTTTTTTAAATGTTGTATTGAATTTAAATCAAGGGAAGTAATGTTAAAACTTTACAACTTTACAATGCATTAGTAAGACCTCATCTAGAATATTGTATTCAGTTCTGGTCACCTTGTTACACAAAGGATATTGCTGCTCTAGAAAGAGTGCAAAGAAGAGCGACCAGAATTATCCCGGGTTTAAAAGGCATGTCGTATGCAGACTAGCTAAATTAATTGAATCTATTTAGTCTTGAACAAAGAAGACTACGCAGTGATCTGATTCAAGCATTCAAAATCCTAAAAGGTATAGACAATGTCAACCCAGGGGACTTTTTCGACCTGAAAAAAGAAACAAGGACCAGGGGTCACAAATGGAGATTAGATAAAGGGGCATTCAGAACAGAAAATAGGAGGAACTTTTTTACACAGAGAATTGTGAGGGTCTGGAACCAAATCTCCTGTAATGTTGTTGAAGCTGACACCCTGGGACCCTTCAAGAAGCTGCTTGATGAGATTCTGGGATCAATAAGCTACTAACAACCAAACGAGCAAGGTGGGCCGAATGGCCTCCTCTCGTTTGTAAACTTTCTTATGTTCTTATGTTCTTATGCGGAATGTGAAAGTAAAAAATATTTTTTATGAAATATTCATCTGGAAAAAATTGGAAAAGCTTTGTTCTTTCCTTTTGCAGCACATCAACTTCATATAACTCTAGAACTAACTCCTAGTAGCTCCAAACATTATTAATTCTAGATTGCATGATTGATCAAGAAATGTCACGCAAGTACTAACCACAGGTCCCCTGGACCTAATACCCAGCTGTTTAGAAAGAGTAGCCAGCCCAGCAAGAACACCACCATACTACTGCACTGACCTGACATGAACCTACAGCAAGAACACCACCATACTACTGCACTGACTTGACATGAACCTACAGCAAGAACACCACCATACTACTGCACTGACTTGACATGAACCTCCAGCAAGAACACCACCATACTACTGCACTGACTTGACATGAACCTCCAGCAAGAACACCACCATACTACTGCACTGACTTGACATGAACCTCCAGCAAGAACACCACCATACTACTGCACTGACTTGACATGAACCTCCAGCAAGAACACCACCATACTACTGCACTGACTTGACATGAACCTCCAGCAAGAACACCACCATACTACTGCACTGACTTGACATGAACCTCCTGCAAGAACACCACCATACTACTGCACTGACTTGACATGAACCTCCAGCAAGAACACCACCATACTACTGCACTGACTTGACATGAACCTCCAGCAAGAACACCACCATACTACTGCACTGACTTGACATGAACCTCCAGCAAGAACACCATCATACTACTGCACTGACTTGACATGAACCTCCTGCAAGAACACCACCATACTACTGCACTGACTTGACATGAACCTACAGCAAGAACACCACCATACTACTGCACTGACTTGACATGAACCTCCAGCAAGAACACCATCATACTACTGCACTGACTTGACATGAACCTCCTGCAAGAACACCACCATACTACTGCACTGACTTGACATGAACCTACAGCAAGAACACCACCATACTACTGCACTGACTTGACATGAACCTACAGCAAGAACACCACCATACTACTGCACTGACTTGACATGAACCTACAGCAAGAACACCACCATACTACTGCACTGACTTGACATGAACCTCCAGCAAGAACACCACCATACTACTGCACTGACTTGACATGAACCTCCAGCAAGAACACCACCATACTACTGCACTGACTTGACATGAACCTCCTGCAAGAACACCACCATACTACTGCACTGACTTGACATGAACCGACTAGAGGGAACAGTGAGTGGCTGCACATAGAAGAGAAGAGAGCATTTTAAAAGGGCTCTGGGTCCACAGGACCCAGGGATAGTCGTTACGGGTTCAATACAGTACACAGTATGCATTTTTTCAGTCAATCATTTTGCTTTATTAATCTTTTTTTTTTATTTACAGTGAGATATTTTATTGAAATCTTCTAACTTGCTGATTTTTGCTTTTCATTTCACAGTTTATGTTAAGGTATTGTCTGCTAGGTTCAGTAGCATTTCTAGTGTTATTAATATCGGTAACATTTTATCGACTATCGGTTTCTTTCATCATTTTCATTTATCAGTAACCATATTGAAAAACTCTAGGCCGGGCCTCCAGAAGAAACTGAATTCTCATAGAGTAAAACCCGCTTTAAAGACGTAACTGTATAATTTGACTGCCTGTCTATAGTGACAACTACATGTTTCTTTTTAAATAGTTGTAGCCTGATAACATTAAATACAGCTTGCTGTAAAAGTCACTTTTAGGCAGTCCCTTGAGTGGTCATTATAAGCAGGTTTTAACGGAAGATCATCTTTGACCTTTGTTACGTCCATTTACAGATTGCAACCAAGTAGGTCTTCTTTTTATATCCTTTTGTGTTACATTTTGTACATATTGCATATTTATATTTAAAGACGTTTTATTCTTATTTGTCTGTTTTTCAAGATTGTTTAGAATAGATATTTAAAAGCACCTTGACCAACACAACTAGAAGGTTTTTAAATGTAACAAATGGATTCTCTGGGATCAAAAGTGTATTTGCAATACAAATGCTTGTTTGTGAGCTTCCTTTCAAAGAAGCTAAGACTGCACATCCTGTTTTCATGTTAAGAATTCAATCATTGTATTCAGAGGTCACAAACGGTGCAGTATTTGGGTCAACGTCTGGATAAAGTCTTTTAGTAAAGACTCTTTCTGATCATCTTGAACATAACATACTCTTTGTTGGAACACCAGCATAACAAATCAAGTTAAGGATGGAGATACGTACAAACGATTCACTGAATATTGCATTTGCAACTGAAATGCATAACCTGAAGGCTGTCTGTGTTCAGGCTTAATGTATTTTATACAAAATGAAAAAGAAATGAAGCATTTTTGTAATTGTAGTATATAAAAACACATTGCATATTGCGTGAACATGACATGCCGCCTTGGGGATGGCTTCATTTGTTATTGAGGTCTTGGTAAAATGGACCACAATCCTAAGCTGAACTCTATAATACAATGTTCAAGTAAAAAAAAAAACAAGAATATACAATCAGAAATTATTGCAAGAATGAATCTTGTTAAACATGTGCCAGTGATATTAAAAACATACCTATCTATGAGGTATACTTTGTATAAAAACTCTCAAGCCCTGGTTGATTACTGGATTATATTGATCAAATAACACACAGATAGGAACCCATATATGCTCTATCCAAAAATGACCTTGATCGTGGCCTTTGACCTATGAAGTTTGTTAACCCTTTGAGTAGTGAGTTCTAAAATGCACTGCCGGTCCTACGGGAGTGAGGTTGTTTTTCTGTCTTCTGCATGCGCTTGATTATTATGAGCACAGCGTATAAACAAGCTGAAAGCTATATGTTTGTATATATGTAATGAAACACTGACGAAATACAGACAAATCATTTTTACCGTAAATAATTAAAACAAATAAATATATATTTTTATTTAGTCATAGGGAAAGGTTTTGACAAAAAAAATAACATGTAGGCAATAAACAATAAACAACGGGGTGGAACAACCACAACAACACGTCCTAAAAAAAAGGGGAGAGAGAGAGAGAGAGAGAGAGAGAGAGAGAGAGACATGAATACATCATATCCGGGTAAACAGGTTGTGGGGGCGGAGCGTATGATACTCCTTGAAGCATGGAGCAATGCACAGAACTTGGCGCCGCCTCTTCACTGTCGCTTGATGTTGATGGTAAATATTCTTCGCTTATGTCTTCACCGACACACTCGCTGACATACGATTCAGTGGAAGAATTGTATGTATTTGAATTTAAATTGGAATCTGAATTCAGTATTATTACTAATACTTCTTTCTCATTGAGTGATTTTCGCCGGTTTACAAACACTGTAGACATGTTGTGACTGGGTTTATTATATGTAATTCAGTCAATATCTGGCACTTGGCCCCTGGTCATTGCTGCTTGTAGCTATATTTATTATTATTAGGCTTCCAAGATGGCTTGGGAAGCCTATTGTTATTGTAAAGATTTTTTTTGTTTTGTTTTTATTTATTTATTTATTTAGTATTATCATTGTCGTTTTTCCTCCCCAAACTTTAAACTGCTCCTGTTAGCACGCAGTGTAACCAATCAACATGAAACCTGAGAGGTATCATCCCGTGTAGATTACAGTTCAGATACAAAAAAATTGCACTCCTGCATCAACCAAGATGGCAACCTGATGCATTTTGTGGAAAAACCTTTCAAAATCTTTTTCTTGGGAACCGGTGAACTGATTGATCTGAAACTTCACATATGTCACCAGCAACCAAACCCGCTTCAAGTTTGCGAAAGCAGAAGCTGCTGCGATAAATTTGGCTGCCACCAAATTAGCCAAAACATGCCCCAAACATCAAACTGCTTCTGTTTGCAAACCATTTAACCAAATAACTCCTAACTTGGTAGGCGTCATCCTGGGGACAATGGAATTCAAATGTGGCAAAATGGTGTTCTTTCGTAAAACAAGATGGCAGCCAGACCTACGTTTCTTTCTTAAATTTAAATCTGCTTCAGTTGAACAAGGTTTAGTTGATTAACTCTAAAGTTGACAAGCATCATCCCTGTGTCAATACAATTGACTGTTTCAAAAATGGTGTTTGTGCGTAAAACATAATGGCTGCCTGGTGCATTTCTTTAAAAACTTGGGGACAGGCAATGCGGCAGCCAGATCCATCACAATGCCTGCACAAAGTAGCTGTGTATATGCATTTGTGACTATCCCTCCAACACAAGGGAAGCAGAGACCGCAACAAAGGTGCAGGGTCTGCTACGAAAATGAAAACAAAAGAAGAGACACAAGAAAAATATGCAGTGGTTGCGAAGGCAACCCCGGGTTCTGTTGTATTGAACATTTCAACATGTTTGATGTTGTTTGATTTTTATTTGATAATTACTGTTTACTGATTATTATTGTTATTAGCGTTATTAGCAGCGTTTTTGTTTTCATTGTTCAAAAAAAAACAAAACTTGTTTTTATGTCTATATTTATATAAAAACCTTTCAAAACCTTTCAAAATCTTCGGTCAAATGTAAAACTATCTTATAACTCCTTACAAAGTGCACATAAGGTTATGGTTACTATACAACACATTAATATGCTCTATTAAAAAATTACCTTGAGTGTGACCTTTGACCTCTCCTTAAGGTTAGCTTATAACTCCTTGCAGTGTGTAGATAGGGTCATGGTTACTTGGTGCTTACAGTAATAAAGCATTGTGAGATAATGAACTAATGCAGTATTTTGAATTGAAACTGCTCCATAAAACTGATCTGTTGCTGACACTTGTTCTCTTATTTTCCTTTATTTATATTTATTTTGTATATATTCTATATTGTTTGTTTTTCATTGTATTGCCTGTAACTTATATACTTTTGTATTTTGTTTAATTTCTGGATAAAAGTGACTGCTAAATAATAATAATAATAATAATAATAATAATAATAATAATAATAATAATAATAACTAGAAGTTGCAAGCAACTTGACGGCTTCCAAGGCATTCTTGTTCCTATCTGTGTTCCATAATAACCATGACCCTATCTGCACTCTGTAAGGAGTTATAAGCTAGTTTTGCTTTACCTTAAGGAGAAGTCAAAGGTCAGGGTCAAGGCAATTTTTGAATCGCATATATATGGGTTCCTATATGTGTTCCAAAGTAACCATTACCCTAGCTGCACTCTGTAAGGAGTTATAAGCTAGTTTTGCATTTGACCTTAAGGACAGGTCAAAGGTCACGGTCAAGTTAATTTTTGAATAGAGCATATATGGATTAATTTGTGTGTTCTATAGTAACTAATACACTGTTTAAACTCTCAAAGGAGTTCTAAACAAGTTTTGCATTTGAGCTTTAGCAAGGTATTATGTGCAAATATGTGCAATTTTGCCACAGCTGAAATTTGAGTGGCTCACAGCAGCCATGTTTTTTTTTTTATGTAGCGAGTTGCTTTGCACAAACTTGATAGACAACCTTACCAAGGCTATGTATGCAAGGTTTGGCTTCAATCGCCATTACGGTTTCTGAAAAGAAGACGTTTGAATATTTTCTATCTACAAATCTATCTACATGGCTGCCGAACCATGTGACCAATCGACTTCTTTTGAACAACCATAAATCTAGGCCGTGAGGGTAGTCTATTGCACCAAATTTCACATCTCTGCGATAAGCGGTTTCAGAGAAGACTTTTTAAAATTATCCAAAATTCTTGAGAAATCCAATATGGCCACCACACCATATGACCTATGCTCTGACACAACTTGCCTTAGGTGCCTACCACCCTACCAAGTTTCGTGAGTTTTCGTGCAACTGTGTTGATTTTACGGACATACGAAAATGTGGCTTGGAAAATCCAATATGGCTGCCAAATCATGTGACATTAATTTCCCATAGTCCTCCACTACTGTATGAAGTTTCATCACCACATTGTACCATAGATAAACACTGCAATATATGCAAATTGACCATAGCTGAAATTTGATTGGCTTGCAGTGGCCATGTTTTTTTATGTAGCAACTTGCTTTGAACAAACTTAATAGACAACCGTGCCAAGGCCATGTATGCAAAGTTTTGATTCAATCAGCATAATTGTTTCAGAGAAGAAGTCGTTTGAATATTTTTGACAAATCCAATATGGCCGCCAAATGATGTGACCGATCGGCTTCTAGGCCATAAGGGGAGTATGTGCACCAAGTTTCAGATCTCTGCTGTAAACCGGTTCAAAGAAGATTTTTTAAAAATCCAATGTGGCCATCACACCATGTGACCTATGACCTTAATTTTTGCTCTGACACAACTTCCCTTAGGTGCCTACCATCCTACCAAGTTTCGTGAGTTTCCGTGCAAAGGTGTTGATTTTAGAGATCTTTTGAAAAAAGAACGGAAGAAAAATAAAAAAAATCCTAACAGAAACAATAGGCTTCCCAGCCATTCTGGCTTGGATGCCTAACAATATTGTAGATGTACTACCAGTAGTAGTACCATAAGGATCAGAATTGCAGAAGCTACCCATCTGTAGGAAACCTTGTATATATTATATATGTATGTGTATAATATGTATATTAATATATATGCAGTCAAAAAATGTTTAGCAAATAATGTATTAATAGTGCAAATTGCTCTCTTATGGAATGCTGGTATTTTTTGTTTTCGGTATTTGTGTAAAGCTATGTCTGAGTTTTAGTTTTGTTTCCCTGGCTTATTTTTGTGGTTCTTTAACACAGCCTAAAAACTTCTTGTAAACCCAGTTGAAGAACGCTGCACACTATCTGTAGTCAGCAAGGCCAAATTGGAACACTGACAGTAATATTTACATATACCCTAACATATTTTCATATTAATTATGCCATTTTAATTTTGAAGGAGAATTTCTCTCTCTAAAAGTAAACCTAAACCTAAATTGGCCAAAAGGTACTACCAAAACAGTGTGCCAAAAAAGGTAACACTTATTTTTGTAAACTTTGTGTGATTCAGCGGGCATGAGCGAGGGCTCCTCCCCCTGTTATTTTCTTCTTACCAATGACATTGGCTAAACCTCTATTTAAACCCCAAGCAAGGAGTTTGCTCTCTGCCTTGCTCTGTTTTTTGTTTTCAACCATTATTATTATTATTATTTATTTCTTAGCAGACGCCCTTATCCAGGGACCCTTACAGTCGTAAACAAATACATTTCAAGAAACACCATCCTCCCCTTCTCCCCACTACGCCTCCCTATGTATTCTGCCGCTCCCCCTCTGGGGGTAAGTGAAGTTCATTTTCCAACCTTAGAAGCCCAGCTGACTTTGTCCTCTGCAGGAGAAGGTTCGCGTCTTCTCATTTTCTCACCTCTAGATCGGTAGCTTCCCAGCCTTGGAGAACGATCGGTTCGGTCTCACCTCTGCAAGAGCGGCTCTCCGTGAGACAAGGGGAATCTCCTTACTCATCTCTAAGTCATAAAGCACATCTCTCCTATTATCAATTCCCGAGGTCTCTTCCTCTTCGCAGCCCTCAATCATGTCCAGTGAATTATTTTTGCATGTAAACCAAGCCATTGAGAGCATTTTAGATAAACATAGCAATATAGTTATATGTATGTAGAATATACTGCTATTATGGGAGTATTTTATTATCTTGCTTTGCGACAGATGAAGAGAGTTATTTGCTATTATTAAGGATAATATCTTTGAACTCATATTGTAAGGTGCTAAATCCTGTTTATAAAAAAGCCTCCTATTTAAAAAGGAGCATGCTGTTTACAAGGCCTAAGAAGATGAGAACAACTCTCAACATGAAAACAGACACTTTAAGACTTCAATTTAACAGTTTTACAGTATAAGCTCGAGTTACAGCTGTGATATAATATGGGGAAAGGTAGGTGAAAATGTGTATGTCAGCCTAAGAATGAAAAGAACAGTGTCTCCTGAAAATCTTTAAATTTGACCAAGTCAGGAAAACGGTAATTTTGTAAACGGCCATCAGAGGTCGCTGGGGGGCTTAATACTGGCTGGCTCGTTGTAGTAAACGGGTTGCTAATGCTTACAGGTGTGTGTAATCAGAGTCAATTGAATAGGGATCATTCAATTAAGATCCCTATTTAAGAGGCTCTTTGTACCTAGATGAGAGGTGTGCAGGTGTAGAGACCAAATGTGTGTGTTATTTTGTGGAAAGATTTGAGGAAATCAATATAGGAATCAAGCAGAATATAGAGCTCTGGGTGAGCTGAAGGATAAAGGTACCCAGTGGGTTGTTGTTGGATAAATGGACTAGTCGTTCCAACTTTAGATAGGGATCCTGTCTTTGGATGTTGCTTCAAGTGGAGTTAGGTTTTTGTTTATTTTTTGTGTTATTGGTGTGGATTCCCTCTGTAAATAATAAAAAGAAACAGCACATATAGTGATGGAAAACAACTGTCAGTCTCCAAGCTCTTTATCATGAACATTAAACATACAGCCACTTCACCACACAGCATATAACCTGTGTATTACTACCACCCAACAAAGACAGCCGGGCGTGACTGCTTACTGCTGCAGGAATGCAATCTTAAACCTTAAAAATCATTGTAGCAGGGCAGTAGAAAGCCCTGCTGTTTAAATGTATTATTTATTTATTTTTAGAACGGGGTACCCCTCCGCCCCTGTGCAGTTTATTATTTTGTATTTCTTTTGTTGTATTATTATCGTTATGATTTATTTATTATGTATTTATGTGACGGCGAAGCGCCGCAGGTTTTGTTATTGTTTTATTTAAAATGTGTTCTGGCAGAGGCGAGAGTGGGTACTCGTCCTCTGCCAGGAATAATTAGAAAACCTCGTGCAGAAGATGGCCATCTCCCGAATTAATTAAGTGATTAATTTGTTGCTAAATCTCACCTGCTTAAAAGCCTGCAGCTCTCTACCCTCGGGGTGGGAGTGTTAGGAATGAGAGGAGCGAGAGAAAAACAAAACTAAACATTAAATACGGGATCAGTGAAGGCTACTGCCCAGCCTGACCGGTACTGTTTATACTTTGTGTTTGTGATTTTGTTTTGTTTACCTGTTTTATTTTCGCTCTGTGAGCAAGTGTTTTTGTGTTTAAATATTTTATTTATTTTTGTATTATTTGAATAAAACGGTGCACGCCGCGTCTTTCTCTTTGAATCTGCAGTATTTGGTGTCAGTTTTTTAGTTCCTGCTTCTGACTTGACGTCAGACGACTCAGCCAGCCTGCCACAATCATTTTCAGCTGACACGTTTATTTTTTCTCGGTAATGTGGTTTTATACAAAATAGGGGTACTTACCCACAACAAATGCGTTGTCTTGGAAAAAACTGGTGCAAAATGTGGTGTGCAACAATGGCATTATCGTGAATGCCAACACCACGCATCTGCCCACCGCAGTGTCAAAAGCACTTTATCTTTAAATGTTCACTGAGCTTTAGGCATATCAGTTACCTAAACAATAGTGCATTTAATACATTTTTATAGACCAGGAATTTGTTTTCAGTATCTGTCTCAGAGTGCGCAGAGTCACATATCCCCCATCTTTGATTGACATAACAGTTATAAATGATGATAGCTGTTGAGGCTGATACTGTGAATATAAATGAACTAGCACTATGGATATGAAGACTGCAAGCATCATTCTTGACAGGCTTATTAGTTTAAAAACCTTATATCAAATGATGCTGGTGAAATCTATTGCATTGAAGTGCTCCTGATAAGAATAGACACATTTAATCATTTTATATTTGGCAGACCCACTTAAGTTTAATATTGTTCAATTAAAATATCTTGATAGCAACTATTTTTCCTTTTTTTAATGCAAATCTTTCTTTTAAAAAATCCAAAACTGCTATGTTATTGCCATTATTGTTCAATTGGATTGTAACAAGCACACATGTATACTGTATGTGCTCTGGATCAACACAGTTGGCGAACATAAATATTACAGAAACAAATATAAATTGCGGGGCATCTTTGGTGACTTTGTCGTAACAAAGCAATATGTTTAAGGTGTTGCACACTGACAGCCCTCCTCTGCAGAAATCAAGGTGGCTTGTGGATCTTGGAGCTCCCCCCACTGTTTTAGCTTTTACTACCCTGTGACCTTTGCAAGACCACTTGCAAAATATACATGCAAAACCAAACATCATTGTGTTTTTATTTCTGTTAGGTCAGATATGGTTGCTTTTTACAGACATCGTGAACCATGTTTACAATTCTTTTATTGTTCAAAATTAATGCTTTCAAGGGGGTCTTGGATCAGAAGCATCACATAATGACAAGTGAGGGGAGTAAGGGTCAACCAGAATTATAGCACTGCATTGTTCTATTGTCCTAGGGGTCAACCAGAATTATAGCACTGCATTGTTCTATTGTTCTAGGGGTCAACCAGAATTATAGCACTGCATTGTTCTATTGTTCTAGGGGTCAACCAGAATTAAAGGACTGCATTGTTCTATTGTTCTAGGGGTCAACCAGAATTATAGCACTGCATTGTTCTATTGTCCTAGGGGTCAACCAGAATTATAGCACTGCATTGTTCTATTGTTCTAGGGGTCAACCAGAATTATAGCACTGCATTGTTCTATTGTTCTAGGGGTCAACCAGAATTATAGCACTGCATTGGTCTATTGTTCTAGGGGTCAACCAGAATTAAAGGACTGCATTGTTCTATTGTTCTAGGGGTCAACCAGAATTATAGCACTGCATTGTTCTATTGTCCTAGGGGTCAACCAGAATTATAGCACTGCATTGTTCTATTGTTCTAGGGGTCAACCAGAATTATAGCACTGCATTGTTCTATTGTTCTAGGGGTCAACCAGAATTATAGCACTGCATTGTTCTATTGTTCTAGGGGTCAACCAGAATTATAGCACTGCATTGTTCTATTGTTCTAGGGGTCAACTAGAATTATAGCACTGCATCATTCTACTGTTCTAGGGGTCAACTAGAATTATAGCACTGCATCATTCTACTGTTCTAGGGGTCAACTAGAATTATAGCACTGCATTGTTCTATTGTTCTAGGGGTCAAGCAGAATTATATCACTGCATTGTTCTATTGTTCTAGGGGTCAACCAGAATTATAGCACTGTATTGTTCTATTGTTCTAGGGGTCAACCAGAATTATGGTACTGCATTGTTCTACTGTTCTAGGCTGTCAAACACATTTTGTAGAGATACATTGTATTTGTTTATTACATGGTTTGCTTATGCAGTTGTGTGTCCAATCAAACTGCAGGCGCTATATTTTTTAATTTCATTATAAAATAGTTCAGAAGAACATAAAGCTTGCTGGTATAAATGTGACGCTTGGCCATGTTGGAAATATAGCAAAATTGTGTGTCTTGCATAGTAATAAGCCACTTCACACCATGCGTCACTGTGCCACAACGTGATTCCTCTCAGCTCTGCTTGGTCTCAGATTTTAAAACACATTGGGCCTGATTTTGGAAAGGGGGTTCATTTTTGGTGGAAACGGCAAAATCAGCTGAACCTGTTAAAAAATATCTTTCTATTTTCAAAAGCAATCCTCAGTTTTAACCACTGGATCACATTTCATGCATCGCTTTCTGTGGCTCTTAGGAGCTTTAAATTAATACATAATGAGCATTTAAGCTGTGAATCCGCCAAAAAATGGTTCTGATTCAAATGTGTTAGCAATGCTATATAAGCACAATGAAAACCTGTCCCGAAACAGCTGGGGAAAAAAGAGTCAAAACGAAAATGCTCATTTTTTAATATTTTATTATTATTTGTATTATTATTTTGTATGTATACTGTTAAGAAAATGTGCACAATTACAGGACAATGCAATGTAATGTAATCTTAACAGACTGTTTGTAGCAAATGTAAATTGTCATAAACCTATATAATATACTGGCAAATTATGAATACAAATGTGTGTGTGTGCATCTACAAATTATCATTGCGGTTCATTACTCTGGCAGCCAGAAGCAATATCACTACCCAAATGAACAATTACAATAAAGTTGCAGTATTTTTATCAAATTGAAATTAAATGGTACAAATGCATCAGGAAACAATATTTTCTCTACGTGGGCTATAAAAGATTTAGGTTGTTAACTGTGCAATATTTAACGTTAAATGTACGATTGTCAATTCATTTCTGTCTCTCTCATATTTGTCTGAAATGGCTGCTCATATGAGAAACGGTGTATGCATGCCTACTTTCTTTAATTAACAAAGCAGCACCCCCATAGTTAGCTGCATTTGTGACGAGCTGATTTTAGCATGTGGTGCCACTGAGAATTAAAAAAAAACTGATGTTCTTTTTTGGGACATTTTCAATAATCGTTCTCAAGCTTCTAATAGCGTACACAGTGACATTCCGGGCACTCTACTGTAGATGCCCCCTGTGACGAGATAGTGCTGTGGCCCAAGATGTTATTAGCAGGAAGAGAGACTCAGGAGACAAGAAAAGCTGTAGTTAGAGCACGTAGGTGAACGTTTATTAAACAGAAAGACACAAATAAACAGAGGAGGAGGGCCAAAGCAAAAGGTTAACAGAAACAATACAACATAGGCTGGACATTCACTTTCACTATACGGTTCACTAACATCTACACACAGGTCAAAAACACTCACCTAAGTCGCTCCTCAAACAAAGGATCTTTGCTCCCCTTTATACAGGTGTGGTTACTCCCCAATTAGCACTAAATTACCTAATTGGGGAATGGCCACACCTGTGATTGTTGGCATGGACAGAATTAACCCCATCCCTGCCAATCTTACATTCCCTTCTGTCCTGCCACACTCCCTGTGATAAATATATCAGCATGACTCCGGAGCGCAAGTCAGTCTGTGGAGCGTCTGACTGTCTTTGTCGCTTCTACCTGTCCTTGTCAATGACTACTGTAAATACAATAGAACTGTTCAACCTGTTTTTACAAGTAAACATTTATAAATTGCAGTATTTAAGTGGACCATTACAGGATACAATCTCTTTGCTCTAAACATTTTATTGTAAGCACGTTGTAAACATTGTCGCAAAAAAATAAATACAAGGTGGCACAGTTAAATCGGTTACTTGAATTATAGTTACCATTGTTTTGCATTTTCCTCATAAGAATCCAAAAGTTATAATCCAACGTGTCCAAAAGCAAACGGTAGCCTCTTTTTTAAAACTTCTTGCCGGTGTAAAATACAAATGCCCTCATTGTAGCGTAACCAGAAAATACAGCGTTTTCTTTCCCAATGTATATTAAAGTGCTTTATGTACACCTGTGTTTGTGAGTCAGTGTTAACGGTACATACTATGAATAGTGGAGTCTCAAGCAGTGATCGGCTACATTGTAAATAAGAAGGTGAAAGCTGACAGGTTAACCACTTCTTTGTATCGTTGGATAAGAAAACAACTGTGATCTGAATTAAATCGTTTTTCACAGCCTGGGCACTTGTATGTATGGTTTATATTTAAAAAAAACAAACAACAACAAAAAAAAACATCAGCAGCTTTCCTAGGGGAGCACGGTAGTTGCTCCTATGATCTGAAGGGCTGTCACTCTTTCCTAGGGGAGCACGGTAGTTGCTCCTATGATCTGAAGGGCTGCCACTCTTTCCTAGGGGAGCACGGTAGTTGCTCCTATGATCTGAAGGGCTGTCACTCTTTCCTAGGGGATCACGGTAGTCACTCCTATGATCTGAAGGGCTGTCACTCTTTCCTAGGTGATCACGGTAGTCACTCCTATGATCTGAAGGGCTGTCACTCTTTCCTAGGTGATCACGGTAGTTGCTCCTATGATCTGAAGGGCTGTCACTCTTTCCTAGGGCATCACAGTAGTTGCTCCTATGATCTGAAGGGCTGGCACTCTTTCCTAGGGGAGCACGGTAGTTGCTTCTATGATCTGAAGGGCTGTCACTCTTTTCTAGGGGATCACGGTAGTTGCTCCTATGATCTGAAGGGCTGTCACTCTTTCCTAGGGGAGCACGGTAGTTGCTCCTATGATCTGAAGGGCTGTCACTCTTTCCTAGGGGAGCACGGTAGTTGCTCCTATGATCTGAAGGGCTGCCACTCTTTCCTAGGGGATCACGGTAGTTGCTCCTATGATCTGAAGGGCTGGCACTCTTTCCTATCACTCTTTATATTGGTGGATATACGTATTGACCATTCTGAAGCAGGCGGAAAGCAAACTGGGGGAAATGTAAATTATTCACCACTTTGGTCTTTGGAAAATAGACACGGATCATTATATATTCTACCAAAAAGTGTCGGAATAACTAATTTACCTAACTAGCGGATAGATTCCCGATTGTGTTTTATGCAGCTTTAGAAAATAATCAATCAGTGGAAAAAAGGCGTGCAGAAAAAAACTGTTGAAATAATGGCATATAGCCCCAAAGGATTTCCTTTGAAAATAACCTGCATTATATTTCCTTACAGCACAAAGAATCATCCAAGGGTTATGTACATCTGGCAGTGCAGGATATGATACTCACACCTTAGAACATTACAATATATGAAGTTTGTCTAGTGCAACATTTTTGCTGACCAGCAGATTTGGTTAAAAATGAATTACAAGCACTACCACAAGATTTAATCTTATCATGGTCCATGAAACCATCCAATGTTTTTTTTTTTTTAATAGTTCATTCTCTGGCCCAGTTCCAGTACTGAACTGAAAAGTAAGCCCTTCACTCTTTGAATGCCACAGGGTGCACTCTAAGATAATTTCAATAGGATTTTTATATTAGCATCCATGTAGAGTATTTAATTATGGCGTTCACACCTGCACTTCTGTATAATTTCTATTAGCATCATTCATGCTTATTTCCTTTCCATTGTGGCTAGGGAGAGTCACATAAAACATAGAAATGGCTACAGTACCTATGATTCATACCACATACTCATGTAGGTAAGACAGGGAATGGGGGCACTCATAGATCAAATACCACTTTGTTTTCCATTAGATATTTTCTAAAGCATGTGGGCCATTATACCTAACATGCGCCACTATTTACACTTTTACAATTTCACAACCAGTTTGAGGATTCTGGGGAGAAGAAGCAATTGGCTAGTAAGGTATTTTACATGTTTAAAAAAAAAAGGCATTTTCTGAAGACTCCACTGGCCACACGTCCGGTAAGCTCAAGCAGACACCTGCAGGGCTGTCCTCTAGAGGTCTCTAGCTCACAGCCATCCCCTCTTGAGTTCCTGGGTGTAAAGAAGCAACTGACTTGGTCGTGGGATGTCCACTGACCTTTAGTTCGCCTGTGCTGTTGGAAATAATTGGAAATTCTAAATGGGGTAATTACAAAAAAAAGAATCATAAAAATATTAATGTGCAAACAGTAGGCTCTGTAAGCAGTAGGCTCAACAGGCATGCTTTTACTGTGGAGATGTGTTCTGATTCCAGGTCACTTCGTCTCAATATGACATCACAATCCATTGTAGTGTCTGGAAGTACTGGACCTGCTTACAGAACTTAGACTATAACTTAATGTTTAAACTACTGTACATTCAATCTTTTCTACACAATTCTGCCATTTAAAACATAAAACCATTTTAAAAAGCCTGTTGTGTAAACAGAGTACACGATGGGTCTTAAAGGTTGATCGTTCTTCCACTTTCCTCAGTATTAACCAAGTCTTTAGTTATAAAGCCTTCCCTCGCTTGTTTAAAGAGGTCTGTTTAAAAATAAATGCTTTGGTTTATTTTTGATAAATATATTTTTAAAATGCAGAATGAAAACCCTCCCCTTCCATGTCACTCTGATTTACAGCTTTGCAAGGCGCACAGGGTAACTCCATTCATTACTGTTACAGCAGAAGACACTAGAGACAGTCTTACATGCATCAAGATTAACAGTCACTACAGAAAGTAGTGTCTGCAAACCACTGTCTTCAAAACCTTCTTCAGGGAGGCACGTGCAATGGGGATTCATGGCAGGATGGATATTTAGTAGCCATCATTGATAAGCGACCTCCATTGCTGAGAATGTTTCCTGAAAGGCAAGACTTCTGACAACTTGTGGTCTATAGTTTCTGTTTTACTTTTGATATGCTATACTGAAATATTAGCGATATTTAATCCGATGACGCTCATGCAAACCCAATGGAAGCAGAAGGTTTTTTGTAAAATTCTAAAATAATCTTGTATCATGCCTGCAGTGCCAACATACTTTGTATATCTATTTGTTCAATACTGATGTGAAATCTTTAGAAATGATTTGTATATTGAATTGCCATAGAGATATACTGTACAATACACTTTTGATAGATATCCTCAATAAAAGCCAGGACCATTCATATATTCCAACCGGTTACAAATGAAAACAATCAAATTACCGGAAAATGACTGTGATTGCAAAGAGAAGATTCACTCATTAAGGTAAACAGAAAACAAAAAGAAAGCAAGAACCGAATGTTTTGAACCTAGGTCATTTATTGAGTGCAATGTTTGATTGCACTCAATAAATGACCTAAAAACAGCCTCTTCGATCTGTTTGAGAGTCAAAGGCAGAAACAACATATGGATTCTTTACACAGGCCAAATCTATAATGTGTATTCACTAATGAGTCACAATCTACAAGATCAGAGGTCTAAAATGGTCAACAAAGATAAGACATCAGAGCTTTGTAATGTGAGGCCTAATTATGTCATTAGTTACCTTTTAAAAGGACTGAGAGTGTGAATATTTCAAATAGTAACCTGGTTGAACAGCACTTAGCTTAATGTAAATGTTTAACTCAATTATTTGTGCATAACCTATTTTTTTCCCCTAATGGTTCTATAAAGTGAGCTATGTGTCTCTGTTATATGACATCACAATAGCAGCTAGAAGATGGCACATTGTTGGAGTAGCAGATATGTATAGTAAAGGCCCCCATACATCTCCCAATCATTTTGATTGGGTTGAAGTTCTGTTACTCTGATATTTATTTTAACTTTTTCTCTGACTATTAATGCTTCAGATATTAATTAAACTCCATGAGCTATATTCAAGTGATATTAACCATGGGGGATCAGAATCTGAACCACTGTTTAAATATCTAATAAGGCGTTCAAGGTTATGCAATCTGATATGGCGTGCCATGTGTAAAAAAAAGTGTTAATATTCCCAATTTTAACTTTTTTTCCCCAGATTTATAAATGTTGTGAAAATAATTTTTTTTTTTAAATGTGTACATTCAGATATAATTTATAAATCTAGTTACAAGATTTAACATTTAGCTAAATATTTAACTAAATATTAAATCTCTTCACAAGATTTAACATTTAGCTAAATATTGAAATACATCTTAAACCTCTTAACTAGATTTAACATTTAGCTAAATATTTAACTGGCCAGCTAAATCTGGAGTTTGTATGCAAATGAGCCCTGCCCGCTTCGTGCTTTCACACAATTTGCATATTTACCAATTAGCATAACAATAGCCAATCAAATCGTGTGAAAGCATGAAGCGGGTGGAGCCTGTTTCTCACATTATTATTATTATTATTATTATTATTATTATTATTATTATTATTATTAGTTTATTTAGCAGACACCTTTATCTAAGGCGACTTACAGAGACTAGGGTGTGTGAACTCTGCATCAGCTGCAGAGTCACTTACAACTACGTCTCACCCGAAAGATTGAGCACAAGGAGGTTAAGTGACTTGCTCAGGGTCACACAATGAATCAGTGGCTGAGGTGGGATTTGAACCGGGGACCTCCTGGTTACAAGCCCTTTTTTTCTTTAACCACTGGACCACACAGAGCTTTTGCTGAACCGTGCTGGTTCAGCAAAAGCTCTCTTCTAGAGCTTTTGCTGAACCAGCACGGCATTCACTGGATTATCCCTTCCACAGTTCTAACAGAATGCCATCATCCTGATAGGTCCTTTCTGAACCGTAGCTTCTGAATTTTCTCTAAATTCAGTAGGGCTACTCATACTACTTGAAAGATTTGGAGCTCCACTAGTATTTGCCACCCCATGATACCTTTACTTTTTCCCAATTCCTTTCCAACTGTAGAACTCGTGGGCAAACTCTGCTTCTCTGCTCTTGGAATCTGGAACTGAATGGGATACAGTAGTTACATTATCACTAACACTGACAGACTTGTTCTTAACCTTGGGCTGTGTGTCTCCAAGGTGGTGCTTCTTTCTTGTCTCCTTTGACTCTTTCTCATCCTCAAATAAGATTTTTGAGTATGATAGGCACTGCTTAGAATTGTCATTTAGAAGGTCCTTCAAGTGCAAATGGTCTATTAATGTGTTATCCCAACAACCCCTGATACATTGCTTCAGCAGTTGCTTATTAGGCTGTGTTCCTGCTAAACCACCCCTTTCCACTACTCGCTGCAGTCTACCTGGATAGTCTGATGCCTTTTCAGTTGCATTTTGATGGGTCTCAATAAACTGTATAAATAGCTCCTCACCATTTGCCACACTGCCATAAGCCGCCTCTAGCTCTTCAAAATACTGCTCAGCAGTTGCATCTTCTCCTGCATACAGGGCAACATTCAAAGCTGGAGGTAAGAGACTTTCCAGTAACTTGGGTCTCTTTGCATTGGCATCAGTATCCTTCATTACCTGACGAATCTGGATGCATGTTCGCTCCGCTGCTTAAACTGCAGCTACTGTCTCTGAGTCTGCTATTCCTGCCATATATATATATATATATACTGTATATATATATATATATATATATATATATATATATATATATATATATATATATATATGTACATCAAAAATTGACACACTTTGCATAAATATTTATTTGAACAGTTATCACACAAAAAAAAAAAAACATGAACAAGAAGTATTATTATATTACATCATATTCTTTCCCTTTGAAAATAGTATAGGCATATATTGCACTAAAAAAACAAATGAACACCAGTTGATTGTTTTCTCTTCTGCAATCTGTTTACTGTAAGGGATGACCATTGAAGCACCTTCATTTTCTGCTACATTTAACTTGCCATATGTCCAATATTAATAAAATTGCAGTTTTCATCAATATATTAAAAGCTATTTTGGTCTAGTTTTTTAGCCAATAACATCCTGCAGACATATATACATACAGTAGGTGTGTTTGTTCTCTACCCTACAGCACATATGAGCAAGTGTGAAAGTAATCAATTATTACTATACACCACAAAGTTCAAATAGGTTTGAATTACAGCTTAAAATACCAGGGGTGTTCAGAAAACGCCTTCCTCAGAATTGTACTCGTATTCAGAAACCAAAACTTGTACGAATACTTGTTTTATTCAGAAGACATCATTGGAAGTGGGTGGGGCTAAACCCTAAAGTGCCATTAAAATGAAAATATTTTTCTTTTTGCATGTCGTTTCTTTAACAATGATCTTAAAACGCTTCTCACTCAAAATGAGTCAGGTGACTGCGTGAAATTGGCTTTTCCTTAGGTCCGTCCCTCTTCTAGCTCCATTTCTCAATGTCCATGTCGAATTAGATAGTAAATTATAGTAGACAACCTATACATCTATACTGTGTAAGCCCTAATATGTGGGACATATATAAATCAATCTCAAAGCCTAAACCAATTAGCCAACGTAAAATATATCATGATTGGTTACTTGAAGTGTCTTTATTGCATTATAGTTTAAATTATAGACCAATTAGGTTTTGGCCTTTTAGTTATAGGGGTGGGAATGGCTTATGCGTATTCAAAATCAACTAGCCCGTCACTTCGAATCCACTTGGGTACACTGCATTGTGTGAAAAAAATGTAAGTGTGCGCAAGCAAGCGCTGTATATATATGAAGATCTCAACCAGGAGTTTACAGTAACATACGATCTGTGTTCAGAATTTCAACAGGTAGAAAGCAAGTGTTCAAGCAGCTTTATCAGTAATTATAAAATCAAGTCATTGTTGTGCTTGCATGTCTGTGTGTCAAATGGGAAGGCACTTTACTTTCAGCAGTGAAGACTTACAGTAAAGAAAGACTGCTTTACACACTTGAAATGGCAGGCTAACCAAATGTATGTACACTAAACTTTCATAACATATTCCCATTTGTATTTTTTTTCTGCAAAAGATCACATAACTTTATTTAATTTTCATGAGCTAGTATTTATATTACAGTACTTCGTGCTGAAAGACACAAAATTATAATTATGCACTTTAAGGGAAATGTTGAGTTCAGTGACAGGGCTTCAGATTGATCGACGCCTTTGGTATGAAAACAACTTGACAAATACGCCAAAAGCTGATACTTTGACGTGACTAGCTTGGCGTGAAAAGACCTTCATCGAAAACAATAATTTTATAGTGTATAAAAAGTGAAAGCACCGAAAAAAACAGGTTTACACCAAAATTGAAACTATCTAAAAATAAACACTGCGAATGTAATTATACAGTACCTCTGCTAGCAATAAAAACTAAAAGCAATTGTAAAGATGTTTGGCATTGAGCAATGCTAGAAATGTATTGGTCAGCGGGCATACTGTACTAATAAAAGACTGATTTAAAAAAAAATGCTTTTTTGATATTTTTAAAATCAAACCTTGATTTTAAAAGTAAAAATTAGACAAATAGTTCTAGGTACGTTTTGGATACAATGTTAGCAGTATGTCATTATTTGTTCATGTTTCAATGTTGTTTACCGCCAATATATTTTCATAGGTATAGAATCTATTTGTTAAAACTATGCTTTACAATTTAATCGTATCTTTAATCCAGAATATTTTAAATTGACAACATCTTTATAAATCTTTAATTATTCATTGGATTTCTGAAAAAAACTAATGGTTCATTCACTTATTAAAATAAATTAGCAACATGGTATGAATTATATATTATGTATAGTTGTATTTGATTTATTGAAATAACAAACCTACTATTTCAGTGACATTTACAGATTAAATCAATATGTAAAAAAGCACCATATCATACAGCAGGGTTAACATACCTTATTAATTCTGAATACATAATATTGCTATTGGGGCTTTTTAACCTCTAGAATATATTGTAAGAGTTATTGCAGCACCACCATAGTGACTAATGCATCACATTTTAAACAAGACTTTAATATTTGTATTTCGATATATAGCAAACAGAAAAAAACATGCCTTTTAAAAGTGACTCATACGCATTTATCTGCAGTGTACTGACAAAACTGCTGTGTCTGTGCTATGCCTTTCTGGCTGTCTGTTCAAAGTGAGAGGTGTGTTTTTAGGCTTGTTTCTACACATAAAGCTTCAACCTTTCAATTTAAAACCACTGTTTAACTTGGAAAAAAAAATCTTATTTATAAAGTGTTGATATTTGGTATACATTAAAAAAAAAAAAAGAATTATGAAAGCTTAAATTCAGTAGAGGACAAAACTCAAATCCAAGATTGCTGGGATTTTGATATCAGATATGTTTAAGACAGGGTTTGGATTTTGTTTGTTAAAATCTATGTTTGACCGCCCTGTAGAAAAAGCATGATGAGATTAATCAAGTATACGGTGTCTATTTTAGGACATCCTCAAACATCCCTCCTTCCTGTGTCAGGAATCACCCGTCCTCGAGTCAATCGTCAGGTATTAGGCATCAGGCATCAGTCCTCCTCGAGTCAGTCATCAGGAATCACCCCTCCTCGAGTCAGTTGTCAGGTATCAGGCATCAGTCCTCCTCGAGTCAGGTGAATGCGTTTTTACCTTTCTTTAGCATTTAATATGTATATTTTAAGCAAATACTTTAAAAGTGATGATGTGCAATTTCATTATTTGAATTCGTTTGGATTTAAATTGTAAGGCAAATCTTCTCAGCATACAGCATCAGAGAAGAAGAAACTATATTACCTTTGTTAAGAAAGAAGCACTGCCCTTAGGCTGAGACATACTATTGCATTGCTGTTAACAAAAAGGATTGAAAGCACAGCAGCAGTATTGTCTGGACAAAGACAGAGGAATAATAAAACTATAACCCACAGCCCCCCAAAAATTACTGAAATATCAACAGAAAAACACATTTTAAAGTATGTGCGCGTCATATTTTTTTCTTTGACAAATGACAACAAATGAAGTTTCACAGACGTGTGCATACACAAATGAGGAATAACCTTGAAAGGATAAAATCCCCAAATAAACCTCATATGAACTTTTAAATAATGTGTACTTTTGGAAAGAATATCTTTAGAACATCTTTTTCAAAGTGGATGTATGTAGGCATTTGCTGACAGCAGCTCTCTTCCGAAACTGTAATGGAGGACATTTGTACTTGTTGCTCGGCACAGACCTATTAAATACCTAAAGTTATAAAGCATTTTAGTTTTTTAACCCTAGAATTCAATTTTACATATGAAGCTTTGCAAAAGTACAGAGTAACAAAACAAACAGTATTTGGAAATTTTCTGTTGATCAAATCACAATAACTCAGATGTAATCCTACAGTAAGCCATTGTAGACAAGACACTGACCAGTACTAAAACAGATCATTTTTGATAATATTGCCATGTAATAGAGTGAGAGTTGCCCCTTTTGTGCAAAAAAATAAATAGCTATTCATTTAGCAACAACCCAACACACACACACACACACAATCACAGACAATTACCCTTCAAGCTGGATGATGATTCCGACGTAACAGGCCAGAAACTAGTGCCGAAATGATGTGGGCTAACATGACTCATCACCCCTGAAATTAGTCATACAGTTCTAGTGGCATCTCTCCAGGAGCACTACAATATATTCTCAATTGACAATTTATACATCAGCGATGTTAGGCTATGATTTCAGTTATTTGTACTCTCAGAAATAGTGTGACTGTAATACAATTTATCTTTAAACTAATAAAACAGAAGGAAATACTGTAGTTTGATTCAGTTTGAATGAAGTTGTTTTTTTTCATTCATATAAAGTCAGTATCATTTCTTTATAATTTTACCTTTCTACTTTGTCCTTACCACATACTGACCACCTGTTCGCCTACACCTGTTTTGATTTAGAGACCATATGCTACAGTCACAGCTATTGAAAACTGGAACTACCATCTCATGAATAAGTCATTAAACTTATTTTTTTTCAAGCAGTAGTTGCTAAACATCAATCATGTTTAAAGCAGGCAGAAGATTAGATATTTATGCTCACACATTGCATTCCCAAGACAATTAGGGTAAGATATCTGTTATTGCCAAAGAGACAAATGTGAATGTTTATCTCTGAGGCCAAAGTAAGCAAAAGGAAAACAAGAAAGGGTGCCCACGAACACAGGAAGAGCAAATTGATTGGCCCACTCTTAAAGTAAGCAGCATTGATTCTTGACAACATCAGCTGAGTCAAACTAAGCAGATCGTGGGTTCTGTTTGGTGATCTAAACAGTGCCTGATCTTAATACCTGAATCCTAAAATGTATTAACCTGATTTTCAGAGGTCCTGATAACAATGTATTTGTATTGTTTCTAGTAATGCTAATATGTGGGTTGAAACAGCAGCATGATTTGAATGGTTAAAGGGTTATTAATTGCAAATAACTGATTAACTGTAAAGACTGATTATTACATTAAAATAACAGACCTGTTTTATAGTATGAAAACACCATTGACACAACTCAGTATGGAATGTAACTGGGATTGACTATATTGGAAAACATGTTATGTGATAAAGAAAGATTTAGAAAAGGTGCAGGTGCTGCATAACCTCAATTTCAAAAGACAGCAGGCAATTCTTTGCTTACTTATTTAGTAATGTTTACAATCAACAGTTGACCATGTTTTATTATGATGAAATACCTTGCCCATATTGTTTAAATTACACCCAAAATGGAGTCAAGATTCCATCCCGTTTATGTCTTGATACGTTTATTAAAAGGAGAGAGTTTATTGCACCATGAGTACCAGGCAGTTGATTTAGCTTTTTATAGTCCTTCTGAGTATTAAAAAAGTGCCTTTAACACAAATCAGGGATTTTGAAATGAGGTTTCTTCATGTTCTTGTTGCAGTTATATGAAGGCATTTTTGAGCTGTCCCAAGCATATGACATTACAAACGGTATGGTATGCTATTTATCAGACCAGTTTTTATCATGTACTTATCATGCATAAAAACAAATATATAAGTCAGTGAGAAAACTGGGCAATACATTCTTAGCACAAACTACCTTTGATATACAGTAAATAGTGAACTATGAGCTGTATTGGGCTTTTACTTAACTAGCATATTGAATGTTAACACAAGAGTTTAGACTGTTCTCTAAAAAAGTAACCAAGGCAACCACACCCCTCAATGTACTCTTCTCCCCTCTTCTATCAATATATATATATATATATATATATATATATATATATATATATATATATATATATATATATATATATATATATATATATATTGTGAGAGATTGGTTAAAAGAAATGTACAAATGTGAGGACAACATAAACCAACTGGACGGTGAACAAAGGAAAGTACAAATAAAAAAAAAAAGTATGGTTTAAAATAAATGTTTAATATTATGCAGAGACAATACATGGGGACACTAGGACCAGGTAGAAGCCAGTGGAGTCAAGGCTGGCTCCAGTTCAAATTAATTAGTCAATTGTTTAATGATAATTGGTTACCATTTAAAATGTCTGTTTTGTGAGTGTTTTGGTGAGGGTGATGGTAGGAGCTGGGTTGTAGAGTGGGAGAGTAAAACAAGAGAAAAAGTAATAATATTGTGAGAACTGGTTAACGACATTTTGGAAAAGGTATTTGGATTACGATTTGGGTTTTGGAGACGAGGTAACAGGCTTAGCCTGCCCCGTCATTAGTTAGGGAACGATTTGTTTAGTTAGGACCCGAGACTGGGTTAGGTTTTGTTTTCTTTATTTTCTTTTTCAGTGTGTGAATAATAAACACACGCTATGGCGTTTCCTTGCATCGGGTTGTCAAGTGTCTGATTGAAGCAAAGCCTGTGATAGGAACGCAGATCATCACATTATACTGTATATATATATATATATATATATATATATATATATATATATATATATATATATATATATATATATTATATATATATTTTTCAATGTGACGATTACTTCTAGGATTTAGTATTCAGCAAAATGTATAGGTACTGTATATCCGGATGTTGTTTTGCAAACAGTTTTTTACCATAATTGGGATTGTAATGGCTGCTATATATATATATATCCCTCTTGTCTTTTTCTAATCAGAAGAAATAATTTATATTTGTCTTTACTCAGTAATAAACCCACTCAGACTGAGGCTTCATTTACAATGGTGTCCAAGATGACCAGCAACAGACAGCAGTAATTTAACAAAAAATATATACACACAGTCAACACTCGTATTTTACCGTCCTTGTATTAAAGAAACAAATCAATTTCCATTATATAAATGTAACAAATGAATGCACTTACCCGTCACACGCGATTTCCGACTTCCCGCATTTTCTCACGCGTTCCAAATCAGTATGTCTTTATTGTGCAGTTACACAGCACTTCCTCCAATTTCGTCTGACGAAAGTGCAGCAACAACAAAGTGAACGAGACAAGCTACGGTAATGTAAAACATTAAAAGTTAAACAGACTTTTAAACAGTTAAAACGTCACTGAAGTCAAAATTTAATACAGTCGGATATGTGAGTGCTGACTGTATATATGAATCAGTCCTTAGAAATGCTGGCATGTGATTGGTTAAAACATCATCACATGACCAACAATAGATCTAACTATTGCCCCTTTGAAGCTGCTTGTGGTCTACAGTTTTTTTACAAACTCCCTCAAATTACATGCTCACACTGAGCGTCCTTCCTGTCCACACAACAAAGCAAACTGGTGGACAAACCCTCATCTCAACCTTGTGGATAGTGATTTTGTGACCTAACAGAAAATTCATTACAAAATATACTACAAAACAAAGATGCTGTAAACACTAAGATCATCATAAAAACTTTGCTTTCAGCATTTTCTGACTTCCTAAAATTCAGACAAATCCAACTCGACAATGTAAATAAATCTGACGTTCACAAACTCTATGGACTCCACCATGAATTCTATGCCGCAGTGAGAAAGTTAGACAGTTCTATAAAAACTTCTATACAAATGTTTAAAGTACTATTTAAAACTAAATCGTATTAATTATCAGCGAGAACTGCCAGAGACACTCTATACAGACACTTTTCAGGGTATTGGTGCAGCAAAAGTAAATCAGCCAAAAGCACCACTTTTAATTTGTAGTTCCCAACACTGTTAGGTAAAATATAGAAAAAAAGTCAATACATGTCATACAGTAAGAGAAATAAGTCGCCAAAGTAAGGTAAAAATGACCTTCTCCTCCCGTTTTTTTTGCAGATCTTTGCAGACCCCAGGCACTTTAATCCACACATATGTATATTACAGGACATCCGAGTTTAATGACAATTAACTTGTTTTGTCAACATGGAAATATACTAGGGAACACACTTACTGTGACGTCTATATCATTTATTTATGTTTTAAAAGGTAACCTGCGGTCCATTCGGACCCCACGGTGCTTTAGTATCAGTTATTATGTGGATCTAGTGATTTGATCTTAGTTTCCTTTTAGGTAGTTGTCAGGCACCCATCCTGTTACACTATGCAAAGTATAATTCTAGTCCAGGTAGCCTGGTTGAATATCGCAAATTGTTTTAGGTTTGGGGTCCGTATGGACCCCAGGCGTAGTGTATCGGCAGGCCTTCTCACGTCAATATCTCAGGCACCATAATAGCTTCCTGGTTCAAGGCTTGTTTGAAAGTACAGAATTAGCGCTTTCCAATGATGTATTGTATGTCCTGAACAGACGTTCCTAAGCGAAACTAGAGCAAACCGAAACTAAGGCTTGTGACGTGAGTCAGCTCCTAAGTTTTGTTTGTTGCCTGTTACTCGGTCGCTTCAACAGATAGTGTGTCAGCGTCATTTAAAAGTGCAGGCATTGCACTTTCCATTGATGTCAGGCATGTCTGTATGCATACTTTCTACCACCCCCTCATTCAGTGCTCCAGTGCTGTGATGTGCAGCAAATCGGTACGTGTGTTCAAACAATCAATCAATCTTTATTCATTTTATATAGCGCCTTTCATAGTGGACCACCATCACAAAGCGCTTTACAAGATAGTGAGGAACAATGCATGATACATGAAATACAGTGAAATACAGGGCATAGTACATTAAATACAAACAGTAAAAACAATGCAAATACATTAAATACAGGCATAATACATTTAAATAAAAGGCTAGGATGTGAATTCTAAACATTGTGGATGCGTGTGTCAAGCAGAATTATACGAATAAGATGGAATGAAAAACCTGAAATAGCAATTTAGACAGCAGCTAATAACAGGTATCAAGCTGTGAAGTGGTTAGCAGTGTGCAGGTGATCAATAAACCGACAGTCAGTTACAATCCAGGTGCAATGTTGTTTAATGGTTTGTAATCGACAGTCCGCAGTGTGTGCTCTAGTGCTCGTTGTGAATATACAGTCCTGAGTGAAACAAAGTGCCATGATGTTGATCCGGGTTTAGTGCTGGCCTTTGGTGACAGCGCCGGATTGTGTTAACTACAGGTTTCTCCTTTTGGTTCAAAGTTTAACCATTCACAAAGGAACAGATCACCTCACTACGTCCCCATAATATATCGTCAACTATGACCCCTTGGTTAACGAGCGCACCCGCTCCTCCAATCCGCGGATGCCACACCGTTAACCTTCTGGGTCAATGATTTAGTGTAACGTAGCTCAGTCCTCTTTCTAGGTGGACGACTTCCACCTAATCCTGGGAATGAACTGTCGGGCAATCCAGACCAGGGTACTCTGTTCCCTTTACTCAGCACCCTCAGAGGTTGGGACGGAGATCTAACACCAAGAATCATTCGATCTCTGTCAAACAGGCTTAGAGAGCATTAAAAGCAAGATAACAAGTGGGTCTTGAGAGTAACTCGAAAATGGAATGAGCTAGGAACACCAAATTAAATAGGAGGCTTGTGGCTTTCCAGTGATATCTCACATGCCCGTAACATGTTCCTAGAATAAACTACAGTGTCCAGAATACAGTGGTGCCTTCACTCGCTTTTTCGAGAAATATCGAGATATTATTTAGTTTTATTTGAGAGCAACGAGTTACGCCCGGCTTTAGACAGATATTTGCCCTGACTGGATTTGTACAACAATAGCTCCAAGATGGCCACTTACCTGGCAACTCACCTGGGAGCTATCAATCTTTCATTTGATACAAGGAATGTAACAGGGAAAATATCAGGAGATATTTCATTTTGGAACTAGCCATAAAGCTTCAGCACAAACATTTCTATCACAATACTGCAAAGCTGCACTCAGTGTACACATGCCAGGTAGGTAACAATAATAAAACTGATGGCTGTGCCGAGTATGAAACAGCAGTATGTCTTTATGCAGAGTCAAAGTGCATCTTGTTGAATTGTGTTATTCTGAAAGCACCATGCATCCTGTACATAACAGGAATTTTGTTAGATTTTCTTTTTTACATTATATCTGTGTATATTGTTATTCAGGGTTTGTGAAGTATGTTTCACTCAAAGCATTCACGTTACAAGGCCTATTATTATTATTATTATTATTATTATTATTATTATTATTATTATTATTTTATTTAGCTGACACCTTTATCCAAAGTGCCTTACAAGTGTATGAGAAGTGAAAGTTATAAATAAATACAACAAATAAACAAATAGAGCAATACAGTAAGAAAACAGACAGCAGGCAGGCTACAGCAGCCTACAGTAACCTAGTACAGGCTACATTACAATAGGAGACAATATACCGGAAGTAGTGTTATATTTTCTTTTTTATGTTAGTATTAGAAAAAATTATTTCAGTTTTATAGTTTTGTATGTACACATACCCGTTTACACCTGATTACACACTAGTTTCTTTTGAAATGCTTATTTTATTATAGTTTTTATTTTTATTTTTTGTAGTTGTGCTGTATGCGCTAATTTTGAAAATAAAGACTTTTCTTTTTAATTTTCTATTTAAATACAGTGTTTCTGCAGATCTGATATTCAAGAATAAACCTTTTGAGTTGTATCCGATAGTTTGTCTTTCATTTTCATATCAAAGCTGTTTAAAAATGTACTGGTTAAAATGACCGGCGCGGCAGTTCTAGGTAGTAAGAAAATCTGGCGGTTCTATTGTTAAACAAAATATATACAATCATATTTAGTACACAACCTTGCCTCACTTACTTTCATGACTAATTCATAAAACAAATATGGACTGCAGGCTTCGGCTCATAGTGGGAAACTAAAGCCCCTCAGGCTTTGAGCATTTTAGTCCCCTGTTGGTAATTACAGTTCTTCCCTCAGGGGCCATAGTTTCCCACTATGAGCCTCCTCTCCAGCCCATATTTACTATCTGTTGTAACACAGCCTTACAGCTCAGGTTTGTTTTTCTCCCTTAAACACAGCAGACCCAGACACAGGACTGTAGTGCTGTTTTTTATTATTAACAGAAATAAAAGAAACAAACAAAACAAAAACCACCAAGGAGTGCTAAACTTTTTCTTTAAGGTTCTAACTAAATCGGATGGCTAAGCCGCTTACCGATTTCAAAACACTTTACAAACACACATGTAGTGAATTAGGTATACATTTTATTTAAATATAAATTAGTCTCTAAGCGCCCTGTTTAAGAACGTCAAATAGTTAATAACTGAATTAGTTTTACCGTGTTAATTTAGTTTAGACGTGATGTACCAAACTAATATGTTATCAACCTCAGTTGATTATATATTCAAATTAACTCAGAAATGGGGTAATGATCAAATTATCTGCATTTACGAGGCAACTCCATTGAGTTGCACATTTCAACAAACAAAATACATTTCTTACACACTCTAAAGCTGGGTTCACACCTGAGCGATCAGTTGCGCAACCCAATTGTTCCCGAAATTGCACAACTCAGTTGCGAGCAATTTCTGTGTCCACATCTGAGCAATTACTTGAGCAACAAGGTTCCCACATCTACAAGTTCAATTTTTTTATTATAACTGAGGTGACAGTTTTTATTTACATTTTTATTCCATCTACAAGGTGAAGTAGTTTTTTTGGTTTTGACAAATGAGTTGACACGTTTTGGATTTTTTTTGTCCCGTGTCTACAAGTTTAGAATTGTATTTATTTTATTTATTAAACAAAGTTATTTTCAAATGGAGATCAGCTTGTTGATCTCCAAGTCTTGCAGCATTTAGTTGTGGTTGGCAGTTTTCCAACTGGAAATAGTTCCGTTGATCAGACGTAACTCAGTTCTGATAATGCGTTGTAATTGAAAAGTTATGTAGTTCGTAGAAGTGTTCTTGTTGCAATTCTTCTATATGGCTAGTACATGACCTTAGGTCCAGCTGCTGGCTATGCTTCCATTTACTGTTTCAATCTCTCATAGGGCAAAGAGCTACGGCTCTCTTCAAAACTGATTTTAGCCACTCTTCAGAACATTGGTTCTTCCGTGAATTCGAGCACTTATGCTCCCTTGATTCAGGAACTTTCTTCAGATTAGCTTCTTTTTCGTTCCTCCAAACTTCAAGCCACTTCTAGTGGGTGGAGCTCACCTCTTTCTCTTGCCTGGAGCGCTGTTCCTTCTGTGGGGCACACTTCTAGTGTGGGGAGCTCGTATGGGAAGCTCTCTCACGTGGCAAACTCCAGCGTTTCTGAAAGTCGCACGGCTGGTTTTCTTGTCCTGACTTCCACCCTGTGATTGGTCAGTTTGGTTATTTTGGGTTGTGCCCGAGTCCACGTGGGGTGTTTCTCATTGGTTGTTCTTGTTCAGAGACAGCCCATTGTTCTCAATTGGTCTGTGGCTTTGCCCCCTGTCGGCTGTATTTATGAGGGGTACTATTCTCTGTCTGGGGTGTCAAAGTATACTTAAAACTGTCTGGCTTGCCTTCTGCAAGATACTGCTGGCGGAGATGATTCATATGATAAGACAGCAGCAGTTAGACTCTTAAAGCATTCTTTGTATATATATATATATATATATATATATATATATATATATATATATATATATATATATATATATATATATACACACATACACAGTGCTCCCTTGCTATAAGGCTCTTGGTTATAACACGCCTCGGATATAACACTCCTACAGCATGTCCCCCAATTCCCTACACTAGTGATTCATGCAATATTTCTACAGTAAATACAGTACCAGTGTTGTTCAAACATACCGAGTTTCAAAATAAACTTATTACTATTATAACACATTTATTAAAAAAATAATAAGGTATATAAATGATGGACATTGACTAAATGTTTTTGGTTTCATTTTAATCACTCTATCATTCATCCTTGACCATGACACGCTTGAGTGACTATAACTGAAGCATATGCACTTAATCACCTAATTAGTGAGACAGTTGATTGGACACTGGATATGGAGTGATTTCAGCTGTTGAATTGCAAGCTTGAATAAAAGCAATAAAAATAAAATCACAGAAAAAAAAACAATATGCCATGTCTGTGAAGAGAGCAGTGCCTTTGTGCAATTGGCATGTTGGAGGCTGGACTAGGGCAGCGTACTGTGGCTCGCCGTCTTGGGTGCACTCAGACAGCAATTTCAAACCTGGCGAGACGGTATAACCAGACACCCTCTGTCAATGACAGGCCATGATCTGGGATACCAAGTGTCACAACACCTGCCCAAGATCGACAGGTCATTTTGCAGCATCTTGTTAATCAGCACAATAAAAAGCCACTGCACCTGCTCTAAAACAGTTTGTCATTTTTCAATCACATCTAGTGAATTTTATCCAAATATAAGTGATATGTTTCTTTTGATGCTCAGATATACAGTAAGTGATAAGTTTCTTTTAATGCTCAGTATATAAACAACTTCTCAGTCTAACTTCTGTTTCTGTCTCTCTTTTGATACAGTATCTGAACTGAAGAACAGCTGCGCTGGCACTTTATAACACAGACATCTTATTCAGAATTTGTTTCATAACTAAATACATATTAGGCCTATTACTTGGTTATCTTTCCTAATGTATTTACTTTTTTTGCTGGAAGAGGAGCTGTGGCTTTCTCCGAGAGACGAGATGGTTCAGCTTCGCTTCAGCTCTGCTCCGGCAGCTGAACCTGGGGCGAGCCCATTCCCTCTTCTCCTCGCCCGATCCGCTCTCCTTCTCGCACTTGGTTTGCTTGTCTGTCGCTTCGAACTGAACTCCTGACCGCCGTTTAGCCAGGCTATTTATAGTTGAAAAATTGCTAATTAAAATGATCCATGAATGGGAATGTTACCTTTTTTCTGTTTTGTTGTTTTTGTAAAAAATATAACGTTGATTACATGGTGTTTTATACATGGTTAATTCACAGAAAGTTACATTTTTGCTTCACTACATCACATTATAGAGAGGGAGTTATTTTATGATGTATTTTAGTCAGATGTGTGTTGTTATGTGCCAAATCAAAAACTACGTTTCTGAGCTATTGTCTTTGAGGTTGCTGAAATATACAAGTCAAACATGGATCCAACCAGACCCCAAGGTATTAATAACTGCCCACTGAACACTTGTTTCATACCTTAAACTTGGATCCAAGAAGACTTAGCTTGTTCTTTTTTTTTGTATTAAGCAATATCTTTGGATTTGTTGCTGTACAGTATTAAAAGCCTGTTGGAGTTTTTAAATTGGCTCTGTGCCAGAGCACTGTAAAGCAATGTATTATCTGTATATAGGTGACACTGGACCCTCCAGATACTGGCACACTCCATCAATGGACAATGAAAACAGTGTTGGCCCCAGGAGAGAGCCCTGTGCTTCATCCTTTGTTATCTCTAAATCAGAAACCAACCTCCCTCCTTCCTTAACCTGTTGTTGTATAACTACGAAACCTTTCACTATCTTTATCAGACAGAACCAATAACCCCAGCCTGTCACATACTAATATGTAGTCCATGGTATCAAATGACTTGGGCACATCAATAAATACTGCAGCTGCCACTTGCTTCTCTGCCTTTATTTTCCAAGGCTTTAGCCACTGCAGCAAAGGTACAAAACACAAACAAATAAAATGTTAGCTTCATAGAATAACTGAGTGGCACCCAAGCAAAACGTTAACAACATACAAGCAAAAAGATAGTGACATACAAACAAAATGTTAACACCATACAAACAAAAAGAATCCCGCCCTGTACGTCAGGCCACTTTGGTATATGTAGTTCTGGAATGCCTGTAAACAATGCAGTCAATTAGACACATTCTCCAGTTTGAACTACAGCTCCCAGAATGCATAACAAACGGCTTTACTAGTCTAAAAAATAATAATAATAATAATCAGTCAGTAAGGTGAATGAATATTGAAATATATACTGTACACAGAGGTTGCGGAGCGCCACTTAATGTGAAGGCAGCAATAAATAACTTAGTGAAACGTTTAATGTAACAACAATTATTTTAAATAGGACATTTAAAAAATATCTTCTTCGAGAGGTTTACAATATATGGTTATTTGGAATGGAATAGCATGAAATTCAAATCCAAAGAAATTCTGTCTGTTTGTATTTCTCTGGGCAAACAACAACAAGATCAAAGATTTTTTTTTTGTTGTTTTAAATTGAGTGTCTTAACCATTTGAATAGTACGAACGTACCGGTATGTTCACAGCTGTTTGATCCCCAGGGAGTACGAACGTACCGGTACGTTCTGCAACTTTAAACTTGAATTACTGAGCCTACAAAACCCCTGATCACATAATATTGTAACACTAGGTTTCTGTAACACCTTTTATTGGTCTCTTGCGCCCTCTGCTAGATGTTGACTGAATTACACACAATAAACCATCACAAAAATGACAGCGATGTCTGTAAACTGGCAAAAATTGCTCTTTGAGAAAGAAGTATTAGAAACAATACTGGATTCAGATTCTGATTTAAATTCAAATACATACAATTCTTCCACTGAATCGGATATCAGCGAGTGTGTCAGTGAAGATATAAGTGAAGAATATTTACCATCAACATCAAGTGACAGGGTCAGTTTTACTTTTCTTCAGATCTGTTAAAATTGAAACCCTCCTTTTGCCTGACCTTTACTAATTGTCATAAAATATATTTTAAAAAAATGTAACTTATTGCCATTATATTTTAGCGATGGGGCAAATATCCAAACTAATATTTTTGACATGTTTTACTATTTGAAGTCAAAAATCATATTCGCCAGAAATTACAAATCGGACATCCTAAAAGGCTTAGTGTGAAATAAAACCCCCTTAACGTGGCTCATCCAGTTAAATCACTGCCGCTGGGAGTGCAGGATGAGTCACACAGCTTGGACGCCGCCAGTTCCAGTCCAGGCTGTGCAAAGAGGCCGAACTTTGCTGGGGACTCCAAAGGGGGCATCACATTGGTTCAAACTGGCAGGGATTGCTTCTCCTCGTCGCGCAACAGCAAACCCTACTGGCCAGACACCGAGCACATTCAGAGTGGAGAAGAGGAAGGGCTGGTCTCTGTTCTCCGGGATCAGTAAGCTGCCCACCTGTGCTCTGGATTGCTCGACTTAAAATCGATTCTGGCTTTAGGCTTGTGAGATCGGAGGATACTCACACGCCCTCAGAACATCTGTGCTGTGTGGGGACTCGCTGCGGTGAGGAGAAAAAACATAATTGGACATTCTGAGTTGGGGGAAAATAAATAAAAATAATAATTGGTCACTCTAAATTAAAAAAAAAATGCTTAAATTTAATTCAAAACTTTGGAAATAATTATTTTGTGACATTTTCAACGGAGATGCAGAATCACCTTGTAAGTGCAGTTCAGACTACATTTAATAGAATTACTTTGTAACTGCAGTTTAACACAACCCCCCCCCCCAAAAAAAAACCCAGTAAAACACATTGCACATTGCAGTTTAACAGTAGCCTGTAATAGAATCACATTGTAACTACAGATTAACACTAGACTGCAATAAAATGACATTGTAACTGCAGTTTAACACTAGACAGTAATAAAATAACATTGCTATTTCAGTTTTATACCAGACTGAAATAATCAGTGTAACTTTAGTTTAACACAGCAATGTAGTAAAATTCCATTGGAACTGCAGTCTAACTCCCACTGCAGTGCAGTCCAATTGTTCCTGCAGTTTAACAATAAAGTGCAGGAACAATAACTGGCACATTGAACTGTAGTACAATCACACTGTAACTGCAGATTAACATTACATTTATTAGAATCACTTAAAAAAAAGTTCTAACTTTAGTGAAGAATGAGCAATATGTTAAATCGATGCTCCCAAGTGTCAAAAAAACCCCATCCCAAAATATATTTACATTTATGTTTCATGTTAATAAAGATTGCATTATAAATGCAGGAGTCACATATGGAACTGTACATGTATATCCATGGCTACAGCACCGGTGGACCATGACGATGGACGTCTCTTGTGTCCTCTGGAAAGAGTTGCATGTTCAATGTCTTACCTGATGACGGCAGTCTGCGGTTGCTTGTGTTGTCTGGTTCCTTTGGCTGCTTGTGTGGGGGTGGGAATGGCGAGTTAGGATTGAAATCCCTTACGCCACATTTCCTTGCTTTTGTGGCAATGAGTTCAACCCTAACGCTGCATTAATGTGTGTATATATATATATATATATATATATATATATATATATATATATATATATATATATATATATATATATATTAGAAGTTTGCCCCTAGTGGTGTATGGAGGGCAATACTGCCCTCAGTGCTATGATCAATGGAGGTGAAGGAGGCAGATGAAGGACACCAGGATTCTGAGAAATTGTTGGTTTTATTTAGTGTGAAAGTAAATTTAATAAAATTGTTGGAAAACTCTCAGCTCAAAATAAAATATAACAAACCTTTCCGTCAATGGCACTAACTAAACAAAAGACTCCCTAACTACCAGAGGAGGGCTGCTCTCTTTACCTCTCTAAAATAACAGAATAAATGGATTACTCACTCAGTACAAATAATAAATACCAGTTTTTGACATTGAGGCCATAGAATGCTCCTTCCTCCTCAAGAACATGCAGTTTGTGTAGTAGGCAAAATAGCAAAAGCACACAGCACCTACTTTTCCCCAAACAAAGCAAACAATAGAGAGCGATGTCTCTGCACCTCCTGGCTTTACATACCATTGCCACAGCTGGGCCCCTAATTGCTTACTAAAATGGAACTACCTTGTTACCTACTCCAAAAACATACATGTTTTACAAAACTACTGGCCACTAGTGGCCATTGTGGGTTTTACAACCACAAATATAAATAAATTAGGGCTGCTCCGATTAACAGATTACTCAGACTGTGGCAGGGCAGAAGAGCCCTGCCTGTATAATCACCATTTGTTGGGACTGTGTAGTCCACGGGAGGAGCGTCATGGCCGAAGGCCTAAAAACTAAACCTCCCAGAAGCCTCTAGGGCTGAAGGGGAAACACCTGGTGTATTTTACAGGAGTGTTAAATTAAATTAATGTTTAAGGGGTTTATAATTAGGTTAGGTGCGTGTGTACATAAGCTGGTGGTTTTCTGTGTTCAAGGGTGGATGTTCAGAGGTGGAACGAGAGAGCGAGACCGTAAGGTAAAGAGAAAGAAAGAAAGAAATATAAGCAATTGCTACTCGTGCTGGATTTGGAGCAGCATGATACTTGTTTATTCAGTGTTTTTTTTTTTTTATTGTCTGTTTTGGCCAACGTGCCATTTTCTTTTGCAAAGTATTTGTTTTGTGTTTAACCCTTAGTGGTCCATTTATTCAGCGCGTCAGGTCCAATTTAATTTCTGCATATCCAGCCACGTCCCACCCTTTGTTCTCGTATTTTTCACATACCTTTTCATAGTCATGCATACTGATAAATCATCTCCTGATCACTCGTTTTATCACCAAATTTATTTTCTGCATATCCAGCGACGTCACACCCCTTGTTCTCTGTATTTTTCACATACCTTTTCATAGTCGTGCATACTGATAAATCATCTCCTGATCACTCGTTTTATCATCAAATTCCTCAATAATGTCCTCAATAAGTCGATTCCTATTGGTTTCAATCGGCTATTGAATGGTTTTCTCGGCTTTTTCCGGAGAAAAAACGACTAGAGACCTGTGCTTTACATCTTTTTGATGGACCGGAAAAGGGAAAATTGTAATGTCGGACCTGGTCCGACATAGGACCGCAAAGGGTTAAACCATTTAATGTGAAATAAATACGCACAGCAGAGCTTCACTCACAGTACAGTCTGTCTCTTTCTTGTCTGACGCCATCCCACAAGCCATCTGGGTGACAGACCGATTAATCCTTTAAGGAACGGGATTAACCCTTTGGGGATACTGAAGTGGGCTTCTAGGACCATGATCGTGTAAACACGATAAAAAAAGCACTTTGCTTTGCTGACTTACAGGGCCACTGTACTTTGCAGGACAGGCTTGAAACACATATCAATGACGTTCACTTCCTGATATTTTTTTTTCCATGTGGCAATCAGGTGAAACAATGTCTTATAATTTGCCCAAACATCAACATTCTTCAACAGAACAGGAAGTATTGTAAGGTCTCTCCGGTCATAGAATAATGCATTTATCTCTAAGCAGAATACATAATAAAAAATACTTAAAGAAAAAAAAAAAGTTTGAAAAGTGTGTATGGTTTCTGAAGTAATTTATAATGTTCCGCAGAGTGTTCTGAAAAAAAGGACACCATTTCCAAGATGCTACTGTAAAAAAAGAGATTTTAGTCAATTTTTAGGAAGAAGAACTCCTTACCCGGCCACTATATATATATATATATATATATATATATATATATATACAATAAAAGTATTCTTCCAGTAGTATTTGAAACATTTTAATAAAAAACAAAGTGTAATGTCTTTTTATGTTGTTATATATTTAGTTTTTTTTTTTTAATACAGTCAGCACTCACATATCCGACTCTATAAAATTTTGACTTCAGTGACGGTTAAACGAGTGTGACGCATATCTGATTATTTCATTTTGGCCTCGTTCCAACCATTGTCTGTATTTTCCGGGAACACAAAAAAGATACAATGTCAAAAATACATAACTGACAGGAATGTGTTTTAAAATAAGTAGGCTTCCATTTATATGTACTGTATAGGTTTTGTTGGTACAGTACTATATTTTCAACTGAAGTATTTTAATTCAGAACAATGTGATTCTGAAAATATCACTTGCCATGTGGACACGTGGACTTAATACAGTACATACTTTTAAATCTGGTACATATTGTCGTAGTAAGTAAAATTCCCCATTAATGACCCAACAGCAACATTAAATTAAAATGTAACCGATGCACAGAACTGTATAAAACTTAAAAGGCAATGCAATTTAGCAAAAGATTTTTTAAAAAAACAACAACACCAGTTTCCAGAATGAAAATTTTATTTTTATTTTTTTATTTCTTAGCATACACCCTTATCCAGGGCGACTTACAATTGTTACAAGATATCACATTATTTTTACATACAATTACCCATTTATACAGTTGGGATTTTACTGCAGCAATCTAGGTAAAGTACCTTGCTCAAGGGTACAGCAGCAGTGTCCCCACGACCCTCCGGTCAAGAGTCCAGAGCCCTAACCACTACTCCACACTGCTGCCCCATAGTATCCAAAGTCAGTTTTCAAAATTGCTGAATATAGAGCTTGATAAGGCCCTAATGTCACAGTTCACTTGCAAATGCACAAAAGCAACTAAAGATCACAGATTTAAAAAAAAAAGCATCACAATATCTAAAACTGTTTAATTGTTAACTTTTACATTATCGTAGATTGTCTTGTTTGCTTTGTTTTTGCTACATTTTCGTCATGTGAAATTGGAGGAAGCGCTGTGTAACTGCACAGAGTGATTTGGCATGTGAGGAAAACAAAAACCAACGTGGACTGTGACTGATAAACAAGTACATTGTAACATTGTATCAGAAAACAGGTGACAGGGGCTCCCGAGTGCCGCATCCAGTAAAGACGCTCCATGTGGAGTGCAGGATGCGATCTATAGTCTGGACGTTGCGAGTTCGAGTCCAGGCTATTCCTTTGCCGACTGATGACGGGAGCTTCCAGGGGGCGGTGTTCAATTGGCAGAGCGCAGCCCAGTGGGAGGGAGGGCTAGGTCGTCCACGGTGTCCTCGGCTCACCGCGCACCAGCGACCCCTGTGGTCTGATCGGGCGCCTGCGGGCTTGCCTTTAAGCTGCCCAAGTGCTGCGTTGTCCTCCGACGCTGTAGCTCTTGGATGGCTGCATGGTGAGTCCGCAGTGTGAAAAAAAGCGGCCGGCTGACGGCACCTGCTTCAGAGGACAGCGTGTGTTCGTCTTCGCCCTCCCGAGTCAGCACAGGGGTGGTAGCGGTGAGCTGAGCATAATAAAATAATTGGCCATTCCAAATTGGGAGAAAATAATAATAACATAATTGGCAACGACTAAATTTATAAAAAAGAAAAAAAAGAAAACTGGTGACAGAGTTGGAAATCGCGTGTGATGGGTAAGTGCATTAATTTGTTACATACAGTATATGTATATATATAATGGGGATTGATTTTATTCCTAATACAAGGGCGGTAAAACACGACTGATGTGTATCTGGGTAACGGATATCCGAATGCTAATTATAGTCAGGGCCAGCGTAACCAGATAGGCAGAACAGGCGGCTGTCTACGGCAGCAAATTGAAGGGGGCGGCACAAACGGCACATAATTACATTTTATACTTCACATTTCTTTAATTGTAAAATGTTCAACATCTTAGATCACTGTTTCTTGTTCTGCAAAGCTTACTGCTGATGCTACGGAACCATATCATGAGCAGTGGTGTAGTCCTAAATCTGGAAGTACAGGAACATTGAGGGGGCAGGGTGATCATGCCGGTGCGGTGTCACGTGAAATCTGGTCTCCCCTGGGAACAGGCTCGTGTTTGTTGAGCCCGTTGCTAAGCAAAGGACACATTGAAGTTCCTTCCGTGTTCAAATGGGGCGGGGCATAATTGGATTTCATTTAATTACCCTGACAATGATTCTTTATAAAAGGACGTTGCTAATACAGGATAATCAAAACGTATCACCGATTTTATATCTCTGAAATTCTCTGATGACTGCCCTGCAAATCACTAGATTTGTAGCTAGTTGCTTTTGACAAGAAATCTCACCGAGGCTATAAGTAGAGGGGGCGAGTCATGAGTGTGAGAACACATGAAGACTCAACTGGATGAGACTGAGGGACAGAGCTAAAGGCTGAAAGAGAGTGCCTATCTGAAGCGGTGAAAGAGCCCAGAGTGAGTCGGAGGAACAGAGAACAAGAACGAGAGCAAGTGAGAGTGGTGGAGGAAAGAAGGAGAAGAGGAACGAGAGAGGAAGAGCAGAAAGAGCGAGGGAGTTATTTTTATTTATTGATTTGGCATGAACCCCGGCCCAAACAGAGATTCGCTGTTATTTTATTTTATTTAGTGCAGTAATTAAAAGCAGCAAATTTAGAATCTCATCTGGTTTCCCTGAGTCTTGTTTCACATTCAAATTTTAAAAAAGAGTAAAAAGAGAGTGCGGCAAAATTTTATTTGCCTAGGGCGGCAAAAATCCTTGCACCGGCCCTGACTGTAGTTAATATTTCCTTATGGCTACCAAATAAGGAAGTTAAATATACATTCCTGGACTCAACAGATGCTGATCTTCCAGAAAATCAGGCTCTGCAAAGCTTACCTGTTTTTTTTACAATTGTAACATTGTGCTTTGTGCTTCCAGGCATGACTCCTCCATTAACACGTTCAATCTTATGAGATGCAGGAGAAGGTAACCATCACATGCATCCTTTTGATGTGCTATTTCACTTGTTATGAGCATGAACAGAAAAGTCATATTAGTGTGCTGCACAACACAATGAGATCAAAATAAAAATCTTGTGTTCCGGGTGAAATAACTCAGATGCAATTACAAGCTTCACAGATAATTTAGGTTAAAGTTTATTGTTATTGCTTAGCAGCTGTTTTGTGATATTGCCTGTTTTTCATAAATTAGTATTCAGGAACCATAATCTGCTGTGACACTACATTAAACACTTTGAGTCTGTACCCGATCTCAGTAAAATGGCTCACATCCACCCACACACAACCCTTTTGTCATCTTTATAATACAAATGATTAGATGTGTAATTTGAGAAACCAGGCAAAAAAAGATCTATATTTTGAAGCTGTATTGTTTTAATAAACCAGATATAGTTCACAACAGGAATATTTCCATATGAACTCTGTATGGAACATTTTTCAAACTGTCATCACAAGTTATTAGTATTTTTTTTCTCTGCTTCTTTTACTTCAAATTTAAATTAACAAAATCCATTCTAGTCTCGGTAACCTATAGCAAATAACTTAATATTCTATCTATCTATCTATCTATCTCTTTTTTTAAGTGTTTATATAATTCTTAATGCAAATATACATTTATTGATTAGGGGCATTGTTGTAAGAAATGACTTTGTAGTTTGTGATGCTGAGCATGAGTTTTGCAACCTGAGATCAGGGCACTGAAAAAAAAACAACTGTGGGAACCTACACCATGAAAATGAAATCTACAAGTATTCACTTTTAATGTAGATATTTTGAAACACTTGTGTAAAAGAGACATGAAATAAAAGCAACATTTTTAGGTATGTAAGCAGAGGTGATTAAAACAACTTTTTTTGTGGCACTCTTTCTGGGATGGGGGGAATATGCTGCAGCTAGGTGTGGTTAGCATATTCATTCTGCATCATATATTGTATATATAAGTCATTTTACATTTTCAAAGATGTAAGATATAAACAGCACAGTTCATCAAGTACATTAACTCTTCCTTCTGTGCAGTTTTCTCTACAATGAATACTGTACTATTACAGTACTATTAAAATTAAAATGATATATACAGTGTTGTGCTCTGAAACTGCCAACGAAGAGCAATGCAGTCTGTAGAGATCCTCACCATTCCTGATCTTTACCATTGTACAGCAAGTTCAACAGAGGCAGGCTACAGTACGTGATAACTGTTTATTATGGGATTGGAATTGTATAAATCATTATATTGAGGTCTATCCTGCGGACTCATTGAGATTTCTGAGATATTGTAATAGGATTCATTTATAATGTATTTATTTTTGTTACATGCAAGTGCAGACTTTTGACAAACATCTCAGGGGTTTGTTAAAATGCAATTGCTGTTTGGAGTCCTTTTCCTTCAACACAATCGGACATCTCTATTTAAACCAAGTTTAACATTGCTAAACAATACCCATCCTCACTCCAAACTTAACTGGAACACTGACATACACATTTATATTCACCTTTCCATATTTTAATATTAATAGGGTGGGTGATTCTACAAATAGGTTATATCTCAGGGATGTATTTTGGTTAATTCCTATTACACACCTATTCTATTAATGTGCAGGTGGTTTGTAATTGTGCACAATTTAGCACTGCACTTGAAACAAATTAAGAAAGTTCTGATTCATGCCCACTGGTAGAATCACAACACATGGTTTAGGTTGCTTACCACAGTATCTTAAGTGACTGTTTAACTCTCTTAATTAAAAGTAACAGAGTTGACAAAAGCATCAGATGTATTATTCAAATGATACATAGACAAATCTGATTATTTTGTTACAATATGTAATTTAAAAAAAATCAATATTAAATATGAATATTAAAAATGTATTTTCTCCTATTTTTAATCATGCTTTTAAAGGACGAATGAGTGTTATTTGAAATTCTTCTTTTCCAGGTAGAAATATATTTAAATCATTCTTTTAGTTGCAGAAAAAAACATCAGCACTATCACAATCGCTGTGATGCAGATCATACCAAAAGAAAGCAATATCTGCAAAGTGAAAGCCAGAAACAGCAAGAAAAAAAAGAAGCAGGGGAAATCAAGTCAGTGTTGGATCTTTGTGACGGAACAAAAATCAAACAAACACCTTTCTCCTTCGGAGCACTAACTGCACACTCAGGATCTCCCTGACTACTTAACCAGACACCTAAGCTGTTTACCGGCATACACAAAAAACATACACAAGTAATACACCGAAAAAAGGGTTTACACACTACCTTTACTTTTTCATATGGCTGTGCTCATGCTCTCGCTCTCACTCTCTCTCTCTCTCTCACACGCACACGCACATCGTCAGCTTCTTAACTCTACAGCAGCCCAGAGCAGACTGACTGCTCCCCTTTTATACTTGGCAGCTGGCCTCAATTTACAATAATACGACCAAAACAATAAAACAATTAACAATTAAGAAGGGAGGAATTCAACCCTCTCCCTGCTCACTACATATATATATATATATATATATATATATATATATATATATATATATATATATATATATATATATATATATATATATATATATATATACTGTATATATATAGTATAAATGCATACAGTATAAGTGGAACAATTTCTTATTTTATATACAAAATTACTATTCATGTATTTATTTACAAATGTTATATTCATTTACATTTTGCTTCTTTACAGGCAAGTGCAGTATGGAAGAAAAGTAAGAAGGGAAAACAGTACAAAGATATTGACAAATTTCAAAAATTTAGAAATGTTTTCAAAAGAACGGCAGAGACTTAGACAGGTATAAGAAAACCGAATCGCCTAGATCAAAAATAAAAACAGCTTGTTCAGAAGTTTCCCAGTTCCCAGACACTATGCCTAAAACCCTTGTCTTTCATCATTTGATAACTGAAGATATTAAACTGAAGTATTGTGATTCCAGGAAAGAAAAAGGACAGGCAGCTTGTTACAGGGAAAATTCAAAAGAAGTACAGATTGCAGAAATGTACTTCAGATGCCTTTGGGTTTCCAAGCAAGTGGTTTCATAGGGGCCTAGAAACTGAAAAGGAATGGTTTACATTTGTTCAGAGAAAATTCAGAACAGCTGCTCATGAAGTAAAGAACAAAGTTGTTGCCTTTTTATGTCAGAGATGAGACCAGTCTTATAACTAAGCAAAAAGCAAACTATTACATTGACAGCACAAAATGTAAAACCGTTTTCTAACTGACACCCTGAAGAATCTACACAGAAAATTCCTTGTGGAAAATCCATATGCAACCATCTCCTTTTCATTGTTCTGCCACCTTCGACCATTTTGGGCTGTGCACCCAACTATTTCTGATTGAGAGACATGTCTGTATAAACTACATGAGGATCTTGACTTCATTACAGAGAAGCTGCAACAGCTCCAATTTCTTGAGCTTACTAATTTGGAATGCTTGGTTGAATTGAGTTTTTGTGATCCTTCTGCCAAAACGTGCATGTATGGTGAATGAGCACAATGCAAAAATACAGTACCATGCTCTACCTATGATGCACAGGCCAATGATTCATACTGGCAATGAATAACCAAGTAAGTGAAAAAGCAAAAAAACAAATACAAGGAAAAGGTTCCAGTAGAAATCAAAACTGAAACCAGGAATGGAAAGCTCTTTGGTGGAACAAGTTGAGATGTTTCAAAACCTACTCAACAAGTTTGGAAGACACCTTTTCAAAATACAGAGCAGTTATTTTACGACTGTGACCTGAAGATCAGCCCAGGATCACTTAATTCATATAGAGTTCTCTGAAAACTATTCTTGCAAGTACAGTATTGAGATTCAACCCACCAGCATGCAACACTAGTTTGTAAATAAATCTACATGTATAATTGGTGCTTTTTAAACTCTCATATGAAATCCCCAGAAACACATTGTTGTTGGATCCTCTGAGGTACGTGCAAGTGCTCCCAATTTGAAAAATAGAAAAACAGTGCTGGTTTGAAAACTATTTAAAATTCTCTAAAACATTGATTCATTTCATATTAAACATGTTTTTCAAAAGATACCCGGGGTTTGTAATAAACAACTGACCTTGCTTTAAAGATTTAATATATATTACAAAATCATAAATAAGTGCTACACATTTATTTAAAATACTGGTAAGTAATGTTATAAACTATTTATTTATGTATATGCACTTGCAAAAAAAAGGAATTTGGCAACCATTTGACATGTAATGGACATACGATCCAAAGTAACCAAAGTGATAGTATCGAATATCATGATGCTGTGAATGGTATCGTATCGAGACTCCTAAATGAGGCATCGCAGAACACTAGTAAGGATACACTAAGGGCTGCTCATCTATTCAGATAATTATGTGAGGCATGTACCACTGTAAAGTTGTTCTATGTGGACAATGATGCTGTGCAAAAAGCCTCAAACCAAATGCCTTCAGACCTCCCAGTTGAACCTTCTACTATGTGAATTAATCAGCTGATCACACTCCAGGAATGCTCATATATCAGGATGTTTATGCTCGACGGACCAGCAACTAAAATGTCAATGCTACAACACACAGAGCCTGCTGATCAGGACATTCATTGGGAAATAGTCTGTTGTAAAATATGAAGATGAGTTGTACCTTGGTATTATACTTGGAACTAATGAAACACAAATCCAATTGACAAGGTCCTTCTAAATATATTATTGGCTCATAAAACAATAGTACTTTATAGTTTAGTTGTTTTATAAGCAAGGTTATAAAAAAAACAGAAGCTACTACAAAGCAAAAAAATGCAGCCCTTTGTAATAAATAAATAAATGAATATATAATGAAGTCCTTTGCCAAGCATAGAAATATATTTTTATCCTTTAAATTTGTGTTATTCTCATGTGTGGTGATCGGATAGATGATTGCTTTAAGCCTAGACTTTTTTGTCCCTTAGCAATAAGATACAATTTATGTTACAGCAGCCTTAAGTAGTATCTATCACGTGTACCTACCAAGAACAAAAAAAAGTCACATTTGTACCACAAAATGTGTTAAAATAGCATAGCTGGGAATTCATGCCAGTGGTCTCCTATATTATTGCTCCTGGCTACTGATCTCAACACCAGGCTTTAGCGACCATGTATAGAGTTGAAGTAAAATCTCTTAAACCTAATTCATAGAGCAAGATTTGTTTCACAAGAATGAAAAAACATGCAAATAAAAACTTTTGGGTACACAAATTTGTATGAAAAGACAAATATCGGGCTTAACATCAGCTTGCTGAAAGACTGGACTACCGTATGGACTACTGGTTTACTGGATTCCCAATAAAAAGAAAATATATAACAACATTATACTGGCGAAAGCCTTGCACTGTTCTTGCGGAATTCAAATTCAGGTATTACTTATCCTAATTATTATAAGAATATTATCTAGTGGGAAATGAGGACGAGTAGGGTAGCCTACTGTCGATTTACTACCAGTATTTAGAAAATGTACATTTTGACTGGATATGTTTTATATTGTTAACTTAAAGTGCTTGATTTCGTAGACGGATAAGGATCAGAATTGCAGAAGCTACCCTTCTGTAGGAAACCTTGTATATATAATATATGTATGTGTATAATATGTATATAAGAAATATATATGGACTCAAATAATGTTTAGTATTGGAAGAACAGTTTGGGGTGGTGTTTATTGTTCAGTAATCAAAATGGGAATGCATTTTCCTATCTTTAATTTATAATACCTTGCCATTATTATTAAAGTCAAGATGAAATGTAACAGCATGAAAGACTGACAAACTGGGTTAAAATCCAGCGTTAAAGTTTACACCTACTACCTGTATTTATTATGGAAAAAAAAGTTTTAATAAAGAACTAAACCCACCAAATTAAATAAAGAAAGAATGAAAGAAAACCTTCATTAGTCCTTTAGTATCCCACAGACCACCCCACAAGAAAAGGTGCAATTATATTTATTTTACTGAACAATGGAGTCATTTGCTTGTAAACAGCAATAAGTTCAGTATTTTATATATGTAATCAGTGTTTTTCACTGCTAAATAAATACCTATTAACCATTGCAATGCTAGTAATACATTTGTTTGATCTTTTTTTACTTCTGAATTTGTTTACATTTAACTTAATCTGCAGTATATAAATGCTATATCATGATGCATATACATTTAGAATATCTTAATGTGCAGTATATAAATGATATATCATGATGCATATACATTTAGAGTATCTTAATCTGCAGTATGTAAATGATATATCATGATGCATATACATTTAGAATATCTTAATGTGCAGTATCTAAATGATATATCATGATGCATATACATTTAGCATATCTTTATCTGCAGTATATAAATGATCTATCATGATGTATATACATTTAGAATGTCTTAATCTGCAGTATATAAATGATATATCATGATGTATATACATTTAGAATATCTTAATCTGCAGTATAAGTTGCCAGCAGCTCTAATGCTTTCTCTGAAGCCTGTAAATGTAAAGTTTTAGTGGCGTCTTCTCTTGCTTTCATGTTTAGCTGTCCTCTGGCAATACACACAATGACAGGCTTGAACTACGCACTTAACACATGCATGTTTGAAAAAACAAAGTCATAGATAACATGCTTTGATGCATTTCACACATCCCTCTTCATCATCCTCAATACTGTTTAAATGGATGCTTGTTGCACTCCAGAAAATTACAATAATTGTTGTTTTGAATTCAGGTAAAGATGAAATGCAGACATAAAAACAAGATACATATGTTATGGAAAACCATGTAGCAGGTGAATTTTAATTGCCTTTAAAAAAACAAACCTTAGAAGTTATTATTTATATCTCTGGGGGCAAGGAATTCCATAGTGTAGGCACATCTTCAGAGGCTCTTGAGTGGAGCTATAGTGATCTCTCTCCAAGTAACAACTGAAAATTAGCATCATCAGAAGAGTTGTGGTTTCAGGACATGTTTTTTTTTTATATACATAAATGTTCAAATTAATTAAGAAGGAAAAATACTACATAACAAAGCATCTTCATCATAAATGTTGGAAATGTTTAGATTTTTCAGATTTTTTTCAGATTGTACAGGTGTCCGTAACAGTATTATGTGAATTTGCACACACACAAACACAATTACGGTAAGTACGGTATGTTCTAATATAGTACGATATGAATTAAATAGCTTTTAGATACAGAGACAAATATGTAGTCTTTGTAGACTGCTAAAAAGTATTCTCAAATATATATTTCATTTAAAATTGCACATGCCTTGTTATACAATGAAATAACATTTTGTTTTTGATTTTACCAAACAGATTCTCCTTTTCTGCTTGGCTTATTCATGCCATCCTACCCTCCTCTAAGTTTTGAAGTGGCTAGTCAAATAGGCCTTATGGTTTGATTCCTTATTAGCTGACAGGTTGTCACAGATAACAAGTTCGAATTCCCCAGTTGGAAAGTAAATTCAGTTTCCTTGCAGTTCCTGCTTTAATTCTATTCTGTTTGAAACCCTTTATGTAAATTGGGTATGTCAGCAACAAGAGAAATAAACCTAGATGAATATTAAATAATTACTATTCCCTTTATCACAAGTAGGAGTAGCAAAAATAACCTTAATTTAAAAAAATCTGATAATGTGCATTCAGGAAGTTTCACAACATTAGAATAAAAGCATATTAGTTACATTTTAATAGCATGCCATGAATAACCCTGTATTTACTGAGAAACAATGCGGTAATAACATGTGCTACATGTGTAACTATTGTACTAATTACATAGAGATTTCCTTGTATTTCATGATGCAATTACACCTTCAAATCGGTTAGTAATTCCTAACCTTTTTCTTGCTCTTGCGTGGTAAATATATGTAATATTGAACGCTATTGGTAAAGTTACACTTCATTGAATTTTTTACAGGGAAATACATGGGTGGTAGTTTTGTAAATCAATCCCTGTAACCAGTTATCCAATATATAATAACAATGTGATCTAATTTCAACATCAATCCAGCTTCTTTTTAGTTTTTACTTGGAAATACATGGGAAAGAATTGTGTATGTATGTACAAAATGCACTGTAAAATAAAGCAATCCCTGTTAGCAGTGAAAATTATATACCGGTACTAAATTCCATTTAATTTGAGGCATTTACATGAAATGAATAATAACCCTGTACTTGTCCTGTGCTTTCATGATCCCCCTATTTGCCTTTTATTTATTGTAGTTCTATTCTCAAGCCTTGCTCAGTCTCTTGCTTGCTAATTACTGTTTTTGCCCTTTTTATTAATTCCCCAAAGCTGTTGTGTTCTGTGCTAATTGATCACCAAAGGTTGTTTTGTCCTCTGTCTCCGTCTCCAGAGCTTACACCCTCTACCGTGGAGATCCCTGGACATTCTCTGCCCTTGTTCCTGATACTATAGTTCTTGGTTTATTCTACACTTCCACTATTCTAGGACTATTTTATTGTTTTGCCCCTTTATGCGGCCTGATCGTAATACATTATTTTGGAAATTTTAGAAATTCAGTGTTTTGGTCCTCTATATGTAAATTCCTGGAAGAGGCACTTTCACACCTAGTTCGTTTGACCTTTTGCTTGCAGATTGAAGTGCGGTTCGGTTCACTTGGAGTGATATGTGAAACCTCTGAGAACCAATCGCACCACGATGCGCATCAAACCAAGTGAAATATGAAATGGAAATTGAATAATGATTTAGTACATGTACTGCATCTGGCTTCATTACAGTTGTGCTATATACACTCACAGGGAAAACACTGTGCCAAGACAAAGAGGTACTGTCTACAGGTATTAGTCACTGTTGCATCTGCGCTGATCCGCCTGAGTTTAGTAAACCAGCTCTTGTTGCATCTGTAGCTCACCACACTGTCACGTGCACAACATTTACAACAAGCTAGTATTATTGTAATTATTATTATTATTTTTATTATTAACAATAACAGGTAAACTACAGTTGGTTACATGCACAATATGTAAATCATTTTGATAATCATGATTGTCTCTGGCATTTCCTCCAAAAGAACAGTGTTTTTCCAACAAATACTTGATGCTTTTCTGGCATGATTTGATGTTGTGAGCACCAAATAAAGCAAAAGAACACAGACAATAGCCACAGCAGATACTTGTAATCAGCAAGAGAGCCGAGTGCGTTTGGAAAGTGCAATGTGATATCAATAGAACTATGGTCTGGATGAAGCTGCAAGTGAACCAAACCAACACATTTTAATTAACTTTAAAAGAAACTCAAGTTTGCTTGATTTTTTCTGGTGTGACACGAACCGAAGCAAACCTAAAAAAAGATGAATTTATTTGCAAGTGAACCACGATTCAAATCACTTGCAAGTGAACTAGGTATGAAAGTGCCCTTACACTGAGGGCCCTTTCATACCTAGTTTGTTTTTGAAGATCCGAGTTAGAATTCACTTGGAAACTAACTAAAATGTTGCAAGTTTGTTTCAATTGGTTTCACACCAGAAGATCTCAAACAAACTGCATTTTTCCTCCAAGTGAGTTTAAGTTCGCCTTCCCGACTGTAATCATAGCAGAATGCGTTTCTTTTCACGCTGAATCTGATTGTCTGGAATTGTGCACGTGACCAAAATGATATCTTCTTGTTAACGCCAAGACGGATGTTCATTACTGAACATGCAGGGTTCCGCGCGCACTAGGCTTGTGATAGTAGTACTATGTACATACATTTTGTTTATTCAACAATGTTTTCAACGATGTTTTCGTGCTGCATTATGTGCAAAGAGGAGACGTTTTCAAAGGCGACAAATGAGGAGGAACGCTTTATTTTTTCAATTTTTGTCGGCTGTTGCATTGCCAGTGGCATTATCCTGACATCAGTGAGTTGTAAGCAGTCCCTGTCAATCCCTGTTTATCAGCCTTTCTCGTCTCAATATTATTATTATTTATTTCTTAGCAGACGCCCTTATCCAGGGCGACTTACAGTCGTAAACAAAAATACATTTCAAGAATCACAGTACAAGTATGAATACAATTAAGAGCAAGATAAATACAATGACTTCGGTTCTAGCAAGTACAAGTATATGACAAAATACGATTCAATAACGGAGCAGATAACAGTGTCAGCGATAGCTACATCAGGATATAAATAACACTTGACAGATTACAGTACTCTAAAGTACAGGATTAAATGCAGTAAAATCGGGAGCAGATAGGAGCAAGTAAAGCGCATTAAGGAAGAGTGATAAAGTGTCCAGAGGGAAAAGAGGAGTTCTACAGGTGCTGTCTGAAGAGGTGAGTCTTGAGGAGGTGCCGGAAGGTGGTCAGGGACTGGGCAGTCCTGACATCTGTAGGAAGATCATTCCACCACTGCGGGACGAGGGTGGAGAAGGAGCGGGCTCTGGAGGCAGGGGAGCGTAGAGGAGGTACACCCAGTCTTCTAGTGCAGGAGGAGCGGAGAGGTCGAGTGGGGGTGTAGGGAGAGATGAGGGTCTGGAGGTAGCTGTAGGCGAGTACAAGAGTCTTGAACTGGATGGTGAGCAGCGGAGTTCTGGATGAGCGGATGATTGTATTGTAATGACACATAAACACAGAAAAAGTGTGGCAAGGCAGAAAGACCAATTATGCGAGAGACAGAGCGAATGAATCCTAGTCAACAATCTCCCTCCCGATCTGTGAGGGTGCTGTTTAACAGGAAGAGTGCCTCATACTGGTTGGTCTGGCAGTTCATTCCAGGGTCAGTCGGAAGCCAGCCAGCCAGGAAGGGGGCGGAGTCACAATGCCCGAAGTCATCGCCCTAAAGCGGTACGAGATGTGTCAGTCATGGGTTGGAGGAGACGTGACTGAACTAGCTATCGCAGGGGGCGTGACTAAGGGTATAACTGGGGATGTGACGATGTAATCTGTTCCTTTGATTTGGTTACGAAACTGACCGAGAAAGGAAACAGACTGTGTAAACGTATCGAGAGTGTTAAGTGTGTTGTTTGGTTGTGGAATCTAACTGTTTGTTTGTCACTACTAGACGACTAACACGAGCGAGGAAGCTCTCACTACAGGCCAGCATCAAGCCCAATCTAACTGTCTGTGTTTATCACTACTAGACGACTAACACGAGTCGGGAAGCTGTCGCTACAGGCCAGCATGAAGCCCAATCTAACTGTTTGTTTGTCACAACTAGACGGATAACACGAGTCAGGAAGCCCTCACTACAGGCCAGCATCAAGCCCAATCTAACTGTTTGTTTGTCACTACTAGACGGCTAACATGAGTCAGGAAGCTGTTGCTACAGGCCAGCATCAAGCCCAATCTAACTGTTTGTTTGTCACTACTGGACGGATAACATGAGCGGGAAAGCTCTCACTACAGGCCAGCATCAAGCCCAATCTAACTGTCTGTTTGTCACTACTAGACGGATAACACGAGCGGGAAAGCTCTCACTACAGGCCAGCATCAAGCCCAATCTAACTGTTTGTTTGTCACTACTAGACGGATAACACGAGACTGAAAGCTCTCACTACAGGCCAGCATCAAGCCCAATCTAACTCTGTTTGTTTGTCACTACTAGACGGCTAACACGAGTCAGGAAGCTGTCGCTACAGGCCAGCATCAAGCCCAATCTAACTGTTTGTTTGTCACTACTAGACGGCTAACACAAGTCGGGAAGCTGTCGCTACAGGCCAGCATCAAGCCCAATCTAACTGTCTGTTTGTCACTACTAGACGGATAACACGAGTCGGGAAGCTGTCGCTACAGGCCAGCATCAAGCCCAATCTAACTGTCTGTGTTTGTCACTACTAGACAGATAACACGAGTCGGGAAGCTCTCACTACAGGCCAGCATCCAAACCAATCTAACTGTCTGTGTTTGTCACTACTAGACGGCTAACACGAGTCGGGAAGCTGTCGCTACTGGCCAGCATCAGGCCCAATCTAACTGTCTGTTTGTCACAACTAGACGGCTAACATGAGCCGGGAAGCTGTCGCTGCAGGCCAGCATCAAGCCCAATCTAACTGACTGTGTTTGTCACTACTAGACGGCTAACACGAGTCGGGAAGCTGTCGCTACAGGCCAGCATCAAGCCCAATCTAACTGTCTGTGTTTGTCACAACTAGACAGCTAACACTAGCCGGGAAGCTGTCGTTACAGGCCAGCATCAAGACCGGACTACACTTACACCACTTGTTTCTGAATTCCTTGCACCAGTACCTGCATGCAGAGCACTCACTATCAGGAGAAGTGACCGTGTCTGTGTTGTGTGTTGTTTGTGATTATCATTTCGTGACTGAACCCCGTGGTTTAAAGCTGTCAATACATATTGGTGTGTAGAACCAGCGTTTATCTTTTAACGGTCTAGCACACAAAAAGAGAAATAAAAGAACTGTTTTGAACTGTGAACTTTGTGTTTGTCATTGTCAAAGCACCTGCATCACCTGTACACCTGAGCACTGTAACCCACACGCTCACATATATATAGTGCCCTGGTAGAATAAAATGAGCAAAATGAGCACTGGAAGCAATGTTATTCTCAGATGTATTTAGTTTAATATATATTGTTTATTAAACAATATATACAGTGCCTTGCATAAGTATTCACCCACCTTGGACTTTTCCACATTTTGTAGTGTTACAACCTGGAATTAAAATGGATTTAATTAGGATTTTTTGACACTGATCTACACAAAATAGTCCATATTGTCGAAGTGGGGAAAAAAATCTACATATTTTTCAAAATTATTTACAAATAAAAAACTGAAAAGTCTTGATTGCATAAGTATTCACCCCCTTTGCTGTGACACCCCTAAATAAGCTCTGGTGCAACTATTGCCTTCAGAAGTCACATAATTAGTTGAATGGAGTCCACCTGTGTGCAATTAAAGTGGCACATGATCTCAGATTAAATACACCTGTTTCTGGAAGGCCCCAGAATTTGTTAGAGAGCATATCTAAACAAACAGCATCATGAAGACCAAGGAGCTATCAAAACAAGTCTGGGATAAAGTTCTGGAGAAGCACCAATCAGGGTTGGGTTATAAAAAAATATCCCAAACTTTGAACATCCCCCGGAGCACCGTTAAATCCATTATTAAAAAATGGAAAGAATATGGCACAACCGCGACTCTGCCAAGAGAAGGCCGTCCACCAAAACTCAGTGACCAGCTAAGGAGGGCATTAGTCAGAGAAGCAACCAAGAGGCCAATGGTAACTCTGAAGGAGCTGGAGAGATCCACAGCTGAGATGGGAGAAACCATCCAAGGGACAACTATAACCCGGACGCTCCACAAAGCTGGGCTTTATGGAAGAGTGGCGAGAAGAAAGCCATTGCTGAAAAAAACCCATATCAAATCCCATTTGGATTTTGCCAAAAGGCATGTGGGAGACACAGCAAACATGTGGAAAAAGGTTCTCTGGTCTGATGAGACCAAAATTGAACTTTTTGGCCTTAGCGCAAAACGCTATGTGTGGCGCAAAGCCAACACTGCTCATAACCCTGAGAACACCATCCCCACGGTGAAGCATGGTGGTGGCAGCATCATGTTATGGGGATGCTTTTCATCGGCAGGGACTGGGAACTGGTCAGGATTGAGGGCAAGATGGATGGAGCCAAATAGCCACTCTAATCTACTACCATTTCATACACTAACATATCGTATTTGCAAACCACCATTTAATTTCCGCTGTGCCTATCATTTTCTGTACATGCATATAATGAACAATGAAGAACAAGAACTGAGGCAGTCAAAGAATATATTTTATGACAAGAGATGAAAGAGAGGGTCAGCTTGATTAAAAAAAAACAGAAACACACTTTTCTTTGGCGTTTTATTTTGCACACAAGACTCAGCTATTTATTCACACATCCTTCCAAAATGCAGTATAGGGAAACATACTTTTTAAACTTTTATTACATGGCGTATTGGGCTGCAAAGCTATACTTAACATCATTTTCCATTCTTTTTTATGATTGCCTGCATTTTTGTTTCTGTTCTACATTTTAAACCAGTAGATTTTATTGGGGTTCTTTGCTCACAATTGAATTGTGATTCAATTTTAGAAAATAGCAGATTACTTTCAGACAATCTGGGTTCGATGTGCAATACCCTCATCATTTCTAGCTAGGGAATTTCTAGCATCATGGTTGGTACATTGTAGTGGTTTAATAAATATTGACATAATGCATTTTATAAGATCACACAGTCAACTTAATAAAATAAATCCAAAATAATAATTTCATAAATATGAACATTTTTTTAAAGAACCTCTCAAGTCGTGCCATTGCTTCTGTACATTGACAACACTACAATGGTAAAAGAACTTCTTTGCACTCTGTCTAGAGCAGCAATATCCTTTTTGTAGCAAGGTGACCAGATCTGAACACAATATTCTCGGTCTTACTAATGCATTGTAAAGTTTTAGCATTACTTCCCTTGATTTAAATTCAACACTTTTCACTATGTATTTTATTGGCCTTTTTTTATAGCTTCCCCACATTGTCTAGATGAAGACATTTTTGAGTCAACAACTCCTAGGTCTTTTTCATAGATTCCTGCTTCAATTTCAGTATCTCCCATATGGTATTTATAACAGACATTTTTATTGCCTGCGTGCAGTACTTTACACTTTTCTCTATTAAATGTCATTTGCCATGTGTCTGCCCAGTTCTGAATGCTGTCTAGATCATTTTGAATGACCTTTGCTGCTGCAACGGTGTTTGCCACTCCTACTATTTTTGTGTCGTCTGCAAATTTAACAAGTTTGCTTACTATACCAGAATCTAAATCATTAATCTAGATTAGGGATAGCAGAGGACCTAATACTGATCCCTGTGGTACACCACTGGTTACCTCGCTCCATTTTGAGGTTTCTCCTCTAATCAGTACTTTCTGTTTTCTACTTGTTAACCACTCCCTAACCCATGTGCATGCATTTCCTTGAATCCCTACTGCACTCAGTTTGAGAATTAGTCTTTTATGCGGGACTTTGTCAAAAGCTTTCTGGAAATCTAAATAAACTATGTCATATGCTTTGCAATTATCCATTGTCGAGGTTGCATCCTCAAAAAAATTAAGCAGGTTTAGACACAATCTCCCTTTCCTAAAACCATGCTGACTGTCTCCCAGGATACTGTTACCATATAGGTAATTTTCCATTTTGGATCTTATTATGGTTTCCATAAGTTTACATATAAAAGAAGTCAGGCTTATTGGTCTGTAGTTACCTGGTTCGGTTTTGTCTCCCTTTTTGTGGATCGGTATTACGTTTGCAATTGTCCAGTCTGTCGGTACAACCCCTGTGTCAAGAGGCTGTTGCATGATCTTGGTTAGCAGTTTGTAGATAACTTCTTTCATTTCTTTGAGTACTATGGGGAGGATCTCATCCGGCCTAGGGGATTTGTTTATTTTAAGAGCTCCTAGTCCCTTTAACACTTCTGCCTCTGTTATGCTAAAGTTATTTAAACCTGGATAGGAACAGGTCGACATGTGGGGCATGCTGTCCGTATCCTCCTTTGTAAAAACTTGTGAAAAGTAATCATTTAATATATTTGCTATTTTTTCTCTTCATCTATGATTTTGCCATTTGTATCTCTTACACATTTTGCTTCCTCCTTGAATGTTCTTTTGCTGTTATAATATTTGAAAGAACTTTTTGGAATTGGTTTTAGTTCCCTTGGCAATGTTCATTTCTATCTCTCTCTTGGCCTTTCTAACTTCCTTTTTGACTTGCACTTGCAGTTTCAAGTACTCTTTCTGTGTACTTTGTTCTTGGTCCCTTTCAAATGCTCTGTAAAGTGCCTTTTTTCTCTGAATATTTTTTTTAATTGATCTATAAAACCATTTTGGCCATTTTGTTTTAGACTTTGATTTGTTTACTTTTGAGATGTATTTGTTTTGCGCCTCTAGTACTACATTTTTGAAAAATAGCCATCCTTTCTCTGTGGATGTTTTCTCTATTTTACTTCAATTTACTTCTGTTAGTCTCTGTTTCATTTCTTCATAGTTTGCCTTTTTAAAATTATAAACCTAAGCTTTAGTCGTTAATTCTTGGGTTTTAAAAAAGCACTTCAAATGAGACCATGTTGTGATCTGAGTTTGCCAATGGTTCTCTGTCCTCTGTGTTAGTTAGTCTTCGTTATTTGAAAAGACTATCGGTCGAAACAGTGGTAACGTGTTTTGCACGCAGAAAGCCCCTTACTGTGTACTTTGTGCACCTGCTGTATTCACTAAGCAGTGGCACACAACCTTGTGTGTGGAATGAATCGTGTGTAAAGAGGTACCGCATGTGAGTCATTTAAATACAACCGAACCAGCAGAAGAGCTGCACAGGAGAGCAAGAAGGGTCGGGAAGAGACTATTTCGGACCAGGCAGACGTTACTAGGGCTGTGTGAGGAGGAGGTAATAACTAGATACAGATTGAGCACATCATACTAGCCTTATATGTTGGACCCCGGAAAATTCATGATATCATGAATTTCACAGAAATCGTGTATTTGACTGCCTACCGTGAAAAATATGCATTTTATTTTACATGGCTCTTTGCCTCCCCTGTTCATTTCATGCTTTTATCAAGTAGAAGCAGCGCTACAGTAGCTGTACACGATCTGGCGTCAATGCCGTGCATTTGGTTACTACGGCAACGGGGTCAAACAAACACCGGCTTCATGATTGGTGAATTCCTCATACTGTACAAAGACGTAACATGCGAGTCAGAGGCGGGATGTTTAAAATGGTTGTTTAAATAGTGTTAATTTATTAGCATGCAGTGTATGATAAACATAAAAATGCAGATAGCTGACAAATAAAAAAAAAGCTCAATTCATTTCAACAGAAGATCGCGGTCAGACCTACGAAAAGGAGACTTTGCATGCATATGGTGGGATTCTGTTTTGCTCGACTTGTAATGTGTCTTTGGATCATCTAAGAAAAGATACTATTGACAAGCATCTTGACAGCGCAGTACACAAAAACAAGAAAATCAAACTTGAAGTTCAGGCTAAACAATTACTGAACAAGCAGGTCACAATCACAGGATTGTTTAAAAAGAGCACAGAAAGTGGAGAAACACGTAGTGCAACAAACATACCAATACAACGGCTGGTCAATGAAATATTATATGTTTTTTTAATGAAAAAAATCCCCAATTGTGGAGCCGTGCCTAACAGTGACACACTCAGATGACAGTATCTCCCTAAAGAGTATGCAGCACACAAAGAATGAATGATTGAGTCTGACTGCGTTGCGACGAGGCCATTGATGATCAAGGCAATTGTGTTTTGTACATTATTTTTTATCCCACAGAGCTTTATAACTGCTAATTCTGAGGAGCTTACTGCAAATATTTCATATTTTTTAATAGCGACTCGAATTCCGATGTTACAATGTACTCGTACATCCTCAGACAGTCTGGGATATATGAAGATTACGAGGCAGGTGTATATGCTACACTTTTGGCTATTTTAATATGTTTATATAGTCACCATGTACTTGTGATATTTAAGTAGGTGTGACAAAAAGACAATGATTCTTGGTGGTAAATCTCCCTCCCGACCTGTGAGGGCGCTAAGTAACAGGAACAGATTACCCTGGACTACTTGGCCTGACTTTTCGTTCTGAGGGTTAAAAGGAAGTCTGTCATTTAGAAAAGGGGCGGAGCTTCAGTACACTAACTCATCGACCCGGAAGGGAAATGATGTGGCAGCCGTGGATTGGAGGAGCGGCTGCAATCGTTTACCAAGGGGTCATGAGTGACGGTATAAATAGGGGTCGAAGCGACGTTATCTGTTCCTTCATTTTGGTTAAATGGTAAAATAACCTAGAAGGACCAGTATTGTGAATATACGGATTGTGAGTCAGTGTTTGTTTTTGTCTAATTGTTGGTTGTTATTATTAGACAGCTAACACGTTCCGGAGCTGTCGACAGAGGCCAGCACAAACCCGGAACAGCACTGCACTCGTATCACCATAAACTGTATTTGTACCACAATCACGAATTCACACACTAACGGACATGGGTATGTGTTTTGTGTTTAATGTGGGGATACAATAAATGGGATGCAATTATATCAGGACCAACCCAGGGATTATAAAGTAAGCAATACATGCCGCTGTATTACTTACCAGCTTTATTGTTTATTGTTTGTTTTGCCATCAGGCACTGGACATAAATGAAATAAAACAAACCTTTGAACCTGGATTATAATTGTCTGTCTGTTCTTTGATCACCTGCACCTGCACACTATTAACCACTTTGCCACACGTGGTGTCAGAACAAGGGATTATGAATCACGCATTACTTTCAGCGTTGCTGTAGGAGGCGCTGGACAGCACACAGCAGGCTGCAGAGAGACGGAGAGAGGAGCGGTACACGGCATTGTTTGAGAAGATCGGTCTGGCGATCCAGACCAAATTACCAACGGCACCCGTGATGATGGCCCCAATGGTGAGGGCACTGAAAATGACAGTGGAGGATGACCCCAAGGCTTACCTGACAAGTACCACAGACAAGAGGGTGAATTAAAACATTAATATCAATGAGGGGGCATTCCCATGAAGAAATATAGGGTTAATTAAAAAAACAAACATACTCAAAAGTGTGAAGTGCCTATTTTCGGTTACTGAATGCATAGTAAAAGCATGTGAGATGGAGTACCTCACAACCACCAGAAAGAGTATGGTGGCTCAAGGTCATTCCAGCAGGAGCTCTGAGGTGACATGGATTGCCTTCAGCAACTGGCAGCCTTCAAAACCTTAAACGAGTTTGTTTCTCAGACACATCAAAGAAGTGAAGGCCTTGCCTTTTCACTTTTTTTGACAAAGTTAGGAAAAAGGTATAACACAAGTGCTATATTTTAATTATAAAGTGTCAAATTCAAGAATATCATGATTTCTGGGTGTGAAAGGATAGCGTCACTGCCAAGGCTGGGGAATGGCAGGAAGCAGACCCAGAGACAGAAGCTGTAGTTCAATGGTGCTGTTACACACTTCTATGTAACAAACAAAATAAAAAGAAACAAAGGCACAAGGGCCAAAACAAAAAGTATACACAAAGTAGGTCACCTTAATTCAGGCTGGGCAATGGTCTTCGCTGAATTAGTTTCCCCAAAACATAAAAGTGCATACCCTCAAAACTCCTCAGCAAACAAAGGATCTCGCTCCCCTTACATAGCGTGTGGCTGGGCTTGATTGATCCTCAATTAATCAATCAATTAAGCTCCAGCCACATTCTACACAAGGTTTCAAACTTAACAACAAAAATAATATAACACACGTCATTTGCAAAGACTTACGCCCTGCCACACTAGGTCGTATCCAAAGTGTTTTAATTTCCCCATATATGTCATGCAAAAAGAACATCCTCTAAAACTGAGACAAAAATTAGGGACAAAGAAAAACATATGTATGTGTCTGTCAAAACCAATTGCCAACAAGAAATTAGGTATGGATAGCATACGAATATGGTGTAAAATATCACCAACATTTCTTGCTACTTTGTACTAATATATATCGCCTTCCCAGATGAGATTGTAAGCAGCTGATTAATATTGGACATTTCTTGATTGTAAAAAAACAAATTCTAGTACTATAAAAAGAACACCACATAAGAAAATATTTGGAAGTGTGGAGTTATGAAAAACTGGGGAACATGTTTGTTTAATCAGTAGTCAGACTTCAATCGTCAATTTAAGCTGTCAGGAACATATTACTGGAGACAGACACTTGACAGGTCTCTTTTGGGGATGTGTTCTAAAGAGAGACACAAATTAGAGAGGTATTGTGGATGCAGGCACATCCTTCTATTTGTAAGCTACAGTTACAATAGATGAAGATAAGAAATGTATAGAAAAAGGAGAATTGAAAGGACAATAACAACAGACCTTGATTGATGTTAAAGAAATGGAGTGTGGATACTGTATCCTCAGAGTAAAACACAATCAGGTCAACAAAAAAAAAATGTGTGGAAAAAACCCTTTCTTCTTGTCTAATAATTAATTTCACTTACTTATTAAATAAGTAATGAAAGCAATAAATAATTAATTTCATATTATTAATAACAATGTTGTGGTTGCCATACTCATTCAGTTAGCACGATTCTTGCAAAAAAGGATTTGATTGGACATGCTTATAATATTGTATATTAATGTAGAAATAATACAATTTGCCATTCAGTCTGTCCTTGAATTACTTAAAAAACATAACTGTAATTGCTAAGTGATTGAAAGTGCAGCAGTTCACACCATTACTTCTGCATCCAAGGGTAAGTTAGAGGTGTGGAGAATGATGGAAAAAGCACTACAAAGCCTCCATTATAAAATTGATAATTGCATGCATGTTAATAACTGGTTGATTGATCAACTGTGGTTGGTTGACAGTTCACAGATACCCTCTATCTCTCTCTAACTGAGAGAGTTTAAGGAGAAAACAAATATTGTATTCGTGTTATTTTGTTTTGTGCACTTGGGTAAGAGATAAAAAGATCTTAAAATTAAAAAAGGATGCTTTTGGTACAAGTCGGTTTTTCACCACACTTTGAAAGCAAGTGTGGGCTAGGACAGGGCAACTGAGCACAGAGTTAAGGAAACAAGGAAGGCTCTTCAGCATAATAGTATTTGGGAGTGAGATTTTGTGTGTCACATAATGAAAAATATACAGATGTTTTGTGGTATCTAAATGTGTAAAAATATCTATTCTAGGTTGCAGTAAACTGCATGTTTTGAATTTAACTATTTAAAAATTGTGGGGGCATGCCGCTAGTCCCTCTTGGAAGCGACTGTCTTGCTTTGCTCGCTCACAACTACACACCATGACCCGCTAGCTTGCTTACTTATTTTCAGCTGTCAGAATGTTGGAGAGTATGGTTATGGGGAATTTCTTGGCTAAGGCAAAGCTTTATTGTACATTGGTTTACAGTTTCAGGGGAATATCTGTCTAAACTTTACATTCATTGACAGGTTTGGAGGGTTACCTGACTGAACCAAATGCTTGCTATGCATTTCTTGACAGGTCCAGGGGAGTTTCCTGAACCAACACATTTTGCTTTGCACTTTCTGCCAACACTGAACAAAATAAAATAAACTTTAGACAGTTTTTATTTAGGGCCTAAAGATTTCAATTTCCCTGCTAAGTAACACTAGCAGATATTTGAATTGTATAAGCTTGGTGCAGAAAGGCACTAATTCAGATCTGCTGCTATTTAGAACAATTGCATAGGCCCCACAGTGTTCTAAACATGAGACTTGTTTTAAATGTTAAAGTTTCAGTATCCCTGAAATCTTGTTTGAATGTAAATGAGTTAAAGAATGGCTATTTAGTTTTTCTGCTCCATTTTCAAAGCTTTAAGTCAGGGGTAAGTAACCTCAGAATTTCCAGTCCATATTTTTGTTCTACAAGAATCAAAGCAGATTGGTATGGACTGCAGACTGACTGTACGTTATACTATGTACTGTAGTACAGCATCCACTGCTTACACCGTCCAGGGTTATTGTGAGTATCCTTTTATATCAGACAAATAGCGTTTGTCATTTACCATTCCCATTGATGTCAATACAAAGGCATCGTTTATACCGTGTTAAGCACACCGCATATTACAGGCAAACTCAGCTGTTTTCATCTAGTTATGTGCCATTCACATAAATTTAAATAACAAACACACTGCTTATACTGTAGTAATCGCTCTTAGTAATCCACCACTCAGCTGTTTTCACCTCGTTACCTTGCCATTCGTATAGATTTACTTTTAAAAAAAGGTAGCACTTTACTTCAGTAAAAGCTTGACAGATCGGTCAGTCAGCTGTTTGCACCTTGTTACTGAGCGATTACCCCAGTACTGTAACCTTGGCTATTTAATCCCTGTACGCAGTGTCAGGTTTACAGGTTTACAGCACAGACTGCAACAGAGATGGCTTCAGAGATGGATGTCTCGCAACAACATAGGGTTCCGCCCAAAGCACACAGAGAAAAACTTAATTGAGATGCCGCAGGGCGCAGAGCCGTGGTTAATAAATGTGACTGGGACGCTCTGCCTGAAACAGATACTGATGACATGACGTAAGCGAGGTTGTCACCGCAATGTGAGACACCATGGAAAATGCCAAGGATTCCAAGCAGAACCCAGATGACCTGAAAGACCAAGAGGAACAGCCATTGGTAACACAGAACCAATGTGCGAGCTGCGCTTTTAACACTATGGAGCAGCATCCGGATATAGAGTCGAATTGGGATTTCAACTGAAAACCATAGCAATAACAGCTGAATATCTCATGTACTTCCTCTGTTACAACAGAGGAAGTTAGAATAGAGTTATATAAAGATTAGACATCTACAAAAAGGGTCATGTTGCAAAAAGGGATCTATAGTATAATCATATTTTTATGGCTGAATCATTTTAAATGAAAAATAAATATATGGATAAGCAGCCAATGTACATGCCAAAAAGTTAATCATATTTGATTTAAAATGCCATTGCATATAACTTTTTACTTTTCAATTACCAGGTGTACATGACCACTGAAAACATTTCTGAAGTGATTCAAATTATGCAATTAACATGTCAGCTGACAGGGGGATATTGGATGGCAGGGAGTGAGTTAAAATCCTCCCTACAAAAACACACTAAAAAATGACATTTAACACTGAATGTTTATATGTGAGCTACACATATTTCTTTGCAAATACTGATAAAATGAGTTTAATATACTTTTTTTTATTGATTTTCAGTTTTAATAAACTATTCAGTTAGTGTGTGAATGTGATTATTATTATCGGTCAACATTATTAAAATAACGACGCGTCATTTTACAGAAATACAAAACCAGTGTGTGGTGCTCCCCATCACTTTGACTAAAATTAAGGTGAAATAAAGGGAGATAGACATACCATCAATTTCCAATGGTTCTGTTATTTCTTACCATATGGCATCTTTCTTTTTATTGTCTTTATAACCACGGACACTGGCATCATAAAGAACATTATATGTTTTGACTTTGATAATTAAATTCTCATTGATGTCCATTTCTCTTTTATTTCTGGTAATTTCTGTGTGAACAAGACAGTGACAGTCTGACAGCCTCTCCTTTGACTCTGTCCGAGTAATGACGTGTTGTGTATAGAAACATAGAAGGCTTGCGAAGGAAAACCGTCAGTTTGAGACAACAAGGCAATTCTATCTTTGGAGTAAGGGCGGAGTTTGTGTAACAGCTACAGGAATATAGAATGGAAATGTACACCATGGTGACACCCCCTCCACCACCACACACACACACACACACTCAAAATGAAATAATGCGCTTGGACAGTTGTATTGGATTTACCACTGTATCACGTATAAAGCGTTTCACAGCCTCGCAAACAATAACAAACTTATGCACAAACGTGAGAATCCATTGCACGGCCGTAAGACTCTCAACATTGTGAAAAACAGTGAGTTTCACATGTAAACCTTGAGACTTGACATCCATGGAATCACAACATTTCATAACCTGTGATCTGGAGTATTTGGCAGTGATACATGTAATAGTCAATTCTTGACATTTTGACTATAATATATAATTTGAAGCAATGATATATTGTTACATGATGACATTTCATAACATTAACCTTTCACTCAATGAAAAACAGTTTATTGCCAATCACACTATTTTCTAACAGGTGAAGTCACTAAATGGCAGATAAAAGAATGAATTGAAACTGTCTATAAGTCCTAGTTTATGTATGTTCATGGTGTCCTCTAATGGAATGTTTCTGTAAGAGGAAGTGAAATCTCTTACTCTCTCATCACCTTGCTCCTGTTCCATAGGAACCTAGCCTTTTTAAAAGATCAAGGTTCAGGATTGGAGGGGTGGGAAACAGGAAACGGGGGGGGGCGGGGGTTAAAGTAAACATCTTTCCAAATGACTGACTCAGAGTATTACATCTCCATGGAATACTGTCAATTGGTCCAAGATATTTTTGTTTAATGTTTCTGTTTAATGTTTCATGGTGTTGTTTGTTTCATTGCTATGTACATTTATGGAACCTAAAGTCAACTCATTATTATAAACTTAAAAACTGTACTGCATATATAAAGAAATAATATATATAGCAGGAAGTCAAAATCACCAGTTTTTTTTGCAGTGGAAAGCATATTTTCTAGTTGTCTATCACAGAAGAAAGACACATAAGTTAATGTATTGTTATCTTCTATGTCTAGTTATTATTTATTACAGCTTGTTAGGTTGTAATTGAATCTCACTAAATAATTTCCATTTTAGACATAAAGTGATAGATTTTCAAAATTCCCAACCCAACTTGTTAGGCTGTAATTGAATCTCACTAAACAATTTCCATTTTAGACATGAAGTGATTGATTTTCAAAAGTGACCCGGTTATCATGCAGTTCTTTATGAAAATGCAATATATTTTACAGTTATTAATGACAATTAATTTATACCTAAACCACACTGAGTGAAACTGTATTTTATGGTGACAATTTGCTAGGCAACATTGTAGACTATAAAATAATAATGGTAAACAGGGGTTTATTGAAGGACTTCCCCTTTAAATGTTCCCCCAATCTGTGTGGTTCGGGGCGCGGGAGCTAGGCTCCTCCCTATCCTTTTATCTCCTATCATCAATCAGATCTAATGCCTATTTAAACCATTAGTCACACCCTATACCTTCGTCTAGTGTTTTTTCGTTTTGATTCGGAACCTAAGTGGAATGCAAGACCCCCAGCTAATTTCTTTCAGTGTAAAGATTAAAATGAAGTATGGAGTACTTACAGCATTATTGATATATAGATATACAGCAGTATTGCAAATCCATCTCGGCAGAACCAATTTTTCCACCCAAGAAAACTCCCAAGCTGCGCTTGGCTGTTCAGCGGCCCAGATCAGACAGCAGACAGACTGTCTCGGAGCAAGCTACTCCCACAGCCGGCATATCAGGCAGCCGCTCCAGTCAGCGAAACTCAGCAGGAACATTCTCAGATTTTTTGGGGTGGTTTTGTTATATATTACATGGTATATCCCTAATATCAATCTTTTATAAACATAATTATGTTTAATGTGTTTTCTCATCTAACTACTAAATTACTATTCTGTCTATTTGGTTAAGATAAAACATAATATTCAAAGGAAAAACACATTGAAAAAGGTAATTTATTGCAGTTTACCAGGTTTTGGCCATGCTTGCCTGTGGCTTGTCATGTTTTTAGTATGCTTTATTTAAAATGTATCACATGCCTTTACCATGCTATAGTGATTTTTTAAAGGCATTTTATATGTTGACTGTCTTTTTTAAAACTGCAATAATTCCAAATGTGACTTAACCTTGCTGAACACTTAAAATACAACCAAACCAAAAACCGTGAAGTCATCAAAAAGCTGTTAAAACCTTTAAAAAATGGAGTAGAGATGAGTATATGTTGATGGAGGTCATACATGTGCTATATAAAAAATGCACAGCAAATGGTGCCACTATAACCTGCAAAGTCATTCTCATTGTCAAGCTACAGCATTTTATTTACCAAACCTTTTAAACTCATTCTTAGGTGTATACAGTATATCAAGTATTTGCTTGCACGAGCTTCAGGTTACCTTGGTGATGACATCAGCGAATTTAAACAGAGAAGTGTTTAACCCTTTGCAGTCCATTAATTAAGTGCGCGTCAGGCGCGTCAGGTCCAATTTATTTTCACACGCGTAGTTAATTTTAGACGCGCTGTTTAAAAGTATTTTTTTCCACAGTCAAACGGGTTTAAAAGGCCCTGCATATCAACAAAGCACTCACTAGGCATTTCCAGTCCCGCCCCACCCTTTTGTTCGCTATCGCTTTCACATATGCTAAGAAATAAATAATAATAATAATAATAATAGTCGTACATACCGATTAATCATCTCCTGATCACTCGTTTTATCATCAAACTCCTCAATAATGCAATCCAAGTCATTATTTTATTACTATAACATCTCAAAAAAGCTATGCAAATGTCCGTGATAGTCTCTGTGCACTGATACAGTAACAGCCAGCTTGTTTCCTTATGACCGCCCCTATGTGATGCCAGGGGCAAGTATGACTATTCATGAGATATGCTTTTTTTTTTTAAATTGGCTTGTCTCGCTCCTGACGCCCCAATCGGCCATTGAATGGTTTTCTGGCTTTTCGGAGAAAAACGACTAGAAACCCGTTTTTTTGCGTTTTTTTGATGATGTCGGACAGGGTCCCACAATGGACCGGATAGGAATAATTGCAATGTCGGACCAGGTCCGACAATGGACCGCAAAGGGTTAAATTTCCTTTGCTTTGTTTAATTTCACCATTTTATATGGACATATTTAGAGGACACACATTTTACAAATTACATTTTAACATGACAAATCACTAAAGGGTGATAAAGACTGGAAAATATGTGAAAATTATCTGTTTATAACTCCCAAAATTATTGAGCAAAAAACAGTGTTTCCTTATTTCTGCCCTTGAGCTACCAAGATGATCAAGACCTGAAATCAAACATAACAAGAACAGGACATATAGTTTGTGACTCCCATGTTGCAAATTTTCTTCTCCTTTTCTGAGAAACATCAGCAATATTTGGTATGATTGGAGAACTTGCATTTTACTCTGGGGATGCCTAACTTATGTGACTAGGCCTAATCTTTCTACAAGTGATTATCTGTGTGCGTTTGGTAATGTCAGCTTTGTATTCTCCTGTGGTCACAGAGACATCAGACTCTCCTCTGCAATGGCAGGGATTAGTATTGAATAGATAACCTTGGGGGCTGAAAAAAGCAGACAAATTTGACTTGCTGGTCCCAGTCTTTTGATCCTGTTCCTTTTAGCTTGTCCGTGGATTAGATATACAGACAGCATAAACTACCACTGAAACCCTAACCATAAACTACCACTGTCAGTTTCATAGTTTCAATGGTGGAGCAGGATTGGTACCATGTCTAAACAAGTTTTTACATCTAAAATCAACTTTACCTCAACAGCAACAATGACAGAGCTGCATTGAAAGCTTTCTTCGGTCTCGGATTCAGACTCTGTTTCACCTTCTGCTCTGTTCTGCAGAGGAGCACTATGGGACTGTGCTCTTCAGAAGCCAGCTTGCTTTTTCTTTCATCTATTAAGATACAAGCCAGCCTGTCAAAAAAGTAAATAATGGTTGCAGGCATTTATACTTTTAAATACTTTAAGATAGCTGTAATAGGGTCATCTGCCTTCTTGAAAATGCATGTACTGTAACTGATTCAAAGTGATGTACAATGTACATGTTATTTATCTACTGAATGTCATGGTTGACAGAAATCAAATGAATGCATGCAAACAAATAAACACAAGATTTGCAGTGAGAATTGATTTGCAAGCTGCAGGGGGGTTCTTTGTAGGTGGGTAATAAATGTTTTGGTAACTGGTACAGCTTTACAAGTATGTACCCTCAGACCCTCAGATATTTATTTTGTCTAATTACTGTACAGTAAACACAGTAATGTATTCTGGCATATATAGCCATATAAAGACAATATCATAATTACATCTGTGAAAGATGGCGGACATTCTCTATATCATACACATAGAATACCAACATGCTACATCGTACACAGAGTACCAACATGCTAAGGGTACCAACATGCTACATTGTACACAGAGTACCAACATGCTACATTGTACACAGGGTACCAACATGCTACATCGTACACAGGGTACCAACATGCTACATTGTACACAGGGTACCAACATGCAACAGCTACATCATGCACATGGCACCAACATGCTACATCTTATACAGGGTACCAACATGCTACATCGTACACAGAGTACCAACATGCTACATTGTACACAGGGTACCAACATGCAACAGCTACATCATGCACATGGTACCAACATGCTACATCGTACACAGAGTACCAACATGCAACAGCTACATCATGCACATGGTACCAACATGCTACATCGTACACAGAGTACCAACATGCAACAGCTACATCATGCACATGGTACCAACATGCTACATCGTACACAGAGTACCAACATGCTACATCGTACACAGAGTACCAACATGCTACATCGTACACAGAGTACCAACATGCTTGACCTTGTATCTAATCTGAGCCTTTTTTGAAAGGTCCAGTTTTAATTGAACAACAACAAAAAAAGTAGTTGCACAGATTATATTGAACATAGTACAAGTCTACCTACACTTAACCCATTTTTTAGGGTAAACAAAGATTTTTTCATTAAAACCATTATTGTGAACTTGTAGATGTGACATTTATATATTTTTTAAACAAGGAGTGGAATAAGAGGCAAGAAGTACAGCCAGTAACACTGCATCTATTCAAATGTCCCAATACTTGTTGGAGGGTGGTACACTGGGAAACCAGTTGACACGACCTGTTTTAAGATATATACCTTTTCATAACTGGTATGTGCATCAATCATTAGTTGATAAAGCTGATAGTGCTATAGATACGGGACCCTAAGAGCTACAAATCCATTGTACGCATACATGTAGTAGTGGTTATCAGGCAGTGAATCACTTACTGTATATGGAAATCTAGTTACTGACCATTTTTTACTTCTACATTTCCTTCAACAACAAAAGACTGAACAGTTTTTTTTCTTACTGTTAATGTTCAGCTGTCTTATTAGTCTATGTCATTATGAAACTTGTATGACACAACTGACTAACTTAAAGCAAATATAGCACTTTGGTCACTCAAGAAAGATGCTGTTGATTAAATCCCATTTAGAAACCATAATTTTTCCAAGTCTGACACTGACAAGTTATTACTGGAGGTGTCAGACATGAAAAAATCACTGAATCAATTAATGCACTTATTATAACATAATTTATCAGCCTAATGAAATCTCTATAGTAATGATTCTCTCAATGGCCTCTATTCATTTTGATTGTCTTGTTCATCCAACCTTGGTCCTGAACAACCATTTTATTATTATTATTATTATTATTATTATTATTATTATTATTATTATTATTATTATTATTATTATCAATCCATCCTTACTAGAGTAGGTCAATTACAAATAAAATCAAGAATACCCTGGAGGCTGGGCATGTTATTAAAATATATAACATTACTTTAAATATCTGTAGTACAATAAAGAATAAGCTCTGAATCATATTTTAACCCTTTGCAGTCCTATGTCGGACCAAGTCCGACATTACAATTTACAACTAAAATGGGTATTTAAGCAATGCAAATTTAAATATGTTTAAAAAAATTATAAACGATATGGGTCTGTAGAACTTAAATTGAAATTAAATATATTTGATTGTGAATAGATTGCTTGCATGAAACACAACATTTTAACCAGCTCAATCCATATTGATGTCACTCTTTCACTTTTTTGTTTTTTACGAACTAGAAGTATGCAACTTGTCCAAAACATTGCATCTATTGATTTAAATATTTGCAAAAACTAGTATAAAGTACTGTAATATTTAGGGTTGTTATCATGCTGCACCAAATGCTGACCAAAAGAAAATGTTGTAACAAACAGAATACCATTATTTATTGATGTGTTTGTTTTGCATAGGAATTGTTTTAATATAGATGTTATTTTATTTATTTACTTATTTTGCTTTGAAAGTTTAATTGTCGATCAACAAATTGAGTATGTTTGTTACTACAGTACTCACACGATACTACATATACTGTGACGTGCCTCGAGGTACTGCAAGTTTATCGTGGTACCAGGGACGTTTTCTGTGGAACCCAATGTGATACAGGAATATGTGCTTTTTTAAAAACGTTTTTCCTTGTTCTGTTTCCCAGCAATGCATTTAATATGTGGGTCAGTAACGAAAACATAATGTAGCCTATCATTAATGGAAAGAATTAAGAAAGAAAAAAAAAAAACATTGCGACCTGCATAGGTAATTTCAATCAAACAATTTCCCTCGCTTTCCTGAACACACGTCCACCTTAGTTTTATATTTAATCTACCCTCAGTCTGTTTCCCAGAAGGAAGTCTTGCTATTTTTATTAAGTTTGTGGCTTCTGACTCTTACCGTAGTTGAATTTCATTATGAAGGTCTGTCACAGCAGATTTGTGAAGAACAGAGTAACCTGATCAGTATTAACTTCCTATAAATGTTGAAGTCTAATCCATAATTGCACATATCAGCTTTAATGATACGAGAGATCTATGTTTAATCTGATATTTAAACCTAAAAAGGTTCATAAAAGTTTCTCATATAACATTTGTGTAAAGAAGTTGATAAAGCTATTTTTTTATTAGTTTGTTTACTATATATAGAGTATTATTATTAACCTTGCACATAAGATGCCATCTGCTTTCCAAAAGAAGAATGAAAAAAATGTTACTTGCTGATTCTAAGAACATTTAAACAATGGTTTGTGGTGGAAAAAAACCTTTAACCCCTGAGGACCAATGATACATATTTTGGTATCTCATTTACCTGGGGTTTTTCTTTCTAATAAATAATTATGATTTCTATGCTGCTATGAAGCTGCTATGGAACCTATTTTTGTTTTGTAATATTTAAACGCATTTCAAATAGTGGGCTTTTTGCTTATAATTTATTTTATAATTGTTTGTGTCCGTTTAAATGGTCCGGCGACGGCAATGAGCTAAAAGGGGGAAAGTCTGCCAGTATTTTGCACTGTTTCCACAGACTCATTTGGTCTGGTGCGTTTGTAATTATGTGCTGTGCTGTACTTATACAGCTGGTTAATTATCCATCAGGATGATGTTGACTGCTGTGTTATGGACAGTCGTATTCAGAGGACGTACTCACTGTTCACGTTGTGGGAGGGGCTTCTGTGTAGTGATGCAAAAAAGTGAACAGGCTTCTGGGAATTGGTGTGCGAGCTAGCAAGGTTTACCGGATCCATTGATTGCTTTGCGATATTGAGCTTTTACATAGCGCATTGGTCATCTAGCTAGCTCTAAAGGTCGCTCGTATACCTGTATATTGAATATTTAACTGAGCCCCAACTTGTGTTTTTAAGGATAGAAAAACACATTTTTAATTATTGTTGAATTATTAAAGCCCCTTCTTTAACCTTTGTTACAGCTTGAAGTACTCACTATGCAAAAATACCAAGAACTTTTTATTGTTCCAGACAAGCTTCAATCAAATATCCTGGCTTTGCTGTTCAAGTGTGATGAATCACTGTGTGAGGTAGCTAATTAATATCAGTGCTGCAGGCTACACTATATTTCCAGCATTTGATGCAGTTTAACCCATGGCACTGCTATTTTGCAAACCATAAAAAAATGACTGTGTATGGTATGGTTGAATTAGTGCCATGTATCTGACACCCAAGATAAAAATGCAATCAGGTTTTGAAAAAGCCGAAACAACACAGAGGTTTCCTTCATGGCCATCATTTAGCTATTTGGATTTTTTTTTTTACATGGCTGTTTTCTTGGCCTTTTTATACATTGTTAATGTTTTAGGTCAGATAAATGTTAACATTTTTAGACTTTGTTTTAAGAGGTCAAGTCCATTTTTCTCACAGTATACTACAAGGAGTTAATTTGTTGCAGTCAGTTGCATGCATACTTACACAGTATGAAAATGATTTCCTGAGGCAATTTGTTGCACAGAGCTTTCATGTTGAGACTGAATTATTCAGGACAATACAAGGAACATAATGATAGTGAATAGAGGTAGAATGTTTTCCAGAATAAGAAATCCATTAAACCAATACATCTTGATATTTCATACAGTACATCACTTATCAAAAGGGTAAAAAGGGGCAGAGTGGTTGTTAAATCAAAGCATGGAAGGTTTTGACGTTGATGAAAACTAGTTTCTTGAAACTGTCAAAGTAGTTTAAATCAGCCATGTCTAATGGTTTTTGACCAAAGCAGGATCTATTTAGGAACAGAATTCTTTTTACAAGATACTATTTTAATAAACCTTTTTTCCAAACAATGAAAGTGAGCCCAGTCAGATCGGAGGCAGACTTTTAGTGGCCTTGTTTTGTTTTGTGCATTTACACACCGAATTCCCACACTAGTAAGATTTGAACTTCAAAGACAAATAAAAATTGTGTTCACAATCTTTGTGTCATCAGTCCATATTCAAAATGTGAAAAGATAAATACAAATGAATTAAATAATATTATGCATTTAAAAGATTTATATTTGTCAATTTGCATGTGTTTGTAGATTTATAAGCAAGCAGGCTATAAACACATTTATGCTTGTATTAGGTGTTTGTGGGGTGTTTATATTTATAATCTTTTAAATTCATAGTATCTGTGCCCAAAGATACCACTCAGACACTAACCCATATATTAATGCACATTCAGAAACTTTTCCCTGCATACATACAGACTGACTATATATGTGAGCAGAAGAACGTTTGTTATTGTTCAGGTAAAATTATCAGCTTGACTGGGGTTTAATATGGGGGATTATGACAAATGGGAACTCTGCGTCTTTCAGTTTAGGGCACAGGTGTGCATTAGGCTTCGTAAATCAAGCCCTTAAGAGCGACCCGTTATGGTTATGAAATATCACAATGTAATCTTGTTTAGATTCACTTTGGACAGTATATAATTTTTTGTTTTATCATCACATCCTGGTGGCTTCTTAAAATTCAGAAGTGTAAAGACCCCTGTGGCCTCACTCAGAAGCATGTATAGTACATCAGGAAAGCCAGGGTATGACCAATTAACCTGCAACACTGCACCTTGTGGATCCAATGGGACCGTGTTTCTGGGGGACAGGTTAATGGTTACTAACCGGTGTACTATAAAAAAAGAGACCAGCATGTAATGATTGAAACAGAAAATTATATATAAAGTAAATAAATCATTCTAATAATTCATAATTAAAAGTAAATAATACTGTGCTATTTCGGACCTGTACCGTGTCACTGTAAGTATTTTAGCATTTGTTTACATTCATAAATCAATAGACCACTGTCAGTATACAGCTTTGGTTTATAAAGCTGTACCTTTATATGTAGAGTTATGAGTTGTTCAGTTTGTTGAAAGTATTCTTGATTTACAGATTTTACTCTTTCATCATGGCTGGCAGTGAAGAGCAATAGAATTTTATACTTTTCCCCTTTATTTTCTAAGCACTTTAAAGGTCAAAAATCATACATGACATGAACAGCAATTCTTTCATTCCTACTGTGATGTTCCTCATTCAGTGGGTATTCTTATCATAACTGGAGTTATTTTACCGATTTATTCAATGAGCAGCTTCCCCGACACTGCTATGAGGTCAACATTTTTATACTACTGGAATTTGCAGCTGGACATTATTGGGCAGTGCATATCAAGGACACTCGTACTCTGTGTTTACCTAACAAGGTGTTGGCTTGATTCAGTCAGCTCTTATGAGTCTTATTAAGACTTCACACATACAATATATTCAGTCAAATCCCAGTTGTAAGTCCTGTATCGCTAATGTTTTTTGTTGTTGTTGTTGTTGTTGTTGTTGTTGTTTTTTGTTGTTGTTGTTACAAGTTCCCAATTACGGGCTGTAACAGGGGAGACCTGGACTGGCTGTCTGACGTATGCATAGTTCTGCAGGAAGAGGGCGGCAACCCCATGGGATTTACCTGTCAGTCATGGCAGTGACACAGAGAGGTGGGGAAGAGGGTGTGTGGGCTTTCCCTCTCTCTGAGTGGCTGGGAGACAGGTCTTGGGGGGATTGCTGGACCTATAAATTAATACTTTGTTGTTTCCTCAGATCTGCCCCTTTAGCCCTGAACAACGAGCTAGCGGTCACGCTGCTCGGCAAGACTGTGGATGGACAGGAAAAAAGATGCAAAGAGCAGAAACTAAAGAAATAGAGAGAGAGAGAGCGGGGAATCCTTGGGCAGACCCCGATAGTGTCCAGACATAGCTGAGGGAACAGTCGAGTGTAGGATGGAGACCCGGGTCGTACAGGTAGTGACGACTGGGGAAAAACGGCTGCAGAGTGCAGCACCCTTTATTTTGTAGTTTTCATTATTGTGTTTTATTTTCCCTTTTTTCTTTTTGCCTTTTCGTTTTCATTATTCTTTGAGCACCTGCGAGTGCACCCGCACCATATTGTGTACCCTGCCGTGTTACTCCGGAGGTCCTGGATACCATAGTTGGTGGCCAGGCCACGGACAGGACCCTGCAGACGGATACGTCAGAGCCAGGTTTCGGGGCAGCGTTGTCTCAGGAGGTCAGGGGAAGTGAGCACCCGGTCCTGTACATCAGCAGGCCAGGCCACGGACAACAGCGCCCTCTGCGGGCTAAAAGAAATCAGTAAAAAAGAAAATAATAACAAAAATACAAAATAAATCTGTCTCCTGTGTCAGTGATTACCCACACCCCGTCACACGGGCCAATTCTTGAATGTGTTTTGCTGAAGAATCAGAATTCATACTTTGAAGGTAATGTCGAACTTATATATTTAGAAAACTACATAAAACCATTACCATTATGTCAGATGTTCTGATTTCCTAACCATATTTGCAAATGTACTATATCGCTTACGGTCAGTTTGTTTGTCACTGTGTATTTAGAAGTAACTATTTGTAGTGTAGAAATAATTGAATACCTCAGAAGATATTTTAACCACCTTCTTCTTCTTCTAAGCATTATTGTTATTTTATAGTAAACTAATACATGACGGAACAGCTGCAACAATTAAACATATAATTACTTACCTGTAAGTTGTACACCGAGGAAGACTTCTCTGAGTTACATTTGCACTCTTCCACAGTCTAATATTATTTGAATTAAGAAAAACATGACTGACTCCAGATTTAGTAGAAGAGCTCTTACTACAGTATGATAATACAATTGACTCTGACAAGAAGGCTAAATCCTAGTTTGTATGCTGAACTAATCATGCACAATATGTATATTTATATTCTATTCTATTCTGCACACTGTTACCACTTTTGTTTCCTATTTAAGAGCATGGAAAATTCTACTGCCCCTTAGTATATTGTACATACAAGTAACCTTTCAGTAAATGCCATTTGCTTAATTGAAATGTTATCCAAAAATTCAGCTTCTGTAATCAAATTACAATGATTTTTTTTTAACTATTACTTGCCCATATGTTTTTTATGGAATGTGTGCAACTAAGAAAGCAATGTACATTTTGTATCTGATCACGTAAGAGCAGACATACTGTACATATGGAATCTTTTCCAGTCAAAACTGCTGAATACATTATTTAAAAACAAATAGTTGTTAAAATAAGCAATAATTACAGTGTTTTTTCCCCATTTCCAGTCTCCCTCATTTTAAATGTAAATATGCAAAGCCACACCAACAAGCATTACTGTTTGACTTCAGTTAGAAAAATATTGATGTGTAAAATGTACGTCAGTTATTTTCATGATTAAATTACTTTCAATCTAAATGGTACATTGTGTTATTGGTCATTTCTCTTTAGTCACGGTTTTCCATTTTCAATCTGGATTTATGCTACGCAATAACAACTGTGTTCACTGAGCGCAGCCTTTACACAGACAGGTGGTAAGAAGGACAATTAACACAACAGCAGGGTGAGGTTTCTTCAAATACAAGTCAGCATTTCAGAAAGCAGTGACTGGAAGGACACTGAACTACATCACAGCAGCAACCACTTGCATTTAAGAAAATGTTTGCTTCATTAGATAACTTATATATGTTTTAACCTCCTACTGCTGGAAGCTGTAACTTATATATGTTTTAACCTCCTACTGCTGGAAGCTGGAATCTGCCTATTCAGCTCACAGAGTGGCAAAGGGAATGGGGGGATGTCAGCTTTTTAATATCAAATACCAGCCGTTTATCTCAGATTGACAGGGCAGATCAACCCAATGCATCAGCAGAGATTTGTGAAAAAAGGGGGGCAGGCTTACTTAGATGAGTATTACAGATCTGATGTGTTGCCTTATTGGGCATGCTACACTCTAGAATCAGAATATACAGCGGGTGCATGAAGGTTCAAGTACAAAAAATCTGCAGAAAGGGAGAAACAACACCATATGTCTGTTAGGCATGGGGATTATAAATACTACCGAGACACTGCATTTTTTTTTTTGTGCTTTGACAAGTGAGTTAATAAAGATTTTATTAAACAACAAGTCTTGACTGACTGTCATCAGAAATCCCCTCCAGTCAATACAAAATAAAATAAAAAATGTGGACAGAGTAAGAAAAGGTGAAACTCAAGCAGCAGTTTCAAAAGATATAAATGTTGCAGAATCTACATTGTGTGGATGGCTAAAAGATGAAGAAAAACTAAGAGGTTTTCTTGATAAGATTGAGTCCAAAGAGGATTGCTCTAGGAAATGTGCTGCACTAAAGAGTGAGACAAGCTGCTGTGTGAATGTGCTGCTGTGTGAATGTGCTGCTGTGTGACTGTGCTGCTGTGAGAATGTGCTGCTGTGTGAATGTGCTGCTGTGAGAATGTGCTGCTGTGTGAATGTGCTGCTGTGTGAATGTGCTGCTGTGAGAATGTGCTGCTGTGAGACTGTGCTGCTGTGTGAATGTGCTGCTGTGAGAATGTGCTGCTGTGTGAATGTGCTGCTGTGAGACTGTGCTGCTGTGAGAATGTGCTGTTGTGTGAATGTGCTGCTGTGAGAATGTGCTGCTGTGAGAATGTGCTGCTGTGTGAATGTGCTGCTGTGTGAATGTGCTGCTGTGTGAATGTGCTGCTGTGTGAATGTGCTGCTGTGAGAATGTGCTGCTGTGTGAATGTGCTGCTGTGAGAATGTGCTGCTGTGTGAATGTGCTGCTGTGTGAATGTGCTGCTGTGTGAATGTGCTGCTGTGAGAATGTGCTGTTGTGTGAATGTGCTGCTGTGAGAACGTGCTGCTGTGTGAATGTGCTGCTGTGTGAATGTGCTGCTGTGTGAATGTGCTGCTGTGTGAATGTGCTGCTGTGAGACTATAAACCGAGGATTCGAGTACCTGCAAATATTGTGTGTGTCTCCTTTCTTCATTTTCCACCGTACGCTACAATATTAATTTGGCTTGTGGGCCTTGTAAATCATTTTGAGAACAAAAATGCCAATATTTGTTATAAGGTGTAACACAAATAATGTGGTTTCCTAATTATGGACCCCAACAATCGCATTAATGGGAGTGCTTGAAAACTGGACCAAGATAAAACTGTCCCTATAGGGCACTAACACAATGTAAAATGTCTTGAAAATTATACCTCACGATTACCCTAGTCTATATATCAAAAATAATTATCATTCTATACGTTTTGTAGGCTTAGCAATTCATTGGTGAGGGAACTAGTTTTTATATTAATGTGCAAATTGATACAGTATATAAATACACATTCATCAAAATGCATGTCCATTTCTATTTTAAACTCAATTGGAGGCTTATTTAATTGTATGATTGTCCATATGCTTTAATAAATATGTAATTGCCCAGGAAAATTGTTGTTGGTTGCGAGGAGACCATTTTAATAGGGACTCCTTCAATAAACCCCTCATTACTATTATTATTTTATAGTCTATTGTGTTTCCTTGACAAAAAGGCCACCATATCAATAGATTTTCTCTCAGTGTGGTGTTCGTATTTCTTAACTGTCACTAATAACTGTAAAATATAATACTGTGTATATTGCATTTTTCAAAGAACTGCATGCTCACTGCCTGCTGTTGAAAATGTCTGTTATGTCCAGAATAAAAACTGTTTAGAGAGATTCAATTACAACCTAACCAGCGGTATTTTAAATAAATAATAACTAGACTCAGAGGACAACAGTACATTAATCTATGAGTCGTCTTCTGTGATAGACTGCCAGAAAATATCTTATTAATTTTATAATCTATTTAGGTTGCAGTTCAGCTAAAATGCTTTCCAATGCAAAAAAAGTGTTGATATTTACTTCCTGCTGTAATATGCATAACAGTTTTTAAGTTTAAAATAATTCATTGACATTAGGCTTCATAAAGGTACCAGTAGAGACACCATGAAACATTTTAAAAAATATATGGTATCAATTCCACAGGGATGTAAATGTCCGAGTCAATCATTTGGAAAGATGTTTACTTTAACTGTTACAAATTGGATGACAATAGCTCTGTGCTATACAGTGCACACAGTGCCATACAATAATGACTGATACTTTCTCATCTTTTGCAGGAGCAGGTTTCCAGTGTCTCTAGATATTATTTAACATTGTAGGGATATAATATGGATGGACCTTGATGTTGACTGAAGCTGGTACTGTCACATGCAGTACTGATATGGCAACAAATTGAGCAGGGAACCTCAGTGGTAAACTTAAGCAGCTTTGGCTCACCCTCAACATAAAGGCAACTGCAGCATTTCAGCAACCCTATTGTAAACCAAGGTTGCAGAAACATTGCTGCTATGTTACAATGTATCATGTAAATTAGGTTGCTGCAAGAATGGGATGTGGTCGCTGAAGGGGAAAAAAAGCCTGTAGTATTTCTACTACTTGTACTGGCTTTAGTGTAACCCTACTCTTTTAAATCCATTTTATTATAAAAGCAAAGGGTTTAATAAAGCAGAGATGTCACCACAGTCAAAATATTTTCAAAAAACAAATAAAGTAGGGTTTGCTATATACTGGATTCATTGAGAAATTATTGGATTCTGCCACGTGGCACTGAACTGTGAAGCCAAGCGGATTTTCTACACTTGTTTTTTCTATGATATATTACGAGGTACACTGGTGTACCAGAGGTGTGCACAGAACCCGTTACTTCTAATCGTAGTTGTACTCGGAAACACTTGGATGACATCAGCAGAAGTGGGCAGGGCTAGAACCAGAAGTGCTGTTAAAATCTCAGAAAGTGACCAGGCTGTGGTTTAATGTTTATTTAACACTGATTTTGAGTTTTAGTTGTAATTCTTGTAGAGCAAGACTTTTTTTCAAAAACTTGGGAAAGTGATATTTGATGCATCTGTGATAAAAAATAATACAGTGCGTGTGGCCCTTTAAACAATGCTCACAAGTGTAGAAGTGGTTATCAGTCATTTTACTAGGTGTTGTCTGTGTGTACTACTGTACAACATTAAATAATACACTAGATATCAAATAAACAAACAAGGAAAATGAAACTAAATACCCCCACAAAAACATCTCCTTGAAAAGTATTATATTTTTCTAATGTTAAAGATTATTTTGGTTTAACTTAAACAAGGAATGGAAGATCAAATTTAAAGACACTGCAGACAAAGAATCAAAAGCTTTTTTAACATCACAAGCAACTTGAAATATATCTTACCTTTGTTACGATAATTACAGGATGGTATACTATTGTATTTATTTTCAACAGAATGTATAAGAAAACAGTCGTTTCTTAACCCTGCTTCTTACTCCTGGAAGCCAGTCCCGCCTCCCCATTAATTCCAACACAGTAAATCTACAGACTATGAGGTCTGTACTTTAACTCTCCATTATGTACTTTATTGCACATACCCATGGGACATGTGCATATTTAAGCTATATGTTTGATTATAAACTTAGAAAAGAAACAAAATGGGATTGATGCCAGACTGCACAGGCAGGTTTACATTGGTTTTAGACAGATACAACTTCCAGTACAGATCAATGGGCCAGCATTGTGAATTTCTGTTTTAATACCAACATTTAGTAGATGTGCTTTACAGGACACTGACTGTGCTTATTGAGTGTGTAAAAATCTACAGTTTAAGGAAGTGCAGTCATCCAAATAATCTAATGATCAGAATGTGATTTCTATACTCTGTGTTTATTTAATATTTATAACCATTAACAAGAGTGTATTTATGATAATTTATGTTATTATTATTTATTTCTTAGCAGGTGCCCTTATCCAGGGTGACTTACAATTGTTACAAGATATCACATTATTTTTACGTACAATTACATTATTTTTTACACATTATTTTTACATACAATTACCCATTTATACAGTTGGGTTTTTTACTGGAGCAATCTAGGTAAAGTACCTTGCTTAAGGGTACAGCAGCAGTGTCCCCCACCTGGGATTAGAACATAAGAACATAAGAAAGTTTACAAACGAGAGGAGGCCTTTCGGTCCATCTTGCTCATTTTGTTGTTAGTAGCTTATTGATCCCAGAATCTCATCAAGCAGCTTCTTGAAGGATCCCAGGGTGTCAGTTTCAACAACATTACTGGGGAGTTGGTTCCAGACCCTCACAATTCTCTGTGTAAAAAAGTGCCACCTATTTACTCTTCTGAATGCCCCTTTATCAAATCTCCATTTGTGACCCCTGGTCCTTGTTTCTTTTTTCAGGTCAAAAAAGTCCCCTGGGTCGACATTGTCAATACCGTTTAGAATTATGAATGTTTGAATCAGATCGCCGCATAGCCTTCTTGGTTCAAGACTGAATAGATTCAATTCTTTTAGCCTGTCTGCATATGACATGCCTTTTAAACCCGGGATAATTCTGGTTGCTCTTCTTTGCACTCTTTCTAGAGCAGCAATATCCTTTTTTGTAACGAGGTGACCAGAACTGAACACAATATTCTAGGTGAGGTCTTACGAATGCATTGTAAAGTTTTAACATTACTTCCCTTGATTTCAATTCAACACTTCTCACAATATATCCAAGCATCTTGTTGGCCTTTTTTATAGCTTCCCCACATTGTCTAGATGAAGACATTTCTGAGTCAACATAAACTCCTAGGTCTTTTTCATAGATTCCTTCTTCAATTTCAGTATCTCCCATATGATATTTATAATGCACATTTTTATTGCCTGCATGCAGTACCTTACACTTTTCTCTATTAAATGTCATTTGCCATGTGTCTGCCCAGTTCTGAATGCTGTCTAGATCATTTTGAATGACCTTTACTGCTGCAACAGTGTTTGCCACTCCTCCTGTTGTTGTGTCGTCTGTAAATTTAACAAGTTTGCTTACTATACCAGAATCTAAATCATTAATGTAGATTAGGAATAGCCTAATACTGATCCCTGTGGTACTCCACTGGTTACCTCGCTCCATTTTGAGGTTTCTCCTCTAATCAGTACTTTCTGTTTTCTAACCACTCCCTAATCCATGTGCATGCATTTCCATTGAACCCACGACCCTCTAGTCAAGAGTCCAGAGCCTTAACCACTACTCCACACTGCTGCCCCAGTTATGGACTTGTATGATGTAAAAGCATTACAAATTGTTATACCTTTGTTATATTTAGCTGGGACTTGTGCAGAATGTAATTGGAACAGGAAAGTGAAAGTAGCTTTTACATCCTTTTAACTTAAATCTGTCAATACTTTAGCTTAGGTATTATATTATGTTATATCAATGTATATGATTGAATGAGTTTTTTTTGTGAGAAATACTTTGGCTTTATAAAATAAATAAATAAATAAATAAATAAATAAATAAATAGAAGTGCATATGCCTATATTTTCTTTATTTTTCATATGATATTCAGTCAGCGTTGCTTTATCGGGATGACGCGGAAGAAGTAAAAATATTTTGAATAAGTGGCTGTCCCAATTAAGCAAGAGGGACTTCAGACGACCTTAGTCACACTTTTTTGTTTCTAAATGAAAAGAAAAAGAAATGTTAAATACATAATTAAATACATAATTTAAAATGCGTCAATTGTTTTTTTTTTTATTCCTAATAAAATGAATTGCTGTTTTTTATTTGTACATTAAATGAAAATGAATGATATCACATCTTCTCACAAGGCGAGGCACATGCCATGTTGAAACGATGACTTTCTTTGCAACAGCAGCCTGAGAAACCACAGGAGGCTCCAGCAGCTCCTTCAAGAGTTTAATGTTGTTTTTTACGTAATTTATTCCAGTCACAGCGTAATCACGTACTCACTGCATTGCACTGTGCTACGCGAACCTGTTTTGCTCTGAAAAGCGATCTCCGTTCATCATTTCAAAATACTGTATCCCAATTAAACAAAGTGATGTCCCAATTAAACAACATAAATAGCATTGGAAAGAACTGTCACCTTGAGTTGTATCCCATTTACGCAGAAATCCCGATTTATCAGTATCCCGATTAGACGGCGCCGACTGTACTTCGTATTTTTAGGAACAAATGTGCAGTATTGCCACTAGTAAGTGTTTTTGGCCACATTCTGAGTTCACCAGAGCATTTGTTTTGAGAACTGGCCGATGTGGACCCCACAGGCCAAATATAGTATAGTTCAACTCTGGAACTCTGTCTTTGTAGTCTGGTAATATTGAAAATGTACAGTAGGTGGTGTTTGAAGTACAGTAGGTTTAACTGTATATAAACAGCAGTTTAAAGATTAAAGTAGTCAAATGATACGCCCTCCTTACAGTATTTTTGCCATTCAGTGAGATACCATACTTATGACAGACTGCTTTAAGTGTGAGATGTATGCAGTCATTATTTACAATGATATGTTTTGAATATTCTAGTGTTCCTTATTGTAACCGAATAGCTGACAGATAGTCCCTACAGAATAGTACTCTTTAATTTGATCTTTTTTATGTGCCATATGGTGACAAAATCACATTAACTAAACCTGAATTCACTGGGCTGCCACAAACTAATTGCACACTGAAGGTCACAGCAGTCTTATCTGTATGTTTGTTTTATTTTTATTAAGCCTCTGTGTTAGACAGTTATGACTCTTTTGCTATATTTTCTGGTTGAGAAAGTGAGCCGCACATCATGAGCGTGATATAAAGTGACATCTTCTAGATCCAAAAGTGTATTTGTTCTGAATACCACCAAAATAAAATGTCTTATTCAACTCAAATCTTGCTGTGATTTTCTTATATAAAACGAGGAGGTCCCATCATCACTTTCTATAGTAAAAGTGAGAGGGATTCTGATGGTGTTGTTCAATACATTTGACTGACACTATGAAATCATGCATTTATTGTGTTTATTAAACTTGTATTTATATAGTATGAACCTTTTTTATCTTTTTTTTTTTTTTAAATGTACAGGACAGTTTTCGAAGAATAAGCTCTGGTCCACTCTAAAAATGCACAATTTCCAATTGATTCCTGTCTAGTTTTGCACCAGAGCTATTAATGTATTCATTCCTATTGTAATGAAGCACACACACAAGCAAGCACCAGTATAATTGAAAGTACAGTGACAAAAATAAAATAAATAAATAGGATTATATAAAAAAAAAAACATTGACATTAATTCAATATTTGAAAAAGATTGTCTAATTCAGGCTGGGGCATTCAGTTACGGTTCACTGATACAAAGTTTTGCAGTCATCAAAAAATAATGTTGATGTAATAATATTAATAATGTTCATCTGTAGATACTTCCAACAGGAAATATTTGAATTGTATGTGTTGTTAGGCTGTATTTGAACACAAAAATATGACAATATTGGTCACCATTACATCAGCATTTATAAGATGTGCACATAGTATATTTTGGTAGATCATGGAATGGACCAATATCAGTTAGGGTTCAAATCTGTTCTGTCCATTGTGCTTCCATTTCTTTCAAATTGTCGTACAACATGTAATGCTTTTTTATTTATTATTTCTATAATATCTTCTTCCGAGGGCCGGATTCGACCCGCTGACCCTCGGCACTAAAGGGAATTTAGCTAAAGGGGCTATTCAGCCAGTAGGGGTCATTCATTACAAACACTTGTACATGTTAATAAAAAATAGTATTATGTCAAATTTTACTGGAAATACATATATTTTTAATTAACTTGGAAATGCTATTTAACAAAAATGGGCTTTGTAGTTCTAAGTTGTTTTCTTTGTCTCTGTGAAGTGCAATTTTCTAAACTTGAACCATAGAGAAGGAAGAATCAATGTATATTAATTGTGTATTTGCACAAAAAAATACTACTAATGACAGTTTATAAGCAATAGAGAAGACAGGTTGATACTTGAAAAACGTTCCCTGAAAGAGAAGACGACCACCAACAACATTAGGTATGGGATATGGGGTAGGTATTTTCTGAGCTCTCTATACAACAGCTGCTGATAGGCCCCTTCCTGGGATGACGCCCTCAGTCCCGCCTACTGAGGGATTAAAACCGTCACACTGAGGAAGCCATTTCTCTTTTTGCACCAAACCCGTGAGGGCGACCGATGCGACCTCGCAGTTGGTGGTCGTCTTCTCTTTCAGGGAACCAAGGTTATGGTAAGTAACCTAACATTCCCTTTCAATTCAAAGACGACCACCAACAACATTTGGTATGGGATAATGTACAGTACTGTGCAAAAGTTTTAGGCAGGTGTGAAAAAATGCTGTAAAGTAAGAATGCTTTCAAAAATAGAAATGTTAATAGATTATATTTATCAATTAACTAAATGCAAAGTGAGTGAACAGAAGAAAAATCTAAATCAAATCCATATTTGGTGTGACCACCCTTTGCCTTCAAAACAGCATCAAGCATCAATTCTTCTAGGTACACTTGCACACAGTTTGTGAAGGAACTCGGCAGGTAGGTTGGCCCAAACATCTTGGAGAACTAACCACAGTTCTTCTGTGGATTTAGGCAGCCTCAGTTGCTTCTCTCTCTTCATGTAATCCCAGACAGACTCGATGATGTTGAGATCAGGGCTCTGTGGGGCCATACCATCACTTCCAGGACTCCTTGTTCTTCTTTGCGCTGAAGATAGTTTTTAATGACTTTGGCTGTATGTTTGGGGTCATTGTCATGCTGCAGAATAAATTTGGGGCCAATCAGATGCCTCCCTGATGGTATTGCATGATGGATAAGTATCTGCCTGTACTTCTCAGCATTGAGGACCATTAATTCTGACCAAATCCCCAACTCCATTTGCAGAAATGCAGCCCCAAACTTGCAGGAACCTCCACCATGCTTCACTGTTGCCTGCAGACACTCATTCGTGTACGCTCTCCAGCCCTTGAACAAACTGCCTTCTGCTACAGCCAAATATTTCAAATTTTGGCTCATCAGTCCAGAGCACCTGCTGCCATTTTCTGCACCCCAGTTCCTGTGTTTTCGTGCATAGCTGAGTCGCTTGGCCTTGTTTCCACGTCGGAGGTATGGCTTTTGGCGCAAGTCTTCCATGAAGGCCACTTCTGACCAGACTTCTCCGGACAGTAGATGGGTGTACCAGGGTCCCACTGTTTTCTGCCAGTTCTGAGCTGATGGCACTGCTGGACATCTTCCGATTGCGAAGGGAAGTAAGCATGATGTGTCTTTCATCTGCTGCAGTAAGTTTCCTTGGCCGACCACTGCGTCTCGGTCCTCAAGCGTTGCCCGTTTCTTTGTGCTTCTTCAAAGAGCTTGGACAGCACATCTGGAAACCCCTGTCTGCCTTGAAATTTCTGCCTGGGAGAGACCTTGCTGATGCAGTATAACTACCTTGTGTCTTGTTGCTGTGCTCAGTCTTGCCATGGTGTATGACTTTTGACAGTAAACTGTCTTCAGCAACCTCACCTTGTTAGCTGAGTTTGTCTGTTCCTCACCCAGTTTTATTCCTCCTACACAGCTGTTTCTGTTTCAGTTAATGATTGTGTTTCAACCTACATATTGAATTGATGATCATTAGCACATGTTTGGTATAATTGTTTAATCATACACCTGACTATATGCCTACAAAATCCCTGACTTTGTGCAAGTGTACCTAGAAGAATTGATGCTGTTTTGAAGGCAAAGGGTGGTCACACCAAATATGGATTTCATTTAGATTTTTCTTCTATTCACTCACTTTGCATTTAGTTAATTGATAAATATAATCTATTAACATGTCTATTTTTGAAAGCATTCTTACTTTACAGAATTTTTTCACACCTGCCTAAAACTTTTGCACAGTACTGTATACCAGAGCTGTGGAAGGTTAGGGTTAGGGTTAGGGTTAGGGTTTTATGTGCAGGGCTGTCCAGTGGCCCGATCAGGTGTCGCGGACTCCTCTGCCTTTTCAGACCGCCCCCAACCCAAGTTGAAGGCGTCTGTCGTCACCACTTGGCGAGTTAACACCATTCCCACCCGCATGCCCCGTGCAGGTGAGAGGGCATCCTCCACTATTGTAAGGCCGCGGAGCATGTGTGAGATACTGTCAGTGGAACGCATTGAGTGGAACGCATTGGGTGTAAGTGGAACACATTGAGCCACGCTTGGAGCGGACGCATGCGTAATAGACCCAGCTCGATGGCTGTTACGGCTGCGGCCATTAGACCTAACAGTGTTTGGAACCACACTAAGGGGACCTTTGATCCCTGTTGGAACAGGGAGAGGCAACCCTGAATAGCTGCTACTCGTCTGACAGCTATGCACGCATCGTACTGGAGTCCAGCCGGAGCATCGTGCACTGCACCAGTATAAGCCGACTCTTCAGGTCGTTGATGCTGCGTCATAATTGCTGTGTGGGCCACCGCTCCCTCTCGCGACTAAGCACAATTCTCAGTACTCTGATTCCCTGCAACCGCAAGGGGGCCAGGATAGCATCCATGCATTTTGAAAACGTGCAAGGAGCCAGGGACTGGCCGAACAATAGCATGGAGAACTCGTAAACGTTTCCCTGAAAGGCAAAGCGGAGGTAGTTCCTGTGCTCTGGACGAATGGAAATGTAAAAGTACGTGTCCCGTAAGTCCATGGTGGTGAACCAGTCACCCGACTGGACTGACTGGAGAATGTGACGGTGATTCAGCATTTGGAACCTCCTTTCCTTCAAGAACTTGTTGAGGAATCTTAGGTCTAATATGGGGCGAAAGCCGGCATCCTTCTTGGGTACTATAAAATATCTCGAGTAGAACCCCAGGGGGTGGGGTCTACGAGACGAATGGCTCGCTTGCACAGCAAGACGGCCACTTCCTCTTTGAGATCTGAAGAGGGTCCGACACAGATGTGTGCGTGACTAGGTGTCCAAGGTGCAAGCTTGCCAATATTGCAGTTGTTGTGCGGTGAAGGGATGGGTCTGAGGCCACAAGCCTTCAGGGCCTCTGCTGGGACTGCTGAGGCTGGGGCACTCCTAGGCAGCTGCCTAGGACGACTGCCCTGGTATTACCTCCTGGAACGCTGTTGTGCAGACGCACTGTGGCCTATGTTCCTTGTGCTCTGTGGAGTGGTTCGGTTTCCCATCACCGCTGTGGCCTCTAGGCGATGCCTCAGGTCACCCGGCAGGGCCGTGGGCACTGGGACCGTTCTTGTGATAGTAAGTGTCTGGGGGGACCTACCAACGGCATGGGGAAGGACAAGGAAGGAGCAATGCGGCCACCTCCTGAGATGTTTTTGCTGCGAAGGGCGCTGTAAGATCTCTTCCACAGCTGGACCAAATGTATGCCCCGGGGATATTGGCACGTCCAGTAATGCCACCTTATCTGCGTCAGGTTTCCTTGCTTGCGATAGCCATAGCTGTCTGCGAGATACCACCAGGCTTGCCAGACTCCGGCCTAGGGCTTAACCTTGAAGACTGGAGATCTGAAGCAGTGTACTGGAGAGGAGGTAGAGCTCCGTGGCCACAGGCTCTGGGAGCGGGGCCCCCATGAGCATGCCATCTAAGTACATGGTGAGAATATCCACCGTGTTAGCCAGGTTGGTCACCTGCACTTCCGCTGCATAAGCCCTCCTCAAATGTGTCTCTGTAACCCTGCATTGAGGGTTCTGGCACATAGGGTCCCTTGACAGTCCACCCATCGGTGGGGCTTTAATCAAGGCTGTGGTGGTGGAGTCAAATGGGGGTGGGGGATCCTGCCAAGCACAGCTTCTCTGTGCCTTCCAGTGAAGCAAGTCAGTTGGCTTGCTTTAAAATACTCGGCACTGAAGCCGGTCGATCCCAAGAGGAGCGTACCTCCTCCATAAAATCAGGGAACGTTGGGAATGGCTGTGCTGTGCGAGCTACTGCCTGCGTCCGAAACTCGGACCGGCCGGTGTCTTCCAGGGAATCTGCAAGGCCTGCTGTTGTTTGTTTTCTTTTTGTTTTGTTTTTTTACTTAGCTGCTGCACAACGCAGGCAAGCGGGATACCACGTGCACACTGCAGATGGGTCAGCATGGGTATTATGTCAACAACAATAACTATATATATATATATATATATTAAAACTGCCACTTGGCAGCCAGCTGAATCGCTCGACAGTGGGGGTAAGGCAGAGCCTAGCTCCGGCGGAGGATATGCTCCCACACGGGTGAAGGCTGTAAAAGACGACAACACTCACTCCTTTAAATCAATACTGCACAGGCAGTCGACTCACGTACCACAGATAGTAAAGCAGCAGCCTGCAAGGCAAGTATGCGCAGGTTGCTGAGAAAGAAAGAAAGAAAATGGCTGAATCAGGAGTCACAGATTCCTTGAAAGTGGCAAGCCAGCTTTCAGCCTGAAAGACAAGGGAACTGCAGTAGACTCGAAGCTCTTTTTCACAATACGCTCACATACCAACACAGAGGGTCTTACCTACAGGGTGTCATGTGTAAATAAAAAGCGTCTTTTTTCCAGGTTTAACTTAAATCTTGTATTTTTCCCCAGATTTATAAATGTTGTAAAAATAAATATTTTTTTAAATGTGTACATTCAGATATAATTTATAAATCTAATTACAAGATTGAACAGTTAGCTAAATATTTAACAAAATCTTAAAACTCTTAACAAGATTTAACATTTAGCTAAATATTTAACTGGCCAGCTAAATCTGGAGTTTGTATGCAAATAAGCTCCGCCCGCTTTGTGCTTTCACGCGATTTGATAGGCTCTTGTAATGCTAATCGGGGAATATGCAAATTTCAGATACTTACCTTACCGTCTTGAGAGGCAAAAAGAGAAATGGCTTCCTCAGTGTGATGGTTTTATTCCCTCGGTAGGCGTGACCGAGGGCGTCATCCCAGGAAGGGACCTATCGGCAGCTCTGGTATAGAGAGCTCAGAAAATACCTACCAATAGGCAGGCATATCCCATACCTTATGTTGGTGGTCGTCTTCGAATTGAAATGGAACAGGATACAGCAGCCAACGCACACTACAGAAGTTGTATTATACCTGCAAATATTGTTGTAAATTTTGTTTAATTCATAGCTTTGTATCTAATACCCCAATCTTCATCCAAAGGAGACATGCCTGATGTATTGTATGTTGTGCATTCTTAAAAGACAACAGGTGATACATTGGTAAACACTTTTATAAACCCCTGCTGTTAAGGGTTCAATTTCAATATTGCTCTGAGACAGGATTTAAACCATGGACTATGGGGTAGGCTATGGGGGTCGTTAGGTCAGCCAGGGTGTCCTCAACTCACCGCGCACCAGCGAATGTAGTCTGTCCAGGTGCCTGCGGGCTTGCCTGTAAGCTGCCCGAGAGCTGCGTTGTCCTCCAACGCTGTAGTTCTTGGGTGGCTGCATGGTGACTCCACAGTGTGAAAAAAAGCAGTCAGCTGACGGCCCACGCTTCGAAGGACAGAGTGTGTTCGTCTTTGCCGCTCCCGAGTCAGCGCAGGGGTGGTAGCAGTGAGCTGAGCCTACAAATAATTGGGCATATCAAATTGGGAGAAAATAATAAAAAAATAATTGACAACGACTAAATTTATGAAAAAAAAGTAATTACCGCATAGCTGCTACAGACTACAGGTAAAGCCTAATTTATTGTAGGGTACATTGTTTTAGTTCGCTACATTGGAATAACCAACAGCACCACAACTAGACTTTGCCCCTCTGCAACACGCTTCTATTTTTTTTGTTTTGGCAGGGATTTTTAAATTCAAGAACTTTCATTAGGATGGTAAGCACAGGGATAGCACACTAAAACATCAAATGCAGATAAAGAAGTACATTGATCTATATTAAAATCGATGTTTTTGTAAAATAGGTTTATTTGGAAAATCTTAAAACATGTGGGGCCGTATTCACAAAAGGCATTTAACTTTAGACTTGGCAAATTTACTTGTGTGCAAATTGTCTGGTTAAAAGGGCTTTCAACAAAACTTTAACGAGTATTCAAAAAGTGATTTAAACACCTTTTAGCTGAACATGTCTAAAGGTTTAGCTCTGTGTTATATATGGGATGGTGTCACGTTCGAACACTTCTTTAATTCTGTAGTAGAATAAGGGGTGGCAAACAGGAGGACAATGCAATTGCATAAACTCCTATAGAGCTTTGTTCGTGTACTGGCTCACAGATTTTCACATACCCAGACAACATTTAATCAATAATAATCACACAGGTTTGGTTATTCAAAGTTTAAAGAATCAGAGTATATATTTACTCCATCGGTTTATGAACGGTTAATGTTTCGAGAGATCACAGATCTACATGGAATCCTAGCTCACAGACAGTCCAGGCAGTCTTGTGTATTTGCAAACTAACAGCATTAAGACTATACAGCAATATGGTTACATCATGTCCCTTAGGCAGTCTAAGGCACCCAGTACACTTCCTAATGCATACAATGTAACAACATCTCTAAAGATAATAATAATAATAATCCTATCCTAATAACATCATGCGTCAATATATGTAAAGTATATTCAAGATCATGCTTCGCCTCCGTAGAGCAGTATTGCTTAAATAAATCAGGAAAAAGTGAGGAGAGTCTTTCCACAACACGAGTCAGCTTGCAAAGTGGTGTTCTTCAAAAGATGGATCAGCCAGCCCGAGTTACCAGGTTTGACTGATACCAAACTGTCATTTTGCTCCCATATTTATAGGACTTTCTTCTCCTTATTGTGCGTCAAGAGGCCTCCCAAGCTAAAACACCTGTTGTGTCAGAGAGCTTCGTCTCTGAAACTGAAAAACATGTTTTTCACTGGTTCAACATTTAAATGAGAAAAGGATCATCTTTGTGGGTCATTAGGTGCACATTGAAACATTATTCTGCAATGCTCTACCATGTGACAGCATGCAGGGCAAGGCATGGGTTCTGCTTGTGGAAGCCCAGTTCACACTTTTAACATCCACACATTAACCTGGGCATATGCAGGTATCTCCCCCTTTTCAGGGAGACTTGCCCATAGGGAGTAATGGTTCTGGACTGATAACTGTGTGTGTTTGTTTTTTACATATACTGATTTGACTGGAAAAACTTCACTCACTGACATTCAAACTGAGGCATGTATCTCAAAATCGAACTGTTCTGACAGGTGTTACGCAGATTTCTGTACCATTACCCCATATAATTCTGTATCTCCACATTATTCCATGCTTGTGCAGATGCAGTTTTTAAAAGATTACTGGATGTGCACCTGCGATATTTCTGTGCCCAAGCCCTGTTGTGTTCTCCATTGAGTTCTGCTGCAGCTTGCAACAAATATTGTAAACACAGTATGATAGCCCTTCGTTGGCAGCCTCCCCACTCCCTTCCCTGGCGTCAATGGATTCTCTCTTTCCTGGACATTGTTCATGTGGATCTTTCTACCGCTCGGATCCATGGGGCCAGGGAGGGGACTGTGCAGGCCTGGGAGTCGGCTTCAGACTTTATCAAGACCTTGCTGGACAGACCTTCACCTGTTATTGACTGAATTCTGCTTCTAGGGTCCTTCTTGGGGTCGGTGGGGTGGGTTGGATGGGGTGGGATAGGGTGGCAGTTGCCATCGGGGGGGGTTGGTCTAATTGTTTTGTGTATTGTATTGTTTTCTTTAATTAAATAAAAAATGATAAAAAAAATATGTAATAATAATAATAATAATAATAATAATAATAATAATAATAATAATAATAATAATAACACAATAAAGTTAACAAGCTTGCAGTCAGACACCTGACCGGTTCCTGCACTTGCTTAGTAAATAAAGATTATAAAAGTTTAAGACACACAATAATTCATGAAAAAGCAATATGCTTTCCTAGTCTATAAAAATCGAAAGTGTTGTTATTTCACAAATAAAGTGTTATTTGAAAACAACAGTGGATCATCTTTCAAAGAAAATAAACTGGTAACTGGAAAGTATAGGTTATCTTAAAATATAGAATGTTTAACAGCAGACAAACAAGCTATTTTCTTTGGGTCAAGAGGGACTCAAAGTTGTTCTGTTCTCCTCTTGCTTCTGATCCCTTCTTCTCCCTCTCAAACAGCAGAACCTGTCCCTGTAATGCACCAAAACCTCCTCTTTCTCCCCATACTTTATGTACCACTAAATTAGACAAAGATCCTGCCTGAACACCTGTGCATATTTAGCATTTTTTTCCACATCAGGCCAAGCCTAAGGAGCTTAACTAGCCTCGTGACAATACCGAATACTGAAGGCAAATATTTGTGAAAAGTGGCTCAGAGACAAATGCGTTGGTTAAATAATGAGGACATGAACAGGGGGCACAATGGGTCAACGAAATGTCATGCTAAGTACAGAATGTGCCCCAAAGTGTGGTCACCCATATGTGGAGTTGATACAAAATCAAACTGTACATACATTGAAGATAATTACAAGTGACAGTAGTTATTGACAAGGAGTTTTATGACCTTACAGGATCACTCCATACAGTATGTGGTTTACACATTTAATTATTGATGTGTGTTTCAGAGAACGATTCACTTTTCACATCATTCAATGGTCAAAACGTTATTTTGAGCCCATTTGAACCAAATTACAAGATGTCTTAAACATGATATAGAATCATATAATCTGTATGAATGAATATAACTTTTTTATTAATTTGTAATAACTTGGTCTTTTGTTTTTCAAGGTGGCAACAATAGCCTGTAGGAATAAATGCTCTGTTTATTTGATAGGTTTGATGAGATGTTTGAAATGACAACACCAGCCTCTGGCAACTTCCGATCAGTACAAATCTGCACTCTCAATCCCAAGCATGTGCACTTTTTCCCAATGTCAAATTTGGAAAGCATCCTCTGAAGGCCTTTTTGTGGTTTTTATTGACGTCAGCACTAGTTCATCAATCAATGCATTATCCATCAAGCAAATTGATCAGTACAGTATTAAGCTAGGTGCATTAGGCTTTGTCTACTAAAAAGCATCTATCATAATACATAGCTGTAATACGGTAGTGGGTCTATATTTTTGTAACAAAATATAATTGTTTGTCCTTCACCTTTTAAAATGAACACATTTTTAATCCCTGCATGAAAATCAATAATGTTATAATATTTAAGCACTTTAGTTATGTTTTAGATTTTCAATAAAAGATGGGATTGCTGTTATGCTGTATTCTTGTATTGACTGTAAACACTATGCTATGTGTTTTTGTGATATACTATAATGTGTGTAAAACAGTACTAGACATAGAGGGTCACAGAGTGGCTCACCTGGTAGAAGCACAGCTGCATGGTGTGCAGGGTGAGTCATACAGTGTGAAACAGGCCCTGTCTTCGCTGGGGACTCCGAAGGCAGCGTCGCATTGGCTTTGATGCTCCTGTGGGTTAGGGAGGTACTGTACATTAGTGTTTGTATGTATTTTCAGCTATGCAGAACTAGCAATTGTATAAACATTGTTCTCAGTGTTAGATATGAATGTGATGCTTATTAATTACTCTATTTATATTGTGTGTGCAACAGTGTTAATAAAACCAAGTGCTTTGTAGCCGTTAAAGACCACAAAAAAACACATATCCTAGTACTCTGAATGTTCAAAACCACCATGACATTTCACTGAAATATATTACTTATAGAATTAAGTAGACTTCATCTTGGTTTATATGTACAAGGTCTTCATAACCAAGAAGTCGAGACAATTATACTAATTCAGGCAACATTACTAGCAGTATTCCATGAAATAATAAAAACACCCTGCAGGATACTCATATCTCTTGATAGCATCATTAAAGAAGACATTGCCAAAAGGTACACTGCTCGCTTGCAGATTTTGTTCCTTTTGGTTGGAACAACTATCTCAGTGACACTCATTGAGACGCTGTGATGTAGGGGCCTGTGCAGCACAGGCACAGCATGTCACAGTTTCAGGATCAACTACAGAGCTGGTAAATAAAAGGATGGGAAGTCAGTAGTGGGCTGAAACGTCAGTGGCACACTTTCATTAGAGAGCACAGTATTAGACCACTGGCCCTTTAAGAAAATAAACAGAACAAAACTAACTCATACTGAATTGTTGGGTTTTGTGTTGTTAATTTAATGACTTTAATTACTGTGTATTTATGATTGTGTATGATTCGAGATGGGGCAGTAACAGTTTTGTGTGTCTTATCTCGGCAGTCATTCACATTGCTGTTTGTGTACTCGGGCAGTCAAATCTTTTGTTGTGATCTTAATACACAACAATACGGTAATTAGAGACACAATATAAAGTGTTACATAGAATTCTTATCGTTTATTTTATGCAGTTACAGACTATAAATGCATCAGCAATCTTTACCAGAGAAAAAAACACAATTACATTTCTCTGGGAGGGCAGAGGCACACAGTGCACACTGGAACAGACCTATCACTACCGCAGCTCATCTTCTACCTCTGTTCCTCAACTAACCTATTCCTAACTCACTTCTTATATACTCTATCACTACGTGACCTCTACTTGTTTTTCACCTAACTTTACTACTTATTTACAGCTTATTTTCACAGCCTAAAGTATATTTCCCTTTTACCAAAACTAACTAATGAGCAGACAGAACTTTTGCTAGGGGTCAACAAAGAGGACTTCCATAATGGAAAATGATGGATAATAAAAAGAAGGGTCATAAACCCATGCATATAACAACAGAAAGAGCCACACACTCCCAACATTTTATTGAAAAGTGCAATGACTCAGAGTCAAATTTGGCAAAATGGGGCAACTCAACGTCATGTTGAGTACAGAATGTGCCCCAAAGTGTGATCACCCATATCTGGAGTTGATACAGATGTTTTCAAAGGGTCATTGTGTCCTGAGGCACACAAGATTTATCATGATTTATCGGAGTCCAGTTATTAACTGTATAAACCTTCTTTTGGCTATGCATTATTTTCCAGCACCATTCAATAAATAGCACAATATGGAACTGTTCCAGGTGTTGAGTGTCCTTAGCAAGAAGCAGTCAAGGAAGCCAAGTAATGTGAAAAAATAGGCTTTCTTTTAATAGAGGCCTTCATTACAGCATTTTTGAAAAATAGTTCAGCCTAACAATGAACAGGAACATATTGAGAAACACAGCAAGTTCAGTTCGCAGTCTGGACCCCCTTACTACAACAGTGTGCTGCCTTCCAGGAGCCTCTGTCACGGACATCACTGAGAACGTGGACAGGCTCCTAGAATGAACAGGAGACGAGCCAGTAGTAGTCTTCCACATCGGTACAAACAACATTGGAACAGACAGGCCAAGATCCCTGCAAAACAAATTCAGAGAGCTAGGAAGGAAAATAAAAGACAAGACCAAAACTGTGGTATTTTTCTGGGATACAGCTAGCACCTTGCAAAGGAGCATACGGACAGCTGGAAATACATCATCAAAATGCATGGCTGAAATCATGGTGCACGGAGGACAAAGGATTTTTGAGGAGGTTCAGAAGCATTTAAACAGAAGGGAGACCACATCAAAACAAGGGGAACAACTCAGGTAAGACAGCCATTAAATGTATTCATCTGAATGAATGCTTGACGTCTCAGAAACAAAATGTTAGAACTTGAAGCTACTGCACTAACAAGTAACAACGATGTGATAGGTGTTACAGAAACTTGGCTGTCTGAGAGTGATGGAGAAGAATATAATATTAGTGGGTATACACTGTATAGGAAAGACAGGCAGGACAGAAGAGGCGGAGGGGTAAATCTGGATAAAGAAAACAACGCAAAATCAATATGGGTCAGAATAATGGACAAAAATTCAAAGGGCATAATAACAGGAGCATGCTATAGATCGCCAAATTCAGATGCTGAGCAAAATAAACTGTTATACAATGATATTAGAAATTTTATAGGGGGGATTTCAACTTCCCCCCTATAAAATGGGAAAACTCAGTGGGGAGCACGATAGACGAAATTGAAATGGTGGAAATGACAAATGCAATTTGTCAAGGCACCGACTAGAGGGGAGGCATGCCTTGATTTAGACTTTTCAAATAACAAAGACAGAATAACTAAAACAGAGGTCATAGAACCATTGGCAAACTCAGACCACAACATGGTCTCATTTGAAGTGATTTTTAAAACCCAAAAAGTAATGACTAACTCTAAGGATTAAAATTTTAGAAAAGCAAACTATTAAGGTATGAAACAGAGACTAACAGAAGTAGATTGGAGTAAAATAGAGAAAACATCCACAGAAAAAGGATGGCTGTTTTTTAAAAATGTAGTACTAGAGTTGCAAAACAATTACATCCCAAAAGTAGACAAATCTAAATCTAAAACAAAATGGCCAAAATGGTTTAATAGATCAATTAAAAAAAATATTAAGCAAAAAAAGGCACTTTACAGAGCGTTTTAAAGGGACCAAAAACAAAGTACATAGAAAGAGTACTTGAAACTGCAAACACAAGTCAAAAAGGAAGTTAGAAAGGCCAAGAGAGAGAAAGAAATGAAGATTGCTAAGGGAGCTAAAACCAATTCCAAAATGTTTTTCCAATATTATAGAGAAAATTCAAAAGAGGAAGTTAAATGTCTAAGAGATACAAATAACAAAATCATAGACAAAGAAAAAAAAAGCAAATATATTAAATGATTACTTTTCACAAGTTTTTACAAAGGAGGATACGGACAACATGCCCCACATGTCGACCTGTTCCTATCCCGTTTTAAATAACTTTAGCATTATGGAGGCAGAAGTGTTAAAGGGACTGGGAGCTCTTAAAATAAACAAATCCCCTGGGCCGGATGAGATCCTCCCAATAGTAGTCAAAGAAATGAAAGAAGTTATTTACCAACCGCTAACCAAGATCATGCAACAGTCTCTTGACACAGGGGTTGTACCGACAGACTGGAGAATTGCAAACATAATACCGATCCACAAAAAGGGAGCCAAAACCGAACCAGGTAACTACAGACCAATAAGTCTGACTTCTATTATATGTAAACTTATGGAAGTTCCAAAATGGAAAAATTACCTATATGGTAACAATATCCTGGGAGACAGTTTACAAATGAGAGGAGGCCATTCGGCCCATCTTGCTTGTTTGGTTGTTAGTAGCGTATTGATCCCAGAATTTCATCAAGCAGCTTCTTGAAGGATCCCAGGGTGTCAGCTTCAACAACATAACTGGGGAGTTGGTTCCAGACCATCCTATTTTCTGTTCTGAATGCCCCTTTATCTAATCTCCATTTGTGTCCCCTGGTCCTTGTTTCTTTTTTCAGGTCGAAAAAGTCCCCTGGGTCGACATTATCAATACCTTTTAGAATTTTGAATGCTTGAATCAGATCACCGCGTAATCTTCTTTGTTCAAGACTGAATAGATTAAATTATTTTAGCCTAACGACATGCCTTTCAAGTCTTACTGGCTCACTTATTTTGGAACTATCACTAAAGCAGACCTGGGGTTTATGTTACAAAATATGTGCACCTAAAATAAACACCAACATCTACAGCTGATATGTGATTAACTTTCCCTTTTCTTTTATAGGCTAACAATCCCCGTCTGACCCCTCACCCCCACAGATAAGTTATTCCTCGTTATTATTTGTTTTGCTTTAGTTTAAAATGCTGGCAAAGATATATTAGCATATACACATCAATAGTTTTAATTTGAACAGGAAAGTCCAGCGCACATTTAAAATGTCAGGGCTCAAGATTAGTGATGGAGAACAGGTTTCTCTCCATCACAGGAACTCCTATTTTGTGAAAATCTTGATGCCAATGAAAGAGTATAAAGCAAAATGAGCATTTACACTGCATGCCTTACATATACACAGAAGTGCAGTTGTTTGCGGTTTCCTTCCTTTGTATTCTATCGCATGAAATCTCTTCTATATCTTTTTAGACTATGAGTGCACCATTATAGAGATTGAGGGCACATCACATGCAGAGCTAATAGGGATGACCTAAGACTTATTGCAAGGTTACAGATGCCAATACTAATCCACATTAGTCGTTACTTGTATTTATTAGTTGTGTAACCTGATACAATTCCAAACAAACACACACACTTTAGTTTAAGTTGTGGGTGGTGTCTGAGATACATCAGGAGCCGACTTTCTCCACATCCTGCTTGGTTCTACACAAGCACCTACCCTGGTCAGGTACAGCTGCTGTCCAACAGTTTGCAGTGGTGACCACCTGGAACCTTCTTCAAAGACATCAGATTATGTGCTGCACCCTTGAAATTTGAAGAAGTATGCTGCAGTATATCATGCATTGCGATTCACTGATCTACCACTAATCATATTCTCTTCACAGCACATGATCACTGGATCAGAGACCTCCACAACTGGGCTTATCCTATAAATCCATATTCTTTCTCTCCTTCAAGTTCTTAAGCCATGGGAAAATCTGAGAGAACTTGATCCCCAGGGGGTGAATTTTAGTTGTCTTTTTTTCAGCAAAAGCAAAGACCTGGGGTTAATGAGTAAGGATTAGTTTTTTGAAACAGTGTAACTTTACTGAACATTTTTTAGTCACATGTAATCAAGGATGTACATTTTTAATTTTTGGCATGCTTATTAATTACAATATATCTGTTCCCTCATTTCTAAGTACGTTATGCTAGTTTTATGCATAATTCAAGTTACAATTTCAAAATAATCCACATATTACTACAGGTTTTGGTCACACTGCATATAAATTAGGCAATAATTAACTAGAATTAAAGAGTAATTAATACTGTATGGCTGATTGTAATTTTCTTGGTTTCCCAGTTAATTATAATTACCTGTAGGTTAGGATTGAGAATGAGGGAAGGGTTAGGGCAGTGACTCTCAAAGCTGTGCCTGTGAGCAAAGTTGTGCCACCAAGGCCACAGCATTGTCCCTGTCACATCAACTGCTATAATACTGTATAATACTGTAGTACAGCAGAAGTCATTAAAACCTTCTGCTCTACATCTGTTATGGTGCCATTTGCTAAATCTATGTTTTAAGTTAAGTGTATGTTACATTCTGGAATACTAGAGGTAGTTAGTTAAAAGTCAAGAATGAAGAATTGCCAGTTCTGGGCTTACTGTATCTGCCCAGAGCCAAAATACTTTGAGGACCACTGGATTAGGCTAATACAAGGAAACATGTTTAAATCATTGCAGTACATTGCAGGTACTGCCTTGTTAATAGAAAATATTACAGCATTTAAATAACCCCATGCAAGGATATGAATCAAACACTGGAATTAGCTAAGTGTTGGCAAGACTGAGCACAGCAACAAGACACAAGGTAGTTATACTGCATCAGCAAGGTCTCTCCCCAGGCAGAAATTTCAAGGCAGACAGGGGTTTCCAGATGTGCTGTCCAAGCTCTTTGAAGAAGCACAAAGAAACGGACAACGTTGAGGACCGTAGACGCAGTGGTCGGCCAAGGAAACTTACTGCAGCAGATGAAAGACACATCATGCTTACTTCCCTTCAATCGGAAGATGTCCAGCAGTGCCATCAGCTCAGAACTGGCAGAAAACAGTGGGACCCTGGTACACCCATCTACTGTCCGGAGAAGTCTGGTCAGAAGTGGCCTTCATGGAAGACTTGCGGCCAAAAAGCCATACCTCCGACGTGGGAAACAAGGCCAAGCTGACTCAACTATGCACGAAAACACAGGAACTGGGGTGCAGAAAAATGGCAGCAGGTGCTCTGGACTGATGAGTCAAAATTTGAAATATTTGGCTGTAGCAGAAGGCAGTTTGTTCGCCGAAGGGCTGGAGAGCGGTACACGAATGAGTGTCTGCAGGCAACAGTGAAGCATGGTGGAGGTTCCTTGCAAGTTTGGGGCTGCATTTCTGCAAATGGAGTTGGGGATTTGGTCAGAATTAATGGTCTCCTCAATGCTGAGAAGTACAGGCAGATACTTATCCATCATGCAATACCATCAGGGAGGCATCTGATTGGCCCCAAATTTATTCTGCAGCATGACAACGACCCCAAACATACAGCGAAAGTCATTAAGAACTATCTTCAGCGTAAAGAAGAACAAGAAGTCCTGGAAGTGATGGTATGGCCCCACAGAGCCCTGATCTCAACATCGAGTCTGTCTGGGATTACATGAGAGAGAGAAGCAACTGAGGCTGCCTAAATCCACAGAAGAACTGTGGTTAGTTCTCCAAGATGTTTGGGCCAACCTACCTGCCAAGTTCCTTCAAAAACTGTGTGCAAGTGTACCTAGAAGAATTGATGCTTGATGCTGTTTTGAAGGCAAAGGGTGGTCACTAATATATATATATATATATATATATATATATATATATATATATATATATATATATGAGAGGTGTTTTAATATGCAAACACAGTGACAATATAAATGCGCATCTGGAATAGCTGACAGAACACATTTGTTGTAATAGGGGAAAAAACAAATAGATGTAATAAATCACATTTCTTCTGAAATATGCTGAGCTCTCATTTCTTCAAATAAAGCTTCACCTTTTGATCATTTGCAGTTCTACAGAAGTAAAAAAAAAGAACATTATAAGTATGCTAATGGGTTCAAATTACTGCTCTATTCCACATTTACATTTAACTCTGTACTATCATGATAAAATAATTGTAACTGTTCTTGGTGACTATAAACTTTGAATGGATTAAAAAATTAATCAACTTATACCTGAAAAAGCGGTCATCCCCATGAAGTTTTTCTGCACAACATTTTATATAATTTACCGTAAAAATCATTGTATAGGTTGCAATGGCGTAAAAGTCGCTCCCCTCTTTTTGAGACTTACATTTTAGGAAAACACCTTTTTTTGTGTTTAAAATGCTTTTTTTTCTTCACCGATAAATGTTCAACACCGATAAATAAAGAAAAATACACAGGTTTAGTTTTGAAATAACCCTTGTTTGCAGCAGTTTATTCCATTATTTCATTAATAATTTTACAATGTTTTTCGTTTTTAGGTAAGCTGTTGATAGAAACACAAATCTGTTTTTCAAATTTTCAAAATAATTGGTTCAAGTCAATTTAAGTATAATGTCAAAAGACATCAAAATATAGATATACTACTGGTACTGTAAATTCCAGTAGTCGCAGTGTAAACCACTGACATGTGGTGAATGGATTTAAAAAGTAATAATTAACAGTGCACCAGTAAGTAAAATCAAGTTATACATTCTATATCACATCTGTATTAACTAGTGTATTAACTAGTGTATAGACATTTATCAGCGATAATCGATGCATTGGGGTTTTATTTTTCAAAATAAAGAACAAGCATTAGTTTTAATAGACGATCCAATAACTAAAAACACTGTTGTGCATAATAGTTAAACAAAAAGGCACAACTTATATTCAAATTAGAACACTTCCGATTATAAAAAAAAGAAATACAAAGGACTTGAGTTTTTAACAACTGAAAAGAATATGCGTGTGTCCGCATCAGATGTCCCTTTAACATTGTAGTAATAATAAAAAATACTATATTTTAACAGAAGTCATTTCTACATGGTTGTTCATTACTGTTAACATTTTATGTCCAAAAGCAAAACATTTTAATTAATCTCACAAATCCTGACTAATTTAACTACTGTACTAAATTCAGCTTCTTTTTATATAATAGTGCCATATAACCCAAACACAACATGCTTTGAAACAAAAGGAGGTAATCGTTAGATTTAGTAGATTTAAAAAAAAACAAAAAAAAAAACATATTGCCTTCATTTTTAAATCAAGAAAACGTGTATACAAATGGCCTACTTCTGATCTGGCTTGACCAACGCGAATGTAGAGGCCTAAAGTGTGTATCCTAGCAACGTGCTAATCTACTGTACTATTATTATTATTATTTGTTTATTTAGCAGACGCCTTTATCCAAGGCGACTTACAGAGAGTAGGGTGTGTGAACTATGCATTAGCTGCAGAGTCACTTACAACTACGTCTCACCCGAAAGACGGAGCACAAGGAGGTTAAGTGACTTGCTCAGGGTCACACAATGAGTCAGTGGCTGAGGTGGGATTTGAACCGGGGACCTCCTGGTTCCAAGCCCTTTTCTTTAACCACTGGACCACACAGCCTAAAAGAAGCACACTCACACACTCAACTGGCAAAAGGAGACAAACTGGGTTCTAATTTGATGCATCAATTCACCAATATGTAATCGAAGCTCGGGAAATTTAAGGACAGGTGATCAATAATCGATGCATCCTGTAAAAGGGTGAGATCTGTGCTGGCTATCTGACGCATGGATGATCTTTTGGGGGTCGGGAGCCCTGTAAGATCTGCCTGTCAATCATGGCAGTGACAAGGAGTGGTTGGGTGAGGGTGTTTTAGCTCTCCCTCTCTCTGAGTGGTCGGGAGGCGGGCCTTGGGGGGTCGCTCGACCTATATAAATAATGCTTTGCTATTCCTCAGCCCCGTCCATCTAGGAAGAACAACAGTGGGAGCCCTGTTCGTGAGGTTCTGGATAAGATCGCCAGTGTCTCGAGCGAAAAGGAGAGACAGGCCAGCAAGGCTGAGGAAGACATCCAGACCACAAAGAAAAATAATCTTAGTTACGTACCCGAGTGGGGACATGTGTATTAAGCGGGGAAACCCTGGGTAACCCCACAGAGTATAGTAGGGGAATAGCAAAGCGCAGACTGAAGACCCGAGTCGTATGAGTAGCGACTTTTATTAGTAGTTTTGTTATTGTGTTTCATTTTCCTTTTTGCTTTCTCCTTTTGTTTGTATTATTATTTGACGCACCTGTGTGCGTGCTTTCAGTATTCTGCTTCTCCTTTACCATCGATGGTATTGGAGTGAATCAGCAGCACAGTGCCATCTTGTGGTGAAATTAATAAAGTGCATCCCTACGGGGTGTTTGAAACTCAACTTTCTGTCTTGTATCCAGTGAATTCCCCCACCCTCTCACACACCCCTAGTATTAACTTATTTTATTTAAGCTTATCAAGTACCCAAACACAAGAACATATCTTTGCGTTACTGAATATTTCTTCCCAAAACCATACTTATACAATATAGTTCCAGCTGCATTGGCTTTTACAAATTGGTTGTATTCATTAAAATTTAAGAAACGTATTAAACAGTGCTGCTTGTTTCAATTAACCCCTTGTCTGCTTAGGCCCTTTTGATGTTCTATGCTATAAGAATTTTGTGATTTTGGGAGTCAGTTGTTTTACACCAGAATTACCATATGTTCTATTTAAATACCCCAGGCAAAGTATATATTTTGTCAGTCTGAACTTTTCTTTGGCGAAAGTTTTTGTGGAGTTTTTTTTTAGTCATGTGACCACAAAAATACAGCTATTATTGTATGCAAAATGCTACTTTTCAACAAAATGTATTATACCTACATCAGTCCCTAAAATCCTTATGTTTGATGTAAGATTTTAGAGACTTTAAGCTGCTTGATTTGCCTGTATCTTTGTTAAAAATTTTTTATTCATTTTGGGGACTTTACGTGCTCCATGTAATTACTGTGTAATTTTATGGTAATAATCCAGTTGTACTGGGTAAATAGCAATTGTTTTCTGTTCTTTCATTGTAATTACACACTGTGAACATCCTGGTCTGTACGCACAGGATGCCACTGCCGCAGTGAAGTCAACTCTTTTGTCTTAATAAAAAGAGTGTGCTGTGTAACTGCCGCGGAAACAAAAATCATTTCATGTTGCAACAAAGCTGGAAACTATATTGATTGTTTGAAAAAAGGAGTAACACAGGCATATCTCTGTCGTGAATATACGATGTCAAAAAGCACTCTGTTTTTTGGCTTGTTCAGCAACCATGCGGCAAAGCAAAATTGAATAATGAAAAAACAATAACAACAATAACAAGATTTGATGCACTTTGAAACGATTCATGTCAGATTGGTTTTGAATAAAAGTTTATCTTCAATTCGGGATTTTTGCTTTTTGTACTGCGTTTTAATCATTTAACGAAGGCAGAATTCTACATACATGAGACAACAGGTACATGTAATTCTACTTTTATTCACAATATCATCTCATGAACTTACTCCAACAGTGTATCCTTCATTTTGATTGTCCTTTCGCGATAACGAACCCCTCGATATAATGAACAAAAGGTTTGGAATCCAACAGGTTCGTTATAGCGAGGGTGCACTGTATTTTATTTTGCCTATATTTATCATTTTAAACTTGACTGTGGTAATGAACACAGGTCTTGAAAATGCACATCTTAATAAATCATTTGAAATGTTTATAACAAACATGGTTTTAAGAAATTATATTGTTACTATCATTTTAGAACAAAAGCTAACCCGAGTGTCACTCTACTCCAGTGACAAGGTGGCATATATGAATGACAGGTTACTTTTATTATGGTGTACAGGTAAATCTTGATTTCTACAGTCTCTTGAAATCAGGTCAGTGTTATTTCAAGTTGTGCTTTGATGGCTGGAATTTTATTTCCTGTAAACTGAAAACGCATGAAGGATTGGCTGAGGTAACTGAATAAGGAGTCGTGTTTCTCCAGGTGATTTCTAATTGAAAAAGAATGTACAACACTATGACGTTTAAACTATGATACTGGATCTTAAATTTAAAGTACAGGAAGCAGCTTTTCCATTTTTCATTCTACAGAAGAATGGTCTAATATCTGGATGCAAAGGATTCCTCAATGAGACATAAAATATAATTAACATTCACATTGATGAAAAATGTAGTAACATAAATCTTACACATGCAAAACAAATGAACTGGAGTCCTACAACTTCATTTTCAGAAAATTGAATCCTTGATCTACATGAATAGCTGATGTATGCTATGCTTTATAATTAAACATATTGACATGATTAAGTCTGATCTAAAATGCTATTTATATTACATATTGTGCCATGGGAACTGAATAAAGGTTAGAATTACAACATTATTTTAATAAACAAAATTAAGAAATTGTGTAAGTAGTATTCAGTTTAATTGAATACTGTTTGGTTCATTAGTTGCTTGTTAAAGTTCTCTCAGTAATATTCAGTGTTCCTTATTAAAATGTAGCATGCCCTCTTTTGGGTTTAGCACAGTTTCTGGATAACTTGTCATAGCAGGCACTAGCTTTTTCAACAGGTCTGGGGGATACATTTCCCCCGTTTTTCTTAAATCAGTTTCAACTATACAACAAAAACATTGACATTCCAAACCTCATGTTAAAAACATTCACCAGTAATAAAAATCAACATGTATAGCATTGTACTTGGAGGAATACAGTAATATTGGCATTTATACAGGATGCCCATGCATATGAGCTCCACTGTGGATATATAACTTACAGAGGGGACTTTTTATTGTTAAATATAGGGATCATAAATCTTTCATAAGTTCATGCTGCATCAATTAAGCTAATAATAAATGAGATTCCAGACCATGGCCAGGTATATGGTTTCTCTTTTAGGCTTGTAATAATCTGTAGGTGATATGATTGAACCTAATTACCATTTTAAGTTTCCTGCTTGCTTGTGAAACATATTGATAACCAAAGGAGACAATAAAGCACAGGGCATATTCTGTTTTATAAGTAACAGTTAAAGGTGATACTTGGACAAGCAAGTATGTACAACATTAGGTTATGAATAATGTTTTGTATTGCAACTGTAACATACAGCTTCCATGTGATTGACAAAAACCTGATTATCCACACATTTCATATGGAAGAGTTCATGGTCAACATGTAGGTCTATAACTAGCAGATAATGACATGAGGGGGAGAGCCAAGGGTTGGCGTTTCTCAACAACCCAAAGGTTATTATCTGCCAGCGGAGGCCATTAGCACTTGTGATTTAAGAAAAAATAGACAAGGGCTTTAGGCAATCTACCAATGTATTTTCTGTGTCTTACATAGCACATCATTTCCCTGTAGTTAGTTATGTTCTTTTTAAATAGATTGGCAGTTTTATAATTTGCATAGTTAATGTACAGTAAGGAGCTCCCAAAAAGTTATGGGGGAGACCCATGCAACCTGTGAAAATGAGGATAACTAGTATTTAAGTATGAAACTTGGGGAGATGCAGGGTGTATGTATAATGTTCACTGGTAGCTAATGAACTGAAATGCTGCATCTTGAATGGCTACGGAAGGTGTTCAATGTTTTATTAGGTTCATAATATACAGTTCAGTGAAGGGTATAAATCTGTTCAATACAACCTTGTTTATCAAAATCATCAGAACAAAATGTGTGGTGCCAAACGAGCCCCCATTTCCTGAGCCCTGTTTTCGTTCAGTTCTGAATGTGATGTATGTACAGATTTGGACATTTAAAAAGGTTACTCTGGAAAAAAGTTTTGTTTTTATTTAGGCATTGTACTCACACAGTGAAGTACAATAAACATATCAAGAAACTACCCATGCTGCAGCGTTAGGATCTCCACCATAAGAATTACAATGAAAATTATATTTCCTCACTTTTAATATATAAAACATGGTCTCATTAACACTATTCTAAAAAAAATACTATTAAAAAAACAGCTCAGAGGGGACTCCCGAGTGGCACATCCAGTAAAGGCCCTATTACCTGGAGATTGCCGGTTCAAGTTCAGGCTATTCCATTGCTGACCGTGGATGGTAGTTCACAAGGGATGGCGCACAATTGGCCGAGTGCCGCCCGGGTGGGGAGGGCTTAGGTCAGCCAGGGTGTCCTCGGCTCACCGCGTATCAGCGATCCCTGTAGACTGGCCAGGCTCCCGAGTCAGTGTGGGGATGGCAGTGGTGAGCCGGGTTGAAATAAAAAAAAATAATTGGGCTTTCTAAATTGGGGAGAAAACGAGAAAAAGTAATTGCCGATTCCAGCTACCAAGCAACAAGCCTCCTATGTTCTGAATGGATTCTTCCAATGCAGTAGGTTTGTGCATTTAGGAAAGGTGAGGAAGACTGAACTTTATGAGAAGCAATTACTCTCTGCTGTATGAATTAAAACGGTGTGCTGCTTTGTATGCGAAAAATTAGAAAAAGCAGGTTGAGTAGAGGATTTATACTGGACCCTGACGCCCCCGATAAAACGAGGGAGTGGTTGTACAGTATTTGTTAGCCTATTTGTTTTTCTGTGGGTTTCTCGCTATATTGCAGCCCTTGATATATAGTGGATTTATAGTTTATATTAGTTTATGAACTTTCCATTAACATCTTGATTTCAACAAAACACCTGATTCCAAAGAATGCAATACTTTCACCAATAGGTCACAGATAGCTGACTAAGGGGTAGATGTACTAAGATCAGCCAGTCGCACCGCAAACATACTGCAATTTGCATTTTCATTACGACAATTCACAAGTGGACATTTTGTCGTATGTACTAAGAAAAAATATGTAAATGAAGACAGCCACAATATACTCATTTAAATATTATTTGCATCATCTTAGCGAGATCTCTAGCGAGAGTTGTGCAACATTTTTTCAAATAAAATAGTGGCAGTTGAGTTGTGGTTTGCTGAAGCAGAGGGTGCCTGAAGGATAATGTCTATACATGCAAGGGTGCAAGAATCAGAATAACATTGTTTTTGTTAAATGTAAACGTCATCTGTACTATGCATTCTGTTATGTCTTCATTTGACCTATTTTAATACTGTTATACTGTATATGTAAAAAGTGAAAGACAGTTTAATCCCATCAGATTCTATAGTGGGGCCCTGTGGCAATGTGCCCCGCCCTTGTGTGCATTTCTGTGTTATATGTTGCATGTTGCATGTGTTAATGTTGGTGTATAGCGATTGGTACACGGGGATATAAGCGGGTCTGTGTTTCACGTGTGTTTAAAATTGTATAATTGTAGTTAGGCACGAGGTTGCACTTAATTAATTCACGTGCTGGGATTCAAGTAAATAATTAATTAGTAATTGAATCCCAGCACAACAGTATATATAGATGCACGATTCACTCACTCGGGGTTGGGTGTTCGGTGAGTGGAGAACGGGTGTGGAGAAGGAGAGACAATAAAATAGAGTAAAAGAATAAGTGTTGTTTAACTCACCGTGTTTGTTTGTCTCCGTGCACTGTTTGTTAGTGTTAGTCCGTTTTGTTTGTCTGTTTTATTTTGGCGTAAGTGCCGTGTGCTGTTTTTGTGTTAAACCTTTTATTTTGTTTATTAAATGCTGAGCACAACCAAGTGCTCAGCTTCACCAACCTCATCACTGTCTGTTGTGTGTTGCTTCCTGTTTCTGGTCTGACGTCACCCACTCCGGCTGTCTTTGTGACACGTGGTGTCAGAACCGGGATCACAGCGCCTCAAGACTCAGGCCAGGAGGAGTACTGTTTGTTTAAAATAAATAAAATAAAAAAAAAGATGGGAAAGAACGGCAGAAGGCAGCAGCCACAACACCAGCCGGAGGAACAGCAGCCCGGGTGTTACTGCTGCGCTGAGCCTGGGCATTCCAGCACCAACTGCCCCTGGTACCCCCTCGGACAGCTACCCCAACTATGCCCCATCTGCGGAGGTGAGCACTATGTGGCCCGCTGCCCTGTCCATCAGGAGAGGGAGGAGCAGGGGTCGCCTCAGTCTACACCACCAGCAGGGGAGGTAGACTGCTGCTCCCGCCGCCCAACAACAACTGCAACAGCGGCCAGAGGAGCCAGAGAACCTGTTCCCCTGGTGCACCTGGTGCGGGAGGTGGATCACCGCTGGAGGGACTGCTCCGAGGTGCCACCGAGCTGGTGCGGGCGATGTGAGGAAGGGGACACGACTGGTCGGGATGCCCCTATGCCAGCTCGCCAGTGCCCAGACTGGGGAGCACGAGCTTCCAATACCGGGAGAGGAGCCATTGCTGGGTTCGCCTTCCGAGCTAGAGGGAGCGCCGCACCAATCCCCTGCAATAGGGGTGGAACCGCCCAGGAGAGGAAGGTAGGGAGGAGTAGGAAGAGGAGGAAAGGAAAGCTGCAACAGCAACAACAGCAGCAACAGCAGGAGGAGGTCGGGGATGATGGCTGGGAGGTTTTTAAAGAACCTCGCGGCAGAGGTATGCCCTGGCTGTGGGGCTTATGGGCACACGTTAGCCATATGCCCCACGCAGTATGAAGAGGAGGAACTAGCGCCCAGACGGGGGACCGCGAGCGTCCAGCGCCCAGACGGGGACCGCGGGAATCCAAAGCCTGAGCGGCAGCTGTTCCCACCTTCACCAGCAGAGCAAGAATGCCTGCTGTCCCCACTTCCACCAGCAGAGGGAGAATACCTGCTGTCCCCACTTCCACCAGCAGAGGATGAATGCCTGCTGGTATCACTTCCCCACCATCACGAGGAGAGGAGCCGGAGCTGCCTCTGCCTCCACCATCACCACCAGCAGAGGAAGAATGCCTGCTGGTAACACTTCCCCACCAGCAGAGGATGAATGCCTGCTGGTATCACTTCCCCACCATCACAAGGAGAAGAGCAGCAGGAGCTGCCTCTGCCTCCGCCACCTCCACAGCCCAAGCGGGAGGAGCCTGAGCGCCTACAGCCCAAGCGGAAGGAGCCCGAGCGCCTACAGCCCGAGCGGGAGGAGCCCGAGCGTCCACAGCCCGAGCGGGAGGAGCCCGAACATCCCTACGCCTGAGTGGGAGGAGCCCGAACGTCCACAGCCCAAAAGGGAGGAGTCGGTGCATCCACAGCCCACAAGGGAGGAGTCGGTGCGTCCACAGCCCAAAAGGGAGGAGTCGGTGCGCCCACAGCCCAAAAGGGAGGAGTCGGTGCGCCCACAGCCCAAAGAGAGGGAAGTCGGGCTTCCACAGCCCTAGGACCCAAGCTGCCAGCAGAGGGAGAATGCCTGCTGGTTCCACCTCCACCAGCAGAGGAAGAATGCCTGCTGTCCCCATGTCCACCAGCAGAGGGAAAATGCCTGCTGTCCCCATCTCCACCAGCAGAGGAAGAATGCCTGCTGGTTTCCCCTTCAGAGGCAGAGCCGCACCAGTCCCCTGCAAGAAAGACAGAGCTGCACCAGTCCCCTGCAAGAGAGGCAGAGCTGCACCAGTCCCCTGCAAGAGAGGCAGAGCAGCACCAATCCCCGGCAAAAGGGGGAGACTACACGCTGCTCCCACCTCCGTCGCCAGGAGACTACACGCTGCTCCCACCTCCATCGCCAGGAGACTACACGCTGCTCCCACCTTCGTCGCCAGGAGACTACTCGCTGCTCCCACCTCCACCGCCAGGAGCAGAGCAGCAGGAGCTGTCTCTGTCTCCATCACCATCAGGGGAGAGGAGCAGGAGCTGCCTCTCCCTTCACCAGAAGGACCAGGACTAGATGCTTGCGGTCCTCAGCAGCCCTTGCATAGGCTGCTGAGGGAGGCACGGGAAGAACAGCCCGGCCGCAGAGGCCGAGAAGAGGGCCAACACCCGCACCCCAGCTTGTCCTGACTGCCTGCCTCGCCGCCCAAGGATGCCTGCCTCGCCGCCCAAGGATGCCTGCCTCGCCAGCCCAAGGATGCCTGCCTCGCCGCCCAAGGATGCCTGCCTCGCCTGCCCAAGGATGCCTGCCACGCCGCCCAAGGATGCCTGTCTGGCATCGCCTGGGGCTGCCTGTCGCGCCGCGATCGCCTGGGGTTGCCAGCCGCTCCGCATCGCCTGGGGTTGCCAGCCGCTCCGCATCGCCTGGGGTTGCCAGCCGCTCCGCGATCGCCTGGGGTTGCCAGCCGCTCCGCATCGCCTGGGGTTGCCAGCCGCCCGCATCGCAGCAGGAGGTACTGTGGCCGGAACCCCACCAAGGGAGCTGCCAGCCACGAAGAATCGTGGGGAGGTCAGGAGACCTGCTCCCACTGCAGCAGTTTCGCTGCCGGAGATCGTGGGGAGGTCAGGAGACCTGCGCCCACTGCAGCAGTTTCGCTGCCGCCCCGAGAGCTGCGCTTTGAAGAAGGGGAGAGGTCCGAGACCACCAACCCCAGCAGCAGTTTCGCTGCCGGAGAAGGGGAGGTCAGGAGACCACCCAAGCAGCCTTTCCGCTGCCAGGACTGCCCCGCTGAAGGAGTCAGTCTGGGGCTGTCAGCACGCCTGCTGACAGCATGGCCAGTAGCAGCCTGGCTACTGGCAACATTGCCAGCCATGGGCCCACTGAAGCCTCCCTTCCCAGCCCGAGACTTTGTCCTGGACTGCTGGGTTTTATGGGGAGGTGGCCGTTGAGGCCATGTGTGCTGCGCACAAGGGGGTATATGTGGCAATGTGCCCCGCCCCTGTGTGCATTTCTGTGTTATATGTTGCATGTTGCATGTGTTAATGTTGGTGTATAGCGATTGGTACACGGGATATAAGCGGGTCTGTGTTTCACGTGTGTTTAAAATTGTATAATTGTAGTTAGGCACGAGGTTGCACTTAATTAATTCACGTGCTGGGATTCAAGTAAATAATTAATTAGTAATTGAATCCCAGCACAACAGTATATATAGATGCACGATTCACTCACTCGGGTTGGGTGTTCGTGAGTGGAGAACGGTGTGGAGAAGGAGAGAAATAAAATAAGTAAAAAGAATAAGTGTTTTTACTCACCGTGTTTGTTTGTCTCCGCACCGTTTGTTAAGTGTTAGTCCGCTTTGTTTGTCTGTTTATTTTGGCGTAAGTGCCGTGTGCTGTTTTTGTGTTTAAACTTTTATTTTCTGTGATTATTAAATGCTGAGCACAACCAAGTGCTCAGCTTCACCAACCTCACTGTCTGTTGTGTGTTACTTCCTGTTTCTGGTCTGACGTCACCCACTCCGGCCGTCTTTGTGACAGGCCCCAACCTTCATCCCCCAAAAACTTTTCATAATCATACAGTAGCCCCTCACTAAACCAGACGTGTTTGTCCGACATAAGGAGGTGTCAGGTTTAAAAACAGTACAATAAAATCACACACACACACATACATTTACAGTTCTCAATGTATTTTAAATATAAATCATGCGCTGAAATAACACTAATGTGTTTTAGGTAGGCTGCACATTACATAATGTAAAAATATAAATCTGTACAGTAGGCCTATACAGTATACAGCATTGCGTTTGTTTAGTACATTGTACACTACACTTCCGACTGGTTTGCATGTGGTTTGCAACAGAAGCAACACTTTAGTACATCTACCCCTAAATGTTAATCAGTGTCCAGAGTAATTATAGAATTGCATACTGGGACAGTAGATATACATACGCTCTTTGATCAAAATAACCCTATTACTTGTGAAAGGAGAGTCTAGCAAACCGTGCAGCATTTAAAATGTTGAAAGGATTTTCATTTTTTGATTGAATATTGAAACTTGTCAAGTTGTTTTGAGTGTTACCTGCAGAATCCACCTTTGTAAAGCTGCAGCAAAGAGGAACACAGACGGATATATATATATATATATATATATATATATATATATATATATATATATATATATATATATATATATATACACACAGTACCTTGCAAAAGTATTCAGACCCTGACCAATTCTCTCATATTACTGAATTACAAATGGTACATTGAAATTTCGTTCTGTTTGATATTTTATTTTAAAACACTGAAACTCAAAATCAATTATTGTAAGGTGACATTGGTTTTATGTTGGGAAATATTTTAAGAAAAATAAAAACTGAAATATCTTGCTTATGTAAGTATTCAACCCTGTGCTGTGGATGCTCCCAGTTTACACCGATGAAAGAAATTGCCCTAACGAGGACACAATTACCTTACCATTGGCCTCCACCTGTGAACCATTAAAGTTGCTGTCACATTTTCTGGGTAAAACCCCACTGTTGAAGGATCATTGGTCAGGCTGTGAATCTGATGGAAAATGAAGACCAAAGAGCATTCTACAGAAGTTAGAGATAAAGTAATACAAATGTATAGATTAGGAAAGGGTACAAAATAATATCCAAGTGTTTGGATATCCCAGTGAGCACAGTTGGATCAATAATCAGGAAGTGGAAGCTGCATCACACCACCCAGGCACTGCCAAGAAAAGGCCGTCCCTCAAAACTCAGCGCTCAAAGAAGAAGGAGACTTGTGAGAGAAGCCACAGAGAGGCCAACAATCACTTTGAAGGAGCTACAGAGTTCAGTGGCTGGGAGTGGAGTAATGGTGCACCAGTCAACCATATCAAGAGCTCTGCATAACACTGGCCTGTATGGGAGGGTGGCAAAAAAGAAGCCGTTACTCAAAAAGTACCATCTGAAAGCACGTCTGGAGTTTGCCAAAAAACATGAGAGTGACCCAGCTGCGATGTGGGTCACTCTCATGTTTTGTGGTCAGATGAGACCAAGATAAAGCTTTTTGGCCAAAACTCAAAGCGCTATGTGTGGCGCAAACCTAACACTGCCCATGCCTCAAGACACACCATCCCTACAGTGAAGTATGGTGGTGGCAGCATCATGCTGTGGGGATGCTTCTCATCAGCAGGGACTGGGCATCTTTTTTAAAATTGAAGGAAGAATGGATGGATCAAAATACAGGGAAATACTGCAAGAGAACCTGCTTCAGTCTGCTAAAAAACTGAAGCTTGGGAGGAAATTCACCTTACAGCAGGACAATGATCCCAAGCACAAGGCCAAAGCAACATTGGAGTGGCTCAAGAACAAAAAGGTGAATGTCCTACAGTGGCCCAGTCAAAGTCCTGATCTCAATCCCATTGAGAATCTGTGGCACTATTTGAAAATTGCAGTCCACAAGCGTCGTCCAACCAACCTGAACAATCTGGAGCAAATCTGTCAAGAAGAATAGGCCAAAATCACTCTGACACTGTGTGCAAAGCTGGTACATACTTATCCCAAAAGACTTAAAGCTGTTATTGCAGCGAAAGGAGGCTCTACCAAATATTAATGTGTGGGGGTTGAATACTTATGCAAGCAAGATATTTCAGTTTTTTATTTTTCTTAAAAATATTTCCCAACATAAAACCAATGTCACCTTACAATAATTGATTTTGAGTTTCAGTGTTTTAAAATAAAATATCAAACAGAACGAAATTTCAATGTACCATTTGTAATTCAGTAATATGAGAGAATTGGTCAGGGGTCTGAATTCTTTTGCAAGGCACTGTATATATATATATATATATATATATATATATATATATATATATATATATATATATATATATATATACAGTGGCTCTCAAAAGTATTCACCCCCTTGGACTTTTCCACATTTTATTGTGTTACAACATGGAATCAAAATGGATTTAATAAGGAGTTTTTGCCACTGATCAACACAAAAAAGTCCATAATGTCAAAGTGAAAAATAAAATCTACAAATTGTTCTAATTTAATTACAAGTATATAACAGAAAATAATTGGTTGCATAAGTATTCACCCCCTTTGCTATGACACACCTAAATAAGCTCTGGTGCAACCAATTGTCTTTAGAAGTCACATATTAGTTGAATGGAGTCCACCTGTGTGCAATTAAGGTGTTTCACATGATTTCAGGTTAAATACACCTGTCTCTGGGAGGTCCCACAGTTGGTTAGTACATTTCCTAACAAAAACTACATCATGAAGACGAAGGAACATTCAAAGCAAATCCGGAATAAGGTACTTCAAAAGCACCAATCAGGGGTAGGCTATAAGAACATTTCCAAGGCATTGAATATCCCCCGGAGCACAGTAAAGTCCATTATTAAGAAATGGAGCGAATATGGCACAACTGTGAATCTGTCTAGAACAGGTCGTCCTCAAAAACTTAGTATCCGGGCGAGAAGGGCACTAGTCAGGGAGGCCACCAAGAGGCCTATGGCAACTCTAAAGGAGTTACAGTCTTCCACGGCTGTGCATGTGCAACAATAGCCCGGTGCTTCACAAAACTGGCCTTTATGGGAGAGTGGCAAAAAAAAGCCATTGTTGAAAAAAACTCCCATCAAATCTCGGCTAGAGTTTGCCAGAAGGCATGTGGGAGACTCTGAGACCAAGTGGAAGAAGATTCTATGGTCTGATGAGACCAAAATAGAACTTTTGGCCTCAACGCTAAGCTATGTTTGGCACAAGCCTAACACCGCACATCATCCTGAGAACACCATCCCTACCGTGAAGCATGGTGGTGGCAGCATCATGCTATGGGGATGCTTCTCTGCATCAGGGCCTGGAAAGCTTGTGAAGATAGAGGGCAAAATGGATGCAGAAAAGTACAGAGAAATCCTGGAGGAAAACCTGCTGAAGTCTGCAAGAGACTTGGGACTTAGGAGAAGATTCATCTTCCAGCAGGACAATGACCCCAAACATACAGCCAAAGCCACACTGGAGTGGCTTAAAAACGAAAAGGTCAATGTCCTGGAGTGGCCCAGTCAAAGCCCGGACCTCAATCCAATTGAGAATATGTGGAAAGAGTTGAAAATTGCGGTCCCCATCCAACTTGACGGAGCTTGATCAATTTTGCAAAGAAGAATAGGCAAAAATTGCAGTGTCGAGATGTGCAAAGCTGTTAGAGACTTATCCAAATAGACTCATGGCTGTAATTGCTGCCAAAGGTGCCTCTACCAAATATTGACTCAAGGAGGTGAATACTTATGCAATCAATTATTTTCTGTTTTGTATTTGTAATTAATTTAGAACAATTTGTAGATTTTATTTTTCACTTTGACATTATGGACGTTTTTTGTGTTGATCAGTGGCAAAAACTCCTAATTAAATCCATTTTGATTCCATGTTGTAACACAATAAAATGTAGAAAAGTCCAAGGGGGGTGAATACTTTTGAGAGCCACTGTATATATATATATATATATATATATATATATATATATATATATATATATATATATATATATATATATATATACAGTACTGTGCAAAAGTTTTAGGCAGATGTGAAAAATGCTGTAAAGTAAGAATGCTTTCAAAAATAGACATGTTAATAGTTTATATTTATCAATTAACAAAATGCAAAGTGAGTGAACAGAAGAAAAATCTACATCAAATCAATATTTGGTGTGACCACCCTTTGCCTTCAAAACAGCATCAATTCTTCTATGTACACTTGCACACAGTTTTTGAAGGAACTCGGCAGGTAGGTTGGCCCAAACATCTTGGAGAACTAACCACAGTTCTTCTGTGGATTTAGGCAGCCTCAGTTGCTTCTCTCTCTTCATGTAATCCCAGACAGACTCGATGATGTTGAGATCAGGGCTCTGTGGGGGCCATACCATCACTTCCAGGACTCCTTGTTCTTATTTACACTGAAGATAGTTCTTAATGACTTTCGCTGTATGTTTGGGGTCATTGTAATGCTGCAGAATAAATTTGGGGCCAATCAGATGCCTCCCTGATGGTATTGCATGATGGATAAGTATCTGCCTGTACTTCTCAGCATTGAGGAGACCATTAATTCTGACCAAATCCCCAACTCCATTTGCAGAAATGCAGCCCCAAACTTGCAAGGAACCTCCACCATGCTTCACTGTTGCCTGCAGACACTCATTCGTGTACCGCCTCCAGCCCTTCGGCGAACAAACTGCCTTCTGCTACAGCCAAATATTTCAAATTTTGACTCATCAGTCCAGAGCACCTGCTGCCATTTTCTGCACCCCAGTTCCTGTGTTTTCGTGCATAGTTGAGTCGCTTGGCCTTGTTTCCACGTCGGAGGTATGGCTTTTTGGCCGCAAGTCTTCCATGAAGGCCACTTCTGACCAGACTTTTCCAGACAGTAGATGGGTGTACCAGGGTCCCACTGCTTTCTGCCAATTCTGAGCTGATGGCACTGCTGGACATCTTCCGATTGCGAAGGGAAGTAAGCATGATGTGTCTTTCATCTGCTGCAGTAAGTTTCCTTGGCCGACCACTGCGTCTACGGTCCTCAACATTACCCGTTTCTTTGTGCTTCTTCAAAAGAGCTTGGACAGCACATCTGGAAACCCCTGTCTGCCTTGAAATTTCTGCCTGGGAGAGACCTTGCTGATGCAGTATAACTACCTTGTGTCTTGTTGCTGTGCTCAGTCTTGCCATGGTGTATGACTTTTGACAGTAAACTGTCTTCAGCAACCTCACCTTGTTAGCTGAGTTTGTCTGTTCCTCACCCAGTTTTATTCCTCCTACACAGCTGTTTCTGTTTCAGTTAATGATTGTGTTTCAACCTACATATTGAATTGATGATCATTAGCACCTGTTTGGTATAATTGTTTAATCATACACCTGACTATATGCCTACAAAATCCCTGACTTTGTGCAAGTGTACCTAGAAGAATTGATGCTGTTTTGAAGGCAAAGGGTGGTCACACCAAATATGGATTTGATGTAGATTTTTCTTCTGTTCACTCACTTTGCATTTAGTTAATTCATAAATATAATCTATTAACATGTCTATTTTTGAAAACATTCTTACTTTACAGCATTTTTTCACACCTACCTAAAACTTTTGCACAGTACTGTATATATATTAGGCTCAGCTCACGCTACCACCCCTGCGCTGACTTGGGAGAGCGAAGATGAACACACGCTATCCTCCAAAGCACCAGAGAGTTGGAGTACCTACCCCCAGCACCAGTTTCAAGTTAATTCACCTCCTTCTACCAACACTGTCTTAGATCCCTAACTGTCTAATCAAATGAGTCGATCCATACTGCCGTTTTTGGAAACACATAAACACATCAAAACAATGGCAATGGGATATTATACAGCACAGTTTACAGTATGGACACTGTAATGCCTGTCTATGTGCTGCTAATGGAATGCAGAATTGCCTTCAGCAGATAAAGATAAATGGACTGAAAGATGGACTATGGTTCTATGCTTGATACAGACTGTTCATGATGTTTATTGTGTTTGTGTAATTTGTGGGCTACACGGTTTGTTTCTTTAAAACTTGTTGTTAAAGCATTTACATTCAGTGTATATTTTATTATACAGTGGTTATAAAATAAGCTGTTCTGTTTTTTTCTTTTGTGTAACAGTTGTGGTTTTGATGATCAGTATATATATATAGAGAGGGAGAGAGAGAGAGAGAGAGAGAGAGAGAGAGAGATTTATTTATTTAAATGGCATAAAAAAAAGATTGAATTCCAATTTACACTGCATAATAGCCTGAAAAATGTGGTCAAGAGGTCAAGCTGTCTTAAGTAACATGACATTTAAAAACTTCCTTGTGTGAAGAAAGACAGATCAATTAAAAAGACCCCGTCTAGATTTTTTCATGTGATCGATTGTAGGTGTGTGAGCTGATTAATGAAATGTTACAGGCTGCTAGCTGTTGGATCTGACTTGAATTGGACCATTCAGGTTGACTGCAGTGTAAGCCTTCCCATGATGTCCCTGTTCCCTGGACTGTCAATCCACACCATTCTGAAAGCCAAGCCTGAGTCTTCCACACACTTAATGGGTCAATGGAGATTTACATTTTAATGTTTTGTACAATAGCCTTTGGGCAATATACAGAAACAAAGTGAATTGTTATTGTAATCCACAGCAGGTCATTTAAGTAAGTGTGATACATGACTCAAAGAGGACCTACGATGTCAGTGTCACAGCAGGCACTGAGTATGGATGATAAATGTAGAGATTTCTGCACCGAATCGGCTGGAGTATTCGGACAACACCAGCTTATTGAACTCTCAAAGCCCAAAGCTCTAGCCATTTGTTACCATGTTGCCCAGGAGAATGGGCTATGAACATGCTGAAAGGAATTGAAGGAATCTGTTAGGAAAGAGGATAACATTTCAAGTGTCGACTGTATAAAGCAGTAATCCAGATGAATATTTTCCAAAGCATACTACCACTATCAGTATTCCCAGATGTTATTTCTGTATTATTATTATTATTATTTATTTCTTAGCAGATGCCCTTACCCAGGGCAACTTACAGGTGTATACAAAAAATACATATCAAGATTCGGGGCAGTTCAAGAGCAGATAACATTGTATATAGTTTCATCAGGGTTAGATACGAGTGCAAGTGAAATACAAAATACTACAGATTGGGTTAGGTGCACGATTAAATACAGTAAAATAGGGAGCAGACAAGTCCAGAAGGGAAGAGTTGAGTTTTACAAGTGTTTTCTGAAGAGGTGTGTCTTAAGTAGGCACCAGAAGGTGGTCAGGGTATGGGCAGTCCTGACCTACATAGGCGAGAGTGGAGAAGGAGCGGGCTCTGGAGGCAGGGGAGCGTAGAGGAGGTACAGCCAGTCTTCTAGTGCAGGCGGAGCGGAGAGGTCCGGTGGGGGTTTAGGGAGAGGTGAGGGTCTGGAGGTATCGGTAGGCAAGTACAAGAGTCTTGAACTGGATGCGAGCTATGATTGGGAGCCAGTGGAGTTAGCGGAGCAGTGGAGTAGCATGTGAGAAGCAAGGCAGAGAGAACACCAGGCGAGGAGTGGAGTTTTGGATGAGCTGGAGCGGACGGGTGGCGGACACAGGGGCCGGCCAGGAGAGAGTTGCAGTAGTCTAGGTGGGAGAGTACCAGGGCCTGGACGAGGAGTTGCGTGGAGTAGTTGGTGAGGAAGGGTCGTATTTTTCGTATGTTGCTCAGGAAAAAACGGCAGGTGCGTGCTAGAGTGGAGATGTGCTGGGAGTTGGAGAGGCAAGGGTCCAGGGTTACTCCGAGGTTCTAGGCTTAGGAGAGAACGTGGTAGATGCCAGAGGAATGGAGATAGAGAGATCAAAGGAGGGGGAAGATGAGGAGGGGAAGAAAAGGAGGTCAGATTTAGAAAGGTTGAGTTTGAAGTGATGCGAGTGCATCCAGGAGGAGATAGCAGACAGACAGGTAGAGATACGGGAGAGAATGGTGGGGTCAGAGGGGGGAAGGAGAGGAAGATCTGAGCATCATCAGCATAGAAATGGTATGAGAAACCACAGGATGCGATGAGGGGGCCCAGGGAGCGTGTGTAGAGAGAGGACAGGAGAGGACCCAAGACTGATCCTTGGGGGACTCCTGTTGAGAGAGGGCGAGGTATGGAGGTTGAGCCATGCCAGGTTGCCTGGTATGTGCTGTCAGAGAGGTAGGAGGAGAACCAGGCCAGAGCAGTGCCAGAGATTCCCAGGTCAGTGAGAGAGGATTGGAGACTAGAATAGGCAGCAGAGAGATCAAGGAGAATTAGGACAGAGGAGAGAAAGGTAGCACGGGCAGAGTTTAGCAAGTTAGTGAGAGACAGGAGAGCAGTTTCAGTGGAGAGAATGGTTAGACAGGAAAGCAGAGAGATGGTGGTGTACTGCCCACTCGAGGGTTTTAGCGAGGAAGGGTAAGAGGGAGACTGGGCGGTAGTTCTGGCGGGAGATGGGGTCGAGGGGTTTTTTGAGGAAGGAGGTGATAGAGGCTTGTTTGAAGGCAGAGGGAAAGAGACCAGAGAGGAGAGAGGTGTTGAGAAGGGAGGAGATGAAAGGGAGTAGAGCAGGAGCAGCAGCTTTAAAGAGGTGAGTGGGGAGGGGGCCCGGGGTTCATGTGGTGGGTTTGTGGCCCTGGAGGAGGGGGAGGTCAGTCTCAGAGGGGAGAGAAGGAGAAGGAGGGTGAGTTAGTAGAGGAGGCAGAGGATGTTGGGGTTGGAGTGGGAGGGAGGGAGAGGTGTAAAGAGTGCAGATATCAGCGATTTTAGAGGAGAAGAAAGAGGTAAAGTTGTCAGAGGAGATAGAAGAGGGAGGAGGAGGGGGGAGGGTTGAGGAGGAAGGAGAAGGTAGAGAATAGTTTCCGGGGGTTGTTGGATAATTGATGGGAAATAGGAGCGTTTAGCAGAGGTGAGAGTAGAGGAGAAGGAGGAGAGGAGGGAGCGGTAGAGGTCTAAGGCAGCAGGGAGTTTGGTTCTCTTCCATTTCTTTTCAGCAGAGCACAGTTTAACCCTTTGAGTAGTACGAACGTACCAGTACATTCTGCAACTTTAAACTTGAACTACTGAGCCTACAAAACCCCTGATCACATAATATTGTAACACTAGGTTTCTGTAACACCTTTTATTGGTCTCTTTCGCCCTCTGCCAGATATTGATTGAATTACATACAATAAACCATCACAAAAATGACAGCAATGTCTGTAAACTGGCAAAAATTGCTCAGTGAGAAAGAAGTATTAGAAATAATACTGAATTCAGATTCCAATTTAAATTCAAATGCATACAATTCTTCCACTGAATCGGATGTCAGTGAGTGTGTCAGTGAAGACATAAGTGAAGAATATTTACCATCAACATTAAGCGATAGTGAAGAGGCGACACCAAGCTCTGTGCATTGATCCATGCAACAAGGAGTATCATACGCTGAAGCATTAGACACTCTCTCTCCCTCTAGTTCAGCCTATTTATTTGTTTTATTTATTTACGGTAAAAAATATTTTTCTGTATTTCGTCAGTGTTTCATTATATATATACAAACATATAGCTTTCAGCTTGTTTGTACGCTGTACTCATAATAATCAAGCGCATGCAGAAGACAGAAAAAAAACTCACTCCCGTAGGACCGGCAGTGCATTTTAGAACTCACTACTCAAAGGGTTAAAAAATTAAACAGCAAAGCCTATAATGTGTATTTATTTCAATTTATTATTTATCAATTTATATGTTTCTACTTGATAACAATGCTTTGGTCTTAGCTAACAGCTAAAAATGTAATGTTTGAGAAACATGTAGATATATGAATGGAGCTTGATTCCAACTTTCAAGATAAAGGTATACCATGCCTAAAACTGTTAGCTGTTAGTTTAAGAAGATAAACATGTATACTGCACTGCAGTGAATGTACATTAAAGAAGTATTCACTGGACATGACTGAGGGATGCATAGAGGAAGAGACCTCGGGAATTGATAATAGAAGATATGTGCTTATAACTTAGCAGAGTAAGGAGATTCCCCTTGGCTCGTGGAGAGACGCCCTCGTGTTGGTGAGACCGAACCTAAGGCTGGGAAGCAACCGAAACTTCCCCCAAGGGGGATCTAGAGGAGAGAAATGGGCAGATGACAGTGATAGTTAAATTTGGCCAGGGGTCTCCCTTGACTCGCAGAGAACCTTCCTAACGTAGGATGAAGCCAGCGGTGGCTGGGCTTCTAAGGTTGGGAAGTGGGCTTCATTTACCCCCAAGAGGGAGACCATTGCAGAGGAGGGCGCAGTTGCTGAATGAAGAGGAAAACAGTGGGGGAGGAGGGGAGGATGGTGAAAAACAAAACAAAAAACAAGATAGAGAGCACTCTAGGCTTGGGGTTTAAATAGGGGATTAACCCTTTCAGGACCTAGCATTTTTCATTGGGATGCTCCAATAGGACCTGGCGTTTTGTGGCTGTAGTTGACACTCTTCTTAAAATCATAAAAAATCTATAGCATCTTAGAAAGGTTGTTCTTTTTTCAGAACACTCTGGGGAACATTATAAAGTGCTTTTTATGATGTGTTCTGCTTAGAGATACATGTATAAAAATGTGTTATTCTATGACCCGTGGGACCTTACAATATTTCCTGAAAGTTTTGTTGAAAAATATTGATGTTTGGGCAAATTACAAGACATTGTTTCACCTGGGTGATTGCAATGACATAATATACATTTATTCTCAGGGTCTTTATAAGCAATAATGGACACTACTCTTGATTATTTTCTCAAAATAAATATTTATAAATAAAATATTAGTTATTCATGCCGTTATTATCCGTAATAAGGAAAGAAACATACCTGATTGTGACAGAGATCGAATGATTCTTTGTGTTAGATTTCCTTCCCGACCTCTGAGGGCGCTCTGTAAAGGGAACAGAGTACCCTGGACTGGATGGCTCGACAATCCATTCCCAGGGTTCGGTGGAAGTCGGCCATCTAGAAAGCGGGCAGAGCTACAGTACACAAAATCATTGACCCGGAAGGGAAACTGTGGCATCCGCGGATTGGATCTGCACACGTTTACCAAGGGGTCATGGTTGACGGTATATAAGGGGATGTAACGAGATGATCTGTTCCTTTATTTATAGTTTCGCTGAAACTGGAAGGACCTGTGTATTATTATAGAGAACTGTGAGTGTTTGTCTGTCTGTCTAAAACTCTGTTATTGTTCATTGTTCACTAGACTAGACGGCTAACACGATCCGGAGCTGTCGCCCACGTCCAGCACTAAATCCGGACAACACTGCACTACTTGTTCACCATTGTTGCACGTAATAAATTGTACCTCACCACAAGCACTACAGCACTCACTCTGGACTGGTGACTGTGTTTGTGTCTAATTGTGTTTAGTACTGTGTTTATTATTTACAGGACTGCAACCCTTTATCATTACTGTGCAATACACTTTGCTGTGTATTTCAGCATCCCACTGAAAAATGCTTGGTCCTGAAAGGGTTAAATAATCTAAAAACTATATATATACTATATATTACCATGTTGTGATCTCGTTTACATGATCTTGCGTCCATGTGACAGAAACAAACAAGGAGCAGCTAATTTAAAAGTCCATTTTGTGGTAGTTTATTACTAGTCTCGCAACCAAAGCAACTTAAACATATAAACCCAGGGTAAGAGCTATTTCTACACCACAGATGCTGTATATCAAGTATGAAATATAAGAGCTGACCATATGAAACACAAATTCACAAAGTCACAAGTGGCAGGAACTTCAGTGCAAAGCATGCAAGAATACGTGATGAAACTACTAAGTTGTGGATATTGATTCCAGATATTTTATCAAGAAGATTTTACATGGCAACACTTGTATGTTTTTATTTATTTATTTATTAAAATGGATGACTTTTTAAAGTGGATTCTTTATATGCATAACTGTAACACATAGCGGAAACAGACTTGTATAATACACAAAAATGAAAATAAATCAATCAATAACCTGGCAAAAATGTATAGGAATTTAAAAATAATAAATAACACTGTCTGTAATGTTCTCTGTTTCTGAATAGCAACTGTAATTAATTAAATAATAAATTGGTGCTAATTAAAAATTAATAATACTAAACCATTTGGTGTGATCTGTTAACAATCGTATTTACTGGTAATTGTTGCCTAGATAATATATGTACTGGTAAAACAAAAAAACAAGAGTGCCTTTATCCAACAGATTAGGGCCTACTATTTTAACAAATGGCACATTGACTGAAACGAGTTGTTCCAACCTCCCATTTGCATTTAGGATTTTTTTTTTTTAAGTTAATCGTCCTTTTAACTTATTTAAATCGCACTGCATTTCTATTGCTATTTCCAGAAGGACTCTAAATGTTGAGAAACTGCAAAACAGTGGAACGATCTAATAATGTTAATTAAACACTTAACTGGGTATGTGTTACATTCTTGTAAACCAATTATGTTGAACATTCTTGGGGGAAAACAGGCATTTTACACACTATGAACTTCCAGCTGTCATTGTCTTTAAATAACTCTCTATACATTTTACAGTTATTTAATTTAACTATTGGTCCAATGGAGCATATACTGTGCTTTGATTTGTGGTGGCATGGACATGTTAAATACAGATGGGTTCTGTATTCCCCGATTTTTGAAAATCCACCTGTGACAGAGACAGAATGATTCTTGGTGATAAATCTCTCTCCCGACCTGTGAGTGCGCGGTGTAAAGGGAACAGAGTGTCCTGGATTGGATGGCCAGACAATTCATTCCCAGGGTTAAAAGGAAGTCGGTCAACTAGAAAAGGGGTGGAGCTACGATACACTAAATCATCAACCCGGAATGGAAACAATGTGACAGCCGCGGATTGGAGGAGCGTTTGCATTAGTTAACCAAGGGGTCATGATTGACGATACAAAAGGGGGCGTAGCGAAGTGATCTGTTCCTTGTTATGGTTAAGCTGAACCAGAAGGAAAGATGTGAATTATTATCGTGAGTGTGTTGTTTGTTTATTGTCGTGTCTAAAGAATATACTGTTTGTTATTATTAGACAGCTGAACACAATCCGGAGCTGTCGACAAAGGCCAGCACTTACCCGGACATCACTGCATTTTGTTTCACAAATAACTGTATTTACACTGCGAGCACTATATCACTCACTGTGGACTTGTGTTTGTGTTTTGTGGGTGTTTAAGATCGGGACTATTATTTCGGGACCAACCCGCTGATTAAAACAGAGCAATACACACCGCTGTATTGCCTGTTTCTCATTGTTATTATTTACTGTATTTGGGACATCAGACCAACTGGATTACAATATAAAATATCACTGCACCTGGATTATCGTTGTCTGTCTGTTCATTGATCACTGCTGCATTCCTGCACCTGTACACAGTTAACCACTTTACCACACCACCTTTACATCCAAGAATACAGTACCGGTTGTTAGACTTACCGTTAGATTACACCAGATTTTCCTCTGGCAAGCCAAATTATCATTTAGAGATATCTCAAATTGCATTTTAAGATATCTTGAAAGATTTAGAGATATCTGTAAAGCATTTGCAGATATATTTAAATGAATATGAGATATCTGTCAATAAACTATTTTATATCTTAATTTCATTTTGAGACATAAATGAAATGAAACAGAGATATGTCAATTTGATTTGCAGACTGATTTGCAGATGTGTTTAAATAATATTTTGCTAGCATGGTACACCAAACTGTCATTTAGAGATATCTCAAAATAACTTCCCATTCATTTAGAGATATCTTGAAATCATTTAGAGCAACAATCTGTATTAGCGGCAATAAAAACTTCAGTTTTAACAGCCGCTGATAACTTATTTTCTTTCTGATTAACCAAATCTTGGAAATCCACCACGGTTACATCACTGGCACTGTTTATCACATACGACTTTACAAATCGATGAAGCAGTGTTTGGAGCAGTTTCACACTTTCTTCCCAGAGGCAGGCAACTCTCGAATCCTCAGCTTGAAAAAACATATTGTAGGCTAATAAAACATCCAGCCCGTGTTCCAAAAACAGAAAGTGAAGTTGCATTTCCTCTTTATGTAGGTGTTAATCTGCTGAACTTGGCCAGGATATTCTGTTTCAGAATTGCTTCCAAAATACACTTTAAGGGTGTCCCACTGGTTATTGCATCTTGCTACTGCTTGGCAGAGACTGAGCCACCTTGTTCCTCCATGTTTTATTAGTTGAAGTTCGTCTGCATCACACAAGTGCTGGTATTGGTGGTACTCCTCTTTTCGTTTTGCGCTACCATTAAAATAATAAAAAAATGTCCACTAGCAGATCCTTTGCTGCAATATGCACAATGTGTGAAACACAGGGCAGGCTGTACACTGAACTTGACTGCTGTTTTACCTGACTTAAAACAGAGTTGTTTTTCCCTACCATGACATTGACAGTCAGAGTCAGAAGAGAAGCCGATTACATTTTCCCATGGAATGTGGTGGTTCACAAAAACAGAACTTATGACACTGAACAGGTTTTCTGCATTTGCTATATTGCAAATTTCCATTGCCAAGAGGTCTGTTTTCACAACTTTAAGAGTATCAAATCATAAAGCAAACCTCCTTGTCATTACAAACATTGTTACTCTCATCCACCATTAAAGTTTTGGCATGCATTAAAACTGATTCCGAATAGTGATCGGCAAGAACTTTTAATACTGCTGTAGCTTTGGTTCAGCCACAAGAAAATTCCTTTGCAATGCTTGAATCTGGAAACGTCAACTTTACGAGTTTTGTGAAATGATCTGCAAAAGCAATCGGTAATCCATGTTCTGCAATGGCTTGGCAAAAAGTACTTCAGCATGTGTAATCTTCTGGCCTAAAGTCTGCTGTTATAGATTGCTGCGTTTAGAGGCTGTGGCCCGACTTACGTGCTTGGAAGTTTCCAGGTGTTTTTTGAAGTTGTTTACTCCAGAATTTCCAATGTTGATGTCTTCAGAACAAACCAGACAGAAAGCATGTTAAACTGAAAGTCTACTTTTTTTTTACTGGGAAAGAACTGCTCCAGTCTGCGTTGTATTTGCATCTGTAGTGGCATCTGTAGTGGCATCTGTACCCCGTCACAAGCTGTTTTTCCTCTGATGCAAAGTTTGTTAATCTGTTTGACATGCTATAACTGAACACAGTTCTCATCATTTTCACCTGGCCCCAAAGAAGCATTTCATTGGATGCCCTCAGCTCAGAACAGCCAATGGGATTCAGGATGACAGAGTGCACTACAAACCTTACCCAGTAGTTTTGTGGAATATTTATGAAGTTTGGATATGTTGCCAGGTCAGCAAACAAGCACAAGGTTTCACTGCCAGATTTATGATCTCAGGAGCACTTCCTTCATATCTTCATTGTACTGCTGCTCTGTAGATGAGCAATTACACACACAGAAAAAAAAGCAAAACAACTAGCCTTTTCATTATTTTACATAATCGTTCCACTTATTATATAGCTTAATTCTTTAACGGAAACTTTTCTCACAACTACTGATGGTTGTCACAAAAAATCAGATACAGAGTGACTGGTTTGACTCAGCTTTTCAAAATAATGAATACCCTGGAGGTGTTCACGGTTATGTTTCTTGGTCCAGTGGACTGGAAACACTTTGTCTCACATAAAATGCTCATTATGTTGGACACCTGTGTAGTGGTACAATGGTTAAACTTCAAGAACTGTAACATATTACTGTAACATATAAATGAATTAGGGACAGAATATATTATGCTGAAGAAAAATGTGCAGAACAGAATTGTATATATTAAGAACAAATATAATGTTTTATATTTGCACAGAATATAAAATGGATCCCACTGCTATGTGTTGAGAAATACATATACACAGGTTTTACTGGTAGTATTTTTTAAAAGAGAGCACTGGCTATAGACTATTGTAATTGTTTTAAATATTTGTGGATGTTGTTGAAGTTTAGGTTGAAGTTGTCAGGTTAGCATGCTGCATTGATCAGGGGTTTCATATTTGCAGGACTCTTTGCTTGGCTATTAGGCCTGCTTGTCAAAATCATATTTTAAAAAATCAGATATGCTTTAACAAAGTGTTTGAACAACTATTGGGATGTCAATTTGAAATTAATACTGTTAATGTTAAAAATAGTCTGCTTATTCAACACCAATAAAATAAATACTACTAATAATAAACAAACAAGCAAACAAACAAACAAACATATAAATAAATAAATTAAAAAATGCAAAATGTTGCCACACTGGCTTGATTAAGGACATTTTTTGAATAAAATTACTTGCCCCCCTACATATTTTTGTTTAATCTTTTCTGTTTAAAGTGACGTTTAACAAATCCTAATAATTTATTGAAGGCATTGGTTGTTGCGATAAAATAATTAGCTAATGTGCTTTCTTAACATTAATACATATTTGTAAAATTCCTTCTCTATTTCAGTACCTTTGTTGATTATGATGTCACACAGGCTGTCAATATATATATATATATATATATATATATAAACCCATTATTTGGTGCCTGCTCTGTGGTAAAACATTTAAACCATTATTATGCGCAAAGCTTGGAACATCTTTTCAATTAAATGTTTATGGTTGATAAAAATGAAACAAGTGACATTAAAGAAACAGATATATAATGGTACACATACAATTCAAAAAGCAGTATTTGTGATCAATAATCTAACCTTGAAGACCACCTTCAATGGCACTTTGACCTAATCAGGAAAAAAACGTAATCTTGCATTAGCGATTAAAAAAATAAATGTGTATCACTCTTAAGAGCATGCATTTTAAATGGTAAAAACATACTCCAACTACTCTGATTCTGGCAGAAGGTGGGCGGAGACATGATACGTCACAAGCGACTTCTCTGCTGTCAGTTTAACTCAGGCTGTCATGCTAATCAGTGTCTGGGAGCAGGAATATGCAGAAATGAAACTGTTCTGCAACTCAGATGTGGCAGATGAGTGTCAGGGTTTAGGATTTAAACTTAATTCATTTGAAAATATATTGATTGGAACAAGTATCACAGGTATTTAGCATCTCAGAGACAAGACTGCACCGTCCTTACTGGGAAATTGCATGAATGATTTATCACATTTCTAAAACGAATTAAAGATCATAGTGTCTCATGGCTGTATTATGACATGAATGACTGACTATTGCATGTTGTGTAGCCTTGCAGTGTGTATTGTCCATGCTTTTATTTTAGCCTGCTTTTGTACATTACCCCCAAATAATACAAGCTTATAATGTGTACAGACCTTGGGTACAGAAAGTCATGCAGTCTTTTTCTTGCTATTTAGCAGTATATTGGATTAAGCTCAACACAAAATAATATAAAATGCAGTATGGTAATAACCTATAGATTTTATTTACTAATAGTAAAGTACCAGTGCAACAGATGCTTTCACACAAAATATATATTTTTTAGTCCTAAGTAAATGCGACTATAATTACTGAAAACTGACTGAGTCCTGTTTTTATTTTAAATTTCTGTTTAGTATTAATTACTTTTTGTGTGTGGTTTTAACATATTTAATGTCTGTCAACTCTCAGGTGAGAATTAATATACCATGAGCACTTTAGATAGCTTACCATTCTTGTTGCAATAATAAACTGTTCAGAATCTTACTAAAGCAGGGCGTTTTGTACTTTATCCACTGCTTGCATGTCTCCCTGTGCTGTTTCTGAATAAAATCTCACACAGTCTCAATCAAAAGATTCATGTTGAAATAGTTCAGTACAATATCAAGTTAACCAAGCACTTTTTACAACATTACATATATGCTTACATTTCAATAAATGTTAGCATTTGCGCGAGGTTTCAGGGGGCAGGAGTTGGGGCTGCTTAATTAATGTTTATCATTAGTAATTGTCTATTTATGCCACAATCTTACGCACTTCCCCAGTCTAGTGTTTTTGCTTTGCAGCAAATGCTCAGACTCCAACATTCGTGCTTCAGCTTAACGTATTCGCTAATATCTAAACTTCGTTGCTTCGCTCCTTTCACTGCAGGTCACTTCTCTGCACAGCGCTGCCAAGATATCATTTATTTTTCTACCTGCTCTGGTGATTCTTCTCATCATTCAGCTTCTCTATTTGCCTGCAGGAACTCCAAAGTGTCTTTTCTGCAACCATTCAGTCTCCAGCCCAGCAACAGCGCTGTTAAAAGCGCAGCTCCATTACTCAACTTTGTCCGCGTCTCCATTAGAAAGACCGACCCTCCGTTAAAATTTTCAAAGCTCCGCCGACAAGACAGACATTCCCGTCATCAGTGATTGCCTTATCTTAGCGCTATTTAAATCTACCACAAAGCTTTGTCTGCTGAACCTGTCTTTACACCACGTCTGCAACCAGACGCCCCCCTCAGCACCGCCCCCACAGAGCCAGCACAATTTACTGTTCCATCAGAAGATTCGGTCCTGGACCTCCCATCAGGTACGTTCAACGTTTTAATGACCTACCTAGCCCATTACAAACTCTATTCAACCAACGATGGCTTGTGACTTTGACAGGTCTCATAACATACTCCAACGACACTGCAGTACTGCAACTTTTCCATTTTTATAAAAACATTTTTAGATTTTAATTATAAATATATTTGATACAAGTTTTACAACAGTTAGTCATGTATATAAATAAGTTAACATAGGTTTGGAAAAGTTGCAGTACAGCAGTGTCGTTGGAGTATGTTATGATACCCGTCAAAGTCATGAGCCATCGCTGGTTGAATAGAGTTTAAAAGAACTAGAGTCACTAAAATGTTGAGCATTACCTGATGGAATCCAAGACCGAATCATACTGGATAAAGGCGTCTGCAAAATAAACAAATAATAATAATAATAATAATGGAGACGCAGACAAAGTTGAGTAATGGAGCTGCACTTTTAACAGCGCTGTTGCTGGGCTGGAGACTGGATGGTTGCAGAAAAGACTAACGTTGGAGCTCCTGCAGCCAAATAGCGAAGCTGAATGATGAGAAGAATCACCGGAGCAGGTAGAAAAATAAATGATATCTTGGCAGCGCTGTGCAGAGAAGTGACCTGCAGTGAAAGGAGCGAGGCAACGAAGTTTAGATATTAGCGAATACGTTAAGCTAAAGCACGAATGTCGAGTCTGGCGTTTGCTGCAAAGCAAAAACACTAGACTGGGGAAGTGCGTAAGATTATGGCATAAATAGACAATTACTAATGATAAACATTAATTAAGCAGCCCCAACTCCTGCCCCCTGAAACCTCACACAAATGCTAACATTTATTGAAATGTAAGCATACATGTAATGTTGTAAGAAGTGCTTGGTTATCTTGATATTGGACTGAACTATTTCAAGATGAATCTTCTGATTGAGACTTTGTGAGATTTTATTCAGAAACAGCACAGGGAGACATGCAAGCAGTGGATAAAGTACAAAACGCCCTGCTTTAGTAAGATTCTGAACAGAATAAAGGATAAATTGCCTTTTGTTTATTTTTGCAACAAGAATGGTAAGCTATCTAAAGCGCTCATGGTATATCAATGTGATTTATATGACATTTTACTCATGCCTTTCACTTTTCACCCCCATGATGGTTTTGTACACATATTCTGTTCAGCGGATGGTGTATGCACAGTTAATATGTGGTCCCAGCAGTAAACGGTGGTTTTGTACACATATTCTGTTCAGCGGATGGTGTATGCACAGTTAATATGTGGTCCCAGCAGTAAACGGTGGTTTTGTACACATATTCTGTTCAGCGGATGGTGTATGCACAGTTAATATGTGGTCCCAGCAGTAAACGGTGGTTTTGTACACATATTCTGTTCAGCGGATGGTGTATGCACAGTTAATATGTGGTCCCAGCAGTAAACGGTGGTTTTGTACACATATTCTGTTCAGCGGATGGTGTATGCACAGTTAATATGTGGTCCTAGCAGTAAACGGTGGCATAGACTCTTTTTGCGGATCCCTTAACCTGAGAGTTGACAGACATTAAATATGTTAAAACCACACACAAAAAGTAATTAATACTAAACAGAAATTTAAAATAAAAACAGGACTCAGTCAGCTTTCAGTAATTATAGTCGCATTTACTTAGGACTAAAAAATATATATTTGTGTGAAAGCATTTGTTGCACTGGTACTTTACTATTAGTAAATAAAATCTATAGGTTATTACCATACTACTTTTTATATTATTTTGTGTTGAGCTTAATCCAATAATAATATATTTTCATTTGTTGTTTGTCACTGAGTGTAAAATACTGCACATTATAAGCTTGTATTATTTGGGGGTAATGTACAAAAGCAGGCTAAAATAAAAGCATGGACAATACACACTGCAAGGCTACACAACATGCAATAGTCAGTCATTCATGTCATAATACAGCCATGAGACACTATGATCTTTAATTCGTTTTAGAAATGTGATAAATCATTCATGCAATTTCCCAGTAAGGACGGTGCAGTCTTGTCTCTGAGATGCTAAATACCTGTGATACTTGTTCCAATCAATATATTTTCAAATGAATTAAGTTTAAATCCTAAACCCTGACACTCATCTGCCACATCTGAGTTGCAGAACAGTTTCATTTCTGCATATTCCTGCTCCCAGACACTGATTAGCATGACAGCCTGAGTTAAACTGACAGCAGAGAAGTCGCTTGTGACGTATCATGTCTCCGCCCACCTTCTGCCAGAATCAGAGTAGTTGGAGTATGTTTTTACCATTTAAAATGCATGCTCTTAAGAGTGTGTGACAGAGTGACTGACTGGTCTGACGTCAGGCAGAAGCCGGAAGGAAAACTGACACCAGAGAGTACTGCAGGTAAAGTAAAGAATCGGCTGGCTGCCGTTTTTATTAATAACAAAAAATAAATAAAATATTTAAACAAAAAAAACGCTTTGCTCCCAGAGCGAAATAAAAGGTTTAAACATTAACAAAATCACGAACACAAAAAATACACACACGGAATAGGTCAGGCTGGGCTATCGCCTTCACTGTTCCTATCCGTTTTACTGTTTCTCTCTCTCAGTTCTCTCCACTCTCGCTCTCTCCGCTCCTCAAACACCCACCCCCAACATGGAGAGCTGCAGGCTTTTTATATTCAGGTGACCATCTCCCGATTAGCAACAGAATTAATCACTTAATTAATTCGGGAGATGGCCACCTTCTGCACGAGTTTAATTATTCCTGGCAGAGGACGAGCACCAATCTCGCCTCTGCCAGAACACGTTTTTTAAAAAGTAAACAAAACAATAACATATGGTGCTTCGCCGACATAAAAATAAACAAACACAAAACAATCTGCACAGGGGCGGAGGGGGAGACCCCGATCTAAAAGTAAACAAACCAAAATGTACAGGGCACCTCGCCCTGTTACAGAGTGATACACATTTATTTTTTTAATCGCTAATGCAAGATTACGTTTTTTTCCTGATTAGGTCAAAGTGCCATTGAAGGTGGTCTTCAAGGTTAGATTATTGATCACAAATACTGCTTTTTGAATTGTATGTGTACCATTATATATCTGTTTCTTTAATGTCACTTGTTTCATTTTTATCAACCATAAACATTTAATTGAAAAGATGTTCCAAGCTTTGCGCATAATAAAGGTTTAAATGTTTTACCACAGAGCAGGCACTAAATAATGGGTTTATATTGACAGCCTGTGTGACATCATAATCAACAAAGGTACTGAAATAGAGAAGGAATTTTACAAATATATATTAATGTTAAGAAAGCACATTAGCTAATTATTTTATCGCAACAACCAATGCCTTCAATGCATTTTTAGGATTTGTTAAACGTCACTTTAACAAAGTGGAAGTAGTTGGAGTATGTTTTTACCTTTTAAAATGCATGCTCTTAAGAGTCATGCACACTTTTTTTTTTAAATCACAAGAACTCATAATGCAAGATTAAATTTTTTCCTGCTCAAAGGCAGCCCCATCTCCGACACCTTACTAAACCGCCTTAACACTCAAAGATCAATATCCAACGCATTCAGCAGATCTCTACACTCTTCAGCAGGCCACCACACACTACCGATGGCAGTGCACCGTTCACTATTCCAGATCACCGCTTCAGCAGACCTCTGCTCTCTACAGCAGGCCACTGCACACTATTGACAGCACTCCATTGTTTACTTCCTCAGATCTCTGCACTGTTCAGCAGATCCTGCCCTCTACAATCGCTCCTCACTACAGCAGATCTTGGCTCCCTCTTCAGATCTGCTCACTGTTGCAGCAGGCAAAAGTTGCTTTAGTTTACTGTTTAAATCTGCAACTGCTCTCCTCCAGAGCTTCCAACGCTCCAGCTTTCCTCCAATACTCGGATCGTGGCAGCGCCATTTCCACAGTCAAGGCTAACGCTAATCCCTGTCTAATAAAATAAATAAATAAATAAATAAATAAATAAATAAATAAATATACGGACCACTTGACTTCCCCAGCAATCTAGTCATATGTCTGCTCATCCTCTCAGATACTACAAGCATTCATACATGGTGAGAGACGTGGTACGAGACTCAAAATCTGTCTTGATTATGAGTTAAGGAGTTCCACTATTAGGAGAATGATTGGAGTTATGAAACCCAAATCTCTGAATGTAAGTTCACCTTTTCCATTCCAAGCATACACGATAGTAGCAAACCGCTGATCTAACTAACACATAGGATGGTCGGCATCTCATCTCTATATCCTTGTTTCCAGAGATTGGTGAAGCTGGTCGATTAAAACCGACCAGCTTCACCAATGACATTTCATTCAACTCGTCCATGTCAAAGTACATTGCCTCTAAGAAACCATTTCTCCCATCAGACTCACTGTTCATTGTCTCCTCCCACACAGTTATATCCGACCTGGTTCTCCTCTCATCTTGCTACCCTTGTTTCCCAAGCAGACCTGCCTCTACACTGCTATACTCCTCATTCATTTAGAATCGGAGCAGCCACTTCTGCAGCCAAGGCCAACATCAATATCCACACAATCAAAAAATATGGGGCGCTGGGATTCTTCAGCAGTGTATTCATATATACATTCATCATCTACCAACATCCCCATCAAAAAATTGTTAGTGGGGGCTACCTGTCCACCGGGTGCACCAGAGGTTTTCCCCTAAGAGCAAAGGGTTTTTTTCCTCTCCACTGAGCGGCAGGTATACGTATATCTTCTCACACCAACCCTTTCTTAACCTTTCTCCTGTTCGTTTTGTTTGTCCTTTCCTTTCTTGTATTTTCTGGTATGTCTTTCTTTTATGTTATGCATTTGCGCATCTCCTGTTGTTTGTCCTACGGTGGGGTTTCTGCGGGGAGCCGGCGGTCCATTCTTTGGGGGGCAAGTAAGTCTCACTTCCCCGACCTCAGGTCTGCTTCAGTGACCTTGTTCTTGCTTTGGGGGATCCTCACAGCTGTGAGTCAGAGGGGACCCCGAGGCTCTGTTCTATTTCCCTCGGGACGTGGCCCGCTTTACGCTTTTAGTGCCGAGTCCCAGACTAACCCATCTCTATTGCAGGTTTCCTGCGGGATGCCTCTCTACTCCCGGCTTCGGAAACCTGTACCTCACCTCGTCCGAGGGCAGCACCAGATCAGTCAGGGAACCCTTTTCTATCTCTCATTTCAGGTCCTGATTCATCAGACTTTCCTTCACCCCGAGAGGCGCCTCTGCTGAGTCAGAACCCTTTTATGTGTTTTCAGATCCTCAAGACTTCAGCCTTCGACCAAGCCCGGTCCTACGTAAAAGCGGCTCATCAGTCGGGGATCTCTTCCTATCCTAACTTCAAGTCCGGGCCCCTCTAAGCCCGCCTCCATTGGCTCGCTTTCTATCCTAAGTCGGGGCTCTCTGTCCGCCTCTGTCCCATTAACAAGCTCATTTTCTGCTTCCTCTGCTCTATATTTACACCCTCTGTAAACACCCCATTAAACTAAAACAAAATGTGTGTGTGTGTGTGTATATATATATATATATATATATACTTGTATATATATATATATATATATATATATATGTAAGTGAAAGATTATGGTATAAGATATTATTACGTTCAGGCTGAGACCTTGTTAAAAAAATGTGTTATGAGGAAATTTGTGTAATCCGAGTTCTAATTATGAGGCTGTACATTTAAACCTTATGTGCACCTATTAACAACTGATTAATATAAAACAAAGCACTAAACAAATGCTAAAGCAACACCTACGTCTGGATTTTATTCAAATTAGCTAAATGTATTTTTGAAAGCTTGTATGAAATTTTTAGTGCTGGTGCTCAGCCTCTCAGAGTGGTTATCATTGCTGCTGCTGGCTGTCAGTGCTGAAGCCTTCATCATGCTGTGATGTAGCACCCAGGCAGACTCTAGGCAGAGAATTTAGCACCCAGGCAGAGAATTCAGGGGAGGGACCTGTAAAGTGGCTGTTAGGTAGTGAAAAAGGCATGAAAATACAAATTATACGTCACAACTAATTAAGCATTTTTTGAAATGATCCCAATGTACAATAAACTTTTTTTTTTTTTGCCATGGTCATTAAAGTCAATGAGCAGTTTACAACTTAGCCAAGAATGTGCCAAGGAGCCAGGATTGGCAAGTAAGAAAAAAGCCAGGGATACATATCTAATACACATTCACACCTTACATCAAAACGAAAGTAAATCATTTCTTTTAAACCACGACTCTTCCTATTGTAAGCCATGGTATTGAAATTGAAGACGACAGAATGCAATATCATTTGTTTTACACACAGCCGTGGCCCATTTTTCATGTAAAAGGTCATTCGAAGACAGCATGAACTTTTCCCTGAAGTGTTGAGGGTTATATTCAGAGTGCTGTGTTGCACAAAACACTGCTGGAGAAGTTTTAATTCAAAAGCCCAGTGAGGAGCTTTTTATAAATGTCACCAACGTGGCTGTATTGAAATCTATCACCTACAATAGGGAATTGAAAAGGTTGAAATAGCTGACACCCTTTGTGACAATGATTTGTGAATCAATATTCATTAGAAAAAAACATAATGAAAGTCAATCATAAAGATGTAATTAGTTTTTACATGCTCCAATATGTTTGTGTAGGATGTATAGCCTTTAAACACATTGTAAGAAAGATGTTTTTAAAATGTACTTTATTAAGACAATACTGGTGTAGGATACACTAATTCATTAATCACTCATTCATAATATAGATTTATTTTAACGTTTATTTGAAAGAGTAGTGTACGTACTAGTGTTAGATGTTTACATTCACGTATTCCACATCACATACAAAGTAGTAAGTGCAGAAAAATTAATTAAAGGCAACTGCAGGACAACTAATAAATACAAAAAAAGCCTGTATACAGTTTTTGGTATGGTTTTGCATTTAAATGGTTTAAAAACAAGCAAATTAAAAGGCATTCAGAGGACTCCAGAAGGACTACATTGATTTTAAAAAAAATACGCACCCCAATACGAACATTGGTTTGACCCACGGTCTGCACTATTATCAGAGATGTGTATGCAACAGAAGCCGCTGGTAGATTACAAAAACGATTAATTAAACTTAGGCTAGGTAGTTGTTATCTTATCTTATAGTATGTTTTAATTACATTATATTCATTAGAAAAGGCAAGAGAGAAACAGATCACTACTATTTTTTTGTTTTGGTTTAATAGCAGGCTAATAATCCTATTGAAGCAGGCTACAATATTTTTTTCATTAAAACGCTTGTCATTCTTTGTTGAAATTAATGTTCAGCTTTCATATTTTGTTGTGTACTACTCATTTAATCAAACCAAGTAGTGTAAGAAACTGCTTGTATCGTTCATGACGTTTTTTCAAATCAATAAGCTTATTTGTGTATAAAAAACGACAAGAGTTGCAGCCAGTGTCATCTTACTTAAAGGCACTCAAGTTGAAATTGTAAAGTAATTTAAAGTAGGCTACAAACGTGGCAGTGGACTGTCTCTCTTTAGCGCGCACGCAAGAACTTGCAGACTTGATACAACTGTGTTGAGAATTTAAAAAGAAAGCATTTTATGAGATTTTTAACTAGAGGTACCGGGAATATGACTCTGCACGCCCAGAGGTGGCAGGTCTGTGCCCTGGCACAAATTCAGCACTGGTTTGCACGTGGGAACAATATATTCGTGGAAATTATTGCACATATGAGAACTGCTGTCAGACCACAAGCCTTAAAAATCCCAAATATTGTGTATCTATTTTCATTATTGTTCATTTTAAAATAGCACAAGCGATAAAAAAAAAAAAATCACCTTTCTGAATTCTTTCTTTTATTAGTTAGTTGTTGTTGTGGTTCCATTGCTTATTGTTAGAGCTCTTCGTTTTATTAAGAAATTGTGTCGGCTCAAAACAAACTTAAAGAGACATTCTGTCATCAAAAATAAAACCCCAAAACGAAGAGCCCTACTTATAGTAGAGCTTTGTTATAAAATACAGCACAGGACTGGACTGCACAGTATATATTATACACAGTATAAGTGAAGTTTGCATGTGTGTTGCATAGAAAACTGCACATTGTTGCATTGTTTTGTCACTCAGGACATTTTTCCAGTGCAAATAAGTGTAAAAAGTTTTAAACAACTTCCAATTTTGCCCCGCCCACTTCCTGTTTGACAAATACACATCCGAATTCATAAACGAATAACGAATAGCATGGGCACGAATACAGATTCAGATACGGATACTGGCTCTATGTACCACCCCTAGTTTGTAGGCTTTGTTTTAAATATAATTCATACAAATATATTAAATGATGCTGCGTAAGAGAAACAACAAACAATACTGTCCCACAATTTTTGCAGCTTCTCAGAATGCACACCTGCCTTAGTTTTAGATTTAATCCACCCCTTGGCTTCCATATGTGTAGTTGACATAAGCAAGAGATTTATAGTTTGCCAATTATCAAGAAATTTAATTGAACAAGTAGTGCATCGATTTATATGACGTGGATAAATACCTCCATGTCCCAGTTGACACACAAACTCATAAATCATGACAAGTTCCCTAAGAAAAGGTCCAACCACGTCTATATCCCCAATCCTGTCTGTAAAAGACTGTGAAGCACAGTGTAATGGGAAGGCTTTTCTGAGGTGGGCCTCTTTTGCTGTGTGATTTATGTAGCCAATAAAAATGATACATGTGTACACCATCATGTGCACTGAGGTGAATACTTGTCACATGTTTACTTCATTAAGTTGTACATTCCAAAATTAAGCCTCAGCTCACTTCATTGCATTACAAAGAATTACATTTGCTAAAGTAAAACCAAATCATTGCAAAAACAAATTAATTAACATCAGAATGGGAGAGTAAAAACTGAACGATCAGCAACCATGGGATTTTAGCCAGAAACCATCAAAGGTAAAACAACTAGGGTGTAATGTAAAGAACAACCTGTCACATGTACTAGCCAGGAGCCAATGCAAGCTAAGTATTCATTTATTGTGTCATAGTGAATAATGAACATGATCATTATTAGGTCATCATAATTAAATATCACAAATAAGCTCCTGATAATATAACTTTTCACACAAATATCAAACAAATTCATCACCACCATGTATTAGCACCCTACTGAATATAATTTCAGAAACTACAGCTTTAACATCAGGCAGTGTACTGTGAATGTACAGTAACAAAAAATGACCTTAAACTTACATCAGATGTACAGTAAGAGCCCTTGATTTGCATTCCTCACCCAGAAAGACTTTCTAATGTTATCTGCAAGCCGACAATGTAATGTCTTTTTATATCACTGAGGAAGCTTTTTTTTTGTCCAACTGCAGGATTGGATCTACAATACCCTGAGTATACTCCCTTATGATTTCCATTACATGAGAGTAGGTGTTAAAACTTCATGCTGATATTGGACTCAGCTCTTGCCAAGGTAAGCACCAACTAAGACATAGCTTCTTTTACTGGAAACTAATGTGATCCATCTGTGTTTCCTTCCATCTGATGATGTAGATACCCTTCTGCCTGGTGTTGATGGCTGAAGTGTAAAGCTGGCTCCAGGGATCAGCCTATTTTACCTCTCAGGCACATCAGCACACACAACGGCTGCAATGCTGGCTCCAGGCATCAACCACAGAGCGGCCTCCATAGAGCATCAGCATGACAACCATCTGGACTGAGCTGAGTAGGGTACTTCTCTGGGGTCTTCAAGTGGGCACCTTCCATCCTTGGTGTTTCGTCGACTAGCCCACGACACCTTAAGAAGGCTTGACAGTGATTCTGGAGTCCCAGCATCACCCCCCTCCGTCCCCCTCTCAGCTAAAATCTCATTAGAGCTGATTTGACAGGAAAATCATAGGGCAATTAAATAGGGCAATTAAATAGACACACATGTTGTTAATTGGCATCTCAAACAAGTTCCTACATGTAGCTTCCTGAAATGTATCCATCTACTAAGAAATACAATTGAGGATACCATTAAGCTTTTATATGGCACCATCAATGCACACCTATTATTATTATTATTATTATTATTATTATTATTATTATTATTATTATTATTACAGTGTTTGCTCCAGGACTTACAGACTGAGGGTCAATGTGGCCCCGTCTCAAGATTTTAGGGGGACATTTTCTTCAGTGAGGGGGTCAATATGTTTGATTCAGAACCAACCACCATTTCTTATTTTTGCTTGTTTTAAATATGCCAACAGAGTTTACTGACCTTTTGTTTCTGAACAAAAAATAAAACTGTAAAGCTGTAGATACAACCAAGGTGTCTCTACAATACTCACTGTCTCTTTTGGGGAAAATACTGGACAATGTGTCACAGTGACCCTGGTGATATCACAGAGTAGAGGATATTCACTGTACCAAATCACATTAGAACAGGGGTTTGCAATCTTTTTAAGCTGCGTACCCTTTTCCAAAAAATGTAGTCCACAGTGTACCCCCATCTGAGTCATAATGAAATGAAAACAGAAAAAAAGTCTGAACAATAACATGATACTGTACAACAAAACGCACAAGCCTTGGAGTGTGTGATGGATACAATTATAAAAGTTACAGTATTATAACGGAAAAAATATATATTTACTTTTGGATAAAAATAGTCCCTCAAACAGGTTTCTAGTTGTTGGAAACATCAACATCATTTTATTGTAATTACTAATTAATTCAAATCAACGAAGCCTCAGTGCTAGCCTCAATCATTCAGAAATGACATAGGACTATCCCGTGATACCAAATGGCAATCATGTATTTTTATTGATAATAAAATTACAGAAAATAAGGCAAAGAAAAGTTCACTATCCACGCATCTCTACAGCTGACCTAATTACAAAAACATATTATTTGCATTTTTTAATTCTTGGTGATTAAAACATACAGTACTGATGCTAATTAAAAAATAATAATAAAATGCTTCCCTAGTATCAGTGTGATGGATGTCCCTTTTTGTTACCACACAGAGCACTGATGATGGCAGGGAAATTGGAGAGAGCTTCAGTTGCAAGACGTTTTTGGAGTAATTTTTGGCGTTTTTAATCTCTGACGGTATTTTGTCTTGATCGCCCTTTGCTAGTAATGTTCTATTATTGAGTCAATAATCCATATTTTTTCACTGGTTTGAAAGCTAAAAACTCTTACTCTCAAACCAGACGTAATGGCTTGTCAAATTAGACCGCATGGCAATACTTCGGTTTCTGATTGGCCATACATTCTGTATTCTGAAATGAACCAATAGTACTTAAGTTACAAAAAACTTTAATCGGGTCATTGAAAAAAATAAATATCGATTTGCAGGCATGAACACACACAGGAAATAAAATGAGTTAAAGACTAGGCTTTTATTTTTTTTAAAATATGTACTGTTTTTATCCCAAAGACAGACTGCAGTATCCACCCAACTGTTTACATGATGTTTAAACAACAGGGCTTATTTAAAATGTACATATTTATGGAAATTCCAGCAATGACCAGCTTCAAACTGAAGCTGGTCAGTGATGGTATAGAGCTGGTAAGCTGGTTTTCAGATGGTCAAGCTGGTGAGTGAGCTGGTCTACTGCTGGTAAATCTGAGTTTCAGATGGTCAAGCTGGTGAATGAGCTATTTGCTGGTAGTTTTAGATGGTCATGCGCATGCTGGTGAATTTGCTTGCTAATGGTGGCTGTTGTGATTCTGGTCTGGATAATAACATTGTTGTGCTTAGTTTTGTGTGGTGTGCCTTCATTCTTTCATCCTTAAAATGTAACAGAAGTGTAATGTATTGTCTAATTGGCTCTATTGCTAAAATGATTTATTTATGTATATTATTTTTACATTTGAAAAGTACCATTTTTTATGTTCTGGAATATATGGTATTTTTAATGTGTCCTAGAAAATCTTAATTTTCTATTTTGGTTCAAACAATTAAATCAATATAAAAAGACAATGTAACTTTGTTACAATTTATTGTGTATCACAGAAACAATAAAAAAATACAGCCACTGACAAAAATTTAATTGGTGTCAAGTACATTCACAATGAAACCAAATCCCTTAATTTACAACTTTAAAATGATGTACATTTGACTTTACTTTCTCAATTCTCTGCTTTCATATTGTTAATAGAAAAGTATTGTATTTCTCCCCTTAGTAACATTGTGCCATAACAAAATAGTGAAGAATAGTACACAGTGCATATAATCTGGAACAAAACCACTTGCAATCCTGAAGTAGGGTAAGTTAATTAATGGAGAAGGGCCTTTAACACCCCTAAAACTTTGTTTAGTGCAGACAGCCTCTGAAGCATTTCACTGTCTTTTCTGTCCTCATACACCTCAGGACCAACAGGATACTTAATACAGCCAATGACATACACTCCTGGATGTTTAACAAAATTCACAACCATAGCAGCCATTATGTGCTGTGTTGTGCATGAGAGGCCTTGCTACAGAATCAACACAACAACATAGACCTACTAATTTGCTGTTTACCAAAGTCAAATTGTTTTTCCACGTTACTCCTTTATGTGCTAGCTGTTTGGCTTCACTTACAAACTTACTTAAAAAAATATCCCCTTTACCAAACCAAAGGCCTGCAAGTAGCATGTGATCCTTTCTTTCAGTGGGTGGTAACTCATTAATTGCAATCTGTATGGGCCAAACTGAGGAGCCAGATGATTTAAATACTGGACTTCCATCAGAATTAAAAACATACGATAGGTTATTGACATTATCAAGAATCATTCCTGGCTGAGAAAGCTCACGATACAATTCCCCATCATAAATATGAGCAATATGGCCGTCTGCCTTTTCCCTAGAAAATCTGTAAGACAGCAACTGTGATACATTAGGATTCTGAAGTAGGGCCTGTACCTGTGATGCAAGGGGAAAAACAAGTAATTGCTGCCTTTAAGATGTTTTGCAGTCAAAGTCTTCTTGTATAGTGGGCACTCATATTGCTCTGTTTCATTAAGATCACATTGCTTGTGACTTCCAACATATGTCTGACAGAAGGTACATAAAAATGAAATTCAACATCAGGACTACGGTTGCTAAATACTTTACTAAACATGTGCTTAGTAGCTGGTAAAACTAAATCATTGAATGTTAAATTGTGCTTCAGTGTATAAATCACTAACATTATTCAAACATCTGCTTTGGTCGTGCTGAGGAAGTTACATAGGTACATCTAGAGCAACGTTTCCCAAAGTGGGGGTCGCGTCCCAAATATGGGTCCCGGCAAGGTTTCTGACGGGTTGTCAAACAATCTACAAAATATGACGTTCCGTGCACACTGTTAAGATTTATTTTCACTATACAACTTCTTATGCTTACATTCAAAATAAATACAATTTGCATACAAATCATTAGCAGTAATTATGTAAACAGTGTATTGTTTTATCACCAGTCTTCTGCTTTAAATATGAACCAAAAAAATTAAGTATAGGGTGACATTTTATTTGCAGTTACTTGGGATTTTGAAAACAGTTGTTAAAATGGATGCAAAACGAAAAAATGTCTATCCTACTTGTAGCTCAAAAAAAAAAAAAAACTCACAATTACCATCTTATATCATTGTTGACGAGGATGATCCGCGTCCTCATGTGCCATTTGTTGCGAAGTACTGGCTCACGAAAGCCTTGAGCCTTCGGCATCTTGAGATACGGCATCCTGATTGCGTTGGGAAACTAGTTTTTGCCAGAATAAAGCTGATCAATTAGCTAAACAGCAAGCCGTTCTTTAAAAAAAAAAACAGTCACTGTCTCAGAGAAGGAGATAAATGTATCCTACCAGGTTACAATGCATATTGCAAAAAAAACAACAACAAAAAAACTGCACAACTGACTGTTGTCGGTATGTTTGCAATGCTTGATGTTGAATTGAAAATTAAAACTGGTATTCAGTATGTAGGCAACACAATTTTAAATTGATATTGTAACGTGGAGGAAAAGGAAGCAATCCAGGCAAGTATTCTGGTCTCAAATGCACGGTTTATTTTACAAGAATGAGCAATAAAATAAATGAAATAGAGAAATAGAAGACATGAGACTGGAAAAATAATTCGTGTCCCAAAATTACTAGACTTAAGTCCTGAGGACACACAGAATTCAGATATAGAAAGAGAAAAAAGGAGCTGCAAGGAAAAATGGTAAATTCAAACATTTTTACTTGTCACTTGTATGTAGTGCATTGTGGGATATACAGTAGGCTATTACAAATAATAAAAATATGACTTTTGTTAAATGTAAATCTATATATTTGAATAAGATAACGTGTGATTTAAAAAAAAAAAACTTAAAACAGCCTGTTTCAGGTTGCTGGGGGATGTCTGTCAATCTGCCATTATCTTGCCAAGGAATTTCCCAGTTGTTTTAAAATACGATGTAGGCATTTCTTATTAGTATATTGTACTTGAGGGGTTAATGGAATATTGTTTCATTAATGTGCAATGTTTTGTATTTAAAAAGTAATATGTGGCGCATCCAGTAAAGGCACTCCACGTGGAGTGCAGGATGCGCTCTATAGTCTGGACGTCGCGAGTTCGAGTCCAGGCTATTCCTTTGCTGACCGAGTACGGGAGCTTCCAGGGGGCAGCGCTCAATTGGCCGAGCGCCGCCCGGGTGTAGGGAGAGCTAGGTCAGCCAGGGTGTCCTCGGCTCACCACGCACCAGCGACCCCTGTAGTCTGGCAGTGCGCCTGCGGGCTTGCAAGAGCTGCGTTGTCCTCCGACGCTGTAGCTCTTGGATCGCTGCATGGTGAGTCCGCAGTGTGAAGAAAAGTGGTCGGCTGACGGCACACGCTTTGGAGGATAGCGTATGTTCATCTTTGCTCTCCCAAGTCAGCACAGGGGTGGTAGCGTGAGCTGAGCCTAATATATATACAGTATATATGTATTTTTTTCTTTTCTTTAAGCTAAGCCAGAAGTCTTGTACAGCCGAAGGGAAGGAGAGAAGCTTGCTTCAGCTGCTAAAAGAAAGGCAAGCTTTAAAACGGAAAGCACCCTTATATTCATTTGAAAGTAGTAAGAAAGCAAGAAAAGTTCCACCATTAGCCAGAGAGACAGCACTGGGAGATTCGGACAGATGACGATGATGATGGTGAAATAATTCCAAAAAAAATGTATGACGATGTGCAACTTAAATTGAAAAAAAGTTATGAGGAAGTGCAAGGACACAGCAGAGGAAATAGAGAAATTGAAAGAAAGAAACTTATACCTGAAAGAAGAAAATAAAACGAATAAGGAGCTGAACTTCTCCCTACAAAAGTCTTTACTTTCTAAAATAAATAATGGTAGGTTAGTTTCCTTTATGAATTGAAAAAGTCAACTTACATAGTCATATAATTAATGTATTACAGAGTTTAATTTTCTATAGCACTTTATTGCTCACTTAATGTAAAGTGTTACTTTATTTTCTAGTTGGACAAAAATATTAAACTTCTCTTTAATTTTGTTTTAAGTTTATTCTACTGTATAAAGAAACTATATGGAGTTTCTAATGCACAACACGTTATAGTTTGTAAAAGGTTGGGGGAAATATATTCATATTTAAGTATTCTCCAATACCTCATAATATATATGGTGCCTTTTTTCATCACAGCTTCCCCACATAACAGTGGAATGAACTCACCCCAGGCACTAAACACAATGGTTCACACAGCACCATCCATTGTTAAATAATTATTTTCCAACACCCACAGTGTTGGGAACCCAAAACTACACAGTGTTATTGTTTGTCACTCTCAGAGTGTTATTTTCCAACACTACACAGTGTTATTGTTTGTCACTCTCAGAGTGTTATTTTCCAACACCCTCAGTGTTGAGAACCCAACACTACACAGTGTTATTGTTTGTCACTCTCAGAGTGTTATTTTCCAACACCCTCAGTGTTGGGAACCCAACACTACACAGTGTTATTGTTTGTCACTCTCAGAGTGTTATTTTCCAACACCCTCAGTGTTGAGAACCCAACACTACACAGTGTTATTGTTTGTCACTTTCAGAGTGTTATTTTCCAACACTACACAGTGTTATTGTTTGTCACTCTCAGAGTGTTATTTTCCAACACCCTCAGTGTTGAGAACCCAACACTACACAGTGTTATTGTTTGTCACTTTCAGAGTGTTATTTTCCAACACTACACAGTGTTATTGTTTGTCACTCTCAGAGTGTTATTTTCCAACACCCTCAGTGTTGGGAACCCAACACTGCATAGGTGTTAATTCGTCAACACTTTTCAAAGTGTTAATTCAACACTTTTTTGGATGGTCTCACATGTACACTGAAAGTGTTGATTTTAACACCCACAATGTTAAATTCACTAATGAATTGTTGCTGTGTACCCTTGGCCAGCATCAAGCAAATAGGCACAATTGTAAATGTGGTGGGGGCCAAGGTTGCCATGTGTATGGCTTCTGTTATTGATATCTCTACTTTATATGGTTAGGCACTTGTTTTTAACTTGAATTTTTTTTTTTTTTTTAAACAGAAGCCAAGTTAGAAGTAAATAATAATAAATTAACATGTACTTAAACTTAAATACTGTATTTAAAATAGTTCTTTCCACAAAAATTTACTGTGACCTGTAACCAGGGAGGGTGTGAGCACATTCTACTGGACTGGAGAATAATGGCACGGGAGTTTAATTGTGAAAACACAAGTGTAAACAAACAAAGTAAAAAAGATTAGCCTGTCGTCAGACATGTTATGTTAATACAAAATACATTAATATACTGCGTATTGGTATTGCGTCTGGTCTGGGAAGGGGGGCACATGGGCGCGTGAAGAGAAATTCAGCGGGACATTTTTTTATTTATTTCAGCGAACACTGTTATTATTATTATTATTATTATTATTATTATTATTATTATTATTATTATTATTATTATTATTAAATTGCACATATGAGATTCATACATGAGAACAATGTGCAAGACTCAAACCTGAAAGAAAAAATAATAATACAAAGCATGGGCTATTTTTAAGGGTTAGTTTTTAGTTCAGTAACTGCTAACAATTAGTTTACTGATACGGTAACAAATCTTTGTGCATATAGTTCATTTAATGGGTTAAAAACTATTAAAAAGCAAAAACAAATGTGGCAGAGTGGGGGAGGGGGTGCTGAGAATGTGTGTTTTGTGCTGCCTATGCACAGCCACAGGTGAATGTAATTATTTAATTGGTGTGGGGATTGTGTAAGTGTTGAATGCTGTGATTGTTTTATTAAAGTGTGGATTGTAGCCAGGTAGTAATTGAATGGTCGATTGTCAGTTACCCCTGGTCACACCCTATAAAAAGAACAAAGAATGAATGGTTGGTGTAGACCTGGTTCTGTGTATAGTGGTTTTTGTTCAAGCTGTTATTTTGTGCCTGTGTTTTGATGTATTCGTGTAAAGAATAAGTGTGGATAAGTGCTGAGCTACAGTATTGTCTCTGGGTGAGTGCTATTTCTGCTGCTGGCCAGCCTTGATCATCAGTCAAGTGACCACACAAAGTAAAACCTGATTTTTTAAAAAAAACATTACTAAAGTAACATCTTTAAAATTGCCTTGTGACAAATGTAACCTTCTTTCAATGATATGATTGAAGTAGATAATAAAGGTAGAGCTCTGATGTTTGCTGAACTGTTTTAGCTGTTCTTTAATGTGTTTAAATTAATTCAAATGTTTCCACTGTCTAAAGGTTTATAATTGTGTTACTAGAAATTCAGTTTAAAAAAAAAAAAAAAAAAAAACACTTTTGTTAGTGTTACTAAGCTAGTTTTAAAGTTAAACTTCAGGTAAATCAGTAGCAAAACAACTTTGATTTGAACCCAATGTTTTTGCATATGCTATAGTCAAGCAGTTTAAAAAAATAAAAAAAATGACTATTTTTACATTTTAATGTTTAAATTTAAAAAAAAAAAAGTCTAAAGGTATTTGGCATTCTGTCCTAATGTCTATGCTCTATTTTTGTTATTTTTCCTCTGCAGCAGAGCAGACTCTTGGATCATAGTGACTGTCCAGCTGCTGTGAGTCCTGTAAAGTTTAATTTGAACTCTGGCATATATTCAAATGATGAACAGAAAACTAAGTAGTTGCATGTATTCTTGTATTGAATTGTAAGACTCCTTTTAAAAATGATCAATCCTTAGATCTCCCTTTTATCTCCTTCTTGACACCTCTTGGCTCTCTGGCTGTTTCCCCTCTGCCTTCAAACAGACCTGCATCACCCCCATCTTTTTAAAAAAAAAAAAATTCATCCCTCCAGAACTACCATCCTGTCTCCCTTCTCCCATTCCTCTCTAAAAACCCTTGAGCGAGCGTTACATCGCCAGCTCTCTGCTTTCCTGTCAACACATTCTCTCTGCCTGACCCCCTCCAATCTGGTTTTTGCCCTGCACTCTCTACTGAAACTGCTCTTCTGTCATTAACTCTCTGCCTGTGCCACCTCCCTCTCCTGTCTTAATTGTCCTCGACCTCTCTGCAGCCTTTGATATGGTTGACCACTCTATTCTTCTGTCCTCCCTTGTTTACCCTCCTCATCCACCTAGAACCTCGGTGTCACCCTCAACCCCTCCCTCTCCTACTCTCGGCACATCTCTACTCTGGCATGCTCCTGTCGCTTCTTCCTCGGCAACATACACAGAATTCGCCCCTTCCTCGCTGACTACTCCCATGGAGCTCCTAGGTAAGGCCCTGGTACTGTCCCGCCTTGATTACTGCAACTCCCTCCTGGCCTGCCTCTGCCATCTGTCCGCTCCAGATCATCCAAAACTCTGCTGCTCGCCTTGTCTTTTCCCTTCCTTGTTTCTCCCATGCTACATAGTTTTCTGCACTGGCTCCCTATTGCTGCTTGCATCCAATTCAAAACTCTTGTAATCGCCTTTTGCTGCCTTGACCTTTCTGCACCCTCCTGTCTCCTCCAGACTATCATTTCTCCCTACACCCCCTCTCGCCCCCTCCACTCCTCCAGCACCTGTTAGGTTAGCTGTACCCCTACCTCCGCTTCCAGAGCCTGCTCCTTCTCCACCCTTGTCCCTCAGTGGTGGAATGACCTACCCATCAATATTGGGACTGCTCATTTCCTGACCACCTTCTGGCGCCTCCTCAAGACACACCTGTTCAGACAGCATCTGTAAACCTCACAACTCTCGACTATATGGCACCTGATTGTACCACAACTTGCACTGAACTGTTCCATACCTTGCTGTGTTCTACTACTTTTTTAATTATAACTACTTCCTGTATCTTGTATTTGACTTTACTCTTAATGGTATCTGTATTCATGATTTTTGTAATTGCTCTTATTGAAATTGTCATCCATTCATTGTACTTACTACGTGCTCATACTGGACTTTACTCGTATAAGCAAATATTTAATATATTTGAAGGATCACTTCATGGGTTGTAGGTATCCAAGGTAAGTATTGGGTACAGTGAAAATGACTGGGCTCAACACCAGAGATAAAGTCCAACAGTTTTATTTGCAGAGAACCAAAAGGATACTGTTCAAAAGAAAATAAACACATTAATTAATTCTTCTCTTCAGTCCTTGTTCTCAAGACGTTAAGTTTGGCAGCCTAATCCACAAGGATTCACTTGATGTACAGTGAAGTGTTTCTTTTGTCCTGATGTGCCAGCACGGGTCACTGTCCTTCAGAACATTGAAGGAGCAAGCTAAGGTTCCTAGGGCATTGGGTGCAACCGCAGGTAAGTGTGTCATTATTTTCAGATGGACTTTGCTTTATAACCCTTGGTGTGTTCAATATTGTGATGCAGTTGATTTTAAAGTACTCTTTTAATTGCACTTGGCTGCACAGACTAAGACAACTGTTAATCCATTTACAGTATAGCAAGCAGTTGGGTTAACTCAGTGGTGAAACTTTCTTTCCCATAATAGAAAGCAGGAAGGATTTTCTTTTACCTTTCAAGGCGATTGTGATACTGCGGTTGTCTGGGTAGATATTGGCTATAGTGGATGATCACCTCCCTCTCTTGCTTGGCCCACACTTATTTCCCCCATTCCACCGCTGACGTCAGTCTTTATTTCCTTCTCATTCCCAGCATTCATTCTGCAGGCGTTGCACGTCACTCTGGGCAATGAAGTTAATTTCTATCCTCTCTGGCAGCCATTTTAAGCCTGTATCACTGGATTTGCTAATCATGCAGTATTCACATTAACTCCTTTTATATAAATCTTTCTTAATAACCTACTTTTCTCCACATATATGTTAACTGCTGTTAGTTGAACCCACTCTTGCATGTAATTTACTGTGTTCTCTTTTTGCTCTTATTTGAAATTTGATCTTTTGCTACTGATTTTATTGTACTGTACAACTGCTCTTATCTGCAATGTGATACTTTGTGCTGTGATATTTTGTAACAATTGTAAGTCGTTCTGGATAAGGGCATCTGCTAAATAAATAATAAATGTATAGTTTCAGCCTTCCATTTAGCCCCATGGGTGACCCGTTCCCATGTAAGGCTTAGTTAAATATTGGATTATTTATAGTTTAAAAATTAGTTCAGTTACTGTTGGTACCCATTCATCAGTGTATAGGGGGAATTGTCAACTTCCAGTTGATATATCAAATGTCACAAGTAAGTTGCTGCCAATGCTGGGATTTCATGCTGTTTCTGGAGTGTGTTGCTGTGTCATTCAGAAATAATAAATCGAGTCCATGTGAATATTTGACCTTGTTTTCCTTTCAGAAATGCATTAATTTTATGGTGCATTAAATCTCCACTTTTCAACTGTAACCATTAGTGTGGTTTGGGGGGCAGGGGCTCCATCCTAGTTAATACAGCCAATCTATCAATTGACCTCCTTATTTAAGCCCTGGGCACTGCAGACCCCACATGTCATTTTCATTGCTGCTGTCTGTGTGTCACCAGGCTTTCGCTTGCGTTGTTGTTTTCTGTGCTTTGGTTGAGAAACGATTTTTATTGGAGCGGTTCGTCCTAATTTGTTTTATGCCTTTTATTTGGTGGGCTGTGCAATACCTCTCGGCTTCATAGTGTCGTGTGTGTGTTGGTGTTTTTTTTGTTTGTTTGTTTTTGTGCTCTACCTGCTGACCCATTTCAGGTTCCAGAATTAGTAGCAACACATTCGTTCTTGCAGCAGTCGTCTGGTCCCCTCAGCTGACCTTTCACACCTGCCTGTACCTCCATTCAGCATCCCTTTCCATCTACCCACTCCTCCTCTGCAACAGGCCAGTCTACCTTCACGACCTTACGCAAGACAAAATCGGATCTCCCCATCTTTCAACATGATAATCATCTCTCCTCATAGCTTCCACCTCCGTGTGGCCCTCGGTTTAAAAAGTGCCTTATTGACATCTCTGCCCCACAGTTCTTACATCTGGAACTTTCGGCTGCCACGGCAACCGTTAGATCTTTGATTCGTTCTCCAAACCCCTCTCTGGGATTTTTCAGCACTCCTCGCATCCCCTTCCTGCTGCACTTACTGGATGTCTTTCTCCTCCAACGATTTCTCTTGTCTCTTGTTAATGTCTAATGGTTTCATTCTTTTCAACATGTCCGAGTGGCTGCACCCAGCAGGAGTACTTCTGAAAACCCAGGTCCCTCTTCTCTATAGTCGGCTTTCCCCTCGGAGGAGAAACCCATAGGTCCGTCCACTCTCTCGAATTACTCGGAATAACTTTGGACACTCTCCCCTTCGATGCACATCTCCTCCCTGAAACTAGAATGCATTCACTCCCTCGTTTTAGTCTTTCCAGACCAGCCGCATCGGTTTAGAACAGGACCTTCTTTCACTCCTGGGACATCTAAAATTCGCATAATTCATCAAGGCAGGGCTTTCATCTCACGTCTCCTCAATATCTGTATTATAATTTTAGAAACCCAGAAAGACATCAGAATTTGGTCTTCCTTCTGCAGCACAAATGGCCTTACTCTGTTCTACGATGATTTCATATCTTAGAACCCCTATTCATTTAGAAGAAAAAAAAAAACTTTATTTGATTAATCAATCTACCATGCATACTATTAATAAAGGCTATGCTTCTTCTCCTCTCATTATGCTACTCCTCAGCTGGCTTATTTAGATTTCTGTTACCAATAATTTAAATCTTGCAAGCCAGTCACCTTCCAGGTATAATTAATGCTGCCGATGCTCAGATCCCTGGATCAGACCTGGTTCCCTCCACTCATCTCTTTCCTCCCTGTGTTCCTCTCAGTAATGTGATACACAATTAAATTCTTCCCTTCGCAATCTCCTCGTTCCGCAAAAAAATATTTTGGCCAGTGTAATAGGATGCGTAGCAGTTCTGGTTTCTCATTAGGTTTAATGTCCCTGGCATGTCTGATTAAAGTACAATCTGTGCAAGTCGAATCCACATTTTCCCAAGTTAACTGGTACTTTGCAAATATTTGAGCAATCACTGTATTGATGGAAACAGTATCTACAGAAGGTATGAACATGACGACATCATAAAACAAGCCAGGTTTATTTGCCTTGGAATCATAAAAATAAAACTGACAGAAGGGTTGGTGCAAGTCATTGGAAGACATGTCAAAAATCACACTAGACATTTCCATCAATGTGTACCATGTAAGTTTACCAACTAAAGCATCACCATTTTCTGTCCAATATTTACGATTTTAGGCAGTGTTTTAGCTAATGGACAGACAGTACTGTTGCAAAGTCACTGATACATACCTCTAATAAACAGTGGCTGGCCAGCAAAGCACAGTGCTCTAACAAACTCATTAACACAGCAATCCATCTCTCTTTTTATTGAAGCGTGTGTAAAAGCTGCATAAATGGATTGCTTGTCTCTCTGTTCACTTTCTTGTTTAGTTTAATGTGTCGCTTATTTTTCAGTATGTTCCTTTATTGTCAGCGCAAACATGTACCTCAATGCAGCAGTATTTGCAGCACTATGCCTCATCTGCTATTTTTGCTTTTTGTATACTTTGAAACATTCATTTTTGAATATTCATATACTGATTTACGTTTTCTCCACATTCCTCATCCACTCAAAATATTTTATCTGCTGTATCCTAGGATACAGTGTTGGGCTGCTTATTACAATGTCAGTCAAAATAAAACTGCATTTTAATCAAATTATTGTGTATTTCCTAGAAAATAGTACCAGGATAATATTGAATAATAGACAAAAATCGGGTATAAATCAGTAAAAATCTGACGTCCAGTTAAAAGAAAATCCTGTTTTTGATTAACTTCGGAATAAACCGGAAATGTGGAACATTACTTATCAGTCACTCTGATTATGCAAAAGAATATTGCTAGTAGGCCGAATGGGGGCCATCTCTGCCAGGACCGTCATTTTCATTTTGTATCCCTATGAGGAAGCATCGATTTTCTCCCAGCCTTGGAGGTCAATTGGTTTGGTCCCACCTCTGAGATGATGGCTCTCCCTGAGCCAGAGGCAAACCCTGTATTTTTAACTAACACCTTGCTTTCATCTATGCCAGTGTTCCTCTATGGGTCCTTCTTTGCATGTTCATTTCCTTTTTCTTTCACACTGGCATTGCTCTGTCTGGGAGGTCTGGCCATGTCATGGGAGGTCAAGAGGTCTAAACTTCTTAACTGTGTCCGCTATCCTTCTCCATTTTCCCCTTTGGGAAGTAATGCTTACTTCCCAGCCTTGGAGGCTGATCGGTTCGGTCTCACCTTCGTGAGGGCAGCACTCCACAAGCCAAGGGGAAAGCATGTCATCTTCCAAAAGTCATAATTCCTATTTCAATTCTCCGGGATTACTCCTCGCAGCCATTGCTCCTGTCACGTGAATATTCACCAATCTATATTATATCCTAATCATATTCTTGATTTTATAGCCAGAGACCTACCTCCTACCAGGATATCTAGACTATCTGATTGTAAATTGTTCACATTTCAAACAGGTGTGAAACGATTTCACCACTCACGGGTTCGTGCCCCTTTAAAAACTACGACCCAGCACACAGAAATGGATTTTCAAGCGCGGTTGCGCTAATATTTTAATAAACACAAAAATAAATACAGCAAAACAAAACAAACAAACACCTAACTCCGATTTGGAGTACTTACTACACAGGTTATTCTCTGACTAACTTGCAGGACGGCTAAGCCGTTTACCTGGCACACAAACAAAAACCACACAGGTTTACACAGCACTTACTTTTTTATGACTGCTCGGAAGCAGAGCACCTCTTCTGCTTCCTTCTACTCAGCAGCCCTGAGCAGACTGGCTGCTTCCCTTAAATACCCTGCACCTGGCTCTAATTTAATAATAAGCACCAGGTGCAGGGAATGATCCATAATAAAACAATTAACAGAAATAATTAAAGTAAAACAATTAAACAATACAAAAGGTGCATTTTTTCCTTCAGGGAGGTTTTAACCCCCTCCCTGCTGTCTCACACATACCGCTGCCTTACACAGGATATAAAAGTACTAAGATTGAAGATTGTCTGCCCTCATAATCTGATACACTCATTAACTTATGCTAATAATATCAATATCAAGCTTCATGACAATTCTATAAGCGGTTCACAAGATATCCAAGTCTATGGAAGGTTTTATTGTCAGACCATACCATACATATTCTCAATCACGGGCAGCATTCTCAAGCAGTGTTATGGCTGCATGTTTTTTTTTTCTGATCGGACCTGATGGAAAAACCACCACCTCTCAAACACTTGAATGTACATATGACAAAAAACAGCAATACAAATAATTACAAATCTAATCCAATTCAAACCACCATAGGAAATTAAGGCAGCAGAGACTGCTACCTACGCGCGGGACACTATAGCTGTAGGTATAACCTTTTGTATTCAGGTCTGCTGAAAAATGACATAATTTATATTTTACACAGGGGTAACTTTGATCCCTCTTCTATCTTTTAAAATACAAATCTTATTGAAAAATAGTGAGAAAATATAGTAATTATTTTTGATAGACAGATTATAAATCTTATTTCCTCCTTAACAGCATCCACATATTCTTTTGAGCTTTATGCTTAAATATTTCAGATATATAAACTGAAGACTGTAAGCAAATGGATATTAAACATGCAATTACATCAGCAAAATAATGGTAGCAATGTGCATTTTCTATACATCCGATAGCTGACAGCTTGGATAAAGTGTTCATACTGGAAGAATTAATAACTAACAACTTAGCTTTCTCAACAAAACCATTTATGCTGTCAAAGCAAAATTCAATAGCAAGCCATAGTTTGTATTATATGTGTGTGTGTGTTTATGTGGGATGCTTTATTCCCTATATAAAGAAATGTAATACTGAAACATTTGCAATGTCATCTTTTCAGTTTTGTCTACTGTTGCACATTTTTTCCCCAAGTTGTTAAAATCTCCTCTTTCAAGTTGTCCTCTCATTCTACTCCACTATTATTTCTAAGAATTCTATAGGCAACATGTCACTTCAAAACCCTCAAATAAATAGTCAGCATCAATCTAATGCTGACTAATGCTTTTGATTTGTTTTCTCATTCTATCATATATATATATATATATATATATATATATATATATATATATATATATATATATATATACATACATCAATACATGTTTCATGAACTGCAGTTAGAAGAAAGCTTTTTGTTTGAGTGATTACATTGTTAACCACTTCAGCTCCAGAGTGAACACTTGTATGTCAAATGAAAGAACCCTTGCAGTAACATGCTGTGCCTGTGTAAATGATTTTTTGTATCTGATCTCTTTGTATACATGCCTGTCAGGAAGTGAGTGGTGTGGGTGACAAAGTGAATGTCCAAAATAGTCAGTTTTTAATTAATAATAATCACTGTACTGTGTCATTTATTTTTAAAACCTTTTTGTTTGGGACTGAAAATTTGCTGTTTTTTCCCCTTACAATTGCTGGCACAGGGGTAAAACATCAGGTTTTTAGTCCCAAACAAAAAGGTTTCACAAAATAACACAGTATAGTAATCCAAAATTGCTCCGGTTGTACAGTGGTGCTCTTTTGTGCTGTGGGGTCCATGCTGGCTCCGTGGCTGCAGCTCCCAACTCGCTAGTCCTCTGCTACACAAATAAACAAACAAAAACACAGCGCTCTAGCTGCGTCCCTGAGTCCCTGCGTACTGAGATTTGCAGCTCAGAGGCCTTTCTCTGTCATTATGCCCGAAGGCAGTGTCAGTATTGTGTTTGAAGTCGGAAACGAGAGATTGAAATCATCAGGTGACTGTTATCCAATTGCATTCCATGCAAAAAATCTGTGAAGACATTAAGAATAGTTGGATACCACAGGAAACAATCAACTATCTAAAGTATATTCATAGTATTTCATTTTATTTTACTATATATATATATATATATATATATATATATATATATTTGTATTTCTTTTATATACTGTGCAGGTAATTTTGTACATATTTTACATAAAGTGAATATTTCTGTTATGTATATAACATGTTTATTTTACTGTGTATACATTTTCAAATATGTTTGTTTTTGTTGTTCATACAAAAATAAAATGTAAAAATAGATACAACTTTTGTGTCTTTTGCAGTGGCGGCGCCAGACTCTCCCTGGTGAGGAAGCTGAGGGGGGCTACACTCCTCTTTGTGTCGGCACATATAGTGTCAAAGCTTCGATATGTCTGGGGGCGGATCGTTTGTAATCACACCAGCTCAGGGCTCACGCGGCATGTATGATCATATTTATTTAAACACTTTTAGTCTTCATACACTCTGACGTTTCTGCTAGCTCTGGAAATCAGATCTATTCTATGCAGTCATTTGGTAATACTTTTGATGCTAATAGTAGACCCAGTCCTTCATTTGACATTTTATATTATTATTTTGAATTGGGTTTTTAAGCATACGGATTTTAAAGCGGACAAAGCAGATTGTAAAATGGATACATGTATGCTGTTTGTCTATGTCTGGTTTGGTACACAGTTATATATACAGTTGTAATTTTTAACTGGTATTTTTGCATAATTGCTACATTGCATTGTGGCCAATTTATTTGATAGAACTAGCAGAAACACTAGTTTCCTATCTATATTTGATTAAAAGTTTTAGTTATGGGAAAATACATCTGAACGTTTTGTTAAAGATGTGGTTGCAGGTAGTTTTACAAACCTTGATATTTCACTGCACAGAGGAAACGTTGTTGTAAGGTAAATACATTGATTGAGCATCTTTTATCTCCTGTATTGTAAAGCTCGTCGATTTACCGCCCACTTAAGTCCCACATTGATACAATGTTGAAATAAAACCTAAAACACAAATGACATGATATAATAAAAAATCCCCAAACTTCATTGTTATTCGCCATTATCTACACATCGAAAAATACAGTGCAGCATAAAAATCAGTTGGGCATTCGATGCCCCTGTGTGACTGGAGGGCCGGGCTCGTTTGCAGTCGTGGGTTTAGACCTTTTAATGTTATCTCATCTCACCGACACAGAGTGTAGCACAACACTGCCCATTACACTGTAATAAAATAAGTGGACAAACAACTGGAACATTTATAGGGTATATTTACAGTGCCTTGCATAAGTATTCACACCCCTTCGACTTTTCCACATTTTGTAGTGTTACAACCTGGAATTAAAATGGATTTAATTAGGATTTTTTGTCACTGATCTACACAAAATAGTCCATAATGTCGAAGTGGGGAAAAAAATCTACATATTTTTCAAAATTATTTACAAATAAAAAACTGAAACGTTTGATTGTATAGGTATTCACCCCCTTTGCTGTGACACCCCTAAATAAGCTCTGGTGCAACCAATTGCCTTCAGAAGTCACATAATTAGTTGAATGGAGTCCACCTGTGTGCAATTAAAGTGTCACATTATCTCAGATTAAATACACCTGTTTCTGGAAAGCCCCAGAGTTTGTTAGAGAGCATATCTAAACAAACAGCATAATGAAGACCAAGGAGCTATCAAAACAAGTCAGGGATAAAGTTCTGGAGAAGCACCAATCAGGGTTCGGTTATAAAAAAATATCCCAAACTTTGAACATCCCCCGGAGCACCGTTAAATCCATTATTAAAAAATGGAAAGAATATGGCACAACCGCAACTCTGCCTAGAGAAGGCCGTCCACCAAAACTCAGTGACCAGGTAAGCAGGGCATTAGTCAGAAGCAACCAAGAGGCCAATGGTAACTCTGAAGGAGCTGGAGAGATCCACAGCTGAGATGGGAGAAACCGTCCATGGGACAACTATAACCCGGACGAGAAGAAAGCCATTGCTGAAAAAAATCCATATCAAATCCCTTTTGGATTTAGCCAAAAGGCATGTGGGAGACACAGCAAACATGTGGAAAAAGGTTCTCTGGTCTGATGAGACCAAAATTGAACTTTTTGGCCTTAGCGCAAAACGCTATGTGTGGCGCAAAGCCAACACTGCTCATCACCCTGAGAACACCATCCCCACGGTGAAGCATGGCAGTGGCAGCATCATGTTATGGGGATGCTTTTCATCGGCAGGGACTGGGAAACTGGTCAGGATTGAGGGCAAGATGGATGGAGCCAAATACAGGGAAATTCTAGAGGAAAACCTGTTTCAGTCTACAAGAGACCTGGGACTGGGGCGGAGGTTCACCTTCCAGCAGGACAATGACCCTAAACACACAGCCAAAGCTACACTCGAGTGGTTTAAAAACAAGAACCTGAATGTCTTAGAATGGCCCAGTCAAAGCCCAGACCTCAATCCGATTGAGAATCTGTGGCAAGACTTGAAAATTGCTGTTCACCAACGGTCCCCATCCAACTTGACAGAGCTTGAGCAATTTTGCCAAGAAGGATGGGCAAAAATTGCAGGATCCAGACGTGCAAAGCTGGTAGAGACTTAACCAAAAAGACTCACAGCTGTAATTGCTGCCAAAGGTGCTTCTACCAATTATTGTCTCTGGGGGTGAATACATATGCAACCAACAAATGTCTTTTTTTTTGTTTAATTAACTTTTGTGTCACAATAAAAAAAATATTTTGCACCTTCAAAGTGTTAAGTATGTTGTGTAAATCAAATGGTAAAAATCCCAATTAAATCCATTTTAATTCCAGGTTGTAACACTACAAAATGTGGAAAAGTCCAAGAGGGGTGAATAATTATGCAAGGCACTGTAAATGTTTAAGCAAGGTGTAGAAGTTGAAATAATTAGAAACTTTAAATAACATTGATCGTTAACAACTGCAAGTTAAACCAAATATAATGCAGTTCCCCCTTCAGCACGAAAGCGAGTATCATCTTGTCGGTGCTCACCCATCAAGCGCCCAGTCCTGAGTTCATGTTGAATGTCTGTACTGTGTTGTTGGTCCCTGATTAAAGTTGCCTGGAATGGTTTTCAATTGTTGAAACCCACATGAAGTCTCCGAAAAATCTTACGCAACTTTAAGCCACGTGTATAATTCAGAAATTTGAGGTATCCCTTTTTAATTTTTTGGTGGGGGGGCTAAGGTAAACTTTGGGGTGGCTTCAGCCCCCCTCCCAACTACTGCCGCCACTCGTCTTTTGCTTTACTGAATATGACTAGCTAGTACACAGGAGCCTAAAGGGTTAATAGAAATGTTATAAATGTGTTTGACACTTTTTCCAAATATTATTTTATGCCAATTTCAGGAGTAAAAATACCAATTACAATGATTTCCAAATCTGATACCTGGAGTGCACATTCATTTTTGCGTCTGGAATTGAAGAGGTTAAATAAAAACTGCTTTTTATCATTGCAACCAGCCAAAACAGTGGTGAATGGGAAATCTGACTGTAATACTTAGTCATGACTATATATGAAGTACAGTACAGTGCGCAAATTAATATTACTAAAACAACTAAGCGTTAATGTGGTTGAGCCCCAGGTTAGCAAGATTACTGAAAATAGTGTTGTTATTTTTTTTGTTATCTACACTATGCTCGAGCTGGCATACTTAAATGCCCTATCCAGTGTATAGGAATGTATTATCTATCATACCTCAATTTACTTTCCAAACACAGGCCTCTTAATACAGAGCCATATTGTTTATCTATTTCATAAAACATATTTTGATTTCTTTAGCATTATGCCTCATTCACAGCTGGGCATGCATCTGATTAATCCAATAAAGGTTTTATTGTTCTACTTAAAACTGTATTTGTTTCTTAACATCACATTTTAACTTGCCAGGTTGAAATACATCAATTGGCTCATCTTGTTAATTTTAAAACATATTTAAATAAGCAGCACCCCTCTCCTGACTGCCAAAATGTATAATTATACTGCTTTAAAGTTCATATTAAGGTTAATTCTATCAAATGGCAAAATGAAAACATATAGAATATTCCCATCAAGGGTTTGGTTTAATTTTTGGCTTCTGTACTTTCCACATATAAGACGCAATGAACAGATTTCCAGGCAGATGTGTTTTTAATCCTCTGATCTAGTGCAAAAAGAACCATCTGTTTCTGCATCGGTCCCTACCTACTAGGATTCCTAAATGCTGACGGTAATATGCTGTTATTACAAAAGAGGCAGTGAACTATTTTTTTATTAAACTGCAGTATAATTAATTTTAGCTGCTGCAGTGCGACAGTTATATTAAATAAGTTCCCCACTGCATTGTCAGGGGATATCAAAATGAAATGGAAAACTGTCCAGTTCAAGGAGCTGTAATTAATAAAAGGTTAGGGTTCAACAATTATTCAAAAATAAAAGTGCACAGTGGGAAGCATTAGCAATTACTTTAGTCATGGTTGCTCATTTGGTAAATAAATGTATCGTTAGCATTTAACATTTAAATGCAGTATAGTTTACAGTAAGTGCAATGTATTGTAGTCAAGTGGTTATGCAGGGTGCACAAGACAATCAGAAGTTGAGTTTTATAATGCCAGAAAGTGTTTCTTTTATTAGAGGCCTCCAGTGGAATGACAAAACCAAACAATAAAGAAAAATAAATCAACAACAAAAAAAAGATTCTTAATATTCAATGCAAAGCAAAGAAGATACAAAAAAAACCTTTAAACAAAAATACTGGGCTGTCTAACACAGATCTCCCAACACAGAGCACTTATCTACTCACAAGTTCATATAGTTAGAGCAGAGCACCCCTCACTCTCCTTATTTCTCTCTCTCCCCCTTTAAATGACCCAAACCCCAGGTACTTATAACTGTTTTCATTAGCTCCTCCCCTGGACTAAACCAGTACAATATAAATTGTCATTGAATTACATTTAAATATACATAGCACCCTATTTGGCCTTAACATATAAAAATGCTCAAATATATACATTGGTTTTACCCCACATTAGAGTTAGACTCCTATAGAAAATAGTGAGTGGACTCTATAGGGTTACGCAATGTGGACCAACAGTGCACCTGTTCCTGTGCGCAAGGGGTCTGGGACCCATAAGACCCGCAGTGGGGTCCAGTGGTAAAACCCCTGGGGATTTGTTTACATTTACAGTGTCAGTGCAGTCAATTTTACACCTAAAAGATGACAATATTATAATTGGGGAGCCTGGGTCCATGAAAAATCATACTGTTAGTTGGATGGGAAAATGTAAATTTGCATGTAAAGAATTGTCTTATGTGAAGATTGGAACTGTTTTAGGCTATCAGTAATCAGTATAATAATTAGAATTAATATTAGAACATGCTAAACTGTAAAATGCTGCCAATCTCACTCTTGGGTAGATTGTCTATGGAAGGTTCCCAGCCCAGAATAAAGAAAAGGAGACTCTCACTCTCTAAACTAGGAGGGTTATCCTTGCCTGTTCCTGAGAAATATTTGGCTATAAGGCTATAGTCGGTGTAATACTGGATTTTCCAGAAATTTTAATACCAGTTGTGCCCACATGAAACCATTTGGAAAACAATCTGACTATTCACTCCTAACTGGTCCCAAAGGAAAGTGTTTAAACATTTAAAATAAAAAAAACAGTTATTAAAAACACAAATTGTTAGGATTAGACAATGATTATTTAAAACCGGAAAACAAAGATATATTATACACAAAGAGAGGCAAATAACAAGGCCTTGACGTCACATATTCACTGTAAGGAAGAACATCCTTCCTGCTTTCGACAAAGTTGCAGGTCACAAATAAAAAATAACATGACAAAATGTATGCAATATATAATAAAGAACAGAAGGCTTTGTATTATAGCATAATAAAAATAGGTGTGCTGTGTCTTATTAAACACTGATATGATATTAAATAACTTTCGCTATATTATAAGCTATCACAATTATTTTCAGCAAATCAAGAGATCTTGCTAGGAACGCAGGATCAATGAAGGAGTAGGTGTTTATCTGGAACACACTGAAAGGTGTTTCCAATCAGCAGAAATGCTGAGAAAAACTACAACTCCCATCATCCACACATGCTAAATGACCAATTAATTAATAATAATGAATGCATTAAACATCATAGTAAATTAATGGACATTTGAGCCTTAAAGGGTTTGGGTTGTGGGGAGGAGAATTGCATCACATGTTAAAACATCCATAAACATTTTAAGTTAACATGTAACTATCTAATGGGGCGTGTTGTGTGATACAATGCAGTTACAGATTATGATCCCTACTGCAAAGCCTGACCCTTTTATGCAGTGGCTAAGATACTTGCTCGCGGTATGCATGGATCCAGTTTGTGCCTACAGAGCCCCAATCAATGCACTAATGGTGTGTCTATGAACTGTTGTTATGTTTAATGAATATGAGTTTAGACTGCCTAGACCCAAATATTATTTCCTCTTTTCTTCAAGCCCAGACCTGATTCTTACCAGTCTTGTAATTTTTCAATTCTTCTTTAATTTATAAATCTCCAAATGACTGAGCACTGTTACCAAATGTATTGTTTTCTTCAACTTAACACAAACTAAACTCAATGAAATCTGGACATTCTGGGTAGTCTTAGCCATTTGTCTTCAAAGTAATGAGGCGCTATAGGAGGTTTACTGCCTTATAGTATGTTTGTGTTGTTTTTTTGTTTGTTTTTTTTTGCTTTTGTTTTTTTAAATGCAGTTGCTGTAGTTTCTGCCAACTTTAAATTTGTATTCCAGCTGAGCAAGGACAAGACAAAAACACTGTATCTTAATGGACTGTAAGCATGATGTCTTTATCCATCATTCCTGAGAGGGATACACATTTGAGATGGAAACTATAGTGAGGTTAATAAAAGCTTTTAACTGTTTTAAAGTCTGCTTACCTTCCTAAACCAATTTACCAAGATGAAAATAATTGGAAAGATAAAAGCACATTTGTTATTCATATTGTGAGCCCTCTTTTGTTTCTTTTTCGACTAGTGGATTTCTTATCTTGTACCTTTCTTACTGTTTTTTATTTATAACATTTATATGTTCAACTCTGCTGGTTCAGTAATTCTGTATTTGTGAAATCTTCTATTTTAGTCAGGAGTAATTTTATTCAGTGAGTTGCTTTTGACAACTTTTTTTTCTATCATTCTGTTGCCATACCATTCTACATTTGAAGAGAAAGAAACGCATTGTGTTTTGTAGTGAAAATATTGAATTTTGATCCCGTTATTAAGTCTTCCTCACTCTTGGAAATGACATTCTGGCCTCTGAAATTCAGAATACAGAGCACTAAACTGTAATCAATAATGCTAACAAAGAGGCATATATTTTTCAACATTAATATATCCTTAGGCAACACTTTCAAGGCATTTTAATTAATCAACCATGAAAGCTGTCTTAGCCAGTGATTTTAAAAAAGGTCAGTGTAAGAGGTTCACATCTTGGTTTTGGTGGATAAAAGCCAAAGGCTAATCAGATACTGTAAAGTCTGGAGAGTGAAGCTGTCTGCAGAGGATATTAATTCACTTTTGAAATCGAAGAATGATGGCAAGAATATAACACAGAGGTGGTTATTGATCTTTCCTGCACTACAGAGGAATTAATATAAACATAACCATCCAGTGAAGGCGGGAAAGATGGAAAGTACGGTATTAAGAATGTATCCTGATAAAGTTTGTTGTTAAAAAATAAAGTTTAATAAGCTTTAGTTTTGTTTTACATACATACATACATACATACATACAGTGGCTCTCAAAAGTATTCACCTCCCTTGGACTTTTCCACATTTTATTGTGTTACAACATGGAATCAAAATGGATTTAATTAGGAGTTTTTACCACTGATCAACACAAAAAAAGTCCATAATGTCAAAGTGAAAAATAAAATCTACAAATTGTTCTAAATGAATTACAAATATAAAACAGAAAATAATTGATTGCATAAGTATTCACCCCCTTTGCTATGACACACCTAAATAAGCTCTGGTGCAACCAATTGTATCAAAAGTCACATAATTAGTTGAATGGAGTCCACCTGTGTTCACCTGTGTGCAATTAAGGTGTTTCACATGATTTCAGGTTAAATACACCTGTCTCTGGGAGGTCCCACAGTTGGTTAGTACATTTCCTAACAAAAACTACATCATGAAGACGAAAGAAAATTCAAAGCAAATCTGAAATAAGGTTCTTCAAAAGCACCAATCAGGGGTAGGATATAAGAACATTTCCAAGGCATTGACTATCCCCTGGAGCACAGTAAAGTCCATTATTAAGAAATGGAGAGAATATGGCACAACTGTGAATCTGTCTAGAACAGGTCGTCCTCAAAAACTGAGTATCCGGGCGAGAAGGGCACTAGTCAGGGAGGCCACCAAGAGGCCTATGGCAACTCTAAAGGAGTTACAGTCTTCCACGGCTGAGCTGGGAGACACTGTGCATTTGTCAACAATAGCCCGGGTGCTTCACAAAACTGGCCTTTATGGGAAAGTGGCAAAAAGAAAGCCATTGTTGAAAAAAAACTCACATCAAATCTCGGCTAGAGTTTGCCAGAAGGCATGTGGGAGACTCTGAGACCATGGAAGAAGATTCTATGGTCTGATGAGACCAAAATAGAGCTTTTTGGCCTCAACACTAAGCGCTATGTTTGGCGCAAGCCTAACACCGCACATCGTCCTGAGAACACCATCCCTACCGTGAAGCATGGTGGTGGCAGCATCATGCTATGGGGATGCTTCTCTGCGTCAGGGCCTGGAAAGCTTGTGAAGATAGAGGGCAAAATGGATGCAGCAAAGTACAGAGAAATCCTGGAGGAAAACCTGCTGAAGTCTGCAAGAGACCTGGGACTTGGGAGAAGATTCATCTTCCAGCAGGACAATGACCCCAAACATACAGCCAAAGCCACACTAGAGTGGCTTAAAAACAAAAAGGTCAATGTCCTGGAGTGGCCCAGTCAAAGCCAAGACCTCAATCCAATTGAGAATATGTAGAAAGAGTTGAAAATTGCTGTTCACCAAAGGTCCCCATCCAACTTGACGGAGCTTGAGCAATTTTGCAAAGAAGAATGGGCAAAAATTGCAGTGCCCAGATGTGCAAAGCTGGTAGAGACTTATCCAAATAGACTCATGGCTGTAATTGCTACCAAAGGTGCCTCTACCGAATATTGATTCAAGGGGGTGAATACTTATGCAATCAATTATTTTCTGCTTTGTATTTGTAATTAATTTAGAACAATTTGTAGATTTTATTTTTCACTTTGACATTATGGACTTTTTTGTGTTGTTCAGTGGCAAAAAAAAAAATTAAATCCATTTTGATTCCATGTTGTAACACAATAAAATGTGGAAAAGTCCAAGGGGGGTGAATACTTTTGAGAGCCACTGTACATACATACATACATACCTGCAAGTTTGTCATAAGGATGGGGGTAGTATAGCTAATAATTGATAGCTGTTTTCTGTGATAGAAAGTGCAGCATTGAGCTGTATGAATTATGGAACAATGCTGTACAGGACCTTCTTCCCACAGAACTTGTTTGACTTTCCTACCAGGGGTGCAGGAGCTAGGGATGCTGCAGCTTGTCTTGAAGTACAGGGGTGTAATGATAAAGACTGCTGGTTTTGTGAATCTTATGAGCTGTGTGTGCAATGCACTGAGCCTTTTTACATTGCTTTGGAACAAAAACATTCAGGTGTGACTGTCACAGCAGGGGCGGGATATTTTATAAATCGCATGTTTGCAATCTCACGAGAGTCGGTTAGTAGTTGGAACGCATTAGAAGCTTGTATACAGTAGAACGGTTATTAAAAATGTCCCAAAAAAGAATATCAGATTTTTTGTAAGGTCTCAGCGGCACCACATGCTAAAATCAGCTAGTCACAAATGTCGCTAAGGGGGGTGCTGCTTTTGTAGCGCAGTAAGAACATAAGAACATGAGAAAGTTTACAAACGAGAGGAGGCCATTCAGCCCATCTTGCTTGTTTGGTTGTTAGTAGCTTATTGATCCCAGAATCTCATCAAGCAGCTTCTTGAATGATCCCAGGGAGTCAGCTTCAACAACATTACTGGGGAGTTGGTTCCAGACCCTCACAATTCTCTGTGTAAAAAAGTGCCTCCTATTTTCTGTTCTGAATGCCCCTTATCTAATCTCCATTTGTGACCCCTGGTCCTTGTTTCTTTTTTCAGGTCAAAAGTCCCCTGGGTCGACTTTGTCAATACCTTTTAGGACTTTGAATGCTTGAATCAGATCACCACATAGTCTTCTTTGTTCAAGACTGAATAGATTCAATTCTTTTAGCCTATCTGCATACAACATGCCTTTTAAACCCGGGATAATTCTGGTTGCTCTTTGCACTCTTTCTAGAGCAGCAATATACTTTTTGTAATGAGGTGACCAGAACTGAACACAATATTCTAGGTGAGGTCTTACTAATGCATTGTAAAGTTTTAACACTACTTCCCTTGATTTAAATTCAACACTTCTCACAATATATCCGAGCATCTTGTTGGCCTTTTTTATAGCTTCCCCACATTGTCTAGATGAAGACATGTCTGAGTCAACATAAACTCCTAGGTCTTTTTCATAGATTCCTTCTTCAATTTCAGTATCTCCCATATGATATTTATAATGCACATTTTTATTGCCTGCGTGCAGTACTTTACACTTTTCTCTATTAAATGTCATTTACCATGTGTCTGTCCAGTTCTGAATGCTGTCTAGATCATTTTGAATGACCTTTGCTGCTGCAAAGATGTTTGCCACTCCTCCTATTGTTGTCTTGTCTACAAATTTAACAAGTTTGCTTACTATACCAGAATCTAAATCATTAATGTAGATTAGAAATAGCAGAGGACCTAATACTGATCTCTGTGGTACACCACTGCTTACTATACCAGAGTCTAAATCATTAATGTAGATTAGGAATAGCAGAGGACCTAATACTGATCCATGTGGTACACCACTGCTTACTATACCAGAATCTAAAAACACACATTCTAGATGTGCTAAATGTCCATTCCCTCAGGTTACAGTTTTGTTTAATGGCTTTCAGCACCCCCACTATGAAAATGTTTCCAGTGCCACTGTTGCCTACTTCTATGTTGTATAGACCTTAACAGAAGCAATTACTTTTTCATTAACAAGAGCTCAACCCTGATCCTGGTTATAAATAACACTGCTCTTAATCTCTGACATCCTCTTTCTTAGCCCACCATTGTTATGCTATTTCCCATAGTTACCGTTCTATACAGTACAGGACAGGACATGAGATAAGAGCACACTAGCAGTTTTGCTCCACAGGTAATGACAAGCATCTCATTTTTGTCCAGGTAGTTCACTTGTTATAGTATGACGGGATTTCCTCGACCATTCTAGTCAGGTGTAAAAGCTGTAGATTTAACAGACTGTCTCAGGCTGTATTATTTCTGGAGCTGTTTGCCAGAATATAAATGTATTTTATTCCTTTCTTGATGTTTTTGAAAAAAATATGGAGCACATCAGTAGCAGAAAAACAAAACGCAGCAAATAAACACTATGGTGTGAATAGCCCTTAATGCTGTGGGGGCATTTCCCAATGCAATGCACCGTTAAAATCAACCCCCCTCCCCACACACGTGGTGCCCAATTTTCTGACGGCAGACCTGAATATTGTATCTTCAAGCAAATTCATATAATTGACAGAATGTTATCATGTTACCACTGATTTGTGGTTCAGATTGAAAGTAGTCAGTAACCTTAGCAGCTAAGACTTTAGAACTCAAATTATAGCAGCTTTACCTTCATTATTTCCGGACTGAATTAGCCACTGTCAAGTTTAGGCAGTATGCTCCTTCCAGGTAGATCTAAAAATCACCACATCATCAATGTTTGCGGTGGCATACTGACAATGGGGAGCCAGGACCTGGTCCATCAGTCTCTGAAAGGTGGCCGGGGCTCCATGCAACCCGAAGGGCATGGTCAGGAAATGGAACAAGCCATCTGGGGTAGAGAAAGCAGTTTTCTCTAGCGAACTCTGAGTGAGTGGAATTTTGTCAGGTCCAAGGTCGAGATTAACTGTTCCTTTCCCAGTTGGTCAAGGAGCTCGTCCACTCGTGGCATGGGATATGCATCAAACTTGGAGATGGCATTGACCTTTCTAAAGTGCACACAGAATCGAGTGGAGCCGCCCTTCTTGTGCACCATCACAATTGGACTGCACCACTCGCTCTGGGAAGGCTCAATGACTCCAAGCTCAAGCATATCCACTAATTTATTTTTGGAAGCATTGCCTACTCAAGCTCCCATCCAATCAGACTCAGTTAACATGTTGGTGGATTATTACACCACCCTGAGCACTATCTTTGACACTAGAGCACCTATCAAAAATAAGAAAGTTGTTGTTACAAGATTCTTCCCGTGGTTCAACGAAACTACACATGCACTTAAACATGTAGAAAAGTAGAACGTATGTGGAAAGATACCAAACTTCAGGTCTTCCTACTTGCTTGGAAAGATAATATCTTGAAATATAAGGCTGCCCTGTCTTCTGCGAGATCAGCTTATTACTTAACTCTTATAGAAACTAATAAGATAACCCACACGTTCTTTTAACTAAATCACTCCTTGGGTGCACTGTCACCAGTTAGCGGTAGGGCTGTCAGTTAAGCCTCCAAATAGCAATCGATTGCTATACAAAATATACTAGTTCAAAATAATATTGATGATTGTACCCCTAAAGAAATTTTCACTCCCCCGGCATGATTATTTTAATATCATTGCTATTAGTATAAGCGTGTGCACAACCTGTCGACTCTGATCACAAATTATGTCAGTCTGAAGTATTAACCAATCTTAATATAGCTTTGCGCATGGTAATGTAGGAGTAGAGGCATAAACATGTTGTATCAGCTGTGGGCGGCACTGATTGTACTTACATCGACTAGGTCATCAATCAGGAAACCTGACGAAGTATGTAGACTTCGTAAAAAAAAACCTGTATTATTCCAAGATTTCACATTTTATTTTGAAATTCCAAAGCAGCACAAACTACATACAGTCAGTTTTTTCAATGTGCACAATTTATTTATAGGTTGTTTGCCAGGAATACCAGCTTGTCGACCTGCTCTAGATCCAAGGTGGCGCGCCTTTTGTTTACACCAGCCAATCAGATTCTAGTTAACACTTAAGCAGGAAAAGAAGAACACACCCACTGCTTGTCTTTGGCAGAAATATTGTAAATAGCAAGGCAGTTTGGTGCAGTTTTGTTGATAAACTTAAATAATGTTATCAATTATGTGCATTACAAAAATGTAATTATGTAATCGATTGTCCAGTATTTATCAGCCGTATTAGCCCTAGTTAGAGGTGATGATTTTATGAACCATTTCAATAAAAAAAATCATTGATATAAGAAATCAGATCTATAATGCTACTGACAACTTAAACAAGACACTCAATAACACAGAGCGATTTGTCTGGGTCCTGCTATACTAGACCACACTTTTGACTCTCGTTTTAATCAATCAGCTAGATTTGATTGACCTAGTTGGTAAGACAAAATCCACTACATGTGCGTTAGACCTCACTAAACTGCTCAAAGACATTTTTTTCTAAAATTAATAATACTGCCTTAAATATTATTAATAGCTTGCTTTCATCTGGCACTGTTCCTAATTCTTTCAAGGTTGCTACAGTATGACCACTGCTTAAAAATCTACTCTTGATCCAGAAACCCTGAACAATTTTAGGCCTATTTCAAATCCCCCCTTTCTATCTAAAGTCTTAGAGAGATTGGTAGCTAACCAGCTAAATTCCTTCTTAGCAGCACATGACATATGTGAGAAATTTCAGTCAGGTTTCCACTCTGGACACAGTACTGAAACTGCTCTCATAAGAGTGTTAAATGATGTGCTTCTATCTACAAATAAGGGCTCACCTTCGGTTCTTATTCTTCTAGATCTAAGTGACACTATTGATTATTATTATTATTATTATTTTTTATATACATGCTGCCCCTGGGCGATATTGTCTATAGACATAAGATAAACTTTCATCGTAATACTGACAATACCTAATTATATCTTTCTCTAAAACCATGTGGTGCCTCATTTATAAATATTCTGACAAGCTGTCTTGCTGACATTAAGCTATGGAGGTCAGACAACTTTCTAATGTTAAATTTGTTGGGATCAAAAAATCAACAAAAAATACAGATCTATCTGCTTTTAAAAAGGATAGTTTCCCATACACTCAGAAAAATGAAATGAGGAATCTGGGTGTAATTTTTGACCCTGACCTCTCTTTCGAGCCACATATTCGGAAAATAACCAAAGTATCTTTTTTTTACCTTAGAACTATTGCCAAGGTTAGGCATTTTCTTATTAAGCAATAGAACACAAAGAAGAGGGCTTTACCATCTGGTAAGGCCCGTCTCATGCTATTAAAAACTGATTGTAAGGGCATTTAAAATAAGGAGGGTCTTGCCAGACGGTAAAGCCCTCTTATGAGGGTTCTATTGCTATTACAAATTTGCTGCACTGGGGGTTCCCGAGTGGCGCATCCGGTAAAGGAACTCCACGTGAAGTGCAGGATGCGCCCTATAGCCTGGAGGTTGCCGGTTCAAGTCCAGGTTATTCCACTGCCAGCTGCGGACAGGAGTTCCCAGGGGCGGCACAATTAGCTGGCGCCGCCGGAGTGGGAGGGCTTAGGTCCGCCAGGGTGCCCTCGGCTCACCGCGCACCAGTGACCCCTGTAGACTGGCTGGGTGCCTGCAGGCCTGTACAATAACATTGTCATATTTGTGAGATGTGGCAGTCAGGCAGTGACAATTCTAAAAGTAGGCCTTAGCATGGTTACTAAGTTGTTAATGGGATAAAGCACTATTGTGGACAGCCCAATCTGATTTATATTGCTATAATGGGGTTTATATAGCTTGCTTCTTATTTAGCACCACGTTGAAGGTGTTCAATAATGGAGCTAAATGGTTGTGTCTACTTTTTTTCAAATGAAATAGGTCTGGGAGAGCAATTGCTCTGTATTAAAAATGATTTTGAAGCAAAGACACCATATGAGGGCACTGCATTTGATATTGGCCCTGTCCTTTTGATGGTGTGCTATGGATGTTGTATATAGAATTTTTTTTTTTATATAAAATGTGGATTCATTACAATAACTTAGAAGCAGAATAATGTAGTACAACTTACACATCACTCTCGGAAAGGCATAAATAATACATTGTTTTATTATGAAGCGGTTTATTTTTGCTTTCAAAACCTTTCTCTGTAATTTTGTAATCATTAATTATTGCTTTCTTGCTGTTCCAGTACTGTAACTCAAAAGAAACATTTGTATGAGTTTTAGAAAGTCGAGCATTTTTAATTCAAAGAATCGATTACTATTATTTAGGAGACCATGAAAAAATAGCAGCAGTGTCTGCACTTGTAACAGCAGCTTGTGAGTTATTGTCAGGGCATACATAACTCCATAATTCTGCTTTTGCTAGTTGTTGTGTATGTCTCCAACTCATACACTATGCATTTTTATGAGTGGTCAACTGTGATGGGGTACACCCTATCCCTGTGCATACTGTATGTTTTGTGTTATTTTGTATTTGTTGTATTATTATTTAAATGTACTGTTTTGTGTTTATTTAGAAAAATGTTGTTTTATTGTTATTCGTGTTTTACAGCCTGGATGGGGTTAACATGCCCCATCCAGATAAAATCATGAGAATGCATGGTCAACAGCGTGTGCTTATTGACAAACTGGCTGTTGACCATGCATATGAGAAAATCTGTGCTGAAAGTGGTCGAGGAATGAACTAGGTAATTGATAGCCAGTTAATCCCTCAGCCAGAATATAAAAACAAGCAGCTTTGGCTGAACGAGGTTGCTGTTCAGAGTCACTGCCCGGGGATGCCTGCACAACACTGCCTGGGGATGCTTGCTTGTCATCACCTGAGGCTTTGTTGTATCCAGCAGCAGCAGTTGCCCAGGAGAAGGGAGCCACCAGCTACAAAGAAGGGGGGAGAAGTGAGGAGACCACCTCCACCCGCAGCACTTGCAAAATCTTTGTCTAGTTCTGTTCTTAAAGGTTCCTTAAAAGCCACCACGGGGTCCGGGGTCCGGGATCCATCGCTGAGCATCCCATCTTTGCATTCTACTTTACCCAGATGAGCCCACTTTACTTGATGAGCTGAATCACATCCCAAACATTCAATTCTCTTCACATTGTCTGGTCTGTGTAAATCATTACATTCAAACATTATTTTGCAATGCTTTGCCATATGGGTACATGCAGGACATTTTTTTGATTCTTCTTGTGGCAGCCCAGTTCTATACCTCTGACAACCACACATGTATCCCTTTTCAGAGAGATTTTCCCACAAGGAGTAAGGGTTCTGGACTGACAACTATTATGTTCATGCATGCATCTGATCACAGAGGGCTATTCCTTCCATCCATATTGTGACTATTTTGCATATCAATTGGTTCCCAAGCCTCATTATGATCTCCATTATCAGTAGGGAACCCCCCAAAAAATGAAGCTGGTTCTATCGAAGGACCATATACTTTTGCAGCATAAGCCTTCCATTCAAAAGCAGCTAGCACCTTATACAAGAGAAAAGGGGGTTTAAAATCACTTGTGACAAGTGGAACATTATCAAAGATTGTAAATCTATAGTTGTGCCAGTAGGTACCTGCTAGACTAATAGCATATTGTTATCAACAATTGAAATAATCTTTTTAAATTCTTACCAGCCCAGAAACGTGTTTTATCTAATTTATTTCCCTTTCTCATGAATTCAGCTGGTCAAGCCCCGAATCAGACAATCATATCAGATGCTAGTAGACCAAAATAATGTACTATGGATGCATAACTATCAAACATTACCTCTATGCGTAAGTGCTTTGATCAGTTAGAATCATTCTGTCTGGTGGTTGAGCCATGTAACTTTGATTTACTGTAGGCTTTGTTCTGACAAGTTGACTGGAGCATGGAGAGATGGTGTGCTGGAATTATATCAGCTCGACAGAAACTCCCCGTAACAGGCAGAGTCTTGATTGAAAATAAACCTCAATTTGAGATAGAAGGCTAGTATATTTACTCAGTGTTGATCAGGGTTTAAAATTAGTTGAGAACAAGCTCATGAAAAACATTCTAGATTTACTGTGTTTTTTTTGCCAAAATAACCAAGGGGGCAAAATTCTCAGGCATACATAACCTGGTTCTCATTTTGTTTCCATGGTTTTTTTTTTAAATTTAGTAGTTGCCAATTATTTTTGTTTAGCTCAGCTCACCGCTACCACCCCCGCGTTGACTTGGGAGCGGCGAAGACGAGCACACGCTGTCCTCCAAAGTGTGTGCCGTCAGCCGACCACTTTTTTTCACACTGCAGACTCACCATGCAGCCACCCAGAGCTACAGTGTCGGAGGACAACACAGCTCTGGGCAGCTTACAGGCGCCCGGCCAGACTACAGGGGTTGCTGGTGTGCAGTGAGCCTAGAACACCCTGGCCAACCTAACCCACCCTCCCCCCCAGGCGGTGCTTGGCCAATTGTGCGCCTCCCCCTGGGAACACTCCTTCTCGGTCGGCAGGGGAATAGCCTGGACTCGAACCGACAAGGTCCAGACTATAGGCCACATCCTGCACTCTACGAGATTGCTTTTATTGGATGCGCCACTCGGGAGCCCCCATTTCCATGTTTTTTTCACAGCGTATTTCTCCACTCACTAAGCATATGAAAAGGAAATGTTCTAAAACATTACATGAACACATAGGTTTTAAAAATACATCTGAGAATTAGATCCCGATTCTGTGTAATCAGTTTTTCTTTAAAACATGATAAAACTATATTGTAGAAGTGTTCAAATAAGGGCATGTGAGGGCTCCGTTAATGTGAACTGAGATATGAAATCATGTTTAAAGAACCCATACATGTATATTTCAACACAGCCTTGTCCTTGATAATAAATCTCAGCTTAAGCAATTTGTGGAGCCTATGAACGTACGCTAGTGTAACTCCAGGTGCTTTTGGTATGCCAGACATAAGAAAAGTCAACAACCTTCATGTATGATAATTAGGGATATTGGCTGGGTATTGATGACAGATTTGCATCCTTAGAGTGGGTGAAGACTCAGCAAAATCACTGTGGACTGTGAACATGGGGTTGGCTATGTAAAACTAAAAAAATATTATTTCAGGATTAACATCTTTAAAATCTTGTAATGTGTTCATACAAATACACCCATCAATTAGATATGTTTTTTAAACAATATTTCCATTGATAAAAAAATATTTTCAGACAAAATAGCTGAATGAATTTGATGACAGTAAGACAGTACAAACAAACATTAGATCAGATAGGAATACATTTAACAGGACTTTGGGTTTCTTCTAAAACAAGCTCTTATGATAAATATGTTTAAATCATTTAAATTACATCCTTGTTCTGCTATAAGTTTCAGCTTGCCAGTCTTTTCAGGTACTTTCTACTGAGGTTTCCTTGACAACAATAGAGAAGCTGGAAGCATTAAACAGTTCATACGACAGGAAATGGTTAGGAGTTCCGTGCTGCCTCAGCAGAGAGGGACTGTATGGTAAAGGGATACAGTGAAGTTTTAACACCTACTCTCATGTAATAGAAATAATTACCACTGATTTATTCGATGTTGCTTTAGTTTCGCAAATTAACTTGCAGTAAATTATTTTAAAGACTACACAATGTGACTGATATTAAATAACCTAACCTTTTCTAATTACATTTCAAGTTGATGCCTTGATTAAACTGAATTTGATCCCTACTGATTGAACAGTCTATAGCAATAAGCTTTAAACAGACTGTATCAATCTACTGCATAATTTTGTGAAAACATTTTTTCGACTTGACTAAGAAGCTGCTTTAGTTTTATTCATTGTACATAGATGTGCTGCGTAGAGAATATGACTAACATTTTTTTGAAAAAGAAATACAGTAACATAATTTCAAAAAGGTATTAAATGGGCAATATGTATCTAGATGTATGTATTTAAATAATGTACTTATCAACCATTGTTTAGGTACATTGAACTATCTGAACTATACTACACTATTATATTTCTATTTTACTCAAGCAATATTTTTTTTGTAATAAGCATGTACCATTTGTTGAGTTTACTACATTTAAATATAAACCATCTGTTCTTCATCATTATTATACCAAAGATTACTTTAAAATGGCAGGGTTTACATGCACCTGAAAATCGACTCTACTGTCATGGCTGTGTGACGTTGTCACGCGAGTACATCGTGAAACAGCGAAAGGACGTCCTTTTGGCAGCGCGACTTTAAGGGCAGGGTCAATCGCTTTCTCACAATAAAAATAGCTGTAAACACCCATGTAAACCTGAGCAGGAATCGTGGTTGTGGCTCACGAGGTTTCAGCAGTCAAGATTCCGTTCTTCCTACTTAATATCACGTAAACTCCAGCAGAAAGGCTGTACAAAACACACACATGCACACACACAAAATGTACATTTATAGACTACTTTAACACTAGAACCGCTGCGGTTATACTCCTCCTACCTACAACCGACGACGGCAGTCATTATCACACTACATTTTAAACATCATCAATATTAAAATGAAAGACAAACTATCCGATACAACTCAAAGTTTTATTCAAGCAAATCATATCAAACACCTGCACAGCCGAAACACCATATTTAAATGAACAACTAAACATAGTTTGCTTACTATACCAGAATCTAAATCATTAATGTAGATTAGGAATAGCAGAGGACCTAATACTTATCCCTGTGGTACTCCACTGGTTACCTCGCTCTATGGTATAGTTAGCAAACTTGTTAAATTTGCAGATGACACAAAAACAGGAGGAGTGGCAAACAATTTTGCAGAAGCAGAGGTCATTCAAAATGATCTAGACAGCATTCAGAACTGGGCAGACACGTGGCAAATGACATTTAATAGAGAAAAGTGTAAAGTATTGCATGCAGGCAATAAAAATGTGCATTAAAAATATTATTTGAAGCAAAAAATGTCCCCATGTTTAAAGCAGTTTGCGTGTTGTTTTTGTTCACTAACCTATTTATGGATGTGTAAATGCTTTTTCTATAGATGTTCGCAAATCCAATTTTTTCACATATCCGCCTATACCCCAGTCCACAGGGGGTCGGATATGCGATGTTATACTGTACTGAAAAAGGCGGTTCTAGTGTTAATGAAATTTAACTTTTAGATGTTCCACAAACACACACACACACACACATACGCACACAAAATTACATACAATATAATTTCTACTAAGTAAAAGTTTTACTACTTAGAACCGGGCCTGTGTTCATACATCTACACTACCGTTCAAAAGTTTGGGGTCACTTAGAAATTTCCTTGTTTTCGAAAGAAAAGCAAATTTTTTGTCCATTAAAATAACATCAAATTGATCAGAAATACAGTGTAGACATTGTTAATGTTGTAAATGACTATTGTAGCTGGAAACGGCTGATTTGTAATGGAATATCTACATAGGCGTACAGAGGCCCATTATCAGCAACCATCAGTCCTGTGTTCCAATGGCACGTTGTGTTTGCTAATCCAAGTTTATCATTTTAAAAGGCTAATTGATCATTAGAAAACCCTTTTGCAATTATGTTAGCACAGCTGAAAACTGTTGTGCTGATTAAAGAAGCAATAAAACTGGCCTTCTTTAGACTAGTTGAGTATCTGGAGCATCAGCAATTGTGTGTTCAATTACAGGCTCAAAATGGCCAGAAACAAAGAACTTTCTTCTGAAACTCGTCAGTCTATTCTTGTTCTGAGAAATGAAGGCTATTCCATGCGAGAAATTGCCAAGAAACTGAAGATCTCGTACAACGCTGTGTACTACTCCCTTTACAGAACAGCGCAAACTGGCTCTAACCAGAATAGAAAGAGGAGTGGGAGGCCCCGGTGCACAACTGAGCAAGAGGACAAATACATTAGAGTGTCTAGTTTGAGAAACAGACGCCTCACAGGTCCTCAACTGGCAGCTTCATTAAATAGTACCCGCAAAACACCAGTCTCAACGTCCAAGAGTGAAGAGGCGACTCGGGATGCTGGCCTTCTAGGCAGAGTTGCAAAGAAAAAGCCATATCTCAGACTGGCCAATAAAAAGAAAAGATTAAGATGGGCAAAAGAACACAGACACTGGACAGAGGAAGATTGGAAAAAAGTGTTATGGACAGACGAATCTAAGTTTGAGGTGTTCGGATCACAAAGAAGAACATTCACGAGACGCAGACCAAATGAAAAGATGCTGGAGGAGTGCTTGACGCCATCTGTCAAGCATGGTGGAGGCAATCTGATGGTCTGTGGGTGCTTTGGTGGTGGTAAAGTGGGAGATTTGTACAGGGTAAAAGGGATCTTGAAGAAAGAAGGCTATCACTCCATTTTGCAATGCCATGCCATACCCTGTGGACGGCGCTTGATTGGAGCCAGTTTCCTCCTACAACAGGACAATGACCCAAAGCACAGCTCCAAACTATGCAAGAACTATTTAGGGAAGAAGCAGTCAGCTGGTATTCTGTCTATAATGGAGTGGCCAGCACAGTCACCGGATCTCAACCATATTGAGCTGTTATGGGAGCAGCTTGACCGTATGGTACGTAAGAATGCCAAAGGTCTGCAAGGCTGTAATTGCTGCAAATGGAGGATTCTTTCACGAAAGCAAAGTTTGAAGGACACAATTATTATTTCAATTAAAAATCATTATTTCTAACCTTGTCAATGACTATATTTCCTATTCATTTTGCTATATTTCCTATTCAAACTCATTCCATGTATGTTTTCATGGAAAACAAGGAAATTTCTAAGTGACCCCAAACTTTTTGAATGGTAGTGTATATTTGTGCATGTGCGTGTGTGTGTGTGCGTGTGCGTGTGTATGTGTGTGTATTGGAAAGGTAACAAACAAACAAGTAGCTAATGCGCGGCGTTAATTCAGAATGTGTGCAACAACACATTTCTAGGAGGCTGTGTGGTCCAGTGGTTAAAGAAACAGGCTTGTAACTAGGAGGTCCCCGGTTCAAATCCCACCTCAACCACTGACTCATTGTGTGACCCTGAGCAAGTCACTTAACCTCCTTGTGCTCCGTCTTTCGGGTGAGACGTAATTGTAGGTGACTCTGCTGCTGATGCATAGTTCACACACCCTAGTCTCTGTAAGTCGCCTTGGATAAAGGTGTCTGCTAAATAAACAAATAATAATAAAAAATAATAATAATTTCTCTTGTTAAAGGTTTTTATCTTCATGGCAACGCATGAAGCTCTCCTCCCAATATTCAGTCGTTCCTCTCCTACATAGTAAGCAGACACGGACATTTAAATATCCGCTCCCCTAAATGACTATGAATTGAGTAATCTGCATTGGTACGGCTGATTTTTTTTCCTAAATCAGAACTGCAAAGCAACGCGTTTCCTGAAAAGTACAGCAAACACATCGTGAGGAAAACTGACTCATGGCTGTGCATGTAAACGTCGTCAATGAGTTGCGTTCTTCTTTTTCTTCTCTTACTCTTTTCTGCCATTGTTTGAATGTTTTTTAGTTTTTCTTCCATTTTAGAATTCCTAGAGTAATACACATTTTTAAATGTAGTGTATGTTGACAAATCTACTGTAACAGAGTGATACGATAGCTTACAAAGGATTATAACAGACAAACAGTACACACACTTTATGTGCTGGTTCTTTCATTCTTTCTGTGCTGGTTCTTTAATTCTTTCTGTGCTGGTTCTTTCATTATTTCTGTGATATTTCTTTAATTCTTTCTGTGCTGGTTCTTTAATTCTTTCTGTACTGGTTCTTTCATTCTTTCTGTGCTGGTTCTTTCATTCTTTTTCTGCTATTTCTTTCATTCTTTTTCTGCTGTGTTTTGGAGTCCTTCCATATCTGAGAGAAACGCCTCCTGCTGGGTGGCCATTGTACATTTTAGATTTGAAGAATGGAAATAAAGTCAGAATACTAGCTTGTTTTCAAAAGGAGCTGCAAGAGCAGGCTTGCACCTGCAAACTAAGAGCAAGAATCAAGATTTAAGGATATAATGGCAGTGCCCGCACTGCAACCAAAATATATATATATATATATATAATTCACGGGGCGGAGCTATGCCACCTGGTAGTGTTTATTGACAGAGTTAGTGAACATATACACAAGGAGAGAGGGGCTCCGCCTCTTCAAGGCCCAACATTTACTTGATCGATAGACACGATAAACAGGAGGGGGGCCACCGTCTTTGAGGTGACCAGACATACGAGAAGGGCACCGTCTCCGAGGTTACCCGACATACGAAAAGGCTCGCAAACTGGAAAGAAAACATAAAGTTAGTATCTGTTAAAACATATAATGCGTGGTGTTCCGCCTCTTCGAAGCCCAACATAATAGAAGGGGGGTTCCGTCCCTGAGGAGACCCGACAAACAGGAGAGGGGCCACTGTCTTTGAGGAGACCCGACAAACACGAGGGATGCCACCGCAGGGGACCCTCGCATAGAGGCATCAGACCTGCAAGAAGAATCCCAAAAGAAACATACATGCAGATGGAAGGGTTTGGCGGGGTCCCCTCTGACTCATGGAGAACCCTCCTCTATGAGGTAAATGAAGCGGAGCTTAACAAAGGGTTGGAGAAAGTGGAATCACTAACCCCCAAAAGATGGACCCCGGCTCCCGCTGGCGCAACGTGAAGAAGAAAAAGAGAGAACCGCCAATGCATAAGAAAAAGAAAAGAGAAAACATTTAGACGAAAGAAAACAAACACTTAACGTGACAAAGGGGTTAGTAGACTGTACCCTAATGACTATGTGAAGACCCTCTGCACAGTGGAAAAAAACCCCCTTTCTTTTAATTTAATTTCTTAGGGGGAAATCTTTGGAGGCCCAGGCAGAAAGGTCGTCCCCACTCTGGACATATTAGCAGTGGACTGATGTGCGGAGGATATTTCAGATGATGAAGAACGAATATAAGTTTCAATTGCTGATGAAGTCCAGCGCCCCATATTTTTAATTAAATGCTGGTTAATGTTGGCTTTTGCAGCTGAAGTAGCTGCCCCTATTCTAAATGAATGAGGAGTGTAGAATTGCGAAGGAAGACCTGCTCTGGACACCACGGTGGAAAGGTGTGTTGAAAACCAATGCTTTGATACAATGGACCGGCTTGAATTGATAAACAAAGGGTCGGAGGATGAAATGGCCTTGTGTTCTGCAATGTACTTCAACATGGAAGTGAAGGGACACAGAGGAGAGTTGATCTTAGAAAGCTGAATACATTGTCCTTGCCGCAGTTGATCTGTTTTTGAAATGCGAAGAAATAAGATGAAATGAGAATCTGGGATGAGCTTGAGGTCACTGCAGCGGATACCGAGGGCAGGAAAGCTGGCAATGGAAGGAACTGTATATTCAGAACATCTCAAAAACCCAAAAAATGCAGATAGACATATGACTTCCATAGTTAAATCATCAAATGGAGAAAAACAGCCATGGCGGAGAATTGAAATCAAGTTACTGAGAATGTCTATAGAAATAGGCAGGCGAGCAGAAGAAGGAGCCGGAGAGCACTTGGAAATTCCTCGTAAAAGGAGATGAACTTCTGGAATTGATAATAGAGTTGGGGAATTGATGGACATCAAGCGAAACTGATGCTGAATTCCTGACAAATATAGTCTGATTGTAGCTGGTGCCAGATGTAGAGAGTCCTTTGCATGCTCTATGAACGCCATGATCCAGTCCTGGTTGAATGGAGTAGGATTAATCCTGCTTTGTAAACAGAAAGTTACATAACATGCCCAACCTGTAGAGTACGAGGATCTGGTAGATGGGGCAAGTGCTGATGCCATGTAATCTTGAGCTGAAATAAGAAGTTTATTGATAGTTGGATTTAGTTGAAAATCAGCTGATTGAACTGTGGCGTTGCTGCTGGATATTGCAGAGCTGTAGGCAGCAAACTGTGGAATTTGGAAATCTGTAAACGAGAAAGAGCATCAGCTGCATTATTAAAAATGCCCGGTAGGTGGCGAGCTTGTATTAGGAAATTATTAGAGACTGAAATCCATACTAGCCGACGCAGAAATTGCATGATAAGAGGGGAAGAGGAATGACCTTTATTTATAATATGCACTGCAGTTGAATTATCACAGTAAAATAGTATTGATTTCTTAGACCAGAGATGACCCCATAGCTGGGCAGCTGCTACTATTGGGTATATCTCTAGCAGAGCTGTGGATTTTAGATGAGGAGATATGTTCTCGATTTCCTCAGGCCATGTACTGAGAAACCATTGATTGTTAAATAGACCTCCGAATCCCAGAGATGAGGCATCAGTAAATAAAGCCATATCGTGTGGAGCTGAAATGAAATCATCATAAAACATAGAGAGACCGTTCCAGTGCTGAATAAGCGCAGACCACATTTTAATGTCTTTCCTAGCTTCTGAAGAGATATTTATATAGGAGTTCAGATTTTTTGCTGTTGATGCCAGCGCTAGCAGTCGAGATATAAACGTCCTCCCCTGTGGAATGATACGTATTGCAAAGTTAAAGTAACCCAGCAATGAAAGCAGTGCCCGTTTTTTAATTGTTTTTCTGATCTGAAAATCCTGAATGAGAAAACGAATATGGTTAAGTTTAGACTCAGGCAGGCTGGCTTCAAACTTTTCTGTATCTAGAATGATTCCAAGGAATTCCAAAGAATGAAGGGGACCGATTGATTTCTCTTCTGAAAGCGGAACGCCAACTTCAGAAAATAAGCTTTTAAGATTGGAAATCGCTTCTGCTGGTGCATCTGAAGGAGGAGAAATTACTAAAAAATCGTCCAACAAGTGGAGCAAGAATGGGACATGATAGACATTAAGAAGAATCCAGCATAATGCTTCCGACAGGGTATCAAATATCTTCGGGCTACTGCGGCAGCCGAAAGTCAATTGGGTGGCAAAATAAAACTTCCCTTCCCAGCATATACCAAACAGGTGACGGAGAGAAGGATGGATTGGCATTACTTTAAATGCGTCTGATATATCTGCTTTTGCTAACCAGGAACTACGACCTGCTAATTTAATTGAATGTATTGCATCTACAATAGTGATGTAATGCAGGGAAAATTGATCTTGGGGAATTAATGAGTTAATGCTGCTGGTGCTTGACCCCCGTGGTGCTGATAAATCAATAATGAGACGCTTTTTTCCTGACATTTTCCTCGTGGCAATGCCGATAGGATTAATTCTATATATTGGAAAAGGAGGAGCTAGAAATGGACCGACTATAAATCCTTTTTTTAATTTCTTTCTCGATGAGAGACTGCACTGATTGTGGATGTTGAGTCGCTGAATAAAGATTTTTGTTTTTGAACGAGGAAGAAGGAATTTGAGTAAGACCGGTTGAAAACCATTTTTAATCCGTCTATCAGGTAATTAATTAAGTTACTGTCGGGATGATTCTGTAATTTACTTGATAACGCCGGGATGTTTATAGGAGTAAAGACTGTGAGCATCGGGGAAAGTCACTTGCGTTTTAAAGGGCAGATTGAATTAGAGTGAGCGTCTCCGCAATTGCTGCACATGTGGATAAAATTGCATTGCCTATTCGAACAGAAGCCAGTATTGAAATTGTTGCAGATTTGTCTTCCTCCTGAAAATCTAATACTGCGCCGTATTTGTCTTTCCTTGTGGACTGATCGAGAGGAGCTGAAGAATGTATAGGATTAGGTACTGAAGATCTGTATGAATTAGCGCGAAACCGGTGCTTTAGAAGTTGATGCAATTGCAGCTTTAGGGCAGAGGGATGTTGTGTGAGCTGTTGAAGCGCAGATCCCACATGCGTTAGCTCTTAGACCACCAAAAATTCTATTAAATAGATCTGTGTCGGGTTTAGCCCAATTGATGATGTGATTATCTGCTGCCAATATCGCTGCTGCTTTTGCGGAGAATGATTTATGATACTCAAAAAACATAGTCCCCCCGTATCTGACAGACAGCTCCACGATATAGTATTCGTAGGAGTCCAATTCAGCTCTGCGGTTAGGATATACCGAGCATAGCACATCTCTGAATATGGAGAACACAAGGACAAATTACCCTAATGTAAGATTTTTAATCAGTCTGGGATCTCTGGATTTTAGAGTTACTGCCAAATCTCCACAATCCACTACTCTATGATCCAAGAATTCCGAAGTCGTCATTAATAGTGAAACAAGATTAATGTCCTTACCTTCGAGAATGTTACGTCTGATTCGTGGAGATATAGTGTGACGTCTAGCTGCAGTTGGAGAGGAGGATCCGTATGTAGATGCAGTAGCAAGGTTGAATTTTGGAGGATCTGCTTCGCTGGCTGAAATTGGGGCTGGACCAGAAGAAGCTGTAGGCGGCGCTGCAGTGTTTGATGCTGGAATTAATGACAGCGCTGAAGATTGTTTTCCCTGTTCCATAATAGACACCCTTTTATCTAGATCGGACAGTTGAGAACTGACCGAAGATAGAGTATCGGAAAAAGGCTGCATAAATGATTTTATCTCTTTAAATATTTGCGAATGTTGGATTTCAATGGCTGGCTGCTGGTTAGCGGTGCTAGTTGTGGGGTGGTTAGATCCGGAATAGACTGCCTGCTGTCTGTTTTAGGATGCTGAATGGCTGGGCGGCTGATTATGTTTTTCGGAGGAAAAACTGGTTCTGCTGATACTGAATTGCAATAGAGAATGAAAAGAGACTCTCTATCACTCCCTGCCGGAATCGCATTACCGTTTTAAGGAGGGTTTTATCAATTTATTCATGGGCCAGTCCTTCCAAAACAATCGATCCGGAGGGCGTCCTGAGGCGAAGTCGCTTGGATCGGCGCAGATTCGATGTTTGGGTGGCAGGAACGGTAGGCAATATTTGAACTGGAACCTGATCGGGAGCCTGATCAGATGTAACTGAAATGCCAGAAGGGGAGAAAAAACAGAGACTGGATGGGCCCTGGATTGAAGCTGGAGGAGAATGATCTGGTAATGACAGAAAATCCTGGGAATCCTCTGAATCCGATAACAACTGCTGTAAGTACTCCATTATTGAGGTATACAAAAGTTGATGGGTCTTGAAATCGCTTAGGTTTATGCCAAAACGAAAAAACACAAGACAGCTAGGTAGAGGTGACTAATGTTTAAATAAGGTAGATTTAATTGATGACAGCAGATGATAGGTTGTTGGTGCCTAACTCCACCCCCTGAACCCCACCTATAGGTTAACATTTATTGTATTCATTTTATTATTGCAGTTACAGTTAACACCAGGGACCACATTCTTTAGTTTCTATGTAGAGGTGACAGATCTCCTAGAATTTCTTATTAATACCCCCAACAGTATAAAGAATAATACATTCACCAGAATAAAGTAGTTTCACACACACACACAGGTTGTTTATTTTGACCAGCCAGTCATCACTAAATGTTCTATTGTACAGAGGATGGAACATTGAAAATCTCCTGCTCCCTAACAGGTAGCAGCACTCCGTACACTCCCCAGGACATCAGGAATACAGTTTAGACCAAATTACCTCCCTCCTGAATCAATTAAACAGAGCACAACCAGACTGGGAAAGTAATAACCTTTCCATTTACATACAACATTGATTTAAAAAAATCACAGACCTAGGATGAAATAAAAAGTACAAAAGGGTTCTAAAAAAGCAAAAAGTAAAATAGAAGCTAACAATTAAATATATTGCACTCTTGAAACTAGTAGATTTGGTTCAGTTTAATTTTTTATGCTAGTTTTCAAGTCAATTGTACAATAAAGAGTACCTCAAGATTTGTTTTAACACATTCTAAATTCCTGTATATTATTTATACGGTACAATGCGAACCTGAATTTCACATATAAAGCAGAATATTTCAAATAGCTTTGAAACAGATCATCATTTGTGCAACTTCAACCCGTTTACTTTAACCCAACACTTTTATGTAGCTCAAAACTTCTAAAAGTTACGGACAATATTTCTTTGCTCACGTAACAATGTCCAGTAGTGTAATAAGAGTATAAGCCAGTAATACAATGGAATGGCGATATCATCATGACCAGGGTTCAGACTGTTTTTAAATTCTGGTTAGGAACAGGCGCAAGATTACACTGTGGTTCTGACCTCGCTCAGATCACAACCAAAGCAGGCTGAAAGAACATGAATCCCCGGTCTTGGCATTTAATTTATACAGCGACTGTTGCAGTAGTCGTTTCACGGAAATATAAAATTACATTTGAATGGTGTATAAAAATACATACATTGCTTGGTGTGAAACAAACCATAGCTGTAAAGCATCTATACACTATGAAGGCAGCCTGTGCAGCTGCTGTCTCTAATGTAGCTCAGAAAAGAACTGTCGAGTGAGAGAAGGTGTATCCACTTACTTTTATCGGGGTGCACCATGCTGCTACCTGACCAGAAAAAGTGAAGACAGAGGAGCATGAATTTAAACACAACAACCCTGCTTCAGGATAGATCGTTTGCCCGAAGATGTTCACAATCCCAGATATAGGAAACAACACAGCAAGGTCCAATACATCTCATAGGTATTATTATAACTTAGATACTGACTCTAAGTTTCAGTACATGTTTAGGGGGGAAAAGAAAGTGTTTATTGAAACCTTTATTGAAGATTGGGGAAACTGTACTTCTGATGATAAACAGAACACTAGAGTTTGAAGCTTATCTGAACAACAGAGTTGCTTCAAGCAAAGTGGAAGGGGAAGAGCAGCAGGGGGAATAGAACAGGAAACTGGATTCAAAACCGCCACAGTTGAACCAATTTAGTACTGACACGGAGCAGCAATTGCATCCACTGACTGGTTTATTCAGTTAGGGTTATCTTTCTTTGCCTTTCATCCAAGCCCGATCAATTACAAAGATCGTCAAGAAGGATGATGAATGTGCCTGCAACTGTTTTAGTACAATTTAGGATCATTTCTTCCAGTTAGCCGAATTATTTTAGCATAAAGGCTTTTCTGGATTCAGCAGATGTCCTTTTGTAAACTTCTGTATATCATATTTTCTAATGAAGGTATGTCAAATAGGAATTTGTGGCAAATGTTTCTGAGCCCAACATTACACTAGACTATGCAGTAACCTGTACTTTTATATTTCTCAGCAGGGAAATCTTTACTTATTTTTAAAAGACCAACTTTAATTCAATAGTGGTGGAGGAATTAGATTCACTTGCCTCTATGAAGATCCAACCACAGCATAATCTTTCAGTTGTGACATTTTTATATAGTTTGTACTGGATATCTGGGGATTTCACCTTTGGCTGCCTGGCCTTGCTTTACCCTTCAAAACAATGCCTGCAGTTATTCTTACTTCTTTTCTTTAAAAGGTTTCTCTTTAGGGTTTATTCTATGCACTTTTGAGATAAAAATAAGGATGTATATTATCAGGCAGGCAGTGTGTCTATAGTAAAGCATGTAAACGTATATCATTGAATTCTCAAACATTTCAAAATCTTGTCAGATGCACAAAGTAGGATTTGAATAAATATCTATATCTGGTGCTTGCTGAGTGTAAAAGAGTTCAACTATACCATACTTACATTGTTAAGTAACTATATTGTGAGCTATCATTATACTCATATGCACAGCCAGGTGTACACACTAAAAAAACAGACAATTTGAGTGCCAATGAATAAATACTTCTAAAATGTATAGATATTGGTACACAATACATAAAAAAACTGATAAAATATAACCAATTCATCCATAAACAAAGAAGCTGATAACACTAAAAGCTTTGTACCCTCTGCATGTATCACTCAGTCATGTGCTGTAATAGAACACTTAAGTTAAACCTTAACAATTGGCCGAGAGCCGCCCGGGTAGGGAGGGCTTAGGTCGGCAGGGCAATCCATGGTTCACAGCACACCAGCGACCCCTGTGGCTGATAGGGTGCCTGCGGGTCTGCAGTGGAGCCATTCAGATCTCTGTTTTCCTCCGGCACTATAGGTCTGGTGGCTTCGCTGTGGATCCGCAGTTTGAAAAATGACGGCTAGGCAGGAACAGTTTCGGAGGACGCGTGTGTCAGCCACCGTTCCCACTGGGGGGGGTGCAGCGGTGAACCAGCATTAATAAAAATACAATGGGCAATTCCAAATTGGGGAGAAAACTGGGGTAAAATCATTGGTGACGACTACATTTAAAAAAAAAATGGTATAAAAAACAACTGCTATAAAAAATATGCAAAAGGTCTGTCAAACAATGCACACTAGGGGCTGAAATACCCTCTACTTTTCAATGTAAGAGGCACAACTTTGAACATAGATCTCTGTTATTTCTTTTTTTTTTTTTTACTTAATACTTATCCTACAATTATATATTCTGTGTGCGTCTCTGTTGTGTTTCTGTCTAGATTAATGGCCAATTAACTATTCCAGAAAAAAATAGCTTTTGAAGAAAAGGCTTCTGTGATAAAGAGAGAAAGAATCAATGTTGTAATTCTCCCTCCCGACCAGAAAGGGCGCTGTGTAAGGTTGGTAGTATGCTTCCTCATAGACTGGGGATACCGGAAATAGGAAGTCGGCCATCTTGGTGGGGGCACGTAGCTATCAGTAGCAGCATACTAAAACACTCTCTCAGATCATCCCCGGGGGCGCAGATCTGTTTTTTGTCACATACCAGTTCCACCCCTTCTCTCTGACCCCGCCCCCTTAATTAGAATATTTCCTCTCAGTAATTCAGATCTTTCGCTGCCAAAGGTTGAAATATAGTTATTCAGAACTGCAGCAGTAAAAATGCTGTTTAATTCCAAAGGTAAGGTTAGTTTAAATTGTAGAATGTTTTTGCCTTTTACATTCAAAACTTTCTCCAGTCTAAAATACATGGTTAACAACTTGATGTTTGAAATGCTCACAAAAAGTCATGAAAATATATTCTTATGCACAGAAAATACTTGATAGTATAATGAACATTTTAATGCACTTTGTGAGTTTTCAAGGTAATTTTTTTTTATTTTTTTTTTTTAATTGAGCCAATTTACAGTATGAACCTGTTTGTATTATCTGCAAAATAAAAACCAGTCACACCCACGCACTAATTATTTATGCATTTATTTAGAATTAGAAGAAGCCATTTGGGGTTACACAGGGAAATCTGAACTCATTTTTTATCGGGAAAGTTGAGGGGTTCAACATATAGTAAATTTATACAGCCCCCTGGGCCCTGTAGTGGTAATACTGCCCCCGGGGCCCCGAGTGGTAATAGAGCCCCCGGGCCCCCAAAGTGGTAATAGAGCCCCTGGGGCCCCGCAGTGTTAATAGAGCCCCTGGGGCCCCGCAGTGGTAATAGAGCCCCCGGGGCAGCGTAGTGGTAATAGAGCCCCTGGGGCCCCGCAGTGGTAACAGAGCCCCCGGGGCAGCGTAGTGGTAATAGAGCCCCCGGGGCAGCGTAGTGGTAATAGAGCCCCTGGGGCCCCGCAGTGGTAATAGAGCCCCTGGGGCAGCGTAGTGGTAATAGAGCCCCTGGGGCCCCGCAGTGGTAATAGAGCCCCCGGGGCCCCGCAGTGGTAATAGTTCCCCCAGGGCAGCATAGTGGTAATAGAGCCCCCGGGGCAGCGTAGTGGTAATAGAGCCCCCAGGGCCCCGCAGTGGTAATAGTTCCCCCAGGGCAGCATAGTGGTAATAGAGCCCCCGGGGCAGTGTAGTGGTAATAGAGCCCCCGGGCCCCCATACTGGTAATAGAGCCCCCAGGGCCCCGCAGTGGTAATAGAGACCCTGGGGCCCCGCAGTGGTAATAGAGACCCTGGGGCAGCAGTGGTAATAGAGCCCCCGGGGCAGCGTAGTGGTAATAGAACCCCTGGGGCAGCATAGTGGTAATAGAGCCCCTGGGGCCCTGCAGTGGTAATAGAGCCCCTGGGGCAGCAGTGGTAATAGTTCCCCAGGGGCAGCATAGTGGTAATAGAGCCCCCGGGGCAGCGTAGTGGTAATAGAGCCCCCGGGGCAGCGTAGTGGTAATAGAGCCCCTGGGGCCCCGCAGTGGTAATAGAGCCCCCGGGGCCCCGCAGTGGTAATAGTTCCCCCAGGGCAGCATAGTGGTAATAGAGCCCCCGGGGCAGCGTAGTGGTAATAGAGCCCCTGGGGCCTCGCAGTGGTAATAGAGCCCCCGGGGCAGCGTAGTGGTAATAGAGCCCCCGGGCCCCAGTAGTGGTAATAGAGCCCCCAGGGCCCCGCAGTGGTAATAGAGCCCCGGGGCAGCGTAGTGGTAATAGAACCCCCGGGGCAGCATAGTGGTAATAGAGCCCCCGGGGCCCCGCAGTGGTAATAGTTCCCCCAGGGCAGCATAGTGGTAATAGAGCCCCCGGGGCAGCGTGAGTGGTAATAGAGCCCTCGGGCCCCCGTAGTGGTAATAGAGCCCCCAGGGCCCCGCAGTGGTAATAGAGCCCCCGGGCCCCCGTAGTGGTAATAGAGCCCCCAGGGCCCCGCAGTGGTAATAGAGCCCCGGGGCAGCGTAGTGGTAATAGAACCCCGGGGCAGCATAGTGGTAATAGAGCCCCGGGCCCCGCAGTGGTAATAGTTCCCCAGGGCAGCATAGTGGTAATAGAGCCCCGGGGCAGCGTGAGTGGTAATAGAGCCCTCGGGCCCCCGTAGTGGTAATAGAGCCCCCAGGGCCCCGCAGTGGTAATAGAGACCCTGGGGCCCCGCAGTGGTAATAGAGACCCTGGGGCAGCAGTGGTAATAGAGCCCCCGGGGCCCTGCAGTGGTAATAGAGCCCCTGGGGCAGCGTAGTGGTAATAGAGCCCCTGGGGCAGCGTAGTGGTAGTAGAGCCCCCGGGGCCCTGCAGTGGTAATAGAGTCCCTGGGGCAGCGTAGTGGTAATAGAGCCCCCGGGGCCCTGTACTTTTCATAGAGACTCTTTCAAAGCCTTGCAATTTATAGTACACACCCTCAGACTTTGGTTATTAATCTTTCCCGCTCTCCTTCTTTATCTCTCCATCCAAGCACTCTTGTCTCCCACAATCTCCAGGTCATTTCAATGCACCCCCGTATATCCCCTTGTTCCACTGCATCTTTTGCACCATTCCTGCAACCCAATTCCCCTACACAAACACACACACACACATGCCCTATGCAACCCCTGCACGCACACACAATCACACCATTTACACTACCCACTTACACATTCCCAATCCTCCCCCAAGGATCGCTACAATATAATTAATTACTATAACTGGCATTGTTTTCTCTTGCTGAATGGTCAATCCATATCTGAATCATTAACCAACTGGATTTCATTTAAAACTTTACCTAGCTAGCGCGGACACAAGCATGACTTGAATTTTTATCAGTAAGTTCGTTTTTTGCTATATTTTACAAATTTCATCACATTCATTTTTTTCAAGGTATTAATCAAGAGACTAAATTATACATTTCAAAATTGTAAACTTATTTCATTCGTACACTACCGTATTTTACTTTCCATTCCTTCAATAGAGAATTAGTCATCGATATCAGGGGAGCACATTACTTTGACACTATTGACCAATCATATAATCCATAGGCGGATGAGACTGACGGATTGGTTTAATAATGATTAGCTGTCAAATAACTTCTCGTGTTTTTGCTGCCAAGAACTAAGGTGAATGGGTCATCCATTGCCATTGGTTCATGTTGACAATATTTTAACGGTGGTTTAGTTTCTGATGAGACTGCTTTCTAATGAAATGCTAGTGGACTGAGTAAGAGTAGATGGAATGCATGTTGGATAAAAAGCAGATCAAATAAGTCCCTGTACCCAGTACCAGCATTAAAATAAGTCCCGGTACTGAGTACCAGTGAGTACCTGCAAAATTTCACCCCTAAGCATAATGAAGGGCAGGAAATCACACATTAACACTCCTGCTGCAAAAACCTTCCAGAGTTTAGCTAGATTTTCAATTTGTGAAAGATGATGTTAAGTTTATTCACAAATAAGAATCTGTACTGGTTTTCTCTTTCTTTTATTTTCTTTCTTCCATTAATGCATTAGGGTTTTGTATCTCTGTGCTTGTTACCTTGGTTACTAAGTAGGCTCCTGTAGGTGCTCAGCGCCCATTATTTGCTAATAAAACTATTAGTATCTCTATTACTAAAACGGTCCTCACACTGCATATGTCATTTTAATACAATTTTCTGAAAAATACAGTTAGGTAAAACCTGATTCCTGTTCATTTTCAAATGCGTTAAATGGAAGTAGCTCCCTAATTCCATCTTTTGCAGGCACTATGCAGATGCTATAATAAAGCTGTCTATGATTAAGGCAACGGCTGCATATCATTTCTAAACTGTATTTCCAGTTTATTTCAACCCTTGTCTCGAGCACCATCATTAATTATTTTGTCAGAGTGCTCACTTATTAACACTCAGGCTTAGATTTACATTTTCGACTTAATAGTAGATCACACAGGACGTCGAACAGAATTCCACAACACACTCAGTACTAAATATGACCTGAGAGTGGTTCCTATGTATTTGAATTTTCTTTCTAGCTTTACATCATAAGTTGTTTGAGTTTGTGGTTAAGACCTTGGAATGAGAGAATAGGAACGTCAGTGCTAAAGGTATTGGGAATGCAGCTATTTTTTGTTGGGTCTGAATAGTAGAACAAGAATATATCAGATGTGTACATTATGGTTCATTATGGATTTGCGTTTCATCATTATTTATTTTACAATCATTTCAGTATGAAATATAATATTTAGCAGGACAAATTGATTTCCTGTGGCTGATAAGAAATATCCTGCAGCAAAAAGGTTTAAACCTAAATGTATGTACCCAGTGATTATTATTTTGAAATTAGCTAGCATTTCTTTATATTGAGCTGAACTAGAAAACATTACATGAGAGTAGGTGTTAAAACTTCATGCTGATATTGGACTGAGCTCTCGCCAAGATAAGCAACTAAGAAATAGCTTCTTTTACTGTAAAATAATGTGATCCATTTGTGTTTCCTTCCCATTTGATGATGTAGATATCCTTCTGCCTGGTGTTGATGGCTGAGTCATTAAGTTCTAATGAAGTTCCCAGTACCGGTATAGATGTGCTGCATTGACCTCATAAATACCACCATATGACTGAAAAAAATATGCTCTAGCTCATGGAATTCGCTTGGAAAGTACTTCTATTGCATTTGTGCGCATCATTTATTGTACAGGATACATACAGTGTAACCACATAGAAATTGTTGATCGTTCACTTCAACAAGCTAGTGTTGTTGATGATATGTTTTAGTGGGAGCAGTGGCTTCACTGTAAATATACAATTTAACTTCCCTGAATGTGTAATGATTAAGTGTCCTTCAGAAAAAATTCGAACACCCTGCAGATTTCGAACACCTTGCATGTTGAATTAATGCTCCCTTGACACCATGTAGTGTCAGTACACACTATTGATAATTTTTTTAGCAATTGTTTCCAATGTGTCCAATCCCTGTTCAAGTGGCGAAGCTGTATACATTTTTTGTTCCATTTGTTAAATACATACACCAAATAATTTCTCCTTAGTTTTTTAAATCAATAGTTGTAACGACTCGCCCTTAGCACAAAGCTAATCCCTATGGTGTGATTACCTCCCTGTATTAAATATACCCAAATTATTAACAAAGGGGGAAGGGCGAAGCGACAGTGCAGCAAGGACGCGAGATCCCAATAAATACACTATAGAAACAAGGGATAACCTCAAACATTTATTGGTTAAGATAGTTGATACTGTTAAACAAAACAAATAAAAAAGATAAGTTCCGAGCAGAGAGAAAACAAAACGTAAACAAGCCGGCACAATATCCACTGCAAAAACAAGGAGGCTGTGTGGTCCAGTGGTTAAAGAAAAGGACTTGTAACCAGGAGGTCCCCGGTTCAAATCCCACCTCAGCCACTGACTCATTGTGTGACCCTGAGCAAGTCACTTATCCTCCTAGTGCTCTGTATTTCGGGTGAGATGTATTTGTAAGTGACCTGCAGCTGATGCATAGTTCACACACCCTAGTCTCTGTAAGTCACCTTGGATAAAGGTGTCTGCTAAATAAACAAATAATAATAATAATAAAATAAAACAAAAACAGAAAACAGTCCCGCAACAAAAATAACAAAGAAAACGTTGACAAATAATCCACAAACAAGGAAAATGAACATGAACTTGAAAAAACAAGACCGTCAGCAAAGTGGCGCATACAAACCGGCTCCAGCCTTTAGTGATCGTAGGCAGCAGAGGTGGACGACCCAGGTTAAACAACAGCCTGAAACTGGTACGAAACACTTGCTGATAAAAAACAAAACAACTTCCAACAGCAACGACAGTCGGAAGTAAACAGAACCACACTACCGTGGCAGACCTCCTAGGGCAAAGGAACGCCGAGGTCTTTACAAAACACGGGTTAGAGCCACTAAAACAAGAACGAAGGAGGCGGCAGGAACTCACAAGGCAAGTAAGGAGCTCCCCCTTATGGCGGAGGTACTATTTATGCTCGCCTAAAACAATCTTTCCATTAACAGCGCTGCCCCTTCCAGCGAATGAGAACCTTGAAACGTATTTGGAACCTGGACAGGCTTCTGTGCTGGCCAATTAAGGTGCAACACATGGTATGCTTATTGCACCATGTAGAACAGAACATTTTAATTTAGGTGGTGGTGCCACATAGCCCCCCCCCCCCCCCCCGGAATAACTATCGGGATATCTGAAATATTGCTTTAAATTTGCAACATTTACCGTTTCTATTTTCTCTGGGTGATCTACCCATTTCAATATATAATTGACTGGACCCAGCCTTTTAATTACTGAGGCTGGTCCAGACCACTTTGGAGCTAATTTATTTGATAGGAAGGAAGACGCATCAGAAATTGGGTGCCTTCTAACCCAAACTAAGTCTCCTTCACTAAATTCCACAAGTCTTCTCCGGGCCTTATAATTTCTGGCCTTACGCCCTAGACCTTCCTTCCTGCGTTCTTTAACTAACAGGGCTATTTTAGCCTGTCTTTCAAGCACAGAATAACGTAAGTCTCCTGGAGGAGAAGATATGTACAGTAATTGATCGAGAGGGCCCTTGAGAACATGACCTAACATTAGCTCAGCTGGAGAAAAAACCAGTGGTCCTTTGCGTTGCTGAATTTAGGGCAACCATTGATCCCACAACTGTTGATTTTCACCCACAAAAGAAGCTATGATGGGCTTAAGAGTTCTACTGACTCTCTCAGTGAGATTAGCGTAAGGGTGATAGCTTATAGTAAGCTGGTGAGTAACACCCCACTTTTGACAAACCTCAGTGAGAACACCACTGGCAAATTGAGCCCCTCTGTTCGACAACAAATACTTAGGGGTACCCCAGCGTGTAAATATCTCATTTGAGATGGGTCTTTCCTTCACGTATTGGGAATAACTCCACCCACTTGGTGCAATAATCCATAATCACCACCACGTACTTGTTACTTTTCTTACTGTGCAGAAACTGACCCATTAAGTCAATCCCCAGCATGTGTGCTGGCTCTTTAACAGAGGTAGACTGTAATAAACCAGTAGGTTTCTGATTGGACCGTTTGCACATTTGACAAGCGGCACACTCCTTGATATGTTTGGTGACATCTCGCCTGATCGTAGGCCACCAGGCTACGTCTAAAACACGCAACAAGGTTTTCATTCTACCCAGATTATTATTATTTGCTTATTTAGCGATGCCTCTTGCACCATGTAGAACAGAACATTTTAATCTAGGTGGCGGTGCCACATAGTGTTATACTTTAAGATTTAAAAACAACATTGTTTTTTGCTGGAACTGTCTAAATTGATTAACTATCAGTACATCATTTGATTACCAGGTGATATGTTTGGTACAATCCACCAGCAAATAAATTACAACCAATGGTTTAGTCAGCAACACACTTCAAAGCACTTTGTAGGTAGCCAGTAGGCAATAATACTTTAGTGCTTATAAAGGGTTTTTACAGATCATTTCTGTTAAGCAGCAGTAATATGAGTCATAGAAAACTTTTCCGTACTATTTGACACTTCAAGGAGTAAATGACCTCCGTCTTCTCTCCATGCAGTCAATCAAACTGCATGTCCTCTCTTCATGCAGTTAATCAAACTCTACATGTCTTCATGCAGTCAATCAAACTCTTGAACAGAAGGTTGGCACTTTCAGCCTGGCAGACTAGGCCTGCATTTTTTTTTTTTTTTAATCATCAAGACAGACTTTAAAAACAAGTACAAATGATTATATATATATATGTGTGTGTGTGTGTGTGTGATGACTGCCTGTGTCTCCAATCCTAGTACTTGCAATAGCCCAGCGACAATTATGTATGTCAGAGATTTACAGGATGAGAATTCATAGAATGCATAAACACCTGTAAAGGAGTGTTCAAAAAAATACTGATATACAAGGTAGAAATGACTTTATAGCCCAATTGTGCTTATTGGATCAGAGGTTTGTGGAGACTTATTTTAGTGAAAGTTTACAGAAATCACGCTTTTATTGCAATCAAAAACAAAAAACAGTACTGGAGCTCTCATATGCCCTAAAGACTGTTAGAATACATTGTTAAAACCTCCACGATCCTTATTGGTACTCTTTGTAAAAAGATCTTAAATAAACCATTACACATATAAGGAATATATTTCCTGGCAATTTTGAAAAATAAATGCCTAGTTGCCATATGCTCTTAAGAAATGTCTATTGAATAAATAATCCAACAAATCTCCCAATTTAACACATGTCTGCTAATACTACATATTTTTTTTTTATCAACTGTCAAAATTATTTTTTGAGAAATGATCATTAAAAAAATTTATATATATATATTTATATATTTTAGCTCAAAGAGTATGTATATATATACAAGTATATATATTGTTATTATTAGCAGGTATGTGGCAGAATTGAAGGCATATGAAAGAAAAGGTTTTTAAAAATTGTACACAAAAAGTTTAAAACATTAAAAAATATTTTATTTTCAGGAGGCTTCGGGCAAATGCTGTTCAAAAAGAAAACAGCTGAAGGACTTTTGCCTGAAACGTTCTGAAAATAAAGATTTCTTAATCTTTTTGTGTACATTTTTAAAAAACATTTTCTTTATATATATCTATATCTATCTATCTATCTATATATATATTATATCTATCTCTCTCTCTCTCTCTCTCTCTCTCTCTCTCTCTCTCTCTCTCTCTCTCTCTATATATATATATATATATATATATATATATATATATATATATATTGTCGTACTAGAGGTGCAAAACAATTACATCCCAAAAGTAGACAAATCTAAATCTAAAACAAAATGGCCAAAATGGTTTAACAGATCAATTAAAAAAAATATTCAGCGAAAAAAGGCACTTTACAGAGCGTTTAAAAGGGACCAAAAACAAAATACACAGAAAGAGTACTTGGAACTGCAAGCACAAGTCAAAAGGAAGTTAGAAAGGCAAAGAGAGAGATAGAAATCAATATTGCTAAGGGGGCTAAAACCAATTCCAAAATGTTTTTCCAATATTATCACAGCAATAGAACATTCAAAGAGGAGTTTAAATGTCTAAGAGACACAAATGGCAAAATCACAGATGAAGAAAAAAAAATAGCAAATATATTAAATGATTACTTTTCACAGGTTTTACAAAGGAGGACACGAACAATATGCCCCACATGTCGACCTGTTCCTATCCAATTTTAAATAACTTTAGCATAACAGAGGCAGAAGTGTTAAAGGGACTAGGAGCTCTTAAAATAAACAAATCCCTGGGCGGATGAGATCCTCCCAATAGTACTCAAAGAAATGAAAGAAGTTATTTACAAACCGCTAACCAAGATCATGCAACAGTCTCTTGACACAGGGGTTGTACCGACAGACTGGAAAATTGCAAGCGTAATACCGATCCACAAAAAGGGAGACAAAACCAAACCAGGTAACTACAGACCAATAAGCCTGACTTCTATTATATGTAAACTTATGGAAACTATAATAAGATCCAAAATGGAAAATTACCTTTATGGTAACAATATCCTGGGAGACAGTCAGCATGGTTTTAGGAAAGGGAGATCGTGTCTAACTAACCTACTTGACTTTTTTGAGGATGCAACATTGAAAATGGATAATTGCAAAGCATACAACATGGTTTATTTAGATTTCCAGAAAGCTTTTGACAAAGTCCCGCATAAAAGATTAATTCTCAAACTGAACACAGTAGGGATTCAAGGAAATGCATGCACATGGATTAGGGAGTGGTTAACATGTAGAAAACAGAAAGTACTGGTTAGAGAAGAAACCTCAAAATTGAGTGAGGTAACCAGTGGTGTACCACAGGGATCAGTATTAGGTCCTTTGGTATTCCTAATCTACATTAATGATTTAGATTCTGGTATAGTAAGCAAACTCGTTAAATTTGCAGACGACACAAAAATAGGAGGAGTGGCAAACACTGTTGCAGCAGCAGAGGTCATTCAAAATGATCTAGACAGCATTCAAAACTGGGCAGACACATGGCAAATGAAATTTAATAGAGAAAAGTGTAAAGTATTGCATGCAGGCAATAAAAATGTGCATTATAAATATCATATGGGAGATACTGAAATTGAAGAAGGGAACTATGAAAAAGACCTAGGAGTTTATGTTGACTCAGAAATGTCTTCCTCTAGACAATGTGGGGAAGCTATAAAAAAAGGCCAACAAGATGCTTGGATATATTGTGAGGAGTGTTGAATTTAAATCAAGAGAAGTAATGTTAAAACTTTACAATGCATTAGTAAGACCTCACCTAGAATATTGTGTTCAGTTCTGGTCACCTCATTACAAAAAGGATATTGCTGCCCTAGAAAGAATGCAAAGAAGAGTAACCAGAATTATCCCGGGTTCAAAAGGCATGTCATATGCAGACAGGCTAAAAGAATTGAATCTATTCAGTCTTGAACAAAGAAGACTATGCGGCGATCTGATTCAAACATTCAAAATCCTAAAAGGTATAGACAATGTCAAGCCAGAGGACTTCTTTGACCTGAAAAAAGAAACAAGGACCAGGGGTCACAAATGGAGATTAGATAAAGGGGCATTCAGAACAGAAAATAGGAGGCACTTTTTTACACAGAGAATTGTGAGGGCCTGGAACCAACTCCCCAGTAATGTTGTTGAAGCTGACACCCTGGGATCCTTCAAGAAGCTGGTTGTTGAGATTCTGGGATCAATAAGCTACTAACAACCAAACGAGCAAGATGGGCTGAATGGCCTCCTCTCGTTTGTAAACTTTCTTATGTTCTTATCTATCTATCTATCTATCTATCTATCTATCTATCTATCTATCTATCTATCTATCTATATATATATATATATATATATATATATATATATATATATATATATATATATATATATATATATGGCCCTGTTTCGTTATTTACTTGCAGAAAATTTATATTGAATGAATTTACAATAAAAGCTTCAGCAGAATCCCAACAGATGTGTTGCCTGTTGGATCAGTGACTGTATACAACACTTACTGTCATATGTTTGTGCAAAAAAAAAAAAAACACAGTACACCACAGGCAACTTCGCATGAACTCATGAAATGCCTTTTTATTTATTTATCTCTAAAGCCCCTTTCACACTGGCACTTCTGTCTGGGTCCAGATGTGTTTCTGTTTATTCTGTTTAGCCATATTTTTTTTGATTTAGACACACCATGAGCCAGATTACAGCAGGGATGAAGAAACATTTGCTCTAATCAGCATTTGGGCCGACGGTTCAATCCAGAGAAGCTTGGATGAGAGCGTCAGTAACAAGCTGCTTCCGGGGCATCGATACGCGCATTGTGCACTTGCCTCTATCACCCAGGTTGACCCTGCTTTATCAAAAGCAGTGTGAAACCACGTAGCCGACCCGCATGACACCGTGCCTTGACCCAGGCAGGTTCTGACCCAAGTAGAGCATGCCAGTGTGAAAGGGGCTTTAGATAGAAAATGGCTTTACCCATGTAATCTAACCTCCAATGAGCCAAAAATAAATACATATATAAAATTGTGTGTCAGGTTTAGACAGGCATCTCAATAATAGGGTTTAAAATTGACACTTTAATCTATTTGTCATGGATTTGTGTCAATTATGTTCAGAATAAGCAGTTCAAAAAGACTAAATCTAACATGCTGTTGGATTCAAAGTTATGTGTAGGGCTTGAAGTTTTCGGTTTTAACCGATAACCAAAAAGAAAATAATAATAATAAAACACCACCTCCAAAGACCTATTTAGAAGATTAGTTTTTCTTTTTTTAAAAAAACGATAAACATGGGTTTGGCAACATAATTTAAATGATGTCAATCATGCACGACTGTCTTTCTACATAAAGAAAATGGCTTTCAGAAGGCGGGCAGTGTGTGCAAAGACATTGCAACTGACCAATCATCAATTCTGTGCACTACGCAATATGCATAATTTGCATCATTTGTTTAAGAACGGGCTTACCGACCACAAACCCACCCAAAAAAACCAGCAACATGGCATCGGCAGTTACGGTTTTATTCAATGATGAACCAAAAAAGTTTTTGTAAATATAAAACTGCTATACAGTTATGCTTCTACTAATGATTTTGTTTTTTTATTGCGTACAATGACTGCCTAATTATTATTACTATTATGATTAAGATTATTATTATTATAGCTACATAAATATTAAATCTGAATCAGAGTGCCATGATTAATGTTTAATCATAGGAAAACATTTAAATAACTTCTTGTATACTGAGATTAATTATTACAGTACGCTATAGTAATACGATGGGGTGGGCAGTAAAAAAAAGAAAAAACATGAACTGTGTCTGTAGTGTGATAGATACGCAAGCTGGGTGTACAATGAAATCTTTTACTTCACACAATTCTCATATTCAAAATGCATGCAGAGTTCTACATTTCCGGAATCCTAATGTGGACATCCTCACTTCAACACAGTTAACATTTGTATATGTATTAGTGAAATGTACATTCGATGTATTATAGAAAATTGAAAATTGATGTGTTCGAGTGGTGTTTATTGACATGAAGAAATTGTGACTGGCTAATCTGACTATCTGGAAAAATACAACTGCAATTTAGCTGAAGATGTTCAATAGACTTTTTCAACTTAGATGTGACAATGCCACAAATATAAACAACACAACAGAAATGAATGTATTCTGAAATATTCTAATCATTCTTACTTGTATCCACATACTTACTGACATCTGTTGTTTTGGACACAAAAACGTTATTAGATTTGTTTTCATCGGTATGCCGAAAGAGTGTCTAGTATTTGAAGTGCACACCAAATTAACCTGAGTGGAATGCAATTACGAATGAAGAATACATCTCACACGTGACATGGTATAAAAACAAGTTACAATCTGACAGCATCTTTTTTTGTCTGCAGTAATTTCAGCTGCTGTCAGCAGTAATCGGACTACCTAAGTGCAGGGAAATCTTCTTTTAGCGTGAAGTGAAGGTACAGTTACGCACAACAAAAGGCCAACCAATAGAATGTTAGCAGAAGCTGGGAAGAGGCGGTCTCCTTAGCAACCAGGCATTCCGTCAGGGTGAGTTAAAATGTTTGCAGAGTTACATAAAATCTAGCAGTGGTTTCAGTATTTTGAGACTTAACTTGGCATTTACCACACTGGACTGGCAGCGGCTTCAGGGTCCACCGGTGGCTATTACATTTGTTGCAAAGGTTACAACATCTCCTCTTTTAGGTACATTGACTGAAATAGGGGTGACTTTTTCTCATGTATTTGTTGCTTCCCCAAATCAAAAGGAAAAAAATAACACACTAAAAACTTTCAAGAGTTACTATATTTATTTATCTTTAAATCAATGTCTCCAACTGTGATAATCATGTTGTAGTTTATTCAATCAGCTTAGACCGAATAAAAAGAAACAAATACGTCAATCAATAAAATAAACGAGTATCTTCTGCGTCTTGCACTCACAGAAAAAAACAAATTGAATTCAGTGCTGTCTCAACTTCGCCTCCTGGTGGGTCTTTTCAACTTTTCAAATGTGCAATTCAACACATCCAAAATAATATTTACTTACTTTTGCATGTTCCAATTAAATTAATTTACTTAGCTTAACTTAGTTTGTAGTTCAAAGTTATAAACGGGACTACTTATGTTGTCCCTTTATTGGTGTAAGGATATTTAATAATAAAAAAAAATAAATTGCCCTACTTCTGCTTTTTTTTTTTTTAAATGCACTGTTTGACCTGGATTATAAATGCAATGAGGCCCTTCAGGGAATGCATCGATAACTGTGATATTTCAGACTTGTATCAAGTTGCTCTTTAATACCCTTCTTTGTATTGGTGGTCCATATAAAAAGGAATATTTGATATTTCAGACTTGTATCAAGTTGCTCTTTAATACCCTTCTTTGTATTGGTGGTCCATATAAAAAGGAAGCTTCATTTAAAGGGGAAATGTGATGCAAATGAATATATAACCATTTCAATAGAAAACATGTCAACTAAAGCAGCATATCATATAAAAACCATTAAAACAAATTAACATTGAATTTATTGGTGCTCTCTTCTGTCGCGCTTTGTGTGACATCCTGTTGTTGACTCGCTCTATAGCCACCCATAGTTCACGGAGATCATTCTTAGAAGATCATTGGCTAAATTGGTCAGATTCTGCACAGAATCTGCGCAGAATGATCTCCGTGAACTGGAAGATAACAAAACAGGAAAAAAACAAAATTCTTTATACTCACTCACCCCAACTTTGTCACTTGAAATAACATCTTTTTAGCAGTTTGTAAACACTACAGAAAACCATGTAGCCATTGTTTGGTTATGGCCACCCTTTTTTGGTTACTGTTTTTCCTTTTGTTATTTTTGCACCCGGATGCTTTGTATTCCGACATAATTCACCCTGCTGGCGGCGTTCACTGGTGTGGGTGTGTGGGGGGGGGGCTGTCAACGATATGACGTAACAGCGGTGCCAGAAAGGTTCCAATATGGCGGCGGCCTGCATTTCCAGCTGACCCAGAAAGCTGACAAAACAACTGAAATACTGGCCAAACGCTGGACTTTTTAACAAAATTGGCACAGTGAGACGCATTTGTTATGTATACACAGCATTTAGAGAGCCTTGTTATTTTTAGTACAGTTCCCCTTTAATAAAGATCTGCCAATTTGTTTTCCAAGACTTGGCATCCATAGAAAAACAGATGAGCTTATGAGCATTTAAATTTTATACAGTATGTGTGTATGTGTGTGTGTATGTGTGTGTATGTGTGCATGCGTGCGTGCGTGGACTCTTTGGGTGAATGTATAAAAGTGTGAAGTGGTGACTCTGCTTTAAATATTTTAATGTATTCATATTTGAATAGCCTTTAATTACATTTGTTTTGGTCAGAATGTAATGTTATTAAGATTTTCATACAGAAGGCACTTCAATACGTTATTGTGGCAGAGAGCGAATTAATCCAAATCAACAATCGCCCTCCCGACCTGTGAGGGTGCTGTACAACAGGAACTGTGGGCCTCGTACTGAATGGTTGGGCAGTTCATTCCAGGGGCAGTCGGAAGCCGGCCATTTGGGAAGGGGGCTTAGTCACGGTACCAGGAGTCATCAACCTAAACTAGGAGACATGACCAAACTAGCTATCGGAGGGGGCAGGGCTTAGGGTACTTTAGGGAGACGTGACACCATAATCGGTTCCTTTGTTGTGGTTAATGAGAGGAAACAAGGAGTGACATATTTTTGTTTGTTTGTAACCGTGTATATTTGTCATTGCCAGACGACTAATACAAAGCCGGGAGCTGCCGCTTCAAGCCACAAAATGCAAAGTGAGTGAACAGAAGAAAAATCTACATCAAATCAATATTTGGTGTGACCACCCTTTGCCTTCAAAACAGCATCAATTCTTCTAGGTACACTTGCACACAGTTTTTGAAGGAACTTCGGCAGGTAGGTTGGCCCAAACATCTTGGAGAACTAACCACAGTTCTTCTGTGGATTTAGGCAGCCTCAGTTGCTTCTCTCTCTTCATGTAATCCCAGACAGACTCGATGATGTTGAGATCAGGGCTCTGTGGGGGCCATACCATCACTTCCAGGACTCCTTGTTCTTCTTTACGCTGAAGATAGTTCTTAATGACTTTCGCTGTATGTTTGGGGTCGTTGTCATGCTGCAGAATAAATTTGGGGCCAATCAGATGCCTCCCTGATGGTATTGCATGATGGATAAGTATCTGCCTGTACTTCTCAGCATTGAGGAGACCATTAATTCTGACCAAATCCCCAACTCCATTTGCAGAAATGCAGCCCCAAACTTGCAAGGAACCTCCACCATGCTTCACTGTTGCCTGCAGACACTCATCGTGTACTGCTCTCCAGGCCTTCGGCGAACAAACTGCCTTCTGCTACAGCCAAATATTTCAAATTTTGACTCATCAGTCCAGAGCACCTGCTGCCATTTTTCTGCACCCCAGTTCCTGTGTTTTCGTGCATAGTTGAGTCGCTTGGCCTTGTTTCCACGTCGCAGGTATGGCTTTTTGGCCGCAAGTCTTCCATGAAGGCCACTTCTGACCAGACTTCTCTGGACAGTAGATGGGTGTACCAGGGTCCCACTGTTTTCTGCTGATGGCACTGCTGGACATCTTCCGATTGCGAAGGGAAGTAAGCATGATGTGTCTTTCATCTGCTGCAGTAAGTTTCCTTGGCCGACCACTGCGTCTACGGTCCTCATCGTAGCCCTTTTCTTTGTGCTTCTTCAAAAGAGCTTGGACAGCACATCTGGAAACCCCTGTCTGCCTTGAAATTTCTGCCTGGGAGAGACCTTGCTGATGCAGTATAACTACCTTGTGTCTCGTTGCTGTGCTCAGTCTTGCCATGGTGTATGACTTTTGACAGTAAACTGTCTTCAGCAACCTCACCTTGTTAGCTGAGTTTGGCTGTTCCTCACCCAGTTTTATTCCTCCTACACAGCTGTTTCTGTTTCAGTTAATGATTGTGTTTCAACCTACATATTGAATTGATGATCATTAGCACCTGTTTGGTATTATTGTTTAATCATACACCTGACTATATGCCTACAAAATCCCTGACTTTGTGCAAGTGTACCTAGAAGAATTGATGCTGTTTTGAAGGCAAAGGGTGGTCACACCAAATATGGATTTGATTTAGATTTTTCTTCTGTTCACTCACTTTGCATTTAGTTAATTGATAAATATAATCTATTAACATGTCTATTTTGAAAGCATTCTTACTTTACATCATTTTCCACACCTGCCTAAAACTTTTGCACAGTACTGTGTATATATATATATATATATATATATATATATATATATATATATATATATATATATATATATATTGTAACAAATCTGCACCTCTCAAGGTTCGTTGCCCTTTAAAAATACCGACCCAGGACACAGGAATGGATTTTTTTAAGCGCGTTCGCTACTTTTTAATAATCACACAAACAAACAAATACAAAACAAAAACCTAACTCCGTTTGGGCGCTTACTACACAGGTATTTTCCTGACTAACTTGCAGGGCGGCTAAGCCGTTTACCTGGCACCACGGAACACAACACACACTACCACAGCACTTACTTCACTCTGGCTACTCGGAGACAGAGCACCTCTTCTGCCTCCTTCTACTCAGCAGCCTTGAGCAGACTGACTGCTCCTCTTAAATACCCTGCACCTGGTCCCAATTTAACAATAGCTACCAGGTGCAGGGGATAATCAGCTAATTAAATTAAACAATAAAACAATTAAACAAAACAAAAGGTGCATTTTCTCTTCAGGGAGGTTTTAACCCCCTCCCTGCTGTCTCACACATCCCGCTGCCTTACACATCCCTCCCCTTGTCTTTTCAAGACACAGGCCACTCGGCGGCCACCTCCCCTTAAAACATACCCACCCACCCTCGAGTCCATAAATGTCCTTTTTAGCCCTCTTCCACGGGCGGACTTGAGGGTGGATCGGTCCACGTCCGGCCCAGCCAGGTAAGGACCGCGCACCGGCGACGAGGGACCCCAGCGGTTTGTCAGGGGCGACGGAGCGACAACCGGGGCACTGAAGGCTGCAGCAGCGGGCAGAGGTCTGCAGCTGGGACCCAGTGTAGCGGCGTCCGGTCACCAAGGGGGCGAAGCAGTGACCAGGGGGCGTAAGTGGCGTCTGGGAGCAGTGCAGCGACGTCTTTGTGTCCGGGAGGAGCGGAGCAGGGGACCAGGTGGAGAACTGTGACCGATTCTGCCGACTCCTGGGCTCTAGGTCAAGTGAAGGGAGGTCCAGGCCAACCGACAGGGTGTCCAGGAGCAAGGGGCGAGGGACCGGACGCAGCGACACCGGACTGGACCGTAGGGGTGGTGGTCGGGGCTGTGGTGGAGGTATGCTCTTCACCTCCTCCCCTCTGGTCTCCGGAAGCGGCGGCTCCTCCCCTCTGGGCTCTGGAAGCGGCGGCTTCTCCCTCTGGGCTCTGGCAGCGGAGTCAGCGGGGCACCTCTTGCTTGCTCCCACTTTTGGAGCAGCAGGTCTAGCTCCGTCGGCTCCGGATCCGGCAGCCCTAGCTCCATTCTCCACTTCTTGTTTTGCTCTTTTTGAGCAGCGGTGTTCTTATTGATCATTGCGATCAACTCTTTAAAATCCATCTTCTGGGTCATAGGGCCCACACTTTCTGACACCATATGTGAACGGCGGCACTCACTCTGGTTCGTTGCCCCTTTAAAAATACCAACCCAGGACACAGGAATGGATTTTTTAAGCTGATTCGCTACTTTTAATAATCACACAAACAAACAAATACAAAACAAAACCTAACTCCGTTTGGAGCGCTTACTACACAGGTATTTTCCCTGACTAACTTGCAGGACGGCTAAGCCGTTTACCTGGCACCACGGAACACAACACACACTACCACAGCACTTACTTCACTCTGGCTACTCGGAGACAGAGCACCTCTTCTGCCTCCTTCTACTCAGCAGCCTTGAGCAGACTGACTGCTCCTCTTAAATACCCTGCACCTGGTCCCAATTTAACAATAGCTACCAGGTGCAGGGGATAATTAACAATTAAATTAAACAATAAAACAATTAAACAAAACAAAAGGTGCATTTTTCTCTTCAGGGAGGTTTTAACCCCCTCCCTGCTGTCTCACACATCCCGCTGCCTTACAATATATATATATATATATATATATATATATATATATATATATATATATATATATCCATTGGTAATGGTAATTCATAAAAGGATCATAAAACATTTTCATCACTGCCAGCTCCCTGGCAAATTACTTGGTTGGAGGAGCTGCACTTGTGTTTTCCCTCAAGGTAGCTTCAACGTCCCCACATGAGACACGAGTCTGTAATATGATACTTGTTTTGAAACGCATTTCTGCATAGCAAAAAGGCAGACTAGGTAGTTTCTCTAAGTAAATTAGAGTAGTGCAATCCCATCAGAATCCCATTAGGTTCTGGTAATGAAACTTCCTAATAAGATAGAAAGCAGGTTGTTGACAGAGAGTCTGAAGTCTATTACTCTGGAAAGTGTTTAAGTAAACATTGCACTTTACTACAGTGGTAATTCAATGTTTGCCGCTCCCCAGGTTACGAGGTAATAGAATGGTTCTATGTGGAAGTGTGTTATGTGCAAGATAATGAAAACTGGCATGCCTGTTTAGAGAAGCTATTGTCACAATCGCAATCTAAGAAAACTATAGGAATGGATAAAGCTGTGCTATATCTTTGGTACTGATATGTATGTATTTTTATGATAGATTTTCTTCTTGGCATATTGCTTTTGTTGTTCGATGCACTGTGAAAAACAAAGAATCCTTAAAGAGCCATGTGGCAATGTGCCCCGCCCCTGTGTGCATTTTTGTGTTTTATGTTTTATGTTGCGTGTGTTAATGTTGGTGTATTGTAGTTGGTACACGGGATATAATGTGGGTAATGAGCACGAGTGTTTAAAATGTATAATTGTATTTAGGCACGGGGATTTCACTTCACTTCACGTGCATTTAAAGTATGTAATATGTGAGCACGGGTTTGCACAGAATTAGTTCACGTGCTGGGATTCAAGTGAATAATTAATTAGTAATTGATTCCCGGCAAAACAGTATATATAGATGCAGAAAGCACTCACTCGGGGTTGTGTGTTAAGGGCGAAAGCATGGGAGAGAGAGAGAGAGAGGAGGTAAAATCAATAATAATAGTGAAACTAAATAACAACTGCTAGGAGTGCTGGAAGCACCAGCACTGTGCTTGTTTTGTGTTTAGTGTTCATCCCTGTTTGTTAGTGTTTGTTCGTTTTGTTTGTCTATTTATTTTGGGCCAAAGTGCTGTGTTTTTCTGTTTTGTTCAACGTTTTTATTTACAATAAACCGGCGCATTTACCATTTCATCCGTCCTGTCTGTGTTATTCATTTCCTGGTTCTGATGTCACCACTCAGCCAGACTGTCACATATGGTGTCAGAAACGGGATGACAGCGACCCCAAGCATCAGACCAGGGAAAGTGCGTTATTTTATTTTTTGTTGAGGTGTCCTTTTGGGGAAATAAAAGGATTACAAATATTGTTTTGGGGAAAAAATAAAGAAATAAACAATTAAAAAAAATAAGGAAATGGAAGGCTGGAGAGATGGCTGCCGGGACCTGGAGGACCTCCTTGGGGGCCTCGAGGACCAAGGCTGGTGCCTTGCCTGCGGGGTCTATGGACACACGGTAGCGATCTGCCCCTTCCAAGGTGAGGGGGAGGAACCGGCCTAGGAGAGGAAGGTAGGGAGAAGGAGTAGGAAGAGAAGGGGGAAAGGAAAGCTGCAGCAGCAACAACAGCAACCGCAGCAACAGCACGAGGAGGTCGGGGATGATGGCTGGGAGTTTTTTTTAAAGAACCTCGCGTTAGAGTTATGCCCTGGCTGTGGGGCTTATGGGCACACTTTAGTCATATGCCCCACGCAGTATGAAGAGGAGGAACTAGCGCCCAGACGGGGGGACCGCGAGCATCCAGTGCCCAGATGGGGGGACCGTGAGAGTCCAGCAGCCAGACGGGGGACCGCGAGCATCCAGCCCAGACGGGGGACCGCGGGAATCCAAAGCCAGAGAGGCAGCTGTTCCCATCTCCACCAGCAGAGCAAGAATGCCTGCTGCCCCCATCTCCACCAGCAGAGGAAAAATGCCTGCTGTCCCCATCTCCACCAGCAGAGGAAAAATGCCTGCTGTCCCCATCTCCACCAGCAGAGGAAAAGTGCCTGCTGTCCCCATCTCCACCAGCAGAGGAAGAATGCCTGCTGTCCCCATCTCCACTAGTAGAGGAAAAATGCCTGCTGTCCCCATCTCCACCAGCAGAGGAAGAATGCCTGCTGTCCCCATCTCCACCAGCAGAGGAAAAGTACCTGCTGTTTGCGCCTTCAGAGCCGCTCCCGTCCCCTGCAAGAGAGGGTGACCCGCACCAGTCCCCTGCAAGAGAGGGAGAGCCGCACCAGTCCCCTGCAAGAGAGGGAGAGCCGCACCAGTCCCCTGCAAGAGAGGGAGAGCCGCACCAGTCCCCTGCAACAGGGGGAGACTACACGCTGCTCCCACCTCCGTTGCCAGGAGACTACACGCTGCTCCCATCTCCACTGCTTCCGCCACTAGGAGCAGAGCAGCAGGAGCTGCCTCTGCCTCCACCACCTCAACCGCTTCCACCACCAGGAGGAGAGCAGCAGGAGCTGCCTCTGCCTCCACCACCACCAGGAGCAGAGCAGCAGGAGCTGCCTCTGCCTCCACCACCTCCACCGCCAGGAGCAGAGAGGCAGGAGCTGCCTCTGCCTCCACCACCTCCATCGGCAGGAGCTGCCTCTGCCTCTTCCACCTCCACCAGCAGAGAGTGAATACCTGCCAGTTCCGCCTTCCCCAACGTGGGAGGACTGCTTGCCGCTCCCACCTCCACCACAAGAGGATCTGCAACTGAGTTTGCCATCGCCCGGGGGATGCCTTCACGTCACTGCCCAGGGATGCCTGCCTCGCACCGCCCAAGGATGCCTGCCTCGCACCGCCCAAGGATGCCAGCCTCGCACCGCCCAAGGATGCCAGCCTCGCTTCGCACAACGATGCCAGACTCGCTTCGCACAACGATGCCAGCCTCTCTTCGCCCAACGATGCCAGCCTCACTTCGCCCAAGGATGCCTGCTTTGCATCGCCTGGGGCTGCCTGTTGCTCTGCATTGCCTGGGGTTGCCTGTTGCTCCGCATCGCCTGCGCCTGGGGTTGCCTGTTGCTCCGCATCGCCTGGGATTGCCTGTTGCTCTGCATCGCCTGGTGCTGCCTGTTGCTCTGCATCGCCTCGGGTTGCCTGTTGCTCCGCATCGCCTGGGGTCGCTGCCAGCCTTGCATGGCAGCAGAAAGTACTGTGGCCAGAACCCCACCAAGGGGAGCTGCCGGCCATGAAGAAGGGGGAGGAGGTCCGGAGACCACCAACCCCAGCAGCAGTTTCACTGCCGGAGATCGTGGGAGAGGTCAGGAAACCTACTCCCACTGCAGCACTTTCGCTGCCGGAAGTACTGTGGCCGGAGCCCCACAAAAGGGAGCTGCCGGCTTTGAAGAAGGGGGTGGAGGTCTGGAGGCCACCAACCCCAGCAGCCTTTCCTGTTCTTGGCCCGGGACGTTAAGCAAGACTTTGGGGATATTAAGGGGTGAGGTGGCCATTAAGGCCATGTGTGCTGCGCACAAGGGGGGGATATGTGGCAATGTGTCCCGCCCCTGTGTGCAGTTGTGTGTTATATGTTGTATGTTGGTGTGTATTAATGTTGGTGTATTGTAGTTGGTACACGGGATATAATGTGGCTAATGAGCACGAGTGTTTAAAATGTATAATTGTATTTAGGCGCCAGCACCGTACTTGTTTTGTGTTTAGTGTTCGTACCCTGTTTGTTAGTGTTTGTATGTTTTGCTTGTCTATTTATTTTGGCCCAAAGTACTGTGTTTTTCTGTTTTGTTCAACCTTTTTATTTACAATAAACTGGCGCAAGCAAGCGCATTTACCATTTCATCCGTCCTGTCTGTGTTTTTCATTTCCTGGTTCTGACATCACCACTCAGCCAGACTGTCATATGCCAGTATCGTTATTTACACTATATTGTGTTGTACAAGTGTTCTATTTTTTTTACTGATGCTTTACCTTACTTTTTTTAAATACAAATAGTTAGTCAAAAAAGGCTATTTAAATCATGTGAATAGTATACCAGGGCTATTTAAACCATGTGAATAGTATAGCAGGGCTATTTAAATCATGTGTGAAGAATAGTATAGCAGGGCTATTTAAACCATGTGAATAGTGTAGCAGGGCTATTTAAATCATGTGTGAAGAATAGTATAGCAGGGCTATTTAAACCATGTGAATAGTATAGCAGGGCTATTTAAATCATGTGTGAAGAATAGTATAGCAGGGCTATTTAAATCATGTGTGAAGAATAGTATAGCAGGGCTATTTAAACCATGTGAATAGTATAGCAGGGCTATTTAAATCATGTGAATAGTATAGCAGGGCTATTTAAATCATGTGAATAGTATAGCAGGGCTATTTAAATCATGTGAATAGTATAGCAGGGCTATTTAAATCATGTGTGAATTTAAATCATGTGAAGAATAGTATAGCAGGGCTATTTAAACCATGTGAATAGTATAGCAGGGCTATTTAAACCATGTGAATAGTATAGCAGGGCTATTTAAATCATGTGAATAGTATAGCAGGGCTATTTAAATCATGTGAATAGTATAGCAGGGCTATTTAAATCATGTGTGAAGAATAGTATAGCAGGGCTATTTAAACCATGTGAATAGTATAGCAGGGCTATTTAAACCATGTGAATAGTATAGCAGGGCTATTTAAACCATGTGAATAGTATAGCAGGGCTATTTAAATCATGTGTGAAGAATAGTATAGCAGGGCTATTTAAATCATGTGAAGAATAGTATAGCAGGGCTATTTAAACCATGTGAATAGTATAGCAGGGCTATTTAAATCATGTGAATAGTATAGCAGGGCTATTTAAATCATGTGAATAGTATAGCAGGGCTATTTAAATCATGTGAATAGTATAGCAGGGCTATTTAAATCATGTGTGAAGAATAGTATAGCAGGGCTATTTAAACCATGTGAATAGTATAGCAGGGCTATTTAAACCATGTGAATAGTATAGCAGGGCTATTTAAATCATGTGTGAAGAATAGTATAGCAGGGCTATTTAAATCATGTGTGAAGAATAGTATAGCAGGGCTATTTAAACCATGTGAATAGTATAGCAGGGCTATTTAAATCATGTGTGAAGAATAGTATAGCAGGGCTATTTAAATCATGTGTGAAGAATAGTATAGCAGGGCTATTTAAACCATGTGAATAGTATAGCAGGGCTATTTAAACCATGTGAATAGTATAGCAGGGCTATTTAAATCATGTGAATAGTATAGCAGGGCTATTTAAACCATGTGAATAGTATAGCAGGGCTATTTAAATCATGTGTGAAGAATAGTATAGCAGGGCTATTTAAATCATGTGTGAAGAATAGTATAGCAGGGCTATTTAAATCATGTGAATAGTATAGCAGGGCTATTTAAACCATGTGAATAGTATAGCAGGGCTATTTAAATCATGTGAATAGTATAGCAGGGCTATTTAAATCATGTGAATAGTATAGCAGGGCTATTTAAATCATGTGTGAAGAATAGTATAGCAGGGCTATTTAAACCATGTGAATAGTATAGCAGGGCTATTTAAATCATGTGAATAGTATAGCAGGGCTATTTAAATCATGTGAATAGTATAGCAGGGCTATTTAAATCATGTGTGAAGAATAGTATAGCAGGGCTATTTAAACCATGTGTGAAGAATAGTATAGCAGGGCTATTTAAATCATGTGTGAAGAATAGTATAGCAGGGCTATTTAAACCATGTGAATAGTATAGCAGGGCTATTTAAATCATGTGAATAGTATAGCAGGGCTATTTAAATCATGTGAATAGTATAGCAGGGCTATTTAAATCATGTGAAGAATAGTATAGCAGGGCTATTTAAATCATGTGAATAGTATAGCAGGGCTATTTAAATCATGTGAATAGTATAGCAGGGCTATTTAAATCATGTGTGAAGAATAGTATAGCAGGGCTATTTAAATCATGTGAAGAATAGTATAGCAGGGCTATTTAAACCATGTGAATAGTATAGCAGGGCTATTTAAATCATGTGTGAAGAATAGTATAGCAGGGCTATTTAAATCATGTGTGAAGAATAGTATAGCAGGGCTATTTAAACCATGTGAATAGTATAGCAGGGCTATTTAAACCATGTGAATAGTATAGCAGGGCTATTTAAATCATGTGAATAGTATAGCAGGGCTATTTAAATCATGTGAATAGTATAGCAGGGCTATTTAAATCATGTGTGAAGAATAGTATAGCAGGGCTATTTAAACCATGTGAATAGTATAGCAGGGCTATTTAAACCATGTGAATAGTATAGCAGGGCTATTTAAATCATGTGAAGAATAGTATAGCAGGGCTATTTAAATCATGTGTGAAGAATAGTATAGCAGGGCTATTTAAACCATGTGAATAGTATAGCAGGGCTATTTAAACCATGTGAATAGTATAGCAGGGCTATTTAAATCATGTGAATAGTATAGCAGGGCTATTTAAATCATGTGAATAGTATAGCAGGGCTATTTAAATCATGTGTGAAGAATAGTATAGCAGGGCTATTTAAACCATGTGAATAGTATAGCAGGGCTATTTAAACCATGTGAATAGTATAGCAGGGCTATTTAAATCATGTGTGAAGAATAGTATAGCAGGGCTATTTAAATCATGTGTGAAGAATAGTATAGCAGGGCTATTTAAACCATGTGAATAGTATAGCAGGGCTATTTAAATCATGTGAATAGTATAGCAGGGCTATTTAAATCATGTGAATAGTATAGCAGGGCTATTTAAATCATGTGAATAGTATAGCAGGGCTATTTAAATCATGTGAATAGTATAGCAGGGCTATTTAAATCATGTGAATAGTATAGTAGGGTTATTTAAACCATGTGAATAATATAGCAGGGCTATTTAAATCATGTGTGAAGAATAGTATAGCAGGGCTATTTAAATCATGTGAATAGTATAGCAGGGCTATTTAAATCATGTGAATAGTATAGCAGGGCTATTTAAACCATGTGAATAGTATAGCAGGGCTATTTAAACCATGTGAATAGTATAGCAGGGCTATTTAAATCATGTGAATAGTATAGCAGGGCTATTTAAACCATGTGAATAGTATAGCAGGGCTATTTAAATCATGTGAATAGTATAGCAGGGCTATTTAAATCATGTGAATAGTATAGTAGGGTTATTTAAATCATGTGAATAGTATAGCAGGGCTATTTAAATCATGTGAATAGTATAGCAGGGCTATTTAAATCATGTGAATAGTATAGTAGGGTTATTTAAACCATGTGAATAGTATAGTAGGGTTATTTAAACCATGTGAATAGTATAGCAGGGCTATTTAAATCATGTGGAATAGTATAGCAGGGCTATTTAAATCATGTGAATAGTATAGCAGGAGGCTGTGTGGTCCAGTGGTTAAAGAAAAGGGCTTGTAACCAGGTGGTTCCCGGTTCAAATCCCACCTCAGCCACTGACTCATTGTGTGACCCTGAGCAAGTCACTTAACCTCCTTGTGCTCTGTCTTTCAGGTGAGACGTAATTGTAAGTGACTCTGCAGCTGATGCATAGTTCACACACCCTAGACTCTGTAAGTCGCTTTGGGTAAAGGCGTCTGCTAAATAAACAAATAATAATAATAATAATAATAATTTAAATCATGTGAATAGTATAGCAGGGCTATTTAAATCATGTGAATAGTATAGCAGGGCTATTTAAATCATGTGAATAGTATAGCAGGGCTATTTAAATCATGTGAATAGTATAGTAGGGTTATTTAAATCATGTGAATAGTATAGTAGAGTTTTTTAAATCATGTGATTAGTATAGCAGGGCTATTTAAATCATGTGAATAGTATAGTAGGGTTATTTAAACCATGTGAATAGTATAGTAGGGTTATTTAAACCATGTGAATAGTATAGCAGGGCTATTTAAATCATGTGAAGAATAGTATAGCAGGGCTATTTAAATCATGTGAATAGTATAGCAGGAGACTGTGTGGTCCAGTGGTTAAAGAAAAGGGCTTGTAACCAGGTGGTTCCCGGTTCAAATCCCACCTCAGCCACTGACTCATTGTGTGACCCTGAGCAAGTCACTTAACCTCCTTGTGCTCTGTCTTTCAGGTGAGACGTAATTGTAAGTGACTCTGCAGCTGATGCATAGTTCACACACCCTAGACTCTGTAAGTCGCTTTGGGTAAAGGCGTCTGCTAAATAAACAAATAATAATAATAATAATAATAATTTAAATCATGTGAATAGTATAGCAGGGCTATTTAAATCATGTGAATAGTATAGCAGGGCTATTTAAATCATGTGAATAGTATAGTAGGGCTATTTAAATCATGTGTGAAGAATAGTATAGCAGGGCTATATAAATCATGTGAAGTGATCGTCTTCAGTGCCTGGAGGAAAGCTTTTACGAATTTTGATAAATGTTCCGCAGCACCATTTTACAAACTGGCTGTGACTACATTTTTCCATTGAGTACCATTGTAAAGATTGTCATGCTGTCTAAAATAATCAATTAGGCAGTTTCTAGAGCCCAAATGTCCATACAAATAGAGCAGACTCCAGGATGCATTGATTTCCATTACATGAGAGTAGATGTTAAAACTTCATGCTGATTTGAACTCAGCTCTCACCAAGATAAGCACCATCTAAGATGTAGCTTTACAGTAAACTAATGTGATCCATCTGCATCTCCATCCATTTGCATTTCCTTCCATCTGATGATGTAGATATCCTTCTGCCTGGTGTTGATGGCTGAAGTGTATTGCTGGCTCCAGGGATCAGCTTATTTTGCCTCCCCAGTGCATCAGCGCACACAACGACTGCAATTCAGGCTCCGGGGATCAACCACAGTGTTGTCTCCCCAGCACATCAGCATGACAACCGTCTGGATTGAGCTAAGTAGGGTACATCTCTGGGGTCTTCAAGTGGGCACCTTCCATCCTCTGTGTTTTGTCGTCTAGCCCACAACACCTCAAGAGGGCTCGACGGTGATTCTGGTGTCCCGGCATCACCCCCCTCTGTCCCCCACTCAACTCAGCCCAGCTTACTTACCCGTACATCAGCGTTTCTTTCTATTGTGCTTGAGATCCCCAACCAGAATCTTTCCGTCTCAACCACAGCCAGTTGCTGCTCCTCTCTGCTGCTTCAGATAAGTTCTTCACTGTGTGATGCAACTCTTGGCCACTGAATCCGACATCTTTGAGAAACCGGGTTGTAGAGTGTGCCACAAATCCTCGATAACCCACCTCCACTGGGTAAACCCGGACTCTCCATCCTCGCTGTTCCGCTTCAGCGGCTAGTTGAGCGCACCAAAGTTTCTTCCTCTCATATGCCTCATCTACAGCATCCTCCCATGGCACTGTTAACTCTACCAGGTGAACAAGGCGTGCTGATCCAGACCACAAGACAATACCTGGTTGAAGGTTAGTGGTGGTAATCTCAGGTGGAAAAGTAAGCCATTGACCAACATCTGCCAGCATTTTACAGTCTCTAGCAGCTACCAGTTGTTCTGGGCGAGGATTGGTTTTAACACCTTTTCTTGGCGGTTGCTCTCCTGGGCGGAGGAATGTTGTCTTTTGTGTGTAATGTTTTGATGAAACTGGTGGCAACTCATTGGTCATGTTACGCTTGTCTTCCAATGATAAGGCCAAACATCATATGTTGACCTGATGAGAAAACTGATCCTGCTCTGTTCCATTGTCCATAGGTCTTGCCAGCCGATCTTGAGTTGTTCCACACTCTCCCATCTCATCCATTCTCCCTGCTTGGCCTGGGAAACAGCCTTTATGCACCTCATCCTCTCCTGCTTCTGCACCTCGTTGACTACCAGCTTCCTCCGTTGAGCTGGGGTTGCCTTGTGCCATGTAGGAGGAGCTGAACTGAGACCAAGACCCCCTCTTCCATGCTGAACTTGCCCCATGATATCACTGATTTGAAGAGCAGCCTTTGCATCTTCCACGGCTTTCTTTGCCGCCCACTTTCTTCCAGTTTTCAACACAGGTGCTGCCTCCCTTACGCATTTGTCGCGTGACTCTACTAATGTCATTTTCAGTCTGACCTTCGCGCATTTAAACTCCTCGGTTAGAGCGGAGACTGGTAGCTGCAGTATTACTTTACCATAAAGTCCCACTCTGCTGAAGCAGTGTGGAACTCCCAACCATTTCCTGAAGTGTGAACTGATTAAAGCTTCCAGCTTCTCTCCTGTTGTCAAAGAAACCTCGTACACAGTCAGTGGCCACTGCAGCCTCAGCAGTAGACCAAATTGAAAGCACCAGAGTTTTAGTTTGCCTGGTAAAGCGCTGCTGTCTATGCTCTTCAACCCTTCCACAGCTTGTTGTCTAACTTCTCCCACATGAACTGTGTCCTTTAGATCCCCATCGTACCATCTCCCAAGACTCTTCACTGGCTTCTCAGACACTGTTGGTATTGCCTCACCGTTAATGAAGAACCTTTTATCTACTACTTTACCTTTAATTATAGAGATGCTCCTTGATTTAGTGGGCTTGAATTGCATTCGTGCCCATTCAATGTTATTGGTTCATTTGCCCAATAACCGATTAGAGCAGGCTACTGTTATTATTATTTATTTCTTAGCAGACGCCCTTATCCAGGGTGACTTACAGTCATAAACAAACACATTTCAAGAATCACAGTACAAGTAATAATACAATTAAGAGCAAGATAAATACAATGACTTTGGTTCTAGCAAGTACAAGTATGACAAAATCTGATTCAATAATGGAGCAGATAACAGTGTCAGTGATAGTTGTATCAGGATATAATTAAATACAAAATACTACAGATTAAATAAGAGTTGACAGATTACAATACTCTGAAGTACAGGATTAAATGCAGTAAAATAGTGGGCAGATAAAAGCAAGTAAAGCACATTTAAGGAAGAGTGATACGTGTCTAGGGGAAATAAAAGAGGAGTTCTACAGGTGCTGTCTAAAGAGGTGAGTACTGTTGTAGTCATGGTTGTCATGTCATCCATGTATGCTTGAATTGGTGGTAGTCGCATTCCAGAAGCCAAACGCTCTGCTCCCACTACCCATTTTGATGCCCTAATAATTACTTCCATTGCCATGGTAAAAACCAGTGGAGTAAAATGGTGCATCCTGCCATTACTCCAACTTCTAGGCATTGCCATGTAGTGGTATATTCTGAAGTTGAAAAACAAAATTGCAAATCTCCAAAGTAGGCTTTCACTAAATTTGTTATTGTCATCAGTACACTGAAAAAATCAAATGCTGCCCAAAGAAGTTCTTGTGGTACTGAACGATATGCATTAGCCAAATCCAGGAATGTCACATGGAGCGCCTTCCTTTCCTTTTTAGCTGATTGAATTTGTTGCCAGATCACATTGATGTGTTCTAAGCATCCTGGAAAACCTGGAATGCCCACTTTTTTGTACTGAAGTGTCAATGAAGCAGTTCTTTAATAGGTAAGTTGACAATCTCTGAGCAATAATGCTGAAGAAAATCTTGCCTTCTACGTTTAATAGGGAAATAGGGCGAAACTGACTGATGCTTGTAGAATCTTTTTCTTTAGGTATAAAGACTCCACCTGCTTGGCGCCATGCTCTTGGTACAACCTGTTTTTCCCATGCCACGTTCATCAATTTCCACAGGATTCGTAGAACTCCTGAAGCACTCTTGTACACTCTGTATGGAACTCCATTAGGCCCTGGAGATGATGAAGCCCTTGCTTTTTTCACAGCTTGCTCTACTTCTTTCCACTTAGGTGCAGAGTTCTGCATTTGGTATTCTGGTGGATTGATAGGTGGGATGTCTGAAGGAATTGACATAGGCTCCTGCCTTTTTTAATCTGTTTGTGTTTCCTCCAAATATCTCTCTAGCTCAAACTTAGATGCTTTTAGTGGGCCATTTTTCTCACTGGTGAATACTGTAAATCCAGAAATATTTGCTGCCAAAATATTTGGTGAATCACACCCAGAAGACCAATTTCACTCCAGAAATGTTGGCGACCTGTTGCCCTGAAAGTTGTATAATACTTCATACTATAGTATGTACTACATGAAGACCTGATGATGGTTAATATTACTGTATGTGCCTTCAAAAAATTAAAAAAATAAATAGAATAAACATTTTTAGTGTATTTACTATTTACACATAGGCTAATGTAACACGATAGGTTATCACAGGGTTTGAAAGAAAGAAAAAAGACACACAATACTTCATACAAAATATAATTTACTGACAGGAAAATTAATAGGAAAATCAATCAATCAAAACTGTTTCTAATGCAAGAACTACACAAACAACTTCAGAGCCATTTAAAGTGGTGTATGCAGTGTATATGCCTACTAGTGCAATTTTAACTCCAAAACAGAACTGAATGCAAATTCTGATATCATAGTAAATCAACAGAAATACTACTAGAAAGTATTTACCAAAGTTAAAACAGTTAAAGCTACGTGGAATGTTCTAAAAACAAAAGAGCCACCCACACAGTTAGAACATGGATTTAACAGAATTATACTATACCATAGCAAAACATGAAAATGAATACATTTACAGAAGATTTTATTTATTATTTAGAAGATAGTCTAAATTGTACACGGGATTATCACTTCTGCTGGTAGTGCGGCTTTCCTTAACTGCTTTCAATATCCCCAAAAGAGACCAGTCTGAAATTATAATGTATTTATTTTTTCCTATTTCGTGGAGAACAGACATAAGCCAGTTTGCATGCTTTGGCTTTATTGTAGATGTTTTCAGGTCCACATCAATATCGGTAATGTCGGCTACTTACGCCCTCTAGTGGTCGGATGAATTTCATATGAGTCAACCATTGGAAGCATTTATATCGAGGATGCTGTGTGGTCCAGTGGTTAAAGAAAAGGGCTTGTAACCAGGAGGTCCCCGGTTCAAATCCCACCTCAGCCACTGATTCATTGTGTGACCCTGAGCAAGTCACTTAACCTCCTTGTGCTCCGTCTTTCGGGTGAAACGTAGTTGTAAGTGACTCTGCAGCTGATACATAGTTCACACACCCTAGTCTCTGTAAGTCACCTTGGATAAAGGTGTCTGCTAAATAAACAAATAATAATAATATATTGGAAGCATTTATATATGCGCCAAAAATGTTTGTGATTTATACGTGAAAATCGCATAATAAAAGGCTCGCAAATATTTCTGGATTTACAGCAGTGTTTCCGTAGGCGCACAGCTCTGCACAATGTTGCAAGCTTGTCTTTTATGACCCTTTGTAACAGATTGAGTCCCTCCTTCTGACTTTGTTCTGCTCTTCTCCATTGCTTCCTCAGCTGTCTCATTTCTCTAACTAAGCATTCAATCTTCTGCTGCCGTCTAGACTTTCCAGGAATAGTTTATACTTTTTTCCTTCCTTTTTTCAACTCCAAACCTCTCGCTTCCATATGCGTAGATGATGTCCACAAATGTATCCAACTTCTTTTCAACTGTTCCACTTAACCTTTCCAACACAAAACAGAGATCAGTGTTTACTGTGTCCCACGCAGTTTTCTCACAAGCTCTTGGCCATTTAACTCCAGGCTTCTGCCCGTTGAGGTTCTTTTCTCTCTTACGCTGGTTCATCTGACTGGGTTCGTAAGGATCATTGGGTTCATCAATAGTTGTATCAACGCAAGTCCTCCTCATGTCTGACTTCATAAGAAGTACTGATCAATGCGAGGCCCTTGTCCCTTCTCCCTCAAGCATTTCATTCTCCCTTGATGAATCTTCAAATCCATGACCGTTATCGCCTTGATCCAGCCGCAGACACAGACCTGGAGTTCCATGTTTTTGCTAACTGCAGACCTTGAACTAGTCTTTCCTAAGTCGTTAACTGTGTTGTCCAACGTTGAGTCATCTTCCACCTCCGCACTCGCAAACTCTTGGGGTATTTTTCTCTTTAATTTCTTAGACACCCTTGGGCAGGTGTCTCCAGCATCCTGACATTGTAAGACATTATAATTGTGGTATATCCATTCAGACTCAAACTGATGGGGTTTCTTGGCAGCAAAGAGACTCCGCTTTGAGGTCCATGGGCTCACACTTGGTACACATACACCTGCAAACAAAAGATACATTTTATATCTCAAACCTGACGCATCATAACCAATCAGAACTCAAATCAGATGTAACACCTTAAGCCATGTTGAAAATTACATTTAAAAAGGGAGCTTTACCTGAGGCTTGTCCTACTCAAGAGACTTGTTAGAGAGTGGCATGCAAAATTATATTTTTTTGAGGCGATAAAAATGTTATACTCCTTTTGAGAAAAATCCATAGGTTTAAGTGTTATGCATGGTTGCTATTTTATATCATGTTTAAATGATAGAACCTCTGTCAACTTGCAATTCTTGCAGGGGATGATTCTGAATGCCATGACTCTCAGTATTAGATTATCTTTATATTAAAGAATCCCCCTAAGGGAACAACATACTTAGTTTATTAGAACGTATTATATGTTCAGTTAATGAGCAAGGCTAATGTAGTAAACACCAGTCATTTTAATTGTATTTTCTTTTTTCTTTTAAGGCCCCTTACAAACATAAATGTTAATATGATTACCCATCTATCAAAAATGATAGTGATACTGGGCTCTCTTTGTAGAAAAAAAGGGATAAGCATCCTGGAGTGATTCCATTAGCAGGAGTGCAGCAACAACCCAGCTGGAAGTCACAATTATCAAATTGCCTAAAGGACCATGGGGTCCAGAGTAAACCCACAGAGACACGATGAGTGCAGGATTGCAGAATAAGCATATCAGTCTCTGCTTGCCCTGTTTTTAAATACTGCTGACCAGTTTGTTGGTCCTCCATTACAGCCAAGACAAAATGCATATGGTCGAGCACTACATCCTCTTTACATTATGAACGAGTTTAAAACTGTTTAGGCACTTTACACGTGAAATGGCGATGCACGTGCACGTTTGGGAGAATTACTCGCGTAAATCAGGTTTGTGGCCGAAAAAAATGGCCAAAGAGAGGGATAGGGTAAATCTCATTTACTCATGTAAATGACGAAACACACGAGAAAATCACGCCCAGCTTCACATGGAAACCCGCATTTCACATGTAAATGTTAATGAGCATGTTTATCCTTAACTCTAAATACTGCAAGGGTGCAGGTCAGTTGTTACTGTGGATTCCAAGACGGCAGAAAGTCGTGGCTGAAGGGTGATTTTATGGTTAGCAATGGTGTAGTTCATCTTAATGATAATGGGGGCAGCTATTTTATTATTGTTTTTTGCTGTGTCTGGTCTGTCATGTTGTATATCTCAGTATATTGCAGTGTGGAGTAGTGGTTAGGGCTCTGGACTCTTGACCGGAGGGTCGTGGGTTCAATCCCAGGTGGGGACACTGCTGCTGTAACCTTGAGCAAGGGACTTTACCTAGATTGCTCCAGTAAAAACTGTATAAATGGGTAATTGTATGTAAAAATAATGTGATATCTTGTAACAATTGTAAGTCGCCCTGGATAAGGGCATCTGCTAAGAAATAAATAATAATAATAATAATCTCTTGTGGGTTTACAGTTCTGAATAAAACCACTTACCTTGAACTGCGTTATGCCCTTGTTATAATATTAAAGCAGCTGTTTGAGAATACCCTTGCTGTAAAAACTAAGCTAAAGTTAAACAGTGAGCTGCTTAAATGTCTAACTGAATTAATTCCTGTCCTTTTTTTTATCCCAGCTATGTCCAAAGACAACGTGTGTCTGCCCTCCATGTTAATAAATATATAGTTGGAGAACTGGATGTCATGAGCCAGCTCGATCGCCAAAACTGCACAACAACATCCAACAAGTTATTGATTCCCTCTCAGAACTGACCAAATAAAATTGCAAATTAATGTATTGATTGTGTTTTATTTGTTTGCATCATTAATATTTAACACAACAGCAAATCCAACACAATTTAAAAGAAAGGAGAGAATCTCTGACAGCACAAGCCTCCTCAGATCGCTGCTGTCCAATTGAAACTGGCGGCTGAGGTAACCTTCACAATTGCCAAGTCCGCTTATAATAAGTGGGATTGGGCTTGTTTTATGAGAGTCACGGGTTTACATTTGCATAAACACCCATACTCTAACATGGGTTTGCTTGTTTTGGGCTTGTTTTGAAAGGCAGTACCACTTTTTTTTTTCTCATGAGACTTGGCAACACTGGTAACCTTCTCTTACAGGCAGCAACTGATTCCACCTCATTTTGTTGTTGACAAGAGTTTGTGCAGGAATCAGGATACAGCAGGCAGTGGCAATTTTGGGAACTAACTAATGCTGCACTTCAGTCCATTTCATCAGTATCCACCACCTCCCTTTCAGGTGCCCAAGTGTGGTGTTGAATGCTTCCTCAGCAGCTGTCAGCCGTCCGGACGGGTAGGGTTTCTAAGCCAGGGTAGTATACAGAGCATCACCTGATCCCCTATATGCTGTATTGCCTGAATGAAAGGGAAATTATATAGATTGTGAGCCAGCTCACAGGTTCACCAGCAGGAGGCGTTCATTGCAGACTATGAACGAGCCCACAGGTGTTGAAGATAACACAATGATAGACCTGTGGTCAGTGTACTTGCCTGCCATGACGTCAAGGAGTTAATGGGTGAACAGGCTGCAGGTGTGGTTAGGTAGGGGATCAAGGCTGGACCATGATTAATTCTCATTAGCCTTAATTGGCCCACACCTGTAGCCTGTAACCGTCCATTTCCTAGATGATCCAGCACCTTTAAAAGAAAGCCTTCACAGCCAGTCAAGGTTGGCTTCCAACCAGTGAGCAGTGTGAGCTTACAGTGCCTATAGGAAGTATTCACCCCCTTTGGACGTTTTCACAGTTTGTTGCGTTACAACCTGAAATCTTGATGCATTTAAATGGGATTTTTTTTCATTTGATTTACACAACCTACTCAACACTTTCAATGTGTGAAAAAATGGGGGTGGGGGAGGTGAGGTGTGTGAGTAGTAATGGAATGTCCAGACGGCAATTTACGTGCAACCAAATATTTTTATTTATTATTATTTTTAGTTACACGATAAAAAAAAGAAGAATGGCGTGAGGGAGGGGGGGTGCTGGAATAAATAATAAAAGAATGGAGGGTTTGTATTTTCCTCAGTCCTCTTCCTCTTCATGATATCCCGGACGTGGAAGGGATAAAAACAAAAGAGATGTTATTACGTATTCCAAACACTGTGATAAAAACAAACAAACCAAAACAAACTATACAGTGTCTCCCTCCAGCCTATTCACCCCGCCTATGCTTTCAAGGACCAACCCCGAACACAGTAGCACATTCCCTTAGTATGCAAAGCCCCACCCCTGTAGTCAGTGGAACACCAATCCCAAACTGACAAGTGTCTTTACAACTCACTTGACTCAAGTGGTCGGCATTTACATACTCGCACTTCCGCCCCTCACCAAGGGGACGCCCCTCATAAAGATGACTTTCGTCATGGTCACGAGACCTTGGTAAGGGAAGTCCCGAGTTGGCTTGATGCCTTCTACTGTCGGGAGGCTGAATTACAGACCGAAACCCCTTTGACTCATCACAGGGTGAAAAAACAAATCAATTAAATATACAAACCTGAAAAGTCTTCATTAGATATACGTTTTCACAGCCTTTGCTATGACACTCCTAAATAAGCTCAGATGCAACCAGTTGCCGTCAGAATTCACACAATAAGTTAAATGGAGTCCATCTGTGTGCAATAAAAGTGGTTCACATGATTTCAGATTAAATACACCTGACACTGTAAGGTCCCACAGTTGGGTAGTGCATTCAAAGCAAAGATACTACCATGAAGACCAAGGAGCTTTCAAAACAACTGGGATAAAGTTGTGGAAAGGCACAGATCAGGGGAGGGGTGTAAAAAGATTTCAAAAGCATTGAATATCCCTTGGAGCACAGTCAAGTCGATCATTAAGAAGTGGAAGGTATACGACACCACCCAGAATCTGCTTAAAGCAGGCCGTCCTCCCAAACTGAGCAGCCGAACTATTAAGAAAATTGAATGAAATAAAAGAAAATGTATTGTTTACATTCCTGAGACTACCTCTTATTGTTTTTTTAAATGTAAAAGCAATTTAGCCTTTTGCCCACCCACAACAACAAAAAGGGCTTGTATACGTCTATATAATCCAAAATACATAAATATCTGGGTGAGATTGTTGAATTAATAGATTAGAAAATACATGTTTTCTTGCCTTTTGTTTCTATGCTCCCTTATTGTTTCAGACCCTTCGTGTTTCAGTAAAAGCTGGTCTGATTTGTGGAAATGGTAACTCCTTCCCAGAAGTTATTGCTTCTCCTATTTTGCGGTGCCTTACATTTCAGGAATTGTTTGATTTGATGCTGTGTAGAGAAAGAGAAACCGCAAATATCCTAGATTTAGATGTAATCTACCCCTAAAATAAAAAAATGAAACATGTCTAAAACCGATAGGCTGAGTTCATTCATCCCAGATGAATGTGCTGAACATGACACCAGGGAAGACCATATCCTTGCAACCTGAGCAGCAACTGTCTGTAGCTTAGCTCGGGGGAACTCTTGAGTGAGAATAATAGGTGCATCTACTGACTTTTATTGTGATGCACCTGCTACTACCTGACTGGAAAGAATAAAGACACTAGTTCTGGGAATGCAGCCAAAATGTAGACATACCATCAAGCTTTCAGATACATCAGAGTTGCCAAAAGCAATTCATAAAACATCACGGCAAGGTCCACTACATCTAACAGAAATGTTTCTACCCTATATGGCTGTGATACTAGCTCTTTAATGCCTTTATCTACGTTTTGTCTTATTCTATCTTATTCTATCTTGTTATCCTACTTAAGTATTGTACTTTTCTAACTTCCACAGCTCATAGTATATATATATATATATATATATATATATATATATATATATATATATATATATATATATATATATAAATTATGGCAGGACGGTAGTCTTCAGAAAGACGGCACAAAAAGGGTTTTTCAATTTCAGCATACCAGCAATGGCTTCATTTAACTCATGTTGCAGTAAGGTTTAACAGTGTTTTTTCCAACCTCGGAGTAACACTGTATGAATATATTCCAACTCCAAGTATCTTGCCTTTTCTTATTAGTCACTGCATTGTTCTGCTTAACAGTATAGTCATCATAACGTTAAATTACCTTTCTAATTTTACCCAAGTTTGGATTACTTCTTTTCGCACTTGCTATATACATTATTTTATTTCAGTTCACGCATTCAAAGTTCACAGGTGTCATGCCTGGCTAGCAACAGCTGTAGAAGCTGCTGTGTACAGTCACTACAGAGGAACTCAAGCAGGCATCTGTTAACATTAGCTAAAAACAAGGCAATAAAATTGGTAATAATTTCAAACAGAATACGATACTGTAGAATGTTGCTATTACAAGCATTGTACAATTAATTAGGGTATTTACATTTAATATGCAAATAACAACGGGTTTAAGACTGATATAACACTTGTTAAGTGCCAGCATTAAAATACAAAATAAAAGAAAGACGCATTGGCTTCTACTAGTAGCTAATGTATAAGGCTTTTTGTGTGTGTGTGTGTGTGTGTGTGTGTGTGTGTACTCGAATATGTAATATCCTATTTGAATAGTTTTTTTTTTGTGTGTGTGTAATCGTGTATTTGACTACACTGACCCATCCCTAATTAGGATTATTATAATTCAGTTTTAGCGTTGCTGTGACCATATGGTAACAGCTCAGTTGCAGGTTTGCTTGTGAAAAAAAGGAGTATCATTTGTACACGTACATGTTGAAATCTTAATTGTATTCTCATTTTCTGACAAGTACCCAAATCTGTGCATGTTAAATGGCTGAAGTAACATATATTGAAAGGCTTCGTTTAGCCACTTTCTTTTGAGACCTGGGCTCTCTTTGGTTACTCTCTTTGGTTATTATTCAGTAAAAAGTAAAAGATTATATGTATTAGTTTAGATTGCTCCAGGGGGGAGGAGCCGAGCTGGGTAGCCTGTTATAAATACCTCATGGGAGTGCATTTGGGAGAGAGACTCTTTGTAGCTCTGAGCTAAGGGGAGGGTGTGCAGCTATTGCACCTCTAGTCAGTAGAACATTACTGGTATCCTGTTCATGTTTTTAATTTATTTTGCTGTATATAGTTTTGTTTTTGTTTCTCCATTTTGGCGCCTCATTAATAAATTGCTGTTCTTCACTGCAACGTACAATCTGTTGTTCTCTCTCTTGCCTCAGCGGTCCTTTTTTACCTCTGGTCATATTGTTCCTTATTACAGTCACCAATTAATTCTATAGCACTACTGTATTCTGAGTTTACTGGTATTACTTAGAACATTGGTGAAATAATTAGCTTGACAGCAAACATTGTGGTAATGCTAATGCAGTTACTGAACATGTTACCAATCACAAGGACAATGATTTCCCAGTGTTATATCCGTATGGCCAGTCTTCGGGGAGAATTTGTCATGTGCTCAGTGATGTCATTGCTCATGTCATTGATGATGTTATATGTGATGTCAAGTGTGACGGGAAACATACACATAAGGGTGCAGAGTTAAGGTTGCGTGGCTACCTTGACTTGCAATTTCCTAACCTTTTGGACTTTTGCAACCAAACCTTAACGTTACTTTAAAGTTTTTGCCACTGGATTTCCATTATTTGCAGAAGGCATCCTGGAAAATCAAACAACCACATCTGTCACATAATGCCCGTTATTTTGTCCGTTTGGCAGGGCACCTAAAAATGTAATCCTGTAAGCTGCTAGAGAAAGATTTATACCGTGTGTGTGTGCGTATATGTGGTTGTCCAAAGCTTACAAAACCCTAATTTATGGAAGTGTAACACCCTACAATTAATGTTGAATACATGTATATAGTACATTCCTCTAAACACCCTGTGAACAGGATGCCTTCACTGATGACGTCAGACCAGAAACACAGACTCAGGAAGTACGGGTGAGAGCTGAAACGCTATGGCGTTCAGCTGCTTTTATTAAATAATAAAACAAAAACAAAAGATTTAAACAAACAACAAAACACTACAAAACAAAAGGGCACGTTGGCCAAACAAATATAAATAAACAAATAAGCGTGCTGGTTTTACCCCAGCACGATACTTAGCAGTTGTTTATGCTCGCTCAAAACCCGTCTCACCTCTGACACTCTCCTCTGAGGGTAGAGAGCTACAGGTTTATATACAGTGACCATCTCCCGATTAGCAACAATTAATCAATGAATTAACTTGGGAGATGGTCACCGTCTGCACGAGTTTAATAAGGATGCGTGACTGTCAGCTAGCTAAATAAATCACTAGCTGATCAGTCACACATCCTCACAGGGTTTTTAAAAATACAAAAACAATAACAAATAGCAGCTCCCCGGTGCGAGGCAGGCATCCTTGGGCAGAGCGAGGCAGGGCAAGAACAGTCCTACCCATGACGGTGGAGGTGGAACCAGCAGGTATTCACCCTTTGCTGGTGGAGGTGGGAGGGGCAAGCAGTCCTTCCACGGCGGTGGAGACGGAACCAGCAGGTATTCACCCTCTGCTGGTGGAGGTGGGAGGGGCAAGCAGTCCTCCCACGGCGACTGAGGCAGAACCAGCAGGCATTCACCCTCTGCTGGTGGAGCTGGGAGCGGCAAGCTGTTCTCCCACAGCGGTTGAGACGGAACCAGCAGGTATTCACCTTCTGCTGGTTGAGCTGGGAGCGGTAAGCAGTCCTCCCACGGCGGTTGAGGCGGAACCAGCAGGTATTTACCCTCTGCTGGTGGAGGTGGCAGAGACAGAGGCAGCTCCTGCTGCTCTGCTCCTGGCAGTGGCGGAGACAGAGGCAGCTCCTGCTGCTCTGCTCCAGGCGGTGGCGGAGACAGAGGCAGCTCCTGCTGCTCTTCTCCTGGCGGTGGTGGAGACAGAGGCAACTCCTGCTGCTCTGCTCCTAGTGGTGGCGGAAACAGACGCAGCTCCTGCTGCTCTGCTCCTGGTGGTGGTGGAGACAGAGGCAGCTCCTGCTGCTCTGCTCCTGGTGGTGGTGGAGACAGAGGCAGCTCCTGCTGCTCTGCTCCTGGTGGTGGTGGAGACAGAGGCAGCTCGTGCTGCTCTGCTCCTGGTGGTGGTGGAGACAGAAGCAGCTCCTGCTGCTCTGCTCCTGGTGCTGGAGACAGTGGCGAGGGCTCCTCACCCTCTGGCGTTGGAGATGTCAGCGGTGGGACCTCTCCCTCTAACGCTTGAAACAATGGCGAGGGCTCCTCTCCCTCTGGCGTTGGAGATGGAATTGATGGCTCCTCTCCCTATGGCGCTGGACACAGCAGCGGGGCCCCTCCCATATCTGCAGCCAGGTAGTTGAGCACCATGGCTGCGATGTCTGGGAGGGATGTTGGGTGGTGTTTCTGTTCCCAGGCCTCCCAGCGCTCCCCATCTCTCGCCCACAGGAGGTTGATCACAGCAGGGAGGGCCTCCACGATATCCCTCTCAGGCTCCGCCAGCCAGTCCCAGATCCCCTCTGAGGAGAGTGGACCAGTCCGCCTCGGAGGATGTAGAGGCAGCTCCTGCTCCTTTCCCTCAGATGGTGGTGGTGGAGGTGAAACCAGCAGGTATTCCTCCCCTGCTAGTGGAGCCTTGGGCTGTGGACGCTCGGCCTCCCCCTTCTTGGGCTGTGGACGGACCGACTCCTCCTCCTCCGGTTCCTGCTCTGGGCAATCCTCCCTCATCTGCCATGGAGGGGGTTGGTCAGGTGCTACGTGCCCAACCTCACCAACAGTGAAGCACCATTCCTCACCTTTCAGACAGGTGAAGCAGATGTCCAGCATAGCAGAGACCCGGCGGGACTTGCAACCAGCCCCGCGCTGTTGCTGATGCACTTGCTGCTGCTGCTGTTTTCCTCCGTCCACTTCTTCCCATTATTATTATTTTCTCAAAAACAAAAAAAAACACTCCTTTTGAAAAAAACACTACAAAACAAGAGGGCACGTTGGCCAAACAAATATAAATAAACAAATAAGCGTGCTGGTTTTACCCCAGCACGATACTTAGCAGTTGTTTACGCTCGCTCAAAACCTGTGTTATTTTATTTATAAATAATCATTTTTATAGATGTATCTCTAAGCAGAGTACATAATAAAAATACTTCACTTAAAAAAAAAAGAAATATTGTGTTTAAAAAAAGTGAAAAGTTTGTATGGTTTCTGAAGAACTTTATAATGTTCCCCAGAGTGTTGTGAAAAAAAAGGATATTGTTTCCAAGATGCTACTGTAGAAAATAGATTTTTAGTAAATTTTTATAGGAAGAGAGTCAACTACAGCCAAAAAACACCTGGTCCTGGGGGAGCTTCCCACTGAAAAATGCTTGGTCCTGAAAGGGTGAAAGAGGCCAAACATATTTTCCATACCCACACAGAATCAGAACATTGAAAATGATGTTGTGTAGCATCGTGCAATACCTTTCTGAGAAAGGATATGGGCAAATGTTGTCAGTCTCGAGTCTGTGGTGACAGGATATTAAAAAACTGCTGGTACAATAGGTTACGGGAGGGTTCAAATGAAAACAGATCAATAAAGTAAAGCTGTCAGATCTACTTCTCTGATTGAGGGATAGGGCTTAAATCGACACAGCTTTCATGAAGTAAACAATATGGCAAAAAAACAGTTAAAGAAGAGTACAGTTTGCACTGTAGTATAGTATTTTTCTACTGCTGTAGAATTCTTGTATGGTTAGGCTACCAGGAAAAGCTTAGGATTAGAGACATCATTATCATTATGTGGTGTATGGTCAGAAAGAGTTCCAAAGCAGCGTGTGTGTGCTGTATGCTGTGTAGAAGTAGATGCAAGCACAGACAGGGTTTGTCTTATGCTTATGCTTATGCTGCAGAAATGTCTGGTCCCTCATTTCTTTGGGTGTTCCCCACTGATGATGGAAATAATAATGAGGCATGGGAACCCATTGATATGAAAAATAGTGAATTCTGGCCAACTCATATATTTTGGAGGGAAGGAATACCTAATAAAAATAGCCCTATGTGATCAGATGCATGCATGAAAATAATAGTTATCAGTCTAGAATCCTTACTTCTTCTGGGAAACTCTTTCTGAAAAGGGGAAAAGACAGGCACATACCCAACTTAAAGTGTGGAGAATTAGACAGCCACAAGCAGAACCAAGAACATGCCTGGCCTGCATGCACATGGTAAAGCATTGCAAAATTATGTTTGAATGCAATGATGTACAAAGTTTATCATTTTCTCATTTGAATGTTGAACCAGACAATGTGAAGAGAATTGAATGTATGGGGTGTAATGCAGATCATCCAGTTAAGTGGGCTCACCTGGGAAAATTAACTACAATTTGTTTTTTGCAGATAGCAGGTGTTTAAAATTGTCGCCCACACTTGCGATGCGCAGCGTTGGATAGCAGAACCGGTAGTGGCTTTTACAGATCAACTGAGAGCAGAACCGGACAAACATTTTCAGTCCTGCTGGGATCAGTCTGATATCTTGGATGCAAACTGGACACTGTGATTAAAAGACCATTGTTACAAGTAACTGTTAAGGGCCATAATATTATAAAATTGTAAATCTCGTTTTTATCATCTTTATCTTAATAAAGTGATAGAACTCAATGGTACCGGAGAAATATGTTATTAGCTTTTAGAAATTACCTAATATATCCTGGGATTAGAAAAATAGGGAAAAGCCTGGTACTGCATATTATTCATTTTAAGGAGTAGCCTGACATTAGAAAGTATATTATATTATTATTATTAGTATATCACTGAAGGTAATAAAACGGAAGTGAACCCACGTGGTCAGTGATATTCTGATACATACATGTCAACCCCTAAGTGTTCATGCCAGTGAGACCCCTGCTGAAAAACCTTGGGATTGATGAAAAACCTTAACCTAGACCACTAGATTTTGTTCTGGGGTGTCTGGGGGGGAGGGGGAATCAAGATTTTTACACATGGCTGACAGCTACACCACTGACCTAGACTTATGGGCTATGCACACCGGGAGCAAAGCAAACGACACGAATACAGCACAAGCACATTTTTAAAAAAAACAAAAAAAACAGTCATAAAAAGAAAATACTGTCTGCTTTTGCTCCTTTTGTGGAGACGAAATAAAATAAATAAAACAAAGAAATAGTCTGGGTACACCACACACTAAAAAAAATTACATTTAACAGTGACTGTTTATATGTGATCTGGTTCAACATGTAAATCATTCAAAAAGAATACATCTACACATATTTCTTTGTAAATACTGAGAATTAGTTTAATATACATTTTTTTATTGATTTTCAGTTTTATTAAAATCTTCAGTTAGTGTGTGAATGTGATTATTATTATTATTGGTCAACATTATTAAAACAAAGAAGCGTCATTTTACAGAAATACGAAACCAGTGTGTGGTGCTCCCCGTCACTTTGACCAAAATTAATGTGAAATAAAGAGAGACAGACATACCATCAATTTCCAATTGTTCTGCTATTTCTTACTATATGGGGTCTTTATTTGTATTGTCTTTATAACCACTGACACTGGCTAAAGAATATTATATTTTTTGACTTTAATAATTACATTTTCATTGATGTCCATTTCTCTTTTATTTCTGTAGTAATTTCTGTGTGAATGAGACAGTGACAGTCTGACAGCCTCTCCTTCGACTCTCTCCGAGTAATGACGTGTTGTGTACAGAAACATAGAAGGCTTGCGAAGGAAAACCGTCAGTTTGAGACAACAAGGCAATTCGATCTTTGGAGTTTGCATAGCAGCTACAGGAATATATAATGGTAATGTACACCTCTTCATGGTGACCCCAAAAAAAAAAAAAACCAAATGAAATACCGGTAATGCGCTTGGACAGTTGTATTGGATTTACCACTGTATCACGTATAAAGCGTTTCACAGCCTCGCAAACAATAACAAACTTAATATGCACTAACGTGAGAATCCATTGCACGGCCGTGAGACTCTCAACATTGTGAAAAACCGTGAGTTTCACATGTAAACCTTGAGACGACATCCATGCTGATAGGTTAAGGAATAAGAGGTGATGGCTAAGAGAAGCTATATTAAATCCCAACATTGTATTTTCTTGTTGATTCTGTTATGACCTGTGCTTAGGGAAAATGGAATACCCAACAGTTTGACTGTATTGAATAAAATATCTTTGCTGAAATCTACAACGGAGTTCAGAATCACTTAAGGGGAATTACTTAAGGGGAATAAACCGACAACAATAATACAAAAACAAGTTGCTCCCAGTTACAGGAAGAGTAAGGACAACAAGTACTGTAGATGGTCAGGGTCCAACCACATACAATAATGCCGATCAGCCGATAGCACCTGACTTGTCTTTATCTGAACTAAACATTTTGCAGCAACAATTGCCAAAATGGGATGGTGTTGGGGATCCGACACCGTTAGCTGATAAGGTTCGCTCCTTACAGCAATCAAGTGCTTTGACTGATAAATTGTTACATGTGGTGCTGCCGCATGACGTCCCTGTTCCAGATCTTGTTACACACCTTCCACTGGCTAATGTTAACAATCCAATTGTCTGGCCAGAGTATGAGAGACGCTTAGAATTAATGTGCCAAGCCAAGCTGTAGGATACCGTGTCACAGCAGACATTAGTAACATTCTAGAATGTATGCCTAAGGCAGATCAACACCCTACTGAGTTCTTGAGAACTTTTGTGACAGTATACAACTGAAATCGGGGTACTGCGCAACATGTTGATTTAACAGGGGACGATGTTACATTCTGGGGCTTGGTTATTAATAAATACAAAAATTGTGTTACACCTGCCTGTCAAGATTTGCTTCTGACATATGCTGGAGACTTACAGAGATATCCTCTCCCCGCAAACGTGGGTCGGGATATTCATGAATGCCTTATCGCTTGGAGAGAATGCGTAGCAGATAGGCTCCCTCCTAATGCAGTTAAAATGAAAGTGTCTCCTGTAGTCACTAATGAAGGTCAAATTATCGTTAACTGTTTTAATTGTTGTAAACCAGGAAATATGCAGAAAGACTGTAAAAGTCCTCGTATGTGTTGTGAGCGATTTGGACACACTAAACAGCAATGTTATTCGACAGGAGGAGGTATGCAGGCTAGAGGACCGAAGCAGAGAGATAAACTGTTTCAGTCAGGACAAATGCAGCACCAGAGCATAACCGCTCCCACTGCTCCATCGTATACAGAGCTAACTGCATTGCTCCAGGGGCTGCAAGTGAACAGCAGTCAGGGGACACAGGCAGACTCACAATGAAGGTGTCAGGCCTTTACCGAGGTGTCATATTTACATGGAGATTGTTATGGTCGGTCTGTATTCAATACTAGTCTAAAAGGCCAGTCTAGTGTGGTTGATACAGATTCGACTTCAACTATTGTACATTCTGACCCACCTCATATTGCTCGTGCTTCTCCACTATGCAGCATTGAGAGCAACAGCTTCCCTATTCAAGTACACTAATTAGGGCGAGTTCAGTGGAATCGATCGATTTGTTAGTGCTGACAGATATTTTTTGACTGACACTGGTATTTCTAAACACACTCTTATTTGTTGTTTGTTTTTTTTGTTTGTGTTTTAAGACATATTTGGATTAACTAATTCTAGCAGAGAACTGAAATACATGGAATGATTGCTACGCAAAGAAGAGAAATGCTATGCAACAGGAGTCTCACTTCTATTTACATATGTAATTCTGTTTAAATAAATTTCAAAAAAATAAATACATATTGAAATTTAGACTGGTTTAAAGGAGCACAGGTAGTGTGCTAATTTGATTGTTTTGTTGGTTTGTTTGTTTGATAAAGCCATTGTCTGTATACTGCTAGCCTGCAATAAAACTCAGAGGGTAGCAGCAGACAATGACAGAATTAGGAAAACAAATTGGGATTTCAAAAATGAACTCACAGAAATTACAAATTGGCAAATTACAAGATACTGTGGGGCAGGAAGGATGGTAACAATTGTTTACATTGGTTTTATACTCATTTGAAGTATTTAAAAAGAAAGGGCTCAGAAATAGCTGTTTTGTGATAAGAGAAACAGAAAGGAGAAATCACACTTGTATGCCTAAATTGAGATCTTGAAAATGAATAGCCTTTTTACAGGTGGAACAGATTACTGAAGCTAAAGCTGTGATCATTTTAATTTTCACTGTTACAGGCTGCATCGAGTGTATGCATTCACAGATGAGAAAAATTACTTTACGCAAAAAGAGTGAAGGGCTCTATTAAAGTCCAATTGAAATCAGATATTATCAAAAGAATGAATACTGCATTTGATTTTCTTCTAGGTTCTTAAATGAAGTGATTCCTGACTCTGATTCTGATGGGGGATTCAAGTATTGGGACACAAGTGGAGACGACAATGAAACAGCTGATCATACAGAACGTTTACTATCAGACAACGGGACCATCGAAACGGCTGTTATGTTGAAAAGCAAACACCTGACTACGAGATCACACACCATGGACATTTTTTTTTAAATAATGTGACAATTGAATGATTCTCTACAGTGTTGAATATGTCTAAAATGAATGAAGGGAAATTAATGTTAATATTTTTTGTAACAATGGGTTAGCAATAGAAAGTGTTCATGAAAATGATTACATCTGTGGGGGATTATGTAGAAAATATCACAAGATATAATGGAGAAAGGGAACAATTGCCAACTAATGTGTTACAGATAGATAGTTAAACATTCACACACTATCTTAGTACTTGTTCAATGCATAGTGATCATTTTTGATGTTGTGCATCATAAGGTTGAGATGGTCTAGAATATTGGATTTTAGAAAGATGAAATTTTATATATACAAATGCAAAAATCATAAGGAAAAGTGATGTTTTAAAATAAAAAAATAGGGGATATGGGCAAGACATATACAAGTTAAAAATAACAAAGGTGTGGATAGCACCAGATAGAGATCTGGTCTAACAATGATTTGTATGATCAGAACAACATGCAGGTAACTCAGTTGTAAATAGCTGGGACGTGTATCAGTTATCAAAAGCGCAGGTGAAAATGGCATATGGAGCACGGAAAGGAATAGAAGGAATAATGAAAGAGGAAATCATGTCCCCAGGAAGGCCAAAGCGAGTTGAGATGGAGGCTACAGCTCCATAACCCAGAGGAGACCGGTATATTAAGAGCAGTGATGGTATGGACCATGGAAAATGGTAAAGAGCCAACAGGGCATATTGGTTTTTATATGGCGGTCCCATACGCTTCACCTGATAATCAATATAGATTAGCAGTTAAGGCGAGGCCTGTAGGGGTAGTGTATAACAATAATACTGTGATTGTATGGGAAAAAGCAACTTGGAAGGTTCAGAAAGTGGATTGGAGTGGTAGGCTACGTAAGAGCTGTTGCTATGAGACAAATATGCACGTGGTATGCAGATGTGAGGCCACTGAAATGGAAGTGTACCCATTACAACAGGTAGAAAGGGCAGTGCAGGTAGATCAATATCTGGTGTATTCTGAGCAATCACACAGTGTTTTTATATGGTAATATTAAGTGTAAGCTGCCCCCTGGTTTTTATTTTGTGCTAATTCACTCAGTTCAGATGGGAAACATTTATTTACCTGCCCTTGAAGCCAGTGAATTTGAAATTGCAGCCTGGTGGTACGACAGCTACCTGGCACCCGAATCAAATGTGTTCACAGCCATCCACTCTCAGGTGAAGAAAACTCTGGCAGAGAGCGAATCGAACCTCTGCAAAGCCAAAATGAAGGTGAACTTGGCTCAGGCAGTGGGCAAAGTCCTGCAGTCTTTTGGATGGTCTAGTGAAGTGGTGAATGACACATTTTGTGATTGGATATTTCTGGCAATAATGGTAGTAATTGTTCTCAGGAATCTAGTGCAGTATTTTTGGCTGCGCAGACAAAATATACAGTTGGGGAAGATAATTGAGAGCTTTGAAACTATACAACTGCTCAGAAATAACCTTTAGATATTTTTTTAGTTTTTCTAATTTCTTTCTTTAGTTTTTAGTTTAAGTAATGAAACAGGTAGAGATATAAAGTGTTATGTTTATGAAGGAAAAAGGAGAGCATCTTTTTAAATATTTTGAAAAGAAGGGAATGTTGGAGAAACATGCACTTTAAGAAAGTATAGTTTAAAAGATTAACTGTTTAGTTTTAGATTGAGTTAGTTATTTAGTTAGTTAAGGTAATTTGGGTTTAATATTAATTACTGGAGCAGGAAGACAGATGGTAAGGGGAAAGCTTTAAAGTGCACCAAATGGCAATTTAAATAAAAGGGGACCCTGTACTTCGTCAGAGAGAACACTTTGGGGGCTAACATCTTCAAAAGCTTAAACAATCTTCTTCCTTCCTTATCTTTATAACATCAGGGTTTCCTGAGTGGAGCATCAAACAGGCTTTGATGTTACAATCACTGAAGGTAATAAAACGGAAGTGAACCCACGTGGTCAGTGATATTCTGATAGGTTAAGGAATAAGGGGAGAGGGTCTAAGAGAAGCTATATTAAATCCCAACATCGTATTGTTTTGTTGAGTCTGTTATGACCTCTGCTTAGGGACAATGGAATACCCAACTGTTTGAATGTATTGAATAAAATATCTTTATTGAAATCTACAACAGAGTTTGGAATCACAATAATTATTTATACTGACGGATGCATGAAGGAAAAAAGAACACTAACTTCTACAACCTTTTATTTAAAATCAACAGGCCCTACCTAAAAGTGCAGTAAAACTGTCAAAAATTGTGGCTCAGTTGTGGACAAAGTAAGAAAAATTGCGGGAAAGTAATTATAGTTCTTTAATAATTGCAGTAAAAACAATGAGCTGAAATGATCAAAACACTGTAGCATTATTTTGTATGCCAAATAATGTATTTGCATAACCAGAAATTTTTTACCGTAACTATGCATTCATACAAAACAAAACAGAAAAACATGTCTAATAGTCTCACCAGTACATTTTAAAGGAATTATAGCAACACAAATGCTAGACAGAATCGAGTCCAGTAATCTTTAGACCCTTACATTTTCCAAGCATTGAAGGTCAGTGCAGAACACCCACTGGCAGTTTTCTCATTCATGCCTTGTCGTTGCTTTGTGAAGACTTGTCCATACCAAGACGCTCCACGCTCGGCATCTACAGAATGAGGCAAGATCAATAGGGATGACTTTGCTGTCTCTGCTAAGTCTGAAAAAACTCTGTCAAACTACAGGTGAAATTTCCCAACATTATTTACATTCACGAGCAAAATGCTTGTATTGGGCAAGCTGTGCTTTAGCTTCACGGCTAAACATGGGGATCTTATCCAAGTGTAGCGCCTTTTCTGATAGTGTATTCACCCGTTTCACGTCAAATACCCGAACTGCCGTCGCAGTAGTATTCCATAAGTTTCATTGCTGTTTTCTTGAAAACTCCCTGTAGAAATGCATTCTGATCTGCATCTGCATCTTTGCTATGCTTTTCTTTTGTATTGTTGTCTGCCCAGTGAAACAAATCAATTACAGCATTGTACACTTCATGGATAAAAGCAGAACATAACTTGAAGGATTTGATAGTTTTCATCAATGGTTTGGCATTCCAAACAATGAACTCAATGTCAAGTGGCAAGTACGTGTCGCTTCAACGTGAGTTTAAAGTGTCCAGTACTTGAAAATCAGGTGAAATTTCCATTTGTATATATTAACATGCTCAGTGTGGTACATAACTGCTTGAAACCACACAGGCACTTGATCAGGACTGGTCTCCTGTTTTTCTGCAAGAAAAGCTTTGAAACACTGTTTGCAATCTGGGTAGTGTTTGATTATTTTTTCATTGCAGCAATGAATTTGTCGACTTTAGAAAAATGTATATGCCACTGACTGCTAGCCAGACTTACAATGTGCGCATTGCACGCTATATGCACATAATTAGTAAGTAGACCACGTAGTACTTCATTGTATGCCCTAGTACAATATGTGGCATTGTCGGTCACAATCCAGACACCTTGTTAAACTCAGGCATCTGATGACAGCTTGTGACACGGTTGAGTAATTTACCAGTTCAAGTATAGCAGTGTCCAAAAGAAATGGGGTAAGCTTTTCCGAACCAGCCATTTGGGGTACAGCAATGATATACAACACATACTTATCCTTGTCACCTGTTGACTCGTCAAACACAATGCAAACAGAATCAGATTTTTGCATATTTTTTTTCAGCTAATTCCTATGTAGTTCAAACACTTTGAGTAAGTAATCATGGCAAAGTCTGTTAGCAGAAGGAAGAGCACCTGTGTTTGGGATTTTTTTCTGAATATACTCCCTTAACACTGGGTTATCCAGTTTCTCCAACGGTATGTTTTCACTTGAGAATGCCTCAACAAGTTCAGAATATGCCACATTTGGAGCGTCATGACTCTCAGTGCTGCGATTAAACATGGACACAACAGTTGACTTGCATTTTGCTTTTGATATCAGATCAGTGTCTGCTTTCTGTTCTGCATTTCTATGTCGATCTAATTTGAAGCTATTACTACGTTTCAATATTAACTAAATTGAGTTATTAATCAAAGTGATTCATCTTGTTACATAATTGATTTATTAAAATGTTTGGATATACTGTTACTTGATTGAGTACTATCTGTCTTGTGACAAGGTTACTGTCTTGTCACAGTCATCTTAAAATAACAGTAGAATCAGATTTTGCTGCTGATGGTTCTGTTTTCGAAAGGTTGTGCTGCGCTAGGCTGTATGTTTTTTTCTTTTTCTTTCTTTTTTTTGGGGGGGGGGTGGGGGTTGTCTAGTTCATAGTCTTGCACCAGGGCCCAGTAAATCATAGTGCTGGCACTGTGTGTGTGGTCTAATATGGAGGCTGTGTGGTCCAGTGGTTAAAGAAATGGTCTTGTAACCAGGAGGTCCCCGGTTCAAATCCCACCTCAGCCAGTGACTCATTGTGTGACCCTGAGCAAGTCACTTAACCTCCTTGTGCTCCGTCTTTCGGGTGAGACGCACTTGTAAGTGACTCTGCAGCTGATGCATAGTTCACACACCCTAGTCTCTGTAAGTCGCCTTGGATAAAGCCGTCTGCTAAATAAACAAATAAGCAAATATGACATTTCAGGTTTACAGAACAATTTTCTATCGTCAGCATGTAGTTCTTTGGGATACTGCGCAGCACGATCTAAAACACTGACATGTTTAGAGCGTTTGTGAGTCTTTAGCGTTCGCCATTTTGCTTTAACTCATGCTGTTCAGTACTGTAATTACACATGTGGTCAAGCTTGCGTTCCCCAGCAACATGTAAAGGATACATATACCAGTAGTTGCAAGATCTGACGTGTACCTTACTACTCTAGTTAAGTAGGCATGTCAGGGAAAATAGTCAGGCTATGTTGCAAATTCCAGCAGCTGACTGTGCATGCCATGGAGTAAAAATAAAGTCCTGAGATTTTGTAATACGCAGAAGTACCGCTTGCAAAAGTTCTGTGTTTTGCAATGCAGCCCCGGTGCACTGGTAGACATTGCGGTAGAAGCCTAATATTGCCGCAATATCACAAATTATGTAGGGCCCTAACTATAGGAGTTTAAACCACCTATTTGTCCTGCTGAGAATAAAACAAGCGCACAAACGTGACAGTCTGAACACACAAAATGAAAAACCTGTGTACAGTATCGACAGTTTGGACTTTCCATTGGTGCTTTTTATCTAAAACATTATCGTCTGATTACTAATTCTAATTTTCTCCTGTCTTTGCATATTCTCTTTGCTTTTTATTTGTGCTGACATGTAGAGAATGAAAGTCAACCCTGCTGGTTCTTACAGCTGCAGTTTGATTAAAAGCCAGCAGGGGCTCCTGTCATGAACAAACCTCTTGCACTGCTAGAGCAGGAGTTTACTCACGTTAGAATGAAATATAATAACAGCACTGTGGCAAAGTGGTTTGTAGTGCTCTGGTGTACAGGTGATTCAAGGTGCTCCAGACAAAGGACAAACACAAAGTTCACAGGTCAGGTTCTTTAATATCACTGACGAGGGTTTTTAAATACGGGCACAAGCCTGGAGTGAAATAGCGTTAAGAGTTTGTGAGAAAACAGGAAGGACACAGTAAACACAGATCTCTGCTTTGCGTTGGAAAGGTTAATTGCAAGAATTAACTTTTATAAAGACCCATTCAAATTTGTAAAGAAGTTATTCACCAGTGAGAAGAATGGCACTACAACCATCTAGGTTTGAGCTGGAGAGATATTTGGAGGAAACACAAACAGATTCTAAAAGGCACAGGGCCTATGTCAATTCCTTCAGACATCCCACCTATCAATCCACCAGAATACCAAATGGAGGACTGTGCACCTAAGTGGAAAGAAGTAGAGCAAGCTGTGAAAAAAGCAATGGCTTCATCATCTCCAGGGCCTAATGGAGTTCTGTACAGAGTGTACAAGAGTGCTTCAGGAGTTCTACGAATCCTGTGTAAATTGATGAAAGTGGCATAGGAAAAACAGGATATACCAAGAGCATGGCGCCAAGCAGGTGGAGTCTTTATACCTAAAGAAGAAGATTCTACAAGCATCAGACAGTTTCGCCCAATTTCCCAATTAAACGTAGAAGGCAAGATTTTCTTCAGCATATTGCTCAGAGATTGTCAACTTACCTATTAAAGAACTGCTTCATTGACACTTCAGTACAAAAAGCAGGCATTCCAGGTTTCCCAGGATGCTTAGAACACATTAATGTGATCTGGCAAAAAATTCAATCAGCTAAAAAGGAGAGGAAGGAGCTCCATGTGACATTCCTGGATTTGGCTAATGCATATGGTTCAGTGCCACATGAACTTCTTTGGGCAGAATTAGATTTTTTCAGTGTACCGATGACAATAACAAATTTAGTGAAAGCCTACTTTGGAAATTTGCAATTTAGTTTTTCAACTTCAGAATTCAGCACTACATGGCAATGCCTAGAAGTTGGAATAATGGCAGGATGCACCATTTCTCTACTGGCTTTTACCATGGCAATGGAAGTAATCATTAGGGCATCAAAATGGGTAGTGGGAGGAGAGCGCTTGGCTTCTGGAATGCGACTACCACCAATTCGAGCATACATGGATGACATGACAACCATGACTACAACAGTAGCCTGCACTAATCGGTTATTGGGCAAATTAACCAATAACATTGAATGGGCACGAATGCAATTCAAGCCCACTAAATCAAGGAGCATCTCTATAATTAAAGGTAAAGTAGTAGATAAAATGTTCTACATTAATGGTGAGGCAATAGCAACAGTGTATGAGAAGCCAGTGAAAAGTCTTGGGAGATGGTACGACGGGGATCTAAATGACAGTTTGTGTGGGAGAAGTTAGACAAAAAGCAGTGGAAGGGTTGAAGAGCACAGACAGCAACACTTTACCAGGCAAACTAAAACTCTGGTGCTTTCAGTTTGGTCTACTGCCGAGGCTGCTGTGGCCACTGACTGTGTACGAGGTTTCTTTGCTGGAAGCTTTAATCAGTTCATACTTCAGGAAATGATTGGGAGTTCCACACTGCCTCAGCAGAGTGGGACTTTATGGTAAAGGAATACTGCAGATACCAGTCTCCACTTTAACCGAGGAGTTTAAGTGTGCAAACGTCCGACTGGAAATGACATTAGTAGAGTCACGCGACAAATGCCTAAGGCAGGCAGCACCTGTGTTGAAAACTGGAACAAAATGGGCGGCAAAGAAAGCCGTGGAAGATGCAAAGGCTGCCCTTCGAATTGGTGATATCATGGGGCAATTTCAGCATAGAAGAGGGGGTCTTGGACTCAGTTCAGCTCCTCCTACATGGCACAAGGCAGCCCAAGCTCAACGGAGGAAGCTTGTTGTCAACGAGGTGCAAAAGCAGGAGAGGATGAGGTGTATAAAGGCCATTTCCCAGGGCAAGCAGGGAGAATGGATGAGATGGGAGAGTGTGGAACAACGTAAGATCGGCTGGCAAGATCTATGGACAATGGAACAGAGCAGGATCAGTTTCCTCATCAGGTCAATATATGATGTTCTCCCATCACCACATAACCTAAATCTCTGGGTAGGAGAGGATCCCTTATGTCCTTTGTGTTTATCACCTGCAAGTAAGGCACATTTTGACAGGATGTAAGGTGGCTCTTAGCCAAGGACGGTTTACTTGGCACCATGACCAGGTGCTGCGATGTTTGGCCTTAGCTTTGGAAGACAAGCGTAACATGACCAATAAGCTGCCCCCAGTTCCATCAAAACATTACACACAAAAGACAACATTCCTCCGCCCAGGAGAGCAACCACCAAAAAAAGGTGTTAAAACCAATCCTCGCCCAGGACAACTGGAAGCTGCTAGAGACTGGAAAATGCTGGCAGATGTTGGTAAACGGCTTATTTTTCCATCTGAGATTGCCACCACTAACCTTCGACCAGATATTGTGGTCTGGATCAGCACGCCTTGTCCACCTGGTAGAGTTAACAGTGCCATGGGAGGATGGATGAGGTGTATGAGAGGAAGAAACTGTGGTATGCTCAACTAGCCTTTGAAGCGGAACAGCGAGGATGGAGAGTCCGGGTTTACCCAGTGGAAGTGGGATGTCGAAGATTTGTGGCACACTCTACAACCCGGTTTCTCAGAGACGTCGGATTCAGTGGCCAAGAGTTGCGTCGTACAGTGAAGAAATTATCTGAAGCAGCAGAGAGGAGCAGCAACTGGCTGTGGTTGAGACGGAAAGATTCTGGCTGGGGATCTCAAGCACAATAGAAAGAAAGAAATGCTAATGTACGGGTAAGTAAGCTGGGCTGAGTTGAGTGGGGGACAGAGGGGGGTAATGCTGGGACGCCAGAATCACCGTCGAGCCCTCTTGAGGTGTCGTGGGCTAGTCGACAAAACACAGAGGATGGAAGGTGCTCACTTGAAGACCCCAGAGATGTACCCTACTTCGCTCAATCCAGATGGTTGTCATGCTGATGCGCTGGGGAGACCGCACTGTGGTTGATCCCCGGAGCCAGCATCGCAGCCGTTGTGTGTGCTGATGCACCAGGGAGGCAAATAAGCTGATCCCTGGAGCCAGCATTACACTTCAGCCATCAACACCAGACAGGATATCTACATCATCATATGGAAGGAAACGCAAATGGACAGAGACACAGATGGATCACATTAGTTTACTGTAAAGCTACGTCTTAGTTGGTGCTTATCTTGGCGAGAGTCGAGTTCAAATCAGCATGAAGTTTTAACATCTACTCTCGTGTAATGGAAACCATTATTCAGTGACTTGGTGTGATAGAGAGAGAAAGGATCGATGCTGTAAATCTCCCTCCCGATTAGAAAGGGCGCTGTGTAAGGGGGAAGGTAAGCTGCCTCCTAGATCTGCCACCTCGGTGGTTGGTGGAAACCGGAAGGTGACCATATTAGGAGGGGCGCGTAGCTGCAAGTACTCAGGACGATTCCATTGCAGTCAGCTGCAGGGCAGCCCTCTAGTGGAGAAACCATGGCGACGCGTTGACTGCAGGGAGGAGTTTGCTGGGCACAAAGGGGAAGCAGCTACGTCAGTTCCTCCTCTTGCGCTGAGAAACTGAGCCACCAGCCGGAGCGTTGTGTTTTTGTGGATTACGTGTTGTTTGTTGTGTGTTGTCAGAGGCGGAGTAGGAGCGGGACTGCAGCCACGGAGCCAGTTCCAGATCACAGAGCACTACCTTCCTTCACCAACATCAGCACACCCGTGTGGATTACAAAGCACTTTCATGCACAGGACACTCGGGATTTCACTGTGGACACTTTCTGTTTGTTTTTGTATTTTTGTTTTGCAGCCAGCTGTGTTCCCCAATACCCTCGCAGGTAAAGGGAGGTTTATTTTAATAAACACGGTTGTTTTGAGGAGAAATACTGTTTCAGGACTGTTATTTATTCACACACCACTCGCATCCGTCACACTTGGTCATGTTAATTTAAAAGTACTGAGCTCTAAAGGGAAGCTATCACTTTGCCAGTGAATGTGAATGATAGAAGATGAAGGGTTTCTGGAAAGAACACTACTGTTTTTGCACTTTGGAAAGATATCTTCGACCTAAAATTAGATGTCATAAAACTTGAATTGGACCACAGACCATAGCAACACTTCTCTAATTCACAGTTACTGCTATGCAGCCACTGAATTGTACAGGCTCAGTTTCTGGCTGTATGTGCAAGTTATTGAAGAAAATCACTAAAACTGAATGCATTTTTGTATATCAAAAAGGTAAAATATTCTGTTGCCAGCAGAAACAATAATATTATTATTATTAGTTTATTTGGCAGACGCCTTTATCCAAGGCGACTTACAGAGACTAGGGTGTGTGAACTATGCATCAGCTGCAGAGTCACTTACAATTACGTCTCACCCGAAAGACGGAGCACAAGGAGGTTAAGTGACTTGCTCAGGGTCACACAATGAGTCAATGGCTGAGGTGGGATTTGAACCGGGGACCTCCTGGTTACAAGCCCTTTTCTTTAACCACTGGACCACACAGCCTCCTATGTGTTACTTTCCTTCTAAATATGAGTTTGCATTAAAAAAAAATATATATATATATATATATATATATATATATATATATATATATATATATATATATATATATATATATATATATATATAATATATATATAATATATATATATAAATATATTATGGCAGGACTGTAGGTTGCAATGTTCTTTCCATTATAAGCCCCTAAAAAAAATTTATATATATATATATATATATATATATATATATATATATATTATGGCAGGACTGTAGGTTGCAATGTTCTTTCCATTATAAGCCCCTATTTTGTGAAGCTCCAAAAGTGGGGTTAATTTTAATCAATCTGCCTGCCATTTTGGATTTCAGGTCTGATTGGTAGGCTAAATTTTTTCTACAGGTTTTGTGTTATTCTGTCCAGTATTTTTGGGCTACAACATTTTCAAAAAACGGGTGGTTTTTCGTGTAAGTTTGGTGCCAGGAGAGTGTTTTTTATTATTCACCTGTTAGGTAAAAAAAACTGCCGGAAAGTTACTACTGAAATTTGGCAAGTTACTGCATCTAAGTAGACCTTAGTGCCTTTTGTGGGCGGGGAGGTTTAAAAATGTGTATTTTAATATAAAAAGTACTTTTAAAAACGAATGCTATGCATGCGCAGTTGTACGATTTGGTAACCGTTTTTGTGTAGTTCTGACTGGACCTGTAACAATACAATAATTTACAATTTACAGAATGCACACCAAACAGCTGATCGTAGCTAACATTTCAAGCTTTTCACAAGCGTAACAAAGCATTATATTGTACTGTACAGAGTAAGTAAATAAATAATAAAAACCGTGTTGGTTAGTGATAGAAGGTGAACCGAGTATTTAAATCCTACATGTACACTTAGGCTGAGAGAATGTGCGCCACATTTCAAATACACCTAAAACGATTATTTACATTACATTAGGCTTACAAAAATCAAAAAACACTCACCCATATAACCACAAAAGCCAGAATAACTTCCAAAGAAATCATTTTTTGTTTATTTTTACGGTAAAACAAATATAAGTTTAACATTTGCACTCAATTGTAATATTTATACTATATACATTTATGTCTCATGTTCATAATACTGTATACATGGTATGCTGTATGGAGTATTATATATGTTTCACTAATAGCATAACTAGCATGTTTTTGCAGTTAGAAAATACAAAAATAAAGCTGGTCTCATATGTTGCAGCAGAGACAAATTGTTTCCTAGTGTAATATTCTTCTGGGCAGTCTTGGTAGAGCATTTGTCCAGTGATTAGATAATGCAACATTCATGTCATAGCTGATGTCATTACTGATATCATGTAAGTCATCATATCTGATGTGACGCATAAGCATAATAGGGGCGAGTTAAGGTTGCATGCCTTAACGTCCCATTTCCCGACTTTTGTGATTTTGAACTGCAAAAGTAACGTTATTTTAACAAAGTTTTTGTTACTGAATATACAGTATATATATATATATATATATATATATATATATATATATATATATATATATATAAAGTGCCTTGCATAAGTATTCATTCCCCTTGGACTTTTCCACATTTTGTAGTGTTACAACCTGGAATTAAAATGGATTTAATTCGGATTTTTACCATTTGATTTACACAACATACTTAACACTTTGAACGTGCAAAATATTTTTTATTGTGACACAAAAGTTAATTAAACAAAAAAAAAGACATTTGTTGGTTGCATAAGTATTCACCCCCGAGTCAATACTTGGTAGAAGCACCTTTGGCAGCAATTACAGCTGTGAGTCTTTTTTGGTAAGTCTCTACCAGCTTTGCACATCTGGATCCTGCAATTTTTGCCAATTCTTCTTGGCAGAATTGCTCAAGCTCTGTCAAGTTGAACCTATTTTGTCAATTATTCTTTTATGTTTACTGTGAACTAAAATATCACCTAAATTGGCTTCTCTTTTGAATGCTACAACTAGGGCCTTAAGAAATACTTTTTTAAAATTTTTTCTGAATTATGCAGAATCCGCAAGTGTTTCCAAACTATCTTAGAAATATTGGGCAAAAGTTTAGAGTAAGTCATTATAAATGGGACTCTTTTGACCTTTTTATCTCTATTTTTATAATCTAGTAGATCATCTCTTTTTAGTTTATCCACTTTTCTTAACTCCGTCTCTATAATTCTTTCTTTGTATCCTCTTTTTTTAAGATTTGTTTTTAATACATTTCTTTGTTTTACATAGTCACTTTCTTTTGAGCATATTTTTCGTATTCTCATTCCTAGACCCCTTGGGATTGCCCTTTTAGTGTGTATCGGATGTGCAGAGGACATGTGTAAATACTGGTGCATGTCAGTAGGTTTACAGAAGAGGTCAGTCTCAATTGAACCTTCTTCAAGTTTTACTATGGTATCTAAAAATTCTATTTCTTTCCTTGTCCATCGAAGGTCCACCTTAATATTACTGGGTATTTCATTTGCCATTTTATGAAACTGGAAAAGAGACTCTTCTCCATGTGTCCAAACCCCAAAAATATCATCTACAAACCGAATGTATTCTAAAGGTTCTCTTTCTGATTTTCTAAGTAATTGTTCTTCTCATTTTCCCATGTATGTACTGGCAAAATGCATTCCTAATTTAGATCCTATTGCTGTACCATCGTTTTGTTTGTAATTCTTATCAACAAATGTAAAATAACTGTGTTCTAAAACTATCATGTTCAGTATTTTAGCTGTTGGTATTGTTTTACCTAGTCTATTATCTAGTGCTTTTTGACAAGCTTATATAATATACACTGTGGGGGAGTGTCCAGTCCCTATATATATTTGTATTATTATTTGTATTATTCTTTGCGGCACAGATAAAAGCGCAGCGTATTTGTTATTGTTTTTAGATTTTAAAAACCTTGTGAGGACGTGTGACTGATCAGCTACTGATTATTTAACTAGCTGACAGTCACGCATCCTTAGTAAACTCGTGCAGACTGTGTCCGAGGGGTAATAAAATAATTAACAGCTAGTTAACCCCTCGGCCAGAATATAAAAGCTTCCAGCTTTCCGCGCTAAAGCGGAGAGTGTACAGAGGGGAGTACGCGAGAGCGAGCAAGAAGACCTTAAAACTATTAAAAGCAACTGCTAAGCGTGCTGGTTTACACCAGCACAATAGTTATTTTTTTATTTGTTTGGCCCTTGTGCCTTTTTGTTTAGTGTTTGGTGTTTTGTTTGTTCAAATCTTTTGTTTTTGTTTATTATTTAATAAAAGAAGCTGAACGCCGTAGCGTTTCAGCTCTCACCCGCTACCTCCTGAGTCTGTGTTTCTGATCTGTTGTCATCACTGAAGCCACCCTGTCACAACAAACACACACACAAAATAAAAGAGAAAAAAATCCAATGCCCAAACAATCACCATTTAGAACAGCTTGAACCAAATACAGGATCAGAAATACTACATAATAGTGAACTATTTTAATTTTTTTACTTTTTTTATTGGGATATAAAATTAAAATTCCTCATGCACCACTAAAATAAAAGGTATATGTCAATTCAATGCACGAGTGACCGCTCAGATAAGGATTAGAAATAATAACTTTTATTAAATGTAGTTATATATTATATTGTGGCCCAGGATTTCGCTTTCTGGCCAGCGTGAGCCACCCTCTTTTGAGGTGAGCCTCTGACAGCGGTCAGAGGTCATCCAAGGCCAGGTGATGGGACCCATCGACACCCCAAGGCTGGATCCTGGGCTAACTACCACCTCTGTTGCAGAATAAATAACTACATTAATAAATAAAAATGTAAGATCTAAGGTAACGTTGGAGAGAAAACAAAAACCTGTTCGAAAAAACTGGTGGTCTGGACCCTAGAATAACCCCCACTCCAGGTTTATAGATATGGGATTTACATCTAAATGTAGGACTTCTATGTCCTTGTAATGGAGCAGTTCCTATAGCTGAGCCATTTTATTTATTTTATTTGTGCTTTTTTTGATATTGGAAGCAGAGGATCTGATATATGACCAGATCATAAAATGACCATTTTCCTGTGTTCTTAATAAGATGCTGATCAAAGTTTGCTTTACCTGCAGTTGTGGCTCTGCCAATCCTAAAGGAATGAGGGGAATTGTAAGAAGTTGGTAGTTGTGCTCTTGTTAAGAGCTCTGATAAATGACTAGAAAACCAAAGGCTGTAGAACACAGTTGAGGAGAGAGGTTTGTGATTTGGCAAGGCCAGAAATCTGCAAACCAAGAAGTACTTAACAACCCACCACAGTCCACTGAAGAAGTGTCTCTTGGTGCATAACTTCCTTATTTTGAATTCAGATACAGTAAGAGAGACAGAGAGAGAGAGAGAGAGAGAGAGAAGACAATCATGTTTTTCTTAAGGTAACCAGGCTTTCATGGCAACTGAATAAATAATTATTTATAGAAATTCTAAACACAAGATTTTTTTCTTCAGACAGAAGAACACCCAAGGAGTTGGAGGAGCAGCTGGGTTATCCAGAAGGTGTAGGACGGAAGAATCCAACACAAGGCTTCTGAAAGTGTGTTGGATGTCTTTGGCTTGCTGCAGCAGCTAAAGGTTAGACGAGCTGAAAAATACAATTTCCCTCTCCATTGAACTACAAAGAGGTGCCACTGAGTGTGATGTATAGGCATGTTTAAATGCACGTGTTATAATCAGCTTTTGAAAGCCAGGCATTGTGGACATTTTTTTAACAAATAAACTGAATGGCATTGTCCAAGGTAATAGTAGAGTAGTATTCAGGAGATATTAGATAATTGATACTTGGAACAAGTTTTTTGTGGGGTGACAAGTCAATGATTAGATTTTTTGTGCCGATATGTTTGAAAAAAACTTAATTAGGGCTCCCGAGTGCCACATCCAGTAAAGGCACTCCACCTGGAGTGCAGGGTGCACCCTATAGCTTGGAGATTGGCGGTTCGAATCCAAGCTATGCCACTGCAAACCATGGACGGGAGTTCCCAGGGGGCGGCACACAATTGGCCAAGCACTGCCCGGGCAGGGTAGGGGTTAGGTCGGCTGAGGAGTCCTTGGATCACAGCACACCAGCGACCCCTGTGGCTGGCCTGTACACAATTCACAACTGTGTGGTCCTCTAATGCTGTAACTTCTGAATATGGCTGCACGGCAAGCTTGCAGAGCGAAAAAAGCGGATGGCTGACGGCACTCGTTTTGGAGGATGCAAACTAACTTAGTTAGTTTGGGGGTTGCAGTGGTGAGCCAGGTTGAATAATAATTGGACAATCCAAAATTGGGAGAAAATTGGAACATGAATAAACATAATTTTTAAAAAATTAATTAATTAATGAATGAATTAAAGTTGTTGCATAGCGTCTCCCTCTGGTCTTGTAAGATAGCTGTGCTGATACAAACTCATTAATAGTATGTTTTTTAAACATCCTGGGGTTTCCAGATTTTAGAGTTCAGATAGCTCCCCCTAATCAATAAAAAAGTGTGGTATCCAGGTGAATCAATAGTGCAAATTATTAAGGATATTAGTTAAATATCGTTACCTTTAACTATGTTCTTCCTTAGGTTGGATGAGATGGAGTGAATCCTAGTTGATGAAAATCCAGAATGAGATGCTTGATCAGCAGATGCCAGAGTGTAGTGAGGCACATCTACAGAAGTGATGGGTTTTTACTAATAGTTCTTATTCCCTGAAATATCTTTTTCTGGTTTATATATGATTTTGTTTTATTCTAATTGAGATGTAACACATAGTACAACTAAAAGTATGGCAAACATTAATTCAGCATTCATCAAATTATATTCTACCACGACATATCGGATTACAGTTATAACATTATTCTGAGATAATTAAGATTAAATAACAATATATCAGTATACCAAAAAGAAATAGACCATCACTCAGTGTGAGGTAATGTCCTTTTTACCAACAATAAATATTAATCATAGTCTATCACTGTAGGACAACTTATAAACATATGAATTTATAAATTGATAGCCTATTACAGAATGAAAGTAATATTTACCATGCCTGGATGAATTCCCCCTGCCAAATTTGCATGGTGTTTGTTGGCTGTAAGGAAAACACTCTGAACTAATCTCTAACTTTAGTTTATATAGGCTCTGTCTGAGCCCAGTGTGATGCTGCTGGGTGTCGATGCTTTTTCGGTGTGGTTACCTTCAGGGACCGACATTCCTGTTTTTTTTCCTGTTTTTCTGGCTTCTCTTGCCTAATCTTGGTTTCCAAAGACTGAAGTTTACCCACAGCAGGAGAAGTCCAGAAATGTCTTTGATTAGCGCTGAATGGACTGGAACCACCACTAAGGAGAACTGTAAATTAGCAACGTCAACCGGTGTTGAGCTTGCTTGAAGTGAATCAGTAGCTCCATTTGCAGATGAAGATTGCTTCTGTATTGTAGCACTTTTAGCTGGTGTAAATGTTTAAGTAATTTAGAAACTGGCCAGTACTGTGGAACAAGATGGCAAGGAAGAAATGGCAGGTATTTCTTTGGGTATCCCAGGAGACTGAGCAGAATTGTCAGCAGATCCAACAAAAGGAGAAAGAGCAGAAGAAGACTGTACACGCTCTAGGACTCTTGTTGCACCAGAATCATCACTTGAAGTTTTCAAGGAAGAATCCATCATGATGGGAGTCTGAAGTGAGTGCTTTTTTCCAGTGTAGCAGATACAGAAAAAAACTCCAGACATTTTGGAAAAGACTATCTGACGAAATAGATAATAGGGAGGTAGCCTCACCCCTAGAATCATGGAAAGCCTCAAAGAGATTGTTAAAGAAATAACTATACCAATGTGACTGCACAATTGGGCCTGCTTGTGCTTTCATTATATACCTTAGAAATATCAAGTGCTGCTGGAAGTGGTGCTGGTCACTCGTTGGGCAATCCTCTCAGTCTCCATACTGTACATGTGTTATGTCAATGTTTCATTCAAGAGCAGGTCAGGTAACATTTTAACTTTCAGTAATTCTTTATAGCTCACTGTTTTACACACTATGCATATTCCTGTCATGGTCCTACAAGTACCTCAACATAATGATCATGGTATCATTACAAAGTCGGAAGGATTTACAGAGATGCTGTTTACATCCCCATGGGATCTGCCTGCCAATCATGGCAATGACACAGAGAAGTTGGGTGAGGGTGTGTTGCATCTCTCTCTCTCTGAGTGGTCGGGAGGCGGCTCTTGGGGGGTTGATCGACCAATAAAAATGACATTTTGCTGTTCCTGGATTAAAAACATAACAGAACGCCAGTGTTCGGAGCGAGAGAAAGGGGCAAGCAAGTCCGGCTGAGGAAGACAGCCGGTTCAAAGAATTAGTGTTTTACCACGTACCCCTACTGGGACGTTATTAGCTTAGCTGGGGAAGTCTGGGCAACCCTGTGAGTGATAGTGAGGGAATAGCAAAGCATAAGTGAAGCCCGAGCCGCCCCTGATACCAGAGACTGTGGGACACTGCAAGAAGCAGCACCTTTTGTTTGTAGTTTTGTTAGTGTGTTTTATTTTCCTTTTTGCTTTCACCTTTTGTTTTTGTAATATTATTTTCAGCACCTGTGAGTGCAACCCGGATTGTGTTCACCCCTACCATTGTTGGTAACCCTGTGAAATACCTAATTACTGTTGTCGGTATTTGGGCCATGGCATAAAAGCGCCCACTGCTGGGATAGATAAAACCGTGCAATGGTGTTTCAAATAAACTTTCATAAGAACATAAGAACATAAGAAAGTTTACAAACGAGAGGAGGCCGTTCGGCCCATCTTGCTCGTTTGGTTGTTAGTAGCTTATTGATCCCAGAATCTCATCAAGCAGCTTCTTGAAGGATCCCAGGGTGTCAGCTTCAACAACATTACTGGGGAGTTGGTTCCAGACCCTCACAATTCTCTGTGTAAAAAAGTGCCTCCTATTTTCTGTTCTGAATGCCCCTTTATCTAATCTCCATTTGTGACCCCTGGTCCTTGTTTCTTTTTTCAGGTCGAAAAAGTCCCCTGGATCGACATTGTCAATACCTTTTAGAATTCTGAATGCTTGAATCAGATCTTCTTTGTTCAAGACTGAATAGATTCAATTCTTTTAGCCTGTCTGCATACAACATGCTTTTTAAACCCGGGATAATTCTGGTCTCTCTTCTTTACACTCTTTCTAGAGCAGCAATCTCCTTTTCGTAACAAGGTGACCAGAACTGAACACAATATTCTAGGTGAGGTCTTACTAATGCATTGTAAAGTTTTAAAGTCAACACTTTTCACAATATATCCGAGCATCTTGTTGGCCTTTTTTATAGCTTCCCCACATTGTCTAGATGAAGACATTTCTGAGTCAACATAAACTCCTAGGTCTTTTTCATAGATTCCTTCTTCAATTTCAGTATCTCCCATATGATAATGCACATTTTTATTGTCTGCGTGCATTACCTTACACTTTTCTCTATTAAATGTCATTTGCCATGTGTCTGCCCAGTTCTGTGAAATACTTTTCTGACTCCTGTGTCTTGTGAATTCCCCACACCCTCTCATATGGGGAAATACAAGTATATGAAACTGAGAGAATGTAGTTTAATTCTCTTTCTCCTTGGTCCCAGGTCCCAGTTTACACTACTATTGTTAATCCTCACATCTGATACATTGACAACTAGAGACTGCTTCTGCTGCTATTGTGCTGGCCTGGTATGGCAAGTGACAGTGCTAAATTGTGTATGGAAGGTCAAGGATACCATTTTACAGTGTGAGGTGAGTCTTATAAAATCCCTGGTGTAGTGGGTCTTTATCTATTGTTTTGAAAGCTCTATCTAAGTAACTATACGTTTCCTAGAGGGAAGATTAATGTTTGTGGCGAATATGAGTCAGGGATTGTCCAAGGACATAGCCAATCAGGAATGTGACAGGATAACATCAAAAATGGTATTGTTGTATACACCTGTCAGGAAATTAGCACACAATTCACTGTGGTGTTTCCACAAAAAACACGGCTCTTTAGGAAAATATTTCCATTTTTATCTGTATTACATATCACAAGAATATTGGAAGGTTATAGCAACCAAAACATATTCAAGGGTATGTACATAACATAACCAAAGGAACAATTGTGTGGCCTGCAACACAAAAGCCTGCAATCTCATTAAACTCTGCTTTCAGATGAGCACTAAAGCTGCTAAATAAAACACTGTGAGCAAAGTACAAGATGCTCACAGTGTAACAAGCTGTGGTCTGAAAGCAATTTTGTAGTGTAGGTCAATGCATGTATTTTTGCTTGTACCAGCAGGGCATTATTGATCTTTAAAATTTCAAATCCCCTCTAAAATAATTGACTGCGGTCGGGGGGGGAAAAAACAAACAAAAAAAACACACACCAAATGTTATCTTTTTGATTTAGTTGAAACAGAAACAACAGATGTCCTCTGAAGATCCATAACAGAAATATTCAGAATAATGATAAATATAAAAGCAGTATGTTATTACATTATTTTTGTTCCATATAATTTACCTGACTGATCTCTTTTGTGTTTGATGGACACAAATGTTTAAAATAAAATACACCTAAATAAATATATTCCAAATAAGGCTTGATTCACAATTTATTTCTGATGAACTAGGTTAGTACATGTTTGGTTTTTACAAATATTTCTGAATGTAAATAATTCCAGTTTAAATCTGAAACACCTGTTTTGTTAGTAAATAGTCATATCATACACCCGTATTTTTTTTCCAATGTGCTGATCAGCTAATTAATCATTAACATTCGATGTACATACTATTACTGGTGTGCACTGTTTTTTATAAGATTGGAGGGGATATTTGTAAAAGCATGATGGCTATCCAGTGTTGTATTCATATACAATCATTGCACTTTTATTTTGTAAACACAATCAATTTATTACTAGATGTGAGTCCTTTCAAAATCACCTGTGATCGTAATCATTGTTTAAAACTGATGTTTCTCGAAGCGATTCATTTATTCTATTTGAAAATCAATACTTATGCCTGGCAATACTAGAAAGTGTTAAGCAAGGTGTTGCAAGTACAGTGCATACAGCAACAGTACAAGCGATGTAACAGTTTGAAATTTTAAAATATCTGCTAGAGGTAGAGTAAAACACATAAACAAAATATGTACTGCATGTATCATATTCAGAATGTAATTATATAGTCTAACCTATAATTTTATTTACTGAATGTATCATATTCAGAATGTAATTATAGGGTATGTAATTATAGAGAATCCATACACCTTCCCATTGTTTTCTATATAGTGGAGTTATTAATTAAACTCAATGGAAACTACATACTTGAATGTGTTCCTAAACAGGCAGAAATATGTTACATTTGACGTCACATATTTCAGCTATATGTTTTGCTGTGTAAGCAGCATTGTTTGATATTATTGGTAAACCTCTATAATTTAGCTACGCCTTTATAAAAAAACTAAGAATTATCCTTAGTTTGATTTCAATGAGACGGATGGAAGTCTTGACAGTCTTTTATTTTTTTCTTCTCGAGTCAGGGGCAAAGCAAATCTTGGAAGATTAAACTCTTGGAGTTGTGTTTTTACACTGTTTTAGACAAAGGAGCAAGATTACCTTGGTGTCACTGACATCTTTGGTGTTGCCTTGGTACTGTACTGTTCTTCCATAACATCCAAATACTGTATATAAAAATATCTAACTAAATACTCAGTAACACAAAACATTAGTTTAATGGGGCAACTTTTACCTGTCTAAATTAGGAAACAAAGTACACTTCTCAAACAAACAAACAAAAAGGAGCAAACCTTAAAGATGTGGCCCCTTCGGTTCTTTCCAAATTGTGGGCACATTATCAAATATAACCAGTATTACAATTACCAACGTTATCAATATTATCAACAGTTCATATTCCACTCTTGTATTTCACAGTTATTATTGCAGCATAATTCCCAGTGCCCTGGAGTACTTTTATACAAGTTGTGTGAGAGTGTGGTGCTGGAGCTTACAAACTGGGGCATGCAAAAGGTTTATCATTGCAACTTCAGCTCTGAAATAAGACAGTTCCCTTTACTAAATTGTGCATGGCTGCTAGAAAGAGATAATGTTTCTCTTGGAGATTGCAAATATACATTTGGAAACTTTAATTCTACCTAATCTGCCAAACATATGTCAACATGCTTACAAAAGCCATCTATTTAGAACTAACAAAATGTCAGATGACAAAACATTGTGCATGCCATTTTAGAATCCATTTACCGTATCAAAAGTCTCTTTAATTAACTTCTCTTTGATTGAAATAGCTATTTGCTAGAATAATGAGGAAACAAAGACAATATTTAGTTTAAACTGAACCCATTTAAGCCAACACTATGGTCTAATATGTATTGGGACACCCATTGTATTTATAAATAAAATACTACTATGTTGCAGGTCTGTTGTATCCTAAACAAGCTAGTGTACTAAGTGTAAGTATTTTCCCTTATTCTTTTAAACTTAGTTCATTTAGTTATGTGCTTATGTCAAAATGAAACGCTAATGTATATTTAGTTGGCCGAGGAAAGCGACTAATGTGTGTTCTGTATGATACTGTCATGCACTCCTTTCAGTGATGATGATTTATGTATATAAGGAGCTATGCCCCAGTAAATAAAGGAGAGACTGCAGATCACACTCAGTAATAACTGAGTTAGCTGCTAGCACTCTCTGGCGGAGACAAGGCTGACAAGCTACGTGAAAATCAAAGGAATGTGGAGTTTGGTGATCAGATTTTTACACAGCTTGTTAGTGCGGGCCGGCAGATAGGCTCGATCAAACATTACATTGAATAATTGGTTGGGTAAAAATTGGAACCTTTACGTAGGTAAATTATTCACCACCAGGATTGTAGGAGTCAAGCAACTAAACTAAGCTGAAGTAAACAAAGTGTTCAGTGTCAGGATGAGGCAGCTCATAGGACACTGGAACTTCCCAGGGGACAAAAGATTCGTTACCAGGTTGGTTCATACAGAGAAGCTGAATAGCTCTTTGAATCAAGACTGCTTTACAGCAAACGGTAGGGAGTTTACTGGCACGTTAAGTAAGCTTGTAGGAGCCGAGCCGAAGAGCTGTGAATATCATTCCGGATTGTGGTGTTGTCAAGCAAATATATGTATAAGCTTTAGTTAGGGTAGTGTTTCAGAATTGTGACTCCTGCCTAATGGGCTATCGCAAGACCTTTGTTTTGTGTTTTTAAAGTGTTGGCCTGCTGTAATTGCAATTGAAAACTGAATAATTCTGTGAATATTTTTAAATACATCTTGGGTGTTTAAGCAGGTCCCATACCCTTTTATAATAGAGCATGGGGATGTTCAGGTTCTCTGTTGTGTTCAATAATGGTTTCCCAGATAGTGATCTACGTTATGCTGTGTTATAATTACAAATCAGAAGAAAAAATAGAATGCTATGCCACTGTGTAATGCATCATTTAAGAAGCAGGTTATCAGATTCCATTTTGCATTCCCTATTGATGTTGTGTCACTGCACTGTGCATCTCCTCCTTGGTGAACGAAGAGTACCTGATGGTTTGACCTGCATTCTGGGATCATGCAGAATGTCTGTAAATGATACTTATTAAACAAAATGACTACGAGAGATATGAAATCATGTCTGAGAGCCACACAAATCACAGAAATATGCATACAAGCTAGGGAAACTTGAAATATGACCTTTGCAATAACTAAATATTCATGTTATGTTCCATAGGTATCAGGAGGTGACAGTGAATCTCATATAAACTTAGAAAATAGGTGTTGAATTTTTTCAAGCATCATCTCCCCCTGACAGTGCTAGAAGGATATTTATCTTTCATTTTAAATACACCCATTGCTCAATTTATCAATTTATCTTACATCCACCATTTTAGACATGTTGACAAACTCCTCTTTACAGTAAATTAAAAATACGAAATTCTAGATTAACCTAGACACCTGCACTGGTCATTTGTATTTCTTCTTTTTAAACTCATTTTTATACAGACCTTTGTTGAACCCCAGCACGTTTAATATATATGGTGGTATTTGCAATAAATAATTATCGAAATGTTGATCTATTTTAATGAAGCATGTGTAGTTTTATGATTATTCTGCTATTTTAGTCATCTAAGCAAAGCAGCTATAATGCAGCATCATGTGTGCTTGAGCTACCCACATTAGATGTGTTATCAGTAAAAGGAAAGCAACATTTTGTCTGAGCAAAAAAAAAAAAGGATCCTGCCCTGTGGGATTTCATCTTTAAACTCATCAAATGTACTGTATTGTACGGCTTTATTAGAGAACAGTGGAGCCAAGTAGCAGGCAAGTTAATTCATGCATAATAACTGTACTAATGTCACCTTGTAAGGACACTCACGTAAAACAGTTACTTTTAAATTTCAATATTATTAAACCCCATCTTGTTCCCTGCAGGGATAGAAAGATGTATTTACTTTTTTTATATTAAGGGTTGGTATAAACCAAAGTAATTTCCCTACTATCACAGTTATAACACATCATAAACAGCATGATTAAGGGAATAAAAACACAATGAAATGCTTTGAACAGTTTTCCTGTTCATGAAAGAAAGCAGTATTTATTGACACAGAAATAATGTACAATCAAAGTATAAAGAAAAAAAGAAACACAACAGACTGTAATACAGCAGGGGATTCGCAAAGGGAAGACAGAGCAGCACAGCTCAATAAATAAAATGACATTCTTTAAAGACTAATCTGCCTTCCAGGTATAAATGACATTGAGGCTTTTGCAATTATGAACATCAGGTGAGACAACTACTGACAACACAGTTTGCCCAGATTAAACAAACTCCTTTGACTTTGTAAATGTCTGCGGTGAAAAGTTTTCTAAGGATGTGTGCTTAGGTAGAAGAGTCTACACTGTCTGGCCACTTTATTAGGGTGTGTCTACCCGATTTGGCATTGCCCTGGTGTGGGCTATGTTGGTATAGTGTGCCTCCCTTCATTACTCCAGAAGGGCGAACACGCATATTTGCATATTCGTCAAACAGATTCTTGCAGATCTGTGCAAACTTTTGCTACAAAAGATTTTTTCCTATAATTCTTTGTTTTTGAGAAATTATAAATTTCCATTGGGGTATGTAAACTTTTGACTACAATTGTATATATGAAAAAATCAAAAAGAAAAAGGTAATATAGGTACACAAAAACATGAATAATTGATAAAAAAAATCTATTATATCAGGGCGTTTCAGTCTACAAGTCCTTCTTCAGCTAGATATTCCACAAAGCGATCAGCTAAATGCTGTTTTGTTTCTCAGATGTACAGTTTGTTACACTTCACTCAACCAATGCAGTATACTATTCCTTTACTAGTGCAAGTAAAAGTCTCACAAAGATTTTGCCCCTTTGATTACTGTGTTGTTGTGGAAGGATTTCCAAGTAGCTCAGCATGACCTGTTGCATGGAAATGAGCCTTTAAGATTGTCACAAGTAGGTTGTGTCTTATGGACTGAATAGTCTCTTAGATTTGTGTCTCTTGTTGCAGAATACTAACATTTTTTTGTATGATTTGTTGTATTTGTTTGGTCACAGGATGATAGCTAAGAACTAGGGGGATCCGATTATTAGTATACTGTTTGTTACTTTTGTACAAAGCATCCTTTCTCTAATATCTGTGTCCTGAAAACCACAGTTTCTGAAAAATGCACACATTTCATTTGTTTTGTTTGAGAAATCACTATCATCACTGCAAATGCATCTCAGTCTTAATAATTGGGCATACGGAATGGACTGAAGAGCTTTAGGATGTGAAGAGTCGTATCTCAGGTATGAACAAGAGTCTGTTTCTTTGTAGAAAATGGTGGTGTTGATGATAGAATTAGAATAACCATTTGGAGTAAACAGCTGTGAGAATTCAGATCTTGATGTATTCATGTTGCCTTTCCTTAGTTTTCAGTTGAGGTCCCCATTCCAACTGCCTTGGAAAACTGTGCTATTTTCCAAACTTTTTATATTTTGGATTGCCAATTATATATGAGAAAATTATGTCATCATAAAATATTTCAAAAAGACTGCCAAACTTCATCAAATGCAAATAACTTCCATTCTGCTAGAACTGACAGCCTTCTTTTCCCCATCACTAGCTTGCTTTACAGCAAAATACAGAATGTTTAAATAAGAAAAGGAAATTATCTTGAAGTGTCAAAGAAAGTTGATATCCAGTCAGGAAAAGTGTTTATTGAACACAATGGAACTATAGTCAGCCTACTGTTAGAAGAAATTGCACAATCATGAACTTTTTCAGAGTCTGGCAGCAGAAAAAACCCTAGCATTTTTCAGCATTCAGCTAGGCCATTACACCATTAACTATGTCACTGAAATCCAATGCACTTTAAAAAAATAAATCACTCAACAAATATCTCAATGTAAAAGAGGTAATTCAGTCACGACCTCAATACTTAAAGGTGAAGTCTCTTTCAAATTGTATTTATCTTATCTGAATCAAGCTCCCTGATTACCTAGTTACTTTGTTCTATCTTGGCACACCTCTTGCATTTACAGTTTGTGTAAACACAGCTACTTCCCTCTAATGAGTTCTTGCTCGCGGCCATGTGTAGGAACCCTGTTTCTATTTCCCACAGTTCTCCTGGCAAATGACATTACATTGCAGTCGAGAGTTTCCCTTTATATACGTGCATAACAATCTCTTTCCAAAAGTCAGTTTGACCTGCAGTTGTGAGTTGTGAAACAGCAGCCCACCACATATACTAAGATGGCTGATTTTGTGAAACAAGATATTATGATCACAGTTCAGGCATCCACACAGGTTTTATGAATAAAGGAATGCATGAATTTTGCATGTAATATTATTATTATTTGTTTATTTAGCAGACGCCTTTATCCAAGGCGACTTACAGAGACTAGGGTGCGTGAACTATGCATCAGTTGCAGAGTCACTTACAATTACGTCTCACCCGAAAGACGGAGCACAATGAGGTTAAGTGACTTGCTCAGGGTCACACAGTGAGTCAGTGGCTGAGGTGGGATTTGAACCGGGGACCTCCTGGTTATAAGCCCTTTTCTTTAACCACTGGACCACACAGTCTCCTGTAATATGAGCCCAGCTGTACACCATGTCAGGGTCTTGAAGTGTAGCTGCCACAAAATGTGGATAACTATCACCAGTGAAGGCAAGCATGCATTTCAGAAACTTTTATTGTGCGATTACAAATACATATTTGTACATTTATAATTGGGGAGCCTAATCTTACAAAGCCCCAACAAGACTTTCCCTTTAAATAAATTGGCTCACAGAGATGATTTTTCATTTTTAGGTGTTATGGCATTATTTATAAGCTAATGCAGAGTAACCAGAAATATTATAACCATTTATCAGGTGGCCAGTTTATTTATTTATTTATTTATTTATTTTATTTATTCTTTTGTAACTGGACCAATAAGAAAACATATCAATACCCTGTTGTTTGGATTAGAGCAAAATATCATTTTAAATTTGAATAAGTACAGATTACATTGAAAAGCATTCCACGGCTTTCTGTAATAGAATTGTACACATTTGTTCAGCTGCTGATCAGGAGCAAGGAATACATTGCAAATGACTGCATGAAGTAGCAAAGCCCCTGCAATCCATTGCACAATTAACAGGCTTCACGATGTTTCAATAAAGAACTGAAGTCAGCTACTTTAAAAGGGGCAAACCTACTTATATGACTCACTCACAACAAACAGATTAAGGCTAAAGTGGTCAGAATATCTTAATGTTGTGTCTACCTATTGTTGTGAGACATATAGTATGTAACATCTCAGTCAAAAATGATATTAATGTATATTGGTGTCAATATTTGTGTAACAAAATATTTCAATTAAAAATGTTTGAATTCAAAGTCTAATCCTTTTGTGCCTTGCAGGAAGCATTATTATTGTCTAATTTAAAATATCTTGTCATACTTTCAATTTTGTAATGTACTTATAGAATAATTAATGATCTTCCAGCAAGCATCATTTCAGATACACTGCACTGTTTAAGAACAAATAAATAGGCTTATATTTATTGTAAAAGAAAATTCAGAAAGACTATTATATTTTAGATGCATAATTACTGTCTGCTTGAAGTATGCCTTATATAAATCACAGTGTTAATCCCAGTGATAGTTTAATGCAGAGTTAACATTTTATTTATTTCACTTAAAGCAAATCTTATTTATATGGTTAAATATTTAATATGTGATTTAATATATGATGAAATCTACAGCAAAACAATACAACTGAAAGGCTTTTCATTTCAATCTAAGCTACAAAAAATATATTTGACTGTGAGTTAAACAGGTGAGATGTGTATTATTTACCTGATCATCTTAATACGTTGTTTAAAACAAAACAGACACTTGCTTTTTTGGATAATAAGCAAACCAATGGTCTTTTTGTAAAAACGTGACATTGCTTTCAATGAGATTAGAATATCAGCATCAACTCCAGCTGCTCTCTTGAGTGCTCTCCTATAATACTGATTTACAACTCCTGAAAAACATTCTTTCATGAGCACATTACACTTACAGAATGGCCCGAAATCCCTGTTCTGTGCATTAGTGCTTCAATGTATACTGTACTGTAAGAAATTAGTGGACAGGGAACTGCTGTATTTACCATTTGGACCGAGGCCATGTTAGCTTTATACAAATATATATTAATAGTAATTCTGTCTTATTAACCTAGTAATTGCTTCATAAAGTCTCTGTGGCAAGTCAGATATTTCTGATGTTAATAATTTACTCAGGTGCTTAGAAGTTGGTTAAATTCACGAAACCTTTGAAATTCTGACAGACTGCAATTTGAAAATTCGTTCATTCATATTCACCCTCATCCTATGATTATATAATGGCTTCCAGTGAAGGATTCTTTTTGCGGTCTGCATAGTCTGAGCTTTGAAATGAAAGCAGTTCCCACCTGCCTTTCTCTGTAGTTAACCAGAAGAAGATGACTTAAATGTTTGGTTTCATTCTGTCAATTTTTATGCCTCAAGATTTCCTTCAAAAGAATATATACTTTAAGATTTTCCCATGTCAAGATCTCTATAAACCATACTTTATAATGACTTAACATAAAAGCACTGCATTCTCAAAACTATATCAATTCACTCCATGGTTTAACTCAAGCTCTGTGGTTTGACCTGGAAACTTTTGCAGACTGGAGTATTCTCAAAGTTCTATGACATTTTGATTACACATATTTCCCATTTAAAAGAGATAAGCAAATTCCTGCCTTAACATATTATTGTAATTCCCTCATAAATCATGTGTATTGGTTTCCTGGGCCCCAATTTGAATATAGTTGTAGTCTACATTACTGGCATTAATATAAACATATATCATTATAATAAACATATGTTTAATTACATTTTAAATTAAAGCAGAGTACAATATTGCAGCAATATATACATATGCATTGTTATATCTCTTAAAGTGGTTATAGCGAATGTAAAAAATCCCCTGAAATAACCGCAATACATTTACTGCAGGTAGGTGACACGTTTGCAGTTATAACATTATTGAAAAATGTATTTAGTGCCATAATTTGTTCTTTCACCTCAAAGACACTGCTAAGGTAAACATTAATATATGGAGCAGATTTTAAGTATAGAGTCGGTTTGCGACGTCCATCTTGGGAAGTTATCACACAGGTGTTTCGAGTTGCACCTCCGTCAAAGCCAGTGTTTTTCCATAGAGATAATCGGCTAGTGATTGGTCACGGAGGACTGAGGCTTGAAGCATAAAAGGAAACTGTGTTGATCAGTGGCTTGATGGCGTTTGGGGAGACAGGAAGTAGATCTGCAGTAGGTCTGCAGTTCTGCTTTCTGTTTCTAACCTGACGTGTTTTTGCCTGCAGCAGTGGAATAAGTAAGTTAGGGGAACGGCGGCTGTATCGTGAACAAATATATGTGCACATATTGTAAATTGTGCTGATCGGGACTGTGTTTTGTGTTGAGTGCAAGTGGATTTCAATATATATAAATATATATATATATATATATATATATATATATATATATATATATATATATAAACTTTGTTGTGCACCTGAATACAGTGACTGTGTATTTGTACACAAACACACACACACCACCCCGGGTCAACCCTTTCACAAACTGATTTTTTACACTTTTCCTTAAAAAAGAAAAAGAGCGAACAGATGATTCTCATCGCTGCTGTTTAAAACAGACCATCAGGGGGCTTTTTTTCTTCCAATGATGTGGCACTGGCACTGCAAGCAACTTGCATTTGCATTCCTGATACTACAGGCATACACAGTAAAGAAATATCCTTTTGAATATAACCAGGTTATGCCTGTGTAGTCAGGAATTAGGAACCTATTACCTGCCTTCAGTATTTCAGGGGACCCATTCTCATGGGACACACCCCAGAGAGGCAAGGGGAGGGTGGTGGAGTGTCTGTGGGTTGTGACCCCAAGTGGGACGCGAGAAACCATCTCAGTATCTCTCCTGCTTGCACAGCACACTGCAAGGCGTAGCAGCCTCTCAGCGCAGTGTGACAACCTATCTTGCAGGCAAGCCTGCATAGACTCTACTGATCTCCACCAATCACGTAACTCCGTTACCAAATACGGCGCTCCCACTCGCTAGTCTCAAATGCACATCACTGAAGGACACACCACACCACCCTCGGTTTGATTTGTTCATTGTTCAACTTCCAACAGCGAGTCTACGATTTTCATATGAATGGAAAACAAGAGGAGGGCCTTGAGTATGGCTTCATGTGGCAAGCTGGCTTGAGTGGTGACGTCAGTCCCGGAAGAAACACACAGCGCTGCTTGGGAGTTTTAATAAATAAACAATTAAAACAGTTGAACAAAACAAAACACTGCGCACAAAACAAAACGACACGTTGGCCAAAACAAATAGACGAAACACAGTGAACACTAAACACACAAGTATTATGCTGATATATGACAGCACGAGTAGCAATTGCTTTTTAGTTTTAATTTACTCTCCTTCTCTCTCCCATTCTTTCGCCCTGAACACCCAACCCCAAGTGAGTGATCTGTGCCTCTCTCTCTCTATATATATATATATATATACATATGAACTAATTTGTGCAATCACCGTGCCCACATACTACTACACCTTTTACCTGCACGTGAAGTGATTGTGTAATCCCCATGCCTAAATACAAACATACATTTTTAATTCCCTGTGCTACAAAACCCACACTCCATGCACCAATACATACAATATAAAACACTAAAACTACGCAGAGGGACGGGCACCCTGCCACACTTCACCAGTGTTTTTTTGTGAAAAACAAAGAAAAGCTAAAATGCATAATATGTCACAAGGTGTTATCTAACGAAAGCATGAAGCCAAATACATTGCAGCGACACTTGGAAACCCTTCACAAGGAATACATGGGGAAACCAAAATCATTTTTCCAGTGCAGGAAAGAGGAACTTTCTTATCAACAAGTGCAGTTCAAGAGGGCCTTGTCCGTCTCTGATCAAACTCAACAGGTATCATCTCAGGTGAGATACCGTACCGCACAGGCCAAGAAGCCTTACACAATTGGGGAGATTTTAACTTTGCCCGCTGCAGTTGATATGGTGAGAATAATGTGTGGGGAAACTGAGGTGAACAAACTCAGAGCTATACCTCTCTCCAACAACACTGTGAAGAGAAGGATTGAGGCGATAGCAGCAAATCAAGAAAACATGATGGTGGAACGTCTGAAAAACACGGATGCCTTTGCACTTCAAGTTGATTGAAAGAACACTAACATCTTTCAGCTGAGTGATCGAATCACAGCATTCGTGAAAAAATTGCTTTTTGGCAGAGTAATCTATTGAAGACAAACTATTAATCCTTCCCACACCTTTGCAAGTTTCTGACTGATAATGAAATTATTTAGCCTCCCACACGGGTCATGGCTGAGCATCTCAGCCAGCTCGAGACACAGTTTGCATCATTGTTCCCCCGACTTAGACATGACAAAATATGATTGAGTGCAAAACCCCTTTCAGTGCATGCCTCATGCTATGGATTTGCCAGCAGCTGAAATCAAACAGCTAATTGACATTTCCTGTGATCAACTCTTGCAAGGAACATATGCCAGACTTTTTCAGTGTCAAGAGTGAATATCTTGCACTCTTAACACGCACCTTAAAACTACCATTTGCTTGCACTTATTTGTGTGCATCAGTTTCAACCACACAGCCCAGTTTTGAGAAGCTGTGTCACAGCATGCAAGCTCACGTGTCACATTAGACTTGGTGAGTACATTAAATAAAATATTGTTTTTTGGTGGCTTTCTGGGGTCACGTACATTCGTCTCAAAATGGGGTTGTGCAGGAAAAAAGTTTGGGAACCTCTGAACTAGAGTAAGAGAGTGACAGCAGCAACACAGAGCAGCATGTGTATTCCTGGGAAAAGTACTGATTCTCCCCAAACTCAAACTGTTGCTGTTTCAGCTTCTGAAGAATAAATGACCTTCAGCTGACCAACCGAGTGCTTTCATTTTACTTACACACAACACAATGCAAAGTATTGCACGATTTATAATATTCAGTTCCAATTACCATCTCAGTTATGTGTGGGGTGTAGAGAAATAAAGGTTACACTTGCAATGTTTTAAATCAAATTAACTACAAAATATTTAAAAACAGATTTGGGTTATGTGGCAATGTGTCCCGCCCCTGTGTGCATTTCTGTGTTGTATGTTGCGTGTGGTGTGTTAATGTTGGTGTATATATATGGCTGCACAGGATATAAATGGGTGTGTGTAGCACGAGTTATTTAAAATGTATAATTGTATTTAGGCACGGGGATTGCACTTCACTTCACATGCATTTAAAGTACTTCATAATATGTGAGCATGGGGTTTTCACAGATTAGTTCACGTGCTGGGATTCAAGTGAATAATTAATTGGTAATTGAATCCCAGCACAATTGTATACACAGATGCACATCTCATTCACTCGGGGTTGTGTGTTCAGGGTGAAGGAACCGGAGAGAGTGAGGAGAGAAAATCAAAAGTAAAAAGAAATAGTAAGCAATTGCTACGTGGTGCTGGAGGACCAGCACCGTACGTGTTTGTTTAGTGTTCATCCCTGTTTGTTAGTGTCTGTTCGTTTTGTTTGTCTGTTTGTTTTGGCCGCAAGGGCCGTGTCCTGTGTTTTGTTTTGTTCAAACCTTTTATTTTACAATAAACTCACTGAGCGCAACAGCGTCTCAGATTCACCACCAACTACCGTCTGTCTGTGTACTCCTTTCTGGTCTGACGTAACCACTAAAGCCAGCTTGTCACAGTTATGTTACTAACACGGGAGTCAGCGATCATGGTGATAATGGTATAATAATTATTGTCTTTTTAATGGCTTGTCTATATGCTTGCTTGCACACGTTTAAGCGCAATTTCAGACTTGTGCAGAGCAATAAACAGTGAAAATGAAAGTCTTTCAGATTTCTGCATTTGTGTGTAAAGTGTTCTCATTTGCAGTTGCCAGTTCTATTAAAGTGCAGATTACGCAGTGTAGGGCTTCTTTTAAAATAAACGAAAAAAGGTTTATAATTGCATAATGACCTCCATTTTCTGTTGGATCTCCCTAATCCCTTTCTACTGAGAAAACATCATTCTGAAATGGCTTAATTGATGATAAATGAGAAATTACTTATCAAATCTTTTTTTTTTTTTTTTAATCAAATATAATACTGTAAATCACTTTTAAGAAAAAGTGCTGTCCAACCTAGTGGCTTCAACGTCCATACGAATGACCAGGAAGTCCAGCCTTACACAGGACACATGATTTCTTCCTGGTTCATTCGTCTTATTTTCTACATTATATTTTAGATATGTTAAAATAGAAATACAATCGATAAAAAATAGTTTTTAATGTTGGAGTCCAAATAAAACAGCATTTTAATCAAAATATTGTGTATTTCCTAGAAAAAAGTACCAGGAAAATATTGAATAGTAGACAAAAAATCGGGTATAAATCAGTAAAAAACGATGTTCAGTTAAAAAAATAAAAAATCCTGTAATTTTTGGGTAAAATTTGGAATAAACCGGAAATGCGGAACACTAATTATATGTCACCTTGATTTTAACATAGTTAATCAGAATATCATATTGGATCAATTCCTCCGATAAATAGAAGATTTTTTTTTGTATTTATTTCAAACTAGCAAAGAACTTCAAGATTACCTGGCGGATGATGTACTGATGTTGTTTTCATCATTATATTGCTAACCTGTTGCTTTTAATAACATAATCATGCAAGGGAAATTCTTTACTTTAGAAATCCTTTAATCACTGCAAGCTCCTTTTGGAGGCAAAAATGTTGCACTAGTCCTACATGCACAATCAGTGCAACAAGAATTCAAGAATTATCTACATCAGCAGTTCTCAACCTTTTTGGAGACTGACTTTTGTATTTTTCTTCTGAAGCTATGACCCACCCAGTAAAAACAAAGCCATAAAAAAATAAAAAAATATTACTTAATTTTATGTAGATATTATAAATAAATACATAAATAAATAAACCGAACAGTACATTTTACAAACACTATGAAGTAATTAAATGATAAAAAAGCTAAGCTAATGTGCAATCTGTGCTGCTTGCCCTCTGTAAGGTTTCTCTCCCGAGGTGTTATGGGTGAGATGAAGCTTGTTCCTGTATTTCGTTTTGATTGCGGCCATGACAGAAAATCCCCTTTCCACCAAATACAGTGTTGTAAACGGCAGCAAATACTTGGATGGATTTTCTCATTTAACCAGGATTCAAAATTGCAACAGAGATACCTTCACAGATTTCACAATCACTAGGCAGACTCTCGATCTAAAAGGGTGTCGAATCCACTGAATGTTTGACGTAGGAATGCTCGTCAAATTGAACTGTGAGAGCAGAGAGGTGGTTTACAACCTCTGTTCTTACCTGACTGAAATCTTGGGCTTCATGATCATCAAACGTTTCAGTCATGAGAGGAAACATATCAGTACGCCCATAAGCAACCCGCTTCCCCCATAGTTTCAGCATTTTTTTAAAAGCTGTGATTTTGTCATAGTGCTCAAAAATGTTACGTCCATGGCCTTGTAGTGATACATTTAGTTGTTTGAGGTGACTGAAGATATCCGCCAGGTAAGCAAGTTTTACACTGTGTCAACAAAATACTCTTTTTATCCATCAGAAATGAATGCACCTCAGAATGGAGCTCATAAAGACGATGCGGCACTTTAAACCTTGTCAGCCAACAAACTTTGCTGTGCCATAAAAGGTGGATGTGTTCACTTCCCATTTCTCTGCACAGCACTTCAAAACAGCGTGCCGTTTGGGGCTTAGTTATTTTTATGCTAAGATCTCTTTGTGGAGAAAACAATGGTGCCAAGTAGAATCTTTTGCTCCTTGCAAAATCCGCTGAACAACCCCTGACTTTCTGCCCGTCATAGCCGGCAGCACCATCGGTAACAATTCCCCACACAGTTCTTCTATCCCAATGCGTTTTCTACCATGACAAATTTAAAAACCTTGAAAATCTCCTCGGGGACTTCTGCACTAAACAGCAAATCCTCCTGTAAGTCACCATTGCAGCAGTAACGCACATACACAAGCAAAACTGCACAGTCAGCTGCATCGGTCGACACGTCTATTTGAATGGCAAACAAATTGCATCGTAAAAAACTCAAAAGTTTTATCTATGAACATCAGATCAAACATTTGCATAGCAGAAACACCATATTTAAATGGTAAACAATTTTTTTTTTTTTTTTCATAAGTGCGTCAAGCACTCGAATGTAGACAGATAGAGTCCATTTGATCACAGGACTGATTATATTGAAAAGGACAGGTGATTGTATTGAAAAGGACAGGCAGGATTATAGGCTATATTTGATAATTAAATATGTATTGAAATAACCGGTTAAAATGACCGGTTTTGGTGCTTCTAAGTAAATGTGGTTATAATTATCAATTTCTTGCGAATATTGATAACGCGGTCAGTATATCTAACACGTATATTAAGGAAAAGTCATGAACGGGCATGCACATTACATTCTGGAACGCAGAGTCATTTAAATTGTAAAACACAAAATGGTCAAATTGACTGGCTTGGCGCTTCTAGTGTTAATAGTTTCATATTTTTTAAAGCCCATTTTGGTTGATTAAATCAAGTTTACTGTCCATTTAACCCTTTTTAAAAGTTTACAAAGGGTACAGGGTGGCTTCTCAGTTTTCAAAGAGCTGTTAAACCTACAGCATTTTTAAAAAACAGTCCTTAGAAAACATGTAACAAAACGATCCTAAGTTCAGCGCCATAACAGAATATCAAGTAGGGTTTCAAATGAGTAAGGGTTGCTTCCAAGAATAATGTATAACTGCCCTGTATGTTTGATCTTAAATGCAATAAGGGTTGGGATACCCCTCCCTCACCATAGCTACAACATCTTAACAGTATTGTGCTATTATTTTGTATCATATCACTAGCAGTCTTACTGCAGCAATTAAAATAGAGAAATATATTGTCAAATTTAAGGTTCATTTTTAAAACAGTGGCTATGTTGCCTGGACTTAATACATTTTCCATGTCATGGACATCCAAGATTTATGGTAATATAACCACTTTTAACCCCAAAATAAAATAAAAAAGGAGGAATAAAAATAGTTGCCTGTGTTCATTTTTGCTTCCTCTCAATCTTTTCCTCCTCTCTTTAGTATGTGTTAAAATAATTTGTACCACATCCTGCTTGCAGTAATACCACTGGATGTTGAGTGAAGTCGAGTGTGTGGTAATTGGGTGTGAACAAGGTCTTCTGTCAGTGACAGACTACTCATTCATTTGTTAAATTCATCTCCAAGTGTTTTACAACTGAGGTTCTGCCAGCACCAATTCTGTGTAATGAGCCACTGTTGGAAAGGAAATGGCAACAGAGTTTACACATCTGAAGTGTATAATCTTAAAATCTATATTTTATTTTTTAAGTGTATAATCTTAAAATCTAGTGTTATTTTTATATTTTATTTTAAAGTGTATAATCTTAAAATCTCTATTAGATTTTTCTATTTTATTTTAAGTGTATAATCTTAAAATCTATATGATATTTTTTTAACAGAACTGAATATAGAATAGGCCTTAGATTAAGTATGTTTTTTGTGTGTATTACTAGTCATTTATAGTAATTCAGGATATATGTATATATACACTGCTATCTTAGACATTGTTGTATACAAGTGAAGATATCCATGAAAAATAATAACCAAGAGGCTGTCCATGACACACATATTCACAGGATAGTTAATTATGTTCTATTAAAATCATTCAGCAAATTAACACTCCTTCTAGGTATAATGGCATTGTGTGTTGACCTTTAATTACATACTTTTGGAAAACTTCACTGTTTTATTCATTTTTTATTGCTATTTATTTGACCATGACCAGATTAAACAAAAAGAAAGCCCTGTTAGATTGAGACAAATTGCAGTAAATAATGTATACAAAGAGCAAATCACCTACAGCTCTGGCCAAAAGTGTTGCATCACCCTATAGAATGAACACATTCTGTGTCATAAGGTCGAATGAAACCTGCTTAATAATGTTACGTTAACATATTGAATTTTTTAGCTTTGTAGTTTGCCATATACTTAATGAAGAACTGACACATTGAAAAATGTGACATTTCGGAATCTAACATGAAATACTGTACTACGTAATGGCCATAGCTGTACACAAAACAGGCACAAAAAAGTTGAAGCTCCCATTTTAAAACTTTAAATTTACTATGAATCTCAGATGCACAAATAGAGGATTCTAGTGTCTTGCAACACAATATACGAAAGACTTCCACCCAACTTCGAATTTTTGGTAAAACTAAATTGAAGCCATCTTGTCACCTCAACGAATATAGATTTAGTTTTTTATTTAGTTTTTTTTGTTGTCGAAAAAAGGCAAAAAACGTTGCACGCTTTGAAAAAAGTTACCTGATACCAATGATAACACCTTCTGTCTCAGTTGAAGTCTAATTCACATTAGGAAATGACAGGGGGTGTAATTAACATAAGATCATAAAACCCAAGGCGTGATTAAGCACAACATGAAGCATGATTATCTTATCTCACCCTCCAGCTGTCATAATGCTCTTGGTTGATTTTTTTAAACATATGTATATATTTTGTAATAGTTCTTATTGCATTGTTTCATTATCCCAATGTGCACATGTGCTTCAGTGCCATTGAAAAAGTAGTTATTTAGTTTACCTTTTACAGCTAGTGGAGAAACATGAAGGTTTTACCATTTACTTTCCATCATTCTTGCACATCATCAGTCTTATACAAGACCAATACAAAATAATATCAGAACATAGAATAGAAAATAAAGCACTTGTCCGTCCTTATTTTTGACTGTCCCTGGCAAACGGACAAGCCTTAAACTTGAACCCTGTATTAGATATATGTGAATGGTATGCTATTCAAAAAGGCTAATAGGATCTAAAGTAGGGCAGACGTACTCCTGGAACATGCTGATAAGGACTGGGAAGGCAAGACTGTTCAAACTGACAGAGGACATAGCACTGTGACAAGAGCAGCACCATCATATATTCTCATCATTTTAAGACAAAGACCTGATCTTTTGGGGAGCCCAAGGTTGAAACAGTGCTGTTGTTTCAGTTGAATATCTGCACAAAGTGTCATCCTTTGGCTCTATATAAAATGTGGACCCTGAGGCTATATACTCCAATAGACTTGAGCTTCAGAAAGAATAATCCCATAGCGGTCCCAGAGCTACAAATCATTAGACCTCAGTTGTTGTTGTGTGTGTGTGTGTGAAATGCAATTTCTGCCTGTCCCTCTGACAAAATAGTATCTGTGCTACTGACCACAGGATACACAAGTGGAATTATTTAGTTCATACTAGTGTCACCATTTATTATGAAATGTTTTGTTTTACCTTATTTTAGTAAAGTTCTTTGTATTTCAAAGATCTCCAGCACCTCACAGGGCTCACTCTTTCATTCTGTGTATCTTTGTGTGATCTTGGCATGTTGCACGTGTGCGGAATGGCAATCTTAGTCTGAGACACTGCTTTTGCGTTTCAAGGGTTCAGAGGTATATTTTCTAGGGAGTGTGATATAATAAGTTGAAAGGTGGTTGAAAATGTGTATGTCAGCCTAAGAATTAAAATCTTTAAATTTGACCAAGCCAGGAAAACGGTCATCAGAGGTCACTGGGGGGCTTAATACTGGTTGGCTCGTTGTAGTAACCAGATTGCTAATGCTTACAGGTGTGTGTAATCGGAGTCAATTGAATAGGGATCATTCAATTAAGAATCCCTATTTAAGAGGCTCTTTGTACCTATATGAGAGGTGTGCAGGTGTAGAGACCAAACGTGTGTATTATTTTGTGGAAGATTTGGGGAATCAATATAGGAATCAAGCAGAAGATCTATAGAGCTCTGGGTGAGCTGAAGGATAAAGGTACCCAGTGGGTTGTTGTTGGATAAACGGACTAGTCGTTCCAACTTTAGATAGGGATACTGTCTTTGGATGTTGCTCCAAGTGGAGTTAGGTTTTGTTTATTTTTTATGTTATTGTTTGGTGTGGATTCCTGCTGTAAATAATAAAAAGAAACAGCACGTATAGTGATGGAAAACAACTGTCAGTCTCCAAGCTCTTTATCATGAACACTAAACATACAGCCACTTCACCACACAGCATATAACCTGTGTATTACTACCACCCCACAAAGACAGCCGGGCGTGACTGCTTACTGCTGCAGGAATCCAATCTTAAACAGTATCCATACAGCCACATCACCAGAGGAGTGAATAATGTGCATCTATTTCAAAATCAAATCTGTATTTCAAGGATCTTTGTGCATTCTAGGTTTGGTATGCATAATTAAAACTAATCTGGAAAAAATACAAAACCAGCCTGAATCAGTCAGCTTTTGTCTTTTTTTTTCTAGGAGAAATTCAATTATTATTGACTGACCTTGATGTGACGTTGTTCCTTTCCTACTGTAGTTGAATGAGGATAGCCTGCACCTATAGTAGAAATTCACTTTGTTCTGTAAAAAACCTTGTCTTCAAGCATAGTTATGTGATACTGTATCATGCAAGCCCCATCAGTAGCTGCTGCTGCCTTCTGTAGTTTCAGCACTGGCAGCTCATGAGTAATGCCATTCACACACCTACCACCAGGGATTACAGGGCAGGAAGGAACGTGACAGGTTATCCTTGTTCATTTATTGATTTAAATTACTTTGATTTGGTGTTTTGTCTACCTCCACTACTCCTAATTAAATTGTGTTTCCAGTTTAGGCTTGCTTTTATCATTTCATTATTTAATTGTAAACACCACTGTCAATCTGTGTGTCTTTCACTCTGGTCCCACACTAGTTTTGGCTCAGAAGCATACAAACTCATTTTGATTGCTTGGCCCTTTCAAAATTAGTTCAAAGCGGGTATCCTAGATTGCCTGCATTTGATTGCCTAGTGCAAGTACAGGGTAGATGAAGTCTGTTGGGTTTCTATGTCTCTCTGTGGGCAGCGCTACTGTGATCTGTTCCAATGATAATCTGGATGCATGTTGGGTTTTGCCCATTGGGGCCTGACTATGCTGGTGCCAGTAGTAAACCCACAGCAAACATGTGCTTGACTTCATACACTTTCATTCCTTTTCAAGGGACAGTCACCTGCATCACATGGCTGTGGTGATTATGTACCAATAAGATAAATAGACCTTCTTTGCCAAGCTTTGGCTTTGGTATTTCTGATATCTCTTGGTGATATATTGTATTTGTAATTTATATCTATATAAATGTACATTATTCAGATAAGTCTGTTGTGAAATTCCTGAGAGTGTATTTTTGACAGTTAGGGGGGAAGCAGTGATGTAGCTCTGTGCTCTTTACCTGGTTATTTTTTCATAACAAGTTTCGTTGGCCCTTGGTTTTTTGTTTTGATGTAGTTCGATAAGCATTTCGCAACTCAAGATTTGCAACCGGATTACTGGACATAAGTGTATTTATGTCTCAATAAGATGAGGATTCTTCAATGTTACCCTTGAATTTGATGCATTTTGATCCAAGAAACGATGTTAATTGTGCCAAACTGGCACTGGCCTATCCCCTCCAAGCGTTCCACACTTAGAATGCACATTGGCAAAATCTAGAAAACTGTAGTACGATGATGGTATGATGACATCAATATTCTAGAAAAAGAACATTCCATTCTGGGGACCAGAATGTACACATTGATAGCTTTAATAGGTAACATGATTGATAAACAAATATTCTAATAGCAACAATAAAACAAACATGTTCAACAATCTGTTGTTCATATCATTTTTAGCTTTTTTTTGTTTAAGTATTATTTAAAAGCTACAGTGACCTTTATCAAAATGATTTAGTAATCTTTAATATATATATATATATATATATATATATATATATATATATATATATATATATATATATATATATATATATACACTACCGGTCAAAAGTTTTAGAACACCCCATTTTTCCAGTTTTTATTGAAATTTAAGCAGTTCAAGTCCAGTGTATAACCTGAAATGGTACAAAGGTAAGCGGTAAACTGCCAGAGGTTTAAAAAAAGTTTAGGTTACCAAAAATTGAAAAATAATGTACATTTCAGAGTTATACAAAAGGCCTTTTCAGGGAACAAGTAATGGGTTAACAACTTACAGCTGTTCTGCAGCAATGGAAGTAAATTAAGCCTTGAAAGTTGATGCTAACAATTCCTACAGATGTCCCAACTTTTGTTGATTACTTACAAACCCTCTGTCTGTATAAAAGCAGTGTTGGAACAGACTGTGTTACTACACCCTCTTAAGCATTATTTGGACAGTATTGTACTGCAGGAAGTAGTATATTGCTATCATAATGGCGAGAAAAAGGCAATTAACAAAGGAAGACAGACACCATTATAACCCTTAAAAGTGTAGGTCTTTCGTTTAGAGAAATTGCAAAGAAAGCCAAGGTGTCAGTGAGTACAGTTTCCTACACCATCAAAAGGCACTTGGAAACTGGAGGAAACTCTGACAGGAAGAGGGCTGGCAGACCCAAAGCCACAACAGAATCAGAAGACAAGTTTCTGAGAGTCAACAGCTTGCATGATAGGCGGCTCACAGGACAACAGCTTCAAGGACAGCTTAACACTGGTTGAAGTAAGCAAGTCTCAGTTTCAACTGTGAAGAGAAGACTTCGAGCTGCAGGTTTGACAGGTCGAGTGGCAGTAAGAAAGCCATTGCTAAGACGGCAAAATAAGAAAAAGAGGCTTGCCTGGGCCATGAAGCACCGCCAGTGGACTACTGAAGACTGGAAGAAGGTCTTATGGACCGATGAATCAAAATTTGAAATCTTCACCCTGAACCAAAACGGCTACCACAGCATTTTGCAGCGCCATGCAACACCCTCTGGTATACGCCTAGTTGGTCAGGGGTTCATCCTACAGCAAGATAATGACCCAAAACATACCTCCAGGCTATGTCAGAACTACCTTAGAAGAAAAGAACAAGACGGTAGACTTCAAATCATGGAATGGCCAGCACAGTCTCCAGACTTAAACCCCATCGAGCTGGTTTGGGATGAACTGGACAGAACTGTGAAAGCAAAGCAACCTACAAGTGCAACACATTTGTGGGAACTTCTGCAACAGTGTTGGGAAGAACTTTCTGAACAATATTTGATTTCCATTGTAGAAAGAATGCCACGAGTGTGTTTGGCTGTTATATCTGCAAAAGGTGGTTACTTTGATGAGTCAAAAATTTAGATTAAATTTTGTTAAACAAAACGATTCCATGATTTCTTTTTTATCTCCAATTGTTTATTTGTTCTATGCTTTAATTTCAGAGTACATTGAGACATTAAACTGCGTAAATTTCAATAAAAACTGGAAAAATGGAGGTGTTCTAAAACTTTTGACCGGTTTCATTACTGAGATATGTTGCATTAAATAGAAGGTGTTTGCTGACAAGATGGAATACAGAGTATTAAACAGAGTGTCCTGCAGTGTGTTATGCAGGGTGGTACTACTCGATTTAGGGTAATTTATAGTGTATTGTCATACCTGCGGGTAGTAATTGGGGTAGATAGTGTGTTTTACTCTCTAAAAGGAAACAGGACAGTGATTACGCAGTGAGAAATGAACCAGATGATATGATGGGGTGATTCTCATAATGCAATCAGTACTGACTGTGTTGTGCTTAAGAAATGATTCCTCTTCAGTGATGGCTTTGACCGATTCAGGATTGAGAGCAGAAGGAATGATAAGAGTACAATTCTAACTTACTTGAGCTCACATAGTCCAAGGACAAGTTTCAAAACCTTCACAAGATCCAAGGGATCACAGATGCACACAAATACAATTTGCATAAGGTTAGATAGGTGAGTAAGATGGAGTTACTTTGATAAACTAAAGTGAACAGAAACCATTATGATTCCCAGACAACAGTCATATTAGATGTGATAGAGTCAAGGGTGGGGACAAATAAAACAACCATAATACTGCAGTAATGTCATTACAATCAACTTGAATATTTATATGGAAAACCGTTTAGAATAGAGGAGCTGTCACTAGCAGGTAAAGGTTTTCTTCACAAGGTCTATACCAATGAACCTGGATACCCACTAATGCCAGAGTTCAGAAATCTCAGAAGAAACATGGACAGCTAGTCTCTCAAGTCCCTGTCCTCTGCCCCATCCATCAGACATATTCAAAAATAGCATAGCTATGTAAAGTAAAATAAAAAACTAAATTAATGTCAGGTATTGTGATGATTCTGGTCCCACAGCATAGAATACTGATTTTGTTTTTTTAACAGTTTATAACCTTTGAAGGTTAGATAACACAACACTGAACTAAAACCTTCACATATCATTCACACACTTTTTATTTACCATATGCACATGAAGTTTAGGTAACTTCATTATTATTCATTTTTTATTGCAATTCCTTTGGGTTAGAAAAATGTAATTCACACTTCATTCATCCATTGAAAAGTTCAACAGAATGACATCCCTTCTTATCCTACTTTCAAGCGCTTAGATTATAGTCCCTCCCTTGATTCTCTTGTTTCCCCTGATGGAATATTCTCAATTTTCAACACTCCTTTGATTTCTCACTACTTTGCTCATATTTCAATATTTTTACCAAAATGTTACCTTTTTAGGTCAGTTTTTTTGTGGACTTTTCACTTCGATATTATTATAGTGTTTTCTTCTGATACCTAACAAAAATAAATAGTTGTTTTATATTCATGACAATTTTCTAGAAGGCATTTGTTTTGCAAAGTCCCTGTATTGTTAAAAACCACATACCATAAAAACCGTTGAATAAGTCGGTTTTCTAGGAATTTTTGCAGGATCCTTAAAAGGGGGTATTGACTAATACACCGGTGTGATGTATACACCGGTGTGTGTAAGATTAAATCACTGTACCAGTGCCACAATGGGATTACTACAGCCACGGTTATGGCTCACACAAACTTAACTGTAAATAACCCAATTTATTTTTTATCTACGGCATTCAGGTCATGTTGCTAGGTAGAAACACAAAACCACTGTTCTAATTAAAAGTTTTAATTTGTTATCCTCAATACCCTTAGTCATTTTGAATGTTAAATGCAAGCTTTCAGACTCTCGACTGACCTCCTCTTGACCCAGGCACGTGAGTACGTGGTAAAAACAAATAAAGGATAAAGTTATCAATCTTTGGAATATGATAATGTCACAGCTATACTGCTTCACTTAGTGTTAACACAATAGCTGTCCATCTCTATGAATTTCCTTATTCTCACCTTCCCGAGCCATTGATTTGTCAACATTCAGACTGAACCCGCCCCTGGGATCCGTAGCATTCAGCTATTGGTTAGAAAGCCGAGTAAACTTATCAAGTCTTCTTTTCGTTATAACTGCAATGCTATAATAATGCAGGTGACTCTGAGACTGGATAAAGTAGGACAGTCAGACAATAAACTAAAATGCTACTCAACAGGTTTGAAATTGTGCGTTGAATTTGCCGGTATACATGTTAATTGCAATGCTGAAAAAAAGTATGTGACTGCAAAGACAAACTTAAAATGGCAAAAGAAAAATGAGCTGATAGAGGAGGAAAGTATTTATGGCCCAATATAGAAAACATTTTGCTTGAATGGAGTACTTTGAATAACTTTAATACATACTGTAACTTTTTCTACGTCAGTGCAACGCAGTGGTACACTTGTAAAGTATGTGTGTGGTTATGGTTCTGATTAACAAAACAAAATGAATGTATTTGTACAGTGTGAAGTTGAATGCAATTGTACTGCACCGTATGCAACACTAAAGTGTTTTGTTTACTGGTTATTAGATAGTGCACTGCTTAGTTTATTTATTTATTTTTTGCTTTTTTAATTGATGCAAGAAGCACTACTTAATCATTTTTTTCTTTTAAATTTGAATTAATACAACAAATTTGTAAAAGCTGATGCAGCTGGAACTATTGTCTAAGTATGGGTTTGGAAAGAAATGTTCAGTAAAGCAAAGATGATATGTTCTTGAACTTGTTTGGGTACTTGATAAGCTCAAATAAAATGTGTTAATACAGATGTGATGTGGGATGTATAACTTGAGTTTACGCTCTGTTCATTTTTACTTTTTAAATTTTAGAAATTTTGAAAAACTGAAGTTTCTAGCAGTTTAACTAAAAACAACACTGTAAAATTATTAATGGAATAAAATGTTGCAAACAAGGGTTATTTCGAAATAAACCTGTGTATCTTTCTTTAGTTATCTGTGTTGAGCATGTAGGAAAAAAACAATAAAAAGTATTTTAAACACATAAAAGGTGTTTTCCTAAAATCAAAGTCTCAAAAAGGGGGAAGCGACTTTTACACCAGTGCGACCCATAAAATGATTTTTACGGTAATTAAAATATCGAAGTGTAAGGATTCAGTTCTTGTTAAATAAAGTAAACTTTTTATTTTCTCAACAAGTTTTGTAGCAGAAATTTAACTACAGCAATTTAACATTAAGATTTGTTTTAAAACTTTTAAGTAAATTAATTTTTTGTTAAAAAATGACTTGAACACAGTGTATTTCTTTAAATAGCCATTTAAAAATGACATTATACTGCGGTACATCGATAACCGTGGTATATTTTTTGACGGTTACCATACCGTCAAAATTTTATACCGTGACATCCTTACAACCGGGAGCTGTCGCTGTTCCAGCCAGCATTAAAACCCGGATTCCAAATACTGCACGAGTCACAGAATAACTGTGTATTCACCACCAGCACCGCGAGAAAAGATGCAGAGCCGTGCCTGTATTCTTGTGTTATCATTTCGGGACTGAAATCCTGTTTTGCTTAGCTGTGCTGCTACACATTGCTGTGTAGTTGCTAACATTATTATTTAACGGTGCCAAACCGTGAAAACGATTAAAGAACTGTTTGGAATGTGAACACTGTTTGTTGTCGTTGTTTGAGCACTGCATCACCTCTACACCTGTGCACTACAAGCCACTTTGCCACAGTATTAAAGTGTAGTAAGCTGTTTTGTTTGTGTTAACTATGAGTGACACTCACCAAGCAAGCAAGTCCCCTCTGAGTTTTGCTCCTGCCCTGAAAATATAGAGACTGTTTTGCATTGCTGAAAGGATTCAGTAAAACTAGTTCTAGTGTGTAGAATTAACATAAAGCCATTTCATAAATGTAATAACACAATATCACATAACAGGTAGTGCAGTTGTTATGGAATACACCACTTTTCTGGTGTGTAAAAAGCACTTGGCTTCAACTTGCACCTCAGCACTCCAGAGGTTTCTATTTTGTGCTTGGTTTTTAATCACCTTACTTTTTGCTTTCATTTAATTAAAGGATGTGTGAAGAAGTGCACGCTTACATAGCCCTACCTGTAGATGTTTATAAGGGTGTAGGTATCTATGGGTAAAGGATGTTTGGTGGCAGATGTGCTTTTAAAGTAAACCTCACTAAGAAGTTCCTGAGAGACACTGATTTAGCTGGCCCCTACAGTCTCCTTGGAAAAGTTAAGGTGGTCAGCTCAACAGTGCTTCTACCCCAAATACAATCAATCTAATTGCTCGCCACATGTTCTGTTAGTGAATGTTTCTTATGGATCGGGTAACAGTAGGTTGCAAGGTTTCCATCTGTTGCTCAAATCATTTGCCTGAATATTGTTTTATTATTATTATTTATTTCTTAGCAGACACCCTTATCCGGGGCGACTTACAATTGTTACAAGATATCACATTATTTTTACATACAATTGCATTATTTTTTACACATTATTTTTACATACAATTACCCATTTATACAGTTGGGTTTTTACTGGCGCAATCTAGGTAAAGCACCTTGCTCAAGGGTACAACAGCAGTGTCCCCTAACTGGGATTGAACCCACGACCCTCCGGTCAAGAGTCCAGAGCCCTAGCCACTACTCCACACTGCTGCCATGTTGTCTTTTAACTGGCTGAAGGGTGTAACATCTTTAAATGTTTAAAGAAACCCATGAAGCCTAAATGATTAAAGAAACCCATGAAGCCATTAATTGAATAAAAAAACATGAATGATATTAAAAAGCAAGCCACCACTGTTCTGTCAGTTCAGTCCATGTACATGCTTTATTGCCAGGGCAGTGACAAGTGTAAGCTCTTTTGTGGTGATAGGTAATTTGGGGATACTATGCATTTCAAACACAAAGTATAGAGAAAGAGAAAGGGAGAGGTATAGAGAAAGGCAGAGGTTTAGTAATTCAACACTTAGTTACACCTCAAAAGCCCCCGTGGACAACTTCATCTACGAGTTGGTGTTCCAACCCCAAGTCTAACGGTGGGTACCAGCCATATGGAAAAAAAAAAAACAGAACATATATAAATAGTGCTTTAGTTTAAATTCCAAACAATCTAACCCTCTGTTGCTTGTTAAGTGACTTGGCAGGAAGTTTTCCCTGCTATAGACCAACTGTACAGCTAGTAAATAGAAAATTACAGGGGGTATGCTTTTGTTTACTCTATGTTCAAAGATACATTAGAAAGTCAGATATTAAAGCCTTTCAATCAAAATTGAACCTGTTTTTTAACCCATCATTGATGAAGGATAATAACATCAACAGAGACACAAGGACCCCTGAGAAATACATACCACCTCCATGCTTGACAGTAGATATCGTGTTCTTTTCTTTGTACACCTCGCCAGACTTTCTCCAAATGTACGACTATCAGCATGAACAAATAGCTTGATGTTTGTTTCATCACTCCACAAAACCTTTGATCAGAACTCATATCCATCATTCAAATGCCGTTTTGCAAACTTTAAGTGATTGTCCTTGTGATGTTTTCCTAAGAGTGGCTTTTTTCCTTGGCCTGCAACCATTGAGACCTTCACCATGCAATGCTCGACCTATGGTTGAAATGGAAACCCCAGTTCCACTTGCAGCCAATTCACTTTGAATGTCTTTGGCAGTCAATCTTGGATTGTTATTAACCTTCCTCACAATTCTTCTACTTGTTCTTGGTGAAAGAACCTTCTTTCTTCCAGACCAAGGGAGCGAGCGTTGTGACAGTACCATGAGTCTTGTACTTCTTGATAATAGAAACAGTAGTTGAAATTGGGATACTCAAATGCTTGGAAATCTTCTTGTATCCTTCTCCAGCTTTATGACAATAAATCATTTTCTACCTAAGGTCTTCAGATAGCTCTTTACTTTTTCCCATATTGACTTAATGGTGATGACAGCAATCATCCTATGCCTAACTCGTTTTTACTCTCTAAGAATGTTCACCTGCAATCCAGCATTTTGTAGACTTTTCTAGAATTAGGTTCTGCATTATCATATTGAAATTTCTAGCATCTTGTAGACAATACTATCATAGCATCAAAGGGTATGAATACTTTTGAATTCGCATTTTTGGAGTTTTGCAAAAAAAATTGCTGAAATAAATAATTGTAGACATCTATTTCTTGTAACTTTTTTCCTCATCCACAAAAGCAAAACTTTGCTACAAGCGATTTTTTCCTATAATTATTTATTTTTGAGAAACTTCGAGAAATTATACATTTCCATTGGGGTATGTAAACTTTTGACTACAACTGTATATATATTTAAGCGATAGAGCCCGTCGATGCGGGCTGTACCGTATGGTAGATGACCGCGACTGGAGTTATGCGTCCCGAGCCGTAGGTGAGGGCACTAACGAAAGTCAAGGTCATCTACCACACAGTAGACCACACATCGAGAGGGGTCTATCACTATTAGAAAACGATTTATTTCTTTATCTTTAAAAAAAAAACTTAAAACCTATATTTACCTTTAACTTCTGATATTTTGCCAGGTAACCTTCCACTGAGGAAAATAACACATGTCCCTAACATAATTAGAATAGAAAATCAACATACACGTAGAGAAAACGTTTTTTATTATTATAATTATTATTATTTGGCTAACATATTTATTTATTTATTGGGGTCTTACTCTTTCTTATTATAATTTATCTGGACATTGCCATTTAAATTAACTGTACAATTGTTGAATAGTCCATGTAGTATAGAGTTGCACTCGAAACTTGTTGGAGGTGGGGCATCATTCAAGACGGCAGGGTGTGGATTGGCTGGTGTGTAAATAACTGAAACAGGTTTGGCAGTTTGACTGGCTGGTTTTGATGGATGGTGTTGTTTGGATCCAGCTGATGATAGAATTGTGGACCAATCATGTCTTTCCTGTTGATTTGCTGTCCAGTAGCTGCTAATTGAGCCTTCATTATGGTGTCCTGTCACAGACATGATTCCCCTTGTCTCTAGACCAGCATCAGAAAGTAACTGAACAGTAGTTGGTCTTATACAGTGGTTGATGTATCTTTTGCTAAGCATTGCTTTTTCACTCCAGGTAGCCATTAAATTGCCAATCGTGTTTTTCCCTAGTGGTTTGCAGGTGTACCAAATAGGTTGTGTGGCAGCATTTTCAGGAGAGAACGGCTTTGGCTGAAGATAGAAACATGGTGGATTTTGAGGCATTGTAGACATGTACTTACCGAGGGATTGTACTGGACGCATTGGGTCACCCAGCTTTTCAAACATGCTGCCTCGAAGCATAGCTTTATCTGCTTTTATTAGTGTTAGATTAGTTTTAATTTTATTAGTTTCAGACATTCATGGTATCAATGTTTAAGTAGCTTTTTATGTTATTGGATTAGTTGTAAATTAGAATGTTAGGGGGAAAAACCGGTATGTGTGGATTGATTTAAAATTTAATTCACAGTTAAGCACTTCAACGTTCCAGCGGGCATCTATGCAAAATAGAAGCCTGCTAGATCTGGAAGCTGATTGGCTGTTCACACTCAATTGTTTTCTAAATTTATATATATATACTGTATATATACACACATTTTTTTTCACTGAAACTGAGGAGGCACTGCCTCCCTTGCCTCCCCTAAGGAGCCTCCACTGACATACAGTATAAACCTGGGATGAACATAAGATAAGCCGTTCTTCTTTTGACATTGTGCTTTCATTTACTGAGGTAAGATTGGAACACTAAAATCTGTAATATACCAATGCAGTTTAAAGCAAATATATTGAAGAAAATCAGACTGGTGATTAATGCTTTCTCAATTCTATCACTGCTGACAGTTTGAATCCAAGTGTTTCATCATTACTCTAACAAGATTGCTTAAGCAATGTACCATCACTGAACTCACAGATTTTGTGATTATTTGTTTAAAATGATATTTTTGCCTAGCATGCAGGAGGAGGCACATGAAATAAGGAGAGGAGAAAGTGCATTTAGTTATAATGCCCCAGATTGTGGAACTCATTGCCCTTCTCTATTAGAGATGATGCTTCACTCAGTATTTTTAAGTCAAGATTAAAGACTTTGCTGTTTAGTCTTTTTATCCCAACTTACAAATATAATATGTTTTCATCTATTTTATTTGCTTATTTTTGTAATATTGTATTTTTATTTATCATTCTTATTAAGTTCTTATTTTCTTCAATTGTTTAGAGTTTGTTGTACTGTTATTGTAGCGTGCACGGGGGAAGGCAGCAGCGGGGCTGGTAGGTGACGTAATCACACACGAAGACATAAGCCCGATATACGCTCCTTGCAATGGAGCAGGCTCTTTTGTACTGCAGTATTGGCGCTATACTTTAGTGCGAGAGGTCCCGGGTTCACGCCCGCCCTCCACCTGTGTGTGGATTGCCCTTATTATTATTATTATGTATTGTTATTTTGTAATGTGTACTACTTCTTGATACTGCAGACTTTGTGTTTTAAGTGGCATGTAAAGTGCTTTGAGATACTACGGTATGAAAGGCACTATATAAATAAATACATTGAAATTAAATTGAAATTGAGGCAGTTAAGTTCAAAGTGTATTTGCTTTAATATTTCACTTGATAAAAGTTTAAATCAGGGACAGGGGACATGTCTTCAGTTTTGATGTTTTACAGTGCCTTGTGAATACTTATGCAATCAAGACTTTTCAGTTTTTTATTTGTAAATAATTTTGAAAAATATGTAGATTTTTTTCCCCACTTTGACAATATGGACTATTTTGTGTAGATCAGTGACAAAAAATCCTAATTAAATCCATTTTAATGCCAGGTTGTAACACTACAAAATGTGGAAAAGTCCAAGGGGGGTGAATACTTATGCAAGGCACTGTATAAGCAGGGGAGGCTTGTAGTGCATTTTATTGAAGTTATGTATCTTGCAGAAAAAAGTCCCTGAGGTAAAATTATACTTTTACTGACTGATACTTAGTTCTGAATGGCGGTGTTTACCTGCACAAGTCATGACAGTTTTCCTCACAGCGTGTTTGCCATACTTTTCAGGAAATGCGTTGCTTTTCACTTCTGATTTAAAAAAAAAATCATCTGTACCAATGCAGATTACTCAATTCGTAGTCATTTAGGGGAAAGGATATTTAAATGTCCATGTCTGCTTACTAAGTAGGAAAAGAATGACTCTGAATATCGTGGAGAGCTTCATGGATTGCCATGACGATAAAAACATTTAACAAGAGAAATGAATTCACGTGTTGTCACGCACATTCTGAATTTATATATATATATATATATATATATATATATATATATATATATATATATAAGCATGTTGTTATCTCTACTGGACCTAGCAGCCATCAATTCCTTGATTTTGTACAAGAAATGCACCGGGGAAAATATCAGTAGGAGAGATTTCATCTTGAAGCTAGCCACAGCGCTTCAGCAGAAGCATTTCGATCACAAAACTAGTTTCTGTGCTGCGAGTGGCACACACGCTAGAGAAATCATGTTACTTTAGTTTTAGATTAAAAACTACTTTTTGTTTTTACAGTTTTGTATGTACATAAACCTGTTTACACACTGGTTTCTTTTGAAATGTTTATTTTATTACAGTTTTTCATTTTTTGAAGTAGTGCTTTATATGTGGTAAATAAACCCTTTTATGTTTAATTGTTCATTTAAATATGGCGTTTCTGCTGTGCAGGTGTTTGATATGATGAGCTTGAATAAAATTTTTAAGTTGCATCCGATAGTTTGTCTTTCATTTTAATATTGGTGATGTTTAAAATGTAGTGTGATAATGACTGCCGTCGTCGGATGTAGGTATTAGTATAACCGCGGCGGTCTTAGTGTTAGTAGTCCATAAATGTACATTTTGTGTGTGTGTTTTGTACGGCCTTTCTGCTGGAGATTACGTGAGATTAAGTCATAAGAACTGGATCTTGACTGCAGAAATCTCGTGAGCCACAAGCACGATTCCTGCTCCGGTTTACATGGGTTTTTACAGCTATTTTTATCGTGAGGAAGTGATTGACCCTGCCCTTAAAGTCGTGCTGCCAAAATAAATGGGTAATTGTATGTAAAAATAATGTGTAAAAAATAATGTAATTGTATGTAAAAATGATGTGATATCTTGTAACAATTGTAAGTCACCCTGGATAAGGGCATCTGCTAATAAATAAATAATAATAATAATAATAATAATAATAATAATAATAATAATAATAATATCTAAATGCACCAAAGTTGTTTCTTAATTGTATTATTGAATTTCTCAAGCCACTGGTGTACAATTAACAACAGTTTTTCTAAAAAGGAATATTAAATTAGTCTAGTTTTGTAGCATACAGTTCAATTTCCCTTTCACAAAAAAAACAACTATATCATATGGAATTTGAGTATTTTATGCATCACATAGAGATCTATACAAGAAGAACAAATTATCTAACTTGGACTAGATCCAGAGAAATACCTGAGGAACTAAACTGGGTTAAGCTGAACCTAAAAGTACGCTCACCCAGGTAAGTCTACTTACCTCTGTTAAAAGGGATCTTTGTTGCTAAGGAACTGTTTTCCTGTAAAATGAATTTGTACCATACTAGTGTATTTGCTATTTAATACAGCTAGGTTTGATACAGCTAGGTTTCTGAATGACACCTCCAAAAGTCTCATAAATAGTGTGTGAGATGTTCAGGCCTTATTAAGTGTAATCTTCTGTGAGTTTTTGTATATTTTGTTAATATATTTTTAAATAGTTATTTATGTTCATGTTTTTTCTTTTTTTTTTACCAGATGACTGCAATGAATGGATATTAGTGGTGTTATTGGGATACACTTAAAAAAAATGAACAGGCTTATCTAAAATATTATGGATGCATGATTCCAAGGTGCATAATTCATTTTCTATGATACTGATTTCATCATTAAAACAGTTTCATAAATAAATTGGTACTGAATGTAATGGAAACTAAAACAAGAATTCTTTCCTCAGAGCTCTCTGCTGTTTTTGTTCTTTTGAGTAAGTGAGGAGTTAGCTGAGCCTCTGGGTTTCCCTGTCTCTAACGTTTAAGATCCAAGATAAACGGCTAGTAATTAAATATGAACTGAGCTTTTTTTTAATTGATTTAGTTCTGCAGGAGCAACAATGGCATAAATAAATCATACTTTTATTCCAATATTAATTGTAGGTCATTATACACTGTAGGGTGATTATAAAGTCATTTAGTGACTTCTCACTCGTCTCACTCTTCTCACTCTTGTTGCAGAGAAATGACTGCATTCACAACAGAAATACCAGGACAGCAGCTGGTTGCAAAAGCTATGGCCACAATTTGCTTAGAAAAATAGTTTTTGAGATAAAATGGAACGGAATTGAAATGGCTGCCATGGAGAACTTAAAGACCATTTGTATTGTGTTTAAACACAGTTAGAAGTATGACATTTGGTAAACATGGAGTCATTGGGATTGTCTCTGAAACTAGAAAAGGGCTTATCTCTCCGTTGTGTACTTTTCTGTGTTACATTTCTATGAGAATTTCAGACCATTGTTTATTGGCCACCCATAGCTCAAAAACTGCAAGATGTATACACATGCCGTTTAGCACAGACACAGTCCTAAAACAGGAATCAAGCATTTTGCCAATCAGAAATGAAAATATGTTAAATTAAAGGAGATGCTAAGGTTTTAAAAATATAATCTGGGGATGCACAATTCATTCAAAATAACAGCCCCCAAATTAGAACAGCTGTATTATGAAAATCAGATTTTTTCTATTTTCAAATGTTCAAATAAGTTACATCTTGTTGCATTAATGTTTTTAAAGGGTTTGGTAGTTTACAGCATGTTAGTCTTATTGTTGATAGTTCATTTTAATTTCAAATTAGATTGATGACGTAATTGTATTTTTTTCAAATTAGAATAAAACCTCCAGACCCTCAGGTTAGGTGTATATTTGCACTGACACAAGTTCTAAAGTCATTATTTGAAAAAACTGTATCACAATTAAACAAAGTGAAGTCCCAATTAAACAAAATAAATAGCATTGGGAAGAACCATTGGGAAGAACCCAGAGTTCTGTCCCATTTAAGCAGAAATCCCGATTTATCAGTATCCCGAAGTGACGCCAACTGCACTCAGCCAGACACCCAGACATGCCTATTACATGCACTTCGAAAAATGTTGATACTTGTTATGGATACTTGTTTATACTCATCACTTGGCACACCGCTAATAAACACTATATACAGAACATTTATATTTGAGTTTGACACAGGTTAACAAAAATCGGTTTGGAATATGTTTGTTTCTCATTCTAAAATATTAAAGAGTTCATTAAAACTGGCACTTGACTATATTAATTATTTAATACAATAAGGGGAATTTTAATATACATGTATATTGTATTAAATATTTATTACATCACGTATTTAACTGAGCTCACTCCTTTATTTTTTGAAGTTGAACCATAGCAATTAAAAAATCTTATTTATTATTAAATTAAGCAAACAAGAAGCACAAAATACAATTAAAATGCCTTTAATATTACACACTACATAAACAGGAAAATCATCTGCTTAGAATTGGAGCTTCTTTATCCTCTGACATTAATTATTTAACAAAACTTTAACAGCTAATGGATCATAAAATACTTCCTTCCAAAGTGCCAGAAAACAGGCAGTAATTTGAAACAATAGCCAATAATTTAGCTATCATGTTTTACTCCTAAGGTTACTGTATGTTTCTAGTTTGACCTAGCAAATAATGTGTCAAGCATTCACTCAGTATTGTGCTTATTTATCAGTGACAAAATGCTTGTGTGCAGCTTGTACCATATGTAAAGAAAACGATTAATTATTCCGTTTTGAGAATGAAAAACATGCAAACATAGGTCGAGTTTCCATGCAGTTTAGAAACTCCAAATTCTCTCTCCATTGTCATTAGAATGTGCCGTAGCACGCACAATAGGAAATGTGCAGCCAAAACATGGCACTATGGCTGGGTAAATAACCTTCTCATGCTAAAAGCAGTGGAAACATGTTTAAAAGCCATACCTTATGTCCATTAGACATCAGCAGTGAAGATCATGTTTGTGATGTAAGATTTATTTAACATTTCAAATTACTGCCATTTGAATAAAATTATAGTGTTTTATAGTTGAGTTGTTTTATAAGCAAAGTTATATATTAAAAAAAACTACTGAAGCTACTACAAATGCAGCCCTTTGCAATTTATAAATAGATAAATAAATAACAAAGCCTTTGGAAGCGTCCAAGTGCCAATTTAAAAAAAAAAGTATCTCCTACACAGGACTTTTTAACTCCTACGTAGAACTTTTTTTTTTTTATCTCCTACGTATAACTTGTTTTATCATCTACGTAGAACTTTATAACTCCTACATAGGACATATAAATTCCTACATAGATAGATAAAAGTCCTACGTAGGAGATAAAAAAATTTACACGTAGAAGTTTTTTTTGTTTTTTTTTTAATTGGCACTAGGACGCTTCTGTACAAAGCCCTTTGCAAAGCACAGAAACATCTTCTTTTCATCCTTTTACACTTTTGTTATCTTCGTGTTTGGTCATTGGATAGCTGATTGCTTTAAGCCTCCTTATCCTCATGGGCAAACTGTTTATAAGCAATGAACAGTCCGGGGAGAAGAATGGATAGTTGCCATAAAATGAAGAATACATTAGCTGCAGAAAAAATAATAGAGTACACATACCAACATAAACTTGCTTTAACAGGGCCATTATTCTTTGACCCTTCTGAGGAGCGGTTTTCAGAGAATACCATCTGCTCTCATGGGGTATTGATGACTGTGTAAGCAACTGAATGTCTGGCATCTTGAGTCCCTGTAAAGGTAATTGCTACCACCTGTGTCTTGAAATCTTCGAACATATGAGAACATCAGTTTTTAACAACCTGGATTTAAAACAAGCGTGGTGCTATGATCTTTCTTGAAAAAGCTGCTGTCTTAAAAATGCACTATTATTTGATAAATGAGCACAAGCTTGCTTTATATTCACTTATGCAGTCACTAAGTTCCCCTTATTATAACTGTGCATTCATTTGAACATGAACATTTTTTCTATATGTACAAATTACTAAGCTGCTGAACTATAAATGTTTGTTTTTTTGCAGCCTGTATCTGTGCATATACTGCAGGTGCAGTAGATATCCTTTACGGACGTGGATCAAGACCCCTTTCTAAAATCCTCAAACAGAAACATGATACAATAATGTGCTCCATTCAACACAATCAGTCATTAAATTCTCTGCTGGCACTTAAATGTGGTTTGAATATCTACATTAGATCGATTTGGAAGGGCTCTGTAGAACACTATTAAATGTTATCAATATTTTCCTAACATATTGTGTTCTGAATAATGTTGCAATAAACGGTGAGAAGTTGACTCCATCCAAAGATGGCTGGGGTGTCCTAAAGGAAAATTAGGATCTGTTGGGAGTCACTGTCTTAGGATAATATTCAACATTTTCCTATCAAGTATAAATAATGTAAAACTAAGAAAGAATGTGCTTTCTTACAAGAATAAGAAAACAAGAAATAAGTTGTTGCAGAACATGAACAATGACCATTCAAATTTACTCATTAAAATGAGGTTGTAAAGGAATGCAAAAGATAGGATTTGGAATCCATATGACAGTGAATGGCAGATTCCACATGTCATAGCTTATAGTAATACAATGCATATAACTTTAGGTATAAGTATGTGACCTATTTAAAGAGCTCATCATACTTTACAAAGATGAGGAACATCTTTCTACTAAAAACTTAATTCAATAGATCCTGTTTTCAACCAAAGATTATGTTGACTTTTCATGAACGATCTTTCGGCTCCACTCCCTGATAACAAGCATCTTCAATGATCTTGTGAAGCTCGGAGACCTTGCCAGATAGATTGTATCATTCATTGTAGTTAAGGATGTTTTGTCCTTGTCACCTATTATCTCCAGAGTAATATAATACCAGGGTAACAATAACAAGTGATGCCAATGGTAGTGAGGGTGTTTTTTTTAGCACCAAACTCCCACAATCTCCAGAGGGGATTGTACTACAAGATGATTTCAAGATATGGAAATGGAAAGAATTACATGCTTCATTGTTTTCTATTTTGTAGTAATCTGTTTTTTTGTTTTTTTTTAACTTTTCATGAAGTGACAGTCTAGGTAAGGGGTGTGGAGGGTGTGCGACTATGACTAAAGAGGCAGTTCTGTAAAAAATGTTAAATGATAGAAATTTTTAAATAAATACATAAATGACAGCTAATTAGTCCAAGTTATTACCTTTCAAATTTGCCGTTGAGGAACACGCTTGGGTTTGTTGAACCGGAGAAATGGTATTTGAAGTGGCAAGTGTCAGTGAAACTGCAGTGAACAGAGCTGAAATGCGGCTTCAATCAAGAAAAAAAGCACTAATATGTTATGTTATGTTTTTCCCGGATTTAATGTAAAAATTAAATATTAATATTAAAAAAAATTCTAGATTTAACCAGATAAAGTTCTGATTTAGCTTAATACATAAATGTTTATGAACACATCCTTACAAGTTTTGAAAAGTGTACATTTTTATGGAATTATAGTATTCAGAGGAGGCGGGGAAGCAGAGACATGGGCTCTCGGAGTGTAATCTGCAGCATACAATGCCAAATCAAACGCTTCAATGGGCAGGGGCTCATTTGCATGTTAGCTTCAGATTTAGCTGGCAAAATAAATATTTTGTGAAAACCCACATTTATTTTTTCAGATTTAATTGCTGAACGATAATGTTTTTCAGATTTATCTGTTAGGTAAACGTTAAATTGCCAAGTGTAAAAAAAAAAAAATAACATGTATTTGTTTGTTAGAAACTTGTCAGCTAAATGTTGACTCGCCAAGTTTAAAAAAAAGATTTATAGACTGATTTTAAATGTTGAATGTACAATACACATTTTCAACATTTATAAATTATATCAGAAAGTATATAGAAAGTAAATGAAATTTGCTATGGGAAAACAAATGCATTAATCTGGTTTCTAAAAAAAAAGTAGCATGTATCATGATGATCACATGTTTGGGTCATAGGCAAATGCATGGACGGTACACAGAGGAAAGCCAGTATAGGAGCACAAACAGAGAAATAATGGAAGACCAACCTTTGCTATGATGGAATACAGGGAGCAATGTTAACAGCTGAACCTGTTTCAGTAAATGTAACCAACTGTGCAGGTGTATTTCTAAGTGTGGGCATTTGGCACACAGCAATGTGAGCTGCTTGTCTCTGGAAGAAGTAAGAACATTGCTCTTCTTCATATTTGTATCTAAATTCATACCACCATTGAGAACATCCACGATGTACAAAAATAATTCCATTGAAGAGAAGGTGGCTTGAACTACATTCAGTCAGTTAAACATGACAGAATTGGGACTAAATTGGTCGCTTTTTGGAAACTAGTGAGATCTTCACAAACATTAAAACTGGGTACCAGTTACCAAATCTAAGTCTAAATTTAATTTGGACATTTTAAATCACATCTTTATTGAACTAACCATTTTGTTGATATCACAACTTAATGTGATAGCACGTGCACCAATCATATTACAGCAATTTGATTCACTGATTCAGAATCTCATCAGGCCTGAACAGGGATATTGATGCAGCAAGAATAACTTCTAACTTAATAAGAACACAATTAGAATATGCACAGGCGTTTCTATCAATAAAAGTGTACAAAGCGACTCACAGTTTTCTATTTTTATCATTGTACAAATTGCCTTCATACTGTGTAACCTGTACCATTACTGTACTGCAGCTGTGGTTTCAGTGAAACCATGCTTCTACCTGCACAAGTAAGACTGCAGGTAAGATTGAATCTATTCCCTAAAGTTTCTCATCGCTCTCCTCTTTCATATTGTACAGGTTTGCCTCTTCCATTCTGAGATCACAGGATGCGGGGCTGCTGGTTATTCCTAGGGTCAACAAAAGCAACACAGGAGGCAGGGCTTTTTCATGTAGAGCTCCTAAAAAATGTAACTGAGGCTACACACACACACACAGGCTAAATGCAGTTGTGAGTTCACCTTTTGCTCTTAATACGGTTTGTATACACACACACAGTTTGGTTACAAAGGGCAGCGACAACCGCACTAGTTAATCCTTTTCAGAACAAGTATCCAGTGCGGTTATTCATTTAGTTTGGTTAGTTAATGCGCACTAACTGTGTGTGTATTAGTTAGTGCGAATAGAGGCTGATTTGCAATATGATTGGTTTCCACACAGTTTTTGTAGTTGTGTGATCCCATTGAAGTGCATTGAAACTATTGTATTGCTTAAGTATTGTCTTTAGTGCCGTTTAGCAGCTGTTAACCAGTTCCCTTGCAAAGTGAGGGTGGAGCCTACTTAAGCTGAGTGAATCTACTAGTGGTCAGTCTACAGGTAAACAGAGGCAGATAGCTTTTATCCATCTAGTTAGTATAATAGACAGCTAGCCTATTTGTGCGCCAGCACGAAGCACCAGCTGACCGAAGAGCCTCTCTACCAAAGAACTTGACGTACGCACATACGGCATGGTACTGTAAGTGGGTTTTCATTTGATGTAAATGCGTACATCATGGTGTTGAAGTGGTTAAACTAACTAATTGAGATAGTCCAATATAATGCTGTAAACTCAAAATCTTGTCTCGGGCCCGGAAATTTCTGTGGGCAGAACTTACCATACACTGGTAATTAATTAAGATGTGTGGATTCATTGTTATTATCTATATTAATTACAAGATGTCTAGAGCTAATTTGATACTTTTTCCATTTTTCACAATTAGCACTGTTATGTTGTTAATGATAAACACCAGACATATGGACAGATAAAACAAAGCACTTACAGTTTATTTTTAAATGTGTTGATGTTTCCTGCAGCATGGAGCCATGCATGATCAACTAAGAAACACTACATTCAAATACACTTTCACATCCCCAACATATGCCTGTCGCTGCTGCACTAACAGCTTTTTACTTCTCACTTCCTGGAACTTTTACACATTAACCAAATCCTCCCCTTAAATTACAGCTTTAATACAAACCGTTAACATAATCCTAAAGTCACTATCGGATTTCAAAACTGATATTCAGTCCCCAGGGAAGGCGACTGAAATAATATTCTCTATAGAGCAGTCTCTCCCAGAGCATTTAGTACTGGACGAAACAGCAACCTGCTACCCACCCTCCGCCACTGATATTTGTAAATCGAGTTCTTAAGTGTTTAAAAGATTGTTTTCAATTGTCACATTGATTATATAGAGTTTATTGATCAACCAACGTGTTCTTCATATTACCATGAAAAAAATAGGAACTTAAAAAGCTGCATAACCCAGAAACATGTAATTGTATTGTTAATATAAAACAAAGGGGGAAAAAAATCAAATTGCAGATTTTTTTTTCAAAGAATACCACTCAACCAAAATAATATCCCAAATGTTTGTATGTTTATGATGTTAAAAATGTATTTCAAATAAAACTAACACTAGGTTTAAAAAAAGCATAGCACTTTGCACATCTTTTTCTGTGTGTTTTACCAAAATGGTTTGCTGTTTAAAACTGCATGTTGCTCAGTACTCAATCTAATTGTACTTATTGTAGTTAAAATTATTATTTTTGTATATATAAATGTTGCATATATTCTCCACTGCACCAAATTGCTGAAAACTACTATCACTCACAAATATATCCTGTTGTAAATAATACATGCATTTTAGGAGGCACTTTTAGTTCACGTGTATAGCCATGTTCTCACCCAAACCGACTGTGCTTGGACTGTGGTAGGTTATTCTATGCAATCTCTTTTTTCCCCCTTTCTGGTCACAAAAGCTCTTATTTAATTAAGCAGCAATGAGCAATACATGGGTGCATGGAAGCACAATGAAGTGGGTAATCGTTGTGCAATCAAATTAGGTTTTTCTTTATAACATATCATAGCAAACATCCATTTCATTTGGAAATATAGCAAGAAAGTTGGAAATTCATAACATACAAAATGTGAAGCAAATATTACATTGATTACTTATTCATTGAATTCAAATAAATGTTACTCTACATTTGCTCCCTTAAAAGACACAAAAGTCATTGATTGTTATTACAGTTTCATTTGGATTTAGTTGATCTATTGCTTGAGCTTATTGCATGAAAGTACATTAAAATTACTTCTTTACAAACATTAAGAATACAGAATAATGTATACTGTGATTGAGGATCCTCCATCAGTGTTTTTTTAGCTAACTAACGATAACGAAAATGTCTATTAACAAACATAAATCATGTCTGTTAAAAGTGACTATAACTATAACTAAAAAATTATGTAAAACGATAAGGAAATAGTAACAAAAAAAAATAAAAAAAAACATTTCATTATAGTTAGGCATGCTACTTTTCAATTGTAATCGGTAAAGCTCGTTAAACATCGAATTCCCAAAAAATATGAGTTCAACTGAAATACATTTATACAGGATAGACATGTGTAAAACCACTCACTATTTTGTATTTTCTTACCAGAAATAATCATCTCTAGTTTGTGATGTTTTTATATTGCTGTCTGTCCCGTCTCCATTCTGCTCTGAATGGCTAGATGTCGCTGTCAGTCAACTCAGTGGTCCCTTAATAGGCTACTGTAGTTTCACTGTCAGTCATTTCATCCTGTTATGTTGAAATTAGCGGGTTAAGGTGTAGGTAAGCTTTTGCTATAGGTATACGGTGACAGTTACTAGTTTGATTTGAAAATGGGGCGCAAGAAGAAAACACTTAACAGAGGCGTAGCGTACATGAGGCAGCCGAGGCGGCAGCCTTGGTAAAAATCAGCTAGGTACAAAAAAAAAAAAATACAAAAATATATCTAAAGATTTTCTTTTTTTAATGTGCCCACTTACATTTTTAAGACTGGCATATAATCGATATGTTTTCATATTATTATTATTTTTTATTTGCCATTTCTTCATAACATTATTGTGATCTTAGGCTGTATATAAATTTGACAGCCGGGGTTTTGAAACTTCGCACCAAACAGACATGTTCACTTCTCGTTCTCATTGGTCAGTTTCCCTAGTTACGCCGCGTGTAGCTCCTGAACTGGATCCAACATCTGTTTATGACCCGACTCCAGTGAATTCGGATCCAATCCCATTTTTTGTTCTAGTTAGTGCAACCAGCCCCTGGAGCAGCGGGTAGTCCTGTATATTATTTAGTGGACAGTTCGGTACTGTACATACTCAAAGATGAAACAAAGAAACCAACCTGTAACGCATTTCTTTCAGAAGAAGCCACCTCTGTGTATGAATGTTTAGTGATTGTATTTCTTATATTAATATTGTTTTTTTGCTGAAAGTCCTGTGCAATGTGATGTTTAGCTGCGATACGTTTTCATAAAACTGTTTTTCTTGTGCAATGACAACGCCTTCCCCCTCCCCCGATATAACGATTATAAGCTGTAGTACTTTTCATGTATTGTATTTGATGCCACAGGCTAGAAGAATTGGAGGTAATTCTATTTATAAATTCACTGTTTGCAACAGCAGTTTTGAAAAAAGTTATTTTCCTAATGTTTTTCTTAGAGAAAAAAATCCAGGGAAGTACGGTTTTAATACTGGTGATTTTATTTTTTTAATCGTTTTCGGCATCTTTAAACAGCTTGTTCAGTGGTAATAACGCACTGGATACTGAAGTAAACTGCAGCTACGTTCCAGTGTGAATATGACAGCGTGCCTCGTTCAACCTTGACCTCTGTACACCAGAAGCAGTTTAAAGTATATTTACATGAATATAAAGCAACACTGTCTGTATTGATGATTATTTATATATATATATATATATATATATATAAAGTGTATTGGTTTGGTTATCAAACAAACAAAAGCCTTGCATGTTTTTGCCCCACCCCAAGTGTAAAACTAAAAATTCTCGCACAGCATAGAGACAATCCATGTTTTCCGCAACAAACGGATTCCTCTGGTCGCGGTTCATGACGAGAAAGAGTTTAGTGCATCCTTTCGATATGTTTGATTGCTCTCACAGCAGTATGGGTGTAAACAGACTGCATGGCCTTGCCCTGCTATATGTCCACAGAGACATGTCCCAGGAGAAAGTGTTACAGTGTTTCGATAGATCAGGCTATAGGAGGAATGGCAAACTCTATTTAAAGTAAAGCCTTCTAAATCAGGGGTTTTAATCGTGGCATCATACAGTCCCAACAGTCCTATCAGTCTTAGCACTACTATCAGCAATCTTACCAGTTCAGCAGTGTCAGCACCAGTCTTGTCAGTCCCAGCAGTGGCAACACCAGTCTTATCAGTCCCAGTTTATGTAAAAGAGATCTATTTATGAGAATGAATTACAGTAATAAGATCAAATTAGTATAATTGGATTGTGCACAGTGTGTAGAGTCATTCCTGCAAGGTACATGCATAAGGTATTCTGGCATTATAAAGACATAATTCAAATATGTTTATTTGAACATAGCCCTATAGCTTTTGAAAGTTACAAGGCTATAAATATTATAAATGGTTTCACATTAAGGTACTTTAAATGGAATAGGCTTGTGTTCACTAATATTATAATTTCTCACCATGAAAATTTTAAGCTGGTATCAGAACTGATTCTGAGGTGGAAGACAGCAAAGGAAAGAAGGTACCACTGAAGTGTGCAAGTACTGTCGAGTTACTATACATATTGTGACAGCAAAAACTGCCCAAGCATTTTGAAAACTAATCAAAAACAATAATTTTATACAGCATATAAAAAGCGAAAGCCCACCCCCCCCCAAAAAAAAAACCAACGATTTATACATAACAAGAAAATAGCTAATGATAAGTACCGAAAAATGAAATTCATAAACCTGAAAACAGAAGCCCTAAACATAACATGAATGTAATCACTGAAAAATCAGACCTTTTAGGAAATAACAATAAAATGTTTTCTAATGAATATTTAATCAAATCAGTATTCACCGAACAAAATCCCAAAAGACTCATATTTCAATGCAAGATTTCCATTACATGAGAGTAGATGAACTTCATGCCGATTTGAACTTGGCTCTCGCCAAGATAAGCACCAACTAAGACGTAGCTTCACAGTAAACTAATGTGATCCATATGTGTCTCCATCCATTTGCGCTTCCTTCCATATGATGATGTAGATATCCTTCTGTCTGGTGTTGATGGCTGAAGTGTAATGCTGGCTCCAGGGATCAGCTTATTGCCTCCCTAGCGCATCAGCACACACAACGGCTGTGATGCTGGCTCCGGGGATCAAACATAGTGCGGTCTCCCCAGCGCATCAGCATGACAACCGTCTGGATTGAGCTAAGTAGGGTACATCTCTGGGGTCTTCAAGTGGGCACCTTCCATCTTCAGTGTTTCGTCGACTAGCCCACGACACCCCAAGAGGGCTCGACGGTGATTCTGGCGTCCCAGCATCACCCCCCTCCGTCCCCCACTCAACTCAGCCCAGCTTACTTACCTGTACATCAGCGTTTCTTTCTTTCTATTGTGCTTGAGATCCCCAGCCAGAATCTTTCCGTCTCAACCACAGCCAGTTGCTGCTCCTCTCTGCTGCTTCAGATAAGTTCTTCACTGTGCAACGCAACTCTTGGCCATTGAATCCGACATCTCTGAGAAACCGGGTTGTAGAGTGTGCCACAAATCCTCGACAACCCACTTCCACTGGGCAAACCCAGACTCTCCATCCTCGCTGTTCCGCTTCAGTGGCTAGTTGAGCATACCGCAGTTTCTTCCTCTCATACGCCTCATCTACAGCATCCTCCCATGGCACTGTTAACTCTACCAGGTGAACAAGGCGTGCTGATCCAGACCACCAGACAATATCTGGTCGAAGGTTAGTGGTGGCAATCTCAGGTGGAAAAATAAGCCGTTGACCAACATCTGCCAGCATTTTCCAGTATCTAGCAGCTTCCAGTTGTCCTGGGCGAGGATTGGTTTTAACACCTTTTCTTGGTGGTTGCTCTCCTGGGCGGAGGAATGTTGTCTTTTGTGTGTAATGTTTTGATGGAACAGGTGGCAACTTATTGTTCATGTTACGCTTGTCATACTAGTATTCAAACTAGTAAGGAACTGCTATTGGTCCATTGTATGAAATCAGAAAATGGATCTTATGCCTTGTATCCACTGCCTTTTCCCAGGTATAGCTGAGCTGCATGGTCTAGGTGAGGTGTCACTGGAAGGTGTTTACACTGATGCTCATCTATCCCTCAGCTACACCTCAGACATCTCATACCCAACGGGGCCAATCTGTACTGTATGGAAGTATGTCAACGAAACGAGTGTGCTTAAGAAGACTACTGACAGCTGTGTAAAGACCGAAAATATAAACAGTCACAAATGTTTGTTCAACTTCGTCTATCTTTGCTTGTTTGTTAATTCAATAGATCCCACAATCCATCGTGACCTTTACTGACACACTACTACTGCCTGGGTCAGCTATACCTGACACAATGACACTGGAACGCAGACAGCCATCTCTAACTACACCTCCCCCAGACCAGCCAGCTCAGCTATACCTGACACAATGACACTGGAACACAGACAACCATCTCTAACTACACCTCCCCCAGACCAGCCAGCTCAGCTATACCTGACACAATGATACTGGAACACAGACAGCCATCTCTAACTACACCTCCCCCAGACCAGCCAGCTCAGCTTTACCTGACACAATGACACTGGAACGCAGAGAGCCATCTCTAACTACACCTCCCCCAGACCAGCCAGCTCAGCTATACCTAACACAATGACACTGGAACACAGACAACCATCTCTAACTACACCTCCCCCAGACCAGCCAGCTCAGCTATACCTGACACAATGACACTGGAACGCAGAGAGCCATCTCTAACTACACCTCCCCCAGACCAGCCAGCTCAGCTTTACCTGACACAATGACACTGGAACGCAGACAGTCATCTCTAACTACACCTCCCCCAGACCAGCCAGCTCAGCTATACCTGACACAATGACACTGGAATGCAGAGAGCCATCTCTAACCACACCTCCCCCAGACCAGCCAGCTCAGCTATACCTGACACAATCACACTGGAACGCAGACAGTCATCTCTAACTACACCTCCCCCAGACCAGCCAGCTCAGCTATACCTGACACAATGACACTGGAACGCAGAGAGCCATCTCTAACTACACCTCCCCCAGACCAGCCAGCTCAGCTTTACCTGACACAATGACACTGGAACGCAGACAGTCATCTCCAACTACACCTCCCCCAGACCAGCCAGCTCAGCTATACCTGACACAATGACACTGGAATGCAGAGAGCCATCTCTAACCACACCTCCCCCAGACCAGCCAGCTCAGCTATACCTGACACAATGACACTGGAACGCAGAGAGCCATCTCTAACTACACCTCCCCCAGACCAGCCAGCTCAGCTATACCTGACACAATGACACTGGAACGCAGACAGCCATCTCTAACTACACCTCCCCCAGACCAGCCAGCTCAGCTATACCTGACACAATGACACTGGAACGCAGACAGCCATCTCTAACTACACCTCCCCAAGACCAGCCAGCTCAGCTATACCTGACACAATCACACTGGAATGCAGAGAGCCATCTCTAACTACACCTCCCCCAGACCAGCCAGCTCAGCTATACCTGACACAATGACACTGGAACACAGACAACCATCTCTAACTACACCTCCCCAGACCAGCCAGCTCAGCTATACCTGACACAATGACACTGGAACGCAGACAGCCATCTCTAACTACACCTCCCCCAGACCAGCCAGCTCAGCTATACCTGACACAATGACACTGGAACGCAGACAGCCATCTCTAACTACACCTCCCCAAGACCAGCCAGCTCAGCTATACCTGACACAATCACACTGGAACGCAGAGAGCCATCTCTAACTACACCTCCCCCAGACCAGCCAGCTCAGCTATACCTGACACAATGACACTGGAACGCAGACAGCCATCTCTAACTACACCTCCCCAAGACCAGCCAGCTCAGCTATACCTGACACAATCACACTGGAACGCAGAGAGCCATCTCTAACTACACCTCCCCCAGACCAGCCAGCTCAGCTATACCTGACACAATGACACTGGAACACAGACAACCATCTCTAACTACACCTCCCCCAGACCAGCCAGCTCAGCTATACCTGACACAATGACACTGGAACGCAGACAGCCATCTCTAACTACACCTCCCCCAGACCAGCCAGCTCAGCTATACCTGACACAATGACACTGGAACGCAGACAGCCATCTCTAACTACACCTCCCCAAGACCAGCCAGCTCAGCTATACCTGACACAATCACACTGGAACGCAGAGAGCCATCTCTAACTACACCTCCCCCAGACCAGCCAGCTCAGCTATACCTGACACAATGACACTGGAACGCAGACAGCCATCTCTAACTACACCTCCCCCAGACTAGCCAACTATACCTGGGGAAAGGTAATAAAAATGAGACATTTGTTACTCAAGATCTTATTCCGATTTTTCATTTGTACAACATATACAAAATAAATATACATGTAAATTATTTTTTTTTTTAGTGAGTTGATTTTTTCAAAGAATTTCATCCTGTCAGTGATTTAGGTTTAAAATGCCTCTTTAGATTGAGTGTTATGCTGAACTAATTCTCTGGACAGTTGCAAAATAATGACACATTCTGAGCCATCAGAGAGAATAAACCTTTATAAATGATGTAGCTATTAAGGTGGTGCTGTAAATTTAGATGGTACAAAGCCATCTCTGGAAAGGGCATGTCTATTTCAGAGCCATAGGGGACCTAATGCTCTGCTAGAAAAACACAAAAAATAAAAATCTGAAAAACATTTCTTGGAAAGGTCAAAATCTCTGCTTCAGCTTCTACAAGTTGCAGGTTTTAAATCCAAGACTGAGAAAAAAAGTGTAATTTACTGGTGTGACTTGTGTTACAGCCATTTATTATTTTCACAGCATTACCTTCCTGTAACTCTGCATATGCGAAGCACAGGCTTGACCTTTCCATAAAAAATTATTTCAGATTTGTATTATTGGGATTTTTCCCAAAGGTCATAGGTCAAAAACCTTTTAAAGGTCTAACTTTACTTTTCTGTTTTTTAAATGTGTTTTTATCATATCATTTTTGAATTCCTCATACAATTTCCAATAAAAAGACACCTAACGCATCTAGCTCAAATAGTTTTCGATTAAAGGTTGGGAGGGTCCAAATCAACCTGATCAGGCTGAAAACATATATTTTCGTTTCTTTGCCTCAAACAACCCAGTGCATCAAAGTTTGTGTAAATCAGAGATGGTAGGGTGTTAAACCCAGTATTTGTTGGGTAATTTGTCATGGAATGACCCTTTAGCTTGACTGACCCACATGAGATATCCTAAAATAACTGAAAAAGGGATCAAGTACAGGTAACACAAACGTATAATATGTGTGTGTGTGTGTGTGACAAAGTGGCTGAGTGATGCAGTGCAGTAATTAAACAGACAGAGCCTTGTAATCCAGTTTGGAACAGTGAACTTTATTTTATATTCCAGGTCTGGTGACCTAAACAATAACACTCCTGCAATACACAACAATGTATACTGCACGGGGTAAACAATAATGGGATTGCAGTCCCAATTAATAAACACAATATCTGACCCACAATAATACATACATGGTCACCAGTCCTGGGTGTGTGCAGTAGTGCTCGTGGTGGGTGATACAGGTTATTTAGTGACTATTGGTAAAGTGCCGTTCCGGCTTAGTGCTGGTCCTAGGCGACAGCTCCGGGACTGTGTTAGCTGTCTGGTAATGTGCAAGACAAGACAAGACAATTACAAGACAAAACAAACAAAACACTCACGGTACTTTTTTACTTTTGGAACGGGGTCTCTCACAGTACTTCTCAATTTATTTACAAAAATCAGTGCGAAGGAACAGATTGCGATTCTCCGTCCCCTTTTATGCCGTCACACATGACCCCTTGGTAAACGAGTGCAACCGCCGCTTCAATCTGCGGCTGCCACATCGCTTCCCTTCCGGGTCAATGCGTTATTGCAACGGAGTCTTGCCCCCTTGAACCCTGGGAAAGAACTGTCAGGCCAGCCTGTCCAAGGAACTCTGTTTTCGCTGCTTAGAACCCTCACAGGTCGGGAGGGAGATTTACAACCAAGAATCATTGTATTGATGACATGTGATCGGACTTGAAGTCCCCTGCGACGTGTACCCTTATTGATTTTTCACTTATCAGAAAAACAGAATATAACAAAATAGAATATCTTACGTTATATTAAAAAACATGTTTTGTAATGCATATATATATATATATATATATATATATATATATATATATATATATATATATATAGTGTGAAAGACGCTACTGTATCGCCACTAGGGCGTGCTTTTTCCCCCCCAGGTACGGATCAGAAGGACACGCTGCATTCACAGGTAAGTTGCTTTTTATTTACAAGAAATTACAAAACAGCACATTTATAGTCAGGACATGCCCTGTACGGGCTGCTAACTAGCTCACTTCTTCAACCCTAGCTAACTGTAGGTGATGAAGAGGAGACAGTAACACTGGTCAGGGAAGGTAAGGGGGAAATGGTTCCCCCCCCCCAGGAACAGTAGAGCACCAGCAAGTTGGGGAAATGGCTCCCCCTCCAGGAACAGTGAAACACAGGTAGGTTGGGGAAATGGCTCCCCCTCCAGGAACAGTGAAACACAGGAAGATTGGGGAAATGGCTCCCCCTCCAGGAACAGTGAAACACAGGTAGGTTGGGGAAATGGCTCCCCCTCCAGGAACAGTGAAACACAGGAAGGTTGGGGAAATGGCTCCCCCTCCAGGAACAGTGAAACACAGGAAGGTTGGGGAAATGGCTCCCCCTCCAGGAACAGTGAAACACAGGTAGGTTGGGGAAATAGCTCCCTCTCCAGGAACAGTGGGGCACTGGGTGATGAGTGTGGTCCAAACAATACACAAAGTGCTAAATCAATAAACAGTCCCCCTCTACAGTCGTGGTGCCCTTGTTTTCTTTTCCCATTCGTCACATAAGACAAACATAGGTTTCCACAGGTTCGCTCCGGCCCAGCGGACCTTGGCTTTTCCGCCTCACTGCGGTAAATAACACAGGCAAACAAAATAAACACACACCGTTTGAACTTGGCTGTATTTTTACAGGAAACTGATAAATAAACAAAATCGGATGCACAAAACGGTTCTTTGAACTAAACTATACTTTTCAAAAAACTAACTACAGTGTCAGCAGTACTTACAAAACAAAGTAACAGCAGGAACTCCAGCAAACTCCGGTATGCAGGAAGGCAATCAGGCGGTGCTTCCCCAAACAACACCCCGATTGCTCTGCTCTGCTCTCTTTTATACTGCCTAACCCCGCCCCGTAGTTAACCCTGGCGCTAGGTAGTCCGGGCCGTGTAGTTTTTGTTGCGGCCGCCATTCCTTAAAGGACCATTGCCTATTTCCCTCACTTGTAGTCCAGTCATCGAACCTCAAGTCTGAGTCTGTGTCGAGTACGAGTCCGAGTCACGAGTCCTTGATTTCAAGTCTCGAGTCCGAGTCCTTGAAACAAACTCAAATCAATTTTCATTAAACTCATGACCGGAAGCTGGAATTGACAGCACTCTGAAAGCTAAGCAGACAATTTGGGTGAAGTCTGCCAATCTGATTTAGACATTACCGGAACTGTATATATACTGTGTTATTAAATAGTATATGTTAGTATTATTTGTATTATTTGTTTTGCAAAACAGAAACACTTCCATTGCATTTGCACTTTTATTAAGTCTGTAATACACAATGTATTTTTTATCTTTTCTCTTTTACACAAAAACATATTATATTTATTTATTTCTCCTTTGTGTAGGTTCATAATGGAACACAAAGTGAAGTTCACACAAACACAGATCTCTAGGGTGACACTGCTTTATAATACTGTACAGTGCAGCCAGTACATGCGAGAGCTGTACTGGCATACTTCGGATCGGGTCTGGTTTATTATTTTGGACCGCTACTGCATGAACTTGGACGTTATTTCTGACTATGTTTATTATTATTGTCCAAAAGCAAAAGATTTAAAATTAAAAACAGTTTCCAGAATTAAAACAGTATCCAAAGTCAGTATTCAAAATTGCAGAATATAGTGTTCGAGAAGTCCCTAATGTCACAGTTCACTTGTAAATGAAAATGCACAAAAGCAACAAAAGATCACAGATTTAAAAAATCCATCACAGTATTAAAACTGTTTAATGATTAACTGTTACATTACCATAGCTTGTTTCATTCGCTTTGTTTTTGCTGCATTTTTGTCAGCTGAAACTGGAGGAAGTGTAACTGCACAATAAAAACAGACTGATTAGGCATGCAGAGAGAAAAAAAACGCCGGCTGTAATGGATATTCAAATATATATATATATATATATATATATATATATACATATACACTACCGGTCAAAAGTTTTAGAACACCTCCATTTTTCCAGTTTTTATTGAAATTTACGCAGTTTAATGTCTCAATGTACTCTGAAATTAAAGCATAGAACAAATAAAAATTTGGAGATAAAAAAGAAATCATGGAATCGTTTTGTTTAACAAAATTTAATCTAAATTTTTGACTCATCAAAGTAGCGCTGCAAAATGCTGTGGTAGCCGTTTTGGTTCAGGGTGCCACTCACTCTGTGCAAGTCGCCGACTCTGGATCTAGCAAAAGAGCCCCAGACCATCACGCTTCCTCCTCCATGTTTGACAGTTGGTGTCACACACCGAGGAACCATCCTTTCGCCTACTCGACGGCGTACAAAAACCCTGCGTGATGAACCGAAGATTTCAAATTTTGATTCATCGGTCCATAAGACCTTCCAGTCTTCAGTAGTCCACTGGCGGTGCTTCATGGCCCAGGCAAGCCTCTTTTTCTTATTTTGCCATCTTAGCAATGGCTTTCTTACTGCCACTCGACCTGTCAAACCTGCAGCTCGAAGTCTTCTCTTCACAGTTGAAACTGAGACTTGCTTACTTCGACCAGTGTTAAGCTGTGCTTGAAGCTGTTGTCCTGTGAGCCGCCTATCACGCAAGCTGTTGACTCTCAGAAACTTGTCTTCTGATTCTGTTGTGGCTTTGGGTCTGCCAGCCCTCTTCCTGTCAGAGTTTCCTCCAGTTTCCAAGTGCCTTTTGATGGTGTAGGAAACTGTACTCACTGACACCTTGGCTTTCTTTGCAATTTCTCTAAAGGAAAGACCTACACTTTTAAGGGTTATAATGGTCTGTCTGTCTTCCTTTGTTAATTGCCTTTTTCTTGCCATTATGATAGCAATATACTACTTCCTGCAGTACAATACTGTCCAAATAATGCTTAAGAGGGTGTAGTAACACAGTCTGTTCCAACACTGCTTTTATACAGACAGAGGGTTTGTAAGTAATCAACAAAAGTTGGGACACCTGTAGGAATTGTTAGCATCAACTTTCAAGGCTTAATTTACTTCCATTGCTGCAGAACAGCTGTAAGTTGTTAACCCATTACTTGTTCCCTGAAAAGGCCTTTTTGTATAACTCTGAAATGTACATTATTTTTCAGTTTTTGGTAACCTAAACTTTTTTTAACCTCTGGCAGTTTACCGCTTACCTTTGTACCATTTCAGGTTATTCACTGGACTTGAACTGCTTAAATTTCAATAAAAACTGGAAAAATGGGTGTGTTCTAAAACTTATGACCGGTAGTGTACATATATATATATATATATATATATATATATATATATATATATATATATATATATATATATATATATATATTAAAAACAGTGTTTAATTGTAGGAATCACTGCTCGCTTCCCCTGCTAATAAACTGAAGGGAAGCTCTTTGGAAAAGATTGTGAATTGAACCCAAGAGGTACTATGCAGTCCCATGGAATGAAATAACCTGCCAAGATCCTAAGCCATAAATCTTGGAATTTCTACTAATGTTTGACAATGTAAGCCATATTAACATCCTTTTTTATAGGTCATGAGATACTATAAACAGTAACCAGTGGGCTCTCTACTCAAACAATGATAGTTTCTTCACTTTACTCGTTAAATTATTTCAAAATGTTTTTTGATGGAAATCACACTGGTGTCTTATTTAATTGATCTAAACAGTGGCTGATCTAAATTAACATGATTCCCACTATGTACCAATGTACCATGTTTTTTAAATCAAGAATCTAACACTATGTGTGAGTCTCTTTAGTGTATTTCTATCTACATAAATATTAATAGCTCTATTTTAATTATTTCAGATCATTGTTGTTAAATGTCTGATTAGGGGTGCAACTCACCACTGAGTTTGTTAGCAGTTTTGCTTTGACCTATCTAACATTTCTATATTAAGTTCTCACTTCTGTCAGATTAAATGTATCAACTCCCAGCTTCCCTGATTGCCTGTCATTTAATGAAAAGTAAAACCTTACTCATTCCCACAAACTTTCTCAAGTGCTGAAAATGACAGTTTCATTTGATCTGATTTAATTAAAATTTGGACAGAAAGGATGCATGTTAATTAGTGTCAATGTAACTGCTTACTTGACTGTTGTTAAGATGTCATTTAAAAAAGGGAGCCAGATCTATGAATCGAATACTCTTACTTATATTACTAAATTATTGAAGTATTCCAGTGTGGCCTCTTGTCATGTTTAGCCTAACTAAGACTAAGTCAGTAAGATGAAATAATGGGTCAACTAATTTGCCAGCCTGTATATCCACACAGAATGAGATAATGCTGATTTGTTATCTTAGCTGGATAACAATTATCTTAAGACAAAAGGTCTGAAAAGGCCTTCTTAGGTGTCGTGTTAGTATAGGTGTTTTCAGTATAGGGCTCTACCGTGTGGCAGCTGACCATGACTGTCTACAAAAGAAAAGGTCAACTACCAGACGGTAGAGCCTTCATCGAGAGGGCACTATCGCTATTAGAAAAGAATTGTTCTCATTTGCTTTAAATAAACACTTTAAAACCTAGATTTACCTTGAACTTGTAATAATTCGTTGGGTACCCTTCCACTGAGAAATGGGTTAGGAAAATAGTCCCAAAAGTTTTCATAAAGCATCACATACAAAAAAACAACCCCCAAAAAAAAAACTTTATAAACAAGTAACTTTTTTGCAGCTTCTAGTTTATCTGGACAGTGCCAGATATCTGCTTGTATGTATTAGAAAATACGTTACCTTACAACACTGTGTGCACAGAAGTCACTCTTTTCTCATCAACAGTACATATGGGATAACTGAAGGATAAGGATGTAAAGTTGCAGCACTGGTATTCAAAGCAACGATTTTTGCCCTAAATGTTGATTTATTGCTTTTACCATTATTCTGCAACCCCTTAAAAACATTATTTTATGTTATTTTATTTTATTACAATTCCGGAAGGAAACACAGGTCCAGAGCAGTTTGTAGGAGGGGGGTTCAGAATAAAATGTAGGTATAAATTAATGTTTGTCAAGTCAGTAATAAACATTGATACCAGGTCACTTTGGGCTAAGAACTAAAAAAAGATAAAGCACAGGAGAACATAGTAGATACTTTATCAGGTTCTTTTTATTCAGATAGCAGATCTAAAGTACAGTTTTGATTAAGATTAGTCAAAATAGAAAAATTAAATAGAATTTTAATCAACAAAGTGCAAACTGCAATACTTCACATTATAAAGGTTCTGAGTGCATCAAGTAAGGGTTGAAGGTTCCTTATCTTAACCAGAATGTTATAGAAGATAACAATAATAATAATAACACAAACACCGACCAGTGTAAAATCAAAACACATACACATTGTTTGTACAGGGGAGGCAACATCAGATCAGAGGGACAGAAAAAATGAGTATTACAATATCTAACTTTGGTTTCCATACAATAAATTCAGGTCAGCTATCAACAGACTAAAACATCTTTAATTCAAACCGGAGTACTGTATATCAGCCAAATGATTATCATCAGGAAAGTAAATTTATAAGCCTGTTTCACTTCCCTCTGTTACTCTCCGTTCCAAACATTAAAACTGTGTTCCCACTCCATAAACAAAACCACAGACAAACCACAGACAGACACAACCCCCCAGGATGGCCATCCTGCTAGTAAGAGATGTGGGCTAATTGTATTCAGGTGTGTAAAACTATCAATAATTCAATTAGTCGGTACTCAATAAAGCATTACAAGGGGACTGAGTGAAGCTACTCGAAAGTGATACAAATCAATGACAAAGTGTTAGACAACAATAAAGAAAATGTGCATGTGTTTTTTAAAAACACATACAAGTGACAAATAAAAATGTGAAAGATAACGGGGCATTTTTGACCCTGTTACACTAGGGTGGATCTGTTGGGCACAAAGATTTTTGCTTAACACAGTAATAAACAAATCCCTTTGCTCTATATCTGGCCCTATTCCCTTGTGCTTAAGATCTCTTAGTGCTTTGTTTTCTGTGCCATTTCCGTGGAGTCAGACAACCCTACATCTTTCTCAATACAAAGACATTAAAAAAAAAACGCCAGTATCATAATTAACCCTTCATAGTGTTGCACATACAGTATACTTTATCATTATGAACATTTTTGCCTTACTTTTCATGCCACGTTTTGGTATTTTCTTGTTTTCAGTACATTTTATTACAATCACAGCTAAGAACAATAAGTGTAAACTTTAATAGAGAACACCTGTTCACAAAAGTAGGTATTGCATAGCACAGCATTCTGCATCAAAGTGTCTTCCACTTGCTGTTTGGAAGAATGACAATCTCTGTGCGAATCCATGTAAGAACATGCATATTCAAATCATAAATTGTAATTCACTGGTAACCTAAATATAGTTGTTGAAATAATCTATTCATCTTTGTAATGCATTGATTAGCTTGCCTAGTAACCCTAATTGTCACCTTGCCAATACAACTGTTCGTGGTGGTTTCAAATTGGCTACATAACAATATACCTGGCATATAACAAATAGCCGATTGGTCATGCGATGCCCAGTTGTGTTAAACACTGCATCATGCCAAACGAGTCAGAGTGGGTAAGAATGCATAGCCAGAAAACACAACATCACCAGAGCTATACCCTAGCCCCAGGACCCCTGCTCTTAGATGACCTACCCAGAATGCAACTGTGTCTGTTTCCTTCTAAACTGTTATCCACTGGTCTTATAGTAGGCATGACAGCCATATTACAGTGGGAGTTATCCTCTGACTCCCCGGAAGTATGCCTGTGGTCGAATGTTCTTAGAGAGATGATCCAAATAGAGGTGCCCACATTAAGGGACAATAAAGAACATCCAGATACTGGATAGTTTTTTTTATGAGTTTTTATTTTTATTTTTTAACCCCATGTGACTACAGAGAAAAGATCAATTTATTCCCTTCTGAAGCAGCGCATACAGCCAGATATGGCCAACTTTTGTTTGTGTATTATTTCACATTTTTTGTTCTGTATTTCTGTACTTGTACAATCTTGTATAAGTGCCTGTGTGTATAACCATTGCCCTTGTGAAGACTCACTGACAAGAGTATCTTCTTTAATTCAATGATATTCAATGGAAATTGTTCACTTTGTTAGTTTAGATAAAATCTGGTTAGGATTAATCTAGTGACATTGGAAACAACCAAACCTTTCAGCAAAATACAGTATGTCCATGAAGATTCAAATGTTAATCAGGATACAAACCATTGCAACTTAGGCCTCATTTACAAGGGGTTCCAGCAGAATAATACAGGATTACATACAGCAACAGTCAAACACAGATTTAACAAATAACAACAATAAATAAAAAGCATAGAATACGCCATGAGTGATATGATCATACTGTATTTGTTGGCCAAGGACCGGAAGGGTCATAGCATGCAAATATTGCAATCACAACAACCATAACAATAACAAACAACTGGCCATTCAGTATTTTTTAATACAGGGTAAAATGTTTTTTTTTTGTTTTTTTTTAAATAAAAGTTAGTATTCTATATAAGAGTACATGCATGGTTAGCTACATAATGACCAATTAACATTCAAAATTATTGTTAGAGCTCTTTATTTATGCAAGAGGGCATTGCATCAATTCAAAATAGCATCCAGCTGGTTTTCATAGTAAAACCGTTCAGTCAAGTATATTAACTATAGAGTACTTAAAAAGCATCAACCATGTAAATGATTTATATTGTTAAGTAGTGCATGATATGATGAGGTACTTTCATGCCATTACTAAAGTCCAACATAACAGCTTTCTATTAGAAAGGGACCATCATCTATTAAAATTATGAACAAACTATTATCATTGGGTTTTAGACTGTGTTCAAGTGTCTGTGTGGTACAGATACAGTTATATTATGGTGTTATATCAATGTAATAATAATAATAATAATAATAATAATAATAATAATAATAATAATAATAATAATACACCCAACAGTACATAATAAGGCTGTAATTCTATCGAGGGTTTCTGTTGACGTTCAAATCACAAGAGAAAGATCCAATTACAGCCTTATATGTACAGTTGTACAGTTTTGGCGTATATTATTTGTTATAATATATGGTATTGTAGAACTATGCATGTTTATTTTAAACAATTGAAGAAGTGTTGCAGCAGGCCTTTGTTGTTTGTTTTTGGTATTGATGGTGTTTTATTTTGTTCATGTGTTTGTTTTAGTTTTAGTCAGTTTTGTCGTCATCCTTATTACACACGGGCAATCTTCCACCACCATGTATAATAAAACTGTAAACCACTAAAGTTTATAATAAAATTATCGTTCACCATGTATTATAATAATAATAACAATATTGGCACCTTTTCCATTATTAATAACATTCATTTCCCCCAGCTAAGTGTGCACAGTGTGCTTCAGTTCCAGGCTAAACCAAGTCAAATGTTGATGGCTGAACTTGTGTGTTGACCCTATGCACTAAACGATTGCCAGTCTGATTCCCAGGCCTCCCTGTGAATGCTGTTGCTGTATCTTAACCTTGCACATCAATGCTGTGAGCTTTAAGAATGTGATTGTGCACAGCATAGAGGGTGGTGACACCTTTCTTTTTGAATACTTGCTCTTGTCTTTTTGAGGAGGAGTAGCTGGGGAATCATTGTGGACTCTTTGCTGCAAGATGTACTGTAGGCATTTCAAGATTCTTGTCAGGAGCCTGAAAAAAACACAACACTGCATTTTCAAACCCTGACATCAGACAAGTAAGAGATTACAACTGATACAGATATAACCATTTTTAACCCTATTGTTTCATGTAAATATTTTTAGGCCCTAGTGTTTTGCATGGCTGCATTAATGTCACTAAAAATAACATGACTGACATATTGTATGCAAATCGTTCAACTTTTAAATCTCACCGTACCTCAATGCAATGGTGTTATATTGGGTTCACTGCAGAAAAAAAATTGGAATACACAGCTCTATTTACAAAAACATATTAACCTGTTTTTTATTAAAGGAAATATGCTGTGCATTAACTGTGTGCTTAAGGTCTTTATATATGTCATAGCATATTTTTCTGAAGGCACATTACTATTTAAAATGTTTCCAATTATTTGCAAATATACAGTTCAAAGTACAGCATCCAGCCTAGTGATTTATTTTTGACAGATGCGAAATTTTTTGCATTGAGTATTTGTATGTGTCTCTTTGCATTTAACCTTCTCGGTCACTGTGAAGCAAAGGGATCTGTGAGAAGCAAGGTTTTCAAACAGTATCATGAATGAGGATTGCATTATCCTGGGACATGTGTGCAATAGGCTTTATAAACTGCCTGCATATTATTTGTAGAGTGAAATTGCTTTCTATTCCTACAAGCAGCATCACTGTGAAGGGGCATGTTTGGGGACAATGAGTTGCTCATAGAATTTAAACAAACTAGATAAACCTTCACAAATTTGATGTTCTCCAACAGCCCAACAGGTTAAGCACATTAGTTATGTGACCCTCCTCTTCTTTAGATTACTACTTCTTCACAAAACCTACAGCTATTAACATGACTAATGCTTTTAGGAAATTTGACTAATTTTGGGACAATATACAGTATAGGGGCTGGCAACATTTAGACATAGTGCGGTAGGTATCACTGAACCAAATAAATTTAAACCCAGGTGGTTGGCACCTGTTTAAAAAAAAAACAGACACCAAAAATCCATTAATGCTATGTAGTGTGCAAGGTATATTAGTATTTGGACTAGTTTAAATTGTAATAATAAAATACCTTATTTGAATTCAGGTCATTTAGAACCCACCTTGATCAAAATAATCAGACTAGACAACATTTCCAGTGAATACAAAGGAACAGTTTTATTAGAAATAAAACTAAATAAAGGAAAAAGTAAAGGTGCAACAACTAAACTAAAATAATACAGAAAGGAAGAATTAACTAAACAGTACAGAAAACAAAGTTTAAATAACGACACCCCACTCCCGCTGGTTGATCAGCGATCCAACGCAATCTATGGGAGATTCCCTTAAAGGTTACAAATGCATTCCTGACAGACCAAGGTACACACTAGAGTAGTATCTTCTATCAGAGTCCGAAAACGGTATCTCTGTTCAAGCGGGTCGCAGGCTGGATCTTCAGATTGTCAGAAGTTCAGAGACTTGTTTGTGTCTCAAGAGCCTTGGATTTCGTGTCAGGGGCGCTGTTTGAGTGTCGCGCTAATGCTTTAGTAATCTTCTTTTTACCCCTGTGATTGGATAATTTATCTATTTTGGGTGGTGCCTGAGTCCACGTGGAGTGCTTCCCATTGGTTGTTCTCGTTCTGATGTGGCCCGTTGTTCTCAATTGGTCCGCTCTTCCGCCCCCTGTCGGCTGGATTTATAAGATGGACTGTTTTCTGTCCTAGGTGTCAAAGCACCCTAAACAGTCTGGCTTGTACCCTCTGCAAGATATTGACGACGCCAAGTGACTCATTCAGCTGATGGTGGAGATAAGCCACTTGTCCAGTATTTAGTTTACAACTCTTTTAAAAGCATTCTTTGTCAGTGGGGGAGTTTGTTAGCAGAACCCAAGTAGACACAGAGAATGGCTTAGGACCCCCCTCCCCCCCCTTTGTATATTTCAATTCTGTTAATTTCATACACTGAATAATAGTATGACCCACTCTAACACTACAGCTATATCAGGGGATACCCAGAAATGTCAGTTGGTACCATCTTGACCAAGAAAGGCTTGATTTTGAGGTTCTACCAAAAAAAGTTAATTAAGTACTATCCAAGGGTCCAGTGGACCCATCATTTATTCAGTTTTAGAAACAGATGAATGATATCCAGTTTTAAAAAATGACACTTTAGTAATAGAAAAACAACAGTATTAAACTATTTCAAAGCAGTTTCATTACTCAGATGCAATTTGGATACACGTGACGGGCACAGATGACATTTTAGCATGAGGAGTGGGAGACGTTTGTCTTTCGGTCCTTTGATGATGCACAAATGGAGCCCCTTTTCCTTTCGGATTTGGGAATGTCATCTGCAGGGACTGGGTCAGCAGGCAGCGGAGTTCCGAGAATATCCGCTGTAATGGAGCAGAGTTCTGGTGATGGTCGTTCTGCGCTCCATAAAGGGACGAGCTAAGGCTTTCCCAAGCGCCTTGAGGAATTCAGAGCGTGTTCAACTCTTATTTGGGGCTGCAGACATGTAGAGAACGTGACTGTTTATCCCAGCAATGCTTACAATGGCATGAAATAGTGTCATTGGCTAAAATAAGTAAACCATAATCATTTTTATGAAAAGTTAATCTTTCCTGTTGCAGCAGATAAACTTAATATGACTAGAACTAACTCCTAGTAACTCCAAAATATATATCTAAATTGCATGATTGATCCTCTGGACCCAAATACCCACCTGTCCAGAAACTCCGAGCAGCCAGCCCAGCAAGAACATCACCATACAATTGGCACTGACTTGACGTACAGTGAGCGTGTGCAGGACCCGTGGATAGCAGTTACGGGTTAAACAGAGGATTTTCTTCCAACAGTAAGTTTTATCCGCTTTCTTGATTTTTCCTATTTTCACTGTGATGACTAAAGCCTGAGTGCAGTCAGAGATATGAACGTCAGGTATGTTCCAGTAATCAACAGGCGAGAATTGTATCAGGAAAGTTAACCATCTGTAATCAGTGGGAAAAAATCATGTAAAAATGATTACCCTCTTGCCGATGTGTTTTACAACTTTTCACAATCTCATGCATTACAAGAGTAACAGACCATGGTAAACTTGTGCTGGTTCTGAGAAAAAGGTGATTTTGACACATTTTTCTGTATAACAAAATAAATGTATCTCTTTTAGAAAATTAAGCATACTGAATGAACTGTGGCTATTCAATTATGTCACTGGACATTTATCCAACAAAAGTATGCTGTCATAAATCGTCCCTTTTTCCTACAAGCATTCCCTTTAACATATGTGGACTCAAGGTATTACATTATTATCTTTTACTTGTACAATAATATGAAGTCACAATTCAGAGACAACAATTAAACTGGGGCAGGAGTTCCACTTTGAGAATTGTGTAGCTATTAACCTCAATGACATTTTAGTGTTCTTATACGCAATTAATTGTCTTTTTGAAACTAAAACTACAGTCTGATAAAAAGGTGGGGGCTTGGTATATACTGGCTCACCAGTGGGCTGACCTCTGGCTCACCAGTGGGCTGACCTTCTGAATTAAAAGACTGAGTGTGTGAATCCCAGTGCTTCCTGTCAGGGTTGTTATCTCAGCAACAAGACGCTCTGTGTTTAAGGTTTCCATTGTGCACAGCATTTTGATGGGGTTGTCTTTCTTTTTTTGAATAAGATAGTGGTTGTCTTCAAGGGATAACTGGGAATTTGCTGCAAACTCGTTGCTGCCAAGTGCAATGCTGACTGCAGGCATTTTAAAAAACTAGTCAGTAGGGAGCCCGAAGCAACTACTGACCTGGATTTCTAGGCAGGGGTCTCATAAAATAATATGGGGCTATATGTGGTAAACACAATGAACAAAAAAAACAAAAATAACAGGTTTCCCCCATCAACGTTTCAATATAATCCTTAGAAATGAAGATAAAGCAGATTTGAAAGAGAAATCCGGATTTTAGCCAACACTATTTCACCCTAAAGGATTTCCATTTTAGTTTCAGAAGTATTGTGTTTTTTATTTTTTTTTCTTAAGGCACCGAAAAGTCAAGGCTGCCTTTAACTGCCTTGGTTTTCTTTTTTACAATTCCCAATAAAACTTTGTACATAATGTACCATAACTACAGGTAGCAGGATGAAGGGTATTGCAAGGACACTGCAAGAACAAACAAAAAAAAAAAAGAATCCAAACATAGAGTGAACAAGTGTGCCAGTATAATAAATATCATAATTCAAAGGTTTACTGATATACTCTGGCATTGCAAGCTGTACGTAGGTATGTCTTTTTAAAAATTACAACCATTAATTCCTTGAGGGACCATAGAAGTATTTTAAATAGCTGCAGCTGCATGTTCACAGAAATAATGAGACTGCAAAGAAATTAAAAAGACTCCTATTCCAAGTGGATTTAGAACATGGGTCTGGTTATTAAAAAGACAAGATCTCTCTTATATGAATGACAGCCTTGTCCATGTATTAAGCCAGAATAACTGATTCTCCCATAAAATCTAATCATGAATAAATGTCCTACAATGTGACCACACCCCTGGCCACAAATAAGATAACATTTGATTGTTATTTATAATCGCAAAATTCAGAACTAATTTATGACATTACAAGTTCCACAAATCCATCCTTGGCATTGATATACCAATCTACAAACTGGGTGTTTGGGGCAGACTGCTCTTAAGTCTGTGTCACACTAACAATTTACCAATTCAAACAAAGAAGCAACAGCGAGTATGTGTGATGCTCTATTGATGCTCTATAAGCATCAATTTGTAAATATAAGAAAGCTTTAAAAACAAAGTATAAAGAGCTATATAATTTGTTGTGACATATATATATATATATATATATATATATATATATATATATATATATATATATATATATATATATATATATATATATATTAAATAGTGAATACTTTTTTTCTAAGGTCTAAGCAAACTAAAACAATGCAACACACTGACCATATAATACAAGACACGCTACAATACTGAATCCCCCTAACAGTAAAATGTGCATTAAAGCACGTTGAATGGGATATTTGAGATTCCAAGTGTTCTGTGTTTGTTTAAACACTGTGGACTATGGGGGCTCCCGAGTGGCACATCCAGTAAAAGCACTCTCTAGAGTGCAGGATGCGCTCTATAGCCTGGACGTCGCCGATTCGAGTCTAGGCTATTCCACAGCCGACTGTGGACGGAGCTCCCAGGGGCGGCACTCACTGGCCGAGTATCGTCCGGGGGGAAGGAGGGTTAGGTCGGCCAGGGTGTCCTCGGCTCACCGCGCACCAGCGACCCCTGTAGTCTGGCCAGGTGCCTGTGGGCTTGCCTGTAAGCTGCCCAGAGCTGCGATGTCCTCCGACGCTGTAGCTCTGAGGCGGCTGCACGGTGAGTCTGCAGAGTGTAAAGAAGCGGGCGGCTGATGGCACACGCTTCGAAGAATAGCGTGTGTTCATCTTCGCCCCACCCGAGTCAGCGCAGGGGTGGTAGCGGTGAGCTGAGCCTAAAAATAATTGGGCATTTCAAATTGGGGAGAAAATAATAAAAACAAATTAGCAACGACTAAATTTAAAAAAAAAAAAAACAAACACTGGGGACTATAAAACACTGTAGTGTTTCAATTTTAATCACTGCCAGAAACACAATAAAAACGTAAAATATTAAGTTAGAGAATGTGAGGCATCTGTAACGACTATGAACAGATGCATCATGCTTTTATATATTAAATTATGCATTATGGCTGAATGTGTTTCCATCCATTTCTGTGAATAAATGTAGCTGAGAGCTGACAAAGTATCTTTTAAAAGCTCTGCAGCCCAGCCAAAATTACCTGCCACTTTAAGAACATTAAACTTAATTTAAACAGCAGCAGATTTGTTCACTTAGTGCACGGAATGTGCTAGCACTCATTTACATGCTTGGGTGCATAGCCATTAATATATATATATATATATATATATATATATATATATATATATATATATATAGGGAGAGAGAGAGAGAGAGACTTCATGGGCTCACAATTGTGTTAATTTGAATATGACATTACATTTATTTATTTTAAGTTTTATGAACAGAAAAATGTTCAGTAAAAAACTATAAAAATTCAATGAAGAGATCAACTGCTTTCCCTCTATACTGATTCTCAGTTTAAAAATGTCACATTAAAAAGTGAATTATTATGATAATGCTGCCGGCTCTGAAGCCTAGGGTTGCATTTTGTACTACAGTCTCTCAGCTTTAAGTGTAAAATCTCTGTTACTGGTATTTGCATTTAGGTGAAGGGGAATGTGCTGTTTTCTGTTGTAGGGTGTACATATGAATATCTAAGCACTCTTGTATCCTTTTGCATCGCATGCCAGTTCACCCTGTTTATATATTCAACTTGAAAGATATAGTACAAAATGCAGTCATTAACATTGCATTCATGTTTATGGACCACTGATCACAGAAATCTTTCTCCATCCCATTCTACATGAGCGCCAACAGTGCAACTTATTGCTTATCCAGTATTTCTGTGGCCTAAAAGCTGAAAAAGGTTTAAATACATGTATTAAGGGAACGACACATGACTTGTGGTTACATGTATTTAGTTCCTTGGAAATGTCTGGGTGTTTACTGTGTTTGATTCAATAAATCACTTCCCCCAGTAGCTTATAATTTGCCATATCTTTGCCAATAGATTTTGGGGGCAAAAAAGAAAGGTTTCCTTCATTTTAAGCTTTTTTTTGAGCTTTTTATTAACAGAATTTAATTTTCTTCCAATAATGCAGAGGTTTAAAGCAGTAGCTGAATACATTGCTAACTTGTAACTAGATAGAAATGTACAAGTAAATTCAACTGGTGTATCTCAGCATTATCATAAATTAGCAGGAGGCTTTTTATTTAATTCTGCTGATACCTTTGTTCACCTTCCTCTCGTTACTCGTGATTCACGTACCAGAATTATATAGCTCTTTAATATTTAAAACAAGGTATTATCTTCAGTTTCAATAACATGTTGTTCCTCTTGGACAATGTTGCATTAACATACCATACTTTTAAATTTTTAAAAAGAGTGGTGATTTTGAATTTAATTAACTAGCTGTACCTGCAATGTATATTGTGTTGCACATACATGATTTAATTATTGATGGAACAAAATGCTCATACATTAAAATTGCTTCATTCAATGAATAATAGCTTGCTGAATACAGACACTTATAGTAGGCCACTTTGGCCAGTTTGGCAGGCAAAGCCTCACCAGCTTACCAAATGTGCTGGGTATATGTTTTCATTATTTATTGCTACAGTGTTTCTTCTTCTTCTTCTTCTTCTTCTTCTTCTTCTTCTTCTTCTTCTTCTTGCATTTTGGTGGCTGAATGACAATAGGATGCATTAGTCCCATTTTAGGCTTAACACAGGCCTCTTATTTGGACTAGTAATAGAGATTTTAAGAATTCAAACTCATTTGAACAATGAAGTTTTAGTATTACTAATTATAAAGCAGTACTGTTTTTTGTTTTTTTTTACTTATCAAATGCATTACAAAATGTTTTATTTTATATATACTCACAATTTTTGTTTCATAAATGCTTAATCAGTTTGCTTATTTTAGTTTTCACATGACAAAAAGTTCGCTTTTTGGAGGATTTGGAGGATTTTAAACATGTTTAAAAAGGTTGTGAGCAGCCAAAATCTAGCAAATACTAATTAGTAATTAACTTAACTAATCATGTTTCATATCACTTTGATATGCAGTGTGAAGTTAGTATGTATTTATTTTTATATAAAACTTGCAAAGCACATGGAATTAACAATGTTTATTAATCTCATTAACAAAAAGGTAAAATTATATTAAAATAATTATAGATTATAGATTAAAATAAGTATAGGTTAAAATATTAATATCAATTTAAATGTTATCTGTGCATTTTGCAATTCCACACCTATGTCACAAACTTGTAATACATTGGCATGTTCTGACACTTTTTTTCTGAGGTTACATGTGACCATAGTTACTTAATCCTTCTGGAAATACTCCAGCACAGCAGATCTAGAGCCAGAATAATCGCATTCTATTCCAATGATGGCCTATATGGCCCCATTATGAATCATTTTATCAAAGTCCCCCTTAAGGAACTCATGACTGTATCCTTACATTTCCATTTAAATCTTTTTTAATTTTTTCATCAACTAATGAATACTCTGGAGACGTCAGGGCTGCACTGAAGAACAAATTAACCTCAGAGCAGAATCATTTAAGGAGCTCATTAAACTGGACACCTGCACCATTCTGTACCATTCTATAGCATCATTTAATAGCCCCTCAAAGGTTTGGTTTGGAATAAGGTTATGGCTTTATTTAGGAATTGAGGAAATGGTGTTAAGGAGACCTTGGGGAGGCCAAGAATTATACAGAAAATGAAATGTATCTGATTGTTAGATACACACTTTCTTTTAGATACCCATGGCACCAAACTGTCACCAATCCAATATCACTTCTCAATATGGCTTTGCCTCAGTCATAGGTATCCTATGCAGGTGCCAGATGGTTTACTCTACATGCCACATTACACAATGACAGCAACTTCCCACAAGCTCATACAGTTCATACCTTTTTTCCGCATCTACTTTATTGAACTGTGATCTGCATACATTAATGCATGTCAGCCTTCGCTGGCATTTTTCCGCAAAAATGTATTTTGAATCCTGGTTGCATGACAATAATGATGTGGAATGATATCAATAGGCCCTTCCCAAAGATGTAATGACATGGAGAGCACTTTATTAAAACACATAACCACTCATGTTCATACCAAATAAATGTAGTTGTTGAACATATTTTACAATTTGGTAGTGATATGGTATTATAGTACAGTAAAGCTTTGGTCACACAAGCAACTTTTGTTGACAGACACAAGGTGAAGACATTTGTTTCCCGCATATTGTCTTGTAAACTCAGTGTTCACACAAGAAAGGAACGCTGTCAACAAGTTGGCAAAGCAAACAAAGCAAATATGTACCAAACATATAGTCAGTACTGCAGCAGTCTGCAATGCTGACTGCCAAACAGAGGTTAATTAACCTGGCAAACCCTCACATGGGCATCAGCTTAGGCAGATAAAATGTCTGTGGAGGTATAAATGTCAGCACTACCCATGCTGAAGAAAATGGTTCCTAAACCTTATGATAGAAAAGTCATGTTTAGCCAATATCAGCCTGGTCAGGTGTCACAATCTCTTTTATAGCTGAGACTCCACCAGCCGGCAGCTTCACAAAAGAGGAGGAGACCTTGTGACACACTGATGAAATGATGACAGGATTCAGCAGTAGAAGTATCCACTTCAACCTCAAGCTCTAGAGCAAGGTGACCTAAAAAGCAGTCTAGCATCCATCCGTAGTCATTGAGAAGCCAACAGGACTGGTTTGCTCTGACATGAATGATATGACCACCACCACAGCTGTCATCCGCAGTCATTGAGAAACCAACAGGACTGGTTTGCTCTGACATGAATGATATGACCACCACCACAGCTGTCATCCGCAGTCATTGAGAAACCAACAGGACTGGTTTGTTCTGTGATGAATGATATGACCACCACCACAGCTGTCATCCGCAGTCATTGGGAAACCAACAGGACTGGTTTGCTCTGACATGAATGATATGACCACCACCACAGCTGTCATACGCAGTCTTTGAGAAACCAACAGGACTGGTTTGTTCTGACATTAATGATGTGAACACCACCACAGCTGTCATACGCAGTCTTTGAGAAACCAACAGGACTGGTTTGCTCTGACATGAATGATATGACCACCACCACAGCTGTCATCCGCAGTCATTGAGAAACCAACAGGACTGGTTTGTTCTGTGATGAATGATATGACCACCACCACAGCTGTCATCCGCAGTCATTGGGAAACCAACAGGACTGGTTTGCTCTGACATGAATGATATGACCACCACCACAGCTGTCATACGCAGTCTTTGAGAAACCAACAGGACTGGTTTGTTCTGACATTAATGATGTGAACACCACCACAGCTGTCATACGCAGTCTTTGAGAAACCAACAGGACTGGTTTGCTCTGACATGAATGATATGACCACCACCACAGCTGTCATCCGCAGTCATTGAGAAACCAACAGGACTGGTTTGCTCTGACATGAATGATATGACCACCACCACAGCTGTCATCCGCAGTCATTGAGAAACCAACAGGACTGGTTTGTTCTGACATTAATGATGTGAACACCACCACAGCTGTCAGGCTTGTCGCCAGAAGATCTCTTCTGGGATGTACTGGAGGTGAGTTTAAAAACAAATGCATTCTGTAAAGTCAAGAAAGCATCAAATGGCCAATCCAAGGAAGACTGGAGAAAATAATACATCAAATACCATGAATCTGTTTAAAATTTTTGCACACATAATTAAATCCTGATTTATCAATCTTGCCCAAGGCACTCGGTTTCTAAGTAATAGGTATTAATAAATCTCAATGTCACTAAAGTTATTTGCATGTGGAAATTTGCCTCTAAAACGCCCCTATATAGCCATATATGGTATATGTAGCCGTCTGTCACAGCTATGTTTTCTACACGTGTGCCCACACTGCTGTTTTGAAGAATAAATAATAATAATTAGTAATTTAGCAGAAGCTTTTACCCAAAGTGACTTATAGAGAATAGGGGGTGAATTATTCATCAACAACTGCTGCTGCAGAGTCACTTACAAGAGGACCTCGGTTTTATGTCTCAAATGAAGTAATTCATTCATATATATTCTACCCTTTTTTACTGTCCCTTCAAGAGCATGGTGTGAGGCAGACATGGCATTCTTTATCAAGAAATCACTGAGCTTTACATTATAAAATACAGTATTTTTGTACTAAATTCCTTGTACATTAGAGCCATGGGTCTCTATACTGACTGATATATAAAGCAGCTTTAAACCTGTGTTTATGGCCAGCCATAGGATGCACTTTTGAAAAACATGTTTAATATAAAATAAAAATAAATATATTATTTATTATACAAATTTAAAAAATTGATTTAAAATCAAGTGTTTTGAAGACTTTTAAATAGCTTTCAAACCAGCACTATTTTTCAAATCCGGAGCACATGTACGTAATATTTTAAATTCCATAAAAATGACAAAAAGTATGGCTTATTGTAACAGGGCGAACAGCCCTGTACAGGGTTTGTTTATTTTAGAACGGGGTCTCCCCCTCTGTCCCTGTGTTATTTTGTATTGTTTATTTGTTTATGTATTTATTATTTATGACGGCGAAGCGCCGCGTATTTTGTTATTTATGTATTTAGGACGGCGTAGCCGATTTGTTTGTTTGTTTAGCATGGATGGGAAGCCCCATCCACAGCACTTTAATAAACTCGTGCAGATTGTGGCCGAGGGGTAATAGGATAATTACTAGCCAGTTAAACCCCTAGGCCACGGTATATAAGCCTGCAGCTCTCTGCGCTCGGGGTGGGTGTGTGAGGAGCGAGAGTGGAGAGAGCGACGAGTTAAAAACTAGTTAAAAAATACAGGATCAGTGAAGGCAATCTGCCCAGCCTGACCTGTGTTGTATTATTTATTATTTGATGTTCAAGATTTGTTTCTGTTTGAACCTTTTATTTTGCTCTGTGAGCACAGTGTTTTCTGTTCAAATATTTTATTTCTTTTTGTTGTTTAAAAATAAAACGGCGTGAGCGCCTTTAACTGCAGTACTTGCCTGGTGTGTTTCCCTTCCTGGTTCTGCCTGACGTCACCGCCCAGTCACCCTGTCACACTTATATATGTAGATTTATTTTGGTAGCAAAAATCAACATCAGCATCATTTGGTGTTGAATTCCAATATGTATCACAATATCGTCTTCAGTATTGCAATATATTGCAATACAGATCCTCAGTCCCAATAGCCACCCATACTAATTATGAACCCCGACAACCTCATTATAATGGGGTAGCACTGTTTATATATACAAAAGTATTTGGGCAGTTAAAAAAAAAAAGAGAAAAAACACAAAAAGTGATTTCTACAATATCTAATTGTTCTATTGAAAGATATAAATTAGAGATTCAGCTTTATAATAAAACAACACATTATTACATAACATGCATAAAATGAAAAATAATATGCAAAAACTAGTTGCAGTAATTTCTGTTCTCCTTTGTTTGTCAATAATAGCCCGCACCATGCTTTTCGGTAAACCGAGTCCTTCTGCTATTTTTCTTGTTTGTCAATAATAGCCCGCACCATGCTTTTCGGTAAACCGAGTCCTTCTGCTATTTTTCTGGTAGTTTCTCCTTTTTTGTTTAGTTGTATCAATGCCATTTTGAGATTGTTGCTGTAGTCTTCAGTTTTTACCATTTTTGTTGCTTTTTTTAATAACAAATTTCTAATTTGTTTTTCACTCCACAACCCGGTTTCTCAGAGACATCGGATTCAGTGGTCAAGAGTTACGACGCATAGTGACGAACTTATCTGAAGCAGCAGAGAGGAGCAGCAACTGGCTATGGTTGAGACGAAAAGATTCTGGTTGGGGACCTCAAGCACAGTAGAAAGAAAGCAACGCTGATGGAAAGATGGGCTTAGCCGAGTGGGGGACAGAGCGGGGTGATGCTGGGACACCAGAATTACTGTCGAGCCCTCTTAAGGTGTCGTGGGCTAGTCGACGAAACACCAAGGATGGAAGGTGCCCACTTGAAGACCCCAGAGAAGTACCCTACTCAGCTCAGTCCAGATGGTTGTCATGCTGATGCGCTAGGGAGGCTGCACTGTGGTTGATCCCTGGAGCCAGCATTGCAGCCGTTGTGTGTCCTGATGTGCCTCAGAGGTAAAATAGGCTGATCCCGGGAGCCAGCATTACACTTCAGCCATCAACACCAGGCATACGGATATCTACATCATCAGATGGAAGGAAACGCAGATGGATCACATTAGTTTCCAGTAAAAGAAGCTATGTCTTAGCTGGTGCTTGGTGAGAGCTGAGTCCAATATCAGCACAAAGTTTTAACACCTACTCTCATGTTATGGAAATCATTCAGCACTTGATGATTATGTATTTATTTATTCTATAATTATCATCAGGTGTTGGTTTTCAATCATGATAATTGTCAATAATTGGCAAGGATTGGGTTGCATACGAAATATGTTGATTGCCCAAATACTTTTGTCAAAGAATGAAATTGATTTTTGGATGTTAGTTTTCATTTTATGCATGTTATTTAATAATGTGTTGTTTTATTATAATGCTGAAACAACCTTGTGCCTGATCTGCAGATCTGTGTTAATATTTGTCTGTTTTACATTTTTATTACAAGACACTTTTTGCCGACAGGCATGTCTTTTAATTTAGAACGTTGGTTCCACTCTGTTAAAATATCGTACATGCATATGTAATTAGATTCAGTATGATCAGATTTCATTATTTTAATTTAGAACGTTGGTTCCACTCTGTTAAAATATCGTACATGCACATGTAATTAGATTCAGTATGATCAGATTTCATTATTTTAATTTAGAACGTTGGTTCCACTCTGTTAAAATATCGTACATGCATATGTAATTAGATTCAGTATGATCAGATTTCATTATTTTAATTTAGAACGTTGGTTCCACTCTGTTAAAATATCGTACATGCATATGTAATTAGATTCAGTATGCTCAGATTTAATTATTTTAATTTAGAACGCTGGTTCCACTCTGTTAAAATATCGTACATGCATATGTAATTAGATTCAGTATGATCAGATTTCATTATTTTAATTTAGAACGTTGGTTCCACTCTGTTAAAATATCGTACATGCATATGTAATTAGATTCAGTATGATCAGATTTAATTATTTTAATTTAGAACGCTGGTTCCACTCTGTTAAAATATCGTACATGCATATGTAATTAGATTCAGTATGATCAGATTTCATTATTTTAATTTAGAACGTTGGTTCCACTCTGTTAAAATATCGTACATGCATATGTAATTAGATTCAGTATGATCAGATCAGATTTAATTATTTTGGCCAAATATTGATCCTATAGTGATCCACACAGTCTTTTGTTTCGGTACGTATCTGACCTGCACTGTGCATCTAACAATATTGCCTTATATTGCTAAATTGCCATTTAAACACTACTTGGTTTACTCTAAAATGTGTTGCCTGTCCAAGCTAAGAAAAGGACGAGTCTGAAGTTGGGTAATTACCACAGCATGTTACCTTTTTTTTCTTTGGTGTTCAGCTATGAATGTGGATATATAAATAAGAAAACCACCCAGGGCTGATACTCCTCTGAGGCAATCTTGCTTTTTATTCACATTTTCTTTTTTCTCTAAAGCCAGGGGTGTTAAGTTTCAATTAGTGTCAATTTAAAGGCAAAATACCTTCAAGCCACAAAAAATACAACAGGGTAGGAAATAAGAAAAACCAAAACCTAACCTTAAGAGGATTTGATTATCACTACCATGCTGCATTACACTAACCATAGTTTAAAAGAAGAAAATAAACTAACTGAAGAACCCTAAAGCAAGGTTCTTAACAACCTTGCTTTAACCTTTGTATTTCAAGAGACTGTACAGATATTCAGCCTTATGGCTTTATATAACCTTTTTATGACAGAATCCAAAACGATGTTATTATTTTTCTGATGTTGCATCTAAATAGTATGTTAATTAAGTCCCTAGCCTAACAAATATGCCCGATAAGACTGTTGTGGGACCAATTTCACGTGGCTTTTTGCAGAAGGCCAACTGAGAGAAATGTGTGCAGATTTGTCACTTCATTTCAACCCAGGAGTTCATGATTCAGTAATGTCTATTTCTAAAGGTGTAACATACCCTAAAGTTAGTGCTGTTCTTATTTTCAAAAAAGATGTAAAAAAAAAAAGGTACCCAGTGAAAATGCTCAACATGAATATCAATAAAGATGTGTTGAACACATGAATACAGGCCTTACGCAAGCTTTCTATTTAAACGTTACAATATCCTGAAGTACAAAACCAACCGTTTTGCCACAGTGTTAAAAAAACAGCTCCGTAGGATAAGTGTGCCAGGATGACCAAGGGGCTACAGAAAATAGTCATTTCCAGAAGCACCAAAGTAATTGGGAACTATGATGCAATTATCATTAGTATGTTCCATTCCCCTTTTGTATAATTTGTGCTATGAGATATTATCAGCCTTGATGTGTCCTATCCTAGTATTCTATGAAGATTTGCAAATATTTATCCTTATGGAATATATTTTTCTTACATTTGTTATGCTATGTTATGGTATATATTAGTTACTGTAATATATAAACATGTTTTTTTTTTCAAAGTGTACCAATGTACATATTCGTTCTGGTGAGTAATCTCAACCCAGAAATTACAACTACATTTAAAGTCACCTGCACCCACTATGTTAGGGTGCAATCGTGAAAGAAATATATTCAGCATAAAGTAAACATATCCCCATACTTTGACTCTTTGAGCTGAGTTACACAATCAAACAGCACACACAGTTTCATCCCATCAAGTAAATTTTGCAAGCTATTTAGCATACAGTACTGAAATCTTCTCACATAGCCTCCCTGATACAGTTTAGTAGGAGTAGTTATACAATGAAGTAGTTTAAGTTGACACGAGGGCTTTTAAAGCTGCTTGTAATTGTTACCACTGTCAATTGTTGCCAATTACACCAGTAATCAGAAGTCCTATACAATACAAATAAATAAGATGTTCAGCTTTTCTATTTAATGATAGATATTTTGGTCTATACATTTTTTTAAATGTTGTTTTGCTACACTAGGGATAGCTGCATGAATTCCTGTAGAATTTAACCTAGAACTGTAAACCAGAACTGTATTACTGTTATAGGGCCTGACAGTTCAGAGATTACATTTTAAGAGAAAACCGTGCAGATCAAGTCATTGTTCACAAGTTGTCAACATGAACGCATACATTAAAGCTGAAGATTTTCTTAAATTGACAAAAGGTAATGTCTGATAGGAGCAGAAATGTAGCCATTTGACAGCACATTTGTGGATTGCATTTTCAAGATTGCGATTATTTTTGTCACATGCTTCCCTTATACAATTTTGCATGGGAAGTTAACAACATGTTTCATAAAAAAAAAAAAAAAATCTAATGTAAATAAAAATACTACTGTATGACATGAACAAATTATTGATTTTCAAAAATAACTAGTAATAGTATAGATAACCAACTAGCAGCTGTAAACATAATCGATATTACTGGAACAGAACTATCTGCTTTGTAATATACTCATTGGAACAGTAGTTTTACTAACAGCTCTGTTTTATAGAGCTCACCTAATCAATCTGTTGAGCACAGGCAGAGAACATCAGCAGAGCTAACAGTCATATTGAACCTATAGGCTAGATTTGCATATCTATTTACTTCAAAAACACCTTTCTTTTCAGCTAGAAAAATCGTGCACTCAGTAAAATTTCTAAATGAGAAATAAACAGCTCACAAGTTTAATTGAGTTTAATTGAGAAGTCTGAAGTTGTTTCTTTCTGATTTTAGAATTGTAAATAGTTCCTTTCAGAGAAACGTAAAGCTAATGATGATTTGGCGTAAACAGCTTTGAGACTCTGTCCCTATAGTGTATGTCTAATTAGCTCTGACAAACTTTCCACCTGCCCTCAACCAAGATGGCCCTGAAGCCAGAATTGCCCAAAGTACTGTCATGCCCCCCAGCATCCTGAAATCCAAAAGCACAGTATGGCCAATACAATCCAATACAAGCCACATATAACGCCCAGGACTAATTCTTCTGGGGTTTTTTTGATAATCTTATCACACTAATAAACGTGGTTAAAATAATGTATTTACTAGAAACTAATAATAATAATAATAATAATAATAATAATAATAAACTAAAGGAGAAACATCTATGCAAGTATATCATTTTCTGAACATGATATAAGACAAAGTAGATTTTGAAAATGTAAGTGGCACAGTCCAATTTAATTGCTTTTTCTTAGTTTTGGATACTGAAGGTGAGACTGAAAAATGCCACAGCATGACAGTGGAACTGTATGTTAGAGGTCTTTATGGGTCTACCCGGACCCGAGACCCAACCCGTACAGAGCAGGTTTTTGGGTGCAAAATTGTCACGCAACAGTCGGGTCGGGTTAGTCCGATTTTGTTTACTCAGTAATACACAAACTGTCCATTACTATTAAAGAGGCTCTCTTTGGTACTAAAAGTCATTGTTTATAATTCCTGTTGTGTGGATTGGCTTCCCCCAGTAGCAAATGACATGGCTTGCAGAGCGCAGCAGCAGACACTTGACCCATATCGAAGGTGTTTCTTTTAGATCATTCTTAAAAGTCGGAGTAATGGATTTGTTTATGAAGGACGTGAAAGAAAAAACTTAAGAAAAACAAATTCCATGAACAAAAGCTCACAGAAAAATGCAAGTCTGCGGTGTGGGAATCATTTGCCAAGTGGCCAAAGATGGTATTGCAGGGAAGCACACAGACAAAAGAAGTTTAAGTTTGCAGTCCTTATTTCTTTTCCTTTTTATTTTCTTTAAGTTCCAGAAATTAACAACATAAGAAGAACATAAGAAAGTTTACAAACGAGAGGGGGCCATTCGGCCCATCTTGCTCGTTTGGTTGTTAGTAGCTTATTGATCCCAGAATCTCATCAAGCATCTTCTTGAAGGATCCCAGGGTGTCAGCTTCAACAACATTACTGTGGAGTTGGTTCCAGACCCTCACAATTCTTTGTGTAAAAAAGTGCCTCCTATTTTGTGTTCTGAATGCCCCTTTATCTAATCTCCATTTGTGACCCCTGGTCCTTGTTTCTTTTTTCAGGTCAAAGAAGTCCCCTGGGTTGACATTGTCTATACCTTTTAGGATTTTGAATGTTTGAATCAGATCACCCCGTAGTCTTCTTTGTTCAAGTCTGAATAGATTCAATTCTTTTAGCCTGTCTGCATACGACATGCCTTTTAAACCTGGGATAATTCTGGTTGCTCTTCTTTGCACTCTTTCTAGAGCAGCAATATCCTTTTTTATAACGAGGTGACCAGAACTGAACACAGTATTCTAGGTAAGGTCTTACGAATGCATTGTAAAGTTTTAACATTACTTCCCTTGTAAGATCTAAAATGGAAAATTACCTATATGGTAACAGTATCCTGGGAGACAGTCCGCATGGTTTTAGGAAAGGGAGATCGTGTCTAACTAACCTGTTTGATTTTTTTGAGGATGCAACATCGACAATGGATAATTGCAAAGCATATGACATGGTTTATTTAGATTTCCAGAAAGCTTTTGACAAAGTCCCGCATAAACATGTTAACATGTAGAAAACAGAAAGTATTGATTAGAGGAGAAACCTCAAAATGGAGCGAGGTAACCAGTGGTGTACCACAGGGATCAGTATTAGGTCCTCTGCTATTCCTAATCTACATTAATGATTTAGATTCTGGTATAGTAAGCAAACTTGTTAAATTTGCAGACGACACAAAAATAGGAGGAGTGGCAAACACTGTTGCAGCAGCAAAGGTCATTCAAAAAGATCTAGACAGCATTCAGAACTGGACAGACACATGGCAAATTACATTTAATAGAGAAAAGTGTAAGGTACTGCAGGCAGCAAAAATGTGCATCATAAATATCATATGGGAGATACTGAAATTGAAGAAGGAATCTATGAAAAAGACCTAGGAGTTTATGTTGACTCAGAAATGCCTTCATCTAGACAATGTGGGGAAGCTATAAAAAGGCCAACAAGATGCTTGGCTATATTGTGAAAAGTGTTGAATTTAAATTAAAGGAAATAATGTTAAAACTTTACAATGCATTAGTAAGACCTCACCTAGAATATTGTATTCAGTTCTGGTCACCTCGTTACAAAAAGGATATTGCTGCTCTAGAATGAGTGCAAAGAAGAGCGACCAGAATTATCCCGGGTTTAAAAGGCATGTCGTATGCAGACAGGCTCAAAGAATTTAATCTATTCAGTCTTGAACAAAGAAGACTACGCGGTGATCTGATTCAAGCATTCATAATTCTAAAAAGTTTTGACAATGTCGACCCAGGGGACTTCTTCTACCTGAAAAAAGAAACAAGGACCATAACGACCAATAGAGATTACACTTTTTTACACAGACAAATTTAAGGGTCTGGAACCAACTCCCCAGTAATGCTGTTGAAGCTGATACCCTGGGATCCTTCAAGAAGCTGCTTGATGAGATTCTGGGATCAGCACGCCTTGTTCACCTGGTAGAGTTAACAGTGCCATGGGAGGATGCTGTAGATGAGGTGTATGAGAGGAAGAAACTGCGGTATGCTCAACTAGCCACTGAAGCGGAACAGCGAGGATGGAGAGTCTGGGTTTACCCAGTGGAAGTGGGTTGTCGAGGATTTGTGGCACACTCTACAACCAGATTTCTCAGAGATGTCGGATTCAATGGCCAAGAGTTGCGTCGCACGGTGAAGAACTTATCTAAAGCAGCAGAGAGGAGCAGCAAGTGGCTCTGGTTGAAACGGAAAGATTCTGGCTGGGGATCTCAAGCACAATAGAAAGAAAGAAACGCTGATGTACAGGTAAGTAAGCTGGGCTGAGTTGAGTGGGGGACAGAGGGGGGTGATGCTGGGACGCCAGAATCACCGTCGAGCCCTCTTGAGGTGTCGTGGGCTAGTCGTTGAAACACTGAGGATGGAAGGTGCCCACTTGAAGACCCCAGAGATGTACCCTACTTAGCTCAATCCAGACGGTTGTCATGCTGATGCGCTGGGGAGACCGCATTATGGTTGATCCCCGGAGCCAGCATCGCAGCCGTTGTGTGTGCTGATGCACTAGGGAGGCAATAAGCTGATCCCTGGAGCCAGCATTACACTTCAGCCATCAACACCAGACAGAAGGATATCTACATCATCATATGGAAGGAAGCGCAAATGAATGGAGACACAGATGGATCACATTAGTTTACTGTGAAGCTACGTCTTAGTTGGTGCTTATCTTGGCGAGAGCCAAGTTCAAATCAGCATGAAGTTTTAACATCTACTCTCATGTAATGGAAATCATGAAGATCTGGATATGTCCAGTGACTGCTGTGAATAGTTCCGCTGGCAACAAGGGAAAGACCTCGTGACAGCCTGGAGAGACAGCTGACTGGAGGAAAGAGACCCCATTGGGGCTGGCAAGGGTTAGCTACCCTTGTCGGCAGTATCCAGCTGTGTGTTTACAGGATGCTGGAGACACCCGCCCAAGGTTTCTAAGAAATTAAAGAGAAAAATACCCCTTGAGTCTGCGAGAGCGGGGGCGGAAGATGACTCAACGTTGGACAACACGGTTAAGGACTTAGGAACGGAAACGGATATGAGTATGGAGAGTATTTCACAAAAGACTAGTTCAAGATCTGCAGTTAGCAAAGACATGGAACTCCAGGTTTGTGTTTGTGGCTGGAGCAAGGCGACAACGGTCAGGGGTTTGAAGGTTCATCAAGGGAGAATGAAATGCTTGAGGGAGAAGGGACAAGGACCTCGCATTGATCAGTACTTCTTACAAAGTCAGTCAAGTCAGTCGAATGAAATCCAGCGACAGGAAGCAAACCACAGTTCGCAGGATATCAGCACCCCTGTCATAGATGTGAGGAGGACTTGCATGGACACAGTTAGTGATGAACCTAATGATCCTTGTGAACCCGGGCAGACAAACCAGCGTAAGAGAGAAAAGAACCTCAACAGGAACCTCAGCCTGGAGTTAAATGGCCAACAGCTTGTGAGAAAACTGCATGGGACACAGTAAACACAGATCTCTGCTTTGCATTGGAAAGGTTAAGTGGAGCAGTTGAAAAGAAACTGGATACATTTGGGGACATCATCTACGCATATGGAAGCGAGAGGTTTGGAGTTGAAAAAGGAAGGAAAAAGTAAAAACTATTCCTGGAAAGTCTAGACGGCAGCAGGAGATTGAATGCTTAGTTAGAGAAAGGAGACAGCTGAGGAAGCAATGGAGAAGAGCAGAAGAAAGTCAGAAGGAGGGACTCAATCTCTTACAAAGGGTCATAAAAGATAAGATTGCAACATTAGCAGAGCTGGCGCCTCTGGAAACGCTACAAAAAGAAGGAGCGTGCGAGAACTAACTTTTATAAAGACCCATTCAAATTTGTAAAGAAGTTATTCACCAGTGAGAAGAATGGCACACTAAAAGCATCTAAGTTTGAGCTGGAGAGATATTTGGAGGAAACACATACAGATTCAAAAAGGCAGGAGCCTAAGTCAATTCCATCAGACATCCCACCTATCAATCCACCAGAATACCAAATGGAGGACTGTGCACCTAAGTGGAAAGAAGTAGAGCAAGCTGTGAAAAAAGCAAGGGCTTCATCATCTCCAGGGCCCAATGGAGTTCCGTACAGAGTGCACAAGAGTGCTTCAGGAGTTCTACGAATCCTGTGGAAATTGATGAAAGTAGCATGGGAAAAACAGGTTGTACCAAGAGCATGGCGCCGAGCAGGTGGAGTCTTTATACCTAAAGAAAAAGATTCAACAAGCATCAGTCAGTTTCGCCCTATTTCCCTATTTAACGTAGAAGGCAAGATTTTCTTCAGCATTATTGCTCAGAGATTGTCAACTTACCTATTAAAGAACTGCTTCATTGACACTTCAATACAAAAAGCGGGCATTCCAGGTTTCCCAGGATGCTTAGAACACATCAATGTGATCTGGCAACAAATTCAATCAGCTAAAAAGGAGAGGAAAGAGCTCCATGTGACATTCCTGGATTTGGCTAATGCATATGGTTCAGTGCCACATGAACTTCTTTGGGCAGCATTTGATTTTTTCAGTGTACCGATGACAATAACAAATCTAGTGAAAGCCTACTTTGGAGATTTGCAATTTAGTTTTCAACTTCAGAATTCAGCACTACATGGCAATGCCTAGAAGTTGGAATAATGGCAGGATGCACCATTTCTCCACTGGCTTTTACCATGGCAATGGAAGTAATCATTAGGGCATCAAAATGGGTAGTGGGAAGAGAGCGCTTGGCTTCTGGAATGCGACTCCCACCAATTCGAGCATACATGGATGACATGACAACCATGACTACAACAGTAGCCTGCACTAATCGGTTATTGGGCAAATTAACCAATAACATTGAATGGGCACAAATGCAATTCAAGCCCACTAAATCAAAGAGCATCTCTATAATTAAAGGTAAAGTAGTAGATAAAACGTTCTTCATTAAAGGTGAGGCAATACCAACAGTGTCTGAGAAGCCAGTGAAGAGCCTTGGGAGATGGTATGACAGGGATCTAAAGGACACAGTTCGTGTGGGAGAAGTTAGACAACAAGCTGTGGAAGGGTTGAAGAGCATAGACAGCAGCGCTTTACCAGGCAAACTAAAAGTTTGTTGCTTTCAGTTTGGTCTACTGCCAAGGTTGCTGTGGCCACTGACTGTGTATGAGGTTTCTTTGACAACAGTAGAGAAGCTGGAAGCTTTAATCAGTTCACACATCAGGAAATGGTTGGGAGTTCCACGCTGCCTCAGCAGAGTGGGACCTTATGGTAAAGGAATACTGCAGCTACCTGTCTCCGCTCTAACCGAGGAGTTTAAGTGCGCCAAGGTCCAACTGGAAATGACGTTAGTAGAGTCATGCGACAAATGCGTAAGGGAGGCAGCACCTGTGTTGAAAACTGGAAGAAAGTGGGCGGCAAAGAAAGCTGTGGAGGATGCAAAGGCTGCCCTTCGAATTTGTGATATCATGGGGCAAGTTCTGCATGGAAGAGGGGGTCTTGGTCTCAGTTCAGCTCATCCTACATGGCACAAGGCAGGCCCAGCTCAACAGAGGAAGCTGGTAGTCAACGAGGTGCTAAAGCAGGAGGAGAGGATGAGGTGTATAAAGGCCATTTCCCAGGGCAAGCAGGGAGAATGGATGAGATGGGAGAGTGTGGAACAACGCAAGATTGGCTGGCAAGACCTATGGTCAATGGAACAGAGCAGGATCAGTTTCCTTATAAGGTCAACATATGATGTTCTCCCATCACCACAGAACCTAAACCTCTGGGTAGGAGAGGATCCCTCATGTCCTTTGTGTTCATCACCTGCAACATTAAGGCACATTTTGACAGGATGTAAGGTGGCTCTTAGCCAAGGACGGTTTACTTGGCGCCATGACCAGGTGCTGCGATGTTTGGCCTTAGCATTGGAAGACAAGCGTAACATGACCAATAAGTTGCCACCTGTTCCATCAAAACATTACACACAAAAGACAACATTCCTCCGCCCAGGACAGCAACCACCAAGAAAAGGTGTTAAAACCAATCCTCGCCCAGGACAACTGGAAGCTGCTAGAGACTGGAAAATGCTGGCACATGTTGGTCAACGGCTTATTTTTCCACCTGAGATTGCCACCACAAACCTTCGACCAGATATTGTCTTGTGGTCTGGATCATCACGCCTTGTTCACCTGGTAGAGTTAACAGTGCCATGGGAGGATGCTGTAGATGAGGCGTATGAGAGGAAGAAACTGCGGTATGCTCAACTAGCCACTGAAGCAGAACAGCGAGGATGGAGAGTCTGGGTTTACCCAGTGGAAGTGGGATGTCGAGGATTTGTGGCACACTCTACAACCCGGTTTCTCAGAGATGTCGCATTCAATGGCCAAGAGTTGCGTCGCTCGGTGAAGAACTTATCTGAAGCAGCAGAGAGGAGCAGCAACTGGCTGTGGTTGAGACGGAAAGATTTTGGCTGGGGATCTCAAGCACAATAGAAAGAAAGAAACGCTGATGTACAGGTAAGTAAGCTGGGCTGAGTTGAGTGGGGGACGGAGGGGGGTGACGCTGGGACACCAGAATCACCGCCGAGCCCTCTTGAGGTGTCGTGGGCTAGTCGACGAAACACCGAGGATGGAAGGTGCCCACTTGAAGACCCCAGAGATGTACCCTACTTAGCTCAATCCAGACGGTTGTCATGCTGATGCGCTGGGGAGACCGCACTATGGTTGATCCCCGGAGCCAGCATCGCAGCCGTTGTGTGTGCTGATGCGCTAGGGCGGCAGTAAGCTGATCCCTGGAGCCAGCATTACACTTCAGCCATCAACACCAGACAGAAGGATATTTACATCATCATATGGAAGGAAGCGCAAATGGATGGAGACACATATGGATCACATTAGTTTACTGTGAAGCTACGTCTTAGTTGGTGCTTATCTTGGCGAGAGCCAAGTTCAAATCAGCATGAAGTTTTAACATCTACTCTCATGTAATGGAAATCATTTTATATATATATACTGTATATATATATATATATATATACAGTACTGTGCAAAAGTTTTAGGCAGGTGTGAAAAAATGCTGTAAAGTAAGAATGCTTTCAAAAATAGACATGTTAATAGATTATATTTATCAATTAACTAAATGCAAAGTGAGTGAACAGAAGAAAAATCTAAATCAAATCCATATTTGGTGTGACAACCCTTTGCCTTCAAAACAGCATCAATTCTTCTAGGTACACTTGCACAAAGTCAGGGATTTTGTAGGCATATAGTCAGGTGTATGATTAAACAATTATACTAAACAGGTGCTAATGATCATCAATTCAATATGTAGGTTGAAACACAATCATTAACTGAAACAAACAGCTGTGTAGGAGGAATAAAACTGGGTGAGGAACAGCCAAACTCAGCTAACAAGGTGAGGTTGCTGAAGACAGTTTACTGTCAAAAGTCATACACCATGGCAAGACTGAGCACAGCAACAAGACACAAGGTAGTTATACTGCATCAGCAAGGTCTCTCCCAGGCAGAAATTTCAAGGCAGACAGGGGTTTCCAGATGTGCTGTCCAAGCTCTTTTGAAGAAGCACAAAGAAACGGGCAACGTTGAGGACCGTAGACGCAGTGGTCGGCCAAGGAAACTTACTGCAGCAGATGAAAGACACATCATGTTTACTTCCCTTCACAATTGGAAGATGTCCAGCAGTGCAATCAGCTCAGAACTGGCAGAAAACAGTGGGACCCTGGTACACCCATCTACTGTCCGGAGAAGTCTGGTCAGAAGTGGCCTTCATGGAAGACTTGCGGCCAAAAAGCCATACCTCGACTTGGAAACAAGGCCAAGCGACTCAACTATGCACGAAAACACAGGAACTGGGGTGCAGAAAAATGGCAGCAGGTGCTCTGGACTGATGAGTGAAAATTTGAAATATTTGGCTGTAGCAGAAGGCAGTTTGTTCGCCAAGGGCTGGAGAGCGTACAAGAATGAGTGTCTGCAGGCAACAGTGAAGCATGGTGGAGGTTCCTTGCAAGTTTGGGGCTGCATTTCTGCAAATGGAGTTGGGGATTTGGTCAGAATTAATGGTCTCCCTCAATGCTGAGAAGTACAGGCAGATACTTATCCATCATGCAATACCATCAGGGAGGCATCTGATTGGCCCCAAATTTATTCTGCAGCATGACAACGACCCCAAACATACAGCTTAAAGTCATTAAGAACTATCTTCAGCGTAAAGAAGAACAAGGAGTCCTGGAAGTGATGGTATGGCCACCACAGAGCCCTGATCTCAACATCATCGAGTCTGTCTGGGATTACATGAAGAGAGAGAAGCAACTGAGGCTGCCTAAATCCACAGAAGAACTGTGGTTAGTTCTCCAAGATGTTTGGGCCAACCTACCTGCCGAGTTCCTTCAAAACTGTGTGCAAGTGTACATAGAAGAATTGATGCTTGATGCTGTTTTGAAGGCAAAGGGTGGTCACACCAAATATGGATTTGATTTAGATTTTTCTTCTGTTCACTCACTTTGCATTTAGTTAATTGATAAATATAATCTATTAACATGTCTATTTTTGAAAGCATTCTTACTTTACAGCATTTTTCACACCTGCCTAAAACTTTTTGCACAGTACTGTATATATATATATATATATATATATATATATATATATATATATATATATATATATATATATATATATATATATATATATACGTACCCTTAAGACTGTTCAGATTGGGTCGAATGTTACTGTGGACCAGATGCTCTCTTAGATTTTTGTCTCTTCTGTATGACATTAGAGGAGGGTTATTGAAAATAGGAGCTGTAGAAGGATCATCTTGAAGAATGTTAAAATTTCTTTGTATGATGTGTTGTACTTTTTTGGTCATAGGATGATATGTAAGAACAAGGGGAATACGATTGTTGGTATTCTGTGTTTTGGTTTTGTACAAGGCATCCTTTCTGTTTATTGTCGATACTCTTAACTGAGCTTCTCTAAGTATAGTGTCTATAGCATTATAATATAACAATGTTCAATAAAATATAATATAATAATTGGGTAAAATTTAAGAAGAAAAATATTTTAACCTAAACTCTAGATTCAAGATTCCTAAATTAACAGCAATTCTGGCTGCTGAGAGACACGTGCTTACAGTACTAGCAGTGGCAGATGGTGTTCTGGTCCTGGAGGAGCGCTTTTTTACCAGAGGAGACTTTGCCTCCGATGATGAACTCCTGTCTGTCTGAAACACAGCACTCCCACTAGTAGAGCGGGTGATCTGAGCGCAGGTTTTAATTGGAGGAGCGACACACATCCTCCCGCCCCCTTCTAAAGCGCTGCTGTAAGCAGTTGTATCATGTGCTGTTAATGTAGGAGTGAGGATTGAAATTGCTTTGAATAATTTTGCATCCGTGGTAAGAAACACACAATAAGTTGTTATTGTTTTATTTTGGTGCTTGTCTTGGGAAGGGGTCAAATACAGGACAGCGCAGTTGATTGGCTGATTAAGACTCAATTTGCCACACTAGATTATACTGAGGGCTTATGTTTTTTGTCTTTTTATTAATTGTATTTTATGTAACTCGTTTTTTTCGGGGCTTTCATTTTTGATATACTGTGTGAAATTAGTGTTTTCGGTTACTTTCCAAAATGCTTGAGCGTTTTTTTTTCTGTCAAAATATGTAAAGTAGTAACTCGACAGTACTTGCACACTTAAGTTCTACCTTCTTTCCTTTGCTGTCTTCCACAATCTCTATGGTCACGGGCACATTCTTCTGGGGTTTTTGTGTGTAGGCATTTTGTACATTTTGCCACAATTCTGTTTTCAATCCTCCGTATCTTAACTGTAATACAGCTTTAAATCCCGCTAACAAGCCTCCATTCCTGTTTGTAATCTCATTTTAAATCTCGCAAGTGGAGTCTCCAATAGAAATGTAGGAATGTGCTGTCACTCAGTAGTTGGGGCGGGTTTAAAGTATTCAGAACAAATCAATGATAGATACAAGTCAGGAAGGCGGGACATTGCGCAGCAGCACTGGGAAATGTATTTATTATTGTTTTTGTAGTAGGTTTTATTATTGAATGGGAAAAGGGTAAAGGTCAACATGAATTGATTAACCATTTGCACAGTTTTTCCAGTGTTTTCTGGTGTTTATTGGCTAGCCACCGATTTCATTTTTTTTGTATCAGGGGCATTTTATTGGGTTTTTATCGGTTAAAACTGTAAATCACAAGCCCTAATTATACTGAAAAACTCAAGATAAAATCTGAAGGGAAGCCTTAACCAAAAATTGAAATAGCTAATAATAACAGGTCATTTCATTTGGCAGTAGAGCATTACTTTTGAGATTACATATTTGAAGGGAAAATGTGAATCTTGAATTGTCACGCATACTAAAGGGCAGGGAGTATTAGCTAAAAAAAATGATGTCGCTGGTTGTTGCTATGGTAAATTAAGGCGAGACTCAACCTCATCAATACATTACGTATGGGATATGCCTGCCCATTGGGTAGGTATCGGTGTCCTCTACCAGAGCTGCCGATAGACCCCTTCCTGGGATGATGCACTCGGTCCCGCCCACCGAGGGAATAAAACTGTCATCCTGACGAAGCCATTTCTCTTTTTCCTTCTCAAGATGGTATGGTAAGACCTCTGTGTTGAGCTGAGCGTGTTGATAGAAAAGAGCTTCTCAAGTCGAATCGAGTCGATTGTATTTCCCTTGCATTCGTGCTGAAAGCTGGCTCGCCGCTCTTTGTTATCTGCTGTCGTGTGTGAGCGACTGCCTGTGCAGTCACCCGCGAGTGGTCTGAGGCGTAAGGATGGGAGTAATATGAAGGTGGAAGGATGGGAGTGATACACAACTGTCAGTTGGTAATGACAGACGCACCCAACTCTGGTTGAGGGGCGGTCTGGGTAGGCAGAGGAATTCGTGGACTGTGGTCGGATCGCTGGACATCCCTGCACATAAATGTGTGGGAGCTGAGAGCAGCCCACGAGTGGCCCAATGCGTTTTGTATGCTTTCCCGCCGATACCGCTGCTCCATGCTTTTTTCGAGAAGGTCAGGAGAGACGAGGCGACAGTTCTCCTGGTGGCCCCTAGATGGCCGAGGAGATTCTGTTTTTTAAACCTCTGCTAGCTACTGCAAGGCCAGCCCTGGGGGATCCTGCTGCGCATGGATCTCCTCAGTCAGGTTCAGGGCACCCAGGACCGGGCAGACTCCAACTGTGGGTCTGGCCCCTGAACGGGACCGTCTGTCCACCTTAGGGCTCTCAGACACAGTTGTCAGTACACTGCAGAATGCTAGGGCCTCCTCCACAGGGGCATTACACGCCATATGTGGAAATGTTTTCAAAATTGGTGCATGGCCAGAGGTCATGACCCCAATTATTGCCCTATAGCAACTAATTTGCAGTTTCTGCAAGATCTGTTAGAGGTGGGTCGATCCACCTCTACGTTTAAAGTGTACCTAGCAGCCATAACTGCATGCCATGTCCCCATTGACTCAGTGTCCCGGGCACTTACATACTAGCGACCCATTTTTTGAAGGGTGCTCAGTGGTTACGCCCTCCCAGGAGGGCCGTTCTCCCCGAATGGAGTCTTAATGTTGTACTAAAGGCTCTCACGAAGGCCCCGGCTTAGAAATTAGAAATTAAAAACAAGCTCTACAGTTGCAAGTAAGTCAGTTAGTTCCCTGTTGTTGTAGGTATTATTTTATTATTATAATAATTATTTATTTATTTTTTTACCATAATGACTGATGACTAATACAGAGAAACAAAAAAACAATAATTTGTTTTGTTGGAGTGGAAAAAGAAAACAAATAAAGTATGTTTTGTTTTACTTATACAACCTGTTTTTAAAGTTAACAATACTATTTTTTCAATACAATGCAATAAAAAAAATGGCTGTTACTCCATTGCAGACAAACTCAAACAGAATGGAAAAATAGAAGCCTGTGTGTAGATTTACACTTTTGTGTTGTTGGCTGCACCTGCAGTGTACATAAGTTCAATTAAATCAACCTAATTACATTTTTTAAATCAGTAAAAACTGAAATCATAAAATTCTGGCATAGTGCCCTAACTTTTATTTGTGAACCTGTTTTTGCTTTAATTCACTGTCAATGTTAATTTGTGATGTTAAAGCTGAAAATCATGTTACAAATCACATTAAAAATCCCCATTTCTGTAATGCTAATTATACTGAATACTAAAAAAATGACTTTGTTTAAATGTTCTGTATTATTGTAAATGTTATCCCTTTACAAGAGATTATTGATGACCTTACCACACTTGTGCCTCCCCTGACTCAGTGGTCACCAGCTGCCGCTGTTCCCTTTACCTTTTCCATAATAGTTTCTAAAGCACAAAATTCAGGACAATGAATGTCTTTTCAATGACATGGCATGTGAAATTCCTTTTTGATTTTGTAGTTCCCCAGCCACATTGTGCTCTTTTGAACTTGTATTCAAAACACTCTTGCATATAATAGAGAAAGTGCCATTGCATCTACAGGTAGTTCTTTCCATTCATTGTTTTCCTTGAGCATTCTGTTGAAACTTTCAGAAATATTGTTAGTTGCATCCTTTTCTTTGAAAACCACAAACTGCCGGAATTAAAATCGTGCACCATACCTCATCCAACCCTCCTTCAGGTTTCCAGCAAAATACGCACAAAATGATGTTGACCACCTTTCTCTGAAATTGTCATAAACTGCAGGAAATTATTATTTGATGATGCACATTGAAGCTAGTCAACATCATCTTTCAATACCTTTACGTCATTTGATTTCCCTCCATGTTTCTTAACCCAGACTTCCATATCCTTGGGGCCCCATTATATTAACTACGGACTTCACAAAGCCCTTTTCTCTATCTGAAGCAAAAGGAATTTTCCTGGACTTAGCATAGCCAAGTTTCTCAAACTACATGCAGGAAACGTTCATGGTGCTTTTGAAACTTTCATTCATGGATAACATACGCCACCGGAAAGACTGGATCACCACAGAGCTTGACATTTCTAAGGACTAATACAGACTCATAAAAATCACCCAATTTGAATGTTGTATCATAACTGGTTGTTTTTCAGACAAGTAAATTAGGTCTGCCCAACTGAACAATGTTTTAATTTCCCAATATTATCACCATCTCTGGATATAGATCAGTGCTCCACACAAACCCATCCATGTGCACAGCCAGCTCATACAAACTGAACATGTCATCACATGTAATCTGTTTTTTCACTTTTCATGGAAAATTACGTTCTGAGCCTGTTTGGGGTTCCTCGGTCTATCAGCATCTTTGTTACCACATGTACAAGTGCTATCTGCTGTTTGCATTTTTTTGTAAACTACCTTTACCAGAAATCCTATGTGTAGTACCAATCTCAGTGAGAACTATGTGTTTTAATGAGACAAATGGCCTTACATTGTATTTACTATGTCCATGTGGAACTGGATCAAACAGGGTGTGATCAGCAATATAGGATTAGAAAAAATGTGGTGCCCTCAATTGGTCGTTTAAGCAGTACACCATACATTGAAATCCAGGCAACCTTGCTTGTTCGCCTTTGAAGAGTCCGTTATGTGATAGTATCTCTTCAACACCCCATGACGACCCGTCTTGGTTTTATTGGTACCTTTCAAGATCCAGCTGTACTGGTCACACAAGAAATGGAACTTTCTCTGTTCTTCTGTAGTTGTTGCCTTGTACAGGAAAGCATCCCTCCTCTGGGCAGTACTGGAGGCTCACTTATGAACAGAGTGGGTGAAATGTCAACACTTTTTTTCTTAATAATAGAACCTACCTCTTTTAGGTCATACTCTTGATTCTTTATTTCAAATAAGCCATATTTATCTTACAGTAAAAATCTAAACTTAGAAATGAAACCAGACTTCAAGTAACATTTCTGCTGTCACACAGGTTAACAATGCACTTCAACCCTGTTACCTGACAAACAACAGAATAAACATGTTTCATTCAATGCTGTTTAACTGTAATAGTACAATTACTGCTAGTAAGACTAAGACTAATAGTGAATTTTCAGGCACACTTTTTTTTCTACAAATAATTTACTATACCATATAAACACACAAACCCAGTTTAATTCAATGGCTTTTTGTTAATTAAAATACATTTTTGACTCTGTATTAAGAGTTTAATAAAATATGGAGATATGTATATAATATGTACTTGTATATTTATCGGGATGTCCTTTTTTACCCATATTTATAGGTCATGTATATGTAACACATTTACAGTAGATTATTTAATTTTAAATGTTGATTACAGAGAACTGCAGAATATCAACTATCACAGGCAGTTCTCAAATTCAGTTTACTTCTGAAAAGAAACCTGACAACAGCCACAACAATGTGGTTACAACATTAGACTTGTACATTAATGTTTCTTATTTGATCAGACTTTAGTGTTGCAATTTGATGTATGGTAGTGTTTAATAGTATTTTGTAGGTTACAAAAATATCTTAATATTATTTAAATTGTTATCAGGATTTCTTTTCTTAATTTAAGTAAAATGTTTGTAATAAAATTAGAATAATTGCAGAAATATATTATCATGAACTAGAGAAACATGATATTAGTAATACAGAACCAATTAATAAAAACAGAACCATGAAGGGCTTACCCAAAGGCCAAATTCATTATTGCATTTAAGTCATTTGGGGTTTTCTTCTTTTCCAATTTAGAGATTTTAATAGTCTTTTACATTACAGTGTTATAGTGGTGCAGTGTTTTTTGCTGTTTTTTGTGACAGTCTCCAGCTCCAAAACAGTTTGAAATATTTGCTTGACAATTTTAGGGTACAAGGGGACTGGCCCAGAACAGGGATTTTAAATTTTGGTTCTGAGCATGCTCAGTACAGCTCTTGCAGTTAGATGTTTGCTCTCAAAAAAGGAATTAGCCTCACAACAAAATATCCTTTTTTTATGAGGGTCTTCTTTTGTCAGAAAAAAATATTTTTCGTGAGGTGGACATTTAGTAAACCATGACATGTCTGTTTATAATTGGGACTCCATAAGACTGTAATGTTGTCTTTTCATTTTGTGAGTAGGAAATGTGTTTATTTTATATTTTAAAATCTTTTTTTGCCGCTCGTCTGATGAAAAAGGAAATGTTCTGACGAAAAAAGCAGCTGTTCTGGCGAAAATAGAAATACTCTGGTGAAAAAGGAATTTAGAATGTCATTTCTTTTCTTGTGTTTATTTAGCAGATGCCTTTATCCAAGGCAACTTATAGAGACTAGGGTGTGTGAACTATGCATTAGCTGCAGAGTCACTTACAACTACGTCTCATCTGAAAGACAGAGCACCAGGAGGTTAAGTGACTTGCTCAGGGTCACACAATGAGTCAGTGGCTGAGGTGGGATTTGAACCGGGGACCTCCTGGTTACAAGGCCGTTTCTTTAACCACTGGACCACACAGCCTCCTTGTGAGGGGGATCTACTTTCTTGAGGTTCTTTCATTCTCACGAAAAAAGCACAACGTTTTGGCAAAAAAAGATTGTGGACAGCCACCGCTGAGTCCTCAGGAGAGGTTTGCCCGAGACAGACAGCACTCTACTGAAATATGGGACTGATTTGTTTGGTTTTTCCAGTGCATAATAAGAAGTGCATAATAGTGGCAGCAACATCACACTGTACCTCTATGAATTCAACTGCCATGCTCAATGTTTAGTGTGGCATCCACGTGTGTGATGTCCGTCAGTCTGTTGGGTGGGGGGTGGGGAACTGCATAGGCCTCATAGGCCTGGTAAATCATGAGACACAGGTGCATGACAGAAGGACTACCAATAGTGCTGTAATATGAATCTATGTCCTAGCATAACTTTCTGTTGTATGGAATTTCAGATGTTAGCATAATACAAGGGATGCAAGGGATGAAAGGGTGATGGGCCTGCATTAGCATTCGTAGTAACATGGATAGGGGGAATGGGAGCACTTTTAGAACAGGACACCCATGCAACAGATGTATGCACAATCATATTGTCACCTGCAAAAACTGAAGTGTATGAGGTACACTGCTATGAAACTGTGCTTACATGGGCGGGTGGAATGTGCTGTGTCAAGTCAGTTTGAGAGGGCAGCATCAACAACACGGATCAAGCAAGAGGTTTTCGGTGTCATACTGGATGAGCAACAGAATACAGTTTAATAGGAGGGATGGCCTCACCGTCACTGTTGTGCTGCAATACCAGTATGTTCTGTATTCTCCAGTGTTTTAGGACTATGTTGGCAGATAGCACACACATGCGTTCTGTAAATATCCATCCTTATGCAGTGCAGATGGATGTCTCTTGTGTTGTCTGCAGAGACTTGTATGTTGTTCATCTTAACAGATGATGACTGTCTGTGGTTGCTTGTGTTGCCTTGCCCCTAACACTGCTTGTAAGGGAGTGGGAGCGAATGCAGAGTTAGGGTTAAAAACTGCAGTCGACTCAGAGGAGCTCTTTCAAAACATACTCAGGCTAGTGACTTATCTTACCATAGTGAGAGGCAAAAGAGGAAGTGAGCTCCGCAGAACGACTGCTTATTCCCTTGGCAGGCGGGACCGAGGACGTCACTCCACGGAGGGGCCTATCGGCAGCTCTGACATAAAATGCTCAGTAAATACCTACCTAAGGCAGGCATACCCCAAAAGTATTGGTTGGTGGTCATCTTCGAATTGAAAGGGAAATAGAGGATACAATGTTTCAGTATTTTCAGCTTCCTTTGTTTTATTGGTTATAATTGATGAGTTTTTTTTTTTTTAAGGATTACTTTGTATTCATAAATGTATCATGTACTGATATGTATACATTTTAAAAGTATTTATTGATTGGCACTCAAATTGTCTCCTTTTTTAAAATGTTTACACCCGGCTGTGCATATGAGTACCTGCACTTGTCTGTTGAGAATTTCACCCCTGCTTTAAACCATGGTCTTTTCATTTTAAACAGTGGTCTTTCCACATTTACAATGATCTTTCCCCTTTAAAGTATGGTACTTATGGGTTCTTCCAGGTCTTTCTGGGTCCATCCTTTTAGTATGTCCTGGGATATTCTCAATATACAAATACAAAAAAAAAAAGTCTTAAGAAAGATTGAAAGTTTTCTCTTAATTAATGTATACGATTTATTTTAGTATTTTCAAATGTGTTTAATAGTTATAAATACAATCTCAAAAGTACAAAAAAAAAATCTGTAAATGCAAAATCCTACATCTATAGTAAAAACAGACTAGGAGAAGATACATACAGCTTATAACCCTGCGTATCAGAATTAAAGAACCTGAATATCATTCAGAGACAAAGTGAGAGCACAATGCAGTTCAACTGTATATATCCGATTCTTTATCTGTACAGGAAAATCATTCTTCCTGGTCTGTATTAATTGCTCTACAAGCAGTGTTAAGACCACTTCCTCCATTTCAATCTAAGTGTTGATGCTTCTGTTAAACATTTCTGACGCAATCACCAGAACATTGCACTGAGCTTGTTACATGTGTGAAATTGTGCATTAATTAGATTAATACTTTCTCTTGCTTCCTGAACTGGAAGCATCAAGGAGTTAGGTGTTACATTCTAGTTAATTAAACAGAAACTGTATTATTAATAATAATAGGTTGATAGAATAAAGTGTTGCCAAGATCTCAGTCTGAGAGGATATGGCCTTATTATCACATTAGAACTCTAATACACATTCAAGGCCAGATGGTGGGACCATCGACTTCCTAAAGCAGGGAGAGGTAACTGGTCTTGGGGTGCCATGTAATTCCAGGTGATATTGGTATGATTAAGTGATTAAGTGCTTTAAGACCTAGTTGGGGTTTAATTGGTTCATAGAAATGCACATAACTTAAAGATCAACTACTTTGCAAAAGTTGAACGTCAGGGTAAGTAGGCATGTGTAAATCAGTTCATTTGTATAAACTCTATACAATCAATTCTCATTAAAACAAACTTGTATTAAGCATGATTCACATTGGACTTAAAACCAGGTGTCCTCAGAGTTGGTCAAATGCACCGTTAAAAGCATTCATTTTTTAAGTCACCAATTATATTTTGCATTGTCGTCCATCCCCGATGTAGTTATGCCCAATCATTGTGCTTACTGAACTGTAGAATCTCAGGACAGATCGTACCGATTTTAAGATGATATTATGGTTTATTGCGAAGGCTGGTATTGCTTTGAGGCGAATACCCAGGAAATGCTATATCAATTGTAAAATAACACTGACATGGTCGATTCGCAAAATCCGAAACCATGTGTAATGTGGTGATTTATAGCAGTTGCTTATTGTAAATTACTTCTTATAATATGAATTCACTTAACATGAATTTCTTGTTAGTGCAAATTATTTTGGAGCCCTCCCAGGGAAGGAAAATGTGAAAAAAACTAAACGCCCTACTTCAAACTGCTGAGTGTAAAGAATATTGGGAAATACTGTATATTAACTTGCATCCATATTAGTGCCTTTGTACTGTATTTTAGTGCTGTTTGGGGACTACAGATCCCATGATGCATTTCAAGTTGCCAGTTTTGAAAGTGGTGGGTAATGCACCAACATGTTGCTGCCGATTTCAACATTCCAACGAACACTTTGTCAACCATTGTAAAAAAACATGATACAGTAATACAGGCTTATGAACAGCAAACTGTGGGTGCAAGTCGTCAAGGTTTCTGATTTGCTCAAGACCCTGATGTTGAGGACGCCTTTCTTTCATGGTTTAAAAATGCTTGTGATCAGAATGAAACAAGCAGTTCATGTTCAATGCAATACTTTTTCAAAGTTCACTTATAGACGTACTTTCAATAAAATCACATTGCTTCTAAATGTATAATACTTTTCATTGTTCTGTAATTGAAATTTGATTTCAGTGTTACTGTAACTTCAATACAAAATGACAGAATGCAATTGGACTTTAGATTCCTGATAATACGAATGACTGATAATACATATTTTTTTCATGGTCCCTAGAAATTTGGTTTAATGAGAATTGACTGTATATTTCACCAAACATGATGAGTATTAAGTAAGTAAGAAGCTGCTAGGTGACAGGAAAGGTAATTCTAAATTGTTTAATATTTAATGACTGCGAGATCATGAAATATGTATTCTATGCCATAGCAATCCAATGTTTTATAACTATATTTTAACTTTTTTAAATATCAGCAGTGCTATCTTATGTTAGATCCCACTTACTTACCTTACCAAGCTTACTATTGATGCCTCCCAAATAAAACCAGAAACAAACAGCAGTCAGTATTGAAGGGAAGCACACTGCTAATTATAATTAATATATATATATATATATATATATATATATATATATATATATATATATATATATATATATATATATATATATATATATATATAATTAGCTCAATGAGCCAGCTGCCCAACGTTTTGATATGTTTATATATATATATAACGCCCGTTAAAAATGTGTGTATGTATTTTATTTTCCCCTCTAACTTTCTTCTCTCGCCTGTACTGTTTCATTTGGTCAATGCACAGTAGCAATTGCGGTTCAGTGCGTGCATTTCTGTTTACCTGTACAGCTGGCGAGCGAGCTGCTGTGAACTGTCTAACTGTTATAGTACACGGTGTTCACGTGAACAACTCGTGTTGCCTGCGTTACTGGGCACGATCAAGCAAATGTATCTTTGTCTTTTCCTGGGCAGAGCGTACTGTGAGCGCTCCAGATCAACCCCCCTATTCTCCTTTTTCGCAGGGTTTTAATAGAACGTTGCCTGTGTTTTGTGTCCAATAATATTAATAGTTATGGAATACATTTTACATAAACCAATCAGAACCCAGTGTGCCCAGGTATAGCAACTATTGCCTGGGACGTTAATAATTTGTGACCCCACAGAAACAGAGGCACTCAGATGAACAAGGCAGATTAACGGAACGCGAGACAGTTCTTTCCGCACCCTTTTAGCCAGTATAGTATTAGGACAGGGGTTCCCAAACTGTGGGAGCAATGACATTGTATGTATTTATTTCTATTAATAGCGAAAAGCAGGCGCCAGCGGCAGCTGTAACTGTAGAAAAATAAAATGTAGCAAGGGAGTAATGGCGGACTGTCAATCAAAGCAGAAATTCACAAATCAGATCTAACAGATTGCCTTACCTGTAGGCGGGATGTAAAGCGAGAGCTCTGACAATAGGGCAGTGTTAAGGTCATGTGATCACTCTGCTGGCAGATGTAAGCAGTGTGTTCAATATTAATAAAATTACAATATGTCGAATCTGCTACCAAACAATACGTTTTGCAAAGTATAAAGAACAAAACAGGCAGCTACAGGAGTTTGAATGCATTTGTACCGTGGGCTCGGTTTTGAGGTGCTGAATGTTTTTTTTTTATTCTTTTGTAAAAACGTTTTCATACTAACTTGTACTTGATAACATTCATTTACAAATTAAATTGATGACTACATTTTTGTGACTAATTAGCATTTAAAATATTGAGTAATTTAATATATGTTTAAATATGAACTAAATCACGTTACTAATCAAACTAATAAGTCTTGTTACATACCGGTAATTGATTTATTAAAATGTTTGGATATGTTGCTATTTTATTGATTACTGGCTCGTTCACAGTCGTCTTAAAATAACGCTAGAATATGTTTTGTTGGAAAATAATAATATATATATATATATATATATATATATATATATATATATATATATATATATATATATATATATATATAGACTAATTCAAATTTCACTTTTGGTTAAGTGGGGTAGCTGCGGTTTTTTTTTGGGGGTTGCAAGCCAACTAAATGTGATTTTGAAAGTTATATTTGGTTGCACACAGTAGTGGCGAAAAAAGTAACTCATGCAAGGCTCTCATTTCCCGCTGTATTGTGCGCATTCATCTTTTTGTGCATGACAGTTCAGTGTGAGAGGTAACGGCTGGACGTTTTAGTTACACAGTGTTCAGATTTAGGATTTAAGAGTCATGTTTTTGTGCACGTTGTGCTGGTTTTACTCAAAGTGATTCCTGCTCTGGTATTTATGAATGGGAATAATAAGACACGTGCACTTCTTTCTTGTTTGATGACCAAGAAAAATAACTGCATTTCTAAAATGTTCCATTATACAAAGGTGGCTCATTTAAAGGTTTGATAAAAACGTGTTTAGTTTTTGCAATTTATTTTATTTACTAAAATTAAAGTGTTTCATTTCACAGTAATGATTTGCCTTTTGGGGTGAAGACGAACTTAATTAGTTATTAGAACATAAGAACATAAGAGCATAGGAAAGTTTACAAACGAAAGGAGGCCGTTCAGCCCATCTTGCTCGTTTGGTTGTTAGTAGCTTATTGATCCCAGAATCTCATCAAGCAGCTTCTTGATGGATCCCAGGGGGTTCCAGACCCTCACAATTCTCTGTGTAAAAAAAGTGCCTCCTATTTTCTGTTCTGAATGCCCCTTTATCTAATCTCCATTTGTGGCCCCTGGTCATTGTTTCTTTTTTCAGGTCGAAAAAGTCCCCTGGGTCGACATTGTCAATACCTTTTAGGATTTTGAATGCTTGAATCAGATCACCGCGTTGATGGTGTTGATGGCTGAAGTGTAATGCTGGCTCCAGGGATCAGCTTATTGCCTCCCCAGCGCATCAGCACACACAACGGCTGCGATGCTGGCTCCGGGGAGCAACCATAATGCGGTCTCCCCAGCGCATCAGCATGACAACCGTCTGGATTGAGCTAAGTAGGGTACATCTCTGGGGTCTTCAAGTGGGCACCTTCCATCCTCGGTGTTTCAACGACTAGCCCACGACACCTCAAGAGGGCTCGACGGTGATTCTGGCGTCCCAGCATCACCCCCCTCCGTCCCCCACTCAACTCAGCCCAGCTTACTTACCTGTACATCAGCGTTTCTTTCTTTCTATTGTGCTTGAGATCCCCAGCCAGAATCTTTCCGTCTCAACCAGAGCCAGTTGCTGCTCCTCTCTGCTGCTTCAGATAAGTTCTTCACCGAGCGACGCAACTCTTGGCCATTGAATCCGACATCTCTGAGAAATCGGGTTGTAGAGTGTGCCACAAATCCTCGACAACCCACTTCCACTGGGTAAACCCAGACTCTCCATCCTCGCTGTTCCGCTTCAGTGGCTAGTTGAGCATACCGCAGTTTCTTCCTCTCATACGCCTCATCTACAGCATCCTCCCATGGCACTGTTAACTCTACCAGGTGAACAAGGCGTGCTGATCCCAGAATCTCATCAAGCAGCTTCTTGAAGGATCCCAGGGTATCAGCTTCAACAGCATTACTGGGGAGTTGGTTCCAGACCCTCACAATTCTCTGTGTAAAAAAGTGTAATCTCTATTGGTCCTTATGGTCCTTGTTTCTTTTTTCAGGTCGAAGAAGTCCCCTGGGTCGACATTGTCAAAACCTTTTAGAATTATGAATGCTTGAATCAGATCACCGCATAGTCTTCTTTGTTCAAGACTGAACAGATTAAATTTTTTTAGCCTGTCTGCATACAACATGCCTTTTAAACCCAGGATAATTCTGTTCGCTCTTCTTTACACTCTTTCTAGAGCAGCAATATCCTTTTTGTAACAAGGTGACCAGAACTGAACACAATATTCTAGATGAGGTCTTACTAATGCATTGCTAAAGTTTTAACGTTACTTCCCTTGATTTAAATTCAACACTTTTCACAATATATCCGAGCATCTTGTTGGCCTAGCTCATTCAGCTTTAACTGCAACCTATTCAGCTTTAACTGCAACCTATTTAATAACCTGCAATTTACAACAAAAAAAGTGACAGCTATAGTTTATGAAATTAAGAATAGTCAATCTCTTACTTTTTATACAGAATTATGTATTCTTCCAGTTGCAACTAAGTAATTAAAGATATTTTTTATATGTCTGTCGTGGGAGCAAGCGAGACTTCCAGTGTTCCAATACATTTCTAACTACCTTGTATTCAAATCTTGTGTGTGTGTTTGCATATCTTTTTTTTTTTTTTTTAGGTTTGTGTCCCGTCAGTCTTTTTACTAAGTAAAATCAAACAGTGTCACATTTGTCAAGTGCACTAGGATTCCTCTCAGCCTATGTTTAGTTGGATTCACAGGCTCCCTGTCATTAAAAGCTGTAGCTACTCATGTGTATATAACACAACTGCATGCCCTGCTAAAGCTCACGGGGAATTATATTAAATTATTGATTGTACTTTTCATACTGTACAATTACAATTATTGGGCTCTGTACTAATATAACTTACGTGTTCGAAAATACTGCCATAGCCTCCGTCCTTCATAGAATTTCTGCGTGCGATGCACTAAACAGCTCATTTTCGTAAACAACAACCGTAATATCACCGCAAGTTTACGAACAGCATACATTACTGCTCATTATACAGGAGAGATCAGAATTTGCATCTCATTATAGACAGATTCACAACTTTCTTCTGGCAATGATAAATGAGTGATATAGTGAACAGAAAGAAGTACTGTAGTTGACAAATATAACAGGATGGAGCTGTGGCTTCTGCAGACTCCGACCTTGATGCAACTATGGCACCGGCCAAAAAGAAAAGGAAAACACATTTCCACAAAGACGAAATTGACCTGTTAATTAGTGAAATGGAAAAAAAAATCAGAAAATATTATTTAACACTTTGCAGGGCCAAAAAACATTAAGAAACGAAACATGGAAAGAAATAACTAACAAACTCAAATCACTGTGACACTGTAAGCAACAGAAACTTGACATTAATAAAAATTGCATGAACTTAGGAGGATTACAATAAAGAAAGCAGCAGAAAATAAATAAAAAACAAACAGGACAAACTGAATGTGATGTGTTAATCATAGCGCAGACCTTGGCACAGTGAAAACAAACATAGATCTAAAAGAAAGGGTCCCCAGAAACGGAAAGCATCAATAAAACTTAGCTTGTTTCTATATATGGAAGTTTACCATGGTCAATTTGCACGGTAATTCTCCAGTTTACCATGTTTGTACTCGTCTGTACCCTATCCATGCTTCCCTATGCTTTCATCTTAATACTTCCCCTAATACTTTTCATCATATTTCAGTTGTATTAAATTAAAGAACTCTGATTTGTTTCCGTGTTTCCCTTCCATTATTAGTGTGGTTTAAAATATAAAAGAAACCACAACAAAATGTATGTATTGCCATTGTTATTTAATATAGACTATTAATATATAATTTATTGGTCTATGTGGCAGGCTGACTAAGCGGTGACGTCAGACAGAAGCAGGGACAGGAAAAATACTGACACCAGGCAAGTACTGCAGTTAAAGGCGGCACCGTTTATTTATTAAGCAACAAAAAGAAATAAAATATTTTAACAAAAAGAAACTTGCTCACAGAGTGAAAATAAAAGGTTCAAACAGAAACAAATCTTGAACACAAAATAAATAAACAATACAGGTCAGGCTGGGCAACTGCTGTCACTGTTCCTGTAAATAAAGTTTAGTTTCGTTTTGTTTCTCCGCTCCTCTTAACACCCACCCGGAACTGAGAGTGCTGCAGGCTTTTTATATCGTGGCCGAGGGGTTTAACTAGTTAGTAATTATTCTATTACCCCTCGGCCACAATCTGCACAAGTTTTTTAACTACTGTGTGGATGGGGCTTCCTATCCACGCTACTTACTACAAAAACAAACACTCGGCTACGCCGTCATCTATAAATACAATAATAAACAATAACAAAACCCGCAGCGCTTCGCCGTATTCTATACATAATAAATAATAATACTAATAATAATAATAATAATAATAATAATAATAATACAAAACAAATACAAAATACAGGGGCGGAGGGGATCCCGTTCTAAAATAAAATAAACAAATCAATGTACAGGGCACCTCGCCCTGTTACAGTCTATTTTATATTTACGGTGCTTTATTTTAAAGTAACAAAAAGCCTGTAAACGTTGTAATATGGCACAGGGTAGGATAATTGATGGTCGCTATGTATCTTCACCTTTCCTGTCATTTGTTATTCAGCACTAACAAGCTCAACAAGAGACAGGTGCCACGGATCAAATACGCTCTGACTAGCAAACTCTGAGTGAGTGAGTGAGAAGGACAAAGAAACCAACCAACCAACCAATAAAGGATTTCTTGGCTACAACTTTGGAACGGAATTGGACCTCGAAAAGTGGATTGGATTATTGGACTGAATGAGTACCCGAACCCGGTAAAATGACCCTTTTCTGAACCTGAACCACGAGACTCCCAATGATTGTTTGTTTTAGGTTACTTATACGAGTTAAAGATTATTTTCATTTTGTTTTATTTTCTTTTCGTTTAAAAAGAAATATAATCTGCTGTCTTATTGGAAGACAATAAACACAATATATAATTACCCCAACCCCGCACAATATTACAACGTTTAAACAGGAAGTTTCACATCTGAACAGCTAGTTGAATCTACCCCAGTGAGAGGCATGCGTAAATTAATAACATGCACAAACCGCAGTTGCAAATCGGGAAAAACAGATAATACATCAAGAATAAGCGATATTATGAGATTCGTACATTTGCATACGGACTGAAACGAACAGTCGTAACTAAACTACCGCAGCAGGGATGAAACTCAGTTACGGCAGTGAAAATGACTTTAATACATCACGGGCAGGTCTACAAAGTCACAAAAACCTATGAAAAGTCAAGATACAAAAGAATAATCAATGTTACAAATAGCCCTGAGAGTGTAAACTTTTATCCAATTCTATAATATTATGGCTAGGGTAATACTAATATATATATTACTATACTATACTAGTTAAATGATGATGATATAATGATAAGACCAGCAGATAAAGGCTCAGGAATAGTGATAATGAACACAGATGACTATATGAAATCTGTAGAATGTGAATTAAATAATACAGATACATATGAAGAAGTTAAAAGCAATAAGATCAATAAATCGGCAAAAGAGGTTAAGGAAATTGCAGAGAGACTATACAATAAAGGAATTATATCAAAAGAATTAAAAAAATACATGCAGCCACATAATGCAAGAACAGGCCTAGCAAAATCCTAAAATGCATAAAGAAAATCACCCGATGTGAATGATAGTCAGTACAATTGATAATCCAACACACATAATAGCTGAAATAGCAGAAAAACAACTTAGGTCGCACGTTGAGAAATTACCAAGCTATGTTAAGGATACAACACAATTTTTAAAAAGACTTGAATCAATAAAACACAACCTTCCAGAGAATACAATTTTATTTTGCATGGATGTAAAATCCTTGTACCCAAGTGTCCCTCGTAAAGAAACTTTAGAAGCTTGTGAAAAAGCACTAGATAATAGACTAGATAAATCAATACCAACAGCAGAAGTACTGAACATGATCAACGTAGTTTTAGAAAACAGTTATTTTACATTTGTTGATAAGAATTACAAACAAAACGATGGTACAGCAATAGGATCTAAATTAGGAATGCATTTTGCCAGTACATACATGGGAAAATGGGAAGAACAATTACTTAGAAAATCGGAAAGAGAACCTTTAGAATACATTCGGTTTGTAGATGATATTTTTGGGGTTTGGACACATGGAGAAGAGTCTCTCTTCCAGTTTCATAAAATAGCAAATGAAATACACAGTAATATTAAGGTGGACCTTCGATGGACAAGGAAAGAAATAGAATTTTTAGATACCATAGTAAAACTTGAAGAAGGTTCAATTGAGACTGACCTCTTCTGTAAACCTACTGACATGCACCAGTATTTACACATGTCCTCTGCACATCCGATACACACTAAAAGGGCAATCCCAAAGGGTCTAGGAATAAGAATACTGAAGAATATGCTCAAAAGAAAGTGACTATGTAAAACAAAGAAATGTATTAAAAACAAATCTTAAAAGACGAGGATACAAAGAAAGAATTATAGAGACGGAGTTAAGAAAAGTGGATAAACTAAAAAGAGATGATCTACTAGATTATAAAACTAGAGATAAAAAGGTCAAAAGAGTCCCATTAATAATGACTTACTCTAAACTTTTGCCCAATATTTCTAAGATAGTTTGGAAACACTTGCGGATTCTACATAATTCAGAAAAATTAAAAAAAGTATTTCTTAAATCCCCAGTTGTAGCATTCAAAAGAGAAGCTAATTTAGGTGATATTTTAGTTCACAGTAAACATAAAAGAATAATTGACAAAATAGGTTCTACAAACATGTGCACCAGTAGATGTAAAGTGTGTAAATACATAGATAAAAGTAAAAATATAATTAAACATAAGAACACCACATATCCACTAAAAACTAATACCTACTGTAAAAATAGCAATGTTGTTTATGGAATAGCCTGTGAAAAATGTGATGAAATCAAATATGTTGGAGAGACTGGAACTACTTTATATAAACGAATTCAGAACCACCTTTCATTAATTAGAAATAAAAAAATGAATGAACCAATAGTACAGCACTTCACCAGTCAAGGACATGACATAAATGATGTAAAGTTTGTAGTATTAGAACAGCTAAAATTAGACAATGCGACATATAGAAGAATAAAAGAAAGTAAATGGATAAATAGACTGAATACAATTATGCCAGCGGGACTCAACAGAAAAGAATGAACTAATTAACTTCAATAGATATATAACATTTAAATAAATAAACAAAGTTTGTTCAAAAGTTGTGCATGCTGATGCACTGGGTAGGCCAAATCTAGACTGATCCTCAGAGCCAGCATTGCATGATATAATAAAAATATAAATTTATATAAAGTAATGTTAATTAGAATTAATACAGATTCAAAGATAGAAGTAAAAATGATGTCACAATATATAGAACAGCATTACATCATGTAAGAATAAATCATAGATTTGAATGTAAACAATAACAAGTAGTTGTCATGCCTTCAAAAACCTATAAATACCTATAAATGTTTTGATTCAAACACAGGCTCCCTTGAGAAAGATATGTGCAACATATCGAAACGTTGGGCAGCTGGCTCTTTGAGCTAAAATATATATATATATATATATATATATATATATATATATATATATATATATATATATATATATATATATATATATAGTAACACAGCAGGGAGGGGGTTAATATCCTCCCTGCATAAAACATGTGCAAATGCACATGGGTTTGATGTAATTGTTTTGTTTAATTATATTTGGTAATTGTTTTATTATTTAATTATCCCCTGCACCTGGTGATCATTGTAAATAAGAGCCAGGTGCAGGATATTTAGAGAGAGCAGCCAGTCTGTTCTGGGCTGTTGAGGAGAAGGTGGCAGATGAGGTGCTCTGCTTCTGAGCAGTCGAGAGAGAAAAAGAGTACAATTTAAACCTGTGTGGTTTGTATAAAGTGGTTTGTATTACAGGTAAACGGCTTAGCCGTCCTGTGAGGTAGTCAGGGAGTTACTCTGTTTAGTTAGTACTCCTTTGAGGAGTTAGGCTTTTGTTTGTTTTTTGTTTATTTGTTCATTGTAAATAAACATGCACAATGTTACAATGTTACAAGAAAAATAAAATTAAGCATTGTTATGTGACACATCTATCCTTATCTGTTAGATAATCGACTGCTGTGAGACAGTTAGGTATCCCAAACCAAAGCGATGATTTGTATTTTTAGTTTTTTATCTGGAAGACATTTTAACGTGTTATGTACTCTCTATCACTTCAGGTTGCTTGAAACTTTTCGGTGTCTGTGTCACTTGCACACAAGAAAAAAAAAAGTCCAGAGAGGTTAATGTCAAATAAACCAATTAAAAAAAAAGAGATTTTTTTTTATTTTACATATTTTTTACAGACAGAAATAGACTAAATGAACTAAAATGCACTTCTAGCCTCTGGTTTCACAGATCCCTATTAGCTGTAATATTGTTCTACTTTACCTTACATCAGTTATCCAAGACGTGCTAATCAGAGTCAGGGAAACCACCGTTGATGTTTGATTTTCACAGCCTTACACAAAGGGCTGTATTGTCACAATTTAATGGGTGGGTCTACCACTGTGTAATTGAATAGACATTGTTGTATAAATATTTATATATCAGTCATATACTAACACCAATGAAGTGTAAAATGTTCAGAATGAGCTTATGGGCAATGTGAATTTTCACCTTAAAAACTGATAAAAAGGCTAAAACACAGAATCTGAGGTGCAAATGAGTCCAAGATGAAAGACAGCAGCAGCCAGAAGCACTCACTGACACGTTCACATCTTCATGCAAGATGAAAAAAATGCAGATTCCCCTCACACTCTCACCTTTTCACGAGCTGTCATTCGTCTTCCTACCCACCCTGAAAAATCTTAAAAGACTCTATTGTCCTCTAAAGCTCAGATTCTGGTCATCTGAGAGGGTATTTTTTTTTCTGGTTCATTAAAACAATCTCCTCTTCAGGCTGGCTAAAAGTGCGATCTAACCTAACCTCTTAGGGACAACATGAAATCATGTTTCCATCAATGCAGACAGCGTTGGTATAAAAAAATGAAGTGACCACAGGGATCTGACCGTGGGCTGGAAGCAGCCATGACCACAGAGGCTGATCGTTCCCAGTCCTCTCTCAATGCACCGTTGAAGGAGATTGTTTCAGGATTTCCCTGGAGCAAGATGAAAATAAGATCAATAACAGTTCAGCAGTAGAGCACTTGCTTGAGAGTGGTAGTTGTTTGACTAGAAATACATGTATAATTCAGGTTGCAATGTAACATGCAGCAGACCAGCAATATGTTGCAGATTCTTTATGTAAATGGTTTCCCTCACATTACATTTTTTATCTTTTGTTTTCAGCCATGTATTTTGTAATACAGTATATAAACTGCAGTAAGAATACTTTTTGAAATTCAAACATCTCAGACGGCTGTATAACAGCAATATGGTTTGACTTACAATCAGCCCTGTCCTGAAAGTTCAATCTGAATCCAGTCAGTCGTACTCCCTTTGCTATGGGCACTCTGAATACCCTCAAAATGCTTGTTTCCTGTGTTGTGACTGTCAAACAGCATCTTTATAATATTCCTTTTATTTTATGAAATAGGTATTTCTTGTTCTTATGCTTGTAGCATCCAGGAGATAAAGGGTTCTCAACCTTTTTGCTTCCGAGGCCCCCCCCCACCCCCGCTATAAAAATTCCACGGTCCACCATATACATTATTTATATATAATTATTTTTGTTTTACTTACTCAAAGTGAAACTTGTTGCTGGTGCTGAGCAACAATTCTGTCAAGACGTGGAGGTATCTTCGCCAAGCACACACCCATGTCATGGTCAATGTTCATCCTGGCTCGGTACTTTGTTTTCATCAAAGTCTTGGCAAAAAATCCAGTTTCGCATAAGTAGGTTGTACTGAATGGGACCAACACTTTCAGTGCTGCAGAAGAAGCAGTGCTGTATTCATCTGAGCACTCATACCAAAATGTCTCCAGCAGCATTTCACTGAACTTGGTTCTGAGGGAGCTGTCTGAAACATCACTGAGCTCTTCTAACAGCTTTGATGGGACAGAAGGTGCCAGTTTAGCTTCAATATTCTCACTAATGGGGTTTGTAGCCCACAGGTGTGTAGCAGCTATGTCCATCATGAGTTCAGGAAAGTAAGTATTACATTTGTTGAGTAGACCAGACAGATGCGCTGCCAGTGCAGTTTGATTAAGTCAAAATCAATGTTTCGTTCCTGAATGAGAGCTCAAACATATCAGAAGTCTACCCACAGACACAAACTTTCCAGAGTTGTAGTTTCCTTTTGAATGCGTCAATTCTTTCACGCTGGGAAATAAAATGAGTGTTCCTATCGTGCATAGTTTTATTCAGGTTATTCGTTTCACTAAATATGTCTGCGAGGTAACCTAGTTTTGCCAGCCACATGCCATCTTTTAGCACTTCAGCAAGTTTGGGTTTCTTATCAGCTAAGAAAGTATGTAACTCTCCCTTGAGATTAAATATACGGGTAAGCATTGTGCCTCCAGATAGCCATCTCACCTCTGTATGCATGAGCAAGGAATGGTGCTCTGTGCCCACTTCCTCACAAAGTGCAGCAAAGCACCTGGAGTTTGTTGCTCTGGATTTAATAAAATTAACGAGTGTTACCACTGTGTTCAGAACACTGTGAAGACCTGGTTTAATATCTTTCGCAGCAAGCGCCTCTCAATGTAAAAAACAATGTGTCCCAATAGCGTGAGGTGCAGCGGCTTTTATTTTTTGCACAACAGCAGAATGCATTCCGGCTCCATCAGTGCAGACACCAGTGCAATTAGTCCAGCTGATTCCTGCTAAATTCATAAAATCATCTAACAGTTTGAAAATATTGTAACTTTGTTGTTGTTTTGATCTCCTTGTAAAACAAAAAGTCTTCCTTTATTCCCTTATTCCACACATACTGAACATAGGCGAGTAAATGGGACATTTTAGAAATGTCTGTGGATCCATCCAGTTGTATAGCAAAATCATTGTCAATGCACTGCGAAACAATGTCTTCTGACACAAAAGCGATCCGTCGTTTGACAGTGTTATTTGACATTGGTGTTTTTGCCAGTTCCTTGACCTTCTGCTCCCCAAACATTTCCTTTACAATTCCAATGGCACACAGCATTATCAACTCCTCAACAATCATATGTGATTTTTTTGCTTTAGCAATTTTCTGCGCCACTATCTACGATGACACTACAAGTTTTGTATCCGTGGTAGCTGTGGATTACGGCTTTAGTACCAAGCAGTTCCTTTGTGCAAATGCATATTGCTTGTTTTTATATATTTCATGCTTGGTAATTAAATGTCTCTGTAATTTGGAGGGTTTCAAACATTCATTGGACAGTACTTGTGCACAAATTACACACTGCGGTTGAGGTATATCTCTACTTCCAGTACAAATAAAACCGAAATTTAAGTAGTTCTCTCCATATTTCCTTAATTTTGCAGGGTTAATAACAGCTTTATGTTTTTTACTCACACCACCTCCTTGCTGTTCTTCAGCCCTTACGGTTGAACTTGTTGAAGGAAGTTCTGTATCATCATTCTGTGGATTTGTTGTTTTGATGGTCGAATTAAAAATGTATACATATTTGGTATTTATTGTGTGTGTTTCCACTGATTTTTCCTCTGCTTTGTAATCTGTCGTGCTCACGCTGAAATAGCCCTATTACACCATACGTCACCTGAGAACGTGTTCATTATTATTATTATTTATTTATTAGCAGACGCCCTTATCCAGGGTGACTTACAATTGTTACAAGATATCACATTATTTTTACATACAATTACCCATTTATACAGTTGGGTTTTTACTGGAGCAATCTAGGTAAAGTACCTTGCTCAAAGGTACAGCAGCAGTGTCCCCCACCTGGAATTGAACCCATGACCCTCCGGTCAAGAGTACAGAGCTCTCTGGACATCGCGAGTTCGAGTCCAAGCCATTCCTTTGCCGACCGAGGATGGTGGCTTCCAGGGGCGGCGCCAATTGGCCGCATACACCGCCGGGGAGGGAAGGTTAGGTCAGCCAGGGTGTCCTCGGCTCACCGCGCACCAGCGACCCCTGTAGTCTGACAGGACGCCTGCGGGCTTGCCTGTAAGGTGCCCGAGAGCTGCGTCCTCCGACGCTGTAGCTCTTGGGTGGCTGCATGGTGAGTCCGCAGTGTGAAAAAAAGCGGTCGGCTGACGGCACACGCTTCGGAGGACAGCGTGTGTTCATCTTTGCTCTCCCAAGTCAGCGCAGGGGTGGTAGCGGTGAGCTGAGCCTAAAAATAATTGGCCATTCCAAATTGGGGAGAAAATAATAAAAAATAATTGGCAACGACTAAATTTAAAAAAAAAAAAGTCCAGAGTCCAGAGCCATAACCACTACTCCACACTGCTGCCATTTCTGCGCATGCTCATGACGTGCTGAAGCTAATAGGTTTCAGCGTCTCATAAGCATGCTGTTTTATTTTTGGAAGATCCCTTGAAACCTCAATAATTAAGCTAAAAAGGAAATGAAAAGGTTTCTGTTTTGTTTTTTTTGTGTGAACTCCAATAAACCTACGTTATCTTTACCCAGTCAAATCGTAGAGTGCCTAAATAAGCAGGGACATTTACCATAATAAAAAACAGAAATGAAAAAGAAAAAATAGAATATAAAAAAGCGCAACCAGATATAGTCAACGAAAGACAACACATTATTCAAATGCTTTGTCGTATTATATATTTAAGGTGAAAGGCAAGTTTATTTTTCTGTTAAACATGCTCCCGGCGATAATGTTCTGCCGCCCAGCTGTACAGAATTCCTGGGGAGAACCCTGTAACTCCTGCAGTAGATGGTTGTGGTTCACAGAAAAACTGTTTATGTCCTGCAAAAATATGTAATCTTGTGCTGAAGTAACAACAATAAGGGACATCAGCAGTTATGGCTAAGGAAGATTGATTGAAAAGAAAACACAGCTAATCTGATTTTGCATAGAAGGCACAATTGATTAATATACTGGCTCTTTTTGAGAACTTTTTCAAGTTTTCCAGAGGTAATTACTGAGAAATAGACACATATCCCTCCAGATCAAGTTAAACATTTTGCATTAGGACTTAACACATAGTTCTAGCTAAGTACCATTCCTGGTGCCCCCGATGGTATTGCATTATATTGCCAGTGTTACTGTCTGGAAAGATGGATGTGTATTTACCACTGTAATTCAAGTTGATTCATTAGTGTCATTAGAGTACGTAAAATAAATAATAACCATGACAAATGATAAGAAAGGCTATCCTTGCAAGAAATCATGTTAGTAGCTAGTCTTAGCAACAAAAACAAATGATGACATTTGATAATCTTCTAAAACACATATATATAATTCCTTTTTGAGATGCTCAATTTTAAGTTCTAGACATAAGAACTATTTAAAATAGATGTGTTTTTTTTTATTGGGGTTACTTCTGTAATAACTGCTCAATCTTTTTCTGTATAAGAAAGTAGGAAAAAGGCAAAATATAATCCTTTTGTTCAGTTTTCTGCCATTTATTTCATCATTTGTTTTATGACATTACCTTAAAAATCACTGTCAAACAGCACAGCTGGAGACACTAAACTGGAAGAACAACCAATTACCAGTTTGTGACACTGCTGTTGTTTAGAGCTTTAAATATGTCATTATCCCAGAATCGACACTTCGCAAACGTCCTGACAGGCAGCTTCTGCCACGGAAGTCATTGTAACAAACACAATTTGCAACAACAGAATCAAGAAAATATATACCTAGATATAGCACTTCAGGTTAACCTTAATGCTAGGGTGTCCAGACATTTTATTTAGATTGAAACAAACAAAACCTACATATTTGAAAAAAATAAATAAATAAATAATTAAACATGTAAAAATGCTTTTTTACGCACCAAATTCGACTACATTTCCTGCCCGGTGGCTATCTTGGATTTAAATTTTGCACTGTACTGACTAGCTTTTAGAATTAAAAAAAATAAATAAATAAGTGTCACTAAAATATTAAAAGTTTTCATTGGAAAAATGCACTCCAAGCTAGATTGTGATTTTAAATTGCAAGTTCTTTTTTTTTTACACAAGAGTCTACCCCTAAAAACACATCTGTCACTATGCCAAGACTGTCAGGAGTGCGTGGCACTGAGACAGGCACGCTGTACTGCAAAAAATGCATAGACGTCATTTTTAAATGCATGGATTTTGTTTATAATATACAGAAACGTAACGCATTATAGCACGTTTTAAAGGACATTTATTTGTCTGTTACAAAATTATATTCTTAGGGGTCAAAAAGTCATAATAACAAGTTTTACATATTAATAATTTGTAAAGAATGTCATAATACAACATTTGATTAATGTATTTGCCACTGAGAAAGCAGGTAATGTGAATATCGATATAAATAATTAATATGAAGCATTTTCTAAATGTTATAAATGCAATCCAATTTAAACTAAATCTGCATTGCAAAGTCATGTTTTAACTTCCTTTCTATATTACAAATCCATGTATTTAAATGGTCTAGCATATTTGCAGAATCAGATCCACCGTGAATTGTATCAATGCTACTAGCCCTGTGTCTGCACTATCCGAGCTGCCCTGTGACGTTTGACCAGCCATACCATCTACTGCGCTGCTGTCAGTCACTCGTCTGCTTGCAAGGGGCAAAGTAAAAACGTGCTTTTTAAATGTATCTCACATATTCTTAGTGGAGTTTCTACACACACTAATCATTTCATTTATACATGTGCATACAGCGCATTTGAAATACTGTTCATGCTGCACATTTCTAATATTGAGACTGAAGTTACGATTTAAGATGTTATAGACTGCAGAGTTACATATCGACTGGAGAACCATTTAGAGGGGTGCAGAGTCCATCAATGGTACCCCAGAGACCAGCTTTACCGTGGGATAGTCAGGGTCGACCCATTTAGAGGGGTGCAGAAGCCATCAGCGGTACCCCAGAGACCAGCTTTATAGTGGGATAGTCAGGGTCGACCCATTTGTTGCAAGTGTGGTGAAAGTGGACATATTGGTTGGCATTGTGTACCCAGGAATAGACCAGGACAGGCTTTAAAACAGAAGGTCCGGTCACAGTGGGCCTCGTGATTGGAAATTCTCTTAGCGGCCCCTTACAGATAGAACCCTCCACTGTGGTAGGTGCATGCCCAACAGTACAAGTATTATTTGATGAACAGCCAGTGTATTGTTTACTGGACACAGGCTCTCAGGTAACTCATGTCAGAAAGTTGCTGTTGTCGGTTATTCCCAGAGCAAAGGGTGGGCGCAAGGGGAGATCTTGAATGGCTTACATTGAGGGTGGCAAATGGTCTAGAGATCCCCTACGTAGGCTATGCCTTGGTAGACGTACAAGTAGGGGAGATTAAGCTGTTAAAGAAAGGGATTGTGATAGCAAAAGATGGGAGGGAAGGACCAAATGACTAGCCTATTTTAAGGATGAATATAATTGGTTCTTGCTGGGATGTCTTGTTTTCTAACGCCCAGGTACAGGCTAACTTCCTGTCAACACAATTGGAAGGGGCTTGTCGCAAGTGATGGGAGGCTGCTTCCGAGGATTGCTGGTGGATTCAGGCCTCGTCTTCAACCTCAGCGGTGCAGGGGTCATTGCGACTGGTGTACAGGCACCCAGTGAAGATCCCGCCCAAATTCAGATAGTGCTGTGGGTGCAGGTGCTCTCAGGACTAAAGGAAGGCCAGAACACTTTAGTTGAACCACTTGGTGCCCGGACACGGTACGTGCAGCAAGGACCATTGGAGTGGTAAAGCAAGGATGCATCCCAGTAAGGGTAAGAAATGTAAACCCATTTCCTGTCTTTTTGGGCCGTTACCAGAGTATTGCTATCTTGTCTTGCGAGCCACTGGAGTTACAGGAAGCCGAAGGGCTAATGTTAACAGAAGTGAGCCCCAGGGTAGTGGAGGTGGGAGTGCGGCAGGTGAGTCCAGTGACAGATGGGGGTGGCTGCTTTAGAGGTGTTGTCTCTATAAGGGGAAGGGTTATCAATACAACAACAAGGGGAGTTGTTATCCCTTCTCCAGAAGTGGGGAGGAGTCTTTGCTGCCCATGACAAGGATTATAGCCTCACTGGAATAATATGCCACTTGATACAGACGAGGCCGTCCTCATTAGAGAACGATATCGACCCATACCCTGGACCTTATATCAAGAGATGCGTGGCCTGTTAGAGAGGATGCTTCACTCAGAGGTCATCCAGTAGAGTAAAAGCCCATGGGCTGCACCGATAGTGCTGGTTCGCACGAAGGATAGGAACTTGCGCTTCTGTGTGGATTACTGCAAACTAAATGCGGTGACCCACAAGGATGCATACCCCCTCTCACGTATTGAAGAGGCATTAACTACCCTTTCTAAAGCCCAATACTATTCAACGCTAGATCTGGTCAGCGGATACTGGTAGATGGAGGTTGCCCCTCAAGAAAGTGAAAAGATGGCGTTCAGCACACCTGTGGGCTTGTATGAATTTGAGTGGGTGCCATTTGGGCTGCTTAGGTTGGTATCCGAGTCCCTTTTGGTTTATCTAGATGATGTGATTGTGTTTTCTGCAGATTTCGAGACGCACCTACGTGACCTGGAAGCGGTGTTTGAGAGGATGGCCAAATATGGTCTAAAGTTACAGCCTGATAAGTGTGTATTCCGGAAGCAGGTGAAGTTCCTGGGACATTTAATAAGCATGGAAGGTGTTGCTCCGGATCCCGAAAAGGTGACGAGTGTCCAGGATTGGGCCGTGCCCCAGACATTACGACAGGTGAGGTCGTTCTTGGTGTTTGCTGGTTACTACCGTCACTTTATTCAGGGGTTTTCTAACCTTGCAAGACCACTGCATGCACTATTAGTGGGGACCTCTAAGAAGGGCAAGAGGCACTCTGGTCCTGTAGAGTAGACCAATGAGTGTGACCAGGCGCTCCAGGCTCTCAAGCAGGGGCTTGTACAGGCACCCGCGCTTGCTTTTGCTGATTTTACCGTAACCTTTCGGTTGTAGAGATGTGAGTCAAGGATGATTGAGGGCAGTGTTAGTGCGGGAACAGGAAGGGCAAGAGCGAGTGGTGGCATATGCTAGCTGTAGTTTGCTTCCTACAGAGCGTAACGATGCCAGTTATAGTTTGTTTAAAATAGAACTACTAGCCCTTAAATGGGCCATAACTGAAAAGTTCAAGGACTACCTCTGGGGTGCCAAATTTACGGAATATACTGATAACAACCCATTAGTCCACCTAGAGACCGCTAAGTTGGGGGCTACCAAACAGCGCTGGGCAGCACAACTTGCTAACTACCAGTACGACCTGAAGTATCAGCCATGTAGGAGTAACATAAATGCAGATGTGCTATCGAGATTGCCTTTACAGGAGGAGAGAGCTTCGGGATCAGAATTTCAGGAAGGTGTGGCTGTCATGACAGTCGCTTGTATGCAGTAGTCCTGTTGGGACCTATGTCGTTGGAGGGGGATACAAGAACAAGACCCAGTCTATCTACAGTTGAGGCAGTATGTGGAGCGTGGAGAGGCACCTACAGCTGAGGAGCAGAAGAAAGAGCCTGCAGAGGTGGCTAGACTCCTCTAACAATGCTTGATTGGAACTGCAGAACAGTGCTTGACCCAGGGACCCAAGAGGTACATCTGCAAGTTTTAGTCCCTTTACAGCATCGCCAATCGACATGGGATAATTACCACATTCGGTCTGGACATCTGGGAGTAGACTCAATCTGCCCTTCAACGTGGCTTCTACTGGCCCCAGATGGAGAGAGACATGATAAGGTGTATATCCAAGTGTGAACGATGTATCCTACAGAAGGCACGACCAGAAGGTAGGAGACCACTGGTTCCAATTGTTACTAGGGCTCCACTGGAAACTATTGCAGCAGATTTCCTTACTTTGGGTAAACCTAGCGATGCATATCAGTACATCTTGGTTGCAACAGACTTATTCACCAAGTATGCTTGTGCCATTCCTACCCGGGTTCAGACAAGCCATACCACTGCTAGAGCATTGTAGCAGCACATAATCCCGCCTTTTGGGTGCCCAGCAGCTCCATTCAGGCCATGGTGCCAATTTTAGTCTAATCTAATGAAAGAAATGTGTCAGTATTACAGGTGCCGAAAGCGACGCACTACGCCGTACCATCCACAAGGGAATGGTACTTGCAAGAGATTTAATCAGACCCTTTTGAGTTTACTGGGCACCCTGGAAGTACAGCAACAGGGTCAGTGGGTACAGCACTTGCCAGAAAGGGTACAGGCCTATAATAACACTGTCCATGCATCCACAGGCTATACTCCATTTTTGAATGTTTGAATGTAATGCTCGGCTCCAAGTGGAAGTGACTTTAAGGGTTTGGAGTGGAAAAGAAGTTACCATGGAGGAGTGGGTCCAACAGCACCATGAGAGATTGTCACTGGTCTACGAACAAGCAGAGGAGCAGGCCAGAAGAGCAGCTGCTAAGGACAAACAAAGGTACGATCGGAAGGCTTAAGTTCTGCCACTGTTGCCCAGGGAGCGAGTATTGGTCCATAATACCCGGTATTGGGGACGAAGGAAACTACACGATCGATGGGATAGCGTACCGCATGTGGTTATTGAGGAAGTCCAGGGAGGGGGACCTTGGGAAGGCCCCCGACCTGCTATTGAGAGTGAGTACCATTTATTATTATTATTTATTTCTTAGCAGATGCCCTTATCCAGGGCGATTTACAGTTGTAAATAAAAATACATTTCAATAATCACAGTACAAGTATTAATACAATTAAGAGCAAGGTAAAGTACAATGACTTTGGTTCTAGCAAATACAAGTATGACAAAATACGATTCAATAACGGAGCAGATAAGTGTCAGTGATAGTTACATCAGGATATAATTAAATACAAAATACTACAGATTAAATGACACTTGACAGATTACAGTTCTCTAAAGTACAGGATTAAATGCAGTAAAAGAGGGAGCAGAGAAGAGCAAGTAAAGCGCATTTAAGGAAGAGTGATAAGTGTCCCAGGGGAAGAACAGAGGAGTTCTACAGGTGCTTTCTGAAGAGGTGAGTCTTGAGGAGGCGCCGGAATGTGGTCAGGGACTGGGCAGTCCTGACATCTGTAGGAAGGTCATTCCACCACTGCGGAGCGAGGGTGGAAAAGGAGCGGGTTCTGGAGGCAGGGGAGCATAGAGGAGGTAGAGCCAGTCTTCTAGTGCAGGCGGAGCGGAGAGGTCGAGTGGGGGTGTAGGCAGAGATGAAGGTCTGGAGGTAGCTGGGTGCAGTCTGGTCAAGACATCTGTAGGCGAGTACAAGTCTTGAACTGGATGTGAGGGTTGATCGGGAGCCAGTGGAGTGAGTGGAGTTGCGTGGGAGAAGCGAGGCAGAAAGAACACCAGGCGAGCAGCGGAGTTCTGGATGAGCTGGAGCGGACAGGTGGCGGACGCAGGGAGGCCAGCCAGGAGGGAGTTGCAGTAGTCTAGACGGGAGAGTATAGGGCCTGGACCAGGGCATAGTTGGTGAGGAAGGGTCAGATTCTTCGTATGTTGCTCAGGAAGAATCGGCAAGTGTGTGCCAGAGTGGACATGTGCTGGGAATAAGAGAGGCAGGGGTCCAGGGTGACTCCGAGGTTCTTAGCTGAGGAGGAGGGAGAAAGTGTGGTAGATTCCAGAGGAATGGAGATAGAGAGATCAGAGGGGGAGGAGGAGGATGAGGAGGGAAAGAAAAGGAGGTCAGATTTAGAGAGGTTGAGTTTGAGGTGCATCCAGGAGGAGATAGCAGACAGACAGGTAGAGATACGGGAGGGGATGGTGGAGTCAGAGGTGGGGAAGGAAAGGAAAATCTGAGCATCATCAGCATAGAAATGGTATGAGAAACCATAGGATGTGATGAGGGGGCCCAGGGAGTGGGTGTAGAGAGAGAACAGGAGAGGACTCAAGACTGACCCTTGGGGGACTCCTGTTGAGAGAGGGCGAGGTGTGGAGGTTGTTCCACACCAGGTTACCTGGTAAGTGTGGTTGGAGAGGTAGGAGGAGAACCAGGCCAGAGCAGTGCCAGAGATTCCCAGGTCAGCTAGAGAGGATAGTAGAATAGAGTGATCAACAGTGTCAAAGGCAGCAGAGAGGTCAAGGAGAATTAGGACAGAGGAGAGAGAGGCAACTCGGGCAGAGTTTAGTGAGTTTGTGACAGACAGGAGGGCAGTTTCAGTGGAGTGAGCAGAGAGGAAGCCAGATTGGAAAGGGTCGACAGGAAAACAGAGAGCTGGCGGTGTACAGCCCGCTCGAGGGTTTTGGAGAGGAAGTGTAGGAGGGAGATAGGACGGTAGCTCTGGAGGGAGGTGGGGTCGAGGGTAGGTTTTTTGAGGAGGGGAGTGATAGAGGCTTGTTTGAAGGCAGAGGGAAAGAGACCAGAAAGGAGAGATGTGTTGAGAAGGGAGGAGATGAAAGGAAGTAGAGCAGGCGCAGCAGCTTGAAAGAGGTGAGTGGGGAGGGGGTCCAGGACACATATGGTGGGTTTGTGACCCTGGAGCAGAGAGGAGAGGTCAGAGTCTGAGAGGGGAGAGAAGGTGGAGAAGGAGGGTGAGTTAGTAGGGGATGCAGTGGGTGTAGGGGTTGGAGCAGGTGTGGGGGAGAAGGTAGAGAATAGTTTATGTGGGTTGTTAGTGGAGGCTTGGATTATAGATTGGAAATTAGAACATTTAGCAGAGGAGAGAGTAGAGGAGAAGGAGGAGAGGAGAGTGCGGTAAACGTCTAGGGCAGCAGGTTTGGTTCTCTTCCATTTCTTTTCAGCAGATCGCAGTGTGGTTCTTGCTGAGCGGAGCACAGAGGAGAGCCAGGGTTGGGGAGGGGAGGGGAGGGGCAAGCAGGTCGGGAGGTGAGGGGACAGAGGGAGCCGAGGGAGGAGGTGAGTGAGGAGAAGAGGGTGGAAGTAGCACAGTCTACAGAGAGTTGGGAGAAGGAGTCGATAGGAGGGAGGTGAGAGAGAGCGGTGGAGGCAAGGACAGAGGGGGAGAGAGAGCGGAGGTTACGGCGAGAGGTGACAGTGGGGGTAGGAGGAGCAGAGAAAAAGAGATGAAATAGTATATCTAATATAGACCAGGTATGTATTTCAAACTGAGTACCAGTTTAAAGTAATTGTAGTTAGCAAACTAATTCAATAAATCTTAGTCTTTTTTGCACTTTCATTAGCTACATAGGTCTGAAATGTGCAGTTTTAAAAGAAACACATGTCATAATATTTAAACCTGATATCTGGTACTACTTTAGGGTTAAGGAAGCTCCGTTTCTATGCCTTATTCTTGGGTTAGATGTTTGCACTTCCTGGGTCCTTTCACCTGTGTCTTCTGGGCAGCAGTGTGGAGTAGGTGGGGGACACTGCTGCTGTACCCTTGAGCAAGGTACTTTACCTAGATTGCTCCAGTAGAAACCCAACTGTATAAATAGGTAATTGTATGTAAAAAATAATGTGATATCTTGTAACAATTGTAAGTCGCCCTGGATAAGGGCGTCTGCTAATAAATAAATAATAATAATAATAATAATAATAATAATAATAATAATAATAATAATAAAGCATGTCAGTCAATCGAGGAAGCAGCTGATGCGTTATTGACAGGAAAGAAACTAGTGGAAAGGTTGGGATAATTTCACTCACAGGTTTGATGTAGTACCAAATCCCATGTTTTGAAATGAAAATACATGTTAGCTATAACGTGTTTCTTTCAAAAGTGCACATTTGAGACCTATATATTGAATGGATGTGCATGACGGAGAAATCATATGAAACTATTTTGTTGGCTACTTACAATCATCTCCAGTAAACTGGAAATACAATTTAAATGCTGGAGCTAAATAGAGAAATAACTTTCAAGACCTCAAAAGTTTCTTCTTCAAGTGTAAGTAGAACAGTAAAGTGTTATTGTTTACATTTGCATGTCAGAAAAATATTTTGTTTCTCAAATCTTTGTGTTCTTTGTATTTGCACTATGCTCTTACATCTGAAGAAGAGTTCTTGGTGTCATACACAAGATCAAGCGCTCCAAGGTTGTAGATGAATGCAAATGCAAAATGTGGGGGATACAATGTTTATAAATATGTATAACTTTACAATAGCATGGTATGGAGTGATAATATAATATCAAAGCAATGCTGGTGATTATATTTGTTTTTCACTCCATTTCTAGAATACAAGCAACGTCTGTTTACACAAGTATATGGTAGTGGATACACTTTGTGATTGCTTTGCAATTGAAATGGTTTGGAATGTTTCTATCAAGGTTGCAGAACATGTTGCAAAACCATGCCATATGTTCACACCCTAAAGGGCTCACTGCTGAAGCCTAAACAGTACATCCTTCAAAATGCAGTGCTCACTGTGCAAACAGCTTTAGGTTCATGCTCAACAATACCACCTGTAACTTTATATTTATTTTTAGATGTATCTATTCATGGGGTGGAGGGTTGTCAGGTTAATGCAATGTCATACTACCAACAATTTTGCAACCTAAAATATACACTGGTAAAAATTAACCAAAACAATATCCTCACAACAGGTTTGTAAATCATAATAATAATATAATTTCAAAAAGGCACAGGGGCAATAAGTGTGTTCTGATTTGTTAAATAAGGAAAACAGAATACGATTCTCTTTCCCTGGGAAACCTTATCAATCGTCTTCATTGCTGCGATGTCGGCAGGGCCGGCGTTAGACTGGTGGGGGCCCAGGGCTGGCGTTAGACTGGTGGGGGCCCAGGGCAGAGGTTGAAGCGTAGGCCCTCCACCTACTGTGCATTCCATTACTTTCACTGCTAGTTTGTTTACTTCACCATACAAATAACAGAACACTTAATGAAACACCTTTTTTGCAACATTTTGCAGCCATAATAATAATAACAATAATGTAGAAAAAGACTCACATAAAAAATAAATCACTTTAAAATTAAGAATGCATTTTTAGAGAATAAAACATTTCAAACTCACCCCAATGATTTAGAAGTCTGTGCTTTTGCAGAGACAAAATCCTCAATTATTTTACAGAAGTCCAACTTGTGGCAAAAATTATGTTCAATTGAAATTTTGTTGAATGCAACTATTCTCAAATGCGAAAAGCTTCTTTCTCCTGATGCCACAGTTACAGGTACAGTCAGAAGGATTCGCAATGCCAAGGTTTGGATACAGATCCAACAGCTTTTCAGTGTAAATGTAGTTGAGCATCCCCAGCAGCGAACTGGACATGGCAGCTGCTAAAGCATTTACAGCTGAGCGGATCTCCTGATTTAAGTCATCAGTATCAATGTCACCCATTTTCAGAGCCAAGCATGTGCGACTTTCACATAAGATATTCATATCTATGGCTTTCCCCATTTCTGTGATACTAAAAAGAAAGTTAAACATACTAGAAATCTTCAAACTGAGACAATCTTTCATTCAGGATAGTTGCAGCTGCATCAGCTAGCATAAGGAAGAAATCTTGCTTAAACCACTGTTCTGGAGTTTTTGCGACATCATCTGGACATTCATACTCAAACATTAATTTTTTTCTCTTGGCTTCTACGTTCTGAAAATGTTATCTCAATGTCCATTTCCCATGCAGAAGCGTGATCTGATGCAAACCTGTTTTCTCTGTAATCTTGCAGAAATGTATGCACTACGTGAATTTAATTTTTAAGGGTGTCCATTGCTACATTGGTGCTCTTAAGCAGTTTGCTTGCAGAATTGATTTGAAACAAAACATCGTACCATACAACAAGACACACTAGAAAGTGCCCGTGACAGGGTACACGCGCCCCTGTGTGCATATGTATTATTTTGTATTTGTTTTATTATTATTATTTAAAATGGATTGTTTGTGTGTAAAAACACGCCATTTTATTGTTATTGTTAGACAGCCTGGATGGGCTTAAACTGCCCCATCCAGATAAAATCGTGAGAATACGTGGTCAACAGCAAGTGATTATTGACAAACTGGTTGTTGACCACACATATGAGAAACCCAGTGCCGAATGTGGTCGAGGGATAAACTAGGTAATTAATAGCCAGTTAGTCCCTCTGCCACAAAACCTGCAGCTTTGGGTGAACATGGTTGGTGTGTTCAGGGAGAAAGAACGTGAAAGAGAAACTGAAACAAAAAAAAAAATTGGTACTCCGTGCTGGCTTGACACCAGCACGATACTTGTTTTAGTTAAGAGATCTCTCGTGCAAGGCTCCGTGCCTCTGATGCAGTCACACTGTCCCTTTTCTGAGTTGCATGATCTACAAGTGCATCGAGGGCACTATGAACTTCATTGAGTTGATATTGAAGCACTTTAACGCTTTCAATACGGCACTCCCAGCGAGTGTCTGACAGTTATTAGACAGTAAGTTGAGTAACATGCTGTTTGAGTATGGACCAGCGCTGAGAAGATGAACTCAAGATAACAAAAATACTCTAACACCCCAAATGTCACAGACATCACAGATGATTTAGCGGCATCCAGTACAACCAGATTTAGGCTGTGACTGCCACAAGGCATGAACATGGCTTTTTTGTTAATGTCCAGCACTCTTTGCTGTACACCCTGCTTTTTACCCTTCATATTGCTTGCATTGTCACATCTCTGTCTTCTGCAGTCATCAATATTGACATTTAAATTCTGCAGGTGGTCCAAAAAGGTGTCACATAGAGCCTCACCAGTAGTTGCTTCAACAGCAAGAAATCCAGTAAAATGTTCAGAAATTGAAGCACCAACCACTTGCTGTGCTGTCCATGATCACACCAAAATACTTAGCTTGATTTACCTTTTCAACAATAGCCTTAAGGATGTGCTTTCCCATTTTGGGCAATCAATTTGTTTTGTCTATCTTTACTGAGGTAATGATCTGCAATTTCCCCTTTCTCAATTCGCCTCAGGTGTTCATTCATTATGGGGTCAAACATTGCCAGCAGTTCAACTTGACCGAGAAAGTTTCCATTGCTAGGATCAAGAAGCCTTTCTGTTCCATCCAAATTGTGTTCTGCCAAATGACAAACTATACAAATGAGTCTGGTAAGGACAGGTCTCCAGTAATTACTTTCCATTGAAATTAGCTCCATGTTGACACTGTCAATAGTTTTATTGCCTTGGATCCCTACTTTCAGGTTCCTCCATGACACTTTATCTAGACTCAGAGTACACAAGCCACGGTTGGAGAACTTTGTCTCCATTTTTCAGGTGAATATAATAGTTTTCCTTTGTAAAGCGTCTAGGAACATTATCATTATTTTGTGGAAATTCAAAATCCATTATTTGTTTGGGACCTCTTTCAACAAGTTCACATCTTTGCTCATCATTTAGCCTTTCTGGCCATAGTGCTGTGTGCTCACTTTGTAATCCAGTGTCTTCCACTCTAATTCAGCTTCTACATTTTCCCTGATTTCAGCTGGCGTTTCTCCAAGAGCCTCAGAAGTCGAAGCCGATATCTCAGTCGTTAAAGCACTTTGGTCAACAAAGGTGGAGCATTTGGCATAGTCTGCCTCTAGTGATGTAAAGAATGTGGTTAATTTAGGATATGCCCCCAAGCTTTTGACATTTTCCCACGAAATCTGGCGTTTTTGAGCACCGCTAGGATACAGATGTTTCATTAATGCACTTTTTTGTTCTTTTCACAGTAATAAACAATTTGTTAGTGCTGTAGGTTCGCTTCACAACTTTTTTTTAAACAGAACAGAAACAATATGTTTAAACTAAACTACAACTTGTAGTATGCATTCTTCACATCCAATTGTCATTCGAGTTTACTCTATTACTCTTTCTCTCCAGTGCAAAAACCAATCGCTTGCCACTTGATCGTGCAGCATGTGATTCAGGCATAGTTAATTGAAAGGACACGATTGTGCCATGGTTGGACTCAAGCAACAGTACTATGATGAACTTTAATGTTGAATCTGTTTTTCTCTAATCTGTGACTTAGTTTACCCTTGTGGGGGTCCCCCATTGTGTAGGGCCCCAGGCAATTGCCTTGATTGCTCCCCCTAAAACCGGCACTGGATATCGGCAAAGGTACAGCTTGACTGGCTAGAGGATGGGATGGACGAAAGCTTCCAGCTTTTAGATATAATGCATTAGATTGCACTGGCGGTGGAACCACAGGGGCTTTGAAAATGTTGGGGGGGGATATGTTTTTGCGCCCCCAACTCTGAATCTCTTAAGAGGTATATCTGTATATTAAAAAAAAAAATGGATCGGAGATTCCCTTTAACCTGGAAAACACATGAATACAGTATTCTTTTATGTATTTGACCATTTTCTGCTTGATGAAAGAAAATCTCTGTTCTAGTACACATCCTCTGACTGTTGTCTGTCAATGTCAGCAGCAATACAATAAGCCCAACAGGAATAGCAACTGGTCTTCGGTTTAATGACAAGATGTAGAAATCAAACAACTGGATGCAGACTGATTACTCTGAATACACTTTCTGAACACACTGTGAACAAGTTACTGAACAAACAGCTTCGTCATCACCAACACGTGAAGTCTACTAGATATTTTAATTACTTCAACTTTTTTTTTTACTTTCACCAGTACATTTTAGTGCCTATTGGTAACTTAAATACTTACACAAATACACGAACATTCAAAAACTCCTAATTAAAAAATAAAAGGTTACTACCAGTGCTTTTATTCTTTAACATTTTTTACATTTTTTTAAGAGGTAGGCTTTTATGTAGGTGGTACCTGAAGTGAAGAACAGTGTTTCACAGTAAAGCCCTGGGGAATGCTCACTTGATCCCATGTGTTCCTGTACAGACAGTACAGCATGAATTCAAGCAAAAACAAAGTCTGCAACAGTTTAAAAAGAAATGCAGGACACAGACTGGTGAGTGAATGCGCTGGTTTATTATAAATAAAACAAAGATTTAAACAAAACACGAAACACTAGCACAAACCAAACAAAACGGCACATTGGCCAAAATAAATAGACAGACAAAACAGTGGACAAACCTCAAACAAGTACGAGTAGGGATTGTTATTTGTTATTTATTTTTATTTTTTCTTCTTCTCTCTCTCTCTCTTGCTCTCTCGCTCTCTCTCTACCTCTCCCATTCTCCACTGCGAACCCACCAACCCTGTGTCCGTGAAACACTCACTCTTTTATGCAGCTGTGCCGAGACTCGATTGCTAATCAATCATTCACTTGAATCTCGGCACAGTCTGCACGTTAACTAATTGTGCACTCCCTGTGCCCCCATACAAATACCCACTTTAATCTGCATGTGCAGTGATTGTGCAATCCCTGTGCCTAAATACAAATATACATTTTAAACCACCTGTGCTACATAAAATTGGTGGATAGTCAATAAACACCGGAAAACACCATTAATTCACGTTGACTTTACCCTTTTCCCGTTAAAAAATAAAACCTACTATAAAAATAATAAAAAATACATTTCCCAGTGCTGCTGGGCAATGTCCCGCCTTCTTAACTTTTATCTATCATTGATTCATTCTGAATACTTTAAACCCGCCCCAACTACTGAGTGACAGCACATTCCTACATTTCTATTGGAGACTCTGCTTGCGAGATTTAAAACAAGTTTCCAATCAGGAATGGAGGCTTGGTAGCGGGATTTAAAGCTGTATTACAATTAAGATACAGAGGATTTAAAACAGAATTGTGGCAAAATGTACAAAAATGCGTACACACAAAAACCCCAGAAGAATGTGCCTGTGACCATAGGGATTTCGTTGTGGAAGACAGCAAAGGAAAGAAGGTACAACTTAAGTGTGCATGTACTGTTGAGTTACTATACATATTTTGACAGAAAAAAATTGCTCAAACATTTTGGCAAGTAACCGAAAACACTAATTTCATACAGTATATAAAAAATGAAAGCCCTGAAAAAAACTAATTTACATAAAACTCGAAAATAGCTAAAAATAAGCACAGAAAAATACAATTAATAAAAAAAACTAAAAACAGAAGCCCGAAGTTTATCACACACCCTGTCGTGCCTTATTGCTTTCATATCAAATTGTTATATATCCTATATAAAAGTATAAAAGGTAGTCAGGCACTAGCCAAAAAGAGTGTGTTCTTAATTGCTTATAAGTTTAAAAAAGAGGGTATTTTTTTAATCTGATGACATTAGCCTACAGTTTTATATTCTGTACCTGGTCGATTAATGGCTTTTGCAACACATTTTTCAAATTAAACATATTAAATAGTTAAATTGGTAAATGACTATACACTGGGCTAGACAATCACCTTAACAATATGCTTAACATGGTATATATGTGTATAATCTTAATTTGTTTGTATACAAATTGAGAATCCAATTTGCTCCCTATTATTGCTTACAAGCTCATTGTCAGTTCTACAGTGCACCAGAGAGCCACAAGGAAGTGTCAGTTTACTAATAACGTTAGTGCATTATCAGTTTTGTTCCAGTACAGTTAGCTGATGAATTTATAGAGTTTTTAATCAGTATGCTGGTTAACCTCTGGGTTGCTTTTTCTCAGTACCTTCAACATAATGATTCTGGTGAATTGTTCTATCCACCAGTGTTTATAAATTGAGAAGAGTTTAATTAAATGTTTTATTTTTACATATTGCATTATCATGGCCTGAAAGTACAAGTGGGAACTTTTTTAATGGTGAAAGTCAAATTCACAACAACCTATTAAATATACTGTACAATGCAATAGTAACATTCTGCATTGATTACGTTGTACCAGGGGCATGCATTCAATGTTATATTGAGCCATGTATACCTGTGAAGTAGAAACAGTATTAGAGCAGGCACTGGGGAAATCCTCATCAAAATTGTATGTGTGATCGTGCCCATGTTTCAGGAGCAGAAACCCAAGGACAAATAATAACCTTCAGAAATGACCACTGCAAACCATAAATAATAATAGAAAAAATGATACAATTATCTAGGGATCTCTCTATAAACATACCCTTCAGATTCCACTCCCCCGGTCAACTGTGCACTTGTTTCTTATTTTAAGAAAAGGCATTTGATTCTGTTTACTTTCTGTCAATGTCTGAATTGAATAATTATGAAAGAATGCTCACTATAAACAGCCTGTCATTCCTAACCACCTGTAATGACAGCTACATTCACTTTGAAAAGCTGTTGACACAGACACACACACTTTGATTTTAATGCAGAAATACAGTCATTTAACTTTTAAAAATGTGATAAGGCAACAAAAGATATTTTGACCTGTACATTGATGAGCAATGCCTACAGTACAGTTAGAATGCTTAGACAGCCAATCACTGAGCTCAATTTCTCACTGCCATTTTATAACTGGGTTATAACCATTTTTTCACTTCTTCATCCTAACTACTGTGTACATAGAAATAGCCTTTTTGAACAATATCTTCCTCATTGAAGTAATTATGTAAGAGCAGGACATGTTGGCAGTTTCTCAGTTATTACCATGTGTGGCAGGACAGCTGTGTGGTGACGTCCTCAGACAAGAAGTTGTGTTGACACACAAACACAGGTATGCAGGTTGATGTGCTGGTGCACGCATAGACTGGATGGAAAAATTTAATCATAAAGGACTGACAACCACGCTCACAGAGCACAATAAAAATGTTTCACGAAACAAATCACAAACACAAAATAATTCACAAAACACAAGTACCGTGCTGGTCCTTCCAGTACGAGTAGCAATTGTATTCTTTCTACTTTTTGTTTCTCTTGCTTTTTCTCGCTCACGTTCCTCCTTCCTGAACGCCCACCCCGACCAGCAAAAGCTGCAGGTTTTTAGACACATGGTCATCTCCAGGTTAGCAGTAAATTAATAAATCTGGAGAAGGCCACATTCTGCACGAGAGTTTTATACCACGTTTCACTAACACCCTGTTACAATAACAATACATTAAAATCATACCAATACAATCCCACAAAACCTTATTTTAAATAAACCCAAAATAATACATTAAGAACAACAATAACCCATTATTTTTCAAATCATAAACATACAACAATACATTTATCTGCAGGGCTGTGCCACACCCATGATATTACAAGATTGCGTATTCCCTGCTTCCAGATACTGTTTTATTAATAAAATACTGGTTGATGTTCATGAACCTTTAACAAACTTTGCTACTCCAAAAACAAAAACAATGTACAAGTTAAGGTTAACAATTATCATGATGCACATCAGTTATTTCTTTTTTAAATAAACAGCATATGTAATTATTTAATGCAATTATTCTGGATAAAACATTTGTCCAATGTAGGTCTCTGTAATTCAATCTGAGAAGAGTAGTTTGTTGTGTTGTACTTGGGAAAGTTCAAGATGTGTACTTCATTCACTGGGTAATATGCTGTGACAGTGCTTCATAATGCATCCAATTACCAGGTATATTGATGGTAGGGGCTTGAAGGTACCAATTTAAACACAAAATGAGAAGACCCCCTTCTGTGAGATAGCTTCAGTAACCCTGAAACCACTTTCAAGAGAGACCTATACATGAAAAAGCATTGGTAATGAGGATAATTGAAACACAATTATGTGTTGAGACCCTAGGTTTAATGATTTCATATGATTGAATTCTCCTCCTACTGCGGCCATGTAAGCATCTTATAATAAGCACTGCAGGCTCTTTATTGCATGTTTTTATGAAGTGAGCACTGATATTTGTCTAATTGGCAGCAGTGATAAACCTGATAAAGACAGAAATGTACCATGCTGAAATTATAATTGTATGTGATGGGCTTAAAGTCCAGGAAGTGTCAATACGATGCAGGGTCATTGGATTACTGTCGTGATTGAGATTTATTAGTGTAGCATCTGCAATATAGCAAGCGAATGACCGTGTGCAGGCTTCCAGCTAATGAACCAGCTACACCACAAAGCTCTAGGAGGACTGACACGATGGGGCTCTTTTACAGTCACTTTATTCTTACTTTATGGAGAACTTAAGAACTCACTCCATTTACTAACAAGCAACAGGAACATCTATTGCGCAATATGAGACCCATAGGCAGCACTGCCAGATTTTTTTTGCAAAGCCCCGCCAAATTTTGAAAGTAACCAGCCAAAAAGTAACCAAGTTGTGTTATTGTAACCAACAAAAATCTGTACTTAAATTTAATACTTAAATATATATTACAAAAGCATAAGTGCTACATATTTATTTAAAATAAAAAATAACACAGGTAAGTAATATTATAAATTATTTCTTTATTTATGTATGGGCTTCGCTTGTTTTGTTTTTTTCTCAGAATTTACAGTATAAGCACTGTTGTTTCTTACGTGATGAGATCAAATGCGATCCATGATTTTTTTTTTTTGTATTCAGAGTAAAATTAAATTGTCCTGAACTGTCGGTGTGTAGTCTATAAAACAATAAATAAAATAACGCATTCTAATTATATTTGTACTGATACAGTTCTTAATTTGTTACAAATTAAAAAAAATAAAAAATAAATATTTTATTTCTCCCTGTTTTACAATTAAACAAGAACCCCAGTCAAATGCATACGATTGTCAATCATCTGTAAGACTCCCCATATTAACCAGTCCTGACGAAAGAAGTAGGCGGGTTCATCATGTTCTTCAGCCGGATTTGCTGAATGCAAGTGTGGGCATTTGTGTGATTTGTCATTTATTGGATGCTGAGCTCCAGAACAAAGTCCCGCCCCAGGGGGAGGGCGTGGTATAATATGCAAGGCATTGTGGTGATTGACATCCTGCACTGATGATGACATCATAATCAAAAGGAATCGGGAAAAAAAAACATGCACGGTAAAAACAGCCAAAAAATAGCCAAACCGCCAAAGACAATATTTTCCTGCTAAATGCTTTCAAAAAAAGCTAAATTTGGCTGGGAAACCGCCAATCTGGCAGCCCTGCGGATATAGATGCTGCCATAGTTGGCAGCATCTATACTGTGCACCCACCTCCTAGTGCTGATGTGACAGGAAACACACAGACAGAATACAACGATGGCAAAGACACACCAGGAGTTCATAATAATAATAATAATTGTAATGTTTTATTAAAAACTCTGTAAGGTGTACCATGTATATCACTGTAGGTCTCATTTTGTTTTAAGGATTTTCTACAGTTTAAAGATTGCACTATTACGACTGTATGTTTACCACCACTAATGATAAACAGCAACACTTTTTAAACATGCAATGACTTTGTAAACAAAGCAAAGCATAATGTGAACAATAAGAGAGGAGTCTTAACTATCAGGCGTCATTAAAACATAGTTGGCTAGAAGTGATGTCTCTAGAAGGATTTGAAGACAATTTCAGTTGGAAATTCATTTGCACAATTACACAGTTGTGTTTTACTGCTTTGGTTTGCTGCTATACAGAGTTTTGTATTAGCCTTGGATTTCTGTGATTGTAAAACACATATCAATAAGATGTGATCTTGATTAGGAACCCATGGGCATTTTAATCATATATTCAATTTGATGTTTAGATTACAAAAGTATACTTGCAATGGAAGTCTGCATATCTGACTGGGGCCGTGAAAATTAACTGATGATGCCTTCTCTGCCTGTACTGAAAGGAATACATTCCTGTTGTAAAACACACTCAAATAGAATGAAACATTTTCTATGACATTTTGTCAACTTGCTTTATTACTCTATCTCTGTAATTTCGATGTGTAGATTATAAACTGACAGTCACAGAAGCTGTGCGCTAAATCGTCAATCACTAGCTATTTATTATTTATTTATTTGGCAGATGCTTTTATCCAAGTTCTAACTAGTTCAAACTTTTTTTTCAAGAACTGTTTCAGCCTCTTCACCATTGAAAAAATGATATGTACCATTACAAACAAAACAACTATATATGCAAATAATAAATAAATAAATATAATACATTTGGTTTAATTCATCCCGGTAGCTGCTCTTCTTTATACAACTGTAGTCACTAACACTGAAATCAGGCTACTTCACCTTTGTACATGTTAGCTCAGTGACAGGCATTGAAATGTGAATAAGCACAGAACTGTGTTTCTTGAATGATACTCACACACATCTTGTTTTAAAAGGTTGCAAAACCCTGACACAGGCAGCCTTATTAAAATCAATTTTGGTAAAAAAAAAAAAAAAAAAAAAAAAGTGAACCTGGATAAATGTATAATTTTTTTCATTGTTTTTTTTTTTTTTTACTGAAACAGTAAGGTTTGTCCTTTTGAAATGTCATTTTCTGTGCTGGTATTTTTCTTGGGTTTCTGTAACATGGGAACAGTGCAAAACACTATACTGAATCTTAAAAAGATTACAGAGAGTATGTGGTAGAGCAGGGCTCTACCCTTGTAAATATTGGCAGGGATGGGGTTAAATTCTCCGCCCTGCCCAGGTTTATTGTGTCAGGTGGGAATCATTAGTAATCAATCAGCACCCAGCCACCTGACATAAAAGGAGTTCTCAGCTCCTCAGTAGAGAGGGGTAGCTGAGGAAGCAAGTGTGGGTTTTTTTCTTTGTGTGCTGTTTTTTTGTTAATGTTGCAATACAGTGAAGGCAAAGCTCAGCCTGGAAGCCTTATTTCTGTAGGTTTTTACTTTGTGTTTGTGTTTTTAAAAAACTGTTGTTTGGCCCTCGTGCCTGTTTATTTTGTGTTTTTTATTTAATAAAAGTATTTTGTTTGAGCTGCAGTCTGTCTCTGGGCCTCCGGAGGCACTGTATCCCACTCTGACACCACATGTGACAGGATGGCGCAAGGGATGGGGCCCAGAGACAGACTAAATAAAATATAAAGCAGGTAAGCATGATTACAAATACGGATGTGATTAGATGATACATTTTGTTAAATATGTATTGTAACACAAAGCACCAAAAAGAAATTGACGAGCAGGGGAGGGGGCTTGATTAGGGTGGAGTTCAGTTTAGCACCAGCAGACTTACAAAACAGTTTGCACCCCTGACTGAGACTGTGTCACAGAGGTGTGGGCGTAGAAGTAAAACCTTAGTAGTAAACACCTCGTGGGTGACTTTATTTGACTTGTTTTTTAGGGAAAAACCTGTCTTGCCAAATCATCACACAGGGCGATGGCAAACTCAGCTGCAGCTCCTCTTGTGGTGGAGGTGGGAGTGGCAAGCAGTCCTTCCACGTTGGGGAAGGCGGAACCAGCAGGTATTCACTCTCTGCTGGTGGAGGTGGCGTAGGCAGAGGCAGCTCCTGCTGCTCTGCTCCTGCCGTTGAAGGTGGTAGAGGCAGCTCCTGCTGTTCTGCTCCTGGTGGAGGTGGGAGCAGCGTGTAGTCTCCTGGCGACGGAGGTGGGAGCAGCGTGTAGTCTCCTGGTGACGGAGGTGGGAGCAGCGTGTAGCCTCCCTCTCTTGCAGGGGACTGGTGTGGCCCTCCGTCTCTTGCAGGGGACTGGTGTGGCTCTCCCTCTCTTGCAGGGGACTGGTGTGGCTCTCCCTCTCTTGCAGGGGACTGGTGCGACTCTCCCTCTCTTGCAGGGGACTGGTGCGACTCTCCCTCACTTGCAGGGGACAAGTGCGGTTCTCACTCTGTCTCGGAAGAGGAAACCAGCAGGCATTCTTCCTCTGCTGGTGGAGATGGGGACAGCAGGCATTCTTCCTCTGCTTGAGACCCTGCTACCTGGGCTGCTGTTCTGTTTATAGCTGCCTCCAGGTAGCTGAGGACCAACTCCACACCTTCCTCCAAGGTATTTGGGGTGTGTTCCCTCTCATATGCCTCCCATCGCTCCCTGTCCATCAGCCACAGGACCCAGAAGGCTATGGGCATAGACTGGGCCTCCAGCCCAGCACTGTCCAGGATCCAGTCCCGCAGCCTGATAGCGTCTTCTGCCATTGCCTTTTTTTTCCGCAGTACTCTTTCTGGTCTGAGTCTTGGGGTGCTGTTATCCCACTTCTGACAACCACGTGTGACAAGCAGGCTGTAGTGGTGACGTCAGACGAGAAAGGAGTACACAGACAGGCAGTAGTGATGAGTGAAACTGAGCCGCAATGGCTGCGCTCAGTACGTTTATTGCAAAATAAAAGGTTTAAACAGAAAACAGGACACAGCAGCTTGAGGCCAAAATAAATAGACAAACAATACTTATAACAATTATTATTTTATTTTATTTTATTTTGCTTTCTCTCCTCTCCACACCCATTCTCGACTCACCGAACACACAACCCCGAGTGAGTGAAACGTGCATCTATATATATAATTGTGCTGGGATTCAATTACCAATTAATTATTCACTTGAATCCCAGCACGTGAACTAAATCTGTGCAACCCCGTGCTCACATATTATTAACTACTTTAAATGCACATGAAGTGAAGTGCAATCCCTGTACCTAAATACAATTATACATTTTAAATACTCATGCTCATTACCCACATTATATCCCGTGTACCAACTACAATACACCAACATTAACACACGTAACATACAACATATAACACACAAATGCACACAGGGGCGGGGCACATTGCCACAACGACCAATACAAACAATTGTACTAAATGAAATAGCCGGTATCGAGCTATAATTTCATCCTCAGGGAGATAGTTTTAAAAAAAAATCTATTTAGTCTGCTTGTTACTTTATGTTGCGGCCAACACAGACCATTTTAAACATCTTGTTTCCAGCAGAAGTTTGTTACATTTTTAAAGATTGTTTCAATAGCGAATCGAGTTACAATATACATTTTCAAGAGAGTCGGCTCAGTAGCTAGGCTAAATGTTAAAATGTTTCTGCCTTGGTTTTTGGGTGATGTTCTTGATGAACTATAGCACATTTTAGGCAACATACGTCAGTAGAATATAATGTGAATAGAAAATGTGTTTTTTTTCTTTTTTTAATAAAATGTTGGTTTCGTGACACTCCGTGAAATTTATTGTTTTATTTATTGTCATTTGTGAGTTTTTCTTTTAAAAATACAGTGAATTTTCCGGGCCCCTATATGACTGCTGCCATAATGCTCTTTCCTATCAGCTGCTTTCTGACTTTTTCTTTGCGCCCAAATAAGACCAATTTGAAACTGGTCTTATTTATGGGCCCTTTAATTCATTTACAAATGAGCCCCACCTACAATTTGCACATGCATATAATTAAGGCTTGACATGCCTTAAAATGCATGGCTAATGAGCGGCGGAGCACATTTTGGTGGTGCTAACACGGCATTCACTTGCCAAAAGTGTCATGATACATACAGGGCAATTTTAAGGTCGGCGTAAACTCGGCACTATAGCCTTAATGCCATTGCAAATGCTTGATACATGTCCCCAGTGTGTTTAAGAGGAGCCAGATCCTTTGATTAGTAGAGGGGGTTCACTGAAGGCAAATGTCTAGCCTGAACAGAGCGAGAAAGTTCACTTCAATACACTCTGATAGCCGAAGCTTGTGTGTTTGATTTGTGTCCTGAGGCGCCTTCCTGAAGGTAACCAGACTTGGCCTTGACGCGGTCGCTTCACAATGATGCGTACCATTTCTATCAAAAAAGTGTGTCTGTCAAAAGCAGCTGTATTAAAACAATGGCTGCAAAATGGACACCAGCAAAAAGTTGCAGCTCGCACTTAGCACTGCAGCTCTCACTTTATCATCACATGTAAATAACCATGCAGGATATTGAAGTTATGAATGGCACTTGCATGATACAAATGCTGCTTGAAGTAGATGGTCAAGGAAAGTACTTTGTTCTCAACAGAAAGCATGGGAGATAATGTCTGCACCCAGAAAGCAGCAGCAGCAACTTGAAAGGACTTCAAAAACCCAATGTCACATAGATGTTGTAAACTCAAGGGGATTTATAAAATAAATTCAACCAACTGTTGTAAATGCTAACATCTTTGTACCCACTGAGCATCTCAAACCTTCAATGTTACTTTGTTCCTCAAACTGAGAAGTCGCATGCAAAACAGGCTTCTTTGTACCCTTATAGGAATGACGTCAAAACATGGTGTTTCAAAAGCAGTGCCCTTGAAAGGTACAGTAAGACCTTGTTTTCTGAATCCTCGACTTTCAACACATCACTACTTATGCTGTGATAAAAGACTGTACCTTTATTTCTACAATGGCCAAGATGAATCGGCTGTATTGATGCTGGGAGGGTTTTGTGTTTGTGTAGAGCTTAGATCATCTGTGCGCTCCACACCAATACCAGATTACGAACATTTGTGAAGTCTAAATTAAATGAAAAGCAATTTCTGATAATCACGGACCCTAATGATCACATTTAGTGACTGCCAATCAAAAACATAGTTCACCCAAAATGCTAACAATGTTGCAGTCGGCTCCTGATGGCACACAATATGAATAAAAATCAAAGAGTGGATTATAGACAAGGATGAATAAACTGATGATTCAATGTTTTGTGATTTGCCCTGAGCTTGCAGCCTCAGGGACAAAAAAACCTACACACATACATACACACAAATAAAAGCAAACAAGCCTTTGAAAATCACCACATACGTCCAATTCCCAGTTTAAATCTGTTCGAATTTGCAAATGTATTGTTTTGCTTTTTGCAATGTTCTGTCTGACAACAGCAACTGGCTTTGGCAAACTGACAATTGTGATAAAAAGTACATAACATATATTGCATGATTACGTTTTTATGGAAAGAAACAAGTAATTAATTGCACTGTCTACATTTGTTGAAATTGAGAAAAACAAGGAATAGAAACCACTGAAACTACATAAGGTATCCGGGAAAATTAACCACTTGCATCAGCTGAAATCTTCCTGTAGCTGTATGTACTGCTCAACACACTGTTTGCCATAGTCACTGACATCATTTAGATCCAGAGAAAAATAAATACATGTTTTATTTTTGAAGCCATGGTAATACTGGGAGTAAAACAGCTTATCTATCCTTATTGTGGCAGGGCAGAGGCCCTGCACAAGTAAAATAAGGGTTTTTGTGACTGGCAATCATCTTGGCTCAGGAATGGGGGAACAGTCTGGAGTCAAGATGGCCATCCGTTGCACAGCAACATGTTAATCAAGATAATTGGTTTTGGTCTTTCTGGGGAGGTTAATTGACTAATTGATTAGCCTGAGAATGCTAGGCAGGCAGTTCCTGGTTGTCTGGTCAACCAGTCAATTGGCTACCTGGAGAAGACCACCCCATTTAAAAAGAACAAAGGCATGTTTGTTTAGAGAGATAATTCAGTGAAAGCGTTGCCAAGTGTGAACAGTGTTGGAAGAGTTTGTGTAGAGCGAAGACTGGGAGTAGCAGGTTGTGCTTCTGTTTTATGCACCAAGACAGTCGTAGCTTGGGTGCTGTTTTGTGTTTGTGAAGGGCTTTGTTTAAATTATTTGTTTTGTTTGTTCCTGTTAGTAATAAAAGTGTGTGAAAGCACTGAATAACACCTTCCTTACCGAGTTCGCTATTCTTGCCACTGACCATCCTTGACACCAGGATGCTGCTACAAAACCACATATAGTGTCAGAGTGCGATAGCGCCCCCCTAGTGACCCACCTGGAAACTGCAGGTGAAGAAAAAAAGGAAAAGAAAATGGAGCAACTAGTAGCCCAGTGGGCAGAAATCCACCGGCAGCAGATGGTGGAACTGCAACAGCAACTAATGTTAACACTGCAGCAACAGCAACAACAAAAAATCTCACAGTACAAAGTATCACATTATAAAATATCACATTACAGAATATCAGTTATGAAAGTACAATAAGATCAAATTCAAGTAAGAGCAAAATAAAGAATACAGTAAATTATAAGTAAGAGTGAGTTTGACTAAGAGCAGTTAAAACTTGTAGTAAATATTTGCTTGTATGAGTAGAGTCCAATAAGAACACATAATAAATGGATGAGAATGATTTCAATTACAAAAAACATGAGTACGGTTACATATAACAGTAAAATCAAATACGAGAGATGGTAAGTAGTTATAGTTAGGAGCAGTAGTTGAATGTGGCAAGGTATGGAGCAGTTCAGTGCATGTACATCTTGGCTCAAGAGGGGGTAGAGATGGCCCTATCTTAATGCAAATGCAAATGCAATTGTATTGTTAAAAACAAGAAGTTAAAACCTAGTTGCAAGGAAGTGCAGTTACATTTTTTTTTCCAACTAGTTTGTTACTGCCTTAGAATCTGCTTCAAAACGTATTATTATTATTATTATTATTATTATTATTATTATTATTATTATTATTATTATTATTATTATTTTACATATTCCTAAATATCAAGACTTGTAAAGGGCCTTTTTAAAAATGACATACTAGAGCTTGTTTGTTTTTAAATAAATGTTGATAATACAAGATTATGAAAAATGAAATATCTAAGCAGAATTTCTTCAGATTTGACTGATGGAGAAGTTGCCATAATCTTTTGTCTTCTTTCCGATAAACTCTTTTCTTCCTCAACTACAAATAAATCAAGTTGAAACTGTCCCTTGCTTGAGAGCAGTTGCAATGTTGATTCAGTGGAACCTCTAGCTATAGTAATGGCATTATGCTTTTTAAATCTAATTATAATATACTTCTGATAATATACACATATCCCTGAGTAGGGTAGAAAATATTTCATTCTATATTTTGATTTTTTGCATATTATTCTGCAAATCTACTCATTGTGTTCTCCCAGATATGCCATGGTAAGGAATGTTTTGTTTTTAGGTAACCTGGCGTGGAGCAACCTCCACACCTCACCCTCTCTTAACAGGAGGCAGTCTTGGGTCCTCTCTTGTTCTCTCTCTACACCCGCTCCCTGGGCCCCCTCATCGCATCCTATGGTTTCTCATACCATTTCTATGCTGATGATGCTCAGATTTTCCTCTCCTTTCCCACCTGTGACTCCACCATCTCCTCCCGTATCTCTACCTGTCTGTCTGCTATTTCCTCCTGGATGCACTCGCATCACCTCAAACTCAACCTCTCTAAATCTGACCTCCTTTTCTTTCCCTCCTCCTCCCCTTCCTCTGATCTCTCTCTGTTCCTCTGGAATCTACCACACTCTCTCCCTCTTCCTCCGCTAAGAACCTCGGAGTCACCCTGGACCCCTGCCTCTCTTATTCCCAGCACATCTCCACTCTGGCACGCACTTGCCGATTCTTCCTGAGCAACATCCGAAGAATCCGACCCTTCCTCACCAACTATGCCACCCAGCTCCTGGTCCAGGCCTTGGTACTCTCCCGCCTAGACTACTGCAACTCCCTCCTGGCTGGCCTCCCTGCGTCCGCCACCCGTCCGCTCCAGCTCATCCAGAACTCCGCTGCCCGCCTGGTGTTCTCTCTGCCTTGCTTCTCCCACGCAACTCCACTACTCCGCTCACTCCACTGGCTACCGATCACCGCTCGCATCAAGACTCTTGTACTAGCCTACAGATGCCTTGACCAGACTGCACCCAGCTACCTCCAGACCCTCATCTCTCCCTACACCTCTACTCGACCTCTCCGCTCCGCCTGCACTAGAAGACTGGCTCTACCTCCTCTATGCTCCCCTGCCTCCAGAGCCCGCTCCTAGTCATTGTATTTATCTTGCTCTTATTGTATTATTACCTGTACTGTAACACTTGAAATGTATTTGCTTACGATTGTAAGTCGCCCTGGATAAGGGCGTCTGCTAAGAAATAAATAATAATAATAATAATAATAACTTAGAAATCAGCAGGTTTTTTTTTTTTAGCCCAATTGCGGTGGGAAATTCAGTAGTATGGAGTAAATGATTCTCTCTAGTCACTTTTCAACATAATTGCTTTATAACTATTTGCTGCTGAGATTAGAAAGTGAATGCATTATTCATGAAACTTCTTATGTTCTGTACACCTTTTCCATAGACTTTGACTGCAGCATATGTTTCTGATTGTTGCAGTTCTTGGAAGACAGATGGTCAGGTTTAACCAAAGGCAGTATATTCAAAATAACTGTCAAGAAAGTCAAAACAATGAAGGACAATAATGAAGTTTTCAAACAACATACTGTACAGGGAATGAAAATGATCTTACAAGTGGTAAAAACCATTTTATTTAGTTCCGCTAAAATGGTGTTCAGTATTAATGAGCAAAAGTCAATAATATAGTGTGCAGTTTAACTTTAAATTATGTACTGGTACCATTTTGACAATAACAACAAAATAGCAGTAGCTGTACCACCATAATCAGGGGGCAAATGTGGGTACCTCATAAAGCGGCAGCAGCATTACATTCTGGTGCCAGTAGACATGTTTAATTGTATTGTTGTGGTTGTTTTATTCCTTAGCAACCAGAGATGATGCTAGTTTCTCATTGACCCACCCACACACAACCACATACCCTGATAATCAATTCTTCACTGGGATGTAACAAACACATTTCCATTGCCTGTTGGAGACCGCAGCAACATTAGTGTAGTGTTATGATAGGGTGGATAAAGGCAGGAATCGCATTGACAAAAGAGATGCAGTTGAGCACTTGTATTGTTTTCTACACAAAATAAACCAAATCTGTTGCAGAATTATATAATGATATAGTGATATTAATGTTCATGTACCATTCAACACCACCATGCAAATGCATCTTAGCTTTTATTTACTTGGAAGCAAACAGTGCATATACACACATACAACAACAAAATCCTATGTCTTTGCAGTTGTTTCTAATTCAGCAGAACCATTAATTTATAAGCAGAAGTTCTTCTGGAATATTTTTTTCATAATTATATAATCCCTTTTCTGTTCCCTTAACAAATCCATTTTAATGGAAATGGTTCCATTTTCCTATTTTGACATTACAGTGGTATCAGCCAAATAAAGGTCATTGTGCAATATTGTTCCAAAACCTTTGTTTGTCATTGTTGGTATGCTCTATTCTGTCATTTGTTTCTCTATGATTTCTAAGACATGCCAAAGTTATTTGTCAAACTCTCTGTGAGGTTTTCCAATCGAACTGATTCAGGTTTAGGTAACAATCCTTCTTATTTGACCTGATCCTGAAGTCCTAAACCGCCTAATATTTGTTCTGTTTGTTCTGTTTGTTAACTCCCATGGTGCTGTCTACACAACTCTGAAGCACGCTTACAGAAAAATACAGGTACCTTATTAATGACTGTTTTACAGATCATTTCTGCTTGGTTAATATAAAGTGTGGCACCATTTCTTTGCTTTAAAATCCATACCTATGTGGGGGTTGTGTGTTTGTATATGTGAGTATATGTGTGTCTGTCTTCATCGCTCTCTTACCTAACTGTAACTGTGTCAGAGAGCTGTAAAGGTCATCCACGTGGGTTGTAATATGAAAATCCCAGTATGCTGGGTTAGCCCTCCAGTCATGGCATAGCTGGAAAGGTGCCAGGAAAAATGGGGCCATATTTTAGCAACCACAAGAACTAGCATGTAAACTATCTATGTACACACCAATTATATTGTATACAACAAATAGGTTGTCAATAATGTAATAGTATTGTCAATCAGTGATCACAAGTCAACAATTTTATTTATTATTATTAGTTTATTTAGCAGATGCCTTTATCCAAGGCGACTTACAGAGACTATCGTGTGTGAACTATGCATCAGCTGCAGCGTCACTTACAACTACGTCTCACCCGAAAGATGGAGCACAAGGAGGTGAAGTGACTTGCTCAGGGTCACACAATGAGTCAGTGGCTGAGGTGGGATTTGAACCAGGGATCTCCTGGTTACAAGCCCTTTTCTTTAACCACTGGACCACACAGCCTCCTAACCCTTTCTTGATGCATTTCTTCCATGCACTATATGCTCCTGTTCCTGTGAAATACTTTATTGTTACATTTTGCAATAAAAGCCTACGTGCCTTAAATTATACTGTGAAAGACCTTTCATGGGACCAAAGTGCAGCTAAAATGTGAGAATGTAAAAAGTTGTCAGGAAGTTGTACAGGAATAACCATTTAAGAGCCAGAACAATGCATGAGTAAATACAAATTATTTATTGTTGTACCCTACCAACTTACTAAAAAAAAGCTGACTAAGAAAAAGTGTACAATATTTACGTTCAGGGGTTGGTTGCACCTGTCGCAATAGTCGCAAATGAGTCAGAAGTCTTGGGTGAAATGTACTAAACAGGCATAATGCTGTTAGCGACTTTTTAAGGAATGCTTTGTGGCAGTAGTTTATCTTTGCGGTTCAACCTCAGATGAATATGTAGTTATGTGTGTTCCTGCATAAATTCACAAAAAGGGGGGTCAAGATGGTGCAAATCAGGGTTCTTAAATATTATAATAAGATGTACAAAAGCTGCAGACAATTGCAACACTTACAGTTGCATCAATTTTTTAAGAACTTTTGAAAGCATGTTTTAAACAGTCGCAATTTGTTGCTGGCATTTCCCAGTCCGCCTTTTCTCGTGCATTGCCAGTTCTGCTCAATGCATTTTTGAGGCAAACAGCAAACTACCTATTTTTCCCTAAAACCAGGGAGAAATAGACTGTAAATGTGTGTTATTTTTATTTAATCCCACTTCTTCCTTCTTGTATATGTGTAGTTAACTATTCCATTATGGACCAGATTGTTTTCGAAGACTCCTGTCTCTTGCCTCTGCTTTACTATGCCAGCGCATTGGGCGCTGCAATATTTAGAGACTCTTGAGTGAGTTATGAGTTAAATATAGTGTAATTTGTATTCAAACAGGGACAAGACAATATGGTTAAATAAAAAAATTGCACTGTTTTTTTTAAAACATTTTGTTCTCTGTTGTTTTTACTACAACATGATGTTGATCACAAATTTAACACTTACAAATAATAGCCTAAGATGATAAAAAAAGAGTTTGGGACTAGAAAGTTACAGGTATTTCCATTGTTATTATGTTTAAAATATCACATTCTTAAAAAGCTGTATCCTACCAGTATTTGTCATCAACGACTCCTTGCAGTATGTAAGAAGTCCATCCCTTTCTATTTATGAAGTCATGTTACCCGTCTGAAGGAGCACGAATGGGTATATGTGTACCATCAACACATCCCATTATTTGTGGAAGACGGTATTTTTGTTCAAAATTATGGGCAATGCCAACAGCTTCTTCATTAGATGGTACTCTTATTAGGTCTTTCAAAATGTGGTGGGCAAATCCTTTGCAAAAAGAGTAGACCATTTTTTTAATGGTGCTTTTGTGCACACCACATTGGTTGGCAATCAATGTATATTCACCGCAGCTAAAAAGTTTGTATAGCACTACAGCAACTCGCATTGGCAAAGATATGGGATTAAGAACACATTCACGGGCTGAGAATCCCAGAAACCATGTCACACAGTTTTGTGAAACTGTGTGACATCCTTGTGAAGGATGGCCTGCTCAAGTTTTCCTTCCACTCACCTTCAGAAAAATGAATCAACCTTTTACTCGTATTACAAAATTGATGATAAGTGTATAAAAAAACTATATGTAACAAAAATTACAAATCAGAAAGGAAAAATGTATGTATTATGTAAGGGGTGCACTATCTCATGGGGTGCACTTTCACATCAGCATGGTGTGGACATTGGGTTTGAGGAAGAAAGTTACCCTGACCAGCTGACTGATGAGACTGAAGGAAAATAATTATCAGTCATCACGTTATAATATATTAGCCATCACATACATAATATCTATTTATTTATTTATTTATTTTTCAAAATTTCTAACATGCCACTCACCAGTAGGTATCAGGGCGCTGCATAATACAGTATAAAATGCTCTTACACTTTGAGTACAAAAGAATATCAATACATGCTAGATCTGCAAACATACATCTACATTAAAAAAACAGCAATTATTTGTTTATTTATTTATAATTACAGCTCTCGATAACAGAAATGCAATCAAATGCTCTTTGAAAAAGTAACTATGCATGTGATGACATAATTATATATATATATATATATATATATATATATATATATATATATATATATATATATATATATACACACACACACACACACACATATACACACACACAGTATTTGATTTATTTATTTACTATGGCCATTATTGTACTGTGCATTTGTTTACTGTCTCCTTGTTATATTAATATAAAGACATAAGCGTTCATGTCTGCGTGAACACATTGCACTGAATTAAGACCCACAAGCATCTACACAATCTCAAAATGTCAGATTCCAGATCTGAAAAAAAAAAAATAACAGAAATACACGTCCACACCACCAGCTCTTTACAATAAACAAGCTGTTCTACTACAATCAGCACTCTTTCAGTTTGCAGTGGGAAGCAAGGTACACATGCGTTAATGGCATAAAAGGAATATTCCGTTTACCATGGAAACGCGGAATATGAAAGAAATAAGAGAATTCCGTCTGCATGTATACAGAGCATTGAGAATATTACAGTATATTAACATTTTCAGTTTGAGTTACTGGTAGTGGCGATGAAAAACAGTTTTTATGTTGGTTGCACTGATTGTGTTTGTCTGTCTGTCAGTCAGACTCATCATGGTGAACATTATAATGGCACTTTTGCAGTTGTTGTCACTACATTTTCTATGTAAATAGTTTAACCTTTATGAGGATCCTCTGTATGTGTGTGCACTGGTTTGTAATGAGACAGGATTCCTAGGTAAGATGAATCAATCAAATAGTTGAACTTGCTAACTCTTGTGATTGGAATCAAATTTGACTCGCTGTTATCCTGCCCTACCGAGCACTATAAAATGGGTGTTTTAAATACTCTATCCTGATTGGTCAAAACGGGTCACATGGGTGTGTGGCTATTACAGCATGGGTTGGGTTGGCACTTCTTTTCAAAAGGTGGCGAATCACTTGTAGATATCCATACGACATTAGAATTTTAAGAAAAAAAAACGTAGCCATATTTAAATCTTGTAACAATTGTAAGTCGCTCTGGATAAGGGCGTCTGCTAAGAAAAAAATAAATAAATAAATAATAATAATAATAATGACTGACGAGATGTATGTAAATTTTGATCTTTTGGGAAACCAAACTCTGGATGAGATTTTGTATGCGTCTGAATCGGACACTAATGCACTTCTTTAGACAACAACAATGACAGCAATGATCAAACACCATGTTGCTCAAAATCGCTTGCTGCAGCTCCACTTACTGTTCAAAAGGAAAAATGGTCTGTAAATCTTCAAAACTGCAATTTCAATGGCAATGTTCAATTTAACATTTATAAATAGTGCTTCTTGTTTTTAATCAGTTCAATGTTTATTAAAAAAAAATGTTGTTTTTAATTATTTTTTAATGAACGCATTTTTGGTTTTATTCTTTTATGTTTTAAGGGACTGTTTTTTCTAAGGTCAGGCAGAGGTGGAAGGGTATTTAATAAAAATGCCTTTTTTGTTAATTAAAACATGTTTTTACTTTTTTTTTTTTTTTTGGTAATGTTGGTTGATCCATTTTATAAAGCGCCAATAAGGCACTTCAGGGTGTGGGATATACTCTAATATCCACACGCCCCGGGCGGTTAAAGCCACTCGGCTTCACCCTGTCGTGCCTTATTGCTTACATAAAACACAGTTTATGCTGCTTACTAATTACTTAGGGGTGTACCTTCTATTGGGTTCTGCACAACACAGTAAATGTGGACTCTATTGCAGTTTGCAAATGCATTCTATATCCATATTTCATGCTCCTTGCACCACTATACATGCAAATATGCATTTTTTGGTCTAACAAGTGTGTTACAAGTGTGTGCACTATATAGTATATAAACCTGTCTATATTTATTTATATCAATGAAAGCTTCCGCATAGATTGGCTTTAGTTGGTTACTAAGCAAGTGGTACTAAAGCTCAATCAGATTGTATGATTGTAATTGGATCTGGATGCATTTCTATAAGCAGATGTAACTCAAGCTGACAAGAGACTGCAATGTTTGCATTATGCACAAACATTGTCTGACTTTCCCAGAGTACTGCAGCCTCTCACCGACATGGTCAAGACATCTTAATTTGCATTCCAGAAAGGAAAAGGACCCCTTGATGACAGCACGATAGAACATTGCACAGCACTGTAATTGTTTTAAGAAGCTGTTTGACAAGACTGGGTAATGTTTTCAAAGGGTAGCCACTGTCACCTACAATGCTTTCATTAGCAACGAAAGAATTACAACACAAAATCTTACAAATTACACTCTATCCTGGTCCTGGTTTTATACAGAAAATCCCTTTGCTGTATAACCTTCCTGATAAGAATTGTTTCAAATGCAGGAGTCATAACAAGATTCAGGATGAAGTGTAGCCCTGTATTAGGTATCACTTGTGATCAGCATATTGATAGAATACATTGTACTTCAAGTTACATAATTAATTCTCATTATCAGGGATTATTTGATTGATTATACATATGCACTCATTAGGTCTCAGGTAATCAGGCATACAATATAAACTCACTTGTCTGCTATTGCTGTAGTATTTTAGCATTCTGCATTTATCTTTTAACGGTCTTACCACCTGTGAATACAAGATACTGGTCTGAGAGATTGTGATACAGTATGCCAGCAATATCTCAGAGGTTATTCTATAGAAATATAGCCCAGCTCACAACTACAGGTAGAGACTCCTGTAAGAACAAGGTCTGTCACCTGTAGATCTGCTTTATTTTTATTTGCCCATCGCAGCTGATATGGCCTGTAATTTACAACAGTAGTTTTGTGAAATAAACCAAGCTTCATTGGGTTTCAACCCTCCAAAAACAGTCCTAAACCATGTTTGCGGTGTACATGAAGACACTCAGTGCATCCTGTAGGTATTACTTAAATAACAACGTTGGAAGAGATAGCATTTATTTGAGGCACTGAGGTGTCATTCCTGTCTTGAACAAGTGACATTTGTTTGTTTGCTTTTTTGGTCTGAATCATCAGAAAGTAAAAAGAAAACACAGTTTTCAGGTTTCAGTACTCGGTTTGCAGTACTCACCCACTTCCTTCCCTTCTCCTGCTAGCTGTGACAGAAATAGCAACTTCACTGAGATAATGTCATATTTCAGTTAACATTCTTTAATAGACAGCTGGTTTATTAGTAAAGAAGAAAACATAGTACCATAGTAGGCCAGAATATTATACATTAAGAAGAACAAAATATGTTAACATTATTTAAATAAATTACAAAAGCTAGTGTTAACCACTAAAGGTAATGGTTTATTTAGATATGCTATTTTAGTCAATTTATAATGGATGAAGAAGTGATACATATATGCATTAAGGACAAATATAATGTGACCTACACTAGCTAGCCCATTGGAACATTGCTGCACATATTTCTATGTTCCATCAAACTGTTTTCAATTATTTATTTTCAGGAAAAACTGTGTTGTCAGCCTAGCTTAACCTTAACCTTAAACTTGGCTTGCTGATATTGGACCATATTTGAACACCCTTGAGTGTTACTGCACTTATAAAACGGCACCCCTCGTCCTACTTGCAAAAAGGAATTACACCCCTGCGAATGGGAATTGGCTGTCAAGTGAATCAGTCAAAGTGGTTCAAAGTTCCAAGCCAGGTGAGTACATTGACATTTCTGCACAGGTTGGAACACGTGTTAGCCAATGATATTGTTCCCTCTGTTCTTGACATTGTGGGGCTAATTATGTTAGTTTGTTTAATAATTAATTTAAACACTTAATTAACTTGTATAATTAATACAGTTCAAATTACTGTGTGTTAATCAACTTGAATGAGTACTATATAACCATTACCATATTAGATCACCGACTAAACACAGACAATCTATTAGTTATCTGTTAAATAATCTGAATATTCATGCACGTTAATTAAGACCTCATCGATATTATTTTATTTAATGACGTGTATAAGATCGAGGAATTAGAATGGACACACAAAACACCCTCAACCACAACAAATTTGGTTAAAATATTGTAGCGGTTTATTAGATAATAATAATAATGGTACAGAAAGAAAAAACTTAGAAAATCATCATGAGGTAACTGTTCACATTCATATCAATGCAGCATAAGTCAGCACCTATTCTTTGAATGTATATGCTTCTATAGATGCCGTTTTCCAATAATGCAATTAAACTACAGTACAAGTGGAATCCTATTGCTCTTCTAACATTCAGTATAGGTTCAACATCTCATTCTAACACCGTACATCAACTCATCTGTCTCAATCTCAGTACAGGCTGCGCGGATCTGCTGGCAGGTGATGACGTCACTCTGCAGACAGTTCCCTCAGCTCAACTTACACAGACAGTGGCCCGGCGCTTATTGCTCACAGGCAAAATAACTTGTGAAACACAAACACTTATTATTGAAATGCAAAACCAATTTCACAATTACAATTCTTCTAATAACATATCACAGCTACGGCTGGACTACAATTGTTTACTAACAATTACACAAGTACACTACCGTTCAAAAGTTTTGGGTCACTTAGAAATGTCCTTGTTTTCCATGAAAACATACATGAAATGAGTTTGAATAGGAAATATAGCAAAATGAATAGGAAATATAGTCATTGACAAGGTTAGAAATAATGATTTTTAATTGAAATAATAATTGTGTCCTTCAAACTTTGCTTTCGTCAAAGAATCCTCCATTTGCAGCAATTACAGCCTTGCAGACCTTTGGCATTCTAGTTGTCAATTTGTTGAGGTAATCTGTAAAGATTTCACCCCATGCTTCCTGAAGCACCTCCCACAAGTTGGATTGGCTTGATGGGCACTTCTTACGTACCATACGGTCAAGCTGCTCCACAACAGCTCAATAGGGTTGAGATCCGGTGACTGTGCTGGCCACTCCATTATAGACAGAATACCAGCTGACTGCTTCTTCCCTAAATAGTTCTTGCATAGTTTGGAGCTGTGCTTTGGGTCATTGTCCTGTTGTAGGAGGAAATTGGCTCCAATCAGCGCCGTCCACAGGGTATGGCATGGCGTTGCAAAATGGAGTGATAGCCTTCCTTCTTCAAGATCCCTTTTACCCTGTACAAATCTCCCACTTTACCACCACCAAAGCACCCCCAGACCATCACATTGCCTCCACCATGCTTGACAGATGGCGTCAAGCACTCCTCCAGCATCTTTTCATTTGGTCTGCGTCTCACGAATGTTCTTCTTTGTGATCGAACACCTCAAACTTAGATTCGTCTGTCCATAACACTTTTTCCAATCTTCCTCTGTCCAGTGTCTGTGTTCTTTTGCCCATCTTAATCTTTTTCTTTTTATTGGCCAGTCTGAGATATGGCTTTTTCTTTGCAACTCTGCCTAGAAGGCCAGCATCCCGGAGTCGCCTCTTCACTGTTGTCGTTGAGACTGGTGTTTTGCGGGTACTATTTAATGAAACTGCCAGTTGAGGACCTGTGAGGCGTCTGTTTCTCAAACTAGACACTAATATATTTGTCCTCTTGCTCAGTTGTGCACCGGGGCCTCCCACTCCTCTTTCTATTCTGGTTAGAGCCAGTTTGCGCTGTTCTGTGAAGGGAGTAGTACACAGCGTTGTACGAGATCTTCAGTTTCTTGGCAATTTCTCGCATGGAACAGCCTTCATTTCTCAGAACAAGAATAGACTGACGAGTTTCAGAAGAAAGTTCTTTGTTTCTGGCCATTTTGAGCCTGTAATCGAACCCACAATTGCTGATGCTCCAGATACTCAACTAGTCTAAAGAAGGCCAGTTTTATTGCTTCTTTAATCAGCACAACAGTTTTCAGCTGTGCTAACATAATTGCAAAAGGGTTTTCTAATGATCAATTAGCCTTTTAAAATGATAAACTTGGATTAACAAACACAACGTGCCATTGGAACACAGGACTGATGGTTGCTGATAATGGGCCTCTGTACGCCTATGTAGATATTCCATTACAAATCAGCCGTTTCCAGCTACAATAGTCATTTACAACATTAACAATGTCTACACTGTATTTCTGATCAATTTGATGTTATTTTAATGGACAAAAAATTTGCTTTTCTTTCGAAAACAAGGAAATTTCTAAGTGACCCCAAACTTTTGAACGGTAGTGTATACTTTTGCAACACTTCATATGATAATATGAGTTAATCAGCTTAGTTACTTTTTAACAAGGTTCAAACTCTGAGGTTTTTCATGCGCGTTAAAACGCAATTTAGGATAGCTATTTTATCAATTGCTATGTGTTGTAATTATCATTAATTACTCTGGTTCCACAAGGGAAAGGTAAGGGAATTATACTCAACGGTTCCTTGAAGAAGACCCCAAATTCTGCTGAACAATTATTCCGTTGTAGTTATATTCTCGCTTCATCTCACAATTCTTCAAACCCAAGTTGGGCTCCTTTATCTTCAAAACCCAAGTGGGGGTTTCACACACGTCCTGTGTGGTTTCTTCTTTGAATACTTCACCCCAAAGGCGGACACAGTCTCGTTATACTGTGTGTTTTCTTCTTTGAATGCTTCGCCTCACAGGCCGACACAGTCTCGTTATGCTGTGGTTACGACTGGGAATAGAAGCTTGTATCTGAGCCGGGAATGGTTTGTTTCGACGTGTAGATAAACTGACTCGCAGTTTATCTCTTATCTGTCTCTTTTCCTATCTGTCTCTTTTCCTATTAGCAGGAGTCCTGAACAAGCAGCTTTCTTTGACGTTCATTTATTGCAGGGTACAGAATCTTCTTGCAGTCAAGAGGTATAAGCGTAATGCTGTCTTCTCTTATGAGCCATGTGAGACTCAGAAACCAGGTCAGACCAACTCTGAAACCAATTCAGAACCGATTCAAAGTTCTTGCTCCAAGTTGCCAGTTCTTATAGGATTTTTGCACAAAGATCTATAAATTTCCCCTACAACTGTCTTCCATTGTTTTTGGACTATGATTGACTCACCCCGCATGGGATGACTTCATTATCTAGTTTATGACTTCCTTCGGTCGTCTCCAACTTTTGCTTCCTCAATAAATCCTTATCTCGGGCCCCAGTCTAATTATTATCTTGTAGAAACCCTCGGTGTTAGGTTCAGGTGATGGAGTGTTGGGGACGAATATAATATTAGTGGGTACACACTATATAGGAAAGACAGGCAGGACAGAAGAGGCGGAGGGGTAGCGCTATACATAAGAAATAGTCTTGAAGCCCAGGTGTTAAATCAGGACAAAGAAAACAATGCAGAATCAATATGGGTCAGAATAATGGACACAAATTCAAAGGGCATAATAATAGGAGCATGCTATAGACCGCCAAACTCAGACGCTGAGCAAAATAATCTGTTGTACAATGACATTCGAAATGCGTGTAGAAAAGGAGAAGCCATACTAATGGGGATTTCAACTTCCCCGTATAAAATGGGAGAACCGGTGGGGGCACGACGGACGAAATTGAAATGGTAGAAATGACAAATGACTGCTTCCTAACGCAATTTGTCAAGGCACCGACTAGAGGGAGGCATACCTTGATTTAATCTTTTCAAATAATGAAGACAGAATAACTAAAACAGAGGTCAGAGAGCCATTGGCAAACTCAGACCACAACATGGTCTCATTTGAAATATTTTTAAAACCCCAAAAGTAATGACTAAAGCTAAGGTTTACAATTTTAGAAAAGCAAACTATGAAGGTATGAAACAGAGACTAACAGAAGTAGATTGGAGTAAAATAGAGAAAACATCCACAGAAAAGGATGGCTGTTTTTAAAAATGTAGTACTAGAGGCACAAAACGATTACATCCCAAAAGTAGACAAATCTAAATCTAAAACAAAATGGCCAAAATGGTTTAATAGATCAATTAAAAAAATATTCAGCGAAAAAGGCACTTTACAGAGCGTTTAAAAGGGACCAAAAACAAAGTACACAGAAAGAGTACTTGGAACTGCAAACACAAGTCAAAAAGGAAGTTAGAAAGGCCAAGAGAGAGATAGAAATCAATATTGCTAAGGGGGCTAAAACCAATTCCAAAATATTTTTCCAATATTATAACAGCAAGAGAACATTCAAAGAGGAGGTCAAATGTCTAAGAGACACAAATGGCAAAATCATAGATGAAGAAAAAAAATAGCAAATATATTAAATGATTACTTTTCACAGGTTTTACAAAGGAGGACACGGACAACATGCCCCACATGTCGACCTGTTCCTATCCAATTTTAAATAACTTTAGCATAACAGAGGCAGAAGTGTTAAAGGGACTAGGAGCTCTTAAAATAAACAAATCCCTGGGCTGGATGAGATCCTCCCAATAGTACTCAAAGAAATGAAAGAAGTTATTTACAAACCGCTAACCAAGATCATGCAACAGTCTCTTGACACAGGGGTTGTACCGACAGACTGGAAAATAGCAAACGTAATACCGATCCACAAAAGGGAGACAAAACCGAACCAGGTAACTACAGACCAATAAGCCTGACTTCTATTATATGTAAACTTATGGAAACTATAATAAGATCCAAAATGGAAAATTACCTATATGGTAACAATATCCTGGGAGACAGCCAGCATGGTTTTAGGAAAGGGAGATCGTGTCTAACTAACCTACTTGACTTTTTGAGGATGCAACATTGAAAATGGATAACTGCAAAGCATACGACATGGTTTATTTAGATTTCCAGAAAGCTTTTGACAAAGTCCCGCATAAAAGATTAATTCTCAAACTGAACGCAGTAGGGATTCAAGGAAATGCATGCACATGGATTAGGGAGTGGTTAACAGGTAGAAAACAGAAAGTACTGATTAGAGGAGAAACCTCAAAATGGAGTGAGGTAACCAGTGGTGTACCACAGGGATCAGTATTAGGTCCTCTGCTATTCCTAATCTACATTAATGATTTAGATTCTGGTATAGTAAGCAAACTTGTTAAATTTGCAGACGACACAAAAATAGGAGGAGTGGCAAACACTGTTGCAGCAGCAAAGGTCATTCAAAATGATCTAGACGGCATTCAGAATTGGGCAGACACATGGCAAATGAAATTTAATAGAGAAAAGTGTAAAGTATTGCATGCGGGCAATAAAAATGTGCATTATAAATATCACATGGGAGATAGTGAAATTGAAGAAGGGAACTATGAAAAAGACCTAGGAGTTTATGTTGACTCAGAAATGTCTTCATCTAGACAATGTGGGGAAGCTATAAAAAAGGCTAACAAGATGCTTGGATATATTGTGAGAAGTGTTGAATTTAAATCAAGGGAAGTAATGTTAAAACTCTACAATGCATTAGTAAGACCTCACCTAGAATATTGTGTTCAGTTCTGGTCACCTCGTTACAAAAGGATATTGCTGCTCTAGAAAGAGTGCAAAGAAGAGCAACCAGAATTATCCGGGTTTAAAAGGCATGTCGTATGCAGACAGGCTAAAAGAATTGAATCTATTCAGTCTTGAACAAAGAAGACTACGCGGTGATCTGATTCAAACATTCAAAATTCTAAAAGGTATAGACAATGTCAACCCAGGGGACTTCTTTGACCTGAAAAAAGAAACAAGGACCAGGGGTCACAAATGGAGATTAGATAAAGGGGCATTCAGAACAGAAAATAGGAGGCACTTTTTTACACAAAGAATTGTGAGGGTCTGGAACCAACTCCACAGTAATGTTGTTGAAGCTGACACCCTGGGATCCTTCAAGAAGCTGGTTGATGAGATTCTGGGATCAATAAGCTACTAACAACCAAACGAGCAAGATGGACCGAATGGCCTCCTCTCGTTTGTAAACTTTCTTATGTTCTTATGTTGAGCTAAAATCCCCGATTCTCGGCTCATTAACCCCCCTCCTGCTTTGTGTAGGATGATTCAGGAGTTTCTCCAGCCAAAAGTCCACAAGCTGTGCTGCATCCTGCTTGTTCAAGAATGAATCCAAAAGATTAGTTCAGATATGTCCTTATATCAAAAATAGTTATTAGTTCCAGGCAATTGTGCCTACAACATTTTATATTTTTTCACGATTTTTTTGGGGTCCGAGTGGCTCACCTGGTAAGGACACGACTGCTGATTTATAATTCTCATTTGGTAGCACTGTTGTAGGCAATACATTTGTTTGATTTATGAGTTAATATGTTATTTATAAAAAATGAAAACAATAAAATAATACAGATTATTTTGTTTTAAGTGCTATCAAAACTGGATATTGAGTACGAAAACTTTGTAAAAACTAAAAAAAATAAAATAAAATAACAAAACAAAGCTGGAAATATATCCACCATAAAGATGTAATTCTTAATTTGAATCCTGCAGTGCTCTGTTGTGTTACTGCAGGCATTTCCTACTACAGAATGTGTCCTGATAGAAAATCACTACAAACAGGGTATCACCACTCCACAACAGTACAGCCATTACTTTCTTGTAAGACTGATGGCTCTGTTAGGATGTTCTATAATTTAATGTTCATGCTTTGCCTTGCAAGCCTGGAATTGACTTCTTTAAAATCTATTAAATTATGATCTGGCATAAAAAGAGCTTAGCTTTCATTATTTAAATTATTGACCTGAATCAGTTTGTATACTGTGTGCAATTTCTTTAACAAAAAAACATATTACTTTTAGCTTGTGTCTCCTTTCTGCACTTTAAAATATAAAATATGGTAAAGAAATATGTCAACTGTAATTTTGTAATTAGGTACAGATTAATTGACATCACTGGTCTAACTTCGGTGCGTTGCATTGATGAGCAGCACTGGAGCATTAACTGAAACAATTATTCTACAACAAGTGATATGAGGGTAATGCAGGCAGAAATGATTTTGCCCAAGGTAAATTGGGATTTAGTTAAACTGCTTGTTAACAGTAATTGGTTCTATAAATATATACTTGAAACATAAAAGATATACTTTACCAAGGAAAAGTTTATAGAACAATTCCAAGGAGTAGGTCTCTGATTGACGGGGGTAACTGTGGTTGTTTTTCATTCTGAACTGTTTGAAGACCCAGTGCATGTAAGTGCAGTGGGAGGAGGTTGTAGTGGTGGTTGGGGAGGAGGTTGTGGTGGTGGATGTGGGTGTGGAGGAGGTGGTGGTGGTGGTGGTGGTGGTGGTGGTTGGGGAGGAGGTTGTGGTGGTGGTGGTTGGGGAGGAGGTTGTGGTGGTGGTGGTGGTTGGGGAGGAGGAGGTGGTGGTGGTGGTGGTGGTGAGGGAGGAGGTTGTAGTGGTGGTTGGGGAGGGAGGTTGTGGTGGTGGTGATGGTGGTGGTGGAGGTGGGTGTGGAGGGAGGTGGTGGTGGTGGTGGTTGAGGAGGTGGTGGTGGTGGTGGTGGTGGTGGTTGTGGTGGTGGTGGTGGTGGTGGTGGTGGTGGTGGTGGAGGAGGTGGGTGTGGAGGAGGTGGTGGTGGTGGTGGTGGTTGAGGAGGTGGTGGTGGTGGTTGAGGAGGAGGTGGTGGTGTTGGTGGTGGAGGGAGGTGGTGGTTGAGGGAGGTGGTGGTGGTGGTTGGAGAGGAGGTTGTGGTGGTGGTGGTGGTGGTGGTGGTGGTGGTGGTGGTGGTGGAGGTGGGTGTGGAGGAGGTGGTGGTGGTGGTGGTTGAGGAGGAGGTGGTGGTGGTGGTTGAGGGAGGAGGTGGTGGTGGTGGTGGTTGGGGAGGAGGTTGTGGTGGGTGAGGTGGTTGGGGAGGAGGTTGTGGTGGTGGTTGGGAGGTGGTGGTGGTGGTTGGGGAGGAGGTTGTGGTGGTGGTGGTGGTGGTGGTGGTGGTGGTGGTGGTGGTTGGGGAGGAGGTGGAGGTGGTGGTGGTGGTGGTGGTGGTGGTTGGGGAGGAGGTTGTGGTTGTGGTGGTGGTGGTGGTGGTGAGTTTGGGGAGGAGGTTGTGGTGGTGGTGGTGGTGGTCGGAATTTAGGGGAGGAGGTGGAGTGGTGGTTGGGGAGGAGGTTGTGAGTGGTGGTGTGTCGTTGGGGAGGAGGTGGAGGTGGTGGTTGGAGAGAGGTTGTGGTGGTGGTGGTGGTGGTGGTGCAGGAGGTGGGTGTGGAGGGAGGAGGTGGGTGGTGGTGGTGGTTGAGGAGGTGGTGGTGGTGGTTGAGGGAGGGAGGTGGTGGTGTTGGTGGTGGAGGGAGTGGTGGTTGAGGAGGTGGTGGTGGTGGTTGGAGAGGAGGTTGTGGTGGTGGTGGTGGTGGTGGTGGGTGGTGGAGGTGGGTGTGGAGGAGGTGGTGGTGGTGGTGGTTGAGGGAGGGAGGTGGTGGTGGTGGTTGAGGGAGGGAGGTGGTGGTGGTGGTGGTTGGGGAGGAGGTTGTGGTGGTGGTGGTGGTTGGGGAGGGAGGTTGTGGTGGGTGGTTAAGGAGGTGGTGGTGGTGGTTGGGGAGGGAGGTGGTGGTGGTGGTGGAGGTGGTGGTGGTGCTGGTTGGGGAGGAGGTGGTGGTGGTGGTGGTGGTTGGGGAGGAAGGTTGTGGTGGTGGTTGAGGAGGTGGTGGTGGTGGTGTTGGTGAGGTGATGGTGGTGGTTGGGGAGGAGGTTGTGATGGTGGTGGTTGGGGAGGGAGGTTGTGGTGGGTGGTTGAGGAGGTGGTGGTGGTGGTTGGGGAGGGAGGTGGTGGTGGAGGTGGTGGTGGTGCTGGTGAGGTGAAGGTGGTGGTGGTGGTTGGGGGAGGAGGTTGTGGTGGTGGTGGTGGTTGGGGAGGAGGTTGTGGTGGTGGTTGAGGGAGGTGGTGGTGGTGGTGGGGATTGGGGAGGTGGTGGTGGTGGTGGTGGTGGTTGGGGAGGAGGTGGAGGTGGTGGTTGGGGAGGAGGTTGTGGTGGTGGTGAGGTGGTGGTGGTGGTGGTTGGGGAGGAGGTGGAGGTGGTGGTGGTGGTGGTTGGGGAGGAGGTTGTGGTTGTGGTGGTGGTGTTTGGGGAGGAGGTGGTGGTTGGGGAGGAGGTTGTGGTGGTGGTGGTGGTGAGTGGTCGTTGGGGAGGAGGTGGAGGTGAGGAGGTGGTTGGGGAGGAGGTTGTGGTGGTGGTGGTGGTGGTGGTGGTGGTTGTTGGGGAGGAGGTGGAGGTGGTGGTTGGAGAGGAGGTTGTGGTGGTGGTGGTGGTGGTGGAGGAGGTGGGTGTGGAGGAGGTGGTGGTGGTGGTGGTTGAGGAGGTGGTGGTGGGTGGTTGAGGGAGGAGGTGGTGGTGTTGGTGGTGGTGGAGGAGGTGGGTGTGGAGGAGGTGGTGGTGGTGGTGGTTGAGGAGGTGGTGGTGGTGGTTGGAGGAGGAGGTTGTGGTGGTGGTGGAGGTGGGTGTGGAGGAGGTGGTGGTGGTGGTGGTTGAGGAGGAGGTGGTGGTGGTGGTTGAGGAGGAGGTGGTGGTGGTGGTGGTTGGGGAGGAGGTTGTGGTGGTGGTGGTGGTGGTGGTGGTGGTCGTTGGGGAGGAGGTGGAGGTGGTGGTTGGGGAGGAGGTTGTGGTGGTGGTGGTGGTGGTGGTGGTTGGGGAGGGAGGTTGTGGTTGTGGTGGTGGAGGTGGTGGTTGGGGAGGAGGTGGTGGTGGTGGTTGGGGAGGGAGGTTGTGGTGGTGGTGGTGGTGGTCGTTGGGGAGGAGGTTGTGGTGGTGGTGGTGGTTGGGAGGAGGTTGTGGTGGTGGTGGTGGATTGGGGAGGAGGTGGGTGGGTGGTGGTGGTGGTGGTGGTGGTCGTTGGGGAGGAGGTGGAGGTGGTGGTGGTGGTTGGGAGGGAGGTTGTGGTGGTGGTGGTGGTGGTGGTTGGGGAGGAGGTGGTGGTGGTGGTGGTGTGGTTAGGGGAGGAGGTTGTGGTGGTGGTGGTGGTGGTGGTTTGTGGAGGTGGTGGTGGTGGTGGTGGTGGTGGTGGTTGGGGAGGGAGGTTGTGGTGGTGGTGGTCGTTGGGAGGGAGGGGTGGTGGTGGTGGTGGTGGAGGAGGTGGGGTGTGGAGGAGGTGGTGGTGGTGGTGGTTGAGGAGGTGGTGGTGGTGGTTGAGGAGGGAGGTGGTGGTGTTGGTGGTGGAGGGAGGTGGTGGTGGTGGTGGTGGTTGAGGAGGGTGGTGGTGGTGGTGGTGGTGGTGGTGGTTGGGGGAGGAGGTGGTGGTGGTGGTGGTGGTTGAGGAGGAGGTGGTGGTGGTGATGGTGGTGGTTGGGGAGGTGGAGGTGGTGGTGGTGGTGGTGGTAGTTGGGGAGGAGATGGTAATTCGAAACATGGCAGGACTGAGTTTATGAAGTAGGTTTATATACCTAATAGGTTGATGGGAACTTGCTGGTAATTGGCTTGTAGTTTGAACAATGAATAAATGTGATGTACTAGGAACTATATTAATGATACTATAGATTTCCTGCCTGAAAATCTTGCAAGCTTTATATTCATTTTATTTTGAGCTGGTATATACAGATTGATTGTCTTGTGGCATGAACAGCCTGATTGCTGGGCCTTGAAATAATTCAGTTGTTTTATAATTACAGTTGCCATTGATTTATGAGTCAATAGTTTGATTGGTTTAAATATAAATCAGGGTTTTATATGCCACCAAAGCACAGCTGCACAGGCCTTGTATTTAGATGCACATAGCAATGTTTTTTTTGACTCTTTAGGGTCCAGGGCATTTTTTTCTGTTGTTAGATTTGTGGCTATAGCTCTTTAACTATAAAGGTTACAGGTACATGTCATACAAAAAAAAAAAAAAAAGTGAAATAGTCTGAAACTCACCCTGTTCAATACAGATAACAAAAAACACAGAAAAGAGAGACACTTTTATAAAAATATTTTAGCATGGCCAGCTCCAAATTGGATAAAAAAATAAACAAATTATGGCCATATATACAAAGGGGACCAAAAGCAACGATAAAAAAACGAATTCACTGAAAATGTGAAAAAGAAAAAAACAAAAAACATTCAAATTATTTGTCCCAGGCACCCTGATCATGGGGCTGTTCATTGAGGCTTGAATGGCCAGCAAGGTGGCGACCATGGCAACCAGACTCTAACAGCTCTTGTCTCGTGCATCTGATCCACAAACACGAAAAACAAATATATATTTATCGGAAAATAAGTCCTTGTGCCTTTGATGTCGCCATTTCTCTTATTTTGTGTGTTTACTGCACCGAGATAGGTCTGTCTTCATCCCAGAAGCAACATCCAAAACACTCGCGCTCAAGGCTATCTCCTAATATGGTCATCTACCGGAAATACACAAGTAGGACCTTGTTTTAAAGCTCAGAATCTCCTAAAAAGAGGCCAGGTCGCCGGTAGGATATTTAACATTGGGCGGACCCTGAGCAATATAAATAGTTGCACCTGTTTAAACTAAGCATCTGCAAAAATCAGCCTCTGTCCTGACAATTGCTGCAGAAAAATACAAAACAGTTGTTTAGGAATTTTAAGACTTTTTTTTCTTTTACTAATATTTTGCAGAAATCTGTGCATTGACTTGTGGTACTGAACTTTCGTATAAATCAGTAATAATAAATAATGTGTTTATTATTAAAAAAAAAAAAGTGAGGTGTTTGCAAATTATTATTTACAGTTTCAAATTATGTCATAATACAATACAAATTTATTTTCATATAGCAACCTTCAAGCCAAGGCACCCTGGAGCACTGTACAAAGTTAAAAACAAAACAAAATAGCTCATGTGTACAATGCACTTCAGTTACAACCAATTATTTAAAAGCACATTGAAAAAATAGGATGTTTTCAATTGTGATTTAAAAGAATCTTCAGCCTGCCTAATGGTAATCGGAATAGAGAGTTCCACAACCAAGGATCACAACAGCAAAAAACTCTGGCTTTTGAAATTGAAATTTTTGCATTATCTGATCTCAAAGATGGCCCTAATCCATGAAGGCTTATAAGTTATAAGTTATATGTGTTATTAACATATTGGTAATTCCCAAGTAAGCCAGACAGTTCACATTACATTACTGCAGACATTTGTTTGAGAATCCTGCCAATAATCTTTTTTTTTTTTGGTTGCCTAGTTTTCCTCACATAGAAAACTCTCAGGATCAACTTACTGTTTCATCTCTATGACAGCATAATTATAAAATAGGCTCAACTTATATTTCGAAACAATCTGATCTTATGTTTTTGCTATATTTTCTTATGATACGTGACATCCAAAATATTAGCATAGCCCCTCCTTAATTACCATAAAATGTCACCGACTAGCACGGCAGAAGCCCACGTGAGTTGGTAGAATTGAACAAATACATGAACCCCACATGAGCTGGTAGAATTGAACAAATACATGAACCCCACATGAGCTGGTAGAATTTAGCAGCTACTTTGAAAATGTGTTCTACCAACATTTACCAACTATTAAAGCTTTAGTGTTGTATACAGTTTAAACGATGTACTGTATATCTTTTACATATTCATATGGTATCAGTATAACAACAAACATATAGGAAGAATGAAATCCCTGTGTCTTAATTTGCATTTTCCTCTCTTCCCGGACCGGCAGGTAGCAGCTGGAACTTGCCTGTTTTTATCACTGCACTGTGGCATGACATTTATGTTACTTATTATTGGTCTGACTCAAGGTTGAGAAAGCTTACTGATCATTATTTTTCCAGATGTAACTTCTGCATAACCGAAAGGCTATGCCTGCTTATTTGGATTATCTACCATGAACACAAATGGATAACATATAATGAATAAGAATGGTTGCCATGCTTGATGACATATGTATTCTAAACAAATAATGGCCAGATAGATTTTCTAAATTGATAAAAATTGATATTTGTATCTGTGATACATACATGCATGCGTGATAAAAAAAAATAATATTTATCTCACAAGAACACATACATCATGTGTTTGTGATAAATAATATTTATCTCACAAGAACACATATATCATGTGTTTGTGATAAATAATATTCTCACAAGAACACATATATCATGTGTTTGTGATAAATAATATTTATCTCACAAGAACACATATATCAAGTGTTTGTGATAAATAATATTTCTCACAGGAACACATATATCATGTGTTTGTGATAAATAATATTTATCTCACAAGAACACATGTGTTTGTGATAAATAATATTTCTCACAAGAACACATATATCATGTGTTTGTGATAAATAATATTTATCTCACAAGAACACATATATTATGTGTTTGTGATAAATAATATTTATCTCACAAAAACACATATATCAGGTGTTTGTGATAAATAATATTTATCTCACAAGAACACATTTATTATGTGTTTGTGATAAATAATATTTATCTCACAAGAACACATATATTATGTGTTTGTGATAAATAATATTTATCTCACAAGAACACATATATTATGTGTTTGTGATAAATAATATTCTCACAAGAACACATGTGTTTGTGATAAATAATATTTCTCACAAGAACACATATATCATGTGTTTGATAAATAATATTTATCTCACAAGAACACATATATAGCAAGCTATTCATTGAACAAATGTGGAAAACCACAAATAAATCAAATCTTAAAGCAGAACTGTTATCATGTGACACTGTTACAAACAAGGTAGTCTGGAAAGTGCACATAACACTATGAAAAAAACAAAACAAGGTATTCTAATGTATATGTGAGTTCTTTTGAAAATATTGCTTTTTATATTGAATCTTGTCTTAAACACGTTAGCATATTGTAGCAAATAAGACTAGGTTGATTCACTAATCAATGAATAACATATTGGGAAGAGTACTCTGTTTACTGCTGTGAAGTCAGATCCCAGCTCTATAGTTCAGTGTTTCTCAAATGCAACCCCCCTTACATACCAGTCCCTTCTGTTATCTTATGATCAAGGCGTAACCATTTGAAATGTCGAGATCCAGAGATAACTAACACATTTCTGTTATTCTTCCCCCCCATGTCCTTAATGAGCCACCATACATGCGTATGTCTGGACGTGCATATGTACTGGCATATATACAACCACCTACACTGTATCTCTTTGCAGGAGATTTCACCCGGCAGTGAAGATTAAGTGCATGCGATGATGGCCTCAAGTCATACCAAACTATGTGGGTGTGTGTGTGTGTGTCCAGTATTGTATTGAGTTTCTGCAACACTTTTTAAACATCTGTCCGAAACATCCAATCAACACAATAGTTTGAATGAATGTACTTGCTGTGTGTGTGCGTCGTGTAAGGCAGTGTTTTGTAGGATTATGTTAGTTAGCTGATTCTGACTTTATTCAATATTCCCATCTAATTTGTCCTTCAAATTGATTTGAATGAGTGTTATGTTTGAGAAAAAAGCAATGTGAGAAATGCAAAGTGTATGTTGGTTTACAGGATATTTGTTTGAATCTATTATCTGTGTGAACACTCTGTTTGCTGCTGGGATTTCTGCTGGCACTTACATCTATTCTTACAAAAAATATATATAATTTTGATATAAATCCTTTTACTTACAGAGGCTGTTTGTGTATTTTACTTCAATGAGGATGATATAGACTAACTTATTTGGCTTTGTGTCTTGTGAAAGTCGTTTAGTAAAACCATTTTAAAGTGAGCGTCATTTTAAAGCGAGCCTAGGGAGGACTTGTTAACCTTTATTAGTGAACAATAACTGCTCACATAGGTATTAGCAGCTTAAAGCTGTATTCTGTCATGCAGTATGCAACAAATGCATCTTGAGAAATCTCCAAATAAACATGCAGGTAATGGTCCACATTTGAGAAAGCTATTCTATGCAATAAAACAGATTTTACAAAGCAGTACATTTTGTGAACTTCTGCAGCTGAGGAAAACAAAGGTATATATTTTAAAAAAGAAGAAATGCATAAAGCAGTTTATCTTTAAATGTGTTGCTGCAGGGATAAAGAGAAGAGGTAAGGAGACAATTTCTGAGCCTGGACAGCTTCAAACTTTATTTAGTGCAGTGTTGCATAACAGTTCTCTGATTGGCATCTAAAAAATTCCCTGGTGCACATTCAACGTCTACAGCAAACTGTTTAGTGAACTGGAATCAAAACAGTTTTTTTGTCTGAAGCTGTTTAGATTCTGCATGCCTGATATATACATTTATTGCATAAGAATAAGGACTTCAGATTGAGATTCACAAACAGCTGCTGGGAAATGTGAAAGGTGTCCCTGCTGTATCTGATATTCCCAAGCAGGATGCTGCAGGTTAAAGGCTTTCACATTGACAAACCATTCAATATTAACATCATTACAACCTTGTAGTTTTGCTTGTGCAGCTCTTCTGCTGTATCACAAACATTTAAAATGAAAAGATCCTGCATGTGCATCAGGCTGCTACAGTATTTAACATATTTATCTGCTTGCATATGCAAAGAGCATTCCTGGTAATGGCTGATCTAGCAGTCCATTGTTTTCCTCATTAAAGAAACAATAACCCAACATGTTTTGCTAAGTGAACAGGCCTTCGCTTTTTTAAATTTCATTTAATTAATAAGTGGATGAAAAGCTTTTATACTTTTATAAAGGGATGCTTTCCGTCCCGGGTGAAAAGATTCTTATAAGAGGTTGATTCCTAAAAGCGAACCAATATGATTACTGTGGTGAAGTGCTGCAGAATCAGTTTGAGAATGAGCTTTGTTCCCTGCAGTGTAATGGGTTGACCACTAGATGTCATGAGTTCCCGCATCTATGCATGCCTCCGAAAAATCCATAGTTGCTTGTTTCTTTAACGAATTAAGGATAATGGTCAATTGGTTAACTACTTGTTAAAGTTAATGACACCTTGATGAAAAGGGTTTAGCAAATAGCTTTGTGATGGGGTATAGAGGAGTAAGGAAGTGGAAGAGTGCGTGCACTGCGGAAGCAGAAGTAAGAAAAAGAAACCAAAACAGATGAGCAAGTAAGAGATCTGTTTGTTCCAGTACTATACAGTCAAACCTGCTCATGCGACCACCTTTATTTAGCGACCACCTGGTCTAAGTGACCACTTTAAATTCCTCCCAATGATATTTGTGCTTTTATTTAACTGTTTTAAGCGACCACCTGTCTAACGCGACCAGTGACTACAATGCTCTTACCCAGCAACAGACTCAAACCTGTATTAAGCACCCTTACACAGGGCTATTGTTATAAGAAAAATATGTTTTTAAATGGTACGTTCTAAATTCAAAGGAAAACTGTAACCATTTTAGCTGTCTTTTATCCATAATCAATAAAATGACAGCGCTCTCTTGTAAAGGAAGAGAGAAAACGTGGAGAAACAAAAGGTCCTCCCTAGATGACAGAATTAAAGATATTAAACTTGTAAAGACAGTAAGTGCCAGAAAACTGCTGAAAAATTTGGCACTAGAAAGACGCAGATACAGCATTTTGAAACGGAAAGAACTAGGGCTTGGTTTTAGGTTTTTTTTTTGTTCACGTGACCCTGTTTTGAGCCGATTCAATATCTTAATTAAACAGTTAATAACTAAACAAAGTTGCTTCTTTTTACCTTGATGTCTCCTGATTGACTTGCTGATTCTGTTTCACCTTCTTCATTATTCGAACACAAGAGCAAGCAATGGACATTAATCACTTCCCCCAGATGCTACTTTAATTTGCAAAGGGATTTAAAATATTTTGTGTGACCTGAGACAGGCAAGCATTCACTACTTTCAAAAAATAATTTGTTTTGTAAATGCACTATCTAATTGAATGTTATTAAATTACTTCCTTTTGTTTTACTTCTTCTGGTTTTTACAGTGTATGTAAGACAAACATAATTACAAGAAAGCATGTCAGAGACAAATAGAAAATTCATAAGTTATGGGCCCTCTTTTAAGAGACCACCTGTGTTAAGAGGCCACTATTAGACTGTCCCTTGAGTGGTCTCTTAATACAGGTTTGACTGTACTGTGCAAATAAATAGTCACAGTATATGTGCAGTTCCGGGGGGAATGTATGAACTGTTTTGATTTGTATTTGTTTAGTTGGGTAAACGTCATATCTGTCATGACATCAGACAGGGACCACACAAAGTATTGCTTAGTTAGTGCTCCAACTGAGAGCTAGGTTATTTTGTTTGTTTTGTTTTATTAGCGGTTGTTTCCCCACTGCAGTGTAAGAAAAATAAAACCAACACTGGTTTAAAACTGTAAATGAAGACTCCAGCCTGATCATGTACACTGTCCTCGGCCACGTCACATTACAATTAGCAAAAGAGCCTCCGCGCATCAGCAGTTTAAATACAGCATGCAAATGACAATGGTGTTCAATCACTGAGGACAATACATCAAAACAATCAAAACAAGTCCTTGTGGGTAAGCAACTTGTTATATGATCACGATTATGTTTACTCAAGGCTATTTTACTACAGTATACTTAAGAAGCGATCGTCTCGTGAGGGTGCCTAGTTTAACTGCTACATAAGAACATAAGAAAGTTTACAAACAAGAGGAGGCCATTCGACCCATCTTGCTCGTTTGGTTGTTAGTAGCTTATTGATCCCAGAATCTCATCAAGCAGCTTCTTGAATGTGTATTCACTTTATTGAAATAAATGTTCTGATTCACTCTGGGCTCTTTCACCGCTTCACAGGCACTCTCAGTCTTTAGCTCTGTCCCTCACAGTCTCACTCGAGTTGAGTCTTTAAGAAGGGTTTGTTACAGTGAAGTTAGCCTGTATACACACACAGGCTAACGTCACTGTAACGAACCCTTCTTATACGGACACCCATTTTTAATGATCCCAGCAGCAACAGAACAGAACCGATTTTTTTCAATGCAAATTATCCCTATTAGAACGATCACGTACAGGATCGACCCAGATACAACGATCTCAGTACTGACTGACACTGAACTTTCTCCAGTGTCAAGTGTGTTATTCTCTCAGTGAAAACAAAGACTATGGTTGACTAATTCAAAGATAACGCTAATTCAAAGATTACCTATTGTAGGACGAGTCATGCATGACGAATGCAATCGTTGCCTGTCCGTCATCTTCACACAAACTGCAACCAGGCAACGGGCGTGAGGAGCAATCTACGCTGGATAGTTTTTTTTTCAAGAGAACGGACATGTAGTTACTGTCTTCAGCATGTAAGTGTACATTCTTTCTTTTTTCATGTCTTTACTGTTTTATTTTAAACATACCTGTAGCAGGGCGATTGCCCTGCATAAGGGAAATTAGTGTTGGTGTAATTTATATGTGGAAACGGGTTTGTTTTGTGTGCTTTCTGTAGTTGTTATGTTTGATCAAATGATTGTTTACAGATGGGCACTCGATTGAGACTTGCTGCCTGTCTGTCTTCTGTATTGTGTCCTCTGTGCGTTACCATCATTGGTAGCGTCACATGACCCGTTTGTTTACTTTCTGCGCGCCTGTGCCGGCGTTTCTCTCAGTCTTGCAGTGCGGTTACGCACACATGTGTCACGAGTACCTTGTCACAAAACCGTTTAAATGTTTATCAATGTGAAGTAATCTTCATAAAAGTACTATATATTGATGTTCAATTCAAATTTGCCTTTTTGCCATTATTCTGGTACAAAAAATGCCAAACCCTGTTATAGTGAACACCCGTGATAAAACGAACATTTCTCCAGATCCCATGGGTGTTCGTTATAGTGAAGTTAGCCTGTACATATCAACATATAAACAAATGAAAACAAATGATTGTACACCAGATTATGTTTTTTTTTTTTTTTTTACATTGTCACAAAACGATATACAACTATATTCAATCATCACTGGTTACAAATGGCAGTGACATCTACTGTCCGCTCTACAATGGCAATATTTATGATCAATGGATTCTACCACCATACATGAACTTAGAGTTAGAAATAGCAATTGATACAGGATACGCAGGTTACTTCAAACACATCGCATTTTCATTGTACCTTATTTGTACAGTACCCTATTGCATTCCTTAACTATTATAAAACTGGTATCTAACGTGTAGGTTAGTGGTCATATAATCGTGCACAGCAAATCCTCCGGTACTTTTTTTCTATAGGCAGATTCTTGACTTAAGAATTAACTTTAGTGAGTGGATTCCTTAGCAACAATACTCACAGCAGCTGCCCAGAACTGTACTGACATGCTCACCTTTCACATAACAAAGAAAAAATATGGCTGAAGGTGAGCTTCAACAAATTCTAAACAAAAAAAGACATCTCCACTCTAAAAACATAAAGAAGTCATGGAGAAATACAAGCATCAAGACCTGTACCACCTTCTGTGAGAGTTCTGCGAGAGTCCATGAATCTAATGCAGATCGAGCTATCTTTCAAGGTTTAATAAAACATATGTGGACTGAATCTTTAGGGTTTTGTAGAAAACTGTTTCCCACTCATGTTGATATAGGGTCTTTGTCTTCGGACAATATAGTCCCCAGTCAAACACTCCATCCACCTTGCGGAAAATAGTTTGACAAACAATATAGACACCATGGCAATAACCTTACCCCAACCTTGCTTAAATATTTTATATAGCAATCTGTCATCAAATACAGCCACATTCTTATCCATTTACTACAAATGAAGAACAACCGTGTGGGATTTGTGATCCATTAGGAATAATAATCTGATATGGTAGGTGGCTGGTCAACAGTCAGCTGCAGGATCATCCAAGTAGCAAACGCTATAGTTAGAAAAGCCCAACATTATTTGGAATTTGTTTATGATAAATTATTAAATATTATTATCAGTATTTTATGGTAACATTGGAACTGGGGAAAAGCATTGGGTTTTGCATGAATGTAACTGTGTTATTATGACACTGTAATATAGTGAAGGTAATTAGTGTGCAGCATATGCAGTCTGTTTAATAATACTCTGCTAGATTAGCTGTCAGCAGCTGTTCTCAATTGGTTTCTTTTTCAAGATGTTGTTTTTATAATCTTTATAAAATAGGTGCTTTTTGTGGACGTAAATCCCTGTTATGTGATGGTTTAAATTTCTGCCTCTACCCAGAGGGACAGAGGGAGATGTAACTATAAATGTATAAATATGGTTCTGGCTTTTGCATTGCTTTTTAAAGGATGCAAATTTACATTCACACAAATACTAAAGGATATTTATTTCATTTTGAAATAGCATTAAGGCAGCATTGTTTGTGAAAGATATAAATGGTAAGTGTTTTAATTTTATTTCCATGCTGATATTCTTGTCAAGGTACTTGAATGAAAATTCAATATTTTCTAATTTATGAATAACAGTTTTGGATGTCATATCTTCACCACAGTAGGCAAAGGGGTCATGTGGAAATGATTGAAAAGATCAACAGCCAGAATTCTTTATCTCTTTTAAAGTGAAAGGACTATTGTAGTTCAGGGAATGTTTATTGAAAGGGGTATCTTGGACATGATTCTATCAGCACATCTTGCCAGCAATAGCCCATTTCAGGGAAAAAAATGATCAACTAAAGAGATATAGCTGCACTTGAAATTGTATTACAGTGCCTCTTTCCAGGTTTAGAAATGGATAGGCAGAGATAAAATTGCTCTGGAGACAATTCTTTTCAGGTAATTGACCGGGCAAAAAATGACTGCACAAGAATATAAATATTTGAAAAGAATGTGGATGAACATAAGTGGCATGATCATATTTCCTCCTTGTGGCAGATGGAATAATTGTAACAAAAATGTGTTTTAAAATATTACCTCTCTGTTCGGATGGTTAATGTATTAATAAGCAGTGAAACAATAGGGGTATGTTGACCAAACTAACTTCCCTGCATGTTAGTACTGTAACCTCCCGCTTTTGAATTCCCAGTCCTAACTTCACCGAAGTTGGTCACTGTTAATGGTAACGGGGAGCTGCACAGAAGTTCAGCGAAGTGCAAAATATCGAGGGCTCAGAACCAGAGGGGCGTAAGTGACATTTTCATAATTTTACAGGAGAGCAAAAATAAGATTTTGATTGATTGTGTTCAATTGCTATTTATCAGTACCTGCACAGTATCAATATTATCTTGAACAGAATTAAAGGGTTTAAAACATTTTTCAATTTTAAACTTTAAAAAGTAAGAATAGCACCAGAAATTCTGCTTAAAAGTTAGATATGCCACAATAACACATTGAAATGAAGACCCATTGTAGATACAGTAAGTGTGGTTTCTTCCCAAGTTCTATCCCAGACTTGTTTTTCTTCAATTTAATAACAGTTAATACATCCATATTTCTAATGAAAATAGAGATGTTCACATATGCAGTCATATTTCATTAATTATACTTCAAAAATACTACTGTGAAATATAATTTACAAGTTGTTTTTTTTTACAATTTACATGGTCTGGTTCTTATTCTATAGTGAATTAATTGCTTGAATCCTTAATTTAACTGAGTAAAATATACACAGAAGTTAGATATTGTTTTACACAAGGCTTTAGTTTACTGCTTTTTTCCAGCCATTTTGACTTATCTGTTGTCACATGGCCATCCCACAATGCAACACTCAGTGCCAGGAGGGTGTAAAGTGTGCTAGTTACGACCTCCTGGCACTAAGTTAAACTGGTTTATGCAGTTGTGTCTTTATTACTGTCTTACTTAAAATGCCACTTACACCCCTATTAAATGGCAGTGCTTATATCTGGTAGTGAAAAAGAAATAAATAAATCTCAAGATAGATAAAGAAAGAAAGAAATGTATGTGTTGATTTATGTATTCATTTATTTCAATATTTATTAATGTATTTATTTATTTATGTTTTAGTTTTACCAAATATATAGGCTATTCTTCAGCATAGCTAATTCTCAGAAATTAGCGTTCCTTTTTGTCAGTGGGGACCACAAATAGTGTTACTCTCATCAACCAGTATCGAGAAAACCGTACTTGTTTGTGCCAATAGGGACCGCAATGAGCATTATACTGACAGGAAACCAAAATTGTTCAGTGATCAAGATCAGAGTCTCAGAATGATGAAATGACTCAAAAAAAACTCCAAAAATCTCCATAATGTAAAAAATAACAAAGTTCCGAGAATTCTCAGCTGGCTGACTTCATCTTTCAAAATACTGCTTGTCTCAACTAATCGTGTAGCACTGACAGTAACACAACACGCTTGCAACCTGAAGGTTATACTTTCATCAAATACCACGCATGGCAGACCTTTTTTTATATTTATATTATATTTTAAAAAGATATTTTTTGCATGCAAATGTTCCATTTTAAAACAGAAATAAATAATTTAATGTAAATGATATAGACGTCACAGTAAGTGTGTTCCCTAGTATATTTCCATGTTGACAAAACAAGTTAATTGTCATTAAACTCCGATGTCCTGTAATATACATATGTGTGGATTAAAGTGCCTGGGGTCTGCAGAAATCTGCTAAAAAGCAGTAGAAAAAGGAGGGAGGAAAAGGACATTTTACCTTACTTTGGCGACTTCGATAACTGTATGACTTTTCTACATTTCACCTAAGAGTGTTGAACTGCAAATTAAAAGTGAAATGGTGCTTTTGGCTAATTTACTTTTGCTGTGCCAATACCCTAAAAACACGTAAACTACCCTTGCTATATTTAGAGTCTCTGGCAGTTCTCACTGATAACTTGGCGCGAGGAACTACAGTTCCTCTGAATTGTCACACATCAAATAATGCTCTATTGGTCCCAGTTGCAACTAAATTAATGTATACATATATGTATCTGGTATACACATAAACAAACAAGCAAAAAAATAAGTATATTGTAGCACAAAAAAATAGGAACAGAATAAATTCAGAACCATGACTGTCCCCAGTGTTCAGATCCAGGGCTCCCTGATACATTCAGAACCATGACTGTCCCCAGTGTTCAGATCCAGGGCTCCCTGATACATTCAGAACCATGACTGTCCCCAGTGTTCAGATCCAGGGCTCCCTGATACATTCAGAACCATGACTGTCCCCAGTGTTCAGATCCAGGGCTCCCTGATGCATTCAGAACCATGACTGTCCCCAGTGTTCAGATCCAGGGCTCCCTGATACATTCAGAACAGTGACACATTTTGCTCCAAGACATTTGTGTGTATGTAGGCTATATTACACACCAGAAATCCTACACATTGTCAGATAAATTAGATTTGTTCCTGCTTACAGATTATATATATATATAGGATATTAGTTTCTGCCTCTCTGTGTTCTCAGTGTTTTATTATCATCATCACTTTTCACATGTTTTGTATGATTGTGATTAGATTTTGCAGTCTGGCTTTTTTTTTTATGTTCCAGCTTTGCGTTATTATCTTCCCCTGTTCAGTGTTCTTAAAACTTGCTTAACATTCAGTTTTAGTCTGAAATGTGTAAATTTCTCAGTGAATAAAACAAACTGCCTTTATTTAATCAGGAGATTTTGCTTATGGAGTTAAATTATTCTCTGTATACTGTTGTTGCTCCACTTTTTTCATTAAAGCCAATGCATCTGTAGTTTTATGAGACTGCTGTTCTTTGGAAAGCCCATGTGACCTGGTTATTTATTTATTTTTAATTTGAATCCTACCACAAACTCGTCACTGAAATGCTAGGCAGGATTAAAGTGTTTGTCTGCTCATCAGCAGTTTTATTGCAAGATCATGAATTATGAATTTGTGCAGAGTGGTTATAAAGTCAATGCTGCTGTAGAAAACAGATGGCCAAGAAAGTCTTGCCCCTCCACCATGGGTCATAATATAATATACATATGTTTTATTGCCTTAGCTGATTGATAGTCATACCATAGGAATGCCAAAGCCTATTACTCCAAAGTATCATTAGCACCACTTGTTTGTATTTTGGAAATACCTAATACCCTTAAATTTCAGTGCTGGGTATGTATGTCAGTGCTGGGTATGTATTTCAGTGCTGAGTATGTATTTCAGTGCTGGGTATGTATGTCAGTGCTGAGTATGTATGTCAGTGCTGGGTATGTATGTCAGTGCTGGGTATGTATGTCAGTGCTGGGTATGTATGCCAGTGCTGGGTATGTATGTCAGTGCGGGTAGGTATGTCAGTGCCGGGTAGGTATGTCAATGCCGGGTATGTATGTCAGTGCGGGTAGGTATGTCAGTGCGGGAAGGTATGTCGGTGCCGGTAGGTATGTCAATGCGGGTATGTATGTCAGTGCGGGTAGGTATGTCAGTGCCGGGAAGGTATGTCAGTGCGGGTAGGTATGTCAATGCGGGTATGTATGTCAGTGCCGGTAGGTATGTCAGTGCGGGAAGGTATGTCAGTGCGGGTAGGTATGTCAATGCGGGTATGTATGTCAGTGCGGGTAGGTATGTCAGTGCCGGGAAGGTATGTCAGTGCCGGGTAGGTATGTCAGTGCGGGTAGGTATGTCAATGCGGGAAGGTATGTCAGTGCTGGGTATTTATGTCAGTGCGGGTATGTATGTCAGTGCGGTATGTATTTCAGTGCTGAGTATGTATGTCAGTGCTGAGTATGTATTTCAGTGCTGGGTATGTATGTCAGTGCGGGTATGTATGTCAGTGCTGGGTATGTATGTCAGTGCTGGGTATGTATGTCAGTGCTGGGTATGTATTTCAGTGCTGAGTATGTATGTCAGTGCTGGGTATGTATGTCAGTGCTGGGTATGTATGTCAGTGCTGGGTATGTATTTCAGTGCTGGGTATGTATGTCAGTGCTGGGTATGTCTTTCAGTGCTGAGTATGTATGTCAGTGCTGGGTATGTATTTCAGTGCAGGGTATGTATGTCAATGCCGGGTATGTATGTCAGTGCCGGGTATGTACTGTATGTCAGTGCGGGTATGTATGTCAATGCCGGTTATGTATGTCAATGCCGGGTATGTATGTCAGTGCTGGGTATGTATGTCAGTGCTGAGTATGTATGTCAGTGCTGGGTATGTACTTAAGTGCTGGGTATTTTAATGGGTGATTTAAATTCACTCTGAAATGCTGCTTTTAACAACTTAAGTGGCCAACAAAAAGTTGCCTACGACTGCATTCGCACTACAATATATTTTCATGAAGCATTCAAAAGCTATTCATTTCACAAAACAATCACCCTGTTAAAGGAAGCTGCTCCAAACAGTATCTGATGTTGGCCAGAAACGCCCATTCACTGATACCACACTTTAAATTGGGGTTTGAAAGTTTGCCCTACTCATTTTTTAACCATCCTGCATACCCACACAGACATAATCAATAAATATATTTCCTGAGACTAGTGCCAGTTTATAAGTGAACATGATTTTGAATGTGCAGCACTGTTTGTTTGCCTGTTTATTCATCAAGGCGTATTCTCTGTGGTTCTCTTAGATGATGGGAGCCCAGACACTACCATGGAATAAAGAGCTGAACACTAGCCATGGTGTTTGTTTCACACAGAGAAATCCTGCATTCCAGAGTATGTTTTGTCTCCCTATCATTATAGAAATTATACTAAATTACCAAACACATCAAAAGAAAACACATAGGCTCAAACAGATCAGGACAACAATGCTGAAGTAGAACATGTCTATTGAACAAGGGCCATCTGTGATCAGTCACCAAATGATGCCATAGGCACCACAATTGGTGAGATAGAGGATGGCATGGCCTGCACCCTGAGTGAATTTGTCAACGTTAGGTGCAATAGTAGTTTATATTATTAAGACATTAAATAGTATTAAAATTGGACTCAACTGGGCTTTTGTACCTGCAGCCACCTCAATGCTGATCAGGATATGAGAGCAAAGACATCGTGAATGATCTGTGTACAGAATCCCTGGTGTAGTAGAATGTATATTTTGTATATAATATAACATTTTAATAAAGATGTAAGTGGTATCATACCAGTAGAACAGCCTATATATGTTTTGGGTGGTTTATTTAAGTGATTGTGCCCGTCGATAGAGGCTCTACCATGTGGTGCTGGAATGTAAGCCAGTGCCCCATGCAAACCAACTGGAAAAGCCCCTGAGGCGTGGAGAACACTGTTTTCTCATGTGAACTTGGGGTTAACGGGATTTGCCAATGACCCTTAGTCAGATCGAGGGTGGATATGAACCAAGCCAAGCCCAGTTGATCCAACAGGTCATCTATCCAGCGGCATGGGGTATGCATAAAACTTGGAGTGGGAGTTCACCTTTGAAAGTCGACTCAAAAGCGATTGGTTCCGTCCGGCTTTGTGACCAATACCACCGAAGTGCACCACTCGCTCTGTGATAGTTCAATCACTCCAAGCTCTAACATTGTCTCCACCTTGGCACAGACAGTCTCCCTGCTTCTCTCAGGTGCCCGGGTTCACTTGTTCTCTCACCCTCACCTCTGACTTCATGATTATGGCATGCTCTATCAAATTGGTTCTACCTGGTTTGGGTGAGAAAATGTCAGCAAATGTATTTATTACAATTTTAGATTCTTTTTCTGCCCCAGACTTAACACCCATCGGAACGTCAACTGTTTGCCGAGTGGACACACAGGGCCCCAGTCTTCTTCCGACAGTAGAGGGAGACAGACAATTTTTCAGATGACTTTGAATGGCCCCTGCCATTTCACAAGCAATTTGTATTCCAAGGAGGGAGGAGTAATAGCACTCTGTACCCTGGTTGGAAGGATCTAATGAGAGCATTCTGATTTATAGTGCTGCTCCTGTGTGAGATAGAAAACCTCCCTAAACCCAACCCTGGCTGGGGGCAGGCATCTTATGTGTATGCTGTGCTGCTCCCAGGGTTTCCTTGTGTCGACCAACCAATTCCAGGCGTTCTCTCAGTTCGAGCATCTACTTCACTATATTCGGTGCTCTGCTTTGATTTGCTTCCCAACCCTCCTTTACTAAATCCAGAATACCCTCGGCTGTCTCCCATGGCGGAGGTCAAATGTGAAAAGCCAGTTGAAGACTGAGGCACTTCTCGAATAGCAAAGAAAAGATAAGGAAGCATTTTTACCCAATTTTTGTTTTAGTGTCTTGTTATATCGTTCTACCAGTCCATCAGTCTGAGGAAGGTAGGCAATGTTCTGATGGAACGTATTTTCAAGGACTAGCAGAGTTGCTGGATGCATTGAGACATAAAAGCTGTCCCCTGATCAGTCAGGATCTCCCTAGGTATACCTACCCGAGAAAACAGTTTCACCAGTTAATTTGCCACTGACTGTGTGCTGATGCTGATCATTTGGACAGCTTCAGGGTATCAAGTCGCGTAGTCCAGTATTACTGAAATGAACTGATACCCCGAGTCTGTACCATCCAATTGGCCCACGATATCCACCCCAATCCGATCAAATGGAGCGGAAAAAAGCGGCAGCGGAACTAGGGGTGCGCCTAACCCCTTTAGCAGCCGTTAATTGACACTTCGAACAGGATGCCACATATTTTCATATATTGCTGTAGATTCTCAGCCAATAAAATCTGTCCAGGACCCTCACGCCCGAGGATGAAAAGGCCAGGGAACCAGCAGCTGCTGCTGCACCACCTGCCCCGTCCCCGACACTGGACACACCCTGTATGTAAGCTGTGTGTTTACAGCAAAATACGGGTAACAGATTGGAGCCGAATCATTCACCATCCTGCCCCCGATACACTGCACCTGTGTGTTTGCGGACCCAAGAGAGCAGACCCCATCCTGCGCCGTGGCCATATCGGTATCCCGGTCCCAAAATGCTAATGTATCAAGGTCAGGTGGTGTTGTAACCGCTGGTCAGTCTGGGTTGGTTACACCCTGAAGATCACACTGAACTCCCACCCCTTTTCCACCCTTTTTTCTTGGTTGGGGTTGGTCTGACCTTTCCTCCTCTTCCAGTCTAAGTCTGGTACCCTCTGCTCTTTCCGCCCGATGCTCCTTTCTCGTTTTTCTAAAGTGAATTCAGGGATTAAACAGGTCAGACTGCAAGGGAGAAATCTCGCCAAATGGGTTGATCCCTTGTTATTTAGGCCACAGTGGCCACATATACTGCATTCTAACCTTTTGTTGACTGTGACGACTATGTTGGCAGTACGATGACCCGCTGTCATCATAGTGGTAGGATAAGACCTGGTATCTCCGTGAATGCAGGAGATTGCCACCGGCTATTTGATCTGCCAGGTCTTGCCCCCCTAGAAGCGTGAGTCTAATTAAAGTTTGCCTGCACCCAGAGTCCACTAACGCGTGGGTGCTCTTTTGTCCAACTTGTACTGACACTAGATAGGACCCCCAGTTCCCCCAATACTTGCCAACACCGTCTGTCCTGACCACATGAGGACACACTCCATCAGAGGGCAGGTGGTGATCTTATGACCCGGCTCATGGCACCTAAAACAGAAGGGAACAGACAAAGGTACTTGGGAGAGAGGCTTATCACTGTCCGCCCCCCAGCCAGGGTTGGGCTAGGGAGGTTTTCTCTACCCCATCTGGGGGCCAATCGGGAGAGTCCTGGACTGACCCTTCGCAGCCCCACGGTAACTGGACCACCAGACTCAGCTACACAGTTCCCTTGGCCATGCTAACTCAGACAGTGGTTACAGGGCTTCTATCTAATGGGAGAAAAAATATTTTACCATGAAGGTTATTTATTGTATTTCTTCTTTAAATTAGCTCCTTAAAAACCTATGTACTACCACTTAAGAGCCTCCTAAAAGTTGTCACAGGGACCCGACTACATGCATTCAATTGGTCTGTAAAGCCTGATTCACGCTACAAGCTGTTAGTCTCAAAACACATTGACCCTGTTAAGGAAATTGCAATGAACAAAGTAATAAAGTGCAGCTTGCCTAACTTGGGTCAGCATGATAAATAAAACAAATAAACAAACATGAAAAGCACCTTTCACTCTGTACTAATATTTATTTATATCATTAACACAACAAGCTTGAGGTTTAACACCCCTCATAAGAATTGTTGGCTATGTCGTTATGTTAATCCCCTGTGTGCTGCTCTGCCACTAGGTAAAGCATCCCAGGGTATTGTGAGTGGGATAAGAACAGTGGATATTTTTTCCTCAACTAGCATGCGAGGCATGAACTGTACAGAAACAAAAATAATAATCTTCTAGCTATTTTAATAGTCAAGGCAGTATTCTGTTGAATACAGCCACGTTGCAGTCCTCTACACTAGACAGCTGTTTGTTTCATTTTAATTAACTTTCTTTGAGGCAATTGTAAAAGGGATAAAACACTGCAAGGTTGGGATTAAAATATTTTAAAAAGAGTCAAGGAAGGTTACTGTTTTAAACTGGTGGGATGTTTCCAGGCAGGTAATGGTGTACTTATAGTATATACTGTAGTAGTTACTTAGTAAATACATGTGTACTTCCAATGTTATTATGCATAGCTATAATGTACTTAATGTGTCATTTTTTTGCATGATATAATTCTTACCTAACCCTAATCCTAATCTTAACTCTAACCCTTTTCTGATAAAATTGTGTACTTAGATATATGTTGCAAAAGGATGTGCATTATAGGTATGCATAATAACATTGTAATTATGTATACATGTACATTTATTTACTATGTAAGTACTATGTAATACACAGTAATTTGAGACACTTAATGTTGTAAGGAAATTTGATAGTCCATATTCATATTGTTAGAATATTTGGAATATATGGTACTTTCAATGGAGATATATTGAGCACAGAGTTTAGGTGGGGTATTTTGGAATGGAATTTGTGAAGGGGGTCCTCTGTTCTGCTCTGTTTGGTTGCATGGGGGGATGGGAGAATCTCAGAGATAACAGATGCAAAGGAATGTTTGTGAGGCTTGGAAACTTGCCACGTACACAGGTATAGTGGGGAGGGGTCTTAAATGATGTCATTACAGGGGAGGCTATGTTATTAAAAAGTGATTGCAGCCATTGTCTGTGGCACAGATTCCATCCGCTGTGACCCAGAGCATTTGTCTCTGCTTTCTTCAAATAGTTCTATTCTTGTATTACAGCAATAAACATATTTTTGACTTCACTAATAGTTTTTCAGTTATTTATCAATTTTTCCTTACAATGTAAAGTGTTACCTGATTTGCTTCATTTATGTGTTTCACATATGAATCCATTTGGCTGACATGTTATTACATATTATTATTTTATGTATTTACTTTATGTTACTATCCAACTCCAGTAATGCCTTTCTTACAGTTCTCTTTTGCGCTGTTATCTTTTCATCTCTCATTCTCCTTTTGAGTTGTAGAGGGTCATTGAGAGCTCAGACCATCACATTCTTATAATGGCACTACTGCATATCTTCAGTTACAATGCAGTCAAATTGCAATCTGTTGTTACATTACTGACTAATTTGCAATATGCTAATAGCTGGCCCTGTCTTACTCTGAACAGCAGTAAATAAAACAAACACATTTCATAATCACTTTCTGAGTACAATGTAGCTATTTAGCAATCACTCCTAGCCCATTAAAAATCTTTAGTCATGAAAATGCAAGATAATGTCACATCTACGTTAATGGTATTAGTTTATCTTTATTGAATAATTTACCTTTCCATTTAAGCCTTAAAATATGTTAAACTGTAAACCATTTTAAGTGTGAAGGGGCCCAGTTTTGATCACAGTGCAAGGTACTCACACTAAGGCAAATGGTTACAGGGTAGGGGAGTAGCTACTGAGCACACAATAAAATAAAACATTGTGAGGATAAAACTAAGACAATTTAGAGAAAATGAAAAGAAAAAAATAAAGCGTACAATGTTTATTATTTATTGTAATTTATTTAGATTGTGTTGTTATGTTAAGAGAAAGGGAAGAGGATGATATTAGGGTTCGAATAGCTTTACCAGGCTTGGGTGGAAATACACAGCTGCTGTTTGGAAGGGCTTGTCCCATAACACTCTGTGAGAAACTGCCTGTATTTCAAATCTAACAAAATATATTGTTTTTTGTATGTTTATTATAAGCCGACAGCCGAAATATTTTACTAAAAAGCAGCAACTGAAAAAACGTTTGGAATTCTAAAGTAGGAAATAATACACATTCCTGTTGTTCCATTTTATTTGCTACAATGTGTTAATATGAGCTGAAATCCATATTTCTGTCTCTTTTTATCACGGGTCACACTTTTCTTCTGTTGACGATCTTTTTGTTATTTGCTTGTAATTTGTACTTTGGAATATGCATATATTTGAAAGACAACGCTTTAAAAAAGGTCTTTTATGTAAATAGCTAACATATGAAGTATAAAGTTGGTTATAACTCATTAAAACAGTTGTTTTCTTTAATTAAACTTGTCATTTTGGAAAAAAAATGTCTATCATTTAAAGTGTTAAATAGTAAATTTTAATAATATGGAAAAATCTAAAACACTGTCGCACTGCAGTTTACTGTCCAGTCATTTACAGCAGTTCAATTCTGCAAGATAATAATATTCTTCATATTAGTCATTTGTTCACTGGTGTACTTAAACAAAAATATTGCACTAAACATTTCAATGGGGCTTTTTGAATGTATTTATTTTGAGCAAAATAATAAGATGTATCTCTCTGCTATGTGACTGTCTGGCAAGAGGCAACCCCTACAATTGAGCATCAGCAGCAACAAAAAAAGAAAAGTGTTTTTATTGAGGCTCATTAAATAAATTGTCTATAGCATCTGATTAGAACATCACAAAGGCTTCATTTCACAACATAAAGAGTGTTTCTCTACCCAACTCGAAATGCTTTGACCCACATCTCAAGACCATTCATCTGTACTACATGGTGTACCTAGCAACTATTTATAACACATAGATCTAATGGTAGTTCTAGTTTAAATGAACAGCACTCCCTACTGAACTAAGCAACTGCATGAACAATTCAATGTGTTGTGGCACTTTTTAGCTAGCTATTTTTTCAGTTCATCCAGAATTGGACGGTCCATATTCCCAGACACAATCTAAAAACTGCAAACACCAACAATATCTTAAAAATGTCAATACAACTATATTATTACATGGCAATATTGCAGTAGCACAGTTTTTAGTTTTTGAAGAAAGTTGCTGTTTGACTTGCAGCACACGTTTAGTTTCCACAATAGAATCCTATCAGACAAAGCTGGCCACAATATTTCACCCTATTATTCATTGTAGCTCCCAGATAAACAAGCACTGACTACGAAATAATCCATCATGAGGCCACAGTCATCTGGTCTAATCTTATGCTCTTAATTACTTTACCTGTTTCAGCTTCAAACCGAACGTGCTTGCTTGCTGTTTGACAGGATTTTAATTTGCAATATTTGTATTGCATATGTCATTGTTCTCCAATTATAAAGCACCTTCAGTCTATGATTAAATGTAAATGTAGCTGTGAAAAAGATGATTGGTGCTGTTGTTTATTTCACTGACTTTTCTATAAAGAATCTGTCAATCAGTCTATTATGACATCACATAGATATTTTACGTAGGAATAGAAACACCCTTTCACAACTATAGTCGCCAGTCTGTATACAGTATTATGTTGGCAGAAAGCTAACAACAACAGTTTGATCCCTTTTAAGAATGTGTAATGCAGTGGCATTCGTTTCCTTATTAAACTGTAATTATTTAGGACATGTCTCCAACTCATAAAAATTGACATCAAATGTATAATACATGATGGCCGTCATATTTGATAAATCGTTCTGCATCTTTTGGGAATTACCTTTTTATAACAAGAAATCATTTCACTTTATATAAAACTAGAGTGTCATATCCCCATGGGGGATATGATACCTGTAGACATTAATTATATATTAATGAAATGAAAACTAGCCTTGGATAATCTTTGACTGGCAGCCAATTTAACACATATTAAAGTCCCTTTATGTATTTATTCTGTGTATGGCAATGAGTGACACACTTAACTGGCAATTATTCCTTCTACACATAAAGCTAAGGGTTTCAGCATCACTCTGCTGGAAAGAGTGTCTTTTTCAACATTTCAAACTTTCATTCTGTGGCTCCTTGAAATATATGCTGGGAAATCAGGCAATTTGATTTACGAGTGAAAAGTGCTGGTTCTGAAGTTTTCAAATGCATGCAGAGGGTATTAAAATAAATGTGCTTAGCAGGTACGTCTGTAGTGTCAGTGCTGCTGAGCTGGCATATACTCAGAAAAGGCAAACACATGGAAAGACAGTTTTCAAGAGTTTAGATGTTAAATGTATTCACTACAACTGCCTCAGCCTGCTGCATTTCGCTAGGCCAGAAAGGGACCAGATGATTAAGAAAGATAATTAAGAAGGTGTTTGTGGTTCCCCTTCAATTCGAAGATGACCACCAACATACTTATGGGATATGCCTGCCATAGGTAGGTATTCACTGAGCATTTTATTCAGAACTGCTGATAGGCCCCTCCGTGGGGTGACGTCCTCGGTCCCGCCTACCGAGGGATTAAACAGTCAACCCGCGGAGACCATTTTTTCTTTTGCCTCTCACCTACGGTAAGGTAAACTTCTGTATTAATACACCGAGTGTGTTTTTGAAATAACTTTTCAAAGTCGACTGCAGTTCCCTTGCATTTGTGCTGAGAGATGGCTTGCCACTTTCGTGGAATCAGCATCTCTAATTCTTAGCCTGCCTCATTTGCGTTGCAGGCTGTCTGTATACGACTGTCTGTCGTGTGTGAGCAACTGCCTGTGCAGTATGTGATTAAGTGTGCGTGTGTGTGTTGTCTTTTCAGCCTACACTCTCAGGAAGAACACCGTTCCTCTGCCGGGGCTTGGCTTTGCCATATCCCCATCGTTGAGTGACTCTGCTGGCTGCCGTTCGTGCAGCTTGGGCGAAATAAAAATAAATATTAATGTGTAACTGTTGTGTGTCCACTTGTGTGTTGACCCTGTCGCACCTGTTAGCCCAAAGTGTGTTAAATTTGAATATGCACTTAATGTTTTGCTGTCTATCTCAAAATATCCACGTACATGTTTGAAATATCCACATACATGTTTTAAACCTGACCTACAAACAAAAGATGCATTTAAAATCTTTAAATACCTGAATTAAATTACTTCACACTAGGGCTGCAAGCTCGGTTTAATGGAGTAAGGGAACATCCTTGAACTGCCAGTGTTCAAGTCTCTCAAACGGTGCCCCTTGTGATCAGATTTTTGGCTCGCATTCACCATTGTTTTTTTCGTGGTGCTGCGTGGCACAGCAGAAGCCCTGTCCATGTAAATAATGTGTGTACATAAATAATGTTTATATATTTTGAATTTAAGTTGGACAGGGGTGGAGTTATCTCATGGAGAATGTGGCTGGGGCTTAATTGATTAATTGAGGATCAATTAAGCCCAGCCTCATGTTTTAAAAGAAAAAAGCAGCTCCTTTATTTGGGGGAGAGATTCGTGCAGAGAGAAGACTGGGAGGAGCGGGTTGTGCTCTCTGTCTCTGCGCTGGGATAGTGCTGCTCAGGTGCCGTTTTTTATTTGTTTGATTATTTAACCCTTTTGTTTGTTTTGTGAATCAATAAAAGCGAGCAAAAGTGCTGAATTGCAGTCTGCCACCTCTGTGTCACTATTTCTGCTGCTGGCGAGCATTTTTATTATTTGTATTGATATCAGTCAGTAAAAGCATACAGTACTGTTGCTGTGCACTGTTGCATATAGTGCCTTCCCCACATGGTCCCCAAAGACATTTGGTTTGGGCCATGGAGATTTTACCAGTCATGCACAGACAACCAACCGGCTCCAATTCATTTATTATATATATGCTTGTATCTATTTTTACCCAAAATATTTAGCTTTATAAATGTACACAGTTTATGGACAACTGTAATAAACAAAACAATTGTTAATTTATATTATCTTTTCATATTTTCTTATCAAATAGTTCTGTCCCAATTTATTTTTGAAATTCTGGCTTCCATAGCAATTTATATTGTGTATTAAGAATTACATTATTTAAACCCAAATACACAAATACATTGGATACTTGACCACAGTGCTTTACACCACAAGGCCTGTTTTTTATTTTATATATACTAGCTTGGCTTGAGTCACAAATTCGATCCTATCGCTCTACAGCCCCTACTAGCCAGAGGAGGTTCCCTTGCAATTCAAAGTCGACCAACAACATTACTTATGGGATATGCCTGCCTATTGGATAGGTATTACTGAGCTCTTTATATCAGAGCTGCCGATAGGCCCCTTCCTTGGGATGACGCACTCAGTCCCGCCCACCGAGGGATTAAAACCGTCATACTGAGGAAGCCATTTCCCTTTTTGCATCTCAAGATCTCCCAGAACTTCCGGGAATCTCCTTGATCAGCTGTAACAGGGCGAGGTGCCCTGTACGTTTTGTTTGTTTTCTTTTAGATCGGGGTCTCCCCCTCCGCCCTGTGCAGTGTATTTTGTATTTGTTTTGTTTATTGTATTGTATTTATATGACGGCGTAGCTGTTTGTTTGTTTTGTTATTATTTAGTAGCGTGGATGGGTAGCCCCATCCACAACACAATAATTAAACTCGTGCAGAAGGTGGCCATCTATATGGTCACCTGAATATAAAAAGCCTGCAGCTCTCCATGTTCGGGGTGGGTGTTTGAGGAGCGGAGAGAGCGAGAGTGGAGAGAACTGAGAGAGAGAAACAGTAAAACGAATAGGAACAGTGAAGGTGATAGCCCAGCCTGACCTATTCCTTGTGTGTATTTTTTGTGTTCGTGATTTTGTTTATGTTTAAACCTTTTATTTCGCTCTGGGAGCAAAGTGCTTTTTTGTTTAAATATTTTATTTATTTTTTGTTATTAATAAAAACGGCAGCCAGCTGATTCTTTACTTTACCTGCAGTACTCTCTGGTGTCAGTTTTCCTTCCGGCTTCTGCCTGACGTCAGACCAGTCAGTCACTCTGTCACATCAGCATAACACCCTCCCTCTTTCCGAAAATGATTGAAAACCTCCCTAATGTATGGCTAAATGCACTGTCCCTGTTTCTGTAAAGGCTTTGCTGTGTTTGTATCAAACAGATCAGACGCGAAAGCCAAACTGCTATCTTTGTTAAACAAGGTACATGTTGGTTGGTGGGTAGGTACAAGGTAGTTCAAGTTGGTTGGTCAGTATCCTGTCACAACGATAGCAGTGGTTTTGAAGGCGGGACATTAATCGCAGTTGTACGTACACAATGGCATCAAAGGACACAACTGAAGCTGAAACTGAGGGTGAACCACATTGTTTAAAAAAGAAAGAAAAGAAAATATTTAACACAGTTCTCATCTGATTATACAAAGGCATTCCCTTGTATTATTTCTGTAAAAAACAAGCCCTGTTAATTATGCCAGGTGCACACAGTGTGCAATTCAGATTTCTCGATCGCCCCGGCAGGATAAACGATTGTAGGAGACATGTAGATGTAAGTAATGTATCTTATAATAGTTAGGGTGACCATACGTCCCCATTTTCCGGGGACAGTCCCCGGATGAGGTGCTGTGTCCCCGGGCAAATAATGTCCCCGGAACGGTCCCGGTTCACGAAGCTCGTCCCCGTAATGTAAATACGTTAGAGAGAAATATCAATGTGGATTCCAACCACTTTCTTGATTCATCACTGACATTCGTAGTAACCAAACAGGTTTTGAGTTTACTTGACGATCCAACCTGTTTAAAAAAAAAAGTTACCGTGGGTTGATTGACAGAAATTCCTGCCACTCAGTTTCTTTGTATAATCACTGACATTCTACTGTCTGTTGAGCTGACCTGCTCTTGTTTCAACTGCCAGTAAATCCACTGGAGTGTGAAGTACTAGACTTTAGAGGACATTATTTAGATTACTTTGTTTTATAATAAATGCATTACCGTAGTTATGTATTTTTGTCTGAAAAAAAAACAAAACATGCTGCATGAGGTTTATACGAGAATGGCGAGGGAGTCAGTACAAACCTTTATTATAATATATAGTACAGTATTTTTAAGTTTAATATCATGTTTTTGGCTTGTTGTCCCGTTTTTTCATAAACGCCAGTGTTATGGGCATTAATAAGTGTTCTTGCTTGGTGCCTATGTAAATGTGTTAAACAGTGTTGAAGAAAAAACCCATCAAAATACAAAGTTTATTTTTTTATTTTTTTTTAAATACTTTTTTTTCCTTCACTAAATTGACATGACATGAAAACCCATAACAGCATACTGTACAGCAGGATGTCAGTAAAGTATAAGCTGCTCGCGATACACTCTGCAACACACATTTCAGTCTTGGCTACTTTGCTGTGCTCCCATAACTGAGTGTCCCCGGAATTTGGTTTACAAAATATGGTCACCCTAGTAATAGTGTCCCATGTTTCTTTTCAATAGCACAGTTATTGGTTGGTTTCAACGAGTTTAACTAAAATATCGTACTAACAACACGTACAAATTGTCAGTGTTTTACTTCACTAGAAGTTGCAGTTGTGATGTGTAGCTACATCTGAAAGAGGATTACTATAAGTGATTGTTTTGTTCTTTGTTTGTTACGGGATACGGACCCTAGGACAGCCCCACCTGAGAGGGTAGCTGCACATTCCACTAGAGGTTTAGCTACATCTTGGGCCCTCTTCAGAGGGGCCTCGCTGTCTGATATCTGTACTGCGGCTAGCTGGGCTACGCTGCATACTTTCTCCAGGTTCTACCACCTTAATGTGGTGATCCTTCCCTGCCTTCATTAGGCACGAGGGTCCTTGAGGTTGTAAGTACACACCGCTAACCCTTGAGTTATGCGGTTCTAATACATCCCTCATATGCTGCCGTTCCTTCTCCCTCGCAACTGCTCTGGTATACTGTCCCATAAATAATGCTGGTGGTCGTCTTCAAATTGAAAGGGAACGTTAGGTTACTTACCATAACCCTAGTTCCCTGAAAGAGAAGACGACACCAACTGCGAGGTCGCATCGGTCTCCCTCACGGGTTCGATGCAAAAAGAAATGGCTTCCTCAGTGTGACGGTTTTAATCCCTCAGTGGGCAGAACCGAGTGCGTCATCCCAAGGAAGGGGCCTATCGGCAGCTCTGATATAAAGAGCTCAGTAATACCTACCCAATAGGCAGGCATATCCCATAAGTAATGTTGGTGGTCGTTTTCTCTTTCAGGGAACCAGGGTTACGGCAGGTAACCGAACGCTATTGGATATGTAAATTCAATAGAAAACACAGGATAATTTACTGCTATAGCATTTAAACAAATTGTATTCCCTAGTTCTTTTAAATCCCTACAAGAATGCATAATGGGCAGTGGTGTGTGATGAGATTAAAAGCTCTAAAGTCACGAATGCAGATGAGCCTGGCTCGTTTGCATTGTGGTTAAGCCTCTGTCCTGTTACATTGGTGCTGTGACCCGGATCTTATACATTGGCTGCAGCAGATCGACAAGGTTAAAGGGGAAGAGTGTGACGGACAGTGTTTTGTGATATACTGCCATTAATATACGTCCCGTATCGGTGAGGTGATATGAGGGTAAAAGCTCGAAAACTATGAATTCAGATGATCCTCTATTGCATAGTGGTTAAGACAATCGCTTGTGGCGTGCAGCGATTCTGGTTTGCACTCAGACTCCACCCTGTTACAATACTGAGTTTATGAAGATCAGTTTTTATTTATTACATGCTTTGCCTTCAATAACAATAACAACAATACCAACACTTTTTTCTGACCATCTATCCTAATATATCCACATACATTCAATATTGTACTGTGATAGGCAACTGTTTTTATTCCTGAACTATGTGATTTATAAATCTTTTGCAGATTTTTCATTTATTTAAACAAGATACGGATTAGATCCAAAGTTTTTTTTTTGTTTTTTTTTTTAACAGCTCCGATGAGAAAATTATTAAAGCAGATGGCAAATGCAGCCTTGATGCATGCATTAACTATAATCTCTGTGTTAATTGCTGGAAGTAAGCTTCTTTTGTGCTGTGTCTAGCTAGACCTGAGTCTTATTGATTTACTCACTGTTTATGTTGTTAAGGATAGAACTGCATTTGGATATTTTTTAACTGTGAATTTAAAGAAAATATGCATATTTTTCCAGAATAATGAGAACCTTAAATGATGAGGCTTAGCTAAAAAAAAAAAAAAATTAAAAAAAAACAGCTTCCCAGAAAAAATACAATACAGATAAGCCAATTCGATTTATAAACAGCCAATGGGAACCATCTATAGAAACGAGTTTGAAGCTTTTAATATTTAACCCTGTAACATATCAAGCATTAGCTAAACCTCGTGAATTACAATAAGGAGTGTTCTCAAAGATCTGCTCCTCAGGGCAAGTTGCCTTGATTTGAGTCCTTTGGGATGGATCCATCGTAGCACAGTATTACTGGTATGAATAGGGAATAGGTCTGAAAGTCATGGCATCGTAGCACAGTATTACTGGTATGAATAGGGAATAGGTCTGAAAGTCATGGTATCGTAGCACAGTATTACTGGTATGAATAGGGAATAGGTCTGAAAGTCATGGTATCGTAGCACAGTATTACTGGTATGAATAGGGAATAGGTCTGAAAGTCATGGCATCGTAGCACAGTATTACTGGTATGAATAGGGAATAGGTCTGAAAGTCATGGTATCGTAGCACAGTATTACTGGTATGAATAGGGAATAGGTCTGAAAGTCATGGTATCGTAGCACAGTATTACTGGTATGAATAGGGAATAGGTCTGAAAGTCATGGCATCGTAGCACAGTATTACTGGTATGAATAGGGAATAGGTCTGAAAGTCATGGTATCGTAGCACAGTATTACTGGTATGAATAGGGAATGGGGGCCCCGGAGCTTTGCATGGGGCCGCTGCTTTAACCTGCATGTACCAAGAAGTAAAGCGCAAGCCAAAGTGTACCAGTAAACTAAACAGCACATTTCTAATAAGATAGTGGAAGTCCTTTAAGCAACTAATGTACCGTATAACTGGACATTTTGGATGGTATTAAATTTGCAGATTTGCTACCTTGGTAGATTTTGATGGTGTTTGAATTGGCATTTATCACAAGCACGTTCACAAGTTTTGTATTTCTACTTTTAATTTAAAAAACTTTCAAATACATGTTTACTTAATGAAATGTGTCTGCTAAAACAGTATCTCATTTACAGCAACTCCTTACAGCATCTACAATGTCAGTGCAGCAACTTGGAGAACAACAAAGAATGCCTTCTAAAAATGAGTTACAATATTTATCGTTGTTATATGACCCTTCAATTTTAAGATATCATGAATTGGAAAGTATTACTAACTGCAGTACACTTCTGTGAGATACTGGCTGTGTATGAGACAACAAATTAACATGCAAAGTCTGGGTGCTTGACAGGTCAGTATTCATTCTAATATAAATGCATGTAATACACATTCCATAAAGTACTAAAATAATATTTCTGCACATTAGTCTTTAAATAAAGTGTGAGTTTTATCATGTATACACAGTTGAATTGTTCCAAAAAAGAAGTCTTGCATACAGATTGTGAAATTTAATACTGACAATGCTATACAATGTTACAGCGTACCCTAACTTCAGATGTAACAGCCACCATTGGCATTCATCTACAAGGCATGCATTCCTTAGCTTCTGGAATTGACAGTTCATGCTATGGTTTCTGCAGTTACTTCCACGCTGGCACTACTTGGTCATGCTGTTTCCAAGCCTGCTCTTTATGCTTGCTTTCCGTTCCTGCCTGATCTGTTCAATTACCTTTAGATTGGGAGATTTGGTTGGCCAATCCATCAACTTGACTTTCCTTAGAGCTAGAGACTGAGTAACATGTGCAGACATGTGTTTTCGGTCATGGTCATGCTTCGGGATCATCCACTGTTCCATCAATAAAGTATATTTCTCTAACCATTCAGCAGCCTGTCTGTAGGTTATAGCCGTAGGTAGTGTACAAATCTAACTGAATAACAGCATGTCCACAAAACAAGACTTTAAAGGAATAATGGAACCAAAGTCCCTTCTAAAAGCTTTTGAACAATGTATGGGGGCTCCTATGGGTGTCTTATCCCATTCTTTCACAGTCTGTTTTTTTCTTCACTGCATAATGCCAGCTTTCTGACATATGCTTTGTTTTTCATTCATCTGGTAACACCAACAACTGTAACCTTTCATCTGTTGTTACCAAAATCAGAAATAATTTAAATGGGCATTAATAACAATATATACATGTTTAATATCCAAGATAGTCTTGTCTCAAAATAGTAAACTCTCATTAATTCTCAAATTTCAAGAACCTTGAAATTTGTCTCATCAGGCGTCTAAGTCAAATGCATACTGTGAGTTTTTTATTGAAGTTACAGTAACACTGAAATCAAATTCGCACAAACAAGAAATTTGTATTAAGTGAATTTGTATTGTAAGAAGTAATTTACAATAAATGACTGCTAAATTTATCTGGGACTATGTAGAAAATTAGCAGTATCAGGAAATGAGTTTAATCAGAGTTCGTTTTAATGACAATTGACTGCATACGCATGTATTTGTAACGTTCTTTAAAGGTATGTGAAGCAACCATCATAAACCTGCACATCTCCAGCAAAAAGCAGGGATTCTGGGATATTATATTCTTTAGTGGAAGGGTACCGAACAAATCAAGATTTGTGCAAAAAAAAACCTATACATAACTTTGTAAAAGTGACAGTGCCCTCTCATTGAAGGTTTTACTGTCTGATAGAGGATCTTGTCTGTCGTTAGTACATCAACAGGCATTATCGCTTAATTAGATATGGTACTGAGATAGATATGCAATCTATCTGGTTTAGAGTCTGATGAAGTAGAATACAAACACAGGTATACACTTTGGAATAACTTATTGAGGGTCAGTGCAGTTAAGGACATTTTTGCAAACCTACTGCATAATTAGCTTGTTTTTTATTATTTTGCAGCATCACACTTTGTTTCATTATATTTATCTTACTTCTGTAACTTAAATAGTACTATATAGCTCTTTTCAGTGATGCCTGGGATGCTCAGTGTTTAAGGCACTTGGATATTAAAGTGTATTAAAGCCCAAAAAGCAATTTAATTTCTTTAAAATATAGATTTTATTCAATTACAAACCCCTAGGTTGTATGCAAATGAAATCGGTACTGTGTTTGCAATTAGAGCCTCTTGCTTTAAAGCATAATTGTTAATTGTCCCTGCTTACATCAACAGCTTTTTATGATAACATTTACACAACCATAGGTGGTCTCTCACGCACCCCTTCATTTAACAGTAAGAACTTTTTAAAAAATATGTTCAAGTAGCAGTGAGCAGATGTCCTTGAGGCAGATCTGGGACTGGCTGGTGGACCTTGAGGGGGACATGAAGAGGGACCTCCCAGTGGTGATTAATGTCCTGTGGGCTCGAGATGGGAAGTGGTGGGAAGCTTGGGAGAAGCAGCAACACCCAAGTCCTTCTAGGACATTGCAGTCATGGTGCTCAATTACCTGGCTGCAGACATGGGAGGGGCTCTACCATTTCCAGCTCCATCGGACTGCTGTCCCTGTCTCCACCGACAGGGAAAGACGTCTTGCTGTTCCCGCCGCCATCTCCTGGGAAGGATGTTCTGCTGTTCACGTCCTCGCCGCCTGAGAGAGACTGCCCGCTGCTTCTGCCTTCTGGTTGCCAGAAGGAGAAGCCCTGCTGCTGTCTCCAGCGCAAAAGGGAGAAGCTCCAGTGCCAGAGGGAGAGCCACCCCATTCTCCAGTGACCGAGGGAGAGCCGCACTAGGGAGACTACCTGCTGCTCCTGCCTCCACCACTAGAGGGAGACTACCTGCTGCTCCCGCCTCCACCACAAGAGGGAGACTACCTGCTGCTCCCGCCTCCACCACAAGAGGGAGACTACCTGCTGCTCCCGCCTCCACCACTAGAGGGAGACTACCTGCTGCTCCAGCCTCCACCACAAGAGGGAGACTACCTGCTGCTCCCGCCTCCACCACAAGAGGGAGACTACCTGCTGCTACCACCTCTACCACAAGAGGGAGACTACCTACTGCTCCTGCCTCCACCACTAGAGGGAGACTACCTGCTGCTCCCGCCTCCACCACAAGAGGGAGACTACCTGCTGCTCCCGCCTCCACCACAAGAGGGAGACTACCTGCTGCTCCGCCTCCACCACTAGAGGGAGACTACCTGCTGCTCCAGCCTCCACCACAAGAGGGAGACTACCTGCTGCTCCTGCCTCCACCACTAGAGGGAGACTACCTGCTGCTCCCGCCTCCACCACAAGAGGGAGACTACCTGCTGCTCCGCCTCCCACCACAAGAGGGAGACTACCTGCTGCTCCGCCTCCACCACTAGAGGAGACTACCTGCTGCTCCAGCCTCCACCACAAGAGGGAGACTACCTGCTGCTCCCGCCTCCACCACAAGAGGGAGACTACCTGCTGCTACCACCTCTACCACAAGAGGGAGACTACCTACTGCTCCTGCCTCCACCACTAGAGGGAGACTACCTGCTGCTCCCGCCTCCACCACAAGAGGGAGACTACCTGCTGCTCCCGCCTCCACCACAAGAGGGAGACTACCTGCTGCTCCCGCCTCCACCACTAGAGGGAGACTACCTGCTGCTCCAGCCTCCACCACAAGAGGGAGACTACCTGCTGCTCCTGCCTCCACCACTAGAGGGAGACTACCTGCTGCTCCCGCCTCCACCACAAGAGGGAGACTACCTGCTGCTCCCGCCTCCACCACAAGAGGGAGACTACCTGCTGCTCCCGCCTCCACCACTAGAGGGAGACTACCTGCTGCTCCAGCCTCCACCACAAGAGGGAGACTACCTGCTGCTCCCGCCTCCACCACAAGAGGGAGACTACCTGCTGCTACCACCTCTACCACAAGAGGGAGACTACCTACTGCTCCTGCCTCCACCACTAGAGGGAGACTACTTGCTGCTCCCATCTCCACCACTAGAGGGAGACTACCTGCTGCTCCCGCCTCCACCACTAGAGGGAGGCTACCTGCTGCTCCCGCCTCCACCACTAGAGGGAGACTACCTGCTGCTCCCACCTCCACCACTAGAGGGAGACTACCTGCTGCTCCCACCTCCACCACTAGAGGGAGACTACCTGCTGCTCCTGCCTCCACCACTAGAGGGAGGCTACCTGCTGCTCCCACCTCCACCACTAGAGGGAGACTACCTGCTGCTCCCACCTCCACCACTAGAGGGAGACTACCTGCTGCTCCCTCCTCCACCACTAGAGGGAGACTACCTGCTGCTCCCGCCTCCACCACTAGAGGGAGACTACCTGCTGCTCCCACCTCCACCACTAGAGGGAGACTACCTGCTGCTCCCACCTCCACCACTAGAGGGAGACTACCTGCTGCTCCCACCTCCACCACTAGAGGGAGACTACCTGCTGCTCCAGCCGCAAGAGGGAGACTACCTGCTGCTCCCGCCTCCACCACTAGAGGGAGACAACCTACTGCTCCAGCCGCAAGAGGGAGACTACCTGCAGCTCCCACCTCCACCACCAGAGAAAGACTACTTGTTCCTCCCACTATCGCCTCCCAGGTCCAAGTCTGCATTGCTTGGGGAGGCCAGCTGGCCATCGCCTGGGGTTGCCCATGCGCTATTGCCTGGAGATGCCTGCCCTGGAGGTCATTTGCTGCTGACCTCTGGGGATTTGCTGGGGCTGGAAGAACCAGCTTGAGAGCAATTAATGACTCCGCTGACAGCATTTCCGCTGTCAGCTGGGAAGCTGCCAGGATTGCCGGCCATGGGCCCCTTAAAGCTTCTGTTCTTGGCCCAGGACTTTGAGACTTTTAAGATTTTAAGGGGTAGGTGGCCGTTGAGGCCATGTGTGCTGCGCACCAGGGGGATATGTGACGGGTACACCCACCCCTGTCTGCATATGTATTATTTTGTGTTTGTATTTGTTGTATTGTTATGTATTATGTTTGGCAGGACAAGCAAGGTGCCGTCCACCATTATTTGATTTTGTATTTTAATACCTCGTGAGAATGTGTGACTGTCGGCCAGTAATTATTGAATTAGCTGACAGTCATGCATATTTATTAGACTCGTGCAGACTATGGCCGAGGGGTTAATAAGATAATTAATAGCCAGTTAATCCCTCAGCCATAATAGCTGTGGCTACACGGAGAGTGTTCAGGAGTGGAGAATGAGAGTCAGAGAGAGAGAGAGGAGGTAAAACAATAATATAAAGAAAACAATTGCTACACATGGTGGAACAACTAGCACAATACTTGTTATCATTATTGCTTGCTTGTTAGTTTTGGCCCTCATGCCTTTTGCTTTGTGTAGTTTTGTTTTGTGTTTAAATCTTTTATTTTATTTAATAAATACATGCATCAGCGTGTTTCATACCCCAGTGCTGTCTCTGTCTGTCTTCCAGGTCTGTGACATCACCACACATGCCAGCCTGCCACAGGCAGATATTACAGTTTTCAGATATTACAGTTTTCAGATATTACAGTTTTCAGTTGCTGCAGTTTTAAGTTGGATTGTGAGTGCTGTTGTTAAATGTTTCTGACAGCTTTGATGTTCCTTTTATCTAAAGAACAGTAACCTATTAAAGCATAAACTATTTCCATTTATGGTTATCAAACACTTAAAAGTACGTGTGTGGAGGGAGACTATGGACCATGTCATTGCTTATTGTAGCAGCATGATAGTTATGGTTTGAATTTTGTTTCAACATTAAGATCTCGGCAATGGTAGGGGGTAGAGTGATGTGCTTTGGAACATAACCACTTTGTGACATTGTATGTAAATCTTTAAACAGTCTTTCAATAGGATTCGTATTTTAAAAGATAGCATTTCCCCTTTTGTGCAATGCAAATTATTATTTTTTTTAGTAGACCTGGAGAAAAAAATGTCTCTGCAGACTTAATTTCTAATGGTGGTTAGGATTTGATTGGGTTTGTAGTTTTAAGTTATTTTGATTTTAATGTCATTTTTTGTGGCGTGTACATTTGGATGCTTCAGAGGTAGTGGTTTTCCATCAGGTCTGCTCAGAAAGACACACTCCCATAACACAAGGTACTGTGTGAAAATGATGCCCAGTTGGCGGGAGATATCGGCTCTCCACAGCCAACCTCTTGCATCTCATTTCAGGCTGCAGGCCTTCCTATGATGACTTCCGTCACGCATTTACCATTGTGTTGGATTTTTGAGTCCCTTTTTTCCCATTGTTGCTAAAGTATTACGTGTGTGTGTGTGTGTGTGTGTGTGTGTGTGTGTGTGTGTGTGTGTGTGTGTGTGTGTGTGTGTGTGTGTGTGTGTGTGTGAGTCTTCTGATCCTGTTTACATGTCATTGCTGTACTATATAAAAAGGCTTACCTTTATTAATAATAATAATAATAATAATAATAATAATAATAATAATAATAATAATAATAATTCTGAACAACTGTACACAACGGTAATCAAGCTGTATCATTGAAGCTATTGGCACCTGTCTCTTTTCTCTCTCTCTCTCTCTCTCTCTCTCCTTAAATTAAATACATAATGGTGGCTTTAAGGTCCGTTATTTATCCATGCTATTTGATTGGTTTAAAATCACCAAACACTGCTTCAATACAGACTTTAATTGTCAGTGTATATTATGTGCTAGATAGTGTGTATTTTCGTTTTTATCTTGTTTACACACCCTTAAAGATGTTGTTGCTGTGGTTTTAAAATACATTTTCTAACCACTTCCATTTGCACTGCGACCCTGCCCATTACATCTCAGTATCTCTGCTAAAAGCCTAACCTGGATGCAGCTGAGTTATGGCTGGTGTGGAATTTCCTGACTTTTGTGGCTTCAAGCTTAACCCATAACTGTTTTTAACAAAGTTTTTTTAGAATGAATATACTGCATATATACATGTTACACTGCCGATTTTAGGTTTCTCATTGATAGTAATTGATTAACAATGACAGACAGCAGAGGCTTCTTAGTTCAGTGAAAACTACAGTCTTTCTTAACTAGTCTTTCATAACTACAGTCTTTTTTAACTACAGTCTTTCCTAACTACAGTCTTTCTTAATTACAGTCGTTCTTAACTACAGTCTTTCTTAACTACAGTCTTTCATAACTACAGTCTTTCTTAACTAGTCTTTCTTAACTTCAATCTAGCTCCAGGGCTCTCTTCCTCTGCAGTGATGCAGTGGAACCTGAGCAGGATCACAGGTTTCTGGGGCAGACCTTTACAAAATCTAAACGTGAATAGAAGTACAAAGAAAGACCATTTGATTAAAGTCTAATAAAACACAGGATGTATTATTAAGAAATGCATTATCTAGAAACAAATCCACATATTTTACGATATTTGTGGTCTTTATTCTTTTAATATTTGCATGTGCATGGTGAAGTTTTCTTCACTGGGAGTGTGTGTGCACGCGACCCCAGACCTATATAAAATCTCATTTTGAGGTAGGTAATCAAAATATTTTCTCAAAAACTGTTCATATTCTGTTTTTTAACAATATATATTTTTAATAAAAATAATTATAATTAGAAACTAGCAAATGCTGATTGTGTGTGTTTTTTTTCTATTAAGAGTACTATGAAGGGAATTGCCAGTTCCACTACACAGCCACATTATTTCCTTGGTGAGTGACTATTCTCAGCTGTACAGTATTTAAGTTTCATTTTGTGTACTGTGCCATTTGTATCCATATTGTTTACAGTATTGTTTCATAAATATGTATCATAAATATATATTGTATCATCCTACCCCTTAGCTGGAAACTGCATCAGAAATGCTGATGTGGGGTTGTGTTTGGGGCAGCCCCATTAGTGAGAAGCCTTTTGTTAGACATGTACCAGGAAATGAATTTGTCCCGAAACTTGTCAGACATTCACATTCTTTAAATCACCCATGAATAAAGCACAATCTGAATAAATTCTCACTCTTTATAGTTTCCCATTAGTTTGAAATAATTGTGTAACCATTTCATCTATTTTATTAAAAATCACAGGATGGATTGATAAGGGGATAGCACTGGACAGATAATTAAGCTAAGAGGCCCCTGTCATTGTAACAGTACTTGACCTTAATAAACAGAGAATTGGCTACATCCACCCAACGAATACCCGATTCACTGCCTAAAACATGAGCTTGATCATCACACTTTGAAAACTTAAGTAGGAATCACGTGCTTTCAGTCATGGCCGACGTAAGGGGTATGCGACATAGGCGGCAGCCTAGGGTGCCAAACAATAAGGGGCACATTTTTTTCATATATATATATTTAGTGAAAAAATTAAGCTGACAAATGGTTTTTGATTCTAAAACACTTTATATACAAGGAAGGTATACCTCCAATACAATCATATAAGCACAAGATTCAAACTGACTTTGGACAAGGCCTCAGTACAGAGCAGTGCATATGTTTGTGTCAGAAAGCACGGATATCCATGGAGTCAATTCGAAAGAGATGAAAAGACTGACACAACTTCACAATGTTTGATATTTATACCTTTGTAAACAATTGTTGACTTCCCTTCAACCCGACTGGTTTCTGTCCAATAATTGATGTAGTCTCTCGCTCATCACACACAAAAAGCCTACCACATACTTCCTCTGTGGAAAAGGGGGGCAGTGCTCTCTGACCTTATGGTCCGCCATGTGTTACACTGAGCAGGGCGCATCCATTTTGTCTTTTAATTCACCTCCCCCCCCCATCTGTGACTTTGAGTCGTGTTAGGCTATGCAAAACTGCACGTAGCTGGTTTTGCCGATGGGAAATGAAAATAACTCAAAACTTACACAACACTGTATAGAAACTTAATATAAAAGCATATTATTATTTATTTCTTAGCAACTGAATTAGTAAGCACATTAAAATGACTATAAACAACACATTCACACACAATTTAAACAATGATTTTAAAAAAAACTTTAAAAGACACATACATACACATAATGTAAAACTTATAATTAATAACATAATTAATACCTCATGCAGAAAGCCATCACTACAGTCCACCCTTTTTGTACTGAATTGTACAACTATAATCAAGTACAACCAAAGTATTATATATCTTATTAGTTATTCTGAGCTTTATAAAGCTATTGAGCAAAATTATGTTTTGTAATGAGTCAGAAACTGTTGTATCCAAGAATTAATGAGGTCGCTATGGCGTTCTCATTAACATACTGCAGCCTCTCACCATTAGTCACCCTTGAAAATCAGGATCAGGATTCTCACTTGCTATGGAATCTGAGCTCCATTAATCCTTTCCTTGAAAGTGGGCTACCGCTCCATCGGGTTGCGACTCACTACATGCTTTTTGCAATCAGAGTTCTGCCGACCCTTTATTGAAAAAGATCTCTTTTGTTCTTGGCCCCCCTTCTTGTGTTGGGGTGTGATGCTTTCCACCTACAGTGTGTTAAATCAGGATTTTCAAATTTATGTGCAATATTTCTATTTTGTCTGCCAATCATAGTGACACTCTTTAATGTCGTGACCACAGCACTGTTTGATCACTACGGCATTGGATTAAGTCCATCAAATGATATCGACAGGTATTAATTAACTGCAAACATTTCAGATGCTTGCAATGACATTTATACAAACTTAATTCGGGTGACTGCAGGACATTGGCATACCACATGTGTATTAGTTTCATAGCAGCATGCTTTGTGCACCATACCACTGTCCTTTCTTTGCAACCACTGTCTGATATTGGTACGGGGCTTGCAATGCTGATCAAACATAACAGTAAGATTAAACATAACATGTGTTAATACCATATTTACATTAATCAAAACAGTTTTACACTCTGGACCAATAATGATGTCTTCATCCAGTAGGGGTTGCATTTTTGGGCACTCCATTGGTTGGTCATTTTTACAAGAGGTCAGTGTTATATTTTGAATTGATTTCCAAATACAATTTTGACTTCTCATGTTATACTGTAGTTATTCCTCAAGAAATAGTTGTTATCCAGCCATTCTTTTGGTCACTGGCATTATCCCTCCTCATATGTTCCTTCATACTGTTCTGACCATACTGTGCTGTTTAGAGCATCATTATTGAACCATAGCCCTACCTCTAACTCCAAACATTGTCGGGTATACTGTTTAGTGTCATTGTTTACAATTGTGGAGGCACAGTTCTATGATCAAAGTTCATTTAGTATAAGGTGATTCTTATTATTCTATTGTTCTCTTTTTCTCCATTGAAAGATGTGCTCAGGTTTTCATGTGGGTCTCCACAACTCCAGCCGCAGGATGTAAGTTCAAAGCCTTTTGGCCGTGCCTGTGGTCCCAGTGCACGTTTGAACTGCAATCATACACATTGTCCTTGTTTAATGCACTGTGCCTTCTTCACCATGGTCGCAGGAGGGTCCCATCTGACTTCCGTTATTCTGTGGAGAGAGAGAGATTGAGTGTAGTATATACTGTTATGCAGTTTTTATATTATTATTATTATTATTTGTTTATTTAGCAGACACCTTTATCCAAGGCGACTTACAGAGACTAGGGTGTGTGAACTATGCATCAGCTGCAGAGTCACTTGCAATTACGTCTCACCCAAAAGACGGAGCACAAGGAGGTTAAGTGTGGGGTCACACAATGAGTCAGTGGCTGAGGTGGGATTTGAACCGGGGACCTCCTGGTTACAAGCCCTTTTCTTTAACCACTGGACCACACAGCCTCATTATAAATTTCACTTGTGAAATGTGATGCCATTTTATTTTTATTTTTTATAATGACTCCTACATACACATTGACCTTGTCGGTTACCGTGTATGGACTGTGCCAATTTGGGGTGAGGGGTCTCTTTGGTATAAATACCCTGACCATTATGCTATTTCCTATGTTAATTTCAGATTCCTTAATTGTAGCATATTTGCGGTCATTTTCAGCTTGTATCATTTTTTGTTGAATACCAGCTTCCATTTTGAGCTGTCCTAACCTGTTCTGCACCTGTGTCAAGTATTCAGTTAGATTTTTAGATGGATTAGGATCTTTTGGTAGCTTCATTATTCTCCCTGCCATCATTTCATGTGGGCTGATCCCTGTTGATCTGCAGGGTGTGGCCCCTATTTTGGCCAAAATTACTGGAATGGTTTGAGGCCAATTATTTCCTTTTTTTAAGCATTCAACCTCTTTTTAATGCAATTTTAAAAGTTCATGTAGCTTGTTCTGTCACTCCTAAGCTCTGAAAATGATAGTCTTATATGAAGTTGATGCTAGATTTACAATAGTTAATTTCTGATATATTATTCTTATGAAAATGACAACCTTTTATCAATTTCTATATTTACAGGTATCTCCAACCTGTATCAGATCAATCCCCATAATATTCTTGCTCAGTTCTAAATCAGAAAAAAAACACAACATCCAGCATGATCAACACATACCCATCACTTTCCTTGAGCATACTGGCAAGAACCTTGCATAATTAATCTACATTAACCCAGAGGCAGTCTGCAAAACAGACCCCTCACAATTTAGCTTTGTTTCACAGGATAGGGGTTGATTTAAGTGCATAGTCATTGCTACAGTAATTACCCTATAACTGCCCATTTGAATCAATTTGATTTGAATTTACATTTGATATGTGTATTCCTCTTTAATTGTGAACCTGATATAAAATATAATTCTGCAGCCCCTCTCTCTGCCTATAGCAAGTATAATGTTATCCGTTTTTAAATCAAGTTCTAAAACCTTCTTAAAAACGTGTTATTATGATTAATACTACTCCATGCATTTTCAAAAATGTGTTAATTGGTAAAAATTAGAAAGTTTCTAAAATGTTCCAAAATCAGTACTGCTTCATTATTTCATTCATATGAAAGAAAAATAGTTTGGAGTTTAAATTTAAATTTTACTTGACCCACGGTGCAATTTAACTGTCAAAATAATCAAATTCATAAAATAATACCTTTAATTAATGTTATGAGCAGTACTCCAAAGCCTTAATAATGTTATTTGCCATAATCCAAACCACGTCTGGTTTGCAATAGTGCAACAACATACTTGTATATATAAATTATTTTTTTAAAAAGCACCCCTATTGATTTATAAAGGGTCGCATTTAAAAAAAAAGTGCCTCTGTTTGCAATTAAACTAGAACCAGTTCCCCCTTGTGTCACACTCACAAGTTGGGTAAAAATATTCAGACAACTAAAGTCATATACTTTGCAAAGTAGGAGTAATGTTGGCATCCACTTTCTTGTAATTGACAGGTTTCCGCATGAGAACTCAAGTATTCTCTGGTTCACTAGTAAGCGTCTCTATGCTTAATGTAACCTCGTAACATTGTAAGACAGAGCTGCAGTCTGCTCAGTATTTTCTGGTTCACCCACCCAGTCTGTTTACTTTTCTGTTCTTAACTCTATTGCTGTCATGTTATGCAGCAATCACTGCATTTGTTCTTTGCAGTGCCAAGTCTCTTTCAGATTCAACACATGATCATTTTTTTAATGCTTTCTACTGTTGGTTAAAGGACAGCCAGGAGTGACAACAGGCGTCCTACATGCCCTCGGAATTGTAATGTGCTCCATATACAATAGAATTGTGCTCCATATACAATAGAATTGATATGTGTTGATTCCTAGCATCCCTTCTCCATTTGATTCTACAGTATTGGCATCCTCATCAGCATCTTTTGATCCACTATAGCATTTCATTATAATTTTTTTTTTGATTGCAGTACTACTGTAATGCTTGCTTCCAAATCGGCTCACATTCATCCTCTTTCAGTTTTACCATCAGGGCCTTCAAGATGCTTTTGTGTCCCATTGGGGGAGGTGATTTGCATCTGATTAAGGAAATATGAATATGAAATCTGGAGAATATTTAATAAGTATCAGAGTGGCATGAATAATATGTAGGTTTGTGCGACAGGGCGGAAGCTAATAGCGTTTTGTTTGGCTGTGTGTTTCAATAAAGATGTGTTATTCTGAATTTAAGTTTGGCAGGGTTTGGGTTAATTTTATCCCTTCCAAAATCCACATGTCTTAATTGGGTCTTAATTAACTAATTAATGGTCAATGAAGCCTGAGCCACATGGTATATAAAGGGAACAAAATCCTTTGTTTAGTAGGGGGTAGGAGAGTTCAGTGAAGGCAAATGCAAACGCAAACGTAAGCCCGAATGCTAAGCCCGAATGCTAAGCCCGAATGCTAAGCCCGAATGCTAAGCCCGAATGCTAAGCGCGAATGCTAAGCCCGAATGCTAAGCCCGAATGCTAAGCCCGAATGCTAAGCCCGAATGCTAAGCCCGAATGCTAAGCCCGAATGCTAAGCCCGAATGCTAAGCCCGAATGCTAAGCGCGAATGCTAAGCCCGAATGCTAAGCCGAATGCTAAGCCGAATGCTAAGCCCGAATGCTAAGCCGAATGCTAAGCCGAATGCTAAGCCGAATGCTAAGCCGAATGCTAAGCCGAATGCTAAGCCGAATGCTAAGCCGAATGCTAAGCCGAATGCTAAGCCGAATGCTAAGCCGAATGCTAAGCCGAATGCTAAGCAATGCTAAGCGAATGCTAAGCGCGAATGCTAAGCCCGAATGGTAGGAAAAAGCTAAAAATACACTGATAGCATTGCTTGAGTGTTTTTGATTTGTATTTTGATTTGTTGTGCTTTGTACAACCCTTTTATTTTGGTCCTTGAACCTTGTTTATTTGCTCCCATGTTTTTGTTTGTTTTGTGTTAATAAACGTCCTAGTTTTTTAGTAATTTCTTGTGAGACTCTTGTGAGATTGTAAGTGCGCGGTTTGTAAAATATGGCGCTCCTGTGACAGTCAGCGCAGATTGGTCTAGTAGGTTTCTAGTATGTTCCAAAGCAATGTAAAACTGCACAGTGCATTGCAGAAACAGCTCATAAGATTCATGAAGCGAACCGGATGTATCATTGCACCCGCAGCTGCACAGCACCCCTGTACTTCAAGCTAAGCTGCCATACCCCCAGCACCCCTAGTTCCCACACCCTCTTCTACTTAGTAGTTAATTAAAATATGGTAATATCAAGATTACTATGAATCGTTATGACTTTGTTTGACATCCAGGACGTTCCCTTCTTTTTAATTAGAGTTGCCAAGTTTTTCAGTGCTTGGGAAAAAAAGTAGCTGTGAAGCCAGAAAATAGGCCATCTGCAATTGAGGAGTCAGTATTTCATTAAAGCATTTACAAAACTCTCTTAATAAATTTGTTAGCCTCAGGGTTTTCCCTACTGTTCTGTTATTTATATCTTTTTAAGTCCCACTGTTGTGATATCTTTATCCACTTGAACACTGTCCTCCTCAGCTAATTTAGTATATTTAGCAAGTACTGTAAAAACTTTGGTCAAATATTAATATATTTAAATAACTTAATATAGGTCATCTGTGATATAGTTCCCTTGATTTTGTTGGTATTCCTCACATTTAAATTTTTCTGTTTAAATTATTTTGAAATGTTTCCTGTTTCACTTCATTGCTGCTGCCAAGCTTTTTATATTGCTGTATATCGACACCACTACTGTCACGTGAAAGTATAAATATGCTGTTACCCTAATACAAGGCCTTGCTTAAGGTTGGTACTCTGATAGACCCTTGACTCGGTTCTCCTTTCCCCTCCGCACACTAGGCTAAGTTGGCCTGCACAGTAATTACTGGCACAGAATTACTGGCACAGTAATTCCATTTGTGTCACTGAGCTTTTATTCTAATTGTGTCCTTGTCTCCCTAATACAGCCTCCTCTTTCACTTGGGTGTGTATACTGTGCATGATCCAATCCCCACGACCCTGAGATTAGGTTCACTAGGTTGACGGGTGTTTCTGCTGCTGAATTACGTGGACCAGCGCGGTGCTATTGAAATAGCTGGACTATTTTGTAGCATCTGTGGGGTATCCTGCTTCCTGTTACTCTTGCCACACTTGAAACGGCATTTTGGTAGAACAACGACAAAAAGAAAAGGGGAAAAGGGGAAAAAATATGTTGTCTTTTTTAAATTATTTATTTATTTTAATTATGGTTCTATCATTTACCTCCAACTTTTTGCTGTCACTACATCCCTCTATTTGACAAGCTCCCCTAAGACAGAGCAACATTTTTAGTATGTAAACAATGGGGTCTTAATCATTCTGCATATCTTACAAGGGGCTCAAACCGTGGATTTACTGCGCATCACAGGCCTGTAATGTGGGTTTCACAGTCCCATCATTTTAATAAACCTTTAATCAAACCTGGCGTTCATTTTAAAATTCTCAAATCTGTTTAGCCTATATCTAAAGTTGCCATACATTTCTATCAGACCACTACTTTTTGCTCTCACTAACACTGTGTTATTGAATGGTAAAACACAGTTTTTATATCCTTGACATCTGAGAGAAATGCAGATTTTTGTTAGAACATGGCTTGGTGAAAATTAATAATTTCAGTTTAATCAAATGCACACCTCCAGACATATGCTTTTTTACACCAGGCATAATCACTTCAGAAAGAGCGATTTAAAAAAAAAACATAACCAGTGCTCTGACTTTTCTGTTCCGTACCACATCATGGATCATTATTGCTGTGTTACCTTTTTGACAATGTGGGCAATAATCCTTACACTTTCAGTGCACTAGAGCAGACATTTTGAAAAGAGCTTTGAAACAGACTTTAAAGTTGTAAGTGTAAAAAGTTGTCAGGATGTTAACAATGAAAAGAAAAATGACAGGTACATTATTTAATCAGCTGTAGAAACACGTGGAGATGTGTAACACTATATTGTTTAGAACCCCGTTACTTACTCTTTAACTCTTATTAAAATACCTTGCTCCCAAACTATCAACTCCCAAACTTATGGAGTTCATTAAAATGAATTGCAGTCCCATCTCTATTTACTCTACTCTCTTGTGGTTTTTCTATATTTGTGTGTGCAGCAGATAACTTTTGCACTTCCCATTAGGGGCCATAGCAGTTGGCATCTGACAGAACATCTGCCTAACTCATATTGTGTCCTGTCAAACAGAATGAAACAGAAAATCCAGATCACGTTTTGGTTATAACAATGCTATGTTACTTGACTTTCTATTCAGCACAACACAAAACTCCTTATGTGTTTGAACAGAATGGGCTTCATTGACAAACGTTTATAAAGTCTAAGTGCTGGCACAAATAACACACAGATCCTGCACTTTTCAAAATATGCAGTGCAGGACTGTCTTTGTGCATTTGGCACAGCTATCAACAGTAACCCAGGCTTCTGGCACCAAATGCTCCATAGGCATATGCTAGTGCAATGAAGGGGCTGCCACAGGATTGCTTCTTCTCCCACAGGATCTCCTGCGCCCTCAGTGTCACTGCTGCTGGAAGATTCATCTTCACAAAGCCAGTCTGCTTCAGAGCCAGATTCGTCATTGTCCGTCTCTGCTGCATCAGAATCGTTATTTGGTCAAATTTGCAGTAATTCCAAACACTGCTTTGCTGTCCTGCATCGTAGAGATCCATTTGCAATGTGTATTGGGGTAACAATGAATTTATGTGACTGTGATAAAGAGAGAAAGAGTCGATGTTGTAAATCTCCCTCCCAATCGGAAAGGACGCTGTGTAAGGACGGTGGTATGCTGCCTCCTAGATGGACCGCCTTGACGGTAGACAGAAACCGGAAGGTGACCATATTAGGGGGAGCGCGTAGTTGCACGTACCCGGAAAGACTCCATTGCAATCAGCTGCAGGACAGCCCTCGATTGGAGAAACCATGGCAACGGGTTGTTTGCAGGGAGGGCTTTGTGGGTACAAAGGGGAAGCAGCTACGTCAATACACTGCCTTGCGCTGACGTGTACAGACAGCTGGAGCCTGTACTGTTTATCTTTTTGGTTTGTTGTTTGTGTTTATTTCGTTGTAGAGGAGGAGTGAGCCGCGGACCGGCAGACAGGAGCGCGTTTCTGCACAGCACAGCACAGCACCGCACTGCACCACACTCACCGGCACTCGTCTCCCAGGACTCGGCGGCACACTGCCGTGCACGAAGGACGGGGGACGGACAAAGTCGAGTTTTGTTTGTTTTTTTGTTTGGGATTGAAAGCCTGCCGTGTACCCCCCAATACCATCATTGGTAAAGGGGTGTACTACTTTTGTTGTTATTATTTATTATTATTAAATACACAGACTGTTTTTGGGAGAAAATGTTGTTTGGACATTCCTTTTCATTCACTGTACCACTGCACCTGACTAACCAGGGTGCAGGCAGACTTCCGGGCACCGTGAGCTGTCAAGGCTCATTGATGAGCTATCAGAGGCTCATTGAAACAATAGAAATGTCAACAGACAGCTCACTTGAGGAATGCAGACGGATATAATCAAACTTCAATACAGCTACAAGTCCTGACTGATAAACACAAATAATACCGCAACATTTAATTATTATAATATGTTTTATATGTATCGGTCAATTTGACCACTCCTGTTCGGAATAGGTATGACAGTTTTTTATCTCATTAATTTTTGCAGCTATGCGATTCTTTCTTTGTCAGGGTAATTAGTACATAGATTTAGGAGAAGTCAGGAAAGCACAGCTCCGTATCTTAAACACACGCACCGCAATTTAAATTTAAATTCCAAAAACGGTCAAAATGACTGCCTTGGTCGTTCTAGTGTTAAAGCTCCTTTCTAATCTTACCAGTACCCTAATACGGCTGTGGTCTTCCTGTGTATAAAGTGCATTTCTAGAGGTGCCACACTTCCATGGGGACTTCAGTAGACACAGGGTATAAAGGTAATATTATAGGCATAATTGTGTTGACAGATTATTCAAATAGCCCGTGACAGGATACCAAGTGGTGACGTCAGACCAGAATGCAGGAAGGAAAACACAGGCAGTACTGCAGGGCAAAAAGATGCTGCGGCGTCGTTTATTTTAACACAAAAATAAATAAAGTTTTTAAACAAAAACAAATCACGAACACAAAACTTACTACAGGTCAGGGTGGGCAATCGCCTTCACTGGTCCTATAGGTTTTCTTTTTTAAAGATGTTTTTTTTCTCTCTCTCTCCTCTGTACACCCACCCTGAACTGAGAGTGCTGCAGGTTTATATACCGTGGCCGAGGGGTTTAACTAGCTAGTAATTATTCTATTACCCCTCGGCCACAATCTGCACGCATTTATTAATTACGTGTGACTGCCGACTAGTTTAACAATACACTAGCCGACAGCCACACATTACCACAAGGTTTTTAATATGGATGGGGCTTCACCATCCACGCTGCCAAACAATACAAAATATACGGCTGCACCGTCATATTTATAAATAAATAAATCATTACAATAATAATAATAATAATAATAATAATAATAATAATAATAATGACAAAACAAATACAAAATAATAAATTGTACAGGGGCGGAGGGGTACCCCGTTCTAAAAATAAACAATACATTTATTGCATTTTACAATGAATACAGTATAATAGTTCAGGATCCTATGAATGATTGAAACTGACAAGAAATTACAATAAATTAAGTAAATGTGAAAAATCCACACAGGTTAGCCGACGGGGGCGGTTTGGGTTTATAGTACAGCCTGGAAGGACCTAATGTGGATTAAAGGCCCCTGTCATATATAAACAAAAGGAAAAAAATGAGATCTTGCAGTAACCCTTTGGTGTTGTTGTGTACTGTGCATCACAAAATTGCCTCAAAGATGGATAGAACTTGCTTTGGGTTTTCTTCTTCCAGTTTGCAAAATCAGGCTTTCTGTTCAATTAAAAAAAAAGCATTTGTTTATTTATGAGCATATGTACCTTGTATAAAATAGATTCATTTAATTTAACTGGAAGTCACAGATGTCTTCTCTTTTTATTCCTGATTGAAATAAGACAATCATTTACATTTCATTACACATTTTGTTTATTGTGAATTCGCTTCTAAAATTATAGGTGTACGTGTGGGTGTAGAAATCTATACTAATCCCAATATGGTATTTATTAGTGTAGTCTTTATTATAAGTTAATACACCATATGCTTCTCACAATTAAGCTGTCCATGGAAAGCTATTCTCCGATTTGTTAAAAGTTCAATGTACCATACAATCTAGGGCAGGTCACTCACCGGTGTTTAATGTGTTATTCAGAAATCCATGTTAGCTATGCCATCTAATTAACACATAAGATACAGAGGAAAGTGTATGCTTCATAACACCTTAAACCTTCCACTCCATTTCCATTCAGTGCTTATAATTGGATAGGAAATGCAAATTGGGATAACAAAAAGGCTTTAAGCTGAAAATTTTAGAGACAGTATTTTAAAGATTAGAATTTTAATAGATTCGATTCCCCTAATAAAGGTAACTAGACACGTTTCTCATAAAAAGAGACCACCGTGCAAATAGTATTTATTTATAAAGATGCAAAATGGTAACAAGTACCATATTCCCCTCACAATCTATTCAATGATAACTGATACAATACAAAGTAAATACAAAGTAAAACTGATAAAATACAAAGTACCGAGCAATTATAAACTGTGGGCATAGAAATGGGAGTGTTTAGATTTAATATTTTGATATGCAAAGCTCTAACAGAGTGTTAATTGTTGCAGTGTTTATTGGGGTGGGTATTTGTAAGCTGGCTTTACTGGGAATAAAAGCACAAATCATTAGCACATTAAATAAATGTGTCTTCTGTTATAAATTTGAAAATAAAGTAAGTTGAAATAAAATATATATAAAAGTACAGGAGCACTTTATAGAAATATCTAACTATCTAAAATATCCCGTGAATGTGTAGATTTACCAGCTCAGCGATCAGTGTATAAAATAACTGAGGAGATGGTAGTTATAATGGCAAAAAAAAAAAAAAAAATTAAAAAATATATATATTTCTATAAGATCTTTTAGGTACTGTACTTGCATAAATGAACTTTACTGCATCCCTTCTTGCATTATTATTATTATTATTATTATTATTATTATTATTATTATTTAATAATAATAATAATAATAATAATAATAATAATAATGTATTTAGCAGAGACCATGTATTTATGTTTTGTCCTATAACATACATGATTAGAGATAAATTTCTGGTTTTATTTCTAACTATTTTATCCCACTTGTCTCGCTTTGCCAAAAAAAATGCACTTTCCCGATTTTATTTTAAAATTGACCACAGGGCAAACATTAGGTATGGAAATAATTACATCTCTTCAGCAAAACTCATGCCTCTACTAAGTGTGATTTAGTATTATTAAGTTGAACTCATTTAGAAAAAAGCCTAACCTAAGTGCACGCAGGTTTTGCATTTCAGTGAGAATCATACAGTGTGCTATGTCATTTTCCTGCCAAAACATAATTTTATATTGTGAATTGTTACCAGACAGTGATCATGGACATAAGTAAAAGGGATAATTTACTCCCAGATCCTTACTTATTTTATACATTGACCGCTGAGCTGGTAAATCTACACATTTATCGGCTAATCTATAGATTTACCAATTTTACACATGAACCGTAGAATTATATAACTTTGGCGTGGTTTTTTGGAATTGCCCACCGATTTGCATGTTCCATTGACTTGCAATGTTGTGAAAGCACAGAGAGTTTCATGACACCACCTTGGCTATATTTCACAGGTGTGTATATATGTTAAACACTGACACAGGTTTATATATAATGGACATGATTCATTTTTCTTCACCTATTCACACAAAGTGTTTAGCTTTTCAATACCTCAGTGTGTTTACATTGTAATCACTATGTAGTTTAATTTGTGTTTAGAAAATAAACACCAAGCCGCGTTTATTATCTGTTGCCTGCAGGCATTTCATTTTATGTTTAATTCTTAATTTTTTACTGTGTAAGTGGTTCTCTAGATACAGTTTAAACACGTGTATCTGTGGTATTCATAAGAGCAGGTAAAGATGGGCACTCCATACATCCCCGTATTATTATACTCTTCATAAAGTATATTGCAACCAAGTTTCATCACAATCAGAAAAGTAGTTCTCTAGATACAGATCCCAGTGTTTCACAATCCAGTCCTGGGGTCACTCTGTAGTCTCCAGTGTTTTAGGACTATGTTGGCAGATAGCACACACACATGCATTCTGTAAGTATCCATCCTTATGCAGCACGCCTTCCCCAACAACCTCGGCAGCCTCCCAGTAGGTCTTTAGGGAGCACATAGAGGTCGTACACCTAGTGGACCATGATGATGGATGTCTCTTGTGTTATCTGCAGAGAGTTGTATGTTGTTTGTCTTAACTTATGATGGCTGTCTGTGGTTGCTTGTGTTGCCTTGCCCCTTCCACTGTTTGTAAGGGGGTGAGAGGGAATGCAGAGTTAGGGTTAAAAACCCTAGCATCTCATTTCCCTGAAATGTATTTTAAAATCTGCACTCCTATATGTTCCCTTTAAAACACTCACATGTTCTGGGACCTAAATAGACTGTGGGAATTATTAATGGTACTGCGTGCACTACCAGTCTACTATTTTCCATATATATTCAACAACAAGTAAAGGTAGACAATCAGCCCAGTGTTTTAATCTGGAATTTTAATTCACGAAACCCGAGACAGTAATCAACAGAAATGTTTTTTTTTTTATTATCGATCCTCATTAAACAGAAACGAAAGCTACACGCAGATTGTTTTAAATTCACTGGGTGTCTCGCTATCAACTCTAGAGATGCTGACCCCGCCCACTCATCACCCATTGGCCCATCTGGATCCACTCCATCGGTGATGTCACACGCATTCTCACATACACACACACACACACACACACACACACACACACACACAGAAACTACAGGCTGCTGTAGATTCAGGGAGAGAGAGGTCGGCACTAGCCGGTGAAACACACACTCATTCACACGTAGCAGCGCACAAATCAGGTCCACGTTATGTGTAACATACAGAATCCCAACCGCTTCCCCAGTCCATAACACAGTCCATGTTTGTTGCGGTTGTCCTGCTGCTACAGTATTGTTGTGTGTTGTATTGTATTGTAGTGTTGTGTATTGTAGTGTTAGGAAAGCCCCAAATCCTTTTTCGTTAGGTCCAATTCTTCAATTTAAAATCTACATTTCTTAACATTTTATAATATATATATTTTTTTAAAAGACACATGGCAGACACATGTCCAAACGAGTGTAACTGACCCACTGTTGTGTCTGTCTGCAGCCCAGCTCCTGACTTACAACATTTGAAAAAAACAAACAAATGGAAAACAAGATGGCGGCCTCACAAAAAAAGAATTTTCTCTGACGACAAAAGAATTGGGTCTGACAAAAGAATATATTGTTTTGTGATGGCCACATTATTTTTTTGGATCAGACATCTATCCAAAAAAGTGGAAATCCCATTGAAAACAATGGGGAATGAAAATGTGAATACATTTTGAATGGATTCATATTTTTACACAAAACAAATGTAGGTATACTCAGTCACCCTAGCATGTTCTACCATAAAAAAGTGTAAAATTCCAAACCGTCTTGGTGCAGGGCAAGGGACAAAAATTGCAAAAAGTTCAGGCAAATCCGTCAAACGACTCAAAAGTTATTAAAGGGCACAAATTTGAGTTTAACATAAAATCCACAGTGAAACCCTAATTATAGGGACGTGTTATGTATAGGTACGCCTGGGGAGAAATAAAAATATCCTGAATAAGCAGCTGTCCCAATTAAATGAGAGGCATTTGAGATGACCTGAGTCACACTTTTTTGTTTCTAAATGAAAAGAAAATGAAATCACATCACATTATGATTAAATGTTTAAATACATAATTTTAAATATGAGTCATTTTTTTTATTCCTAAACAAAATTAATGAAATTACATCTTCTCACAAGGCGAGGCACCTGCGATGTTGACACGCCAACTGTCTTTGCAAGAGCAGCCTGAGAAACCACAGGAGACTCCAGCTCCTTTACGTGTGGTTTACGTAATTTACGCAAGTCACAGTGTACTCACTGCACTGCACTACGCGAACCTGTCTTGCTCCGAAAAGCAATCGCCGTTCACCATTTCAAAATACTGTATCCCAGTTAAACAAAGTGACGTCCCAATTAAATGACATAAATAGCATTGGAAAGAACTGTCACCCGGAGTTGTATCCCATTTTAAGCGGAAATCCCGATTTATCAGTATCCTGATTAGACGGCGCCAACTGTATATATAAAGAATAAAACATTCAATACCATTATTGTGAAAACACATTTTTATGCTTTAAAATCTTTTGTGCATTAATATTCTACAATATCTTCTGAGGAGTAAATATTTAATACAATTTTGCTGAAGAAATGCTGCATGCTGGTACTTTTGATTCTGCAGCACCTGGAATGTGGCACGTACCAGTTTAATCTTTTAATAAGTTTAAGCATTTAATAACCTGCAGAAGCTATTTGTTGAACAAGTAAAGTACACAGAAAATGAGTCTGCATATTATTATATTTTGGATACATTTCTTTACTTTTGAATAGGGTTGAATAGCTATGTTGAATCATTAATATTCACATCACTGCTTTGAAATGAATGTTGTAAAAAGCAGGTCATTTTAAAAGGCTAAGTGAATGGTTGAATATTTAAGTCTTATAAATGCAATTGTTGTGAAATGAATCCTCTAATTTGTGACTGATGAACATATTCTTAGTTAGAGAGTTGTTGTGCACAGTGAATCAATGCACTGCATCAATATGAACTGTTTCACCTGGGGGTCCTATGCCTAAATGTAACCCAGATTAAAGTTATTTTATACAGCTGAACTCCACTTATAATGGACTCCAAGGGACAATGGAAATTGGCACTTTATAAACGAAATACGTTGTAAGCACAATTGGAAATGCTGTCTGTAACTGCGAACAGACGTACATTAAATATAAACAATACAAGAAAGCTTAACTGCCAAAGAACGGGAGTTTATTATTTATACAAAACATGCCCTTGTGGACCGTACCATTTTACAAATTAATATTTTCACTAAATGTAATTTAAATTGTATATATTATACGTTTAAACTGTACAATGACTGTGCCAACAAAACCATAGAAGAATAAAAGTACAGCAACTGTTTTTTCTTGCCTGGTGTCACAAATGCTGCCGTGACTAGCATTCACTGTCCCAGATAACCTTATTTGTACAAAATATCTACTTGTGAGACAGGAAAACTAAGTATTAAAAAGTACTGTATGTAGTATCTAGATAGATTATGTTTAGAATTAGGCATGTTTAAAATTCAAAAGTCATAACACACAGTTACGTTAAAGAATTAAAAAATGCAGTTAACATTTATTAAATGTTGCTCTTATTAGGACTGAAGTCATTGTATTTTGTATCTTGCTCTTACTTGTACTGTAATTCTTGATATGTATTTTGTGTATACAACTGGGTAAGAGCGTCTGCTAAGAAATAAATAATAATAATAATAATAATAATAATAATAATAATAATAATAATAATAATAATAATATCCTAAATTTAAAACGACTTTCGTTTTTACACTTTGGCATGTACATATACCTGTTTACATCTGTTTACACATTAGTTTCTTTTGAAATGTTTATTTTATTTTCATTTTTTGAGGTATGTGGTAAGTTAGAAAATAACCCATTTTATGTTTAGTTGTTCGTTTAAATATGGCGTTTCGGCTGTGCAGATGTTTGATATGATGTGCTTGAATAAAACTTCTAAGTTGTATCCGATAGTTTGTCTTTGATTTTAATATTGAGGTTGTTTAAAATGTAACCATCATAATGACTGCCAGTGGAGGTTTTAGTGTTAAATGGTGAAATAAGAACATAAGAACATAAGAAACTACAACTACATTCAACCCATCTTGCTCGTTTGTTTGTTAGTAGCTTATTGATCCCAGAATCTCATCAAGCAACTTCTTGAAGGATCCCAGGGTGTCAGCTTCAACAACATTACTGGGGAGTTGGTTCCAGACTCCCACAAATTCTCTGTGTAAAAAAGTGCCTCCTATTTTCTGTTCTGAATGCCCCTTTATCTAATCTCCATTTGTGACCCCTGGTCCTTGTTTCTTTTTTCAGGTCGAAAAAGTCCCTTGGGTCGACATTGTCAATACCTTTTAGAATTTTGAATGCTTGATTCAGATCACCATGTAGTCTTCTTTGTTCAAGACTGAACAGATTCAGTTCTTTTAGCCTGCCTACATATGACATGCCTTTTAAACCTGATCTGGTCACTCTTCTTTGCACTTTCTAGAGCAGCAATATCCTTTTTGTAACAAGGTGACCAGAACTGAACACAATATTCTAGGTGAGGTCTTACTAATGCATTTTAGAGTTTTAACATTACTTCCCTTGATTTAAATTCAACACTTCACTATGTATCCAAGCATTTTGTTGGCCTTTTTATAGCTCCCCCACATAGTCTAGATGAAGACATTTCTGAGTCAACATAAACTCCTAGGTCTTTTTCATAGATTCCTTCTTCTATTTCAGTATCTCCCATATGGTATTTATAATGTACATTTTTATTGCCTGCATGCAGTACCTTGCACTTTTCTTTATTAAATGTCATTTGCCATGTGTCTGCCCAATTCTGAATGCTGTCTAGATAATTTTGAATGACCTTTACTGCTGCAACAGTGTTTGCCACACCTATTTTTGTGTCATCTGCAAATTTAACAAGTTTGCTTACTATGCCAGAATCTAAGTCATTAATGTAGATTAGGAAGAGCAGAGGACCTAATACTGATCCCTGTGGTACTCTGCTGGTTACCTCGCTCCATTTTGAGGTTTCTCCTCTAATCAGTACTTTCTGTTTTCTACATGTTAACCACTCCCTAATCCATCTCGGTAGCTACAGGCATGCACTCGCTGCTGCCAGGGTGAAGTACTCTGAAATCATAACTATGGGACAAGGTAAACCCAATGTTCTCTTTAACCCTTAGCAGTCCATTTATTCAGCGCGTCTCAGGCGCGTCAGGTCCAATTTATTTTCTCACGCGCAGTTTATTTTACATGCGCTGTATAAAAGTATTTTTTTCACAGTAAAATAGGTTTAAAAGGCACTGCATATCAACAGGACACCCAGTACTGCATCTCCAGCCCCACCCTTGTTCGCTGTATTTTTCACATACCTCTTCATAGTCATGCATACTGATAAATCATCTCCTGATCACTTGTTTTATCACCAAACTCCTCAATAATGCGATCCAAGTCATTATTTTATGACTATAACATCTCAAAAAGCTCTTCAAATGTCTGTGATATTCTTTGAGTGCTGGATGCAGCAGCAGCTATCTTGTTTGTTTATGGCCGTGCTATCTCTGTGGTGCCGGGGCTATGTGTATTGCTCAGATCTGCCCCTTTTTTTTCCGGCTTGTCTCGGCTCTTGAATGGTTTTCTCAGCTTTTCCGTAGAGAAAACGACTCTTTTTGATGATGTCATACAGGGTCCGACATCGGACCGGATAGGGAAAATTGTAATGTCGGACCTGGTCCGACATAGGACTACAGAGGCTTAAAACCATTGACCAAATCCTACATCCAGCCACCGACAGATTCATCTCCCGTCCATCCCCCTCTCTTACCTGTCACGCTCTCCCACCACAAACCCAGTTTACTACTTGACCACCTTGACTCTCCTGTGGTTGCCCCTCCTGTCCTCCTCCTCTCTCCATTGCTGATGTCTCCAGCTTACTGTTGAAATCAACTACTGCCACGTGCCCCCTGGACCCCTGTCCAACTAACCTTGTCTGTGCTTCTGATCTTGCTCCCTCCATTCTGCACACTCTCAATCTGTCCCTGGGCTCTGGCTCAGTTCCTGCTGCCCTTAAGGTTGCCCGAGTTACGCCGGTGCTCAAAAATCCCTCCCTCGACCCGGCTGACTTACCTAATTTCCGTCCCATCTCCATTCTCTCTTTTCTGTCCAAAACTCTCGAAAGGGCTGTAGCCAGTCAGCTGATAAAACATCTCACGGATAACAATCTGCTTGAATCTCCACAGTCTGGCTTCTGGCCGCATCACAGTACTGAAACTGCTCTGCTCCGGATTGTGAATGATCTCCTGCTTAATGCTGATGCTGGTGCCCCCTCTGTGCTTGTCCTCCTTGACCTAACTGCTGCTTTTGACCATAGATCATGGCATTCTTCTTGACCGCCTTCAGAAGTATGCTGGGATCTCCGGTGCCAGGATCCTTACCAGATGTAAAAAATGTGAACACATCACCCCCCATCTTGCCCAGCTGCACTGGCTACCTGTAAAGTTCAGGATTACTTTCAAAACTCTCCTGCTCACCTACAATGCCCTTCATCACACAGGTCCTGAGTACGTCCTCAACCTGCTTGTTATCCTCAAGCAAGAGTGCACCACACATCGGCGCTCGCTTTAAATCAACTCTCAAGACCCACTTGTTCTCTCTTGCTTTCCATGCTCTTTAAGCCTGATATCTGTGATTAGCTGCTGTGTTGTTGCTACTATTTCATGTATTATGCTACTATATCTTGTATTATGCATGTTTCACTGTATTTAATGTATTATGCCTTTTTTTACTGTATTTCATGTATTATGCGTTTTTCACAGTATTGTATTATGCATTATTTTTTTTTACTGTATATCATGTATTATGCATTTCTCTGTATTTAAGGTATTATGGATTTTCTTGTTATTACTGCATCTTGTAAAGCGCTTTGTGATGGTTGTCCACTATGAAAGGCGCTATATAAAATTGATGTGCATGCATTTCCTTGAATCCCTACTGCGTTCAGTTTGAGAATTAATCATTTATGCAAGACTTTGTCAAAAGCTTTCTGGAAATCTAAATAAACCATGTTGTATGCTTTGCATCCTCAAAAAATCAAGCAGATGGTTAGACACGATCTCCCTTTCCTAAAACCATGCTGACTGTCTGCCAGGATACTGTTATCATATAGGTAATTTTCCATTTTGGATCTTATTATAATTTACATAAGTTTACATATAAGAGAAGTCAGGCTTATTGGTCTTATTGCTCCCCACCAGGGTTTCACATTTTATATGGGGAAGTTGAAATCCCACATTTTAAATCATTTGCATGAAAAAGTACCACATTTGGAAAGGAACATTTAAAGGATTTCTCGCTTAATTAGTGGCATCATTGTATTTTCTCTCTCTCAAGATGTTTCTTCTACAAAAAAACATGTTAATTTTGCTTATGACACCAAACTTCAATATAGCTGGTTATCTTGAAGCTGGGCACATCACAGCTCAATATAATATATATAAAAGAAGCATGCTTTGCTGCTAAGCCGGATCAGATTTTACCTTTTTTTTTTTTACATATTCCAAAGTGAAACGTGTAAAAACATGTATCTTTTACATCAACTGGACACTTGGAATACACATAGAATTTCAAAACGAAATAGGGGAAATACTGAGTCACTGAACCAATAATCCAGGAACATGTCTTTGTACATAATTTGGAGCCTGAGCTTCAGAGAGACACCATTCACACAACCCCCTTCTCCGGGAAACAGAACAAATTGAATTAAAGTTCCTTTAGTCATATAGCCATTAGTAAGACATTGTCACATCAAAGCAGACTGCTGATGAACACAACATTTTAAACAGAAATAAAAACCCATAACAAAAGTATAAAAAATAAGTAATAAATGCATGAAACACTTAAAACAAGCATTGTAAAAATAAAATGTCACAGCTGAAAATATTTTATTTATTTTTATGTTGACCATGGTCTCTGACCCCTCTTCTTCACTCCATTGCTCGTGAAGGTAAGAAGGCTAAGGCATGTTCTCTCTCTCTCTCTCTCTCTCTCTCTCTCTCTCTCTCTCTCTCTCTCTCTCTCTCTCTCTCTATATATATATATATATGGGCTGGAGTTGAGGCGTGTAGTGGAAAACTATTGTCCCCGAGGGAGTATAGTGTCTGACAGCAGATTGTATTGCCCGAAGCCAAAGACTGAGGGCTATATTGTCCCCTGGAGGACACTCTTTTAACATGCGGGGACAATCATTGTCCATAAAATCAGAAATACCCAGTCAATGAATATTTTATTAAATCCTGAAAGACAGCTTTATCAGCATTCAGTTTCAGGACGACAGAAAGGTGATTCAGGTCTTGATGCTTGTTTTTCTCCACGGCTTCTAAGTCTGTGTTTTTGTATTAGAGATATTGCTGAAGGATGATGAAAGGTGAGCACGTCAGTCTAGGTCAGAGTATACGTATTATTGCTATGAATATAGACCGTTATTATGGTTCACATGTTCAGAATTATTTCTGCAGCAATTTATACAGGACTTGGAACAGGATACCCAATAAAGAATATAGAATTCGTCTGTGCATGTAACCGCACTGTCAGTTTCATCTCAGTAACTCAAGAAAGTGCTCTAGTATAAAGCCCTGTATTTTCCTAATAACACAAATCACGATGGTTGCCATTTAAATGAGAATTCCTTATAAATCTTTGAAATCTTCTATTTCATTTCTTCGCCTTGGAGCTCAGTCAAGGTTACACACACATCATTATCTTGTTAAAGCACATTTTCTTTTATTTTATGTACTGTGTTCCTGCATGGTTTTCATTCCACCATTCTCAATCAATCAATCAATCAATCAATCTATCTTATATAGCGCCTTTCATAGTGGACCACCATCACAAAGCTGTTTACAAGATAGTGAGGAACAATGTATAATACATTAAATACAGTGCAATACAGGGCATAGTACATTAAATGCAAACAGAAAAAAAAACACCCTGTGACAAGGTAAAGCGATCCTGTACTGCAATTCAACCTCCCAGCCACCAGAGGGCTGTGAATCGACCATTAAGTTCCCAACAAGGATTGTGTGACGCGGCACTGATGTCACAGGGCGGAAGTCCCGGTTTGATTGATGGGAGGCTTTCGCTGTTGGGGCAGAAGTCCAGTTACAATGGTCGCCATCTTTGTTGGGGGCAGCAACCCGGGAACACGCTGGAACATTCTCGAATCAGCAGATGACTGAGCTCTGTTGATTGCCGGGGGGCGTTTCCTTGAGTATATAGGGCCCGGGTTGTAACAGCTCGGGTTGGTTTGTTTGGAAAGAGAGAAGCACACTGTTTGCACAGGTGCTTGTTAAGAGAGAACACTGGTTAAAAAGGATGCTAACATTCTGTGTGGCATTTTTATAAAACAGGACACTGGGACTCTGACTCTTCCCACAAGGTGAAGCCATCCAGGAAGCTTTTTGTTTATCTTTAGATCCTTGGTTAGCTGTTCTCTTAAGTTTTAGACTCTTTAACCAAACCGAATACCAGTGTTGGTAGGAGGGGAGGAATTATTTTGGTGATTTATGTAAAGAGAGTACAATCTTTAAAGGAACTTTGAGTTATTAAAATAAGAAGGAATATATAGAGAAACGTTTGAACAAAAAGCCTGTGGAATTATGAAGATTTTGAGAAAGATAATAAACAGAAAATAATAGAACTTTCTAGAAACTCAATACTGCCTCAAGTGGTTTTATTCGGTAGCGCACCCCACACTCCCACAGTCTGACTCCCACACCCCAATCTGCAAAATCACCTTATGACTTAGTTTCTGTAGCTTTTTATTGCTGCCTGCATTGCACCTAATATTCAGGTTCTTCCGTATGTAGCATATTGAATTAATCAGGATATATTTAGGATGCTTTGATTATTGGCAATTCTTATTCAACATAAATTCAACTTATTTTAGCTTACCTTTGATGAAAATGTATGTGTTATAAAAACATGATTGCCCCTTTAATTGCTTAAACCTTTACAAAATACAAATTGGTTAGGGCCATTCCACTATCAGTATGCCTTAACTCTGTACTGTGTCTCTAGCTGTTTTCCTTTTCCTCAAGCAGAATAACAATGTTCCCCTAAATCAGCAAGCCCTGTAATTCCCTTCAGACTTTGGGGTCGATAGTGCAAACTATAACCTGTCATGTGATGGTGTTTTAAAAAATCACAAGATGGATTTAATAAACAAGGCTTAATAAGCACATATAGTTGAGAGAGATAGAGAGGCAGATAAATCAACAGCTTCATACACCTAATAGACGCAGTGCACAAATGTAATATATCAAAATATAGGTCAAGTAGACCATTTTTTAATGTTTGTAGTTATTAGGATTGCAAGGTTTGGTATATATTTGAAAACAACATTTTAGGGGGTTGTGTTTGTTTCACTTCAACAGCTACCACCATTAGATTAATGCAAAAAATATTTTCTGAGAGAAAGTGTCCTTTATATCTATTGATTATTGCTACACAACTAAACAAGTTAAAAATAGTAATAATTAAAATAAAATAAAAAAATGTAAAATCATTTAGTTTCAATTTAAAATACTCTTTTATTTGCAGCAGCATGATTTATTTTGTGTTACCAGTAGGCTAAAGTACAAAAAAAGTGTGCTAGGTATTCATTTGATTTTACTACTGTACTGTATACTGTATAGGCCTACTGTACAGATTTATATATAATGTAAAGTGTAGTGTACCTAAAACACATCAGTGTTATTTCAGCGCAATGATTTATATTTAAAATACATCGAGAACTGTAAATGTATGTGTATGCGATTTTCTGGTATTGTTTTTAAAACCGACACCTCCTTATGACGGACAAACATGTCTGGTTCAGCGAGGGGCTACTGTATGATTATGAAAAGCTTTTTGGGGATGAAGGTTGGGGCCCCCACTATAGAATTTGATGGGATTAAACTGCCTTTCATTTTTATATATATATATATATATATATATATATATATATATATATATATATATATATATATATAACAGTATTAAAATAGGTCAAATGAAGATGGAACAGAATGCGTTGTACAGATGACATTTACATTTAACAAAAAATCAAGAATCAAATGTTATTTTGATTCTTGCACCCTTGCATGTATAGACGTTCTCCTTCGGGCACTCTCTGCTGCAGCAAACCACAATTCAGCTGCCTATTTCATTTGAAAAAATGTCACACAACTCCCACTAGAGATCTCGCTAAGATGACTAAAATAATATTTAAATTAGTATATTGCGGCTCTCTTCGTTAACATATTTTTTCTTAGTACCGTACATATGACTAAATGTGCACTTTGCGAATTGTTGTAATAAAAATGCAAATTGCGGTATGTTTTGCGCTGCCCATCTTAGTACATCTACCCCTAAGTTTGTGGCACAGTGAGACACAATGAGGCTGTGTGGTCCAGTGGTTAAAGAAACAGGCTTGTAAACAGGAGGTCCCCGGTTCAAATCTCACCTCAGCCACTGACTCATTGTGTGACCCTGAGCAAGTCACTTAACCTCCTTGTGCTCCGTCTTTCGGGTGAGACGTAATTGTAAGTGACTCTGCAGCTGATGCATAGTTCACACACCCTAGTCTCTGTAAGTCACCTTGGATAAAGGCGTCTACTAAATAAACAAATAATAATAATAATAACAATGACAAAAAATGTAAAATAACATTGTTCTTTCTGACCACTAATAACATTGAAAGTGTGGCTTCAGTCAACAGTTCATTCAAGAAGTCCGTTTCTATTGATGCACTGATGAGGATGAAAAGAAAGATATTTTCTGGCAAAGTAAAGCATTAGCATTCTAGCTGGTGGAAAAGGCCATTTTAATTTAATAATTCAAGTAGAAATATGCATCAAAAGATATTCTTATCAAGCATGCCTGAAAGCAAGATCTGACTTCATTATAAGTTGCCTGTGAGGGAAAATTGAACTTCAAAGTGATAAAAATTAAATTCTAATTTCAATTTGTTCATTTAGCTGAAAGATACTTTAGGATGCTATCATGTAGGCCTTTCAACGTAGCTGCACAGTTTTTGAGTATTAGTGATAGAACAATATTAATGAAAGCTTTTTTTCTATTAGGATGGACTGATTTGATTAAAAATGAGCTGGTTGTAATAGTCGGTTTCTACACTTCAATTATTTTAAATGCCTACAGTCCAAGAATGCATGAATCTGACAGCTTTGTAGCTGGATCTACCGTTTTATATTTTTATACTTTCAATCAACCAAGAATTTGCCAACAAGACAGCAACCCAAAACAGCTATTTTATTATTTAATTAGGTCTCTCTTTGTATAAGTGCTTGCACTACTGAGATGTACTTGTGCCAGCCCTGCAGGCAAAAAGTGAAGAAACTATTTTCTATAACTAGTTTCATGAAAGGTGATGTTCAGAGTTATTTCTGCAGCAATTTCTGCAGGACTTGGAACAGGACACCCAATAAAACATTTTGTGATATGTTTTCCAGAAACAACCAGAATTCTTCTGTGCATGCAACCATACTGTCAGTTTCATCTTCTCAGCAAGTCTATAAAGTGTTCCAATATAAAGCCCTGGATTGTCCTAATAACAAATCACGATAGTTGTCATTTAAATGAGAATTCATTATAAATCTTGGAAATCTTCCATTTATTTCATTTCTTTGTCTTGGAGCTCAGTCAAGGTTACACACACATCATTATCTTGTTAAAGCACCTTTTATTTTATTTATTGTGTTCCTGCATGTTTTCATCTCACCTTTTCTAATGTATCATTGAATTCTCAATGGTTTAACACAACACCGCAATCTGCAAAATCACCTTATGACTTGGTTTCTTCTGTGACTTTTTACTGCTGCCTGCATTGCACCTAATATTCAGGAGCTCCTGTATGTAGCACGTTATTATTCATTTCTTAGCAGATGCCCTTATCCAGGGCGACTTACAGTCGTAAACAAAAATAAAAACGTTGAATTAATTGGGATATATTCAGGATGCTTTCATTACTGGCAATTCCTATTCAACACAAATTTGACTTGTTTTAGCTTAGCTTTAATGAAAATGTATGTGTTATAAAAACATGATTGCCCCTTTAATTGCTAAAACCTTTACAAAATACAAATTAGTTAGGGCCATTCCACTATCAGTATGCCTTAACATGTGGTGTGCCTGGATACACACTGTACTGTGTCTCTAGCTGTTTTCCTTTTCCTCAAGCAGAATAGCAATGTTCCCCTAAATCAGCAAGCCCTGTAATTCCCTTCAGAGTGTCAGTGTTCAGAGTTTTAAAGATATGCCTTCAAGTTTTATAAACCAATTACTCAAAGTTGAGTCATTTAAAGATAATGATTTTACCTCCAAAACAGAGTACTGGTGCACAAATACCAGATACAACCAGATATGACACATAAAGAGTGACCACTCATTGCAAATTCCATACCACAAATGGAACTCTGCAGAAATAAAAGTTTGACAATAAAGTTCTATTTAAGACTATAAACTCAATATCAATTAACTGTACAAGCAGACACTGCATTTTTAATAAGCTGGTTTCATCAAAGGTGCTGTGCAAATCTGCTCAAAATTTACATTTCAAAAGGATAAAGATAGCTTTCATTTGAGAAACTTGCAGTAAGGTGACTTTTATATATTTTTAAAATATTTTTTACTGATTTGCCTGACAGGTGTGATCCTAACATATGTTCCATTTTCTATATTTAACAACCAAAATTTATATGGCAGACCTGGACCCGCTACTATAGGACCTGACCCGAACCCGCAACCCACTGCAACACCGTCTTCTTACCCGCGACCCGCCCGCCCTGCCCCGCTTTTAATAAGACCTGCAACACGACCGAACCCACAAGCGCTTGTCCTTTACCTATTGCCTGCGTCAACTGACTCTCTCACGCTCCCACATTCACACACAGATATCTCTATCGTTCTCCACAGACTGAGTTTACACAATAGGCTATACAGCGTGGTAGCTTTCTCTAGTGGTCTGTAGGACTCTAGCATGTGGTAACACTTGATTGACCTTGCCCACCATTGTGTGTTTTTGAAAACATTACATTTATCTGTCTTAACTGTCATCTGCAGGCAGTGCTAGAACAAGTCCTGTCCTGTTAGTGGCTTAATCGGATGGCGTACAGCGTAACTGAAGCTTCTTGTGTATCAGAGCTAGCTGTGAACTTATCCAAATACAGCTTATTTTCTCAGTTTTCTCAAAAAAGGGGTCCTTTTGAAGTATGTGCACTGATTTTTGTTTAACATATTTGAAACAATTAAAAAGACTGCTTGGAAGAAATGTGATGTCTAAGAATATGTGTGTTTAGTTGTTGTTATGAACATTGGCTCCCACAGCTGAACGCATGTTACGCACTGTGTGTACCATCGGTTTGAGTTGTTGTTATGAACATTGGAAACTATGTTGTTTTTCTGATCCAATAAACAGCCCTATCGTCTGCACCTCGTCGTTTCTTTGTTTGGTCCTCCTCCTCCCTTGCCTCTGCCTTGCAGCGTGCATTGTCTATGGGGAAGGTGGCCCAGAGTGCCACCTGTCCTGCTCACTGGCATTAGTTATCATCAATCAATATACATTACATCATAGTTCGGCCAACGTATAGGGAGAATGCAATTGGGCCAAATTGTATTATGTTTAATTATGGACATGGTCATCTGTGAGATCCAATAAAGAATCGTTCATTTCAAATCTTGTGGATGTCTCCTTTCTGAATACTATTTTAAATTAATCTCTTTACATACATTTTGTTGCTGGTGATTTAACCAAATATCAGTCCACAAAAACTTTATCTACAAAAAAAACACATTCCCACTTATCACAATAGCACTTTATTTACACTACCGAAAAACTCAAAGATTTGAGCATCATATGTGTTTAGTATCTGTATTAATAATGGCTTATAAACATGAAAATCAAGTAAACACAATCATATCAAACAATGTATGGATTAAGTATTTTCAAATTAATATATAAAGCATTTTTGTCAGTAAATTCACATCACATGAGACTTATTAAATCCTTAACTTCAGTCTTAAATTATGTTTTGAAGGAGACAAAACAGCTGTTCATTTAACAAAAGTAGAACCAAATAACTAAGTTATATACTTCAGTACTTCAGGTCACTTTAGCAGTCTGTTCTGAGAATTACTGTAGCTGCAGAATATGCCAAATCTGTGGAAGACTGAATTCTGCCGGAGTGGATCTTATCAGTAACAAGGCAACATTTACAATGGTATTTAGTTGTAAAATGCTTAAACAAAGATACTATTATTTCAGCAGTGAGATAAACAGTTTTAATTTATGAAGTAAAGAAAAATAGTTGCTGGGATACAGCTAATGAACAGTCAGAGAATAATTTATATTCTTGGGTCTGAATCTCTTATTTTTTAAAATCGTTTCTCCTAATGTTTATATCTTTCCTTTACTAAATGTCACATTTCTAAATGGTGACAAAATGCAGTCTGAATGTGCATTACTACTGAAAATCAATTCAAGACATTTGTTATTTAAACGCTAGTGCCTGTCGATGCAGGCTTTACCGCGTGGTAGTTGACCCGCGAGTTATGTGTCCTTAGCCAAAGGCAAGGGCACTAACTAAAGTCAAGGTCAACTACCACGCGGTACTGCCTTCATCAAGAGGCCATTTTCGCCATTAAAAATAATTTTTCTCATTATTTTCTTAAAATAAACACTTTTAAACCTACGTTCATCATGAACTTGACATGAAATAGTTCCAAATGTTCATAAAGGATCACATACATAATTAAAGAAAAAATAAGTAAAAATGTTTACTTGTTAGAGCTGCTTCTATTTTATCTGAACATGCCAGATATCTGAATGGAGTAATATTACTGAATGGTCCGTGTGTCGATTTGTTGTTTGTCCAGTCGAGCTGACAGGCTGTGATTGGCTGACTCGGCAGTTGCATGTACAGGATTGGTTTCTTTTGTAGGTGCAAAGTATTGATTGGCTGGTATTGGTGGACAATAAAATACATTTGGACCAATTGTGTGAGATAGTGAGTACAGTACTATTTTGTTATTGAACCATTGTTTTACTGTGCTTTCCAGTATTAAACTCATCACCAAAGTTTTAAAAATGTTTAACACTAATTAATCTACTTAATTGCATTACTCCACTCCAATGCTACATAATTTACTTATTTTGCTGTGGGTTGTTTTTTTTTAATCAGATTCATCCATGTAGTTAATAAGATGGAAGAAAAAACCTCAGTGCATGGGAATTTGCATTTAAATCATATAGATCATAACTGTTAATATTGTGTCTGCAATGTTTGAATTTAATATAGGTAATGGATAAAAAAACTGAAGTGTTTTACTGTTTTTCTGAATAGAGTTATCATGAAGAAAGGCAATCATATTCTGAGAGAAATTGATCTGAATGGTTTAATTCCATTCAAGGTGAACCCATTCAATGCTATTATTATGAAACTCCTCACTTTTCTTTAATTATGTATAGGATTTCAAGTCAGCTGATACATTGAAAACAAAAGAATATATTTTAGAGAGCAAGGCAAAATTAGATATTTTTTGCATGTATTGTTTGGTGATTTGAAAAAATGCTAAAGAAGCTATATCCAAGGTCAAACCTGGCCACAGGCCAAATATCCTAAACTATTAATTTAAATCTGTTCCCTTGAAAGCAAACCTTTTAAATAAAGCACAGCAATGATTTATCTCTTGAATACTGTCCATATACATTCCTCATGAAAAGACATTTTAAAAAGTGAATCTTTTAATTAATCTAAAAGGGAAACATGTTATTATTTATAATAAGATTTTTTTTACAGTTTTGTTCAAATATTCTTGGTACATACTGTAGTTCGCCTTGGTGCTTCATAAGAGGAAAACAACATAATGAAGCAAATCATATTTGGCTGTGATATAATGAATATTTCCATTATAGAAAAAGCAGGCATTTGCTGAACCAGATAAAATGGTAGTAGGTCCAAGTTAGAGCAGGTATGGAGAAGTTGTTTACAACGCAGTTTACACAAGACCATCAATTACAAGAACACCCTAGGGTTATTGAGTGGTTAGGGTTACTAATTGACAACTCCAGTTGTCAACAGATTGTTGATTGGGAATTGATTTGTTACATTAAGCCACTGTTCTATTTTCAGCAATTCAGTTGACACTTTTTTTACGTGCCTGTGTGTTCAGCCAATGATATTGCATTTTCTAATCATCTGATTTGACTCTCAATGATGCTAATTAGGAAGTACGGCCTCAGACAAGTGGACGCCTTTGCTATTGATTGAGTACATGATAGGAAATGTTTCTGAGATGTTAGATGTGTGGAACATTAAAGACCACAATAAAAAAGAAGATGAATAGAAGGAATTAGCACATATTTTCTGATCACCAACGGCAGTAAAAGACAAAATGAAGAACCTTCGAACTCAGTATTTTGCATGCTTTTGCAACACAGCCACTCTCTGGTCCACACTCAATTTTTTCTTCATCAACATAATTCCAATTACTGTAGCAGCTGCTGAAACATATTCACTGTAAACAGGCAGCAAAAAATTGCTTTAAATAATTGTCAGTTTTCCAGTGTGTGTTTTTTTGTCGTAAACTAGAATTCACAATAAAGATTGCTCAATAAAGATTGCCCAGGGAACTTTTTTTGACCTGAAAAAAGAAACAAGGACCAAGGGTCACAAATGGAGATTAGATAAAGGGGCATTCAGAACAGAAAATAGGAGGCACTTTTTACACAGAGAATTGTGGGAGTCTGGAACCAACTCCCCAGTAATGTTGTTGAAGCTGACACCCTGGGATTCTTCAAGAAGCTGCTTGATGAGATTCTGGGATCAATAAGCTACTAACAACCAAATGAGCAAGATGGGCCGAATGGCCTCCTCTTGTTTGTAAGCTTTCCTATGTTCTTATGTATCTCTGGCCTTAGAATCATGAAATGTATTGTGTTTCAAATTGTATAGTAGTTTATTATTATACATCTTTATTTAAATTTAAAAAAAACTGTTCAAGAAATTGCTTGGCAGTGTAAATGAAATAGCGAATTTTGATCGCTCTTTGCTGGTATTAGAACTCCTTTTTTGAATAGAGCTTTCAGAAGCTTATGCATGGGCCAGTCTTTTAGAAGTATCTCTAGAATGCCGGCGTTTAGAGCGGCTGGTTGGCTGCTGGATGGCTGGAGCGCCAGGAGCAGGCATGGCGAGATCGGCGCAGGTTGAAGCAGCGGGTTCACCGGAGGCGAGGATGAATGGGTCAGTGACGCTGTTGGGTGAAGACGGAGCAGTAGGATGGTTGGATTTTTTCAGGCATTTTCTCCTTGTATTAATCGTAGGTGGAAGCGGCGAAGTGCTGATGTGAGCCGAAAATTCTGAATCCGATGGGGAAGACAGATGCTGCTGGTAAGTATTCATTTTCAAAGATTAGTCTTGGGTCTGTAGGCTGAGTAGTGAGGCAAACATAACAAATGCAAGACAGAGAGCAAATACAATTCTTGGAGTTTAAACAGAGGTTTAGCAGATGCTATTGGTAGGAATGAAGTAGGGAGAGGAGCCGTTGTTCAGGTCTGCTGAATTACACAAGTTTACAATAGTACCCCAGACAAGTACTAACTTGGCTGCCTATAATTAAATGTTTTTTGACTAGAATTTTTGAGTTTCGTATCTAATTCCGTTTTACATTGCAATCAAATACCAGCTTTACTTTGTTCAATATGACACATGATAGGCTATTTCATCTCGGTAGCTGTGTTTTCATTTCTTGGAATCGTTGCTCTTAAATTATTTTAGTACTGAAAAGTAAAACATTAAGAAAAAGAAAACAAATAACCTACCCTGGACAATGGCAAAATGTAGGAGACCCCTTGTAACAGGGCGAGCAGCCCTGTACAGTATTTGTTTGTTTTATTTTAGAACGGGGTCCCCCTCCGCCTGTGTTATTTTGTGTTTGTTTGTTTGTGTGTTTATTTATTGTGTTTTAGGACGGCAAAGCGCCGCGTATATTATTATTTATGTATTTGTGACGGCGTAGCTGTTTATTAGAAAACTCGTGCAGAAGGTGGCCATCTCCCGAATTAATTAGGTGATTTAATTTGTTGCTAATCGGGAGATGGTCACCTGTATAAAAAGTCTGCAGCTCTCCAGCTCGGGGTGGTGGTGTAGTAGGAGCGAGAGCAACGAGGGAGAGAGAGAGGAAAAGCTTTAAGTTTAAGAATAAGTCCAGGAACAGTGACGGCTACAGCTCAGCCTGACCTGGACCAGTTATTGTATTTCTTTTTTGTGTTCGTGACTTGTTTTTTTGTTTAACTGTTTATTTTGCTCGGTGAGCACAGTTTTCTTTTGTTAAAACATTTGGTTTATTTTTTGTTGTATTTTTGAATAAAGACGCGCAAACGCCATTTCACTACCTGCGGTATCCTTTTCCAGTTCCTGCTTCTGGCCTGACGTCATCACACACGCCATCCTGTCACACCCATGTACATAAAAAAAAACATAAAATATAATTTTAGCTCTACTTACATATATGGGAGTGTTAAAATGCATCAATGTGCTGTAATTAAAAACAAGTATTTGGCAGCAGTGAATTAGTATGGCAGCATCTCTTCTTGGAACGAGTTAATGTTTGTCATGAAAGTACCTTGAAGTACCTTTTCATCCCAGCACCATGTACAAAGCTTCCTTATACTATCTGGCTTTTGGACTGCTGTGACAGATGCAAGATACAGTATAATTGATTTACTGATGTTTGTGTGAAAAAACAGTAATGGGTCTTCTAATTACTGGTGGGTTTAGCAAGTAACTGTCAAGTATATTAGTCTGACTACCACACAATCAGGTCAGTGATTTGTACAGAGAGTGAGAGAAATACATTTGGTTATTGGTTAATGATGTTTTTGTTTTGTTTTTTGCTGTTAAGACAGATGGAGACATATTTTCAAAGCGTTTCCTCCATTCTTTAATTAACTCCTATTTTTGGAAAAGGGAATAAATCATGTTAATGTTAGAGAATGAAACACACAACACATTGAGAGCGCTTAAAAAACGACATACTGTTGATGTCAAAAGTATACATACTCCAATGGAAATTTATAATTTCTAGAAATTTCTCGAAAACAAAGAATTTTAGGAAAAATCTTTTGTAGCAAAAGTTTTGTTTTTGTAGAGTTACAAGAAATAGATGTTACAAGATATAGATGTCTACAATTATTTATTTCAGCATTTTTTTTTTTTTGCAAAACTTCAAAAATGCTAATTCAAAAGTATTCATGCCCTGACATTAAATTAATATCTAGTTGAGGCACCTTTAGCAATAATAACCTCTTTTAAATGATTAAGATATTTCTCAGTGAGCTTTTGGCATTAGAGTATTTAGTGATCTTTTACCATTCTTCAATGCAAAATTGTTCCAGTTCTTTCAAATTCCCACGACTTCGCTTGTGCACAGCTTTCTTCAACTCATATCAAAGACTCTTAGTCAGATTTAGATCAGGACTTTGACTAGGCCATTCCAGAACCTTGATTTTCTTCTTTTGAAGTAGATTTTGATGTGTGCTTTGGATCGTCGTTATGTTGGAGTTTTGTAGTGGAGGGTTTCAGATGATTGGCCAATATCTTTTGGTACGCTGTGGAATCCATTTTACCATGTATTGGAACTAAATTTCTTGTGCCATTAGAGGAAAAACAGCCCCTAGAAGGATATTACCACCTCCATGCTTGACAGTAGGTATGGTGTCCTTTTCTTTGAATGCCTCACCAGACTTTCTCCAAACGTAACCACTATCAGTGTGACCAAATAGCTCGATTTTTGTTTCATCACTCCACAAAACCTTTGACCAGAACGCATATCCATCATTCAAATGCCGTTTTGCAAACTTTAAGCGATTGTCCTTGTGACATTTTCCTGTGGCTTTTTCCTAAGTGGCAGTTTCACTTGCAGCCAAATCACTTTGAATATCTTTGGCAGTCAATCTCGGATGTTGTTATTAACCTTCCTCACAATTCTTCTAGTTGTTCTTGGTAAAAGAACCTTTCTTCCAGACCAGGGAACTTTGTTGTGACAGGACTTCTTGATAATAGAAACAATAGTTGAAATTGGGATACTCAAATGCTTGGAAATCTTCTTGTATCCTTCTCCAGCTTTATGACAAATTATTTTTTGCCTAAAGTCCGAGACAGACAGGCGCGGCGCAGCATCGCTGGGCATTTTCGCAATGCGATACCACTAGTCTGCACCCGGTCACACAGGAGCGGTATGCACTACGTAGTACAGTACTATAGCCTATGTACTCAAACATAAATTTACATATATGGTCAAAAGTTTTGCATCACCTAGTAGAATATTAGGATGCAGACATAATTTAAAAAAATATTTATGAACATAATTTTGATATTGTATTTAACATCATGCAATCTAAGAAACTACAAAATGGTATCTCAAAAACCTACAGGAAACTACAATAGTAGTACAGTATTTCATGTTAGATTTCAAAATGTCACATTTTTCAGTTTTTGGATACCTATAAAGCGATATGTAATTTCAATATGTGAACGTAACATTATTAATTATATAGGGTGTGATGCAAAACTTTTGGCCATAGCTGTAATGCCCCCCATATAATCTACTAAATAAAAACACTAGTTTGTTTTTCAGCGTTGTTTTTCTGTCATCAATATGCAGGTGTATGAAATGAGCGTTCAGCTTAGCAAAGAAACACACAATACGTTGTTAACAGCAAGTAGCTACTACTAAAGTGTTAGTAAATATATCATTTTACAGCCAGTTATTTAGTCAAAACAGTAGTGAACTACAGAAATAATAAAAATGAATGTAGGAATGATGCTTATCAGGGGGGATGTATAAAATACTGACTTGCCTTTCCTTGTATGAAATATGGGAGCGATCAAACACTTCAGGGTGCTTGGACACCTCTGTAGACAATAGTTTCATTCATGATTTTTCTCGGCAAGCACATGTTGTCAGCACTTGTCTGTGATTGGTTAATCCACCGACGGTACCACACGGCTGCCAGAAAAAAATGCTCTGGATTCAATTTGAGCGGTACCGCTCAGCGTCACCACGGGACTAGCGGTATCGTCCCATGTTGATCTGTCCAACACCATATGAAAGCAATGGCAGAGATACAGACGGCAAAATGTCTTGAGTGCCGCACCGCGTCTGTCTGTCCCGGGCTTAAGGTCTTCAGATAGCTTTTTACTTTTTCCCATATTGACTTATTGGTAATGACAGCAATCATCCTATGCCTAACCCTTTTATACTCTTTTAGAATGTTCACCTACAATCCAGCATTTTCTTGACCTTTCTAGAATTAGGTTCTGCATTATCATATTGAAATTTCTAGCAACTTGTAGACAATACTATCATAGCATCAAAGGGTATGCATACTTTTGAATTAGCATTTTTGAAGTTTTGCAAAAAAAATGCTGAAATAAATAATTGTAGACATCCATAAAAGCAAAACTTTTGCTACAAAAGATTTTTCCTAAAATTCTTTGTTTTCTAGAATTTTTTAGAAATTAGAAATTTCCATTGGAGTATGTCAACTTTTGACTACAACTGTATATTAGTTAGGTGTTCTAGTTTTCTAAAACTAACAGGTGTTTCTTCTCATTCAAAAAAATAGGAGTTAATTAAAGACTGGTGAAAATATGGACCATGGTATTGTATTTACAGTTAGTGGTCAACAATTGACAAAATATCTGCGACTACAGCAAAAATAGTTGTTTTTTTTATGTCTAGAGAGAATTCCAAATCCTCTTCCACAAAAACATAATTTTTAAGCAAAGCTCAATACAGAACGACTAAATAGACTGAGAGAGAGCGAACCAGTCCATAATTTGTTTAAATGTGTGGATTCTTAAAAAAATAAAATAAATAAGTATTTAAAAATACCAATAACATAGACATAGTCTATTGGTAGATTGGGCAGACTTTTTAGAAGAGGCGTTTTATAGATACCTGTCAAACCCTATAGTCTATGTGAGGTATTAACTAACAGCGCTAATGCAACCATTGTGCAGCAGCAGCCTGTGCAGTAGGTAGATATGCAGCCTGGGATGTATGACAGCTCCCTATTACTTACAGGTGTGTAGTAAGGTTGTTATGGACTGTGACAGAAATACAATGAGTTCTGGTGATAAATCTTCCTCCCGACCTGTGAGGGCGCTAAAGAACGGGAGGAGAAGTATCCGGAAGGGCTGGCCTGACAGTTCTTTTCCGGGACCGGGAAGTGGGTCAGCCTGGAAAGAAGCGAGACTCTGTTGTAAGACCGTATTGACTTGAAAGGTAAACGAGGGGCAGCTGCAAGTAATAAGGCAGCTGCAACCGTTTACCTAGATATCATGCGGGATTACATATAGGGGCCAGGGTAATGCTGATCTTTTCCTTCGTTTGGGTAACGCTAGGAGAGAAGGACTGAGAGAGGAGCTCTCAGAGTAAAAGAACAAAAAGTGTTATACGTATTGTGTGTTATTTGTCTGTCTGTAATTGTCTGTCTTTGTTGCACCACTAGACAGTTAAAGCACACCTCCGGAGCTGTCGCCACGAAAAACACTACCCGGAACATCACTGCACAGAGCACCTGCACGTTTGAATTTCACCCAGGACTGGTGACCGTGCCTTTGTTTTCTGTTCGGGACTGTGTTGTATTATTCACCCTCCCCGCGCTTTACGCATTGTTGTGTACTGCCGGGGATTTATTATTTGACGGTCGCCAGACCTGGATTATAATAAAAGCACCTTTTTCACTGGATACCGTTGTCTGCCTGTCACTCCTGCATCGCATCACCGCTACCCCTGTTCCCCTCCACTAGCCACTTTGCCACATGGACATAAAGCAGCTTTGAGGAATTCCAAAAATGCTTATTTACAGTATGCTAACTAAGGCTGTGATTTTGCTGCTCAGTTCGGAGATGCAGCTCCACAAGCGGCAACAGCAGATGTGCTTAAATGGCATAATTACTAATATAGCGGCATTGCTGCTGACACACTTGCAGCACTACTGAGGGTAGGGGTTCCATAAAAATATAACTTATCCTAATTAGGACACTAATGTCACAACAGGTCTGCTTCAGTTCACATCACAACTGGCAGTAATGTGAGGCAGCAGTTCCAAAAATATAAATTTATGGTAGTTAAGACTGTAATGCCACTGCAGACATTCTGTAATTACAGCCTATAAGCATTGTGACACAGCGCCCAAATATGATTGAACAACAATGACACTTCAAATACTGAAAAAAATCAAATAAAATAATAATATGCATTTATTTAAGAACTATAATTAGGGCCCAAATTCACGGTATAATTTATTGAATTTCACGGGTACATCATTAATACATTTCATGGTATCTCTAGCAGCCTCCAGTTGTCCCAAGCGGATCTTGGCTCTATTGACCTTTCCTGTTAGTTGCTCTCCTGGACGGAGGAATGTCGTTCTCTGTGTGTGATATTGGCGGTGAGCTGTTGCTCTTATTACGCCGTTCTTCCAGTGCTAATGCCAAGCATCGCAGCATCTGGTCACGATGCCAAGTGAAGCAACCCTGACTCAGAGCCACTTTACATCCTGTAAGAATGTGCTTCAGGGTAGCTAGTGATGAACACAAAGGACATGCTAGGTTACGCAATTCCATCAGTCAGTTCCAGCAGAAACTTAGCACACTGAGACTGGCAACTGCAGTTTCCTTTTACCATAGAGTGCTACCCTGCTAAGACATTGTTTAACGCCCAGCCATTTCCTAATATATTAAATAATCAAGGCTTTTAGTCTGTCTACTGTTGACCCAGTACGGGGGGCACAGCAACTTTGGAAAAAGACCAAACTGAAAGCACCAGACTTTAAGCTTGCCCTGCAGTGCCCTACTGTTAATCCTCTTCAGCATTTGCACTGCCTGCTGTCTCATCTCTCCCACTCAGACTGTGTCCTTTAATTCCACATCGTACCCCCTCCCAAGACTCTTTATGTGCTTTTCTGACACTGTTGGAATGGCCTCACCATCAACATAGAACCCGTTTTCTACTACTTTTCCTTTGATGTTGGAGATGCTGCTGGACTTGGTGGGCTTGAGCTGCCTACGTGCCCATCTGATGTTATCGGTACTATATATTCTTTCTTCAACTAGAGATTGAAAAATAATGAAGAAAGTAAAGTTGAGGAAATTACAAGGTCACAGTTTACTTTTGTGAACATACAGCATAAGTAGAACAAAAAAAGCTTTGTGTCGGGATTTCTGGCTTTGAGCCCACTACCACTTCATTTAATTCTTAAAGCACTATAAATCACTGCTTTAATAGATGCTGCGTTTTCTCACTGTAAACAGTTTGGGGTTTTTTTTCAGAAAAAAAACACAGATCTTTGAAGTAATTTACAAATGAAACACTGTGGAACTGGTGAGTTAAAAAATAAATAAATAAATAAAAGCCAGTTCATGTATCCAGTCTGACTGGCAACCGCATTTACATTTTAGGCATTTTGTTGACAGGGTTGATGGTTTAGTGTCCATCAACAGTATTCTAGAGCAGATGTGTTATGTGCTTATATCATTCATTTCGCTATTTATACAGGTACATTCCGGAATATATCTGAGCGGATTATGTAGTAAATTATGGAACTGACACATTCTTATTAGATTCTTTCGTGATGGTATATGCATTTATGACATTATATTAAACTATGCAGAACAATCATCAATATTAATTAGGTACACATCCAGCACAGTGTCTTTCACAGACTGGATGCTGTGCAATCCACACAACTCCTATTCCCCTGATGCAAGTTAGTTAGTTAGTTTGAGCTGGATGTTCTTTATTCTTTGGAGACGCCATTTCAGGTGTGCATCAGAAGGCTAATATTGAAGAGTTTAACTGAGGTCAGAAGGCAGTTAATTGTATGCATGCTCTATAAAATATATGTGATGGGACACTACAATACAATTTAGATGAAGAGTAGTTTAATCACATGATGGGATTTGTTCTCTTGGAGGGAGTATAAAAAACCTTGGGCACAAGTTGCATTACAACAAAAATGCAAAAATGCTAGGGCAAAGATTGTTAGCACCTCATTGCCACAGGTCAGCACAACATTTGGACCCAACCTGATTAACACTTGGATCCGACCTGATTAACACTTGGACCCGACCTGATTAAGACTTGGACCCGACCTGATTAAGACTTGGACCCGACCTGATTAACACTTGGACCCGACCTGATTAAGACTTGGACCCGACCTGATTAACACTTGGACCCGACCTGATTAAGACTTGGACCCGACCTGATTAACACTTGGACCTGACCTGATTAACACTTGCTGATTAACACTTGGACCCGACCTGATTAATACTTGGACCGAGGCATTTTTGAAGAGAACACACAGAAGTTCCATTTTCTCTTCTACAGTACCTACTCCAACAAGGGGAGAGGAACGTGGAACACAGTGAAGTACCAGTAACCATCGCTGAGGAAATACAATACTTTAGTAATTGTCTTTTATTATTGTTTTGGAGTGTTCAACGTAATCACCAGAAATAATGTGCCATTATTATCATGTAGAGAGAGTAGAGACAAATTTCATAGCTCAGAAAATATAGAACGTTACTGAAAATCTGCTTATAATCAGCATTTAGTAATAGCTGGGGTTTTAAGCCTTTCATATGTTCGTGCTAATTCTATGCATCTAATGGGAAAACTATCAAAAACAGCCTTGTGTCTTTTAAAAAAAGGATCTAGTAGATAGAGTTCAGGAAACTTTTGGTCTGTCAAGTGTTTCATGTAAATCAAAATTACTTGTTTTAAACTTTTAAGATATTAAAATATGTACAGCATTTTTTTGTTAAGGTAAGTCGTTGTATGTATTTGACAGATTAATTTTAGGGGGCGGGTGCAATGCCACAGAAGCACATTGTACTTTGAACTCTTACTTTGTTTCCACTGCTCAAACAGGCCATTCCTGTGCCTAGCGATGCTGGCCCAGTAGCGTACCAGGGAGCCTGGTTTAATTTCCACTACAGGGCCATGGCCAGGCCTGGGCAGGGGAGGGGCAGAGGCCTTGAATCTGATATCATGTGTGTATTGCATTTTAACTGAAAAAGCACCCCTGAAGACCGATTTAGAAAATTCGTTTTTATTTTTTTTAAACCGAAAAACCTGTGTTTCAGCAATACATTTTTAATAATGTCAATCATTTTCTACTCTTTCTGTAAAGAAAATGTCTTTCAGAAGGCGAGGAGTGTGGAAAGACATTGCTACTGACCAACTAGCAATTTTTGGGACCTATGGAATAGAATACATTCATTCAAGTACTTTTTTTATGTATGTATTTTTTTTAAATGCAGAAATTCCAATACAAACGAGGGACACAGTGGAAAGGAACATGAGAACAATGAACAGGAGCTACAATAGGAATTACATAGGGCATGATACATTACATTCTAAGTGCATTAATGACATGTTAGGAGCTAGGGTGGGCTGAAAAAAAAATCCTATAGTGTTGTAAGATTATTTTATATTGTTACTGTTTAGGACCAATAAATTCAGGACCAATACTTATTTTAAAATTACCAGTAGGTTAATATTTATATTTACAAAATTAATAATTTGTGTAAAATATAAAAAATTAATAAAACAACATCAGTATTACGATTAATAAAATAATAATTATAATACATAAAAATACTTACTGTTAAAAGGCTAATACATCAATTGGTTAAAAACTCTCCTGTTAACTTAAGCTTGTTTTGCAGTAGTGTATTAGTGTTTGCCTTCTAATTGTTTGTATCAAATTATTTGTAAGGGTCTTGTATTCAATAAGCTTTATTGATAAACCAGGTAGTGAGTTGTGTTAAGTTGGTAAACAATGCTGCGTATGACATGTGAGCTGCATTCATTAAACTGTAAGATTGTAATCCGTCTGCATCCAGCTGAATTATTGATATAAGAGTTATTTCTTCACCACAGAGCGTGTAATCAGGTTCATCCCCTATGAGAGGGACAGTGTGTGCGTATAGGCAGTGCAGCAGTTTTGTAATCGATGTAAGATTACCCCGGGAATCATCAATCGGAAAACATATACATATATTAATAGGTCCTAAAATATTTAAGTATGTTGTGTGGTTTTATGTTTAACAGAGATCTAAAGTTGCCACAAAGCACAAAATACAACAAAACCTGTTGTATTAATAGTAAAATAATTTCTCAAAATATAATATCAATCTAACAAAATATCGTTCTTTTGATAGTTCTGTACACCAAAATTACAATTACACGTTTTTTATTATTATTTATTACTATTTATTTCTTAGCAGAGACTCTTATCCAGGGTGACTTACAATTGTTACAAGATATCGCATTTATTTTCTAGGTAAAGTATCTTGCTCAAGGGTACAGCAGCAGCGTCCCCCACCTGGGATTGACCCCACGACCCTCCGGTCAAGAGTCCAGAGCCCTAACCACTACTCCACACTGCTACTATTTTTATGATATAACAGTTTGTTTTTCAGACAAATGTCACAGTCAATTTTGGTACTTGGCCACGACGCCATGTCTGTTACACCGCCATTTTCAGTTTTGGTCTTCCTATTTTGACCTGGCCTCATAGTCCACTTTATATTACACATACAAAATGGTGTTATAGTGTTATTAATAGCGTTGTTAACAGCGTTATTAACAGTGTTATTAACAGTGTTATTAATAGCCTTGTTAATAGTGTTAATAATATTATTAATAGCGTTATTAATAGTGTTATTAATAGCATTGTTAATAGTGCTATTAATAGCATTATTAATGGTGTTATGCGCTGTCTGCAGATCTGATTGGCAGCAACTCTGACACACAAAACATTTTTAAAAAGTCATTTAAATATTTTGAGGTGGTATTTCGAAGCCATAACCTCTTACCAGTCAACAAAAAAGTACATTATTAGTAGTGCTATGTGTCAGGAAGACATACCTCTTTGAGTGATGTTCCACTCCTGTAAGGTTGTATGAGATATAGGGGTTGGATTAAGTGATGCGCACTGGAGGTTGGACCGGTGTCAAGTCCAGTTCTGCCCATTCTCTGCTCTGAGACGATGCCAGTGAGATTGTTAGCATTGAGAAGGCGCCAAACAGTGGAGGAAGCAGCAATTTGCTTTTTGTGCAGAATTTGGAATTGATCTTAAAGACGAAAATACAGATAAATCAAAAGTTAAATTAGACATGTCATTATTAACAAATGGGGTGATGCGTGCCATCTTTAAATTTGCCAGCAGAAGTACCTAGGACCAATCTGTAAGTCTTGCACTCATTGGCATCTTAAATCATAACTTCGGTCTCGATGCTAGAAATTTGGAGGAAGAACAGTATGCCAAATGCTGGAGCTGAAGCCAATCATCTTCTTCCAGAGTCAAATGGCTAACGTGCTCTTCCTCAGAAGCCATCGCTTCTTCCTGAGGAACAACCTGTTTTTTGAGCCAGGTGGCCTTCACCTCAATACCAAGGTGAAAAAAAAGAACATTTTTAACTTCATTTGTAATTGTCTTCATCATTATTTTAAATGATTTTAATTAATTAATTAACTTAAGTTTTATTTCATGGGGGTTTAGAACGGTCTGCTTTTATTTGTTTTAGCTTTCTTATTTATTTATTTATTTGTTTATTTTACCTTTGTTTTGACTCCCCTGTCACATGAAAAAGCACTATTTTCATTGTCCTGTAATGTACAGATGTAGAAAAAGCGCTACCATTTCGCACGTTTTTTTTACAGATAAAACAAAAATGTCTACTAAACAAATTCGACTGAAAACATATAAATACATAGTACTTAAATTAATTAATGTTGAAATAAATACATATATCCAAATATATGAAAAACAAATAAATAAATAAATAAATAAATAAATAAATAAATAAATAAGATAAGATAAAGAAACACCTCCCCAAAAACCAAAGAATAAACATAGCAGAAAATGTTAATATATTCTTAACCTCAAAAAAAAACAAAAAAGCAGAAGTCTGACCTACAATTAAACTCATGTCTGGAATTAGTCCAGAGAGCTATGCATTACACATGTGTGCAGTGTGGAGTAGTGGTGAGGGCTCTGGACTGTTAACTGGAGGGTCCTGGGTTCAATACCAGGACACTGCTGATGTGCACTTGAGCAATCTATTGCTCCTGCAAATACCCAACTGTATAAATGGGTATCAGAATTTGTATGTAAAATAATTAATTGTAATTCGCTTTGGATAAAAGCATTAGCCAAATAAATACATTTTTATTTTTATTATAAATAGGTGAGAGCTCCATAGTGCTGATGAAAAACCTGCCTGAACCCACCTTTATTTCACATACCTTTCGATAAATACCTACCTTTATTCATAAAACTGCCCGGAACACTCGGTTCCCGTGTCCCATTAGGGATGAAAATGGTGCACATAATAAAAAATATAGTATAATATAATACTAACAGAAAAAACCTACCCAACCGACCTTTAAACACACTGTTTGACACAATGTTACAAAATTCATCACTGTTGTAATTAAACACAGTTACTAAAATTGTAAACATAGTTACACTGTACATTTTTCTGTAGGCTGTCTCTGGCTTAACAAAGTTGGGAGGTTACATTGTAACAATGAATATATATATATATATATATACACACACATTAATTCAAGTACTATATATATATTTGTATGTTTTCAATCGATTTATGTTTGTTTAGTAAATATATTTCTATTGTAGTGATCTCGGTTAACGCAGGCAGGCACATCACACAGGGCGAGGCAATCCACACACAAGCGGTGGGCAGGCGCGAACCTGGGACCTCTCACACTAAAGCATAGTGCCGATACCGCTGTACAAAAGAGCCGGCTCCATTGCAAGGAGGGTATATCGGGCTCATGTCTTCGTGTGTGATTACGTCACCTACCAGCCCTGCTGCTGCCTTCCCCCGTGCACACAACAGTATTAAAACAGATGCATTTTAGTGTTGTTTATTTTTAATAACTGAAAATAACCGATTTTGAGAAATAATAATAAAAACCAAAAAACACCCCCGAACTCAACACAAATTTAAAAACGAAAAATTCAAGCCCTATATATAAATATAGATCTGTACTATATCATCAGAGCACAGATCTGTGAAGTAATGCTGTTTCCTTGTCATCAGTCCTTTTTTCTTTTAATAATAACAAGGACTGCTGTCCGTTCCCCATTTTGCTGAAGTAAATTATATTTATCACACAGCTAGACTCGTGTTACCAGGAGGCTCAGCAAATACAGCACTGTAATATCTTGCACAAGCAGGCTGTTTTGGGAATCATATTTTACGATGATAGAAAAACGTTTTGTAAACCGCAACATGATTGATAGCACACTGCAAACTTTGCAACAGCGTTGTTTGGCTGTGAGGCCAAAGTTTCCAGTTCAGGCAAAAACGTGTGGCAAACCTCCAAAAGTATTAGAGAATGGAGAGCCATGGGAAGGCCCTCACAGCTGTATACCAGCTGTCATAGCTGCTTGCGTCCAAGCAGTGATTGATGTTGGCTTGCTTGTGTTGGGCCCAGTTATAAATGCACATGCTTATCAGGGCATTGTACCATAGTAGACCTTTTGATCAGCTGTTCGGTTTTTCCTCACACCACAGCGACATCTATTGGTCAGTCGAAAAATGAAGCCAGGTAGAGATCTTCAGGTTGAACTCTGACCTCCAGACATCCTGCTGCTTTGGTTCATCCTGTGAAAATATGTGACTGACATCAGGAGCAGAGGACATCTGATAATCTTCAGTCCTCTCAGCTGGTACTTTGGTTTTAGCTGTGAGGTGACATTGAAACCAGGGTAAAGAATTGGGCTAAAAGATGTTGGCAGAACTGGAGGGTGTACTGACTTTTATTAAAACAAATGCCTGTTTTGATGACTGGTCCTCGCCAGTAATTATTTACAATCATTATATTTAAACATATTTTCTGTCCTCCTGTATGACACATACAGCAGTAAGCAGGGTGAAAAACTTGCCATAACCTTACAAGGAATCAGTTAATTGCCTACATTGACGCAGGTTCATGTGATTTAAATTATTATTATTTCAGCAGTAAGAACCAGCCATTGGTTTCAGATACTGATATATGGTCAATAAGGATTCAGGAACTGCATCTGAGGGGTTAGTGAGGTCTTTATGGTAGAAAAAAAACCTAAGATAGCAATAGCAATCTAAAATGAATCATTGTATAACATTAAAAATGTGATGCTCTCTGTAAAATAATTATAGCTGAGCTCAATTCATTAAGTTATTTTAGAAATTTAGACACTTTAGAACTTGAGGATCTGTCAATGTAACCTCTTTGTAGCTTATTAGTGACTCAGAGAGGTCAACAGAGAATATAGTTTGAAGACCTTAATCAGATATATAGAGCCGTGGTGTAAAATACAGCAAATTGCATTGCTATAATACAATAAAACCGCAGTGCAGCTGCTTGAGGTGGTTACACTGTATAGTAATTGGAGCCTGATTACACCTAATCACAAAACAGTGCGCAATTCTAAAGTCTACATTAAACCAGGAGAAGAAAATAGAACGTTAGGGAAGGGTAATCAAAAGAATATCTGCATTGAAAAAAATATGACATTCCATAACATATGTCTAAAGGCTTTTAGATTAAGATTTAATCTCTCATTTGCATAGGTTAATGTTAAACTGTAACGCAAATTAGGCTTGAAAGGATAATTATATAATTTCTCCTCCTTTCATTTGAGGTTATGTAAATGAGACTTTCACCTTCTCATAGTTTATATTGATGCGTAACATTATCAGCTCAAGTCTGAATTCATTTTGATTTACTCAGTTCTGTCATTCATATGCTTGGGCACGGATATAAATGGGTGCCAATTGGATACAGGATCCAAATCACTTCTACAATAACAGTGCTATCACTCGTAATTTGCAGTAACAACCTCTTAATTTCTGTTCGCTTTTGCATATGATTAATGTACACATTTGCCAATTGCTGTATTATGTTTTTAAAAAAATGTTTAGCTGAAGAGTAGTTTTACTAAAGTGTTGCGCCCGTCACAATAGTTGCAAATGAGTCGGAAGTCTAGGGTGAAATGTACTAGACAGGTGCAATGCCTTTTCTCCGGCGTTGCCAGTTGTGCTCAATGCATTTTTGAGGCAAACAGCCAAATACCTATTTTTCCCTAAAAGCAGGGTGTACTTACAAGACTTGAAAACAAATTTCTATGATATTTCTGGTTCCCCCAACATGTTGGGAGCAATAGACTGCTCATATGTGCAGCTAACCCCTCCAGCTCATTCTGAACATCTTTTAGCACTTCACACTGACTAACTTAAATAAAAGCGCACAGCATACATTTGGCTTATAGGCTACTCAAGATAATATGAATTAGTGGTATTATGCAACATTTGTTGCTGGTCCCTTGAAATTCGTATTAACGAGGATTGACTGTTCTCTTTTAAGTATCATAACTTGTCAATGCGGCACCATGATCTATTTTGTCTTAATAATAATAAATAAACAGCTAAAATCATTGTTTCAATTTAAAATAATCTTTTATTTGCATTGTGCAGCGATGTGTACAATGCAGCAGTGTGATTGATTTTGTGTTGCCATACCGGTAGCCTGCAGTCTAAAGTAAAAAGAAAGTGCGCTAGGTGTTCATTTGATTTTACTACTGTAATCTATACTGTATAGACCTACTGTACACATTTATATATTTTTTCAAAATGTAATGTGTAGCCTACCCAAAACACATTAGAGTTATTTCAGCGCAATGATTTATACATTTAAAATACATTGAGCACTGTAAATGTATGTGTGTGTGCGATTTCTATTGTATTTTTTTTTAAACCCGTCACCTCCTAATATATATATAAAACACTATTAAAATAGGTACAATGAAGACATAACAGAATGCATTGTACAGATGACGTTTACATTTAACAAAAACAATGTTATTTTGATTCTTGCACCCTTGCATGTATAGATGTTATCCTTCAGACACCCTCTGCTGCAGCAAACTACAACTCAACTGCCACTATTTATTTGAACAATGTCGCACAACTCTCAGAACTCACTAAGAAGACGCAACAAATATTTAAATGAGTATATTGCGGCTGTTTCCATTCACATATTATCTCTTAATACATATGGCAAAATGTTTACTTTAAGTTTTGCAACGAAAATACAGGTTGCGCTGCGACTGGCCCATCTTAGTAAACCTACCTGTGAGTATCTAAAAATTCTATTCACAGTTCAAATCTATAGTCTAATCTAGGCACCATTTTTAAAAAAAAAAAGGTAGCTGCATTATAATTACATTCCATTTGCATGTGTGGTTAAATAGTAATTACATAAGAACTACACAACCACGGTGTCAATACAAGCTATACAAATAGTAGCAACTAGTGACAGTTTTCACTTTGTAAATAAACATGTTGTATGAGTATAATTGCTGTGTTATTACAGTGTAATTGCAGTGTATTTACATACATATAATATAAAGTGTTACCAGTGTTTTCAGCTTTGTCGTTTTATGAGGCATAGCTTGTGTCTAAGGGGTCTTATTTTAATTCTAAAATAACATTTTGGCATGTGTTGAAACAAAAGACTACACATCTCATTACATGAAAATGTGCAAACAGACCTGTCATTTTCTGAGAAGCCTTAAAAATGTCACTTACCTAAATCTTCTGTTGAAGCTACAGCAGATTATAGCTGGTGTTAATGTAGGAGCAGGGCAGTGAGAAACATAGACTGGAAGTATTTCAACACAAGAAATATAAAGGAATGTACAGAAAGAAAAATGCACAGAAACCATCCGCACGACTAAACACATGAAAAGAGGGTCTCTTTTAAAGGCCATCCGAAATATATAATGTACTTCTTAACCTATTATTTCACACACTGATGCTGGGTTTATGATAAAGGAAATAATGTACATTTTATACAGTATGTTCTGTAGTACCACTTATTTTAAGATGACTTTCAACATCTTTGATTGATTGCAGTGGGGAGAAAAATCCATTCTAAAGACTTTATTTAATTGTCTTGGATAGAATCTGCATCATCCCAAAGGCTTTTCAAACTTAATTTGTTAACTTTTTTTTTCTTTTTTCTTAATAACTACAAAATAATTGATCTTAGTTCAATAAAAATGGAAAATGTTAATAAGGGATTAAGTTAGGGGATGCACGCAATGGAAATGGTTGCGCTCTTATAATCCAGAGAGCAAGGACAGCAAGGATGGGCACGTCTCCATGCAAATGTGTTTCAGCCCTGATCTACGAATAGAGCAGAGAGGAGCTGATTAAAAGATCATGTTTTTTAAATCCAGTCTTACAGATTTGCTGAGCCCCAGTACAAAGCAGGCCTGGATCCCTCAGGAGTGTCCAATTTAATTTACAGTGCATGTATTTAAAAGTGACATATATGTTTGTACTGCCTCATTCCCAGTGCAATGTCAGAGTTCAAACTGTCTCCATCAACTGCAGGATGCAATGACAACGGTTTCAAATGCGACTCTGAAGGTGTGCTTCCTATTGAATTGTAGAAAAAATAGAAACAAAGAGCTGTTAATTATTCAAACTATTACAGAAGTGTTGGAAGCAGGTGAGGAAACGTATACATTAGATTGTGGCCTGTAGATGGAACCAGGAATAGTCTGGTATTCGAATGTGATAAGTTCTCATTTTACAGACTGGTTTTATAGTGTAGAATCAACAAGAACAAGTCTCCTTCAGCATCATCTTTTTAGTTGAAAGCATATTCTGTATGCAGATAACTGCCAAACTTCAGGGTAACTTTGAAATAAAGATCTATGGCACGATAAATATTAAGATTTGCCACCTGTATATGTTAATTTACACATCATTTTAACCAAAGAAACAAGCAGGCAGTCCATTATCTTAAACCCTTTATTTAATTGTCATTAGACTATAGGTAATGAACACTGCCTTTGTTATCTCCCCTAATTCATCATAATATTGATATATATATATATATATATATATATATATATATATATATATATATATATATATGCTTAGTGCTTGGGGTTGCATTTTATTTTTTGAATGAACTTGTGCAGCCCAGTCTTTTGTTACACAGTATGCGCTTGCTCCAGACCAGCGCTTATCAAGGCAGGGGGTAAGCATTAGATGTCAGAATCACCTTTGTTCAGTGTAATTACACAGTGCTATAATTGTATAGTGCAGAGCAAGTGGTTGTACCTCAAGCTGTTCATACAGAATGGATGTTCTGTTATTCTATGCCCTTTCCAATGTTTAATTACTCAGTTAGCATTCTAGTATTATGCAATGTTTTTGAAAATAAACTAACAACCTCAGGGATGAAAACATATCAAGTAGAAGCTACTGCTGTGGATAAAGATCACCGTTCGTTCTTAGAAACAAGAAAAGATAAACTAAAGTGCATCATTTAGAAGCACGGTCTTCTAAAACCAACTGAATGTATGTGAACAATATGTTTATGATGGTGGTGTAGCCCCCAGGTCAAGGCTGGTCTGTGCCCTTGAAATAGTGCACACAGACTCAGGAAACTGCAGTTCAGAGTGCACTTCTATTCTCAAACAAAACAAATAAAACACAGGAAGTAAACAAAAGGGTTAAACAAACACATTATATAAACAGAACCTTTCATAAACAAAAACAGCACCCAAGCACAGCGATCTCAGCGTTCAATCTCTACACTGTTCAATTGGCAAGACCTTCATTGAGCTATCCTCTCTAGAACAAACATTTCTTGGTCCTTTTAGAGCAGGTGGCCAGTGTTAATTAACAAACAATAGATCAATCAACACCTGGCCAAATTCCGCACTTTCCCAATTTTTCCACACTTTTCTAATTAAGTAATTAAAACATTACTGCAAACCAATTATAGTGTGTCACTGTGCAAACGGTGGCCATCTTGACTCCAGGCTGTTCCTTCACTCCTGAGCCAAAATGGCCACCAGCCACCAAACACACACACACACACACACACACACACACACACACACACACACACACACGTGCAGACTCTCTGCCACAGACGGGTTGATTTTCTTTACTTGGAAATGATAAATGACCAGCAAGATCTCAACCAGTACTTACAATTTACAAACCCTCTTGATACATGCCTGTCATACCCTTTGAAAATAGTGTTGTTAGATGATAGACAACATACAAACAAACAATGGCTGCATGTGATCATAGGTTTATTATTTAAAGAGTAACACATGTCATTTGAATTGCTTTTTTTATACTCCCTTTACTGTCATATGATGGGTACAATCATTCTGACTAGTTGTAGAGTCTGTTGCTTCAAAGCTGTTATCATCAATCCTAAATGCTAAGACCACGTAACCTTTCAGCTCCTAGAACAGTTGGGACTGGCCAACAGACCCCAGAACCACTGTAAAATACAGCAATAAGGAAAAGGTTGAAGGTACTTAGTCTTTAATTACGATTGGGTTCATGAAAGCTGGTGAACCATTGGGCAGCATTTAAACTGAAATGACACAAGCAAGCTAAAGCAAAGCTGTCAGGTGTAAAATCAGATTAATGTGCTCAAACTCTGCAGGCCATCCCAGACCTAATAGTTGAAATGATTTTAATAATATACAGTATATATATATATATATATATATATATATATATATATATATATATATATATATATATATATATATATATATATATATATATATATATATAAACACACACACACACAAAGTTGTAGTCTAAAGTTTACATACCCCAATGGAAATTTATAATTTTGTGGATGAGGAAAAAAATGTTACAAGAAATAGGTGTCTACAATTATTTATTTCAGCAATTTTTTTGCAAAACTCCAAAAATGCTAATTCAGAAGTAGTCATACTCTTTGATGCTATGATATTATTTTCTACAAGGTGCTAGAAATTTCAATATGATAATGCAGACCCTAATTCTAGAAAGGTCTAGAAAATGCTGGATTGTAGGTGAACATTCTTAGAGAGTTTTAAAGGATAAGGCATAGGATGATTGCTGTCATTACCAATAAGTCAATATGGGGAAAAGTATAGAGCTATCTGAAGACCTTAGGCAGAAAATTATTTATTGTCATAAAGCTGGAGAAGGATACAAGAAGATTTCCAAGCATTTGAGTATCCCAATGTCAACTATTGTTTCTATTATCAAGAAGTACAAGACTCATGGTACTGTCACAACGCTCGCTCGGTCTGGAAGAAAGAAGGTTCTTTCACCAAAAACAAGTAGAAGAATTGTGAGGAAGGTTAATAACAATCCAGGATTGACTGCCAAAGACATTCAAAGTGAATTGGCTGCAAGTGGGACCGGGGTTTCCATTTCAACCATAGGTCGAGTATTGCATGGTGATCATAGGCCAAGGAAAAAGCCACTGTTAGGAAAACGTCACAAGGACAATCATTTAAAGTTTGCAAAACGGCATTTGAATGATGGATATGAGTTCTGGTCAAAGGTTTTGTGTAGTGATGAGCTATTTGGTCATGCTGGTAGTTATGTTTGGAGAAAGTCTGGTGAGGTGTACAAAGAAAAGAACACTATACCTACTGTCAAGCATGGAGGTGGTAATATCCTTCTATGGGGCTGTTTTTTCTCTTATGACACAAGAAATTTAGTTTCAATACATGGTAAAATGGATTCCATAGCATACCAAAAGATATTGGCCAATCATCTGAAACCCTCCGCTACAAAACTTGGTTTAAAGAGCAACTGGACGTTCCAACACAGCAACGATCCAAAGCACACATCAAAATCTCCTTCAGAATGGTTAAAGAAGAAACAAATCAAGGTTTTGGAATAGCCAAGTCAAATATCCTAATCGTTTAAGAGGTTATTATTGCTAAAGGTGCCTCAACTAGCTATTAATTTCATTTTTTATTTTTTTCCTCAAATTGATGGTGGGTCATTTTTACATCGAATGCATCTTAAATTAAAGGACTACGATATATATATATATATATATATATATATATATTAGCAGGCATGTTTAGTGCTTTGATTAACTGAACATTGTGTAGGACACTTACTGCATGACTGCCTGGTTCCCAGAGCAGAGAAGACTGAATCAAGACGCCAGCCTCACTGCAGGAGGGGAGCAGCAGCAGGCCAATGGCAGGGAGCAGGCAGGGAGCAGTTAGTGCAACGAACCTGAGCTGTGCATACAAATTGCAATTGAGAAATGTTCGGGAGATTTAGGGGCTGATGTAAGGATACGTGCAAAGTGATTTGCAGCTGGAAAACCCCAATTTTGCGGCCAAAATCTGCATTTTGCATACGCAAACCATGTTTAGCTGCCGTAAAGTGGGACTTTAGCAGTCAATAAAAATGGCGCATACATAATGAATGTTTTTCACCTGCCGTTCTGCACCCATTCTGCACTTTGCCATCATTAATCAATTTAAATGATAATGAAATGTATTCAAATGAAGAAAAGAGCATGGAATTGGACAGAGATCTGAAATACTAAGCAGGTGCAACTATTATAACGAGATGTAAGGATTTTGCCTTGCACTTGGGCAATTTCCTGACCATCCAAAAACTTTGCAAACCATTGTAGAAGCGAGTAATTAAGAATTGTATAAAACCACACACCTTCAGAGACCTGTCATTGGCCTCAGGATGGCTGCTGTGGTACACTGCCTGATGTTTCGATGCTTGGCTCTTGTTGAGGACAGGCAGTAAAACCTTCAAAGGAGAAGGGCAAGACAGAGAAGACCCGCATATTCAAACCCAGGGTCACTTTGTTTGGCATGTCAGAGGATGTGGTGGTAAGACATTATCGTCTCACTCCGCAGGTCGTCCCAGACCTAATAGTTGAATTGATTTTCGTGTGCCACAAATCTCATACAGCACCTACTGCTCTCTGTACTCCTAACTCACCTCACCTCTGGGCTGTAAGTGCAGCCGCTAAATACCCCAATGCACAGGCGACGCTCATTATCATGATTGCAGATCATTATTTGTTCGTGTTGAGTAATTTGCATTGCTCTTAAGCTTACATAGGCCGCAGTGCAAAATAATTGCCTGTCCGCAATGCAATTTTGATTTTGCAGTCACAATTGTTTGCACTAGACCTATCCTTACATGAGCCCCTTAATATCCCTTGTATTTTTTTATAGAAATGTATAGGATATTTAAAAGTACAATTATTTTAGTCAGTCATTTTTTAAGGCTTCATGATACAACATTTCCCCATGCAAACATTTTAGCACCTATAGCCCACACATTGACTGAATAGGAACTTATGACTTAATATTTATCACTTGCTTTCTGAACCTGTTAATAACACTTTTGTAAATCAGATGCATAATCTATATTGGTTTTTCAGATTAACTTCAAATCAACTCGCAACCTGTATTTAATGTATTTGCATTGTTTTTTAATGTTGTATTTAATGTACTATGCCCTGTATTTCACTGTATTTAATGTATTATGCATTGTTCCTCACTATCTTGTAAGGTGCTTTGTGATGATGGTCCACTATGAAAGGCACTATATAAAATAAAGATTGATTGATTGATTGATTACATTTTTAAACAAATAAATACAATAATGTATCCTGATGTTTAGCAGATTAAGGTTTCTTCTATCACAATAAAAAGCACAATATGTTGTTTATTAATGTCCACAGTGCTAACTTAATTGCTTAGCTTGCTGGATTTCACTGTCAGATTCTAATTTAAATACAAAGAATTAACAAACTACAATCGAATTTGAATAATACTTTTAACCATAATTTTGAATTCCTCTTGTAAAAAAATAACAAATCAATCTCTCCGATTTCAAAAAGTCCAAAATATTGGTGACACCTTTTTTGTATTCCTAAGCGAGGGTTCTAAGACTGAAAGATATCTCAGGTATTCTGTTAAGCATATGACTGCATCGCACAGAAGGTGTGTTGAAAAAAAACACATCAAATATTGTTCATTAAATTGACTTGTGTCAAACAACCAACTTCAGACATTTTTTAAAAGGGACAATACCATCTTCATCTTCATCTTCATCTTCCTCAAAGTCCTCAGAGGACTTCAAACTTCACTGTTTTATGGAAATAGTTTATTTAAAACTTGAAAATGCAACAGAGATATTCTTTAAAATGAACTTGTAAGGGAACATTCAAATATTACAGCTAAGGGGATGGGGGGGGGGTAACCATGATGAACACAAATGATGAGGGAGTGAATCAAGGATCCTGAACAAAGTGCTACATTTTGCCATCAATAAATGAAAGATTTAAATAAAAGCAAATTATTTATTTTTCTTTAAAAAAGGCATAAGGAAAGAGACTATTTCAGTACTTTTAAACTCCTTATAAAAATTCCTAATAAAAGTATAATCTCCTTTGTGATTTTTAATCTGTATTGTTACAGTTTTCATTCAGTGTTTACATTCGAAATCCATAGCCCATACTGAATGAACCCGATGCTTGAACTAACGGAGAGAATGACTGTGATGAAGTGTTGCAGCATCCTTATACAAAAATATAGAAAAAGGACAAAAGTCAAAGTAGATACTAAGTCAGTGATAATCAATTAGATTATTACATGGCAACCCCCTAAAAAAGAAGGACATTTTGGATTAACGACAAATATATAAAGTGCCATAATTTACTACAAAAACTTATGTAAGAAAATTACTTTATACTAAATACAAAATAGGCTTCAATTCTTTTGTTTCAACTGTAACAGGACAAAATCGAATTCATTCTTACTTTCTGGGGTACAAAATGACTCCAGATTTCAATTTGAAGTGTGTAGTTATGTAGGGCATCCATGTTTAACTGAGACTGCCAGCATGTTGCTCTGGGAACACGCTGAAAGGGAGAACATGGCACTGAATCTAAAGCCATGTAGCCAAACAGACAGGTTTTCTAAAAATAGTTGAATGGAAATTATTAAACGCATACTCAACACTAATGCCATTAATCAAGTTGTTTAGGCCAATTATTAACTAAATATGAGGTTGAGGGAGCTAATTATTGACAAAGACAACAGATAACTGTGCTAAATGGGAGTTCCTTTGACAAAGGAATCATTAGGGGAAGATTTCCCAATAGAGGTTAAACACCTGGGGCCTGTTTCACAAAGTCTTGAAGCTCTTCAGTCCGGTTTCACAAAGGCTCTGCTACTGTGCTGCTAGCTAGTATGATTGTAGGTGATGCGAATGATAATTACCATGGCAACTGCATGCGGAGCACATAAGCAAATACAAGTGGAATATAATATATTCAATTTAAAAACTCTGCAATACAGCTAAAATGTACAGCTAACACAACAGCTAAAATAGTAATTAAACTACATCTATATTATGGCAATATTAACATTTTAGAAGCAAATTGAGAGAGAGAGAGAGAGTTGTGTTCTGCACGGGCAAGCTATTAAAACAACACGTACCTTACTCCGTTGCTGTGAGATTCCTTTCTGTTGATATTACACATGTTCCTCCTGTGGTGGTGCTGTGATCGCGATGGGAGTATAATCTATGCAGGGTGCAATTTGTCTGATTTCCAGTGGGGGGGCGGGGGGATAAAATACACAAACTACAGAACAGCCTATGTAAAGGTACATCACGTTGATACATCACTCATCTGCCACCATGCAAATGCAGTTATTGTCATTTAAAACTTTTACAATTATTATTATTCTTGATAACTAAAAGGCAATAACAACATATGCTTATTATCAACCAAAATAATAAATACATTTTTAAAAAAAGCACTCAAGACAAGTAATTACACATACCCTTCTTGATGACTTACTGTACTCCTGTATTTCTATATCCCCTTGTGACAGAAATACAATGAGTTTTGGTTGTAAATCTCCCTCCCGACCTGTGAGGGCGCTAAGCAGCAAAAGGAGAAGTCTTTGGATGGGCTGGCCTGACAGTTCTTTCCCCAGGCCGGGAACAGTCAGTCTGGAAGAAGGCGAGACTTCGTTGCAGGAACGTGTTGACCCGGAAGGGAAACGACGTAGCAGCTACAGATAGTAGAGACAGCTGCACTCGTTTACCAAGGGGTCATGCGTGATAGTATAAAGGGGACGGAGAATCGCATTATTTTCCTTTGCTTGGTTTTGAGCAAGAGCGAAACTGGAAGGACCGGGAGAAACCCCAGGTTGAGTGTTGAGTGTTTTTGTTTGTTTGTTGCTGTTAGTAATTGACTTTTGTTTTGTAAATAACTAGACAGCTAACATGTCTCCGGAGCTGTCGCCTTGGGCCAGCACTACCCGGAACAACACTACACCACAGTCACTGTATAACTGTTATCACCCACCACGAGCACGACAGCACGCACCCAGGACTGGTGACCGTGTTAGTATATTGTGGGACAGACATTCATGTTTATTATTTGGGATTGTAAACCAGTTGTTATTTACTCCGTGCACTACACATTGCTGTGTATTGCCCCGGGATTATTATTTGGTCAATACAATTAAAAACTGTTTCAAACTGGATTCTAACTCTCTGTGTTTCATTACTGCACTGCATTACCCCTGCACCTGCACGTACCACTTATCAATTTGTCACATAGGACCAAGGATTGTTTTAAACATAAACACTAAGAAACATAACCAGAGCTTGCCTTTTAAATTATTTACTCCCCTGTGCACTGTATGAATAAAGAAAGCAACCATGGCCCCCTTAACTCTCGAGTGAGAATAATAGGTGTCTCTACTGACTTTTATCGTGGTGCACCTTCTACTTCCTAACCGGAAAGAATGAAGGTACTAATCCCAGGCCTGCTGCCAAAATATAAACATACCACCAAGCTTTTCATAGTGCCGAAAAAGTACTGAAAGTTATCTGGGAAGATAAGAAACAGCACATCAAGGCCTCATGCATCTTGCTGGTATTGTTATAACTTATATGGATGTGATACTGGCTCTTTATGTTTAAGAATGAGATCTTTGATATTACTAGCAAACCCTTTAATAGCAGGAGCTATTACAGGAAGAGTTTTTTTATAATTGGATATGAAAGGATCTCTTTGCCACATGTACTCATTGCAGGCTACACCTCTACAGTCCTTTGCAATTAATAAAATTATCTTATAGAAATGAGTTAAATAGTGTAGCAAGAGATTTAAAAAACACCAGGGCTATGATTGATATTTTTCTATTCAGGCTGATCCATATCAAATGTAAAATGGTTTGGATGATGTTGTATTGTTCTCTACTCCACCCAGAAAGCATTCACAAAAACTTTCATTAGGGAGGCTTTTCTTTTTTTTATTTGTATTATTTTTATAGTTTCTAGTCTTGCTTTCAGATCCAGCTCATGTCACAATTGAGTTGATGAGGTAGTTGATAAACGCATTTCTCGGTAAAAAGCTTAATGGTCACAGGTCACCTACATTGCTTGATAAGGGGAACGTGTTAATCAAAATGCATACTAACGAGATTAAGATAATTATTCGCTATTATCACATGCTGGAAGTGTGCAGGGACGACAGACACCTTCCCGTTACCAGGCTGTGTCTGTCCTCTGCGTCGCACTGGCCGACATGCAGGTAGAGGGGAGACATATAGCATTTTTAATCAGAAATGTATGACATTTTATTTATGTTCTGGATGGGCCGGTTGTTTAGCCATCTATGTAGGCTCGGTTGGAATTTATTTTCTTATGTTGACATCTACTTTTGTATGCATTTTAGTATGTACGATTGTAGGCTATAAATAAATACATTTCAAGTGCCATTTGTGTTTGTAGTTGTTAGTTATTATTATTATTATGTGTTTATTTAGCAGACGCCTTTATCCAAGGCGACTTACAGAGACTAGGGTGTGTGAACTATGCATCAGCTGCAGAGTCACTTACAATTACGTCTCACCCGAAGGACGGAGCACAAGGAGGTTAAGTGACTTGATCAGGGTCACACAACGAGTTAGTGGCTGAGGTAGGATTCGAACCGGGGACCTCCTGGTTACAAGCCCTTTTCTTTAACCACTGGACCACAAAGCCTCCATGTATGTAACACTTCATAAAATATTATTAAACTTTTAAAATTAAGATAGAATGCCCTACCCAATATAGAATTTGTTTATAATTGTTATGTGAATTCCTCTAATAATGTTGAAGGCATTTTATCTGGTACTCTTTGCTTGTCTCTACGATAAATAAACTGAACATGATTAGAAGGGGGACTGACAGCATGTATACTTACAAATACGTTTAGCAAAATACGTCAATGATCTTTTGCCTGGGGTTCATATTGAAGCATACCCCCTGATTTGTCAAGGCACTGAAACCTCATTTTTAATAAACCAAAGGTCCACTCGATCACATTCCTAATGGATCTGTGTGTCCTTGTACGCCTGTTCTATGTTCGTGTGTGGATTAGACACAGATGTTAAAAGCCAAGGAAGCATTGCAAATCCACAATCTCCTGTAAGAAACTTTATTGTGATATCTAATATGCCATTTTCTAAACCAAGATTTCATTATTTACTCTAAGGTTTTTGTTTGTATAATTCAAATAAAATCTACAGTAGAGGACAGCTGTCATATAATGTACATATCCAGAGTTCAGATAGGCTATGCATTGATAATTTCTTGGTAGTAACATTATACTGTGTGCAAATAACGGTATATCATTTTAGCAATAAAAACAAACGTTTTGTAAGGTTACAAATGGTTAAAACGAGTCAATAAATCTCAATCATAACCACAAGTATAGAAAAGGCTAAAATATTTTCAGAACTACAAATATTGAATTATCTGGGTAGTCTTACAATACCGACCTACTAATATGCCATCTGGTGTATTGTGTCTCTGAAATGATTAAACACAGCGGATTGTGTCAAAATGTAAGTCATGACAGGAGCCAGGGAAATTTGCACATACGTTCCAGATGTTCTAGGATGCATCACAAATCACCTGCATGTTTAGTGAATGGAACCCCTTCCTGTTCACATATGTATATGCATGGTGCTGCGGTGATTTGAGTGCAATCGATGGCTCCCATTACTCTGGGAAATATTGTGCAGCTGCTCCTGATTAAGTGGGAGACCGATATAATCGCGAACCCTCTTTATCAAGTCACAATATTAACATTATTTCGGATATCAACAGAATTTCGGAAATCACATTAGCACGATTATTTAATAACGAAATAGGCATAACCTGAAAATGCCAAAATCAATGCTACATACCGATTTGTTCATTAACAATGGAGTTACCATTTCCGAACCTTTGAAAATCTGCCCCTATGGGTCTCAACAAACGACCACACAAATCAGCACAATTGTCTTGCTCTGCTTGGTTGACTGGGGGTGTTCAGGTCAGGACTGAGGAGCTCTCCCAGGCTTCACATCTGAAAGCAGAAGCTCTTGTGATGCCTGCTGGCACTGTGTTGGACAGTAGCAGTGAATCTTTCTTTTTTGGACAATCTCATATCGGTTAAGTGCAGCCCTTCCCTGTAAGAAGCTCACAATGTGTGGTTTGTAACTGTTTCTCAAGAAATCTTTAAACCATGTGAACAAATCAAATCGAGACCAAGTCTATACTTGTCTTATACATTTGGAGACCTTTCTGGCTGTTCTTGTGGATTAATTTTCTACAGGACGGATTCACAGCAATTAAGACTGTGCTTTACCAACACCAAATTGAGGTTGGCTGCTTTCACACAATAGTAACGTGTTATACAAATAACATACAAATGTTACACAAGACAATCTCAACTGGCCTCTTTCCCCTTTCAGTTATTTTCTTTCCTATTTTTGTTTTGCTTATGGTGCTTTGCCTTTCCATTCTGCGACCAATACCAGTTTGTACCTGCTAGTTGCTTGGGTTTATTTTACTATTCTTATATAAATATATATACAGTGCCTTGCAGAAGTATTCAGACCCCTGACCAACTCTCTCATATTACTGAATTACAAATGGTACATTGAAATTTCGTTCTGTCTGATATTTTATTTTAAAACTCTGAAACTCAAAATCAATTATTGTAAGGTGACATTGATTTTATGTTGGGAAATATTTTGAAGAAAAATAAAAAACTGAAATATCTTGCTTGCATAAGTATTCAACCCCCACACATTAATATTTGGTAGAGCCACCTTTCGCTGCAATAACAGCTTTAAGTCTTCTTTTTTGCCACCCTCCCATACAGGCCAGTGTTATGCAGAGCTCTTGATATGGTTGACTGGTGCACCATTACTCCACTCCCAACCACTGAACTCTGTAGCTCCTTCAAAGTGATTGTTGGCCTCTCTGTGGCTTCTCTCACAAGTCTCCTTCTTGTTTGAGCGCTGAGTTTTGAGGGACAGCCTTTTCTTGGCAGTGCCTGGGTGGTGTGATGCAGCTTCCACTTCTTGATTATTGATCCAACTGTGCTCACTGGGATATCCAATCACTTGGATATTATTTTGTACCCTTTCCCTAATCTATGCATTTGTATTACTTTATCTCTAACTTCTGTAGAATGCTCTTTGCTCTTCATTTTACTTCAGATTCACAGCCTGACCAATGATCCTTCAACAGTGGGGTTTTTATCCAGAAAATGTGACAGCAACTTTAATGGTTCACAGGTGGAGGCTAATGGTAAGGTAATTGTGTCCTCGTTAGGGCAATTTCTTTCATCGGTGTAAACTGGGAGCTTCCACAGCACAGGGGTTGAATGCTTATGCAAGCAAGATATTTCAGTTTTTTATTTTTCTTAAAAATATTTCCCAATATAAAACCAATGTCACCTTACAATAATTGATTTTGAGTTTCAGTGTTTTAAAATAAAATATTAAACAGAACGAAATTTCAATGTACCATTTGTAATTCAGTAAAATGAGAGAATTGGTCAGGGGTCTGAATACTTTCGCAAGGCACTGTATATATATTTTACACAGGCCATGTGTTTGGTGGTCAGTATTGCTGCACAATTTTTCAACAAGCTGAAGAAATATCCTTCCACATTCATGCTTCTCCTCCCCATTTATCCTTTGTAAACCTAAGAGACGTATAGCAAAGTGGTTGAAGTAATAACGTACAGTAAAAGGTTAAGTATTCCTTGCCAATGAAGTTTGTTAAGAGCTATGTTTCTATCTCTCTTCCATGATGCAGTGTCTGTGACAGCCCAGCATTGAGGAAGAGCGCTCCAAACTCATGTCTCCCTTTTGTTCTTCGGTCAAGTTCTTAAAAGTGGCTTTGAGGTGATGTGAATTGGAAGGTTCCGCACTCTTGAGCCATTTCAAACAATTTGATCCACGGCACTTAAAAGTGCTGTGTGAATAAGGTATTGGGCACTGTAATTGTAAGGCTTTTTAAAGGCATTGCTGTATATCTATATGAAATCCCCCAGGCCATGTCTTTGTGCTTTTTGTGGGATGTGCCTGTTGTCCTCAACGTTTACTGTCTCTCAACTATTTTATAAAAGACTCGGTTTTCAAAGGAGTTATGTTAATGGAGCATTTCTCCTCAGAGGATTTAGACTCTTGTACTGTATATGTAATGTGATTTTTAAGGAATCATCCTGTGTTGTTATCATCTCCAACAGAGAAAATCTGGGATTTAAAGCCCTGTTTTGATTTTTAAGTCATGTGAGAAGAGCATGCATCATTTTGTGGTATTATGACTTTGAAAGAAAACATTTCTATAGGACCCAGATACATTGAAGGAAACTAATCTTTTTGTAATATACACAAAACCTTTTACAGAAGTGTGTCTAGCAGCGCGATTAGTCGTTGGATTAAAACTTTATTCATCAGGACAGGAATTAATATGTAAGTCTCGCAGTACTAGAATTGTGTCACTTTAGCTGATAAGCCAGAGGATGCTTTTGTTGAAGAGGTAATCTTTTTCTTTTGCTGGATTTTATGACAGGCCTTTATTTACCCTTTTTTTTACTTTACTTTGAGTTTGCTGTTAGGAAAGATATAAATAAATATATCAAAACATTTTTCTCCTTTGATTTAATTATGATTTTTGTTAACTTTCTTAAACTTTTCTTTCATACACCTGATTAGCACTAATATGAAACAAGCGATGTATGTTCAGTGCCAAAATATGCATTGAAAAATGAAAATCTATATGTTAAAATCATAAAAAATCACACGTCAATAAAAGAGAATGAAAGACATGACTGATTAAGTTAAGATCTAGCCATATTAAATTCATAATGAATTTCAGAGGTAACTATAATTACTTTAAATTCAGTTTCTTATACTTTTTATTCCAAATTAATTATTAAAAAACATATTCTACATCATTGCTTGGGGCTGCGTATATATCACATTCGCACAAAAGTGAGTCTATAATTAAAAAGGTGATATGAAAGTCTAATACTTCCTGGCATTCCAAATTTGCAGAAGCATACACCCATATCACAAAATAGCTATTCTCAGAGAATTTAACTTTGCATTTTGCCATTCTTTCACTTTAAATACTACTGTTATTTTGGCATTATAGTAATTTTACGCTTAACAATTAAAGACAATGGGAGCACGGGTAACATCTCAATCTGGATAGAATGAAGGAACATTGGCACAGAATTGATTGTCATGCAAAGCATGTGGGGTTACTGGGCGATAAAACTGCACCCTCTGGATATATCAAGGGTTAATGCATTGTGAAAATAAGGGTTACAGCACGTAATTACAACAATGAGCTGCAAACTATCACCACTTGTGGACTCAAACAGTTTACCTCAGCAGGGCATCCTATTACAAACTGTTACTTGTTATCAAAAGTGTTTTATGACCCATTGTGCGGTATTAGTACCAATAACAAATGAACTATTTTCATACCATTAACTACACTTTAAAATAAGAATATTATTAACATTTGATGGGTTTGGTCCTTTATTTATTTTTTTAGTACTTTATGGGGCTGATGTAAGGATAGGCGCAGTGCAAATAATTGAGGCTGCAAAATCCAAATTGCCTAGCGACCAGGCAATTATTTTGCACTGCGGCCTATGCAAGCTTAAGAGCAATGCAAATTACTCAACACGAACAAATATCTTGTTAATGAGGGTCACAATGAGCGCTGCCTGTGCATCGGGCTAGTATTTAGCGGCTGCACTTACAGCCCAGAGGTGAGGTGAGTTAGGAGTAGGGCCACCATCCACATCACAGCTTGAGAGGCAAGCGGAGAGGACAGTCCATCCCAAACAAAGTGACCCTGGCTTTGAATATCTGGGGTCTTCTCTGTCTTGCCCTCCTCCAAAGGTGTTCCTGTCTGTCCTCAACAAGAGCCCAGCGTCACTGCATCAGCAAGTGTACTACAGCAGCCATCCTGAGGCCAAGGACAGGTCTCTGAAGCTGTGTGGTTTTATACAGCTTTTAATTACGCACGTCTACAATGGTTTGTACCTTGCAAATGAGGTGCAAAGTTTTTGGAGGGTCAGCAATTGCCCAAGTGCATGGCAAAATCCAATTCCACGATCTTTTTTTCATTTGAATACATTTCAATATCATTTAAATGGATTAATGTAGGATTAACTGCTGACCGTGACTGGGGGTTTCCTAGGGGGCGGCGCACAATTGGCTGAGCGCTGAGCGCAGCACAGGTAGGGAGAGCCTAGGTCTAAATTTTAAAAAGTGCTCATTTGATAGCAGGTGCAGAACTGCAGGTGAAAATCATTCTTTACATAAGCTGTATTTTTAGTTACCACTTTACGCCAGCTAAACACAATTTTTGGCAGCATTATGGGTTTTTTGCAGCAGCAAATCACTTTGCTCGTATCCTTACATCAGCCCCTATATGTTTACCATCTGTGATAGTTTTCAAGCTGAGCCTTAGTTGTTACATATATCCTCAAATTACAAAAGTATACACTTTGAAAGTTTCAAAATATTACCAGTGTGAGTATCTAGTCTTCCTTAACCTCGTAAAAAATAGTCTGCAGGATTTAAAACTGTTCTTGTTTATAGAAGGAATATTGTACAGAAAGTAATTTCTATGTTGATTTGAGTTTCACTGAGGGTAGTTTTATCATTTGAAAATTAATTTAGATACCCAGGCAACAGGAGCATACACATTTTCTCATTTTGACTATGTATCTTATTTTAAATTACAGTTATCAATAAAACCCCTGTGGCCTTCCTACCAGAGAACAACATACAAAAAAAGAATGAGATGAGTCGTTATTTTTGTGGTATTTCTTACCTTGCTAGAATTGCACATGTTACAGAATATTAAACCATGTCTCAATATAAAAATATATATTTCTTTTTCCAGGACCTACGACTGCCTTCTGTGTTCTCTTGGTGGCTGGTATCAAAGTTAGTTTTCTGGTGACTATAAGCTTTTCAAGAAAACAACTAATTCAGTAATTGCCAATTAAGTGACTGTTTTTTTTTTTAAATGGCTACCCAACACACATGAAATGCCAAAAAAATCTTCACATACTGTATTGGAGGGCACCATTTGTCACTTAGGTTGTAAAACTCCAAGGTTGATGATAATTATGTAATAGTTACCAAATGGATGGGGGCTGAAAATATAGGTACGGTTTCCTTAGGTCAAAAATACATATACATTTTAAATAAGGCGTTGGCTACTGTAGGTTGTTGAGAAAGTGTGTGTCAGCTGTTCAGCCATAACCCCAGAACGAGGTGTTCCCAAGTGGTTTTCCTATTGAGAAATACTGAACAGCTTCCAAGCCAAGTGAATTGTAACTCTGTGCTGTGCTGTGAGCTGCTGAACGGAGCCTTTGAGTTTAGATTGTGGTAAAGCAATCAATGTGTCTGAATTTTATTTGAAATGCTACTAGGTAGTTTAGGACTGAGTTGCATTCCCACACACCCAAAAAAAAAAAAAAACACATAATATCAAACTGTCATATGAGAAATACATTTGAAACTAAAATGTGTTAAGGATCATTGACCATCGTAGAATTCAGACTATCTTATTATTTTTAATTAACATATTTAAAACAGAAATTGTATAAGACATTAACAAATGATCCCAGAGTTCCTGGAACTGTTAGGAAGGCATTCTGACATTCTGTTCCATTTGCATTTATAACCATTCTGAGCTATTACACATCTTATAAAATGTCTCTTCATAGACTATAAAAGCCTTTACATTACCTTAAACATTTAATCTGCCCTCAGGATAACAACAAGGAGAGTCATAGAATGAGTCATAGTTTACTCTCTAAACAGCTTTTATTTACTGTCTAATTTGAACAATTATTCAGGCAGTCTGTCCATGTGGAGGTTTTATGTTGCATTCTCTACTGTGACAAAACAGGTGCTAAAGGTTTTGAGTCTGGGTGGAAAGGGTTGTCAGGAGTGTCTTTTTTAATGTTGCAGACATGCTGGCGTTTCCGTTGTTTTAATATGCAGTGCAGTGATTTGCTTTTTCCCTTTACAGTGAGAACAATAGGTTATAGGACACGTTGCATTTCTTATAAAACAACAGGCCTCATATTTGATTAGGTTACGAGGGGTTATCTTGTTTGCAATCTATGAATGCCACCTACTGGATTCTAAAGAAACTATTAATAAGAAAAAAAATACAGTTTTCCCTAATCCAGAAGGGAAAAACCACGCCTTCCTAAGAGAAGCCAATGGTGGATATCATGTTTTTCTTTGTATATTGTAGCTCAATGTTTACGCATATTGATATCTGGCTCATTTGCATGTTACATGAGAAAAAAAACACATTGAAAATGGTGTTATTATTGCAAATTGTATTTTATTTGTGTATATAACAGAACTGTCTCTTGTAAATAATTTAAGATTGTAAGCACACAAGGGAATTGTTTACAACTGTTTTTAAACTGTAAATTAATTTAAACTTATTGGCTATCTTGGTCTTTGTTGAAGCGATTTGGTTTTCTGTTTACTCTTATAGAGGTTTACACTAAACCGAATACACTGTAGTAATAGACAGACACATTTTTCATGCACGACACAGACAGAGTATGTCTGGGATTTAGCCTACAGAAATGTGCATCTAAACAGTAGATTATGTTGAGCACCCTGCTAGTGCTGAATTAGCCAGATTCTTCCAAATTATTCCACAAATGATTCATATTAGGATGACTTCCTTCTCTAAAACAGGTCCAGAGTCAATAGGTATTAGATGAACTATTTCACATTTATACTTGACACATGTATTTGCTTATTAGCATTAGCCACATGATCTTCTGTTGTGATTCTTCCCTTTTCAATATAGTTCTATATGCAGCACTACAGATTCCTGGAACAGACTCTGTTTCATGTCCGTTTCCAACATTTTAAACAAAGTAGGAGAGAGCCATTTGAAAAAAAACTGCATAAGTCCTACTAGGTTGTTTAGCCGTTTAAAATGGCAGTTAAAAAAACCGAATTGATTTTAAAGCCTTGGATATAACTCCATTAAAAACTGTCAAACTGTCAACCCATAACCATACTGTATGTGTGATAATTCGAGAAATGTTTCTTAACACCCTCCTGGAATACCATAGCTTCTTATAACTTGCAGCGTCTTGGGGGAATGCACAACCCTTTGGTGTTTCAATTGTGGTACAATTACACTTTCTTAATGCTGTATTTTTTGGTTTCTTTATTCTGCAAAATTTGAATTATTTTCACTGCTTCGACCTTTGTGTTGATCTGTATAACATGTTTTTATTTTTTTATTGTATTCAATTCTGTTCCATTTTTCTTATTTTATTTGACCACATGCCAGCCTATGCAGTTTATTTTCATTTGTTTGCCACAATCAGTAGAATTGAGTAATCAAATGACTGATGCTGGCAAGGTCAAGGGTTTTTGACACTAGCACTGGAGACATAAACTGAAGTGGGATGATTATGTTGTTTAAATTAATAGTTTTAAAATCACCATATCTATATTTATCATTACAGGCATCTATGCTATGCCAAAATCCTGTGGAAAACTACCTTCTTATAACACTACGAAGAATGTACTTAAACTCTGAAGCAATTTACTGTATATTAATCATCATTATCTTCTAAACAAAATATAATGTATGTGAGCAGAGTCTCTACTTATGTCAAATTCTGATTAAAAAATAAATCCATCGTTGGATTTTTTTTATATACACCGAGTGCTTGTTTATAGCTGTTCTTTTACGAAACGAATTTCCTAATTTGAAATAAAATAAGACTGGTGTTTATAAAGCTGGTCTTTATGTATACTACAGCCGATAACCGTTTTGTACATTTAGTTTTTAATAATCGTGTACTGAATCAGCCATGACCAATCTACATATTTCCATTATTTATGTATTTTTTGTCCAATTTTCACACGCACATGTACACACACAAAGACAAACAAACTTAAAGTTCAGCTATTTTCTATGTGTTACTGAAGTTTTAAATTTTGGCCACATTTCTATATTATTATATTTTAATATAAATTGTCACAGTAATGAAATACCATTATTTTACCTGTATTTTCATTAAAAAAATATAAACTATTAATAAGTCGCTGTGTTTTGCGAACAATGACACATTTTTAACCTGCAAATCTCAACTAATGTTGCACATAGTTCATTCTGCAGAAGGGAATGAGGCCCTTCATTCACTGTAATGTGCATGTTTGGTCCTTTTTGGTGAAGTGTCTGTTTTCTGTGCTCTTACATTCTTGTTAAACTGCAGGCAAGGGGCATTCCAATGTGGTCCAGTGGTTAAAGAAAAGGGCTTGTAACCAGGAGGTCCCTGGTTCAAATCCCACCTCAGCCACTGACTCATTGTGTGACCCTGAGCAAGTCACTTAACCTCCTTGTGCTCCGTCTTTCGGGTGAGACGTAATTGTAAGTGACTCTGCGGCTGATGCATAGTTCACACACCCTAGTCTCTGTAAGTCGCCTTGGATAAAGGCATCTGCTAAATAAACAAATAATAATAATAATAATTCCACAATGAATGCAGAGAGAATAGAATTGTATGTGTGGTGTGGCTTACAGTCACCTAATGACAAGAACGGTGGACTTGTACGTAACTCTGTGTTGCTCCCCCAAACTTGGATTTGGAGTGAAGTAAATTATACTGTGAGTACACTGTGTCAGAGGAAGCTAATGCAGCAAAACATAACATAACCGGTAGGGTTTCTCTTGTTGTCACGTCGTCTGTACAGATTATAACACCACAAGCGTGAATAAAACTTCAATTTACCCGACGACTCAAGACACGATGGGTAATTAGAGGCTATACTTGACAACGGCATTCAAACTGGACCCCTTTCAGCCAATGAGGCACGTCTTACACCAATACAAACCTGTTCCCTCGTTAGCAGCTCGCTGTGCATTCAGTACATTGAGGAAGATAATGATGATTACTATACAGTGAATTGCTTCAGTTTCAGTGCATTCTAAGTAACATATCATAAAAAATTATGAAGAATATATATATATTCTTCATAATTTTTAACCTTTAGTTCTAAATAATTAAAATAAGGAGACTAAGGGTAAAAATAGGAGGCCTTGTAGGTTCTGTAGAAAATAATGAGAAATGTATTTTTAACTGAATTAAAAACACAAATAAAGACATCTGACCTTAAGGATCTTGGTAGGGGGAAAAATGTGTTTGCTCATATTTTTAATTCTTTGATTTATAGCATGGTATTTATGAAGGAATTACAATGTAAACAGTTGTCTTATTGAGGGTGAGATGTCATAAAAGAAGGCCACGGAGACCTGGGTCTGTGCTGTTGTTTCTGTAGCTGCAGTAATTGGTTAGCAGAACTGAATTTCAGAAAAGCACCCTAGGGGGAAACTATTGTCATGCACGTAGTTTAAGATGAACAGCTATCTGATGGACGTACTGTCGCAAGGTCTGGAAATCAAACTGCCGCTATCTTAGTGCAAGTACCAACATGTTGTATTTCTTCAGCCAAGATATAGTGCTAAAAATTTTTTTAAAAAAAACAAAAAAAACACAGCAGCTATTATAATTATGGCACCATACCTATCCACACTGTGGAAAGTGTTACTCTGTATTGAGACTTTCCTTTCCAGAAAGTAAATAAGAAGCAACATATAATGTTGCAGATAAGGATTTATAAAACCACATGAGAGGGTCTCTAAATTAAGCTTACATGGGTAAATGTTTGGTACTGATGAAAATAAGTTGTTAGGATGTAAGCTTGAGTGTTTTATTAAACGATACAAACATTTCAGTTGATTTATTAGATGTTGTCAAGTGAATTAAGTGAATTATGTATTTCAGTTTGTAAAGGATGAGCATTATTACTAGTATTAACCACACCAAGGTATTCTATCAGAAATAAAAAGTATATAACTGAATACACAAAAACTAGCAATATACTACCAGTGGTTCTCAAAGGAAATGTTTTATATTACAGGTGTTTATTTTGTTTATTTATTGCATTTATATAGCGCTTTTTATACAAAAGTATTGCAAACACTGTACAGTACATAGCAGAAAAAAAGAACAAACAACAATACATTTGTATAGCATGTTACACATACAACTGTCACAGTCAGGCCATTTAAATAACAGATTTAAATAACAGTATACACATACTAATACAAAAGCAGCAATTTTAAAGTTACATTAAAACCCACTAAGATAAGAAAGCCATTTTATAAAAGTGCGTTTTTAGTCTTGACTTGAAAACTACAACGGTCCCAGCTTCCCTGACAAACGAAGGCAGAGCATTCCATAATTTAGGAGTGATAAGAAAAAGGGTGGGGCTTCATTAGGGTGGGGCTTCATTAGGGTGGGGCTTCATTAGGGTGGGGCTTCATTAGGGTGGGGCTTGATAATTTAGCATCAGTAGGCTCAGGGCCGGCACCAGGTTTTTGTGGGCCGTCCCAATTTTACCTAAATCAAAAATATTTTTCTATCAAATCATAATCAGTAGTCCCTCGCTAAACTGGACATGTCTGGAGAGAGACATGAATTTAGCACCAATTTTCAAAATGATTTGCACCCCTGATTTTTTTTGTCATTCCTGTGATGATGAGTTTGTTGTATTACACACGCCTATGGATACAACAAACTCATTACAGGAATTACAAAAAAATCAGGCGTGCAAATCATTTTGAAAATTGGTGCTAAACTGTTTGGCAGGTTGCTTTGAATGGTGCTAAATGCTCAAGCCCCACCCTAACCAAGCCCCCAACTCCCAGCTGTTTGTGACCAGTTTCTGCAAAAGACACATTTCAATAAAGTAATAGCATTACTGAGGTTTACTTATGCCTTTAAAAAAAACTGCATGTGGAGCAATGTTCATTCAAATATTATTCCATACTGTTATTTTCACATCACACTATTAAGCCTTCTTTCTTTGATCAACCAGTGAGCGTTGACACAAAGTGAATGGGGCAGAGGTTTGTGACACATGCCAAAATGAAACCTTATCCAGATGAAAGTGATGATACTGACGTTAATGCTGGCCAACAGCAGAAACAGAAACGGAAGCAGGGTGAGGAATCAGAATGCAGGCAGCATGAACTGCACTGAATGAAAGCTGGATAGGGGCGCTGATTAAGAGAAAGGTTGATTAGAGAGGATTTGTTGGTGGGCTGCACAAAAATCGCACTGGTGGCCGCATTTGAGAAACCTTGTACTAAACAGTATGCAGGTTTTTTATGGATAAGTGTATGTCCATAACTTGGAGATTCGGTCTCAAGAAATGAAAAAGAAAGACACAAGTGCTTTGTTGTGTTATCGGTATTTGTCCCTTGACCAGTATCTCTAGAGTCAATTGTGGAAGATAAGAAAAGGTTTCAAGAGCTCAAAATGGTTTTCTGGCCAAACGTAAAGACTCAGATGACTGTGTGTGTGTGGTTGTGTGTCAGTGTGTGTGTGTGTGTGTGTGCGCGTGCGCGTGTGCATGTGCGTGTGTCAATGTGTGCGTGTGCGTGTGTGCGTATGTGTGTGTGTATATATTGTAATATGGTGCGGGGTAGGGAAACTTATTGATTGCAATAGACAGGTTGTAAGATGCAAAACACCAGACACGGAGAGATCGTATATGAGTTCAAACAGCACTGTGTCTGTATGTTTAATTGTTTTCAGGTTGTTATAGCCTTCCAATAAAGCAACAGCTTATACTTCTTCTAATCAAAAAGAAAATAAGCAGAACGTAATAATTCTTCAATACGTAAAAGTAACAAAACAAACAATCACTGGCAGTCTCGTGGTTCAGGTACAGAAAAGAGTCGTTTTTACCGGGTTCAGGTTTTCATTCAGTCCAATAATCCAGTCCACTAATCGGGGTCCAATTCCGTTCCAAAGTCGTTGCCAAGTAATCCTTTTTTGTTTGTTTTCTTTATCTTTTTTTTCTCTCTCCCTCGCTCTACGCCCATCGTCCTCCACGTCTTTTCTCCTCCAGTACACACAGACCCAGATTGCTGGTCAGAGCGTATTTTATACCGGTGCGCTGATTCGTGGCACCTGTCCCTTGTTGAGCTTGTTAAAGCTGGATACAAATGACAAGAAAGGTGAAGCAATATAACGTCCATCAATTATCCTACCCCGTGCCATATTACATACCTTCCCCCTCAGCTGAGCCCCCTCGGGCTGAGCGGCAGATGAGAAGAAGGAATGGATCCGTGATAGGGCATCAGCGCTCCCAGCGCTCGATCTGAAAGTTGTAAGGCTGTAGACTTAAAAACCACCTGGTTATTCTTGCATTAGCGTCGCTATGCTGCCTCACCCAGGTAAGTGGTGCATGATCAGTTACTAGAGTAAACTTCCTTCCTAGTAAATAATATTTTAGGGAGTCTAGAGCCCACTTAATGGCAAGACATTCCTTATCAATGGTCGCATACTTTTTTCCCGCGGCAAAAGTTTTCTGCTTAAAAACAATACTGGGTGTTCCTCACCTTCGATTTCTTGGGATAACAGCACTCCCAGTCCCGTGTCCGACGCATCCGTCTGTACAATCATGGGCTTACTGAAGTCTGGCAAATTAAGCACAGGGATGGAGCACAGTGCCACCTTCAGGCTTGTGAAGGCATGCTCTGCTTCAGGTGTCCAGATGACCGTGTTGGGCTGGCTGTTCCGGGTCAGCTCGCTTAGTGAGGCAGCAATAGTAGCAAAGTCCTGGATGAACCTGCGATAATAGCTTGTGATTCCCAAGAAAGCACAAACTTGTTTTTTATTTATAGGCCGGGGCCATTCCTTTATAGCCCCTATTTTTCTTTTCTTGTGGGCTTAATGAGCCCTCTCCCAATGGTGTATCCCAAATATTGCGCTTCACTTACCCCCATGGTACATTTCTTTGGGTTGGCAGTTAATCCTGCCTGTCTCAGTGCCTCTGTTATGGCCCTCAGTCTGGTCATGTGTTCCTCCCAGGTGTGGCTATGGATGATTATGTCATCCAGATATGCGGCCGCATACTCCTGGTGGGGCCGCAGAATCTGATCCATCAAACGTTGAAAGGTGGCAGGAGCCCCATGCAGACCAAACGGTAGCATGGTGTACTGGTACGACCTGTCCGGGGTTATAAATGCCATTTTTTCCTTTGCGGCTGGTGTTAAAGGTACCTGCCAATAGCCTTTTGTGAGGTCGAGGGTGCTGATGAACCGAGCCGTTCCTAGTCGCTCTATTAATGCATCCACCCATGGCATGGGATATGCATCAAAGTTAGACACCTCATTGAGTTCTAAAATCATTGCAAAAGCGGATGCTCCCATCAGGCTTTGCTACCAGCACTATCAGGCTAGACCAGGCACTATGGGATTCTTCTATCACCCCTAGTTCTAGCATCTTTTTCACTTCCTCTCTAATAGCGACTCTTCGTAAGCTTCCGTACTCGGTACGGTTTTAGGTGTATTTTTTTTCCAGGTGGGGTCACGATGTCATGTTCGATGAGACGGGTCCTCCCTGGCAGCGGTGAGTATACATCCTTGTTTTGTTCCAAGAATTCCTTAATTTCCTGTTTTTGTTCTGGAGCCAATTCCCCAATGGTTATTGCGTCTTGGGGGTTTTCTTCTTCAGGCATGGGGGAGATGTGGCTCCATAACACCTCTCTGTTTACCCATTTCTTCAGGAGGTTGACATGGTATATCTGTTCTACCTTCGCCTCCCGGCTGGCGTATTTTATAATTAACCGGTCCTGTTTTCTCGATCACCTCGTAAGGACCCCTCCAGGTTGCCAAAAACTTGCACTCTGAGGTAGGTACTAATACTAACACCCTATCACCAGGTAAGAACTCTCTCGGGGGAACAGCCTGCCTTTGCGCTTCTTGTGCTTGTTGCAGGTGTTCGCGCACAATGGGCATCACTGTATTTATGTGCTCGCGCATTGTTTCCACATGTTCAGTGACGGTCTGGTGGGGGCACGGCTGCTTTTCCCATGACTCCTTTGTTATATCTAGCAGTCCCCTGGGTACATAAGAGTATAACAACTCAAAGGGTGAAAAACCTGTAGAGGCCTGTGGTACTTCCCGAATGGCAAAAATTAAAAACGGCAGCAGTTGGTCCCAATTCCGCCCATCCTTTTCCATTGTTTTCCTAAGCATGCTTTTTAACGTTTTGTTAAATCTCTCCACTAATCCATCTGTCTGTGGATGGTAAACTGAAGTCTTCAGTTGTTGTACCTGTAGTAGCCGACAGAGGTCTCTCATGATCCATGACATGAATGGCGTGCCCTGGCCGGTCAGAATCTCTCTGGGTATGCCCACCCGGGAAAACATCTGGAGTAGCTCCTTGGCGATCGCTTTCGTGGCCATGGTGCGGAGAGGTATGGCTTCTGGATATCGTGTGGCATAGTCAATCACTACTAGTATGTACTTATATCCTTTCGCTGATTTAGGCAGCGGTCCCACTAGGTCCATCGCAATACGTTTGAAAGGAGTATCGATGATGGGCAGTGGAATCAAGGAGTTCCGGAAGGAAGGAAGAGGAGCGTGTTGCTGACAGTCCGGGCATGATCGACAATAGTTTTCGACCTCTGCATGTACTCCAGGCCAAAAAAAACATTTGAGCACTCTCTCTTTTGTTTTGTCCATGCCCAGGTGTCCGCCGAGCAGGTGACTGTGCTCAAGGTTTAGCACCGTTCTTCGGAAAGGCTGGGGTACAAGTAATTGTTCAATTATTTCTGTCTCTGTTTTGCTTACTTGATACAACAAGTCCTGTTTGAAGGCAAAATGGAGGTAGGTAAGCATTCGGTCTGGGTTCAACTGGCGCCCGTCTACTACTTGCACTTTACTTCTGGCGTGTTGTAGTGTAGGGTCCTCTAATTGTGCTGTTCCAAAGCGACCCCTGTACTGAGTCAGGGGAGGGTTGGGAGTACTGACCTCATCCTCTGCTACTCCGTTTATCTCTGTGCTTTGGTTTTCTTCTTCCAGCAGGTTAATCTCAGGAGTTCCGTCATCTCCTTCAAAAGCCGGCCCCGCCTGGGCTTCCTCCTCACCCAAGTACACCTCTCTCCTTTTCCCTCTCTTCTATTTTCTGGGGGTGAATAATAACACTCTCTGGCCCCTTCGGGACTTGTCCACAACTTCTGGAAGAAAGGACAGTCACGTCCAATCAATACTGGATATGGTAACTGGTTGACCACACCCACTATTCCGGCGAACCTTCCCTCCTGGGTGGTAATTTCCACCTGTGCAGTAGGATAAGCTTTGGTGTCCCCATGTATGCAAGTAATCGCCATGGGCCTGCATGACAGGTTCAAAGCTTTGGGAGCGTACTCTGGTGTGATCAACGTCACCATGCTCCCGGAGTCAAACAGGGTGTTCACTTCCTGATTCTGTATTCTCACCTGACTTAGATGAGGCCCTTGACCGGGTTCTCTGACGAGCGCAGCGGTGATGTTGCACTGTTTGGTTGGTGCAGGCTCTGTTTGCATCGGTTCGTCTTTTACAGGGTAGCTCCAAGACAGGTGACCTGTTCTCCACATATGTAGCACTTCCGGGTGTCTCTCTCCTCCAGCCCCCTTGTTTCACGTCTTGGTTCGAATCTGAACTCCTGTCTTCGTGGAACTGTTCCTTCGTCCTGTCTTCGGGATTCCTCCTTCCACCCTTTCTGTGGTGGTAAGGGGTTAATTCGGCGGTCTGCGTCTCGTGTGGGGTTTTTTTCTGGTGCCCCTCTTTCCATCCTGCTGGTTCTTAAGAGCTCCGTAGTGGCGTGATATCTTTCCACTAGGTCTACCACGCCCTCTGCTGTACTTAGGTTCCCTTGGCTCGCCGTCTTTTTCAGCTCATAGGGAAGGCTCCTTGTGAAGTGGTCCAGCACGATCTGTTCAATAATTTCAGCCTGGGGTAAGACTTCCGGCTGTAGCCATTTTCTGGCTAGGTGGATTAGGTCATACATATGTGAGCGGGGTGCTTTCTCAGTGCGATATGCCCAGGCTTGGAATCTCTGTCCCCTTACTGCTGTGGTGACGCCAAGCCTGGCATTTCACATGTAAATGTGAATGAGCTTGTTTGTCCTTAAGTGACATCACTGTAAATTTTGAAAGAGAGTAGGTCAGTTGTTACTGTGGATTCCAAGACAGCAGAAAGTAAGTGGCTGATGGGCGGTTTTATGGTTAGCAGTGGTGTAGTTCACCTTAATGATAATGGGGGCAGCTTTTTTATTATTGTTTTTTGCTGTGTCTGGCCTGTCATGTTATATATTTTTTGTGGGTTTACAGTTCTGTATAAAACCACTTACCATGAACTGCAGTGTACACTTGTTATAGTATTAAAGCAGCTGTTTGAGAATACCCTTGCTGTAAAAACTACGCTAAAGTTAAACATGAAGAGCTACTAAATGTCTGTCACTGAATTCTCTTGCTTTTGATCCCAACTATGTCCAAAGACAACATGTGTCCGCCCTCCACTCAAAATCGCTGGAGCGAGGAGGAAACCCGGGCATTAATAAGTATAGTTAGTGACTTGGATGTGTTGTGCCAGCTTGATCGTCCGAAACAGCGTAACAAGCATGCGTACCAACAAGTGGTTGATGCCCTCTCAGAAAGAGGAATAGAGCACACCGTCCCACAAGCTAGGGGCACATTAAAAAAATTGAAACAGTCCTACCTGCAGGAACGAGTGAGGAGGTGCCGTTCGGGAGAAGAGGGACGGTCCCGCAGAGCAATGCTTTTTCCTTCAGTTACATCTGGCATAGCTATGTACATGTTGCAGTGCCTCTGAGCAAGTGAGTTGACAAACTTGTAAATACAGCAATGAACTGTGGTTTTATGCACCCCAAACACATTGCCAACTACCCTGTACTCAGCTGAGTAACCCTAACCTTGTACTCAGCTGAGGATGCCAGCCTACACAGAGCAATCGCCACTCTTTTTTCCACCCTGCACAGGAATCCGTACCTCTATCCTCTGCAGATCTGTGAAAGAGTGACGCAGCACAACCTCTTCCCACCAGCACGATGGGCGAGTATGTGTCCAAACCGTCCTTTCACTAGCCATTGCATTAGATAACAAGGCATAAGGATTTGCTGGTAGAGGATGTTTGGAGGTTCAAGCTCCCAAAACAAAGGGAAAACATCCTCTGACAGCCCTGGGAGCACACGTGGAAGATGTGTGCCACTGAGTTTTACAATCGGCCGGTTTTCAACCATGGTGATCTGCAATACCTGTGTTGGTCAGTTTCATTTTATACCTCCCAGTTCATTTTTTAATGAATGAGTCTTAAGATAAATTAGTTGAAACTGAATTCAATACTAACGACATGCCACCCCACCAATGACATTTAAAAAAACAATTTGGGCAAGAGCAGTAAAACACTTTATTAACCAACCAGGCACAAGGTATTTTGCTTTATTACAGCAGCTTAGATTCACTCGTGTACCAGTTCTCTGCACATGGAAACCGCACAAAATGTCACTAGTAATTTTCAAAAACAGCATGAGTACTTTACGCAGAGCTAATTTACATATCAACCCCCACCTTTCCCCTTAATTTGCATGACGTCGGGTGAAAAGCCCAGTTTACTCGAGTAAAATAAACTAGAAACCCAAAAAATCATTTTACACAAGACATTTTTCTCAAACAAATGTCTCGAGCTAAAATAAAACACGCATGGAAACTCCACCAGTGAGAACATCATATTACACATGCAGAAAGATCTAACAATGGGAACATCATATTACACATGCAGAAGATCTAACAATGGGAACATCATATTACACATGCAGAAGATCTAACAATGGGAATATCATATTACACATGCAGAAAGATCTAACAATGGGAACATCATATTACACATGCAGAAGATCTAACAATGGGAATATCATATTACACATGCAGAAAGATCTAACAATGGGAACATCATATTACACATGCAGAAGATCTAACAATGGGAATATCATATTACACATGCAGAAATATCTAACAATGGGAACATCATATTACACATGCAGAAGATCTAACAATGGGAATATCATATTACACATGCAGAAATATCTAACAATGGGAACATCATATTACACATGCAGAAGATCTAACAATTGGAATATCATATTACACATGCAGAAAGATCTAACAATGGGAACATCATATTACACATGCAGAAGATCTAACAATGGGAATATCATATTACACATGCAGAAGATCTAACAATGGGAATATCATATTACACATGCAGAAGATCTAACAATTGGAATATCATATTACACATGCAGAAAGATCTAACAATGGGAACATCATATTACACATGCAGAAGATCTAACAATGGGAATATCATATTACACATGCAGAAAGATCTAACAATGGGAGCATCATATTACACATGCAGAAGATCTAACAATGGGAATATCATATTACACATGCAGAAAGATCTAACAATGGGAACATCATATTACACATGCAGAAGATCTAACAATGGGAATATCATATTACACATGCAGAAAGATCTAACAATGGGAACATCATATTACACATGCAGAAGATCTAACAATGGGAATATCATATTACACATGTGGAAGACAGAAGTACAAGTTAAAAGTTCCAATCAATGAAAAACACACAGAAACATTTTTCTAAACTATTTTATTCTTGTTCCTTTTTTTGTCCCTCTAGCACTTAAAACTTTGAAAGACTTGAATGATCTTCCCATGAGAGCTGATTGCAGCACAGGAATTACTGTTGGAAGCTAAAATACGTGGGTTGAGTGATAAATACAGTCAAGTAAACCAGGCATAAAGGAGAATTCCTCATGAATTTTTCAAACACCTACACTGAAACATTTAATTTAAAAATAAATAAATAAATAATACGACTGAGTTTCCAGTGTTTGGTCTTTTTGTTGTTGTTTGGTTTTAACTTGACCACTTGGGTCTCAAGAAAGCCAAGAAACCTGTCATAGAAAATAATTTCAAGACTCCTTCCAGCAGTTGAAATAAATAAGCTTTATTATGTATTTATTTTAATATTACAATAAATACATAGCTTTAACGTGGAGGCAGCTGTCCGATCCAAACTCTCCACTCAGTCACCGCTGTTCGGGGGGAGGCAGACGCGATCTTCTATCCTCTGTAGTTATGAGTAGCACGTCTATTAGCCAATCATATTCTTCCATTTCTTCAGCTGGCATGTGTGAAACGATGAATATAGCCATCTAAAAAATAACCATGACTCACCCCTTTTGCCTGTTTTAGCCAATAACTAGATGCGTATCCTCCTACATTGATAACTAATATTGACAACAGTGAATGGAACGAAGCTTGGTTTAGAAGGATGTAGCATTTTTTAAAATTATAATTAAGAGTACTGTTTCTGTTTGTTTCTTCGAATTGTAATGTATCTAGCTCTGGAAATAAAGTTTGGCTGAATTGTTTCCTTTTTATTAAATAGATACGTTTCATATGTACAGAACGGTATATCATTATTTTGTTGGTCATTTATTTAAGTTTATCCAATTAAGTCTATATAGGACGTGTTTGATTTATGCCTTTCTCCTGCCTTAACAACGTTGTTTACAAAATATTTTATACAAAGTATGTTAAAGTGACGTGGTCTTGAAATGTAATTGCTATATTAATATTGTAGACAGTGCATTTTTAACATACGTTCGCAGTGTGTAACAGAATAAACTATGATGGGCTACTATTTTCTTTTCTCTGCTGGCTGGTGGAGAAAATGTGTTTAACAACCAAATGGGATAAAACGTTAAGAAGATATGAAAAGTGTGTCAGTCAGAATACAATAATAAGATTTTACTGCTGCTGGGGTCTGAAGGGGATCGCTAGCCTTCTGCCTTTTTTCTGCCTCCCCATTTCTTTTGCCACTGCCTCCCAGTAACCCAGTAACCCACAGTAGGGTTATGAAAATTACAATACTCCACATTTCCATTTGGCTGTGAAGTGTTACTGAAAAGACAGTGGGGTTTACAACAAAACCCATTACTCACAACTGCTGCATGCTTGTGTTATACATATTCCAGTAATATACTTTCAATAGAATTGTGATTGATTGGACATTCACATCTGTCATGGATTACAATTCTTTTTTTTCAATTTGTACATCTGGTTATTGTTTTGCAAGTAACACAGAGGTGAATCTCATATATGAATATTCAGGAATATTTGTGCATTACTTTTTCATACACAAAAAGCACAGGTTCACACAATATATATTTTTGATAGAAATTCTAGTCCTGGTCACATTAAAGATTCAGATTTGGTCACAGCCTTTAAGTCTCAATCAAAAACGTATTTATTTGACAGCATTCTCTTAGATGTTTTTATTATTATTATTATTTGTATTTGTTGCTTTCTTATTAATAATTAAGACATATTCATTATTATTATAATTGTTTGTTGCTATAGTGCCTTGGTACATAGTGCTTGCCATGAAAGGCCCTTTTATTATTATTATTATTATTATTATTATTATTATTATTATTATTATTATTTATTTATTTATTTATTTATTTATTTATTTTTATTTATTTATTTTTTCAAAGATTGTACTGTTGTGGATTTTAGAAGTATTAACGTTTCAATATATACAATTCACTTTGAATGCTTTTTATGCATTTAATCTCCATGTTGTTTTATTTACTTTTGGCAATTGAATGCATCAGGGGAGCATCCAGAGAATATACTAACAACCAAACGAGCAAGATGGGCCGAATGGCCTCCTCTCGTTTGTAAACTTTCTTATGTTCTTCTTATGTTCTTATAACACCAAGCTCCTAGCAAGGATACTGGGGCTGAAATAAGCAGTGCTGAATTCAATTAGAGAACAGAACTGTTAGCTTTTACGTCAAGATTGAAAACATACTTTGGTAACACTTTATGTTAAGGTGATGCTTATTAATGTGTTATAAATACATCATAGATGCTTTATAACTATGCTATAACGTGTTAATAAAACATTGTGGATAGTTTATAACCATGGAATAGCCATGGACAGAATTGCAGTTGTATAAAGAGGACAGTTAATAGCCACCTATTCTACTTTGGGATGTTTAAATGTAATTCCATCTATGGCTATTGCATGGTTATAAACCATCTACAATGCTTTATTAACACTATATAACATTGTTATTAAGTATATATTATATATTTATAAAACATTAATAAGCAGCACCAAGTGTTAGCCATACTTGTATAAAATGGCTTTCTTAGCTTAGTGGGTTTTAATGTAATTTTTAAATCGCTGCTTTTTAACATATTTTTATACTGTTATTTAAATATGCTATTTAATAATAATAATAATAATAATAATAATAATAATAATAATAATAATAATAATACCGTTAATTTTATATAGCACCCTTCACACCAAGGTGTCTCAGGGTGCTGTGCAACATGAAAAAACAAAATCAGGAACACAGTAATAACAATAATAATAAAATAAAGAAAACAGTAACAGTCAATTCAAAAGTACATTCAAAACAGTAAAATACAAATAAAAACCAATTCCTAAGATCATAAAAACAATAATTACAAAGTTTTATTATTATTATTAGTTTATTTAGCAGACGCCTTTATCCAGGGCGACTTACAGAGACTAGGGTGTGTGAACTATGCATCAGCTGCAGAGTCACTTACAATTACGTCTCACCCGAAAGACGGAGCACAAGGAGGTTAAGTGACTTGCTCAGGGTCACACAATGAGTCAGTGGCTGAGGTGGGATTTGAACCGGGGACCTCCTGGTTATAAGCCCTTTGCTTTAACCACTGGACCACACAGCCTCCTTTTAAGAACAAGTTCACAAGATCACTGTAAAAAAGCTGCCGAGAACATGTGCGGATTTAAAATTCAACGCTGATGTGGAGTCCTGAATGCAGCCGGGCAGAGAGGTCCAGAGAGAAGGGGCAGCACAGCTAAAACTACGCCCACCAAGAGGAACACATCATGGAACCAAAGGCTGTAGCAGCTGTGTGTGTGACATGCATGGGGACCTTTATACTAATGTATTGTGTTGTGTAAATGTAAATACTTTTTCAGTGTACTGTACAGTGCTTTGCAATACTTTTGAATGAAAAGCGCTATATAAATGCAATAAATAAATAAATAAATAAATAAATAAATAAATAAGAAGATCACACATTTGGAAGCAATGTCTTTTCGGGTGCAATTAGGAGATGTTTTGATGAAACATCTCCTAATTGTTCTAAACTGATTTATGAACCAAGGACATGTGAAAAAAGCAAACCAGTTGTGATTATGTTGAAAAAGACCTTGCAGACATATGTGCTGTACAACAAAGGCCACAACAGTAAGTCATGAGATGTGGTAGTAAACCCTAGATATAAAACATTGCATAGACAAGACAAAACAGAGGCCCTGGAAAGGCATGTCCATGCTTTAAAATTCTCAAAGAAATTCTTTTTAAAGTATTTCTATCCTAAGGCTGTCTGTCACAGGGGAAAACAAAGACATATAAATCGCCTTTTCTCTTGTCATCAGGGCCAGATTAACCCATCACAGGGCCCGAGGCAAACATACACTTCTGGGCCCCTATCTTCTTATATGAATAACAACAAATATACCATTATATATATATATATATATATATATATATATATATATATATATATATATATATATATATATATATATATAGCTTAATTTGCAAAAGGTATCATTTTTTGTTTTTAAGCTATTAGGTTTTGATCAGAAATGGCCAATTATGTTTATTAATTATGACTAAAATTTCACGCACTGCTCTGAACTGAATGACTGACCGAATCTGCCAGAAACAGTTCAATTGAAGGTGGTGTGCTAAATACATTTCAAAATAAAATCAGAAAAACTTGAAGCCTACGTCAAATCCCATAGCAGAGCTTGATAATCACCTTTCACGATTTACTGAATAAAAACACAACAGTTGAAATATGGACAAGAGTGCCATGTTGATTGTTGTCCAATTTAAAAAAAAACACATGATACTTCTATATAGGAGAGTGCTCAATTTTTTTGTCCACTAACTGTAGGTCCACCATAGTCCACAAACATATATATTAAATAAACAAACACACCTGCCATGACTTTGGGCCCTAGGCAGGTGCTTAGTTAATCCGGCCCTGCCTGTCATTAAAAAAATAGATTTTTTTGGTACTTTTTATACACATTTTCTGAGCCTTGTCCGTTCTTAGAGGATAAACAGTGCTAAACAAGCCTACATTGCTAAATAATCATAATGAGAAACGTACTGTTTTTGAGAGTCCTTTTACATTTGTTCTAAAAGGCCCATGTTGCCAATTTAATTACTAGATATTTTATACTAGATTGAAAGCTGATTAATGTGAACAGAATCCGTTTTTGTTTTTGTAGGTATGGCTTTTATCTTAATGAGCCAAACCTTGATGGTTCACTTCACAATTGTCTTAGCACATGTTTTAAATAGTCATTCCTTGACAAGAGAGTATTTCATTGAGTATTTCAGTTGCCTCCAGATAGATACTTGCTGGTACTGCACCATGCGGGAATATCATTTATTTATTGATTAATGCATATTTAGCATTTAAGGTTCTTGATGTTAATAGTTTAATCTGAATGGCAACCTGAAATTAATTGTTCGAGAATCTGTCAGACTTTTTTTTCAACAGTGTCTACAGGAGCAAAGCCTGGGCTGACCTTTTTATAAATACTGAAGAATGCTGGCATGGGTTGACATGGGTCATTTTGAAGCATTATGCAGAGCCTGAACCCAATCCTCCAAGTGTATGTTAAGTTTTCTGTAAAGCCTCTATTTCTCAGAAATGTTCGCCTCTCAAGCACGCAATACCACCCAATTAGCAGCTATTTAAGATAGTAATGAACTGCACATATCGAAATGATCTAAGTAAAAAACATATCTACAAGACTGAAATGTGTACTCAACTGGAACTAAAAGTCCGACCAAGAAGTACAACGGTTTTTAGATCTAATTAGATCCTTCACACCACAAGTAACACATTGTGTCAACTTTTGAAAGAGATGTGGATGTATTACTGAAAGATCAATATAAACATAATTCTAGGGGGTATAAAGTACATAATAATATAACGAAGGACACATTTTTGGCTTTGAAGGGAATGACAACGATATAGTAATTAAACCAGCAGACAAGGGGACTGCTGTTGTAGTTCAGGTTACACACTCTTATAGAGATTATTGGACAATTGTCTGATGTGAGTTTTTATCAAGAATTGCATCATGATCCTACATTGATTTAAAAAAAAATCAAACAGTACTACAGGTATATTTGGATAATGAATTATTAACAAAACAAGAATATAAATGTCTGTTTAATGATAATCTGATTAGACCAGTTTTCTATACTCTCCCAAAGATACATAACAGCTAATCCAGCTGGTCGCCCGATTGTGGCAGAAATTGGATCTTTAACAGAAAATGTGTCTAAATTTGTTGCTTTCCATAAAGCACCTCTAGTTAAAACTTTACCTTCTTACTTAAAGGATACATCTGATGTCTTAAGAAAAGTCACTGATCTTCCATTGATTTCTGAAAATGATTAGCTTGTAACATTGGATGTCTCAAGTCTATATACTAACATCCCTAATGATTTAGGATTAGAGGCATTAAGAATTTACCTTGATGAACGAGAGGAGAAAGAACCCCCAACTGAATTGTTAATGAGATTTTCTGAATTGGTTTTGTTAAAAAATTATTTTCTGCTTGAACAAAAATATTATTTACAGATTCAAGGCACAGCCATGGGTTCAACAACGGCTCCTAGTTACGCAAATGTATTTATATTTACACAAATGTATTTATAAACAATTGATTTTTTGGATGTAACTTTTCCTAAGGACGGGGATAGATTGAGAACAACAGTTTATAGAAAGCCAACTGGCAAAAATACACAGCTCATGGCGAACAGCTTTCATCCTAAATCACGGAGGTGTTTACCAACAAGTCAACTGTATAGGTTGCGTAGAATCTGTGAGACGGAGGAGGATTTTGAAGTGAGGCAGCAGTCATGATTGAACGTTTTCAAGACAGAGGTTACCCTGATACCTGGCTAACACTCGCATTACAAACAATAAGTTCTAGAAGTAGAGATGATTTGTTGAAAACCACATGTAAAAGAAAAAATGATTTTTCTGTAATTTTCTTGTCAATATGGTTTACAAAGTAGTGCTATACAATCTGTTATACATGAACATTGGCATATACTTTCTATATGCCAATGTTCATGTATAACTTTGTCTATCTTTCAGGATCCTCCCCTTTTTACTTATCACAGGGCATGTCATTTTAAGGACCGTTTAGTCCATGCCGACTCCTTTAAACTACCCTGTGCCTTCTTCCCAATTACACCAGGCTGCTATCCTTGCCATCAATGTGCCTCCTGCAACAACCTGATGAAAACGGATTCATTTGTCCATCCAAGTACAGGGAAAAGGTTTAAGATCCACACAAGGCTGGCATGTAATAGTACTAATGTTATTGATCTTTTATTGTGCCCGCGTGGAATTGGTTATGTAGGTACGACCACAAGACAGTTAAAAATCTGTTTGGGGGAAAGTGCTATTAGAAGAAATGATTTCACGTCACTGGTAGCTAGACACTTCACAGAATTTAACCACATTGAAATGCATTGGTATTGAGAAGGTCTATAGGGGTGATGATATTAATCAGAACATTTTGAGACGTGAGGCTTTTTGGACTTATACTCTCAATACAATTACACCCTTTGTTATGAATGATGAGTTGGACTTAATCCCTTTCTTGATGCAGTAAGATAACTTTTCAAGATTTCTAGGATACTTGAAAGATAATTGGTTCCCAATTACTATTGTTCTTTCTTCATATACATACATGTAAATGTGAATGTGTATGTGTGTATACATTGTATATGGATGGATGGATATATATATATATATATATATATATATATATATATATATATATATATATATATATATATATATATATATATATATATATACAGTACTGTGCAAAAGTTTTAGGCAGGTGTGAAAAAATGCTGTAAAGTAAGAATGCTTTCAAAAATAGACATGTTAATAGATTATATTTATCAATTAACTAAATGCAAAGTGAGTGAACAGAAAAAAATCTAAATCAAATCTATATTTGGTGTGACCACCCTTTGCCTTCAAAACAGCATCAATTCTTCTAGGTACACTTGCACAAAGTCAGGGATTTTGTAGGCATATAGTCAGGTGTATGATTAAACAATTATACCAAACAGGTGCTAATGATCATCAATTCAATATGTAGGTTGAAACACAATCATTAACTGAAACAGAAACAGCTGTGTAGGAGGAATAAAACTGGGTGAGGAACAGCCAAACTCAGCTAACATGGTGAGGTTGCTGAAGACAGTTTACTGTCAAAAGTCATACACCATGGCAAGACTGAGCACAGCAACAAGACACAAGGTAGTTATACTGCATCAGCAAAGTCTCTCCCAGGCAGAAATTTCAAGGCAGACAGGGGTTTCCAGATGTGCTGTCCAAGCTCTTTTGAAGAAGCACAAAGAAACGGGCAATGTTGAGGACCATAGACGCAGTGGTCGGCCAAGGAAACTTACTGCAGCAGATGAAACACACATCATGCTTACTTCCCTTCAAATCGGAAGATGTCCAGTAGTGCCATCAGCTCAGAACTGGCAGAAAACAGTGGGACCCTGGTACACCCATCTACTGTCCGGAGAAGTCTGGTCAGAAGTGGCCTTCATGGAAGACTTGCGGCCAAAAAGCCATACCTCCGACGTGGAAACAAGGCATGAAAACACAGGAACTGGGGTGCAGAAAAATGGCAGCAGGTGCTCTGGACTGATGAGTCAAAATTTGAAATACTTGGCTGTAGCAGAAGGCAGTTTGTTCGCCGAAGGGCTGGAGAGCGTACACAAATGAGTGTCTGCAGGCAACAGTGAAGCATGGTGGAGGTTCCTTGCAAGTTTGGGGCTGCATTTCTGCAAATGGAGTTGGGGATTTGGTCAGAATTAATGGTCTCCTCAATGCTGAGAAGTACAGGCAGATACTTATCCATCATGCAATACCATCAGGGAGGCATCTGATTGGCCCCAAATTTATTCTGCAGCATGACAACGACCCCAAACATACAGCGAAAGTCATTAGGAACTATCTTCAGCGTAAAGAAGAACAAGGAGTCCTGGAAGTGATGGTATGGCCCCCACAGATCCCTGATCTCAACATCATCGAGTCTGTCTGGGATTACATGAAGAGAGAGAAGCAACTGAGGCTGCCCAAATCCACAGAAGAACTGTGGTTAGTTCTCCAAGATGTTTGGGCCAACCTACCTGCCGAGTTCCTTCAAAAACTGTGTGCAAGTGTACCTAGAAGAATTGATGCGTGATGCTGTTTTGAAGGCAAAGGGTGGTCAGACCAAATATGGATTTGATTTAGATTTTTCTTCTGTTCACTCACTTTGCATTTAGTTAATTGATAAATATAATCTGTTAACATGTCTATTTTTGAAAGCATTCTTACTTTATAGCATTTTTTCACACCTGCCTAAAAGTTTTGCACAGTACTGTATATATATATATATATATATATATATATATATATATATATATACAGTGCCTTGCATAAGTATTCACCCCCCCTTAGACTTTTCCACATTTTGTAGTGTTACAACATGGAATTAAAATGGATTTAATTGGGATTTTTACCATTTGATTTACACAACATACTTAACACTTTGGTTGCATAAGTATTCACCCCCCTGAGTCAATACTTGGTAGAAGCACCTTTGGCAGCAATTACACCTGTGAGTATTTTTGGGTAAGTCTCTACCAGCTTTGCACATCTGGATCCTGCAATTTCTGCCCATTCTTCTTGGCAAAATTGCTCAAGCTCTGTCAAGTTGGATGGGGACCGTTGGTGAACAGCAATTTTCAAGTCTTGCCACAGATTCTCAATCGGATTGAGGTCTGGGCTTTGACTGGGCCATTCTGAGACATTCAGGTTCTTGTTTTTAAATCACACCAGTGTAGCTTTGGTTGTGTGTTTAGGGTCATTGTCCTGCTGGAAGGTCAACCTCCACCCTAGTCCCAGGTCTCTTGCAGAGTGAAACAGGTTTTCCTCTAGAATTCCCCTGTATTTGGCTCCATCCATCTTGCCCTCAATCCTGACCAGTATACCAGTCCCTGCCGATGAAAAGCATCCCCCATAACATGATGCTGCCACCACCATGCTTCACCGTATTGGTGGTGTTCTCAGGGTGATGAGCAGTGTTGGCTGTGCGCCACACATAGCGTTTTGCGCTAAGGCCAAAAAGTTAAATTTGGTCTCATCAGACCAGAGAACCTTTTTCCACATGTTTGCTGTGTCTCCCACATGCCTTTTGGCAAAATCCAAATGGGATTTGATATGGGTTTTTTTCAGCAATGGCTTTCTTCTCGCCACTCTTCCATAAAGCCCAGCTTTGTGGAGCGTCCGGGTTATAGTTGTCCCATGGATAGTTTCTCCCATCTCAGCTGTGGATCTCTCCAGCTCCTTCAGAGTTACCATTGGCCTCTTTGTTGCTTCTCTGACTAATGCCCTCCTTACCTGGTCACTGAGTTTTGGTGGACGGCCTTCTCTAGGAAGAGTCGCGGTTGTGCCATATTCTTTCCATTTTTTAATAATGGATTTAACGATGCTCTGGGGATGTTCAAAGTTTTTTTAAAACCCAACCATGATTGGTGCTTCTCCAGAACTTTCCAGAAATTTTAAAATTGCTCGCTAGTTGTAAAAAATTGTGTAAAAAATAGTGCATGGGGTAGTGAGTGGTAAATGAGAATCGAATGCCCCCCTAGGGGTGGGATGCTTGGATTTGTGTAGCATCCCACCCATCAAGAGGGCATTCAATTCTCATATCACACACTATGCAGTATTCTCTGTATAATTCCTTTGTGAAGTGCTCTGTAATGTTTTTTGATAGGGTGGAGTAGGAGAGAGGTAAGCAACACACATAAGGAGAAAAAAAGATATATTTCTGTCACTTCCTTTTTTTCTTATACCAGGTCCAATACCTAATACATTTGTTTCCCATAGGGATACTACAATCTAAAGTACCTTGGCTTTGAAGTATCTCCCTAATAGAAAAGTATAATTTCCAGATATATTTGTAATTCATGTTCTGTTTAACTTCAAATGAAGTTTTAAAAAGTATTTCCTCTTTTGAAGTGTAGCACATTGCACAGATGACAGCTGTTCTTAAGATCACAAACATATGGAAAAACTGTGCTGTACTGAGCAAGATATTTATAGTTACACATAAGAAAGCTTACAAACGAGAGGAGGCCATTCGGCCCATCTTGCTCATTTGGTTGTTAGTAGCTTATTGATCCCAGAATCTCATCAAGCAGCTTCTTGAAGGATCCCAGGGTGTCAGCTTCAACAACATTACTAGGGAGTTGGTTCCAATTCTCTGTGTAAAAAAGTGCCTCCTATTTTCTGTTCTGAATGCCCCTTTATCTAATCTCCATTTGTGACCCCTGGTCCTTGTTTTTTTTTTCAGGTCGGGTCGACATTGTTAATACCTTTTAGAATTTTGAATGCTTGAATCAGATCACCGCGTAGTCTTCTTTGTTCAAGACTGAATAGATTCAATTCCTTTAGCCTGTCTGCATACAACATGCCTTTTAAACCCAGGATTATTCTGTTCGCTCTCCTTTGCGCTCTTTCTAGAGCAGCTGTTATGTTTCCATGCTGATACATAACATATGTGCTTTATGACACTATCTATCCTGCTATCCCCTATGAAATAAAAAGATGAAATGAACACAATTTTTATTTATATTTTTTTGATTCCACTAAAAAGCATTAATTTAATGAAGGAGATAAAAAGGTCAATACCAAGCATGGCTGGGTAGTCATTCTTTTTGTCTTCAAATACGTTGAGTTTGCATGATATCATACCTCATGAGGCAAGATACTCTTGTCTAGGGCACAGTTCACCACCTCTGTGTGATGGAAAATCTGGGAAGCTCTACTTCCCCTTATTTACATAACACATAAAATAATGACGACTTTATTTTATCTCTCAGCCAAAAGCCACTTTTGGGAATCCTACAGGAAAGACATTTTATGGTTGATGCTTTCTGCTTTTTTGCGTTAACTTGAATGTGTGTCTATTTCCTCCATTTGACTTTGGAAAATTCCACGAGAGGTTTAGAGTAGGTTCACCAATTATAAAGGCAGCCTATAACTCCAACAACAGGTTTGGTGGTCCCGTGGTTAAAGAAAAGGTTGGTAACAGGAGGTCCCTGGTTCAAATCCTGGCTCACTCACTGACTCACTGTGTGACCCTGAGCAAGTCACTAAACCTCCTTGTGCTCCGTCTTTCGGGTGAGAAGTTGTGGTAAGTGACTCTGCAGCTGATGCATAGTTCACACACACTAGTCTCTGTAAATAACCTTGGATAAAGGTGTCTGCTAAGCAAACACACAATAATAATATGGATGTCACAAGATTAGGCATCCTGCTTAGTCATCTTGCATTTAAACCCATAGTGCCTCGACACTCTCTGTATTGCTCAAATGCATCAGTTCTATTACTGATAGCCAATCAGCAAGATTCATTTCAAACACAACATCTGGTTGCATTGAAGACATGTGCCTCCAATGTCTTTGCAGATAAAAAAAAAGCACCAAAGCATAACAGCAAAATAGTGGTATGGTGGGGAATTCAAAGGGCCCTCCCAGTGGATAAAAACATGATCAATACCCTCTGTCAAGTAAAGGAAGGGGTGAATGATCACAATTGATGTTGTTCTTCATTTATTTTTTTATTGATTTCAAAAAGGTTTCTGACTTCATTGATATAAAATGGTGTTAGTCATAGAATCCCCCAAGCAATTTGAGTCCTTTATGATGGCTCAAAGAGCACTGTGGGCATCGATGGACATCTCCCTGGAGAATACAAAGATAAAAGGAGAGGTTATGTTTCCATTTCTCTTCATCATGACCTCCGGCGACGCACAGTTTAAGGGAAATATGTATCACCCTTTCCAGATCCACACACACCTTAAGGCTAGTTTATATATCATCATACCTTTGAAGGACATTGTGGGGAATGTTTTATTTGGGGATGCAATTAGTTATTTCAAGTAGAGATCTGAATGTTCTGGAAGCAACATAAAAAAAAAAAAAAAGATTTAGGTCCGATAGCTTTTTGAAAAATGATACGTATTTGTGAAAAATCCCACGATCCTTCCTATGTCAAAGTGAGTTTGTTTGAACTAACCAAATTCATTCAGAGAAGTTTGAAATTTACCACTGGCAACGCCCCGAAAAAACCCCAGCAGAACTCACACCATTGCCCCATTGCACCATAGTGCCACAGTACCCTGTGGCGGAGTGTCCCGCCCCTATGTATATGTGTTCTGTATTATTATTTCTATTATTATTGTTGTTTGCGGCATGGACGAAAGCCGCCGCCATTATTTGTTATTGTTTTATAAACAAAAACACAAAACCTTGTGAGGATGCGTGACTGATCAGCTACTGATTATTTAACTAGCTGACAGTCACGCATCCTTATTAAACTCGTGCAGACTGTGGCCGAGGGGTAATAAGATAATTAATAACTAGTTAACCCCTCGGCCAGAATATAAAAGCCTGCAGCTGTCTTTGTTCAGGGTGGAGAGTGTTCGAGAGAGCTATCAGGAGGAGTGTAAACAATACTGTGAGTATAAGAAAGACGATTGCTACCAACTGAGACCTTTAGGTACTCGTTCTAGTTTAAAGATTACTTGTTTTGTTCTGTTTGTTTGGCCAACGTGCCCTTTTGTTTTGTGTTTGTTTAAATCTTTTGTTTTGTTATTTAATAAACGAGCTGAGTGCCGTTGCGTTTCAGTTTTGCCCCACCAGTCCTTGTGTTGAGTCTGTGTTTCTTGTCTGACGTCACTTATAACAGTTTACCGCAGTATTTTGGCACGGTAATTTTGCTCTTTTCTCATGGTCATACTAAACATTTACAATAGTCAACCTTTCACTTAGACTTTATGCTTTTGCTATAGTACATGTTGCCACTGTATTGTCATTGAAAGTGCATAAATCTAACAACATAATTCCATTAAATCTTACCTCTATTGTCATCACTTTGATAAGATAAGATTTTTCTATCTGAAAAATATTTAAATTGCTGCCATTTATTTATTTTACAAGAATTGCAGCTCCCAGAAACTTCACTCCTTGGTTCACCTTCCCAGCACCAATCGCTGTTTTTTCTCATGACTTTCACTGTCTCCAGTGCTTTTCAGATCAATTGCCAAGGGTCTATTAAAATGTTTCTGATCATTCTCCTTATTTATGTGCTGTATCACACTCTTGAGGGATGCCTTAATGGCTTTTCTACCAAATGAGCCAAAAAAGAATTTTAAAGTGTTTAAGAGTATTTAAAAACAAGTTGATAATGGACCAATAAGTAATATATATATATATATATATATATATATATATATATATATATATATATATATATATATATATATATATATATGTGCATGGTCTTTAATATCGTATTGTTAAAGTCAGGACTTAAATTAAAAAAAAAAAAGTCTTCATTTATCCATACATTCCTTGTGTAAAATGTACGGGCCACTGGATACTGCACTCTGTCTTACAATATTCTCCACCAGAAGCAGTTTTGTATGCTAAGGGAAACGGCTACAAGCATACTAGTTATGTCTTTACTCACACCATAAACACACAAACCCACACACTCTCACAATGAAGGAAGAAGAAAGGGAATGCCTTTTTAATATTGGCTGTGTATGAGGATCGTTCAACACAAGCTATGCTTGCGGGTGGGGGAAAGTTCTATTCATTTTCAAATGCATATCCTCTATTTTAAATCCAGTCCCAGACAAGTCATTATTAAATACCTGCCGTTTAAAGCAACCCTGTATTGCAGTCACCTAAACGGTTTACTCCTTCATATTCAGAATAGATGTTATGCAAGATTGCAGTTGCTACAGAATCAAGGTGCTATTATTCTCAAGTGAAGCTAGATTTAATGAAGGCCTAGGGCTTATAAGAACTACATGCTGAATGGAGCGTTAGTGGCTTCAGTGAGGGGGTGTTAGGGGGGTGAACGTAACAGAAACAGAACCTCGAAGCCTGGTACTATTAATCAGCATGATATAACTGAGGCCATCTGCTTGTAAACCTTACAGCAGTGTCTCTGGCCATAGTATCTCAAAACAATACTGTGACTTACCTGCAGGCTCCATGCTGCGACAATGACATTATAAGTGCCTTGCCCTGATAGCAGCCTGAACCAGGATATAGTACTCGTCTGTGATGAAACCTGACGGCAACAGGAACATGTACACTTATGGACAGAACAGATCTGATGCCATTTACAGCTTCAAGGGTTATGAATGCTTGAAATCATTCATAGATACTGTGTACTGAGCAACAAAAGAAATGTATCACGTATATTTGAGCATCAAAAGAAATGTATCACTTATAAATTCTGTTTTAGAGCAGGTGCAGTGACTTTTTATTGTGCTGATTAACAATTGACATCACGAAGATGCTGCAAAATGACCTGTCGATCTTGGGCAGGCGTTGTGACTCTTGGTCTCCCAGTTCGTGGCCTGTCATTGACAGAGTGTGTTTGGTTATACCTCCTCGCCAGGGTTGAAAAGCACCCAAGACGGCGAGCCACACTCTGCCCGAGTCCAGCCTCCAACATGCCGATTGCACGAAGGCGCTGCTCACTTGACAGACGTGGCATATTGTTTTTTTTCTGTGATTTTCTTTATTGCTTTTATTCAAGCTTGCAATTCAACAGCTGAAATCACTCCATATCCAGTGTCTAATCAACTGTCTCACTAATTAGGTGATTAAGTGCATATGTTTCAGTCATAGTCACTCAAGCGTGTCATGGCAAAGGATGAATGATCGAGTGATTAAAAAGAAACCAAAAACATTTCATCAATGTCCATCATTTATATGCCTTTTTTTCGAAAATAAATGTGTTATAATAGTGATAAGTTTCTTTTGATACTCGGTATACAGTGTGAACCACAACAAAGACACCACTGCATGCATTGCAGGGATAGTTATCTCAAGGCTGGTTTTTCTGCTTCTAATACTATGTTATAGTACACAAAGTTTTAGGAATGAAGACTAGATTCAATCTGCATAATGTCATTATAAATACATCAGGATGGCCTATGACAGCCAGCAAAGCCCACATACTTATTCAGGGTCATTCCTACCATAATGGGGTAATTGTTCATTGGCAGGGCCATTGGCAGCTTAATGGATGCCATATCATGCAGGCTTACTGAGCAATCAGTGCTTAAAGTTTGCTGTGTTCAAGATATACAAAACAGTGACCAGTATCTTTCAGTTCACACGACTTCAACAAAATGCACATGCCTTGTCCTGCAACTTGAACCCTTCTATATTGCCCTGATTGATGTACATGTCCTTACTCTCAATTCTGTATCTGCTTCTTTGCTGAAATACGACTCATGCAAAATGTCAAGAAATCTCAGTAGCTCACACCTATTTCCTTCAAAACTGTGTGCTGAAGAATTTCCAGACCAAGTTAATTTATAATCGAATAAACAATCTTCTCTCTCTCTCTCTCAATACACGAGTGACATATGGATGTACAGATAGACAAATAACCTCCACCAACCACATGTCCTTTTCAAGCTTCAGAATATCTAGACGGGCAGGTCTGCAGACTTCTTTAAGTGTTGCACACAACTGGGGTTCCACGGGAGTAGCGACATTCAATGTATTTTGTATATACTGTATATATAATAACAAAAAGCAATAAAAAAATATAAATGAAAAAAAATACGATTCAGATGAAAAAAGAACGATTTTGATGAAGCTTATTTACAGTGTTACAGATTCAAAAATGTTTTTAATTTGACATTTTTCTTAAGGAGTGCTAATAATGCGCTGCATGCAGTTCAAAGGCAGTGTGACAGTAAGATATATACCAGGACTCAAAGAATTTAAATGATTCTCATAGTTACATTCCTAAATGTTATTTTATGGTTAAGTGTTTTTAAATGTTTTTTTTATGTTTTAGTTTTTAAACGTTTTCATGTTGTACAGAAGCACAGCAAAACGTTAGGTTACAGATGTAACCCTGGTTCCCTGAAAGAGAAGATGATCAACAACCAATACCTTTGGGATATACCTGCCACAGGTCAGGTATTTACTGAGCATTTTATGTCAGGGTTGCTGATAGGCCCCTCCGGGGACTGACGTCCTCCTACCGAGGGAATAAGTAGCCACTCCAAATGCGAGTGATGCGACCTTGCAAGGTTTGTTGGTCGTCTTCTCTTTCGAGGAACCAGGGTACATCCGTAACCTAACGTTCCCTTTCAATTCGAAGACAACCAACAACCAATACTTTTGGGAAAGTATACCAAAGGCATTGCGAGGGAGCGTGAGCAGAGACAGCAGATGAGGGACGTCACGCTATCGCCAAACTAATGTTTGTGGTGTGAGCGTGCAGCCTCAAGGACCCTTGTGCCTAATGAAAGCACAGAGGGATCTACCACATTGAGTCGGTAGAACCTGGTGAATGTATGCAGAGTAGCCCAGCTAGCTGCAGTACAAATATCAGTCAATGAAGCTCCTCTAAAGAGGGCCTATGACGTAGCCACTCCTCTGGTAGAATGTGCAGCCACCCGCCTGCATTAGTATATGCAGTCTGTGTTCACAATCCAGTGAGACAGTCGCTGCTTTGAGAGGGCTTAACACAGGAGAACTGTTACCTCTTCTCTCTGACCTTCTCTAGGAAGGCCGGGAGCACCGGTATTGGAGGGAATGCGTACAAGAGTGTCCTGGGCCACTCGTGGGCTAGGGTGTCGACGCCTAGTGGACCGTCGCAGCGGTGGAGGGAGAACCATAGGGGGCAGTGAGTTGTCTCTGCCGTGGCAAAGAGATGGATTCAGGCCCTCCCAAAACGTTCCCAAATGCGCTAAGGAGGTCCGCCACCCAATTCACCACTCCAGGGAGATGAACAGCTCAGGTCAATAGCCAAAAGGCTATGCTGTGCACCCCCGGGATCAAAGCCCTCCCTGGCAGTTGACAAACTACAGACATGTTGTCCGTGCAGACAAGGACATGTCTCCTTTGGAGCACTGGAAGGAAATGCTGGAGAGCGAGGTGAACTGCTCGCAGTTCCAGCATATTTATATGTAGGGATGTCCAGCGACCCGACCAGGACCCGCGGACTCCTCTGCCAGCCCAGACCGCACCCTAACCCGAGTTGGAGGTGTCTGTCATCACCACCTGACGGCTGTGGATCACTCCCATTCTTACACCTTCGCGCAGGTGAGAGGCTTGCCTCCACCAGCACAGGGCTTCCCAGCATACGCGAGACACAATCAGCTGATGGTGTCTGTTGTGTTTGGGATGTAGCCGGAAGGCATTGAGCCACGCCTGAATCAAGCGCTTATGGAGTAACCTCAACTGGAGAGCTGATGAAGCTGCGGCCATCAGTACCAGTAACTTCTGACACAACACCACTTGTACTATCGATCCCTGTTGAAACAGGGCTAGACAGTTGTGAATGGCTGCCACTCTGTCGTCTGACAGGTAGGCTCGCATTGTGAGGGATTCCAGCCGGAGACCCAAGTAAACCGATCCTTTTGGCATCGTTGAGGTGAGACCCAGCCTCAAGAGATGCTCCGTCACAATCGCCGTGTGGGCCACTGCTCCTTCCTGCAACTGGGAGCAGATCAACCAGATGAATAGGGACGTGAAAATACGCATACTTTAATTCCAAAGTGGTAAACCAGTCACCCGGCCAGACAGACTGGAGAATGTGACGGTGTGTAACTATTTGGAACCTTCTCTCCCTCAAGAACCCGTTGAGGTGTCTCAGGTCTAGAATGAGGTGAAGGCCGGTGTCCTTTTTTGGCACTAGAAAATACACAGAGTAGAACCCCTCCTCTTGGGAGGTGGGTTCTATGAGGTGAATGGCTTGTTTTAGAAGTAATGCATTTATTTCTTGTCTGAGGGCCAAGACCTGGAGAGGGTTGTTCACTGATGTAACCGTGATCCCTCGAAAGGGAGGAGGGCCTGCGCGGAACTGCAGCGCATAACCGGTGTGTACGGTGGCTGGGTGGAGCCTGCTTTGGAGGCTGCCTAGGGTGGCGTTGGAACTGCTTCCCTGAACACTGCAGCACTGGGGCCCCACATCCGGCGTTTCCTCGTCCATGCGGGCAACCCCGGTTATTAGCTGCCGCGGAAGCCTGAAGGCGATACCGCGCCACACAGCGCAGTGGGGATCGGAACCGTCCATGTCACCATCTGTGTCACGGGTGGATGCCAGCATCTCATCCTCTCTCACGCTGAAGCACAGGAAGGGAGCATCAAGGCCACCTGTCGAGACGCCTCCCGTTCTCGATGGGAGAACTTCTCCACTGCTGGCCCGAATGTATGGCCAGGGGAGATAGGTGTGTCTAGCAAGGCAGACTTGTCCGTATCCGGGACCCTGGCCTGGGACAGCCAAAGCTGAGACAACTGGCTCTTCAGTTGATAACAATAACAATAACACAGTCTACCTGAGTGAGAAACAAAAGAGGAAGTGAGCTCCGCGGAGTGACTACTTATTCCCACGGTAGGCGGGACCGAGGACGTCACTAACCGGAGGGGCCTATCGGCAGCTCTGACATAAAATGCTCAGCGAATACCTGACCTGTGGCAGGCATATCTCAAAAGTATTGGTTGTTGGTCATCTTCAAATTGAAAGAGAACAATAATATGCATATAGGTCACAAAATACATATTAAGTGAAAGATATTCTGCACTGTAAAAAGAATTGCACAAAACATTCTGGATAAATCTGTACATATGTGTACAAAAATGCAATTCTGATATGTAGCAAACACATATGACAGAATGTCACTGCAATGTAGAGTAAAAATCTAATTCAAGGTCTAAATGTAATTCGTGTGCAGTTCAGTGACACTGGTAAGCATGGCTAAAAGGTGAGTGAAGAGACATTGTATTGGCACTGACATTCACAGGTAATATAACCAGTGGAGCAAAGGGAGCAAAACACTATTGGGAGTATGTAATAGCCACGGTTGCTGCGAAGCAAGCATGTCTCACTGCAGTAAAACAGATTTTGTGGGTGATCTGTAATACAGCTCATCTATATTGATGAATTATCTTTTTTTCCCCACTCACATTTAAAATATGAAAAATAAAGTAATACGATTATGGTAAATAGAAGCCAATCCAGTATGACCTTTCTGTTGATACTTTTCTGTGAATAATCTGTAAAAACGCTAGCCTTGTCATATTTAGTGGTGCATAGCACAATCCCTACTGTAGACCTTCGAGGTTTACATATTGATAAATGGTTTTATTGCAGCAGTGGTAGTTAGCATGCAGAGTGACAAAATCCCCAGGGTCATAAAACTCCCTGAACCATATATCACTGATTACAATGCGCTAAAGCAAACAGACTCCCAGGAAAATCCATACGAGGAAACTTTTGTTACATTATTTCAGGGTCAGGTTTTTTTTTGTATTATTTTATCTAGTCATACCAATGCAGTGCCCTCTACTGCCACCCTGGTTTTAATTTTTATTAAAGATGTGCTGAAACGGTTTGCTTTTGGTGCTTTCAGGGATTTATGTGTAAATAAGGAAAAGGCTGATGCAACTGAGCAAGGTCTTTTTTGTTTTCATCAAGTACATTTATACAGCTTATTGAACTAAACACGTCTCTGGTGAAACCTAGTGTAATTTAGGATTACCATAAAGTTAATTAAAACAATTTTTGGAGTTATTCCAAATTGCTTTTTTATCCAAGCAGAAACAAAATACCAAATGGTATTTACATAAACAAAAATAATAATTTAAGTAAAAGATGTACAGAATTACATTTTAAGAGTAACCCTAAAAGGAAACAAAAAATTGTTATAAAGCGTACCGTACATGCAATACATGTCATAATCCTTAAAAATGAAAAATGATGCCAAAAGGACATAGTTCTCCTCCTGTGACTAATGCCGTCTGGCCTTTAAACCTTTTACCTCCCAGTACTAGTGAAACTGGTTTTTTATTTTTATTTTTTTCTGGCTCGCTGTTCTACTATCCTGTCCACCTCTTCATTGAAACAGCCATCTTAAAAAAAGAATCCCTGAATTACCTCCTCTTTTAGAGAAAATCAAATCCAGAACATTCCTGTTAACCAATTTCCTGATGATCTCCCTTCCTATACGTTAACATTTTGCAGTGTCACAGGAGCTCAACTCCCATAGTCATAGTAAATGTAACTGCAGAAATCATAATTTATACATAATGTCTGGCGATGCATTTTAGGAATAAATCATATTATAAAATGTGTATTTTAAATCCTGATTGGTCAAAACAGGTCAGGCAGGGGCGTTGATATTACAGCATATCACCATGGGTCATCACTTATTTTCAAAAAGCAGCAAATCACTGTAGATATCCATACGCCAGTAGAATTTTGGAAGAAACAAAATGGCAGACATATTGGAATATATTGCAATAAACATGGCTGACGAGATTTATGTAAATGCTGACCTTTTGGGAAACCGAAGTATACATGAGATATTGAATGAGTCTGAATCGGACACCAATGATTAATTAAAGTAGTGAAACAAAACTAATGTAAGTATTCAAATCAGTTCAAAACTCGCCATTCAGATCGCTATATACCAGATTCTGACATGTCAACACCCAGCTGGCGTAAAGTTGTTGTTAAAGCAAAATTGTGTGGGGGGGACGAAATTACAGGTATTATTGCAGAGGGAGTATTTTTAACATTAGGTAGATATATTGCGTTTACAATTAGGCATGCTTAAGATTCAAAGGTAGAGCCACAGCACACTGTCACGCTAAAGAATCAAGAAGGGCAGTTAATATATTTATTGACTGATGAAATGCAATTCAGCGTTGCTGCAGTATGTCCACTGTCTTGTCATTTCAAATATTTTCACAAAACAAACATTAAACTTTAAAGCTGCAGTGTCCAGTGCAAAGCCACATCATGAACAAACACATTTGTAGGTGAATAATGCTAGAATAAAATTTGCTACATTTAAAAAATATATAAACACATGCAATTTTCAGTCCACTAAAATAAAGGGCTCTACATAATCTCTGTAAGTAAGAAAGAGCAGTGTCCAGTATGAAAACACAACACGAAATAATAAATTAACATCTAAAGTAGCATTATAGCATACAAAAAATGGTGTCTGAGTTACAAGCTCTTGCAAAATATGGATTGTAGCTTAACAACAGGAAAGCGTAATTAATCAGACTGCGGTCTGTTACATAACCCTAACCCTGAATCATTAATGCACAGAGCAACTACTTCTATTCATGTCAGCCGTCTTATTTCCCCTCAGGCATTATTTGCACATGGTTATTAAAAACCGGAAATTAATGGCGATCATTCAAACCGGGGTGTTGACTCGGCAGAATCCGGAATATATATATATATATATGTATGTCTGTGTGTGTGTGTGCGTGCGTGTGTGCGTGCGTGCGTGCGTGCGTGCGTGCGTGCGTGCGTGTGTGTTGCCATTGGTTCATTGTGAACATTCCACCTCCTAAAGTGTGTATCTTCTGTAAGATAAACAGCATAATTATAACCTATATATAACCTTTATGCCCTACCTGGCAGCTTCATTATGACATGTTTACCTGACTGGATTTGACATTGTCCTGGTGTAGGGCATTTTCTCCTGGTATACCCTGGGTCCCTTGGTTACATTGGAAGACTGAATGAATGTCATTGCTAATCAAGTCCACCTAACATTGCTGCACGTGTACACTAATGGCAAGGGACACCATAATGCACCCATCCACCTTACCATCATTGTGGGAGCAATACACTCCAGGTATCTCCCATGGCTGCCACAGTGGCCAGATCTCAATCCATTTCAGCATGTTAGGAATTAACTTGCGCAGCTCATTCATCACCGCCATCCTCTTCCTAACTCTCCGCATCAATTGTGTGAAATGCAGAATTAATGAGTGAATGGGTTAATATTCCTAAAAACACTTTCCAGCACTTGTGGGCTTTATGCTACATGTAGTGCAATTATAATAAAAAAAGAATATTTAGTTTTAAAAGATATTTAAAAATCAGATGTTTAATCCTTGCCTACATTTATAGTAGCGCTTTAAAATCTGTAAAACAAGCAACACCAATGTTCCAACACAAAAAAAATAATAATTATAACAATCAGAATTCATGATTGAGTGCTAAAGGAAATGATGCAGATAACACCTGTTTCAGGATCTTTACCAGAAAGAATACATCTTTCCAAAATGTATGTTTAAACAATATTAGCTTATTAGAATATTGTGAACAATGTCGTTAATGCATTGTAAGAAACTGAATGCTGTAGTTATTTTACATCATGACTAGAATCGCTCCACTATAACTGTCATTTAAATGTTTCTGCAATAAACCTATCCCTTGTTCATAATCCTCAGCACCTTTAATATGTCTATTGTTATCAAGATTATTAAGTGTGACCATGATTTGGTACTTACATACACACTTTGATATGGTGCAGTCAACTACTCGAGTTGTCATAACTACAGAAATCAAAAGAAAAGGATTCACATAAACAGGCTAAATGCACAGGGAAGCACTGGCAATGCAGAGGCAAGCGTTTTCTTTTTATTCTTAGCAGTGTACGCTCATGAGACTGACTGCGTGAAGAGATAAGAATGGTTGGCTCACAAGGGCAGGGCAGCACAGGTAGCCAACAGAGAGCTTTGTCTACCTGTCAGTCGAACGCACAGCAACTTCAGATTTGGCATGACTGGATGAGTACTGGAAAGTCCTGTAACCTGAATAGGTATAACACAGCTCTCAACAGAAACAGGCTGCTGTAATGCAATGTAAAGCCAATCCTAAAGCAGTGAATCTAATGTATCAGAATGTCTTCAACACAAATAGGATACGTAACCCCTAGCTGTTGGGTTTCTCGGGTTGGGTATCTGTTTTTTAACCAATAAGCACTCATAATTAGTTGTGTGGTGTTCCCTGGGGGTAGTTTGTAGTTATGCTTCCAGGGTGTGAAGGCACCATTAAGCAAACATACAGTGCACCCTGTGATTTCCATCTGTGCTGTTATTTTGATTTGAGCATCAAAGCTCTAGAAGAGTACACTTAGGCAACACCAGATAGATCCAGCCGAATCACTTTCATACTGTATCATGAAAACAACAATTTGTGATCCCCAATCAAAGGCCTGAAAATTGCTAAAAACAGAACAGGAAATATAATCTTACCCTCCTTCAACCAAATGTTGGTTATTTTTTCTATAGAGTAAATACTGATTTGCCTTTATAGATTTAAGAAACAAGTCACAGTAAACCAAACTAAGAAAGATACCATCACACTACCATGATTTAAATTGATGCTGAAGGTCTGACCATGTATAATTCATTGTTTTTGACTTACCATGGCTAATTACTTGTCTGACCATGGCTGAATACTTGTAATTTGTCAGATTCATTCATACAACTTTTTGAAGACTACATTTAAAGACTAAAGATGGGAGCATGCTAGAATCTGACCTTACACTAAAAATAGGTAGGTTGTACTTTGCAGGAAGAATTTTGGATTTAGTGCTCGTTCATTCAATTCAGAGATCTATTACTGGTTCATCTCAAATATCAAGGCTCCACCTAACAACACCTGATACAATCTTGAATAATTGTAGATCCTTGTTGTGGTTTTGGCAATGATTCTTTAATTTAGTATACATATTAAAAGGGTCTGTGCACATACAGTATGTATAACAAAGAATAAAAGCAAATGTGTTTCACTCTTAGGAACCTCTGCTTCCTGTCAGAACTGGACAAATGGTAAAAATAAAATCCCAGCATGTTTCTTTCTTTTTTTTTTACTTACATCAGCTGCATTTAAAGTATTCCTGTACCAGCATAATCACAGGTCAAGGTATAAGACATCACCACTAAAGGCATTCTGTAGAGTACCAGATGCTTAATAACAACGGTATTAAATATAGTTTCTACTGCTATCCTAGTGATGACTCACACTGCATTCTTTTGTGTGTCTGCAGCACAAGCCTGCCCCCTGCTGGAATAACACAGAAAAGCGAAACACTGCTCACACAATACCAAAGACATATGCATGGAGGTATGTAAAGGTGCAATTTAAACAGGTAGATTTTTTCTTCTTCTTCTTCTTCTTCTTCTTCTTCTTATTATTATTATTATTATTATTATTATTATTATTATTATTAAACAAGTACTGATATTATGCCTGCTCTTGCATATGGAGCACATAGAAAGGAAACTGACATTACTCCATTGATATTAATGAGTACACAGACATCTCTGGCATTCACAAATCAATCCTAGCATAATCAAATCGTGCTAGGGTAGTGCAGTCATCTCTCACGTAAACCCATTTTGGTGCACATCTAGTTTGGTATGCAACTGAAAAATGTTTAAAACATGAACTGGTTATTAATTTTGGTTGGCTGAATGTAAGCCCGGATATTTTCTGTACTTCAAATATGAAGATGCATATTTTCAACTTCCTGTCAGCACAATGAACCATATAGAAACAGCATTTGTCACAATTTTAGGTAATGTGATGCATTTGAAAACAAACATTAAAGTCCACCTCTTAAACAACCCTGTACTATCATTCTATTGGCATGTAACAAATAAAACAGTAATCAATACTTGCTCTTGTGTTAATTTACTCTACTGGGATCCAGGGTTCAATATGAACCTCTACTGAAATTGTGTTCATTGGAATTTGACAGTTCTGTGTCACATAATCACAGTAGGAACCTACAGGTGCATATGATATGTCACATGTGGCAATATACAGCCAATCACAAGCTTACGTCACTGTTATCAATAGACGCAAAATACAAAGACAGAGGCCATGGAAAGAGCCCTGTAATCTATTTGACCTACTTCACCTAAGCCATGTCAACATGAAATGCTGGAACGTTTATCAGAGGGACAAACATCATGTTAATGATGCCAATAGCCTACGGGAGAAGCCTAATACATCTCTGTCTCTGATTCATTAAGGCCTGCTATGCCCCATGGCACATTCTGAACTGTAATGCTATTGGTGTCACCCTAAGCTAGTTTGTCTGCAGTCTCTACAGACTCTGCCAGAAGAACTGTGTTTATTCCAACATACTGTAGCTACAGGGTGGCTATGGCAGGGGAAACAGATGTATTTTGTGTACAGCAGGTGGGAGCAACCTTTAACTGTGTTACAGTTTACTTTAAGCATTCTTATATGGTTTATTGCTGTGTCAGTCACAGCTACTGTAATTCTCTCTCTGCCTCAGCAACCCCTTTTTACTGTTTCTGAATAGCTCCCACCTAAGCTCCCATAATGACAATGAATACACCTGGGGATTTAATCATTAATGACCTGCCTCCTGGAATGGCATTTTTCTATTCCAGCCTGCCAGGTAAACTAGCTCCTATCAGGAGTCGAACTAACATAAATACATTGTCACGCTGCAATTTTCCATTTTCCAACCAAGAGGAGTTTCATGTTGTCATTTATTCAATGCAATATACAATTTAACCTGTGAAAAAAAAAAACATAACAAAAAGAAGATTCATAAAGTCATTAATTGGACTCTCATAACAACGGAAATAACAATATGTCATGGTTTAAAAGCAAGTATAACTTCAATGACACAATACTTCCAATATTTCACCAATAACAAAAGTTAACTATAGTCACAAGCGAAAACTATATCTGAGCTCCAAGTACAGTCATCTCCAGCTAAGAGAACACCCTCGGGAAGCAAGCAAATTGTTCTTATAGCCCAAGTGTCCTCTAAGACCGAGTTAACCACTAGACACAATATGTATCAATCAATCAATGAATAAATAAATAAGTATTACTTGTCATGAGGCATGTGCATCAACATATGAAATGAATAGAATAAGAAAAAAGCAAAAGGCAAACTAATGTTAATAAACTAACTGTCAAACTAAATTAATACAGCACCCCTACACGTTACAAAATGCAGCAGCAATATACAAGACATGCACATTATTTAATAGAATGGTGAAACAACCCACCGGAACAGGAAACATCAAAATTGTTCAGTGACTTGTGTCTGATTCAGGTTTCTTTAAGAGCTTGAACAATTTCCAACTTTTTGTAGCAAGAGAAACAGCGGTGCGTTTCGCCGTTTGTTTACATGCCATTTCGTAGTGATGAGGTGCACTCATGGAAATCAGAATGCAAAACGAGACAATGATATCACGGCGGTTCTGGAAAGAGTTAATAAACCAATCAGTGTGCCTCAAGACACTCTCGCGATGACAAGTCGCTTTTGAAAAGACTGAATAAACCATTTTAATTTAAGTTTGATGATGATGAGTTATCAGGTTACAAAACAGTACTGTATCCGTTGTGAACGAATCGCTATCGGTGCCAAGGTCGTGTTATTTTAAGCAAAGTTCCTCTTCCTTTAGCTGGAGCATTTACAATTGGAAAAATCAGTTTCACCATGAGAGTGTTTCCTATACACGGAGACTACTGTATATGGATACATTTCAGGAAGCTTCATGTAGGAACTTGTTTGAGATTCCAATTAACCACATGTGCGTCTATTTAATTGCCCTATGATTTTCCCATCAAATCAGCTCTAATGAGATTTAAGGGAGTACACTCAGGGTATTGTAGATCCAATCCTGCAGTTGGACAAAAAAAAAGCTTCCTCAGTGATATAAAAAGACATTACATTGTCGGCTTGCAGATAACATTAGAAAGTCATTTTGGGTGAGGAATGCAAATCAAGGGCTCTTACTGTACATCTGATGTAAGTTTAAGCTGCTATTTACCAAGATCATTAAGCACAGTGTCTGTTATGAATCACTGTTTTAGTTGATTTAACAGACCAACTAAACCCAGCTAAGAGCTACTACTGTATAGCTCAGTGTTTACTGTGAGCTTTTTGTGTTGCTTATTTTATTTCCTAAAAGCAACACTAACCTACTAAAATGATGACAGCATGGTAAGAACAAATATGCAGCTGCAGTGACTTCTTCAAATTGTGCTTGAGTTCAGGGTATGTTTCTGGACTGTTTTACAACAGGTGGATCTGGATCTTCCATGTTTAAAATGGTGATGCACTGGTCATCACAATGGTGATGCACTGGTCATCACAATGGTGATGCACTGGCCATCACAATGGTGATGCACTGGTTATCACAATGGTGATGCACTGGTCATCACAATGGTGATGCACTGGCCATCACAATGGTGATGCACTGGTCATCACAATGGTGATGCACTGGTCATCACAATGGTGATGTACTGGTCATCACAATGGTGATGCACTGGCCATCACAATGGTGATGCACTGGTCATCACAATGGTGATGCACTGGTCATCACAATGGTGATGCACTGGTCATCACAATGGTGATGCACTGGTCATCACAATGGTGATGCACTGGCCATCACAATGGTGATGTACTGGCCATCACAATGGTGATGCACTGGCCATCACACTTGTTGTTGCCTCTCCCTAAGAATCAACAGACTTGCTTTCATTCTCACAAGGTCTACATTCTGCATCCTCAGTTTCAGTTAAGTCTGTGACTCTGGCAGTGCCACTCATTGAAGGGTCATCTATTCGAGCGTTCTTTTGCAGTGGTTGAAATTTAGATACAAAAAATGTGGGCCTATGTAACAGGGCGAGGTGCCCTGTACATTGATTTGTTTATTTTATTTTAGAACGGGGTTCCCCCTCCGCCCCTGTGCAGATTATTGTTTTGTGTTTGTTTATTATGATTTATTATATTTATGACAGCGAGGTGCCGTGTGTTCTGTTATTATTTCTGTATTTAGTTATTGTGCATATGATGGCGAAATGCAGCGGGTTTTGTTATTGTTTTGTTTATGTATTTAGGACGGCGTAGCCGATTGTTTTTTGTTTTGTTTAGTAGCGTGGATGGGTAGCCCCATCCACAGTAAATTAATAAACTCGTGCAGAAGGTGACCATCTCTCTTTTGCCTGCGAAGGCGACAGGGGCTCCTCCCGTTCTGGCTGCGAAGGCGGCAGGGGCTCCTCCCCTTCTGGCTGCATCGGGGAAACCAGCAGGCATGCTCCCTCTGCTGGTGATGACGATGGAGGTGGAACCAGCAGGCATGCTCCCTCTGCTGGTGGCGGTGGTGGAGACAGAGGCAACTCCTGCTGCTCTGCTCCTACCATTGGAGGTGATGGAGGTGGGACCAGCAGACACTCTCCCTCTGCTGGTGGCGGTGGGCACAGCAGGTCTACCTTCTCTGCTGTGGGTGGTGGTGGCGGGACCAGCAGACACTCTCCCTCTGCTGGTGGGAATGGATGCCGCAGGCACCCCTCTGACAGGAGAGGGCAGTTGAGTGGGGAATGCCCCTGCTCACCACAGATGGGGCACCAGCAGTCCTGCATGACCGTCCGGATGATGGCATCCCAGCTGCTCTCCCGCTTTGTGGCCGCAGCTGGTAGCTCCAGCTTCTGGGGTCTCCCTCGGGGTACCTGGTCCTGGCTCGCTTGGGCAGCCCACTCCTCTCCCTGGTATTGGGTGGGGCAGATGGCCACGGTGTGCCCAAACTCCCCACAACCAGGGCACCACTCGTCTACCACGTAGCTAGGGCCGACAACCCCTGGTGGCAGTTGTTGCTGTTGCCGCCGCTTTTGCTGCTTTCTGCAGCTCTTCCTCCCCATCCTCACTCTCCTTTTCTCCACACACAATGATCGAAAAAAATGAAAAAAACAAAAAACTGCAGTACCCTCTTCTGCCTGAGTCCAGGAGGCACTGGTGATCCCACGCTGGACACCACGTGTGACAGGGTGACTGGGCGGTGACGTCAGGCAGAAGCAGGAAGGGAAAAAATACTGACACCAGGCAAGTACTGCAGTTCAAGGCGGCGTTTGCCGTTTATTTATTAAGCAACACAAATAAATAAAAGGTTTGAACAAAAAGAAACACTTGCTCACAGAGCAAAATAAAAATGTAAATAAAACAAATCACGAACACAAAATATACGAAACACTGGCCGGGCAATAGCCTTCACTGTTCCTGTATGTAATGTAATGTTTCGTTTCGTTTCGTTTCGTTTCGTTTCGTTTCGTTTCCCTCGCTCTCTACGCTCCTCTCGTACACACCCACCACTATCTGGAGAGCTGCAGGCTTTTATATTCAGGTGACCATCTCCCGATTAGCAACAAAATTAATCACTTAATTAATGTGGGAGATGGCCACCTTCTGCACGAGTTTATTAATTTACTGTGGATGGGGCTACCCATCCACGCTACTAAACAAAACAAAAAACAATCGGCTATGCTGTCCTAAATACATAAACAAAACAATAACAAAACCTGCGGCGTTTCGCCGTCATATTCACAATAACTAAATACAGAAATAATAACAGAACACACGGCACCTCGCCGTCATAAATATAATAACAAACACAAAACAATAATCTGCACAGGGGCTGTACAGGGCACCTCGCCCTGTTACAGCCTATATAAAATCTACACAGAATTACAGCACCACACTGCTCCTTCTTGCACATTGAGCTGGTTGTACTAACTAACAAAAAATGCAATTGGATCCGGGATCCCTGAACCCGGATCATGAGATGGTGTTTTACTACGCAGGCTCCACTGATCCGTAATGTTGATCCGATCCTGGAGCTGCAGACACCTTAACTAGGGAAACTGACCAAGGAGAAGTGAACATACGTGGCTCATAGACCCTGGATATTAAATGTGTATTCAGCCTGAGATCACAGTAATGTCATAAAGAAATGGCAAATGGATGGCTGAGTATTAGTTATAAAATAGTTAGTAAAACGTGACGTTTTTGGAACATTGATAAACTTCAATTAACAAAACACAAATAGGGATGTGAGAGTCTGCACGATGCATTTAAACACAGACAATTATTTTTAATACTCAATATATTATTATTATTATTATTATTTGTTTATTTAGCAGACGCCTTTATCCAAGGCGACTTACAGAGACTAGGGTGTGTGAACTATGCATCAGCTGCAGAGTCACTTACAATTACGTCTCACCCGAAAAACGGAGCTCAAGGAGGTTAAGTGACTTGCTCTGGGTCACACAATGAGTCAGTGGCTGAAGTGCGATTTGAACCGGGGACCTCCTGGTTACAAGCCAGTTACTTTAATAATTGTGCAGTTAGCGGCAACATTCAAATGAATGTCTATAAAGACAACTGAAACACAACTAAACAAGGTTTTGATCGTTATTTAAAGTAAGAAAAATGAATTGAAACACATCTAAGAAGGTTGTTATTGTTATTTATTTAAAAAAAAAATAATTAGTTGCATTTACTGAAACAAAAAAAATACCTCAAAATGTTAATAAATCTTTAGAAACGATATAGATTTCTCCTTTATTTTTTTATAAATCATTTATAAATCTGTTTTTTAAAAGCAATAAGACATGAGTTGTGCTGGATAGTCCCTTAATGTAATGCATGGTGTACATTCTCCAGTTCTTTATTTTGAGCCGATGAAGAGGATATAAATAACTAGTTCTGAGATGAGTGACCATTGTTAAAACAGAAGAAAGCTGACATTAGTGCTGCAAATCACTATCTTCAGCATGTTGGAAATAAGGGTAATCAATCTCAAGATCCTTGATACTGCCTGCGTTTCTTCAGAAGATAATAAAGATGCTGAAATGATCTGCAAATACATAATCAAGCAAAGTCATTCAGAGATTTGCTCTCTGCTGATTGCTTTCTCTGATTTTTACTGTGTACCATATGTTTTCTGTAAGCTTGGTCACTTCTTTCACCATTTTTACAAAAGCATAAAATCTCCAGCACATTCGTTTTGTACCAAGTGGATTTGCAGTTACAACATATCCAATGTTATTTTCTCCTCTCACTGCAGAAAATGGGCTTCCCTTCCGAGGAAGTATTTTTACATTGAATTAACCTGTCTTGAGACATCCTCCATAAATGTGAAATATCTAACCTAATGATGCAAAGTTATTTAATGAGGTCAAAGCTGGAACTTGTGGTTAAAAGACATGACTAGCCCAAAAAGTAAGACACAAAGAGGCCAGTCTACAGCATTTAATACATATATTTAGGAAAAGTCATAAGAACATAAGAAAGTTTACAAACACTCGTTTGGTTGTTAGTATCTTATTGATCCCAGAATCTCATCAAGCAGCTTCTTGAAGGATCCCAGGGTGTCAGCTTCAACAACATTACTGGGGAGTTGGTTCCAGACCCTCACATTTCTCTGTGTAAAAAAGTGCCTCCTATTTTCTGTTCTGAATGCCCCTTTATCTAATCTCCATTTGTGACCCCTGGTCCTTGTTTCTTTTTTTAGGTCAAAAAAGTCCCCTGGGTCGACATTGTCAATACCTTTTAGGATTTTGAATACTTGAATCAGATCACCGCGTAGTCTTCTTTGTTCAACACTGAATAGATTAAATTCTCTTAGCCTGTCTGCATACGACATTCCTTTTAAACCTGGGATAATTCTGGTTGCTCTTCTTTGCACTCTTTCTAGAGCAGCAATATCCTTTTTGTAACGAGGTGACCAGAACTGAACACAATATTCTAGATGAGGTCTTACTAATGCATTGTAAAGTTTTAACATTACTTCCCTTGATTTAAATTCAACACTTCTCACAATATATCCGAGCCTCTTGTTGGCCTTTTTTTATAGCTTCCCCACATTGTCTAGATGAAGACATTTCTGAGTCAAAATAAACTCCTAGGTCTTTTTCATAGATTCCTTCTTCAATTTCAGTATCTCCCATATGATATTTATAATGCACATTTTTGCTGCGTGCAGTACCTTACACCTTTCTCTATTAAATGTATTTGCCATGTGTCTGCCCAGTTCTGAATGCTGTCTAGATCATTTTGCATGATCTTTACTGCTCCAACAGTGTTTGCCACTCCTCCTATTTTTGTGTCATCTGCAAATTTAACAAGTTTGCTTACTATACCAGAATCTAAATCATTAATGTAGATTAGGAAGAGCAGAGGACCTAATACTGATCCCTGTGGTACACCACTGGTTATCTCGCTCCATTTTGAGGTTTCTCCTCTAATCAGTACTTTCTGTTTTCTACATGTTAACCACTCCCTAATCCATGTGCTTGCATTTCCTTGAATCCCTACTGCGTTCAATTTGAGAATTAATCTTTTATGCGGCACTTTGTCAAAAGCTTTCTGGAAATCTAAATAAACCATGTTGTATGCTTTGCAATTATCCATTGTCGATGTTGCATCCTCAAAAAAATCAAGCAGGTTAGTTAGACACCATCTCCCTTTCCTAAAACCATGCTGACTGTCTCCCAGGATATTGTTACCATATAGGTAATTTTCCATTTTAGATCTTACTATAGTTTCCATAAGTTTACATATAATAGAAGTCAGGCTTATTGGTCTGTAGTTACCTGGTTCGGTTTTGTCTCCCTTTTTGTGGATCAGTATTACGTTTGCAATTTTCCAGTCTGTCGGTACAACCCGTGTCAAGAGACTATTGCATGATCTTGGTTAGCGGTTTGTAAATAACTTCTTTCATTTCTTTGAGTACTATTGGGAGGATCTCCTCCGGCCCAGGGGATTTGTTTATTTCAAGAGCTCCAAGTCCCTTTAACACTTCTGCCTCTGTTATGCTGAAGTAAAGTAATTTAAAACTGGATAGGAACAGGTCGACATGTGGGGCATGTTGTCCGTGTTCCACAGCCCCGTATCAGCCAGAGTACTCAGGCTGATACGGGGCTGCGGAGTAAATTAATTTAAAAAACGGCAAACGGTCCAAATGACTGAAGTTCTACTGTTAAAATGTAAAGGTGTAGAGCTCGATTTATGAAAGTAAATCACATTTACATACCAATGTGTACAACACATTTAAACAAGTGGTTTATTTAATTTGTGTAGCTTTCCTTTACAGAAAAACAATACATTCAAGCTGCAGTAAAAAAAAAATATATATATACAGTACTGTGCAAAAGTTTTAGGCAGGTGTGAAAAAATGCTGTAAAGTAAGAATGCTTTCAAAAATAGACATGTTAATAGATTATATTTATCAATTAACTAAATGCAAAGTGAGTGAACAGAAGAAAAATCTAAATCAAATCCATATTTGGTGTGACCACCCTTTGCCTTCAAAACAGCATCAAGCATCAATTCTTCTAGGTACACTTGCACACAGTTTTTGAAGGAACTCGGCAGGTAGGTTGGCCCAAACATCTTGGAGAACTAACCACAGTTCTTCTGTGGATTTAGGCAGCCTCAGTTGCTTCTCTCTCTTCATGTAATCCCAGACAGACTCGATGATGTTGAGATTAGGGTTCTGTGGGGGCCATACCATCACTTCCAGGACTCCTTGTTCTTCTTTACGCTAAAGATGGTTCTTAATGACTTTCGCTGTATGTTTGGGGTCGTTGTCATGCTGCAGAATAAATTTGGGGCCAATCAGATGCCTCCCTGATGGTATTACATGATGGATAAGTATCTGCCTGTACTTCTCAGCATTGAGGAAACCTTTAATTCTGACCAAATCCCCAACTCCATTTGCAGAAATGCAGCCCCAAACTTGCAAGGAACCTCCACCATGCTTCACTGTTGCCTGCAGACACTCATTCGTGTACGCTCTCAAGCCCTTCGGTGAACAAACTGCCTTCTGCTACAGCCATATATTTGAAATTTTGACTCATCAGTCCAGAGAACCTGCTGCCATTTTTCTGCACCCCAGTTCCTGTGTTTTTGTGCATAGTTGAGTCGCTTGTCCTTGTTTCCACGTCGGAGGTATGGCTTTTTTGCTCAAGTCTTTCATGAAGGCCACTTCTGACCAGACTTCTCCGGACAGTAGATGGGTGTACCAGGGTCCCACTGTTTTCTGACAGTTCTGAGCTGATGGCACTGCTGGACATCTTCCGATTGCGAAGGGAAGAAAGCATGATGTGTCTTTCATCTGCTGCAGTAAGTTTCCTTGGCCGACCACTGCGCTCACGGTCCTCAACGTTGCCCGTTTCTTTGTGCTTCTTCAAAGAGCTTGGACAGCACATCTGGAGACCCTGTCTGCCTTGAAATTTCTGCCTGGGAGAGACCTTGCTGATGCAGTATAACTACCTTGTGTCTTGTTGCTGTGCTCAGTCTTGCCATGGTGTATGACTTTTGACAGTAAACTGTCTTCAGCAACCTCACCTTGTTAGCTGAGTTTGGCTGTTCCTCACCCAGTTTTATTCCTCCTACACAGCTGTTTCTGTTTTAGTTAATGATTGTGTTTCAACCTACATATTGAATTGATGATCATTAGCACCTGTTTGGTATAATTGTTTAATCATACACCTGACTATATGCCTACAAAATCCCTGACTTTGTGCAAGTGTATCTAGAATAATTGATGCTGTTTTGAAGGCAAAGGGTTGTCACACCAAATATGGATTTGATTTAGATTTTTCTTCTGTTCACTCACTTTGCATTTAGTTAATTGATAAATATAATCTATTAACATATCTATTTTTGAAAGCATTCTTACTTTACAGCATTTTTTCACACCTGCCTAAAACTTTTGCACAGTACTGTATATATATATATATATATATATATATATATATATATATATATATAATCTACAAAAATAAATGAACAATTAATTATTTGGGTAATTTTATAGTATAGAGACTACTTTGCATTGGCAGAAGAATACATTCAACTTAATATAAAATAAAGCAATTTCTGATCGTGAGTTACAATGCACCGAGGCATGCAATTATTCACAACAATATACACACTGTTGTGGTTTATTGCTTAATTAACAAGCAACCTTGGGTTACACCTCTAGAACGCACACCTCTTGTACAATATACTATGAAGCATACGCAAATGCCAAACCAGTAAATAACATGCAGAAAATCTCCAGTAACTTGAGTGTGCTGTGTTCTAAAACCTTTTAAAACCACCGACTGTGAGAAAAATAATCACCTGTAGCAACCTCTAAACTTCTATTTACAAATTCTGAATGATGGGAAGCAAGTGATGGTACTAAATGATCTGTTCAAATAGTGGTAGTGTTTGCCACATCTATTGATCAGAACAGACTTAAACAGCTGAGATGGCTCAGACAGGGTGATAAAGACAAGAGCTATGTGGAGTGAGCTTGCTGCACAGAGTGCAATATTAGACTGTGAAAAGCAATTAGCAGTTTAGATGGATCACTTAGCAAGGAATGGTTGTCATGGTGCTATAAGCCCTAACTGACATTTTGCAACTGAAATAATCTTTATTAAGACCTCAAGTGTGGTTGCATTTGATCCTATGTAGTCAACTTTAATAGAAATTGTGTTTTTTTTGTATTGTATTTTCTATTACTGTAGGTTAAGGTTTTCAAGTATACAATACTGGCTACTGTCTATATACTGAGTGTGAAATTAAATTAACGATGAACTGCATACAAGTTTGAACCATGTATACACATGTACACATTTAAATGAACCTGCCATTTGCTGTTACATACTGTAAATGCAAAGAAGTAAAAAAGAACGGATTCTGCATTCATACTATTTTGGGGTGAGGATTTGAACTTTTTTTTTAATGTGAATTATACTTCAATGGAAAGATTTTGTTCACTCCGATTGGCTGGTAAACTCGCTTTTTATTCAGAACATTCCATATTATGTGACTGCTGGATTCAGTTTTGAAACAGAACACTGAATTATTTAAAAGTTAAGAATTATTTTATTGGCACTTCCAGGTCAGCAGCTTAGAGCACCACCTCTGGTTTGAACAGTATGCACCTGCAGATCCTTGTGTGGTGTTCTCTGTTTAAACCTCTCACTGTCACACTGTTAAACTATTTGCATTTTTACAACACAATAACTAGAGTTAGCAGTGTTTGCTGTAGGGTCAAGATACTGTTTATGACGAGGAATTAAAGTAACCGAATACAAAAGGAAAAAATAAGAAAATTACTATATAGCTTTGCCTCAGGCTCATTACCACCACCCAAATAGCCCTTCAGTGTCCATTCATTCGTTACAGCACTTTCATTTCTTATAGGATTTTGCAGAACAAATTTACAGTACAAATTCCATTTAGCCTTTTAATCATATGGTATTGGTGGCATGTTCCAGGTTGAACTTAACAATTCAAGATTCTTCTGTGGATTTTATTGTTCAAATTCCATGAACATCTTTGTTTTGGATGTTTTTTTTTCATAATATGCTACATGCTGATGAGTTTGATGTTTTTCTAGCCTCATTAGTGTTCACCTTTTACATTCGATCGTCTTCCTGCATCTCCAGCAGTATTTCTCACTGTTTTTCATCGCTGCATATATTCTTATTTGTTCTAGTAATTATGTTTTCCCATTTGAATAAGCAAGATGTGTTTAAAAATGTCTGGTCTTAACTCTAAATTGGTAAATGTGGCCACCTAGTGGTTCAATATCTGATCATATTTTAAAACAAGCTGAAACAAAGTACTGAATACCAAAGAAGGAATGTTCAAAATAGTTTTTCTGTCTTCCTTAGGAAAACACGGTCACTGCTCATTATTGATCAGGGATTAGAATGCCTTTTACTTTACCAGACATTGTATATCCAGACTAAAGGGGTGAGAATCCTCAGTGGACTACCTCCAGCCATCTGATGTTCAAGTATATCTTCATTTGTCCGGCTATATGGATGAGGACCTGGCTTGGAAATCCCCACATTTTACTATAATAATGTGATACCCAAATGCAGTCTTATCTTTTGATAACGCTTGATAGCTGGTGTCAATTTGAACCACCTGGAACAATCTATGCACAGGTACCATAAAAGCAGAAAAAGAAAAGTCAAGAAGTGAGTGACGTCAAACAAGGCACCATTTATTGCAGATCAAGGCAAGCACAGCTTACACAGTCCTCTACAGACACTGGGATCGTCAGTACTCTTATCCCAGTATCACGGTGAGCACCCTAACGTGTCCTATATCATCAAACTAATCACCCCAAAGGTTTATTATTGAAGACCCAATTCCAAAGTACAGATTACAAGGCTTAAACAATAAAAATAATCCTTCAAACTACTCTTCCAAGAAAGAAAAAAAATCTATAAACCAACTAACAGAGGCTGTGTGGTCCAGTGGTTAAAGAAAAGGGCTTATAACCAGGAGGTCCCCAGTTCAAATCCCACCTCAGCCACTGACTCATTGTGTGACCCTGAGCAAGTCACTTAACCTCCTTGTGCTCCGTCTTTCGGGTGAGATGTAATTGTAAGTGACTTTGCAGCTGATGCATAGTTCACACACCCTAGTCTCTGTAAGTCGCCTTGGATAAAGGCATCTGCTAAAAAAACAAAAAACAACTAACAGTATAAGACTAATTACACCCTCACTAGAGCTCAATGCACAGTCCAATGCTCTACTCACCAGGTCACATGAAGTACGTGTAGTTTTTAAGGCATCAGTACTACTGGTTTGTAGTGGACTGGTTAATCGTCATGAAGTACAGCAGCTTTTGTTCTAGCGGGCAGTCAGATTTCATCCTGACACCTCAGCATGATCAGTGTGGGTTGACAATGCTGTTTCAAGTGCCACTGTTTAGATGAGGATGTAAACCTACCAACCTGCCTATGCCATAACAATAATAATTATTCCGATTTTTGGTTAAAGAAGAACAGTTACTGAAGAAAGTGTTACATTCTGTTCTTTTCAAGAGCTCCTCTCCACACAAGCAGACATATGGACAGGGCATATTTAACATTGGAGCTGTTGTCAAATGAATATAAATGTTTCTGTTATTCTTAGTCAGTGCACCAGCAACAAATTGGCTTGTTTTGAAACTGAGTCAACTGTCTGAGCAAGCGTGCATGTTTGTGTGCGTGTGCGTGCGTGTGTGCATGTGTGTGTGCGTGCGTGTGTGCATGTGTGTGTGTGTGTGCGTGCGTGTGTGCATGTGTGTGTGCGTGCGTGCATGAGTGGCCCAAACAGAAACTATGGTTCACGTACTGTACCCAGCAGAGCAATTCGGCTTTGTGTTCGGTCATACTGTACAATAACTTCTTTATAAAAACGACAAATACAAATACAATAAATTCCTCAGTTTACCAGGAGTTTGTTTGTTGCAAAAAAGAAATCACTGCTCTGTGAATAAAGTTTGTTTTGAGAGATCTATAAAACAAACAATGGCGGTCTCTGACCACAGAGTCAATGGAAATGTGTGACCAGTATAGAAATGACAAAAGAGAAGAGGTAAGTGATCCATCCCAAGCGCTCACAACACCTTCAAACAAAACTGAACAGAATTCAATGTATTTTTATTTAAAAAGAACCCATTTATATAAGGTAATTTAATATCAACAACTCTATTTTGCAAAATATATGGCTGCACTGCACCTTGTATAATAGGAAATAACTTGGACAATTCTAAACAAGAATATTAACAAAGAAACCTTAACCTAAACTGTGTTAACAGTACCATGGGTCCGATTCACAATGTATGTTGTTTTTTTAAATTTTTTTTTATAAATGGGCCTGATTCACAAAGTATTTTTATTTATTTTTTGGTTTGAAGTTTTAAACAAGTTTAAACACAGTACTACAGCATCTGATTCAATATTTATGCAAGACATTCCATTTGTTGTTCTGATTCAATATTTATGCAAGACATTCCATTTGTTGTATAAATAGGCTACATATAAGTGTTACTCTAACTGTATGGCATTCCCTTCATATTTGTACTACTCGGACAAAAAAAAAAAAAAAAAAGAAAAAACTACATTTAAGGGCTAACCTACAGGACTCCTGAAGGAACATGATGTGAATTAAAAAAGGTTAGTACCTCGTGCGGCCGACATGATCGTGTGAGCATGAATTAAAATCTTGCTGACTGCAGCAGACACCTGCTATTCTTAGTGGACAGGTTAGGAGACAGTTGCCGTATCTTCCTGCTCATGGCAGAACAACTATGCAAAACTGGTGTGCTTTTAGTTATTTTAACGTAAAACAATTATTTATTGCATCCAATTGTATTCTATTACTGCCTGGAACATTTCACCTGGTTACAAAAGCAAATGTGAAAGGAGTGAGTAATCGGAGTCATGTTTCATGACTTGTGAGTTGTTTGCCCTTTACATTATACAGTAGGCTACGTCATACAACAGTTCATACATAGCTCCTGAAGACTAACTTGCAAATGTCTTCATCATAAGAAGTCATGTGTCTCAGTGATTTGAGAGATATTGTTGGGACCGACACATTGATGATCAAGCCCGATCCTGCTTTTGTTCTCAGAAAGTGGAGCAACTGCAACGCACAATGACAGCTCACCTTCCTAAATTACAGTATTACAGTACAGACAGAGATAAATTACAAAAGAAAAGCACCGGAGGTTACCACAAGCACGTATTAGGCACTAACTCGTACACACAGGATGCTAAGCTTCTTTAATTCAAACCATGTCCCTTCAGGGGTTCTGTCGTATCTTAATCCATATTTCTGGTACACAACTTAAAAATATAGCCTCTTGTGTCAAAGGGTGTGTTCTTTCACCTAAAAAGGAACTACCACACCCTCCACCAGAAGTAACAACAGCCTTACAAATAAAATAAAATAAAAATGTCTAAAAGCAAAAATGCGTATTTTTAACTTTCATTTTTTAAGGTACAAAATATATTCAATGAAATGGAAAATAAACACAACGGATGCCATAATGCCTCCATTTTATTAATTTATTCTACAGTACAATGATTCACACACAAAATATTCTAAAACTCTTAAACTTTGTAAACTAGTTTCTTTTTAAGCAAGTCAATGATGAGTTAAAAAAAAATATCATCTGCCAGGCCAGACTACCACCACCACCTGTACAAGTAAAACAGGGACATTGTAGCCTTTTTTAGCTATTCACTCAAATACCAGTCAGCCTTCAATTGCAACAAATCACAGTGAGAGCCAAGCCCTGTAAACACAGTTTTATACAGCAGGGCTCATTTTATTTCTGAAGCACATGAAAGGGATTGATTTTATTTTCTATTTCAATAAAAACCATAGTCTCTCTCGCTGAAACCCAACCAATATAAATTCTATGTCTATTTAAAAACCTGTAATAGAACTTTGTAAAAACATGTAATTTGTAGAAATCTGCAAAGTGGTTGTGCAACAAACTGCAGGTAACTTAGTCTGGTACAGAAACAACTGCTTAGCTCTGTGCAAAGATAACTAAAGGCTTCAGTAAACAAGAACATTTTTCTAACTAACTAAAAAACAAAACAAAACAAAAAAACGAGAAATCCGCAAAAAGTGACAGTAAACAGTCCACACTTCATCGATGTCTAGGTGATGGCTGGCATGACCTTTGGCCTCTGAAGTCGGTTAACTACGACGCTATCAGTGAATAAAGAGGCATTCCAAATGTTTTCCCATCTGGGGCATTGAATTAGAGCTACTTTCTATTAAAATGTCTGAAGTGACAGATTTTGGCTTTGATGACATCCCTCCTGAAAAGTTCTTACTTTTTCTTTTTAAAGAAGCTTTTTAACTTGGATGACTTCTTCGTCTTGTCGCCATCATCACAGGAGTCCTGGGACATACTGTAAATCTTCTGTTCCTTCGCTACTCTGCCCTCAATGTTCAGTGAGGTAAGAGAAGGGTAGCGGGTTTCTGAGACAGGCAGCCCACTGGACAGCTGGCCCATACTGTAGGACTTCTCCAGGATGCCATTGTAGACCATCTTACTGGCAGGGTTGTAGACCATGCTTTTAGATTCAATGTCTGGTGAACCTTTGGACTGATCAAAGGACGTTGGCGAATCTGTAAGACGTAGCTCTCGATCAAACAGCTCATCCCTGGAGGTCTTTCGAGAAGGAACTTCCTGAACTTCTGAGCTTGCAAACTGTTTTCTTCCTACAGAAGAGTTCAAAGAATCACAATCTGACCATGTATCCTGCAAATCCCTGAAACAGAACACACAGCATTGAGGAGTTTTTAAGATGCTATTACTTGGTTGTACAATCCTACCATCAGGGTCAGGATTACTCTGTGGAGGAAATTCTATCACAAGCAATAACAAATGTAACAGTTTAAAAGGGTAGCTTATCATTCCAACTAAATACACAAATCTGCTAAAAGCGCAGGTCATCATGATGCACAAAGCAATTCACTTACCACAGATCTGAATTACGAATATATGCACAGGGTGATTAGAAAGTAAGTTTACCACATCAATGCACCATGCTTTCTACTTTCTAATCACCCTTGGTGTTTACAGGTAACCTCGGTCGAGGTCATTCAAGGCCAATATCAGTCTATTTGATATTTAACTGTGAGCCATCTGGAACAAACACAAGTAACATGTTCTGAATTGAACTTATTTATTTATTTTTTATTTTAGCAGATGCCTTTATCCAAGGCGACTTACAGAGACTAGGGTGTGTGAACAATGCATCAGCTGCAGAGTCACTTACAACTCACCCGAAAGACGGAGCACAAGGAGGTTAAGTGACTTGCTCAGAGTCACACAATGAGTCAGTGGCTGAGGTGGGATTTGAACCAGGGATCTCCTGGTTACAAGCCCTTTTCCTATATATACTATATACTGAACAACAGTAACATAGCTTTAAAAAAGAACCCCAGTACCTGTGACCCAAAATAGGAACAAAGAAACTGCAGGCAAAAACAAACATATAAGCAATTTAAACTGGCCATTTCATACTGTCTGCAACTTTGAACAACCCTACATGTGAGTGGAAACTGTACTCTTAATAAAGTAAACATCAAACAAGCATGGGAACAGAGCCTTTCCATGACAGCATGCATGCTTCATTCTCTTTTAATGTATATTTTAAAAAAAAAATTATATATATATATATATATATATATATATATATGTATATATATATATATATATATACACACACAGTACTGTGCAAAAGTTTTAGGCAGGTGTGAAAAAATGCTGTAAAGTAAGAATGCTTTCAAAAATAGACATGTTAATAGATTATATTTATCAATTAATTAAATGCAAAGTGAGTGAACAGAAGAAAAATCTAAATCAAATCCATATTTGGTGTGACCACCCTTTGCCTTCAAAACAGCATCAATTCTTCTAGGTACACTTGCACAAAGTCAGGGATTTTGTAGGCATATAGTCAGGTGTATGATTAAACAATTATACCAAACAGGTGCTAATGATCATCAATTCAATATGTAGGTTGAAACACAATCATTAACTGAAACAGAAACAGCTGTGTAGGAGGAATAAAACTGGGTGAGGAACAGCCAAACTCAGCTAACAAGGTGAGGTTGCTGAAGACAGTTTACTGTCAAAAGTCATACACTGTGGCAAGACTGAGCACAGCAACAAGAAACAAGGTAGTTATACTGCATCAGCAAGGTCTCTCCCAGGCAGAAATTTCAAGGCAGACAGGGGTTTCCAGATGTGCTGTCCAAGCTCTTTTGAAGAAGCACAAAGAAACGGGCAACGTTCAGGACCGTGAAGCGCAGTGGTCGGCCAAGGAAACTTACTGTAGCAGATGAAAGACACATCATGCTTACTTCCCTTCGCAATCGGAAGATGTCCAGCAGTGCCATCAGCTCAGAATTGGCAGAAAACAGTGGGACCCTGGTACACCCATCTACTGTCCGGAGAAGTCTGGTCAGAAGTGGCCTTCATGGAAGACTTGCGGCCAAAAAGCCATACCTCCGACGTGGAAACAAGGCCAAGCGACTCAACTATGCACGAAAACACAGGAACTGGGGTGCAGAAAAATGGCAGCAGGTGCTCTGGACTGATGAGTCAAAATTTGAAATATATGGCTGTAGCAGAAGGCAGTTTGTTCGCCGAAGGGCTGGAGAGCGGTAAACGAATGAGTGTCTGCAGGCAAAAGTGAAGCATGGTGGAGGTTCCTTGTAAGTTTGGGGCTGCATTTCTGCAAATGGAGTTGGGGATTTGGTCAGAATTAATGGTCTCCTCAATGCTGAGAAGTACAGGCAGATACTTATCCATCATGTAATACCATCAGGGAGGCATCTGATTGGCCCCAAATTTATTCTGCAGCATGACAACGACCCCAAACATACAGCGAAAGTCATTAAGAAATATCTTCAGCATAAAGAAGGACAAGGAGTCCTGGAAGTGATGGTATGGCCCCAACAGAGCCCTGATCTCAACATCATCGAGTCTGTCTGGAATTACATGAAGAGAGAGAAGCAACTGAGGCTGCCTAAATCCACAGAACTGTGGTTAGTTCTCCAAGATGTTTGGGCCAACCTACCTGCCGAGTTCCTTCAAAAACTGTGTGCAAGTGTCCCTAGAAGAATTGATGCTGTTTTGAAGGCAAAGGGTGGTCACACCAAATATGGATTTGATGTAGATTTTTCTTCTGTTCACTCACTTTGCATTTTGTTAATTGATAAATATAATCTATTAACATGGCTAGTTTTGAAAGGATTCTTACTTTACAGCATTTTTTCACACCTGCCTAAAACTTTTGCACAGTACTATATATATATATATATAGACACACACACAGAGTATATATAAATATAAAATAATAACAAACAATAGGAACGACACATATTTGTTCACATACAGTACATACCATTTCTTTTCTGCATTAAAGTAGATAGCATCCTCTTCCTCCTCTGTACGGTAAGTTGGAGGACAGCTGGCCATTGACAGAAGATCCGGATCTGAGGAGAGCAGGATAGGCTGGGGCTGTGGAGGTGAGCTCTTTACACTGCGTCGTGAGCGGCACTGACTACTGCTTCTTGCTAATGACCCCACTTTCATTAGTGGAGCTAAATAGGGCAAAGGTGAAAATACAATTGGTTATCTATTGTTGGTTACACAACGCAAGACATCAAATTTCTAACAGGTGAAGGTAGCCTCAGAACTCTCCTTGAAATATTAGCTCTTTGAATGGAAATGTATTTATTCTATATTCTACAGAAGCATTCTATTAATTCCACATAGCATTACTGAACTTTTTTTTTATATTGACAAATAGTATTTTCAAAATCATCATTTAGTAAGTTTAAATTCTGTCTGATATTTCTCTTATTTCAATTAGCTATAGCTATGTTATAATGTTTTATTAAGCAAGAGATTAAAGTTTAAAACAGTAATACTGTAACAGTAAAAGGCACCTTTAACTACACAGATCTTATTTATAGCTTGTGAAGTTATTTTTAGGCCTCCTTTCCTGTCACGTTTGCTCTTGAATTAGACTTGTCCCTGATTTGCATACTTGGAGGCGCACAGGTAATGCTGAAATGCCCCAATGTGATTCAACATTGAAAGCTCAGTAGAGTATCAGCATCCCTGTAACTACACTACTGAGAATGTCTGATAAGTCTTCAGGAATGTTACTGTAGGACAGGTTCATTATCCTGTGTCCTGTTATCATTCTACGTGTGCCTGTATGCACCAGATGTCTTCCAGACAATCAAACACAACTCATATTATCTATAGTAAAACCAGCATAGCATTCAATGAAACATTTTAATTATATGGTTAAGGTGAATTTCAGTATTTCTGTCTTTAAAAGTATGTATAATGCCAGGCTTGGACCTATTTTTAATATTTATCCCTCCATTCGGACCCCACGGTGCTTTAGTAGAAGTTATAATGTGGATCTAGTGACTTGATTTTTGTTTCCTTTTAGGTAGTTGTCCAGCACCCAATGCTGTACCATATGTCCTGAACACATGTTCCTAAGTGAAACTACAGGAAACCAAAACAAAGGCTCGAGTCATGCGACATGAGTCCGCTGCTAAGTTTCATTTGTTGCCTATTACTCGGCCACTTCAACAGATAGAGTTCCGGTTCTGGCTTAGGGCTTTCCAATGATATCTCACGCGCCCCGATGACATGTTCCTAGAATAAACTACAGCGTGCAGAATACAGTGGCGCCTTCACTTGCTAGGAGACAGCTGTGCGCATTGGGCATCTTATCCATTTTGCATAGCATAAACAACACATTATACCAAACGATGGCTAGAAGTAAATGAAAAGCAAAATGAAGTGTTCATATACACATTTTCATTAATTCATTTACTCCAGTTGTTAGTAGGGGTGCACTGGTAATCGGTAGCCTATCAGCATGGCACCGATATAAGGGAAAAAAACACAATCGGCTATCAACAGTTTTTGTTATTTTAGCCGATAATGTACACCGATGCTCATGCTTCAATTTCTTCCAGCACAGAATGTAATGTTTGGTCAGGCCCGCTTACTATACTAATGACACAAGAACACTGAGACACTCATTTTCCCAGGGATGTGTAACGTGCAATCGAAATGCAGTAAATATGTCTCAAAAGAGCGGTGTTTGGATTTTTTTTTTTTAAATATCTGAAGACAATAGAATAGCGAGTTGTGAGCAGCAGAACAGACTTGATGCTACATTACATCCAACGATGAACTGCGAGTAGAATATTATTCTGATGCTTAAAACTAAGTTGTTGTTATTATTATTATTATTATTATTATTATTATTATTATTATTATTATTATTATTATTATTATTATTCATAGTTTAAGAGTACATGTAGCCTATACTGCCTCTGCGATGTCTCTGCTCCGTCCCTATGTCTTGTTCTAGTAGTTTACCTGCACTGTCTATTATTATAGGTATCTGCCCATATGGGTAGATAACCATCGGCTATCGGTATCGGCCAAGAAAATCTTAACGGTTCACCCCTAGTTGTTAGTTATATGTTGTTTCATTGCTGGGGTCCAGTTGGACCCAAGGTTACCAGGACAGTCACATCAATAGAATAGGCCCCCCATGTCAGTGCTAACCAATCACTTTAGTTAAACTCCCTGGATGAGGACGTACTGGGAAACTGTGGAATGATTGGAGGAGTATCTTCGTCTAAGTCATCGACACCACCAGCAATAGGATATGGAGGGGCAGACACTCTTGGCATGACTACCCAGCTGGGTTCTGAGTAGAGCGTGGCTGTCAGGGTGGGTAACCCTGAGTTGTGAACTACAGGAAAGCCACAGATCTTCTCAATCTGCTGCCAGCGGTGGAGACGCTCACGCAAGCAAGCTGTTACTTCAGATAGCGCTTTCCTGAAAGCAAAAAAAGCATAGTCACATAAAAGATCTTATGGTTTAGGAAAAGGTGCTCAAATGACACATTCAGTACTTCAGCTGATTGACTGTAGCGGCCAAAAACCCAAGAAAAAAAAAAAGCAAAGTTACTAATCTTACTTTGCTTCAAGAATTTTGTGGTCAACCTCATCCAGTGAGGAGCTGTGGGCGACATGTAGTGTCCCAAAGACAGAGCTCCTCTTCTTTTTGATCTTCTCCGCCTAAAAAGGAATTAACAAAGACATGTCATGCCAGTGGTGTAGAAAACTGAAAAGGCAGACCACAAACATAAAGCCGGGAAGGGGGAGAGGTTAAGTCTTGCAACGCCTTTCATTTGCAAAGACAATAAAAACTATTAAGTGCACTCCTCTGTGTGAGCCCGAGAGCGTGTTCCTTATCAACTTAAATGTGATCCCTGCTGTGCTGCGATACATCTATTTTTATAAACCCAATGGAGATATTGCGGATCCAAATATGTGCCTTTTTTATGCAACACACAAAACACTTGTCTGTTTTTTGATGACAGCAAAACAAACAGTTGCAAGGGGAATGTCATTATTTTCCCCTACACAAGGTGTCATTTATACACAGGGTGATTAGAAAGTAAGTTTACCACATGACAGATGGTGCATTGATGTGGTCAACTTTCTATCACCCTGTACATAGTCAATTGTTTTGTGACATGTTTTAATAAGGAATTCTAGAGCAAATCAACCTGTTTGAAGCTGCAACGTGTAATGCAGAGGAGCTGCCTAAATGCTACACAGGTGTTGTGCAGTACAGCTTCTAGATACGACATTCATTCTATTGATCCCAATACACACCAAAACATTTCAGATGGAATAAGACTCCTGTAAAACAAGAGCTGTGTTATAAAGGGCAGCTGGTTTACCTCCTCCTTGGCGATGGCTAACTGCAGCTCAGCATTCTGTTTCTTGATATTATAGTACTGCACCTCCACCTCATGAGTCATCTGCAGCCACTTCTGCAAAGCCTCAGGGACTGACCAATTCCCATGCATTTCAAACTCTGCCTTCTTCAGTGCCATGCGGACCTAACAATGAGTCAAGACAAGCACATTTATGCCTTAGGGAAACATCATCCTGTAAGGTAGAAAGTACAGTTTATATTTGCTTAAATGATAATATACCCATTGAATCTTTAATCCTAAAACCACTCTGACAAGAGGTCTGGAAAAACTCTCATCTAGGACCAGAGTATCATTTGTTAAGCAAATCCCCTGCTGTGAAGATTAGCCAGGAAGAACCTTTTTAAACAAATGCAGATTGTTATCAGAACTAAGTACCAAGCTTCACACATACTTTATTTGCACCTTGCATCTTGAAACTGATAACAGGACGATCTCCCTAATGTGTATTCCATACGAAATCTGGTAAAAAATAAAGTAATACTGCCCTCTGGTGGACGATCGAGATGGTTCAGTTTGGAATTAAATACAATTGGTATTATCGTAAATTTACAAACATTGAAAATATAGTATATTAAAAAGCCTTACTTAAATCACTAAAAAATTAAGTAATTTATCATTCAGGAAATGGATTAGAATCATGAATATGGGACTTTTATGATTGCATTTGGTACCACATTGTGCGAGTAAAAATTTTTAACTGAATGCATTTTCTGTGATTTACAATGCTTTGTTTTAATGAAGATGGGAAGGCACTTTCTTTTGAAGCTATGATGTCACCCTGTTTACATTCAAAACAGCCAATTACTGAAATAATGATGAGAAATATGCTGATAAGAACTCTTCTTTTAATTGGTTAATGCATTATGTCCGGCCCATTTGCAGTATTCATTTAAACAGTTGCCGCATGGGAAAACTCTCAAAAGAATGTCTCGCTCTGAAAATGAAACCGTCTTAAGGAAAAGCTGTCTCTTGGAAGGAAAACCTACACAGAAACATCTGAATGTGCACGCAATCTAACTGAATCACTGCCAAGACAACAACGCTCAACATTTCAACTTCACAGAACAAGGAAAACCTACACAGAAACATCTTAATGTGCACGCAATCTAACTGAATCACTGCCAAGACAACAACGTTCAACATTTCAACTTCACAGAACAAACGCAGCTGCTGGGCAACAAGAAAACAACTTCTGAAGAAAAGACCTTAATTCAAAATGATGAATAAAGAAAACGTTGTTGCTACAAAATTTGAAAGTATGCTAAAATGCAAAGTCAACAGAAAGATACAAAAGTTACTTAAAACCAAATCTGTTCAAATTGGCGCTGCCTTGCTGTAACAAACAGCATTGTAACACACAGGAAGAGGAAACCATTTTGTGTGTGGCTTCGTTGCATCGTGGGACATGGAGTCCTGAAAAAAAAAGCCATCTTGTTTTTCTTCATAATCCTTTAACTGTGGAGAGGACTACAAACTGAAGATCTCAACTGTTAACTATGAGGAGAAAGCTATATACAGTAATTCTACATAGCAAGACTGTTTCCACTTTCTTCACTTAAGTACTGGTAACTAAATAACATATGAATTTCCATGGTGCACAAATCAATTGTATGATTAATTCTGTTTAAACTGAGTATGAAGTAATGACATCAACCTATGTTGAATTATTATATGATAAAATATATGAATGCATTATTAAATGTTGAATATATTTAGAATCCCAATTACAACTGAATATATGGTATTTTTTTCTTAAACATACTTAGTATAATAATTTATTATACATCGGAAACAAATTATTACAATCTAATATAATCTTTTATAATAAAAGGTATTACTTTCAACAAGATTTGTTTGTTTTTTACTGTTAAACAGCACTAATGATAACATTGAATTGAATCAAAGTTAAATATTGTCTAAACATTAAATCATATGCTGAATGAATCATATTTACAGCCATAATTCGATGATTATTGTAAAATATATATTCATATGTTCAGTCTAACTTTTGATTGCACTTGGATATAGTTTTGATGGTGACATGGAGAGATATAGTGGTAACACCCTAGATCATTTATAGTAAAATGCTGTTTATACATAACTAAGGGTGTGTCTTGAGACAGTATTCAAATACATGTTTACTTGTCTTGAGATAGCTTTATATTACAATGACTTTATCAGATAAATTTAACCCACATTCCCAAAGTGGGGAGAGCAGCACGCACAGAAACATTTTCTGACATCTGATAAAGCAGTCTTTCCCTGGCCTGGGGTTCAATATTTGAACATGAACCCTGCCGTCGGCTTACTGTGGGTGTAACACTTACCACCTGGATGTAAGCTCTCTTGTGCATTTATAACATGTACCCCAATGCCTGCACTAACAGCGTGTATCACTGAACAACAGAAAGGAGATCGGAAGAAATCCTCACTGTCAGGATGCCTCATATCATGAGCCAAGGAAGGTCTAATGCACTTGTATTCACCATTTCTTCCCAATTCTTACATGTATTTATTGTAATAACAGTTGTTTTAAGACCATTCATCAATTTAAAGAGATCATTATTTATCACACAAACATCCCTTTTCTTACTGCTACTTGTTGGGGTTTTTTTTGTTGTTTTTTTTATTCCATATTTTGCTCTTACAGCAATAATATTTCCAGGCTGTCAAAAAGTATAAGGTTCTAATGAACGCTCACAATCACTGCACTTCAACCATGCCATATCGTACTGTGCATAAATGGTATGACTGTCTGCATTGTTAGTCTAAGAAAAAATGTGTTTGCTACTCTGAGTTTATTTCTATTATTGTTAATAAAACTATTAGTGCAAGAAGGACACGTTAGCAAGCTACTAAAGTGACTTAAACATTAGGATTCATACTGATGGTCCAGTTTTTATGGCACAAAGACAATTTTAAAAACACTTTTTTTGTGACTAAAAATGTGAATTTGTAGCTTCGGTTATTTTGTAGGTTTTCTGGAAGCACAGGACACGATAATATCAGTTGTGGTTTTCTGTGGGTTGCTCAATTGTAGCACAGTTTTACAACTGCAACTTATAGTCACCCTAATAAAAGCGTTGTTATAATGTGCTGCAGCACAGTCTGTACAGTTCATGCTCGCTGCAATCTGAGCCTACTGTACCTGAACCAGCTCTTCCTCTGCATACTTGAGCCGGCTCAGCTCACACTCCGCCCCCTCCCTCAGCGCTCGCAGACGATGCGCTTCCCTCTTGGCATCGCTAATCTCATCTTTCATCTTTTGCTCTAGATTTTGCTTCTCCACAGCAACGGTTCGATTCTCTTCCTGGGCTTTTTCAAGTCTAAAAATTTGACAAAATTAAGAAAATAGCATCAAAACAAAGCTTATAAATGTGGTTTGGTTGCTACTATGGTTTCTTAGTGTCATTAGGCAGTAATATGGAGTAAAAGCAGAACTCATTAAAAACAATGCTAGTAGTACAATGTTTTTTGCAAACACACTATACCAGTACAATAATGAACCCTATTCAAACATTTTGGATGTAACTGAATGCTTGACTTAAACCTGCTTACCGTTCCTGTAGCTCTTGAAGACTCTGCTCTGCGTTTTGGAGGCTTTCTAAATCTTTCATCATTTTTGAAATGTGTTCCTTGGAGGATTTATTTTGAACGTAAGCAAACCAGCAGCCTCCAACGCCAATAATAATAGAAATCATCAGGACAAAATCCTTCAGCCAGTTGTGGTGAGGACCTTAAAAGACAAAATCAAGAAGGTTCTTTTTATTTTTATTTTTTACAGTAAACTCAGCTCAAAACTGCATGCTACTCAAACACTATAGGAAATAAACTTCAACTCAAACCAGTAAACAGATCTAATGTCAAAATACCTCTGCACATTTTGATTTAGTTTTGAGCATATAGGCGGATTTACTCGTACACGACTAGAGCGAGGTGAGGAGAGGCGAGCGGCACAAAAGCAAATAGAATGTCCACCCGTGCATTTCACTGTGAGTGTCCACACTGCTGCGAAGAGACAGGGTCTCTAGCAAGGCAACTTTCCCTGACCACTCTCCACAGCGATTCTTTCATTCTCACTCACTGCCACTGTACATTGTAGCCAATCACAATGAAGCAACACATGTGAGGAGGAGAAAACTGCTTTGTCAATCACAATTGCACTGGAGAGAACATTTCACTTAAGGGCATGCAAGTTACTGAATAAAAATAAATGAGTCTGTCTTAATGTTAAAAAAAAGGTTAAGAAACATTATGCATCCATAGAATTCACGTATACTCATATACAGAAGTGACGTTCGGAACCAAGGCATTACAATGATGCAATGCTTGTACACAAAAGCACACTGTCCT